>OY776115.1:58792931-61192931 GCA_963675035.1 Allygus modestus | reverse complement strand
AATAGGCTTTTCTAGTGTAAAACCCCCATAAGACAACGTACTGTGTTTAGTCGATACACATTTTCTTTAATAACTCGGTAAATATTTATGCTAGAATGACGAGAGAGGGCTTAAAACTTTCGCCTCTCTAATTCCCATCTTTTTACATGCATTTATTTTACTTCTGCGGCTTTCATGACCCTTTTTGGGCCCAAAAACTCGAAATTTGAAAGATTAATCCCCAAAAAAAGGGTTTAGAGTTTTCCGATTGTTTTGCCCAACGAACTTGTCCAACTGATTACAGAAAGGAATGTTCCTACCAAATTTGAAGTAAATCGGATAAAAAATGTGACCGCTAGAGCGCAAACACACACACACACATATATATATATATATATATATATATATATATATACATATATATATATATGTATATATATATATATATATATAAAATTTCGAACGACCCCCCAAAACGTGTTCAGGGGGTCACGTTAGGAACTTCTATGGTGGTCCTGGGCTTAAGTTTCACCGTGCGGGTCATGCTAATAGTTCACTTTCCAAAGGAAATTCACTAATTAATCTCACAGATCCTGTCATTTAGCAGAGCCTTACTACATATTTTACCTACTCAAGATATGCCGGGCGAGTCCTAAAGCTGTACAAAGGAGCTGAAAAATACACACTACAAAATCTGACTGGAAGAGTTTAATTTTATCAACTGAATTGTAAAAAGTTTAAGTAAACTGCTATGATGAAGCAGATATTATGAAAGAGTGTATTCATTTATCCATGTAGAGTATGGGTAAGACGTGTGATTAAAAATACCTATCTATTCAATTACGATCGGATCAAAGTGACAAGAGCAGAGCTAGTCATCTCGTCTAGTCCCACGCGACGTCGTCGTCAAGCTTACATCAATCCACTCGGTTTACCTTTCTTATAACTTATCGTTTTGAAATAATGCTGCGATTAAAAATTGTCGACGATAAATTTAAAGGCATCACGTTATTTTAAAAATAGTTTGAATATAATGCATTTGTTGAAATGGTAAGATTCAAAAGTAATTTCGAACAACAAAATTGTGTTCTGACCGTTTTAAAATTATAGGGAGATTAAAGCGATTTGGATATTTTGCAATACAGAAACATCTTATGTGATTTCCTTTGGAAAAGCAGTGAAATTGATTCTGCCAGAAATATTCTGAAGTCATGTTTAATTAATTTAACGCATAGTGCTTGTTTTGCCCATGATATAATTAATTATGTGTTAATTCAATCGGAAACAAATAAAAATAGTAATTCAATTTTAAATTATGGGTTTTAAAATGTAAACCAAGTTCAACATTTTAAATTGTAATATATTAAACCGATATTGGTTTGCTTGAAGTCATCATCATAAATGTTGCGGATTAGGAAACCCCAGCATAGAGCTGCAAGGCACATTTTCCACGAGCGGGAATATTGCGCAGGTTACAGGATAGGATACAGCAGGAAAGGAAAGGGTAGGGTAGGATGGGATGGCAGCCAAATCGACCCTTCAGAGGGCCAACTCCCGTGCCCCTGTGACTGCTAGGAAGAGGCTCTCACACAGGAGACCCGCATTCAGCCCTCCAACTGGTCAACTCAACTGACAGGGTATCCATGTACAACAGCCAGGGACCATCCATTCTCAGGTTAGCAGGTTGGGGACCAAACCCGGAGATTCTGTCCCTAGCCGCTGCAAATTGAGGGACCATAGGTGAAAGGAAAGTTCGTCATAATGGACAGCCAAAAGACCTACCATATGTAATGACAACTTCATTTGCTGTACCTAGTGACAGGCTCAAAACTGGTATAAACCAGTTTAAAGTAGTTTCTGGGACTTGCATGAAGTTAAACACACATTATATATGTACAATATATTGGGACTATTGTGTGGTTAATTAGTTGGCTAATAACACAACCACAAACCATTTTTTTAACCGTTTTTGTAAAACGCTAATCTATATCAAATTTGTACTCGGTGCAACATTTTTTAAGATGCAATTTCATAATGCATTTCATTTTGGTGAATTCTTTTTAAAAATTCCCTTGACATTTTTAGAATATGTAGAATTCTATGGCAACTAAGAGGCGAGGCAAATGGACAGCAAGACGACGGCAGTTTATTATGCGCTGAGCGGATGGATGTCGAGCGCCTGGGGAAATCTCATGTCGCAGGAAACAAGAAAAAGGTCAGCAAAACAAATTACTAGCGAGATTTTCCAGTATATATTTTGTATTGAGAGGTACAACTCTAAATGTCGTTAACAACTTTAGCAGTTTAATAATAATTAATTTACCAATTATGTTAGATTTACCGTTATCAATATGATTCGAGAAGTTTGTGATTATCGAAGTTCAGCAGAGATTTACATAAACTTCTAATTATTTTATAACGAAAGCCCTTCTACGAAGTCACGTGAGGTTTTATATCTACAATGTTTCATGTTTTAACGAGGCGTTTTGTGTACTGAATTGAATCTAAATTTTGGATCAACTGCAATTAGTTAAAAGAAAAATAAACTTCGTTAAAAGTTGTTTTGAAAGTATGCAGACCGTTTGGCTAAAACGCTAATACTGGACCAACAAGCCAATGTGGTGACCTGTAATGAAAAATAACAGCATTAACGGCATAGGCAAGATGTTTTTCATCTAACCTTTCATTTCCTTTGTTTAAGAGAAAACCCTAAAGCTATGGATAATCTCGATGCTGTGAAACTCACAGTCCCTACCTTATTATAATACGCATTAAAGATAAAGCTCGGACAAATAAATAAAATTAAGTAAATATAAAAGTATAAACATTGAAATACTGTACACATATTATATGTAATTTTTAGTTATCAATATAGAGTTAATTCAAAACAAAATACTAAAAACATCAACAGTTATATGTCACTGGGTGAGAAATACTTATTTTAACACAAGTATACAAGAAATAACAGAGAATAAAATATCAAGAATTATTTTTATAAATTTCTACACAACATTTTTATATTTTAACGAAATTTGTAAAATATAAATAGCCTACGTACAAAACGTTTTCACTGTAACTATAATTGTTGTTCACAATAAGTAATAAACATAGTGATATTGTTTACAGTTAATTTTTACAAAACGTAAACATTTTCCAACATTCACATTCGCTCCAATCTAAACAGCTAAGAAGATAAAAGTCTTAAATGAGAGGCACATCATTAAAACAGTTATTTATAAGTTTTTATTGCGCTATAAATCACAATAACGAGCGCAATCTCCCACAAAACTGCACAAATATTGCGGACTCA
Source organism: Allygus modestus (assembly GCA_963675035.1). NCBI lineage: Eukaryota > Metazoa > Arthropoda > Insecta > Hemiptera > Cicadellidae > Allygus > Allygus modestus. Next base: position 61,189,642 of record OY776115.1, on the reverse strand, counting down.
TAAATCTGCGAAAGTCTCTTTTTTGCTCTTTATCTACATAATTACTTATTGTAACACCAAATGGCAAATTCATTCGTATGATCTTAATTTAATTTGATAAGTTTACACATTAGATACTTTTTGGTACATAACATTCAATACAATTATAATCTGGAAATATCTGGACTATCAATTAAACCTATTAAACCTAATTATACCAATTAAACCTATCAATTAAGTTTAATATATATAATACTTAACTTACAATGACAAGGAGTACTATTATTAATTTATAAAAAGGTTAGGTTAAAAAAACACACTACTAAATCTATTGACATAAACTTCTACTTACAGAATACCTTGGGCGTTAAGGTATATTAGTTTACTTATTTCAAAACTACACAACATTCAAAGAATTGTATAATCTTTCGACAAGCAAAATGTGATCAAATACAAATCTAATAAAACCATATTTACCTTTTACATTTATTTTAAGACATAATAATGGATAAATAATGGTAAACTCATTACACTGAGATTTGAATACTGTAAGAAAGATTATATAGATTTGATGATGACATAAAGTAGTGCAGCTCTGCCTTGCATAAAGAAAGACTCCTGCAAAATAAACTAAATCAGTGGTAACACGTCTTCATAACAAGTCTGATGAAACTTGTTCAGAAAACAATATTCAACAAAATTATTTTGCACACATATGAAATATAATATTACAATCTTTTCATGACACATCAACTAGAATGAGAAAATGAACTGAATGTCAGAATGTGAAAGAGAGTTAAAAAGCATATAAATATGCTTTCTCACAGTTTTGACAGAGAATAATGAGACGTCGCTTCATAACTTGGTAGGGATGTCATACATCACCTGAAAAGAAATAAGCCACACAATGTTGGAGAGGAATACACAACGAGACGTACCTTCCTAACTATGATGAAACAAATATATGTCAGCTGAAGTGAAATTGCCCACGCAGTGCCGAATGAATTATGAACAGTAGTTTTATAAAGTTTGAAGTGACAACATGTATAATTTGAAGTAAGATTGACCACAGAATGCTGGAAAGGGTCAGAGCATAATTCATCGTCACTTCCTAACTCTGAAGTGACAACGTCAGATCAAGTCAAAGAATTATGAGTAGTCGCTTCCTGATTTTGTTTATAATTCACAGATCAGCTGAAAAAAATATTGACCGTTCTAAGATAGAGAAACAAAGAATAATGAGACGTCACTTCCTAACTCTGACGATAGGCAACTCCTGAAGTGGTATTGGTCACACAGTGTTGGAGAGGGACAGAGAATAATGAGACGCCACGCCGCTTCATAACTCTGTAGTGACGTAAAGGATGTGCTGAAGTGATATTGGCCACACAATGTTTGAGAGGGACAGAGAATAATGAGACGCCAGGCCACTTCATAATTCTTTAGTGACCTAAAGGATGTGCTGAAGTGATATTGGTCACACAATGTTGGAGAGGGACAGAGAATAATGAGACGCCACGCCGCTTCATAACTCTTTAGTGACGTAAAGGATGTGCTGAAGTGATATTGGCCACACAATGTTTGAGAGTGACATAGAATAATGAGACGCCACGCCGCTTCATAACTCTTTAGTGACGTAAAGGATCTGTTGAACTGATATTGGGTCACACAATGTTGGAGAGGGACAGAGAATAATGAGACGCCACGCCACTTCTTAACTCTGTAGTAACGTAAAACATCTGCTGAAGTGATATTGGTCACACAATATTGGAGAGGGAAAGATAATAATGAGACGCCACTCCATTTAATAACTCAGTAGGTTCGTTAAACATCTAAAGGTTCGTAAGATGAAACTGAAGTGATCATGAACTCAACTGAAGAACAACTGAAGTGAGACTGGCCTATCAAGTAGGACGGGGCAGTTAAAAAAGACACTAAAAGGATTTGACTTATAGTTTACTTTTAGAACACCAATTATATTGCCATAAATTATTTCAATTGTTTACTCGGATCAACGTGATACATTATGATTATATGTTATATGAAGATTGGTGCATGTAGCACAGTTATGTGGTGGACTTTTGAATTGATTAAATATATATTTTAAGAGGTTAGTGGCCTCTTTTTCCCTATACTTTGCCCATCCCCATGGCCTGGTGCCTGTGCTTGGACCGTATTAAGGAAAGGAAGGCGTGATACACTACAGTACAAGCTTGACAGAACTGATAAAATTGACTTGTCATGTCCACGTTTCGAACTCAAGACAGCTGCTGTCACGGTTCCAAACTCCCGTCGCATTGATCACATGGCCAACAACTCTCCAACACATTCATTAGTTATAAAGACACAACTTAAACTTCAATAAATACAATAGTTGTATTTGTTAGCAGTTATTAGTGAATTTCCTATGGAAAGTGAACTACTAGCATGACCAGCACGGTGAAACCTAAGCCCGAGACGACCATAGAAGTTCCTAACGTGACCCTCTGAACACGTTTTGGGGGTCGTTCAAAATTATATATATATATATATATATATATATATATGACTCTAGCGGTCGCGTTTTTGTCCAATTTTCTTCAAATTTGGTAGGGACGATCCTTTGAGTTAAATAAGTTCATTGGACGTTTTGTCAATGAACAATCGGAAAACTCTAAGCCCCTTTTTTTGGGGATTAACCTTTCAAATTTCGAGTTTTTGGGCCCAAAAAGGGTCAGAAAAGCTCCGGATGTAACATTAATGCATGTAAAAAGGTGGGAATTAGTGAAGCGAAAGTTTTAAGCCATCTATCGTCATTCTAGCATAACAATTTACCGAGTTATTAAAGAAAATGTGTACTGACTAAACACAGTACGTTGTCTTAATGGGGTTTTCCATCAGAAAAGCCTGTTATTCATTTGTTGGTAATTTTATCATACCCAGCAACCTCACGGCTACTTTCAAGCCTGACTGGACCTTCTCCTAACCTTATAATGCGAAAAATTGTACTCCACGCATTGCAGGTAAATAAAACCAGGAGCATCAGAACACCCGAAAAATAAATGTTTTCAGATTTCAATAAAATTGGGAAAAATGTACGTTTTTACACTGGTTTTGAATTTTAAAAGTTTTGTATGTGGAAATTCACTTTCCTCACGTCTGCGTGCTGCGTGCAAACTCGGTTTGAATTTACAGCGGCTAAAAATAAAGCTGAAAAGACAAACATATCATAAAATATATTATAGAATGAGTCTTTTCATATAACATTGCGAGTAAAACATAAACCAAATTTATATAATTAACTTAATAATTATGTTACACCCCAAAATACCAAATACAACTGACTATTTCTTTTGGTTTCTATAATAAATAAAGAAAAAAAGGTAGTCAAGGATAAAATCAGCAGGTGATTGATGTCAGCCTGTCAACGCGCAAGATAACTCTATTGTGCGTTATCATTCCATTATCGCGATGAAAGAAAGTATTTCTTTTTCGGATAAACTCTGCTTACAATCTGGCAATCTACTTTAAATTTTTATCAGTAAGTAAATAACAAATCAATATCATTTAGCTCACACTGTTTTTTATTTCTTAAAATTAAAATTTACGAATTTACGATAAGATAAATTGAAAATAGTGATACAATCAATTATATCTATTGCAGTAAATAGTAGAAACCCAAAACCTTTGTAATTTATTTGTTTTATTGGTAACTGAGACCAATAGTCGAAGACGAGCAATATAAGATATTATGTTGAGCAATATGCTATCAATCTATTGACTCATTCTTCAACAAAATTCAAAAACGCAAACTTTATATTAAAACTAAATATTAAAACTATCAAATTTGCTCATCATCTAATTATATAATAAATACTATTTATAGAGTATTTCATAAGGATTCTTAGCTTAACAATATAATGTATTAATACGTTTAACAACTCATTTAGATATTACTCTGACTGATTATTACTTATTCTTGTATAATTTGTTTTTAATTAACTAGAAATACAGATTCAAGCAAATATTATCAATCTATTACCAATGTAATTAATTACAGTCTTAAGACCTTTTAGACTATGTGCATCATACTATGAATCGTTTATAAGGTTGTTTGTTATTATACAAATTTTAAACTTCCTGGAAGGATAAAATATTCATATAAGTAAACCGGGATAAAATCATTTTGGTACGTTCAATTCAAAGTGCTCTCAACGTCTCTTCAAAGCATAGAGTATACCGATTTTCCAGTAAACATTTCACATTTTCTACACTGACATATTAGACCTGTCAATACCGCATTGACGCGGTAGGAACGATATTCTGTGAAACGAAACACGGGAGGCTATTCAAATATGGATTATAACCGTCAATATAGCCGGATTCTGAACACTTAAAATGCATTACTATTTTACATGCAAAAATCAGTGCACCAACTTTTAAAACGACACTAAATGTTTTCATAATTATTGTTAATAATTTTTACAAAATAATATTTAGAATTTACTCATTCTAGCAAAGGTTTTTACCTTTTTTTGGGGTTGCAGTACTTTTGTCGAAGGTTTTTTCCGAAGACACTTTTGGCGAGTCAATATTCTTTCAGGAGAGAAAATTGATGTTTCCCCACGCGTTCAGCCGTGTCATCTCAACAAATATTGGGCTCCCCGCCAACAGCGAAAATCTGGGCCGTAATACGGCCAGACCCACAACCTTATGTCAATACATCTTTCGAAAACGCTTCCTCTTCCCCAAAGATATATTCCTCATTTAAATTGTTTACTGTCCAAAGTGCTAGTAGTGTTTCTATGAAAGGTTCCGGGGTTGTAATACTATGAATGAGTATTTTTAGAAAACATTAAATATATGCTTGAGTAAAGCCAAGAAAATTTGTCATTGGATCTTATTCGTAGTAATGAAATGTATATGTTAATTTTCTAACTAAAGAATCACTATACAAGCTTAGTTTCCTTTTGACCTGATGTATTTATTTGGTCTGATCATTGTTTTTTCAACATAGTTTCTACAAACACTAGCGTTGTAAACATACCCATAATGCAAGCAGCCTGTTACTTATCTGTGATAAAACAACATCGCCAGTTAGGCCATGAACATTCCAAATCACTAAAAGTTTAAGAATTTTAATCCCACGTAACGAGTTTTACAAATTTTTCTACTAGTGAAGGGATAGCTCGTAATAGCAGCATTGTTATTAGCAATAATGCTAGCGTGAAATTATAACGCGATCTAATTTTTATTCCCGAATATGTTTAAGCATCAACATGTTATTGAGTAAATGAACCCTTGAATAAATAATTAACAAAAAAACGACCGGTCAATGTTGGGCTGTCAACGTGGGTGATAAGCCAGACGGAACCGTATCCAACAACACTTTTCCATTATCAAAATAAATCCCTTTTACGTTTAACGAATTAAGGATTTAACAATTGAAGTAGTTTACGTTAATTTATTTTTAATGATGTAATTTGGATTGAAATCTAGTAACAATCTAGCTTTAAATAAAACATTTATTGTCTTATATACACCAGTGTTATGGGTGTTTGTTCAATGCCAGGTGAGTCTGGCTGCGGCTTTGGGAGCAACGCACGCTCGAGAGGCCGCAACGGCATCGTTATTGGTTCTGGGTCATGAGCAAAACCATCGTCCATGTAAGTGATGTACAAATTGCCTAACCATCACAGATATTACATCTATACAATCAACCGTAGTTCAAAAACTGTTATTTGCCAACTGAATAGTGAAAGAAGGCAACATTTGAAAATAAATTGGTTTTTGACGATATTTGATTGCATAGAGACCTCTTTCCTATAAACGTGAACATTGCTAAGACTGTTTAACTAACTGTTTTCCTAATTACCACAAAACCACTAAAATTCTTAATTAAATAGTTTAAAATATTTTCTTCCACCTTTATTTTTGGTTTAATACTGAATAGAAACACATTAAAAAATGACAACATGATTTTAACAAACGTCTTTGAAAGACAAAGAATTAAACCCTTCAAGATCGTGTGGATAACCCAGGAATCAAACCTGGGACCTCTTGCACCGTAAACCAATGCGATATTAAATAGTAGCAGGATTAAATTTTACTTTAAAATAACTTTATGTAAAAAATTACCCAATTATCTATAGTTTTAAAATGTTTTCTGCTTTAGAAAATCTTTTAATTTTGTTTTGTAGGCTATTTAGGTTTTGTTGCCAACAAGATTTACAAACCGTGCTGAGGTAAGCAATTATATTAGAATTAAAATTAGATTCTTAATTAGATTTAAATATATAATCGTAACATTATTTGTTATATGTAATAAACAGGCCCTTTTCAACTTAGCTATCGTAGACTATTGACTGATAAATTAATATATTAAGGAACTCTATGCAGGATAATAAAATATCGTTGGATCAATTAGTAGATCACATTGAAACCAGTTCCCGCTGCCACGCCACAGTCCGGGATAGCCAGAGGCATCGCAGTTGAGCCGATAATTACTACTTTTCAGTTAATTGTTTCCGCCTTGAATAACCGTTAATTAATGAGCTAGAGGATCTCATTCAATAAATGTTTATTCAAAATTAGTCGGGTTATTCAAGTGGTATTATAGCTCCCACTAAACATTCGGCCTAATAACAAATACAACATTTATAAATATCAATTAGGAGCAAATTTTCCCTAGATTTGTTTAATATTTCATTGCCATCACATAGAAGATCCATTGTTTTCGTTAAAAATTTCTAATTGGACGCGTTGGTAAGAATAATTCGAATCTTCAAGTATAATTCATTTGGGGCATCTCGTTATAGCTTAGCGGTTAGCGTCTTTAAACGAAAAGAGGGAACTGGTTCGATTTTCGGGGTGTCCACTCCAGTATAGATTTGGATTCCTTAAAAACATTTAATAATCTCTCAAAAACGAAATACCTTTGACCTGTCCATTCAAGTCAAAAGAACATGTAAAATATGTATTTAAACGCTTCAAGATACAAATACTTGTCCAAAATTAATCACGATTAATCGATTCTATTCATTTATTAGGAACTAAAAGTAAGTAACTAATAGTGGGTCATAATGTTCTTATAGAAAAATACTCAAACATGATGGTAAAAAGGACACCATTATTTCTTTTAACCACACTTGCATCAATAGTAATAGTATTAATCGTTCGTTTTTGGTGGGTACTGAGAAGATATTGTTGAACTTCTGCACTGTCTCAATTCCTGAATTAGTTTTCTAAGAAAAACTAAATGCAAAACCGGTAGACATAACTATTGCCTAAATTAAGAGCTAGAACTGATTGAATGCGAAGGTTTTTCTTAAATAGTTTAACTACAACAAAAACAAGGGCTTTAAACATGTTTATTTACCCCCCCATCTTATAAAACAAAAATATACTTCTACTGTTTGACTATCTCCCCAACCTCTTATGACTGTTTAACCTCTTATGACCTTTAGAAATCAGATTAACGGCCCATAAAACTGGACTGTGCCATTTACAATGGAGCCTTTCGAGACAGGAATATATATTTTATTTATAAAGAATAAAAACCGAATATGTAAGCCAAAGTTTACTTATTGGTTTACATCCAAGCGTCAAATAATATATTTTAGCTAACAGGACTCAAATGTATTAGATTCTAAGTATGAATTTTCAACTTAAAAAGAGGACTAGAGTTATAGTATATTTTATTTACACAAATACCTAAATAATAAACCCAAACTAAATGTTCCAGGTTTTGGAAGGTATGAAATTGAGATTCTATGCTATTAAAATTTTATACTCATGTGTAAAGTACATGTGTATTCTGTAACAGGGTTAAAAACCTTAAAGGCATTATGTAAACTGTGAAGCAAAAAACATTTTAAGCCGTATAATATTACAGACATTATCTTAAAAAAAATATGTTAATTGTCCTGTAAAAATGGTTCCTAAAAAGAGATCCAGTTGAATGCATGCTGTTTGAATACTGAAATAGAAAAGAGCTATTCAGGCTGATGAGTCTAGAGCTCTTAATATAAGTGGCTCCATAAATAACAAGTTTACATTGAGAAAAACGCTCATTGTGGGCATTACTACGAGAAATTTCCTTTTGTGCTTGGGTTTAGGCCGGCATCAAATGAATGAGAGTAAACTTAATATATACGTACTTGTACACTTACATTCATAAAATATTTGTACCTAAAGATTTCGTGTGCTTTATATATCATGAATAGTTCAAGATGCATTATTTATTCGTTTTTTTTTTTTTTTTTTGTAAAATGTATTACATTTTTAATTTCCAACGATAAATGCTGATGCTGATGGTAATTCGAAGAACTCCTCGTCGGATATGTATGATACAGTTCTCATTTTTGTTAATACTTAAAAAGGTATCTCTAGTTGTTCGGCTTAATTCTGGAAAATGCATATGTATCACATCGATAAACAATTCTGTAATATCCTATAATATTATATTTTCATGTTACAATAAAAAGTTATTAATAAAATTCTCAACACAAAGACGGAGTGGGAAAATATGTTGCTTTTAAATATTACGAAGTGTGAAGACAAGTAAGAATCTCCGGTTGACGTATGTTCCATTCTTCCATCTTGACAGATAATCCTGACAACCCACTGATGTATGAAATTCTTTCAACCGCTGACAAAATATACTGGAACTTGTCAGTATGGCTCACTTGAGATAAAATATTACAATTGGCACAGCAAAAAGTCAAGATAATAACATAATTTTGGGCCTGCCTTATGAGCGGATTTTTATTGTGATAGCTTACATACAAATCTTTACCGACCGGTTGGTTCGATTTCGGGAAAAAAATTACAGGAGTCATTGTTTTTTTCTTATAGATTATCATTCTTGCAATCCTGCCATTCTCCATAAAATCTAAATTGTTTTAAAATCTTTTGAAGTAATATATGTAAGGATTTTAGTTTCAGTGGCGTTAGTTTAAAATTGGAAAATAATAAACATAAATGATGTATTTTAATATGGTACCATAATCACTTTTGAAAAAGTCCACTTATCAAAATTACGGATAGTAGGATTTTTGATTTAATTCAGTTAATTTCAACCCCAAAAATCGCTTCGAGAATAAAGGGACTTTCTGACGATGCTGAAGAGTAATGATATATGCAAAATTACACTTATTTAAGATCTCTTTACAAATACAAAGACAAAATTTTTACGGTAATAGTATTCAAACATATTCCATGACAATATTAAAGAGAAAACAATATTATTTACTGATAAGTAATAATGATAATAAATACCGTATCTGTAACAATTCAATATATCATCCGACTTTTATAAGTTCTTTTAATTATAACAACAGAGATAGATAATTGAAATGAGACTCAAATTAACGAGGAAATTATTCAATCACAGGTGCTCGTACAAGCAGCTTTTTGATTGCATTCAAACTGGAGTCCTTAATAGAAACAAGCGTATCAATTTGTGACGGTACATCCAGGCAATGTTGGCATATACACGTCTTATTGTCTAAACAAATGTTTACATTATATTTCCTTTAACATCATAAAATATTACGCTTAAAATTAAAAAATATCCCTACAAATTATTCTATCGTATTTTTGGAGGTTTCATTCTTAGGTAAAATCTAATTTTCATATTTTATATAATTTATCGATTTATTTTAAAATTGATGCATTTTGCATTTTTCTTATTGCGTGCTAAAACAAAGCAGTGCTGTCAAAATATATATTCAAAAACAAATACTGAACTATCCAATGTACAGTTATAACACAAAATATATATTCAAAAACAAATACTGAACTATCAAATGTACAGTTATAACACAAAACACAGTTGTAAATAAATATAAGAAAGTAATATACAAATCTTTACAAAAACAATCGGGTTTGGATTGAGCTTACACAGCAAGTTAACAATACATATTAAAATCAGTTTGTTTTAAACTGGTACAAAATATTAAAAGGGTGAAGATGAAGAGGAGAGATTGGCTAAAGAGTTGTCTATAAATGATAAGCCAGGGGAATGTGGAGCGATATAGGAGCTGAGACATGAAATCTTCATCGTTACACCTATTTCAACTTGGTTTATAGAGGGGTTGTACATTTGTTTACTCAATCAGTTTTATTGGTTAAAATTTTAAATGTTAAAATATTTCACAGATTTCATATTAATAACACTATAGGAATTAATGTAATAAGTCGATATTTATTTGTAAATGTTCAATGTAATTAACATTATTGCCACGAAACTATTTGAATTGCAAATCTTGTATAAAACATAATTACTTCATTCCATGCAACAAAAGGAGTTTGTGATTTGATAATGTTTCAGGTTGAGTTTAAGCTCATTATCCGAATCATTAAATCTCTTCACGCATTTAACCGAAAAAAATACTGCTCATCTATTAGGAGGAAATATTAACGATGAAATTTAGTTATTTTATAGAAGTACCATCGAAAAAAGAAGCCGTGGCGTTGTTTTTATAATACAACGGACATAGCGGCCTCGCAATAAACCCTAATTGCAATCTTCAACTAATTGTTCCAACCCTGGAGAGGCTTTAATGACGTTAATTAATGATGTAAAAAAAACTCTTTTCTTAATACATTCCTTCATTGTTAAAATAATCGGGGGTTGTTTATCAAATTACATTATTAAATTATGATCTTATAAATAATAATTTATTTTTTATAATGATTATGTTTTATTGTTTATAGGGTTAATGTGTTATTATGGTTATTAGGGTAAATATTAAATTATTTAAATTTGTGTTTGCATTACTCTATTTCAATAACACTTTACAGTGTTTTCAATCTCAACAATTATTAATGTTGAGATGACGTAAAAATAAAATACTGTATAGTTTATGGGATTGTTAAAATATAGAACTGTTCAGCAGCAACACAATAAATACATTATAGAACATAATAAAAGTATTTAAATCTGCAAAACAAAAATTGCTAAATAAACTAAATAAATAGTTATAGCGTACGAAATGTACAAACCTAGGAATTTTTATTAGAACAAATAATATAAACAATCAGTTAAAACGTAATTAGAATTATTTATGTTTTTTAAGTGTGGAATTTTGCTAGAGTAAGTGATCCCAGCGGTTTTAAAACCCGGACATAAATTGCTAGCATTACTCGCAACTGCTGGCCCAGACCCCAAAACACTCCTGGGAGGCCCTTAAATTCTTATGAGCTCTAAGAATAAGAGTAACGGACAACCATAAAACTGGACTCTTTACTGGCAGCAGAGGATTTCTTGAGAAGATGATCACTTTATGTTGAATTATTCGTCATAACTTTACTGAATGATTGACCCATATAAAGGAGACTCATTTACAGTTTAACAACAAACCAGTTTAAAACAAGAGTTTATAAAACTAAAACTGAAAATGGGTACAACATCAATAAAATACCCAAACAGTTGTTTACCTTATGCAATATTTATTTGTATTGCTGCTCTTCAAACGATTTAGTTATTATTTTATCTGTCAAGACAATTTTGAAAAGTTATTTAGATCTACACACCCAGTCCCAACATACAAACATAAATATAATGTTTGAAGCAAGGTGAGTGTGTAGTACTCAGAATATATTTCAACGGAGGAGGAAGACAATTTATTTACTGGAGGGATGTATTATCATTTGCAATTCTGAAAACCTCAACTGCTAAATGAAAGGAGTCTCCGGGGAGTGAGATAAATGAGAAAAGCTGTGATTTCCCGGGACATAAAGGCTGGGAAAGATCTGCTGAATCTGAGTTGCGTTTCATCCAACACATCGCTGGTTGACGTGGCAGGCTTGAGCCCCGCGAAAACAAATTTGTAAATTTTAGTATAAAGTTAAACGAATGTATAACGAAAATAAGCGACAACAAGTTATTGTTACTGTCTGATAATGTCGAAAAACAATTTTTATTCTAGCTACATTTGTTTTTATGATAAATGGTATCAATAATAAATCTGTCTTTCCATCATTATCTCAAAAATAACTATTTTTGCCAGCAATTCCATAACAACAAAGCATCTGAGCCTATAGCATTTCAGACGTGCATTTAAATCTGAGAATATATGTAGTAAGCAATAGACTTGAAATTATTTAATTTTAATTTTTAAATAGTTAAGTGATAAACAGAACGATTTTATGTAACAATTGTACAAACTTTTATAAAAAATTAGAGTTTTCAAAGTAATAGTAATTACTGATGTTATTAGTAGTGTTTAGCAATGGTAATTACAATTTGTAGATAAATCAACTCTTCTAATCGAGTGTTTAATTTCCAACTGAAAATCTTAAATGGGTTCTTTGCTTAATTTGTAGTATGATCAATTCATTAGAAAAAAATTAAAAGTAAATATTGCTAACGTGAACACGATCGTTTTAAGTCTGTATTCCAAACATAAGCGGGCTTTCTTTTAAACAACAAGCTATTAAGGCTTTGAATTACATTTGGGGGTTCATGGTATAACATTGTATTACTGTCAAAAATAACATTCATACAATCCATGTTTTTTACATCTAACAATCATTAGATCCTTCGTGAAGTATACTTAACTTAAACGTTAATGTTGCTAAAGTACTATAAAAATAATAAACAAGATTGTATTCATAGATTAAAATAAAATCTAAACGTATGTTCCACGATGTATAGTTTTAAAAAAAATGTAATATTATGAATTAGATAACTCATGTACTGATTTTAAAGGGTTCCTTCGTCCCTTCATTGAATACCAGCCGGGAGGTCTCGCCCGTTTACTTGTATCGACAAGGTAATTTATGGTCCGTATATTGGCCAACCTGTTGCCTTTAAATAAATGGCCTGTCCCGACTTCCAACTAACTTCCAATACAGGGGCAGGGTGACTTTGGAGGCGCGTGAATTGGGAAAGGGAATTGTAAAACGTGTTTTATCCAAGAAAACAATTGTTTTGAGAAAAATATCCTCCCTTAAACAAATGTGAGGTAGTTTTAAATACTAGTGTTTTCCCCATAGAATTTAATTGGATGGTTTTATTTATCTTTGATTTTACAGTTAAACAACTGGTTATGTTGGTTATATATAAATAATTTGACCTAAACCAGAATCAATTTTGCGGATTATGGCCTTTTTCAACGTACATTTTGAAGACCGAGTATATCTGTATCCTGCAAAGTGCGAATCCTGCCGTTTAATATATCACCTGTGGTGTCTTAACTTTAGTTCATATGGTAAAGTAGTGTAAGAAAGGTCAACTAACGCAGTTTAATGATTATGGTACTTCGCTGTTGATGACAAATGTCCACAAGGTTTTGTTAACAGAAAAAAAGTTACTAGCGAATTTAATGTTTATTTACTATGGCGTCCCAACGAGTTATATCAATTTTATACACTAAAAAATACTGGTACAACTGATCGTACAACAGTAAATCAGGTACTTTTCCTATATTTTCTTTTAGAAAATATGGCATTTTTCTTACCAAAAGAGAGTTATGTGTGAGAACAACCTGCATGTAGAAGAAAGCTCCATACGTGTTTCATTTAGCTAACATAATAATCTAATCTTTGGTTTTAAACAGTACAAAACACCAAACCTCTACAAAATATACAATAGTATAATTTAAATTAGGTATTATGTTATGATAATCAACCAAGGAATTGCTTATAAATGTAAATATGTGAATTACCGTCTATTATTAACAATCCACTGAATAATTATCCAGTGGATTACTAATAATTGACGATAAGTCACATATTTCGACTTAAATTAGGTGTTATATACAACTTCAATTTGAACAAAATATATTGTATGTATAAATCAATTGAAATTTGTATTTATTTTATCAACTCGTACATCAAACATCTAGTACGCGACGGTCCATTATAATTAATCCTAATATTAAACAATTAAATAAAGTGCTACCAAGTGTTGTATGAAGAAAGTAATTTTACCTAGTTTTTAAAAAGGGATGAAATCTCTTTTTCGTGGTTAAAATATCATTACTAAATCGTCCCTCGGCAAACATGATGATATGGAAGATGCCGCAGTTGAAGGATGTATTGACATCAGGCAGAAGCGCCCGACATTTTTCAAGAGGCCAGATTTTTGGGTTGGCGGAAAGCCCAATATACGTTTAGGCGATGAGGTGCAATTCGTCACGGAAATTTGGGCTTTTTTAGAGTAAAATAATACTTTATTTAACTTTTACGGCATGTTTAAACTTTTAAGAACTAGCCTAATTACAAGTAATGGTTGCATGAATATATAGTAGAAGAAGGATTATTTCAAATTAAAAACTCAAACACTTTGTTTAAAGTTAATTTTTGGCGATAGTGAGTTAACTCAACCACTTGGGACAAAGGTTGCGTATAGTGAGTATAATTTTCACTTTTGTAAGTAGTCAATGTTAATGATTACATGTACATGAAATTATTGGGGGTGCCGAGAGTGCCTCCCCCCCAGGAAAATATAATTTATTATTATGGTTGGTTAATTTAAAACAAAATTTTAACGATAACTGTAAGTGACTCCATTTAAACAATCGGACGGCTATATCTAAATACATTTATAAAATGCATATCAGTGTTGAGCAGATTACTAAGAAGATAGTCACTTGGCTAGCTCGGCGAGTTAGGGCTTGCATCTATTTAACTTGATCACTTGCCACTTAAAGTATGACCTTATTTGGTTGGGTTTTGATTTAATTGATTTGGATTATAACGATAAATTCGGTAATCCAGGAATAATCGTAATGGTTTATACCTCAAGAACAAAACATGTTAAATTTAAAATTCGGAAATATTAAAATAACCTATGTAAAATTTTAGTTTACCTATGAAATAACATATTACACTATGTATTATGTGGTTAAACAATAATAAAAACCATTTCGCCAGAATTTCTCACCACTCTGTTTGCCCCTTCAAAATACCTGGAACAGACAAACGATTGTTTGTTAGAGACTACAAGGACATTTCTAGACGATTCATTTAAGACTATGCACTCAATGCAGACGAATTAAAACAATGCTTACCGGTACGCAAAAAAATAAAGAACGTAATAGGTTTAATGTGTTAGTTTTTTTATAAAAATAAATCAAAAACACATATGTTTAAGTTTTTAAAGGAATAAGTGCACAGTGGGAGGCCCAGCCCTCATTGCAGCGTTATGCAAGAAATACTTCTTATGTTGACACTTGTGGTAGGATAACAATTTATGTTTATCTCAGCAACTATAAAGAAATACGACTATAAAAGTACAATGAAGTAAAGACATACAATTCATTGAGCAACGGGAACGGGATGTAAAATTGGGAAGAAATAACATTCTTATGCCAAACCTAACTGGGTCAATTCTGGCGGAGTATAGCAAAAATTGCCGATATTGTAAAGCACACAATCAGTGTCGATTGGAGTATTTCTATAAACGAGAGTATTTTAAAACATTTGGAATCCAATAATTTCTAAAAAAAAATAATAAAAACAACATAATATAATTAACCTTGGTTAAATAATTAAACTTAAGTAAATTCAGAATAACCTTTTTAATAAATTAACATTCCCAATAGAACGTTATTTCTAAAACGGCATTTTATGACAATTTTATCCGTTGGGTTTATTTGATAAAAGCACAACTTTGATCAGAAAAAGTGTTTGCTCAAGTTTGACACATTGCAGGGACTCAATTCGCAAATGGAGGCAGATCTCGGAGTAAAGATTTGGTGCGTTCTAAATGTCTTCCACTTCTTGCCGATTTATGGTTTCTTGAGATTTGTTTGTATACCGAGAGACCCTGAACTCTTTGACTTAATTTAATATCCTAACCTAAATAGTATATAAAAAATGTCCAAAACTTGCTGGTTACCATTGTCGTTTCGGACATTTTTTATATACTATTTAGTTTAGGATATTAAATTAAGTACTTCAAATGCGCATTTAAGAACGGGATTTTTCTACTGGGTTGAAACTTAGGACAGACATTTTAAATAAAACATGATACAAACACACATTTTATAATTTTTTATTGTCTTTTATTAATGACGGCTATTTTTTGTCTTGAATCTTGTTTTAACAGAGTATTTTAAAACATTTACAAAATTAGCCTTTATATGAAAAGATCCAACGAAATAAAGTGTAATTAAATTAAATGAGTTGGGAAACAATAAATTCGCTAATGTTGTTTACTCAACAAAAATTTCTCACTTTCACAGGTCCTTATTAACTGTAAAGTTATAATAATTTTGGTTTATGTTTAGTTAGGTACGTTTTCATTTAAGGCTAATTATTTTAGGCTACCACACTGTTTAGAAATCAACTTAAGAAACAAACATATACGTATTTTGAAAAACGTGCTTTCCCCAAGACAACTAAATAATGAAAGACAAATGTTTGGTGCGACTGGAATCTGTGAGCAGGCTCGCGCTGAGACGAGTGTAGGGAAGTGAAAAAGGAAAAGTATACACTTCAACTTTAAGTGGCAAACGTTTTGTGTGGAACACAAACATTGATCCGGATCTAAATAAATGTCCATATCATCAACGTATGATTTGCGTTGAGGTCACTTATTATAAATACAAGTCACTTACGTTTTAATTTGCACGTAATAAAGTAAAACACGTAAGACACACGTCCTATACATGTTTTCAGTACAACAAAGCTGTCACGATCCTTGTGAAAAATTTATATCTGGAAGTGACTGCTTTAAAATTATAGTTAGCTAATTTACTAACCCAAACTATTTTACGACAAACTTGTAGATAACTAAGATTTTCTCGATTCCGATCCTGAAAATAGTCAAAGGGACGGTTGATCACAAAGTAAAGTTAAAGCGTCCACACCCGATCATGAGCCTGATTATGATAGTCTCTTCTTTGACGGTGAATTGTGTAGAGATCTAAGCCTGGAAAGTCAGGTGTGATAACAGCCAACACCACTTCCCTCGGCGCTGCTTTTACCGTGGAATGCTCGTCTCTACCTACATGGATAATAACTGACCAGTTGACCACGCAGCACGTTCAGGTGAGGGAGCAAATAGAAGACACAAAAAATATTAAAATCCATGTTGAGAGAACCAGTGCCGAGGTTTCAAAAGTATTTGACATCATTATATGGCAAGGTATTTGGTTACTTTGATCCATTCCAGCAGCATTCGTTGACAATTTAATATGTTGATAAAATAGTGATCACTGCACTATTTTAGAGGGGAGTAAATAAACATAATTTTTAATTGGAGTGCGAAGTTATTGCCCTTATTGTAACAAAATACTACCTAAAAATCAAATTTGAAAGAATTATATTTTACGAAATTACTAATTACTCCGTTTAAGTACTGCTGGCTGTCAAATTGCATTTTATGTCATGTTATCAGCCTAATAATACCTTCACACATTCATATGAAAATTCATTTAAAATAAGGGGGTAAACTTTTAACTAACTTACATATAAGTAATGCGACGTTTATCAATAAGAAAAAAGATCGGTCAATTGGATTTAAGAACCATTATAATCCACAATTTTATTATTAAACTTAGGACAGTTCGTTTTACTTCATTAAAAACTTTGGAGTTCTCCTGTAAATACTTTAGAAGAGTCTTCCCACTTGTGCCATGAAATTCATTTCCAGTGTTTTATTTAAGACAGAGAACACAGTTTAGTATTTACTCGAAAGCGGTTAATGAAAAAACTTTCTTCATTATAATTTATTATGGCCACAACAACATTCTCTGAATTTCATTTCAGTTTTTATTGTTATGATAATTTCGTCAAAAAACGTGTATTTTCACAACTCACCTTCTTTATTGTGTGTTTATTTGTAAGAATAAACTATTTTATACAGTTAAACACTATTATTGATGAAACAAACCTTCCTATGGATTGTTTAGCCTATTTTACCCTTGTTTATTTGATCAAAGCCAGATATTTCTGTTGGTACACGAAGATAAATACTTAAGAGAGTATATGTGTTTGTCAAGTGTCAATCAACAGTAAACTCTCGGAACGACATCCGTCGTCCGTTTTACAAGTTATTTGGTTAATAAATTTAATAACAAAAATAGGCTTAATAATTTACTGACTCAATAATTGTGCTAACTATCTAATGACGTCCACTTTCAACTTCTTGCGGGATAATTTAAAAGGGACACATGATATTTATTTATTTATTCCAAGATGTATTTATTAAAATAATTAAGTTGTATTTGAAATATATTGATTTTTAAACAAATCGTTTTCGCCTTGTAATAGCATTTAGTTAGAAATTAAATTACAGTTTAGAAAATAATTCTAAAATGTCCCATTAAAAGTATCGATTAAAATAGTGTTCCTCACGGAATGGAATTATAGTTTAAGTCTAAACAAGAACAAATATGGAAAGTTGTGCTTAGGTGGTTGAAGGCGATTGAGGGGAAAGACGCAAGAGGATTATCTACCACTAGAGAACAATTTTATTGAGATTACGTTTTCCTAACTCCCCTCCCCCTAACAGCAGCTTTACAGTTATTCAGAAATTTAATTTTAATTAAATCAGAGAACATAAAGAGATATTATCTGCAAAAGAAACTATTTAGATAAACAGTTGAAACAAATAAAATTTGTAAAACAGATGTATAAGTTTAAGAAAACGTCAATATATACGTGAATTAAAAATATAATACTTTACACACCTTCAATAATGCAGTTTAGCTTAGAAGATTTTCTATTTCCATGAACGGGGATGAAGAGCCAAACGGTAAAGCGCATTGAAAAACTCCTTGGAATATAAACACTTGCTCTGATATTCAGGTGGAAAATAAAAGCACGTTCTTAATTTTAATTGATACTTAAGAGTGAACAACAAGGTAATCCCCAGGTCATATCACAGGAATAACGGATTACGTATGTCTTTGGAGTTATATTACGCTAGAACTAAGATATTCCGCAGAACTGTCAAACTCAAGATTCTGTATGTATGAATAAAAGGATTGTGGTGTTAGCCCTTACATACATGGTGTGGAACCTTTTACCCATATCGCAGACTAATTCTTACACAGTAAAAATCAATCTAAAAATATATATATCTTCAAATTCATTGAATTTATTTATTTATTTAAACGATATATAGCTAAGCAGTGTATTCAGTTTGTTTTAAATTCACAATTATCATAAAATTAAATCCTACACATATAATTATATATATATATATATATATATATCACTGATTTTTATTAAAAATTACCCTGTTGCAACAACGTCCTTACTCAGAGAATTTGCAATGCAAACATAAAATCATCATTATTACATGAAGCAACTAACTACATTTTATAAAAACATAAATAATTAAGTATTCATAAATTAGCAAATTAGACAGTTTATTTATTCTAAGTAACATTGACCTTGGACAACGTACATTACGTTAAATTAATGTTTTAAATGATAATTTTTTTCGAGCTCTACAAAATAATAGAAATCAAAGTTATGTATTAAACATTTAAAGGTATAAAATACAAAATCAAAACAGATTTTTCAGAAATTAAAAACCCTTAACAACCTGTTCCATGATCATGATTCTTGAACTCATGAAATTTATTTATCAATCTGATCATTTTGCCAAAAGTTATCGCGTTAACGGAAACATATCTGTGTGTTTAGCCAATGTACGCAAGTAAGTTGGAGGAATGGCAGCAAGACAGTCTCGAAGACCATTTTCGTCAAGGAAGAAATTAATAAAAATGCAGATAAGTGTTAAGATGATTACAAAGAAGATTGCGAAGCATTTAGCAGAGCTCAGAAATCTGGACTTGCAAATGATCAAGCAGAGCAAAGAATTCCTTGTTTAATTGGTCCAAATTACATATAATAATGTGTTGAAATATTCCTAGTCATAATATTGCAAATTTTGTACACAAAAGCTGGGACAGCAAGTAAGTTGGAAAACATAACAATAAGGTAATAGGATAGGCACAGGATTTGAATTTATGGATTTAGTTTTCTTTGAACATTATTATAAAAAAAAAAAAAAACGCAACAGAAAATTCGTACTTGACGAGTGGTGGATATGTGGTGGATATGGAAAATGTATTTAACCAAATGTTAATAGCTTAGAACAGAGTTATAGAAAGTGAGATCCTGGCTCGTTGCTCTCCTGTATAAACCACGGCTTGAATATCAGCTGGTCTGCTAAGGCTGAGTAAAAATAGACAAGCTAGAACTTTCTGTTTGGACATCTCATGTTTAAGAAAATCATACGAACATAAAATACATTTGGTAGACGAAAAGGGTTTCAATAATTGAACTGTTATAAAACATGTTTCAATATACTCAAAACACTGTGGCTTAATGCTGACGGAACTGATCAAACCAATATATTTATAAGGAAGAGTGTTTTCGTCAACTTCAATCTATTTCAGTGCCGAGACTCAATTTGCAAATGGAGGCAGATCTCGAAGTATGTAGAGTTTTCAAAATGTCTTTACTGTACTTTTACTTTGATTATAATTATACAAAATGAATTATAAAGTGATATTGTTTTTATATTATTACTAATAAGTGTAACTGTTTTTAAACCATTTCAAAAGATTCTTTATTATTTTAAAATAATTTATAAATCGTTTTTATAAGGCATTCCAGTAAAATATAAGCTTAAAAATATCGGCAAAACGTGTTAAGAAGTATATGGTTATTTAAACAATATTTAACATCCATAATACGGTATCTTTAATAATACATAATGCAAATTTCAAGGATAAATGGAAACTGTCCAAGTGGGATTAAGTTAAAAGCTAGTATTTTCCAAAAAGTTAAAAAGGCCATCACAAGTGCTTTCGAGAATGGTAAAGGAATAACTAATTTAATAAATAACCATTGAAATAAAACATTAGTAACCGTATGTAAATAACTTGACTTTATAAAACTAAATAAATCTTTACCAATCGCGCATTTTTTAAAGAAATTTGAAGTTACCAGTTACACCTTGGGATCGATGTAATTTTAAATAAATTTTAAAAGCAAAAACAAACAGTGATGGTATAAAAACTCACTTAAGATTAAATCTCACTCAAGTTGATTTTATCTGATAACATGGCTTTAGTAACATGGTTTTAGAATTGTTTATGGTGTAAATAGCTAATCTGATTAAAGTTTTATGTTTACTGATTGTTTCGGAGACATGTTTTATATTAAATTAAATACAGTAGATCAAGTAGGTAACGTTTTATGTGTTAACATTATATTAGGCTTAGGTGGCTGGACTTTTATAATGTGAGATCTTTGGTAATATGTTTTTGCTCCTAACCTCTGACAAAAAAATAATTCTTCCGCAGTTGACGCATTCACTATAAGCATTAAAGGAACTATTTTATCCTGGTTGCTGCCAAACAACCGTACGATGAAAAAATATATAACTGCCAGATAGCACGAACCGGTAAAGCAATAAATGTAACTGTCATTTGCACTTGAGAAGAAGCTAGAGTCCACTACACTTGGTTATAAAGCTAATATGAAAACCAATGAACCATAAAAAATTTAATATAAACTATATTTGATTTGTCTTAAGAATACAGGTAATTTACAACTCTAACCCTGATACCCATCTATCTTTATAATAAGACAAGAACAGTTCAATAAGGACTTAATAAGTATCCCACATTATCGATTAAGTTTTGGAAGAGTTGAAGTCAAATTGACCATGAAGGGTCAAAGTGAGTTATAGACGTGACGAGTGAAATAAACTTCAGCTTTGATGATAATGAAACGGGGAAGATCAAAATGTTTAGCACTAAGTGTGATAAAAGCTTCTTAATTTGCTGGTGGCAATGCTTTTCACAACTAAAGGAAAAATTGAAAATTGTTTTTAAATACTCTAAAGATAATTAACAGTCCATATATAAGTTAACCTTTGCAAGCAAGCCTTTAAATGTAAACAGTTACATGTAGGTTTTGTGAAATCGTTAATTTAATATTTTTTATGTTTGACGAGACATACTTTGTTAAAAAATATTAAATTGGTATATACAACAGTATACAATATCACTAGGACCAAAAGTGGCTTTTCGATCCTCATTTTTCGCTCAGTTTTAACTTAATCTCGTATCGAAAAGCTTCACTTATCCTCTTAGTGATGAGATATGTATTTTTTAGAAAAAAACTGTAAGACAAAGAAAGATTAAATGATCACGTTTCATAGACTACTTTTCCAATGCGCTTTCTTTTAATTCAAGGAACTATTCTGGATATTCCAGTCGCTGTTTTAATAATCGTACACGATTAAATAACAGTGACATGACAGTTTAACTTAGTCGTTTCATTTAACCCTTGACAAATTTCAATATTTCAACACAAATTTACAATCGTAAATTTTGTACTATTTATTAATATTATTAATTATTAGAATATGTAATAAATTTATGAAGTTGTCAGAAAGTAATTACATTGTTTAATTCCGATTATAAAAAACTTCAGGAGGAAAATAATATTTAAAAAATTAAACTTTATTACAAATAACAACTCATAAAGTTATTAAATGTGCATTAGAGGTCGGTATTAGCAGAGTACGGATAAGCCAGGATGTAAAGCTGTTTGTCAGAGTTGGGTCGCTAAGACGTTGAGGCGGGCAAATCTTGGGATTGACGTCGCTATGTAAATTACTTGATATTTTGCCTTTTAATCTGTGAAAACGTTCTCTTACATGTTATTCATCTTCTCATGACACGTTTCATTACCATGCAACACAATTATTAAATTAAATCAACAATATCCGAAGGAAATTCGAAGTGCTCTAACGACCAATGGATTATTCCACTAAATGGACTATTTAAAAGGACTATTAAACATTCAATACCATAAAACTAAATATAAGTAAAACCTTAAAAAATAGTTAAAATGTACTAAACAATATTCAGTAAAATTATTGGAATGTGGAGGATGGATATCGCTTTTTATCAATGGTAATGTTGATAGCCAAGGAATAAAAAATTGTTAAAAATGTTATTCATTTGGCACGATAATATCGAAACAATTCACGGCTTTTCGGTGGAACACTTTGAAATTTAATATTATATGACGCCGTACAACAAAATACCAATGTAAGCCGAAGAACCAATGTTGGTGGTAATAACGAACGAGAAAATACCCCTGAATTTTAAAACAGCTAACCCGCGACGGAGTTATATTAAAATAACTAACCCTTTTCATCTAATAAACTAAAATTTGTTTTACGATAAGAATTGCTTCCTGTATGAATCTCAAATATTACTTTATAAAGGTAAAGTTTTCATTTAGCTTAAAACGGAGTCCGATTGTTTGTTTTAAAGGTAATTTATTAAGACAAACCTATGAAACAGATTCATCAAATTTTTTAACAGTGTATACTCATGGTAATGAAAATGGTAATTTGTAGTTATTTTCAGTTATTTCTTAGTTAGCTAAGCACGGTTGAAAATTACGATCAAAAACTAATGAGGTTAATGTAATCCTATGTTCTCACTAAAATTATCAAAAAAAGCACTTTGTGTGAGGATAAACATACTTTAATTGCATCTTAACATGTAAAAACCTAATCAAGGGATCGTCACAAGAACCTTACAGTTATAATTCTAAAAACATCCTTACTTGAATAAACTAATTTAAAATTTAACAAAAATAACTGCAAAAATTACAACTTAAAAAAGACAAATTGTATAAAGACAAAACTTGTTTTAAGTTAATTAACTTTTACATCAGTTTATTGTTTAAACGTAAAGTTAAGATAACCATATAATTAAAAACCTAAAAAGTACTTACAAATAAATTAAACTATTCGAAAACTAAACAAATTTGACAGGACTCTTTAAACTTCTGAGACGAAGGTTCAATGCCGGTGGTACTGTCAGGGGTACCTCGGATGTCAAACAGAAGATTGCAACAACGGTTGTGATACCTGCCAAGTCTACTCAGTTGTGTCACTGGCCACAATGGTAAGGGACGCAGGGACCCACTTATGCCTGGGTAACTTTAAACTAGACCACATCATGTATCACGATATACAGTAGATCAGTTTTGAAATATTTGGCAGGTTAATTAAGATAAACATGTAGTGTCTCATAATGCAAAAAAATCCATGAATCGATTTTTGAAAAATTAATTCCTCACACAAACAATATTTTGCGAATGATAACTGTTATTAAATGCGACATAACTTGTTCATTACAAGGCACGTAATAGTTTTGTAAAACTAACCAATGTTTATGATTGATTTGAAGTAAAATATCAGTGCTACATTATCATTGAATACAATCATTATGACTTGACTACTGAATGTAAGCAATAAGCATTGACAATTTAATCAGTCATTGTTGCACCGTAAATTGTGCAAACAATAGCAACGGCAGCACAATACCCAACATCACTGCTCTAAACCCGAAACAATGACACACAAGATGTCAATTGAGATCTTCAAACGCAAATATTGTACCCACTATATTTTGTAAGACTGTTGTAAAAATATACTCAGTAAATTACTATAACATTTCTATGACTAGTGGTATTAAAGAAACAATCAAGTAACGATCCGACATTCTGATCTAAGAGAACAATTACAAAGAAGTAATTTGTTCAAATTTGTAAATTATAATAACAAATATTAAAACAACAAAAAAGGTGTTTCACTGATAATTTATAACTAGTTTTCAAATCGTCATTGTACACAGTGGGCTCTGTCTTAAAAATAATTTGTTAGTACGTATGTAAAATATTTTCTTAAAAACTGTTTTTATTTTTAAAAATGATAAATTTAAACAGGGGTATTTTTATTATATAAAATACAGGAAAATCATATATTTATACACTCCAAGACTATTTTTACTAAGGTTATCATTCATTAGGTTCCCAAGAAGTTCTGTCTAATCTAAATTACTATTTTTAATAACTTTAATACTTATTTAACTTAGATTAGATTACTTAGTTAAGATTAATTATTTAATGAAGTCGGAAGACTTCATTTAACCTTCCCTTTACAAGTAAGGGGAGGTTAGACTAACAAGAGACAGGGTGAGTTTGGTTGGCAAAGTGTAGTGCAAGAGTCAGTCACCTGTCTCGATAACAGAGTTTACCCCCTCCCCCCACCCCTCACCCCACACAAAATCTTATCACAGTTGTTTCATTACTGTTAATAATGTCCTTATCAACTTACAGTAGTGACATTTAACAGCACCACATCACGTTTTATTCTATCGTTCTGTACAATGTATCCTTCATGATGGATCATACTGAAGACAGTCATTGTAACTGAATTTAATTTATTAGTTATAACCCATCATTTAATTTTAAAGGTGGCAAATTATAACACTTATTCATTTAAGTTGACTGAATAAAAGCACAAAATGTATCAAACAGGGTGTTTCTCAAGTCTGACACATTGCAGGGACTCAATTTGCAAATGGAGGTAGATTTCGGGGTAAGGATTTGGTTAGTTTGAAAGCGATTTAAACGGTTTTTGCGATAAATTTATATTAGCTCCAAAACTCTGATTTACAACTTATATCTGGATTCTGTTGTCGTCACATCAAAAAATGTAAACTGCATTACAACTTATAGCACAATCAAAATAGATTGTCGAAATTCCAACAATATGGTTCACATTAAATAAAATAATAATATTGCACTGTGTTGTATAGCCTAGTGACAAAAACTATTGTTAGTGAATTTCCTATGGAAAGTGAACTAAGCATGACCCGCACGGTGAAACTTAAGCCCGGGACCACCATAGAAGTTCCTAACGTGACCCCCTGAACACGTTTTGGGGGTTCGTTCAAAATTGTATATATATATATATATATATATATAAGTATATGTGTGCAGGCACTCTAGCGGTCGCATTTTTTGTCCGATTTACTTCAAATTTGGTAGGGACGTTCCTTTCTATAATCAGTTGGACAAGTTCGTTGGGCAAAACGATCGGAAAGCTCTAAACCCCTTTTTTGGGGATTAATCTTTCAAATTTCGAGTTTTTGGGCCCAAAAAGGGTCAGAAAAGCCCCTGATGTGAAATTAACGAATGTAAAAAGATGGGAATTAGTGTGGCGAAACTTTTAAGCCCTCTCTCGTCATTCTAGCATATACATTTTCCAAGTTATTAAAGGAAATGTGTATTGGCCAAACACAGTACGTTGTCTTATGGGGGTTTTACATTAGAAAAGCCTGTTAATCATTTTTTGATGTACTTTTATCATCCCCAACAACCTCACGCCTACTTTAAAGCCTGACTGGACCTTCTCCGAACCTTATAATGCGCAAAAAACTGTATTCCCAGCATTGGTAAATAGAACCAGGAGTATCAGAACAGCCAAAAAATCAACATTTTCAGATTTGAATAAAAATTGGAATAATTGTATGTTTTTAACTGATTTTGAGTTTTTATAGTTTTTTATGTGGAAATTCACTTCCCTCACGTCAGCGTGCTGCGTGCGAACTCGTTTTTAGATACAAAGATATATTACGTCGTTGTTGTAAAACAGCATATTTAAATTGAAAATATATTTAGCATGGATTGAATTGCAACATACTTTAGTCAGGTACTAGTATAGCTGTTATTGTAAATCATATTTGCAATCGTAAATATATTTTTTAGTGTTGCGAGTCGAAGTTTATTTTATCCTGTTTGAATTCTATTTATAAAGGCGCATTCATGTGCACACATTAATGCGCATTAATGCAACATTTAAAACTTGGTTTTTCTACCTATTGTATAAACACCAAGAACAAAATTATATATTTTTGTTTTTGTGCATTGTTTTTGCTCTTTAACGTAAAAATAATAATTATAAATAATATGAGAACATTTTTATCTGGATTTCCTAGGTTTTTTATTAAGGCTGATTGAAATATTAATTGTTAAAATATATTATTTTATATAACGTTCTAACTAATGTGTTAAATTGTTATAAATAATGATTTTGTTTCCTTACATATTGATACCAAACATTAATCCAAATTATTAAATAGACTATTTACGAACAAGTCTTGATTAATTTTGATAGGTGATCAACTAAACTAGCTAATGCAACAAGTTATCATTATGAAATAATTTTTTATTTACTTGAATAAAAGAATCATTATAATATCCAATTTTA
The DNA here is from genome assembly GCA_963675035.1 of Allygus modestus. Lineage (NCBI taxonomy): Eukaryota > Metazoa > Arthropoda > Insecta > Hemiptera > Cicadellidae > Allygus > Allygus modestus. Next base: position 61,162,620 of record OY776115.1, on the reverse strand, counting down.
TTGAATTAAAACGTAGGACAGCCCATCTTACTTTATTAAAAACTTCAAAGTTCTGTAAATACTTTAGAAGAATCTTTCCACTCGTGCCGTCAAATTCATTTCCAGTGTTTTATTTAAGACAGAGAACACAGTTTAGTATTTACTCGAAAGCGGTTAATGGAAAAACTTTCTTCGTTATAATTTATTATGGCCACAACAACCAATGAATTTCATTTCGGCACTCGCTATTATGACAATTCCGTCATGGAATCAACTAGTTTAACAGGCCCTATACGGTATGAATATGTGGCGTGATGTAATATTGTTTTAAATCAGAAACTTATATTGTATAAAAACTACGTTTAGTGACTTTGTCCTGAAAATTGTAATCCTCATTTATGTAATTAAAACCAGCATGTGTTTACTATAGTGCACGGATATAAACATGTAGAGAGTTAATGTGGGAACTAGAACACTAGTTTAACAGTAAATATCCAACTTCTCGTGCATGTTATTTGAGTAATGGTAAAAGGATGGAAATGGAAAGGTAAAAGGAAATGGAATAAAGGTATTCATAATAATAGTAATACAAAATGTTGAGTCGTGATGACTTCTCACATATCCAACCGACTCATTAGACTTTTATAGGTTTTATACATTGTGTTGTAACATGATAGGAGAAAACGGCAGTCTAAATACTACACCTGAACGCGATGTCATGCTAAAGCGCAGCACGGCTTTTCTGTAGAGTTTCTGTAGACATTCAACGTGACGAGGACGTGTAGCAGGAAAGTCCCTGTGACTAGACCAACAAAACGCCCAATTTGTTGCTCTATTTCGCGTTACTACATATAATCTGAACTTATGATTGAATTAGGCTCGTTCAATCAATATAGGTACAAGAGCTTCAACCCCTTACGCCACTCTGTATGCAAAAATATATCGATAAAACAATATCTATTCACTGCGGTAATCGTTAGGGGAGCCAAACGGAAATACAAGTTTAGAACTTGTGTTTAATTTGGAACGATTGTCCGAATTTGTCTGAGGAACTGAGAGCACAAGATAAAAATTACTTTTAAAAAAACCCTCCGATACACTGGCAATTTACTGAAGCTTTTTCGCTTTTATTATTGAGGTTTGAGGTTTGCGGTTACAATCCCATAAACACTCCTACCCTCGGCAGCAAAAAGTAAGACATTTTATTTTCAAAAACAAACTAACAGATGTTAAAACCAGATTTGGTTTATAAATACATAAAATAAGTATATTTATAACAGCATGCATACTTACAAAACGAAGGTGTGCATGTTAAAAAAACATTGTTTGCCGACAAGGGTGTCAACTTATAGAAACAAGAAAGGTAAAGCCAAACAATAAGGTGTGATGACAAGCTGCTTGTAGCAAATATAAACACTTCTGATCTTCATGTGGGAAATAACATCACGTTGTCATTTCAATATACACTAAAGTGTGAATAACAGGGAAAACCTAATATTGTACCTTGACAATATCAATTTGAGTGTTTTCGGTTGCATATGTTTGTCCAAACAAACTACTGTATAATAACTCTAGGAATAAAGAACAAACTCATATTATTATTGCATTAATAAATGTTTTCCAGACTGTATACCTATGGAAATAAAATGTCTGCCACCTACTTTAGTCTCCTTACAAAATATTATTTTACGTTTAAAATTATATTTGAAAACTATTAGATTTATTTTTTATTATATTTAAAATGATAATGCAAGACCTTTAATAAAAAGCTCTTTATAAAAATAAGACAAGTCGTACAAACAAATTACCCAATCCCACAGTATGTTTCGGTCTTCAGATCATTAGGTAAATTAGATATATTTAATTGTGTAATAGTGATAAGATGCATGACAACATTTCATCATTTTATTGAGTTTGCAATAATTCAAAATTGCACATTTTAAATACCATGACTGTGATCATTTTACTTATTATTTCGAAATACAAAAAAGCATGAATAAATGTTTGTGGCTGCAGATTTAACCTTCTATTGGTCCTCATAAACAATCTTCCACTCCTACCAGAAAAGGGTTAGTCAAGGTAGTTGACCGTTTTTATTATTCCAACCGAAAGTCTTTATGAACACTATAATATTTTTAACATACTATGAAAGAGAATATACGTCTTAGAAAACAAAGGTAAAATAGGGTCACTTTTTTAATCGTTTATCAGAAATAAATAAACACATTTCTACGTTTAAACAACTATGGATTGACTGACATGAAAGGATCAAAGTGAATTTTCGTGCTTGATTGGTGAAATCAAGTTTTTCTTTTGGTGGTGATCCAAGTGAAGATCAAAGCGCCTGGCACCAAATGAGATGAAAATTCCTCAGATTCGTCTTACAGAAATTCGATTTATTTCTTTAACGACGTAACCAACAAAATATCTAAGATGGTTTAAACAAAATATTTAATAACATATTTTTGTTAGGGAAGTACGAAACTGAAGCTCTGAGGAGAATATGTGACAAATCATTCCCGTGAGTACATTTATAAGTAAACCTTATAATATATGTTTAAAAAATAAAAATACCGGATTTATTTTTGTAAAAATGTATTTGAAATTAAAATTTATATTACTTATTGAAGATTTGACAACTTATTACACGATATCATTAACCAAATCATTTACTGGAATATAGATTCAACTTTAAATTGATCTAACTTTATTAACTTGGGAGTTCTGTAAATGATTTATTTTGTGCTCTGAAAGCCGTTTGGAGTGTTTGATTTAAGGCAATGAACTCAGTTATGTATTTACTTGAATGAACGTAATTGAAAAACTTTCTTCATTACAATTTATTTATACCGCAGCAGTAAACAGTATAGCATTAGAACTTTGTTTTATTTTTCACTTTTGAGTAAAATAACAATATGTTTTTCAACTTATAACATATTCAGCCTGTTTGTTGTCCAAGCAAACCCATAGGGATGAATAGACATATAGATCCTACTTCTTTAACAATAACTACTTCTTTCAAAACCGTATTACTAAAATAATGTAAAACAAATTATATAACTACTATTGGTTTAACAAGTAGGTTTGATTAATGAGCAAAACACCTCCTGCCTCATACTAAATGGTTTGGGGTTCATGCAAACAAAGTCTACCGGCCGCTCATAACACGAATCGTAACGGTTAATTAATTTAAAAGGGGCGTTATAACTCAGAAAAGCAGAGAAGATAAGCAGAGGCTTGCTTAAAACCAAGCGTGGAATACTTGTTACTTGTATGATGTAAATACTGCGCGCGGTAGCTCAGAGGTAGAGCGCTGGAGCGTCTAATCATAAGTGGTCGGGTGCGAGTTCGATCCCGGCAGACTGTTGCTTTGATAAGCGGTCATCACTGGTTTGTTCACGTTATTAATGCCATTACGGTACCTAACAGTTGAGGTACCTGAGTTGTGAAGATCTTAGATCACCACACAGACCTAATAAGCGTTTGCGATGGGAATATGACGAATGCATCAAGACTTGTTTGGGGAAGAACGGCGTGAGATATTGTAAGAGTAACACCACGAATACTATAAGAAGGAGTAACACAGTATTATATTATCCGTGGAGTAACACAGTAGCCTATGATTATCGCCATTATCATCATACACTTTCGTCAAAATGTTCCCGATAAAAACATTTGTTTGAAACAATTTATTAATTTATCTGAAAATTTGCCGCCCCTAACGATTTTTCGCTCTGGGCTGCAGCCCCCCCCCCCCCTAAATCCACCACAGAAGATGATGTTTACAACAATTGTATAACTTATCACATTCCATGTATAGGTTTGGAGAGCAACGTAAATCATCCACTAAGACTTGGAATATATTTTCTACACTTTATTTTTTCGCTCCGTATACACAAACAATTTATAAATTGCCGCTTTATAACAAAAAGCGAACACATGTTTTAGATAGTAATTTCAAGTACCGTTATATAAAAACAAGAAACAATATTGTTTCTTTAGCTTAAGAGACCTTAAGTGTATTCATGTGGTTGATGAGTATAGCGAGATAAGTCATGGATAAAGTTAAGTGGATAATCTCGTAGGCAGCCTTCTATTGTAGTAGTTTGTTCACCAAACGCCCAATTATTGTACTTATTCTGACTCTAAAGGCACTCTTCCTACCCCACGATTCTTTTTTGTACAATGTCTAGAGCAGCAAATAATTAAGACACTATTATCATTATCACTTACTATTATTTAAAGGAACCCCAATAACGCAGCATAACACTATAATTTAACGTTTAGCGTTAATCCCCTTTTGTTTTGTATTATTACTAAGAGGAAATACCTAACAACTACTGACTACTATATACTAAATACGCCAAGGACAATTTTCAAAAAACAATATTAAACTTGTTTTGTTAAGAAGAGACTTTCATCTCCGTTAAACCTTGCGGAAACCGTCTAGTAAAAAGTGATAAGTAAACTTTAACGTATTAATTATTAGTCACTACGGAGCATCATACTGTACTTTGACAAAAAACTAGCATAAAGCGTTACAAAATCCAGCAGCTTTAAAACCAATTTTCTGTTTGTAAAAACTTACAATTCCAGTCACAATGTTACAAGCAAAAGCGGTCAAACTGTCATAGTAGGCCCCAAACTGACAGAAACTAATTGTTCTTGTTTCCGGAAACACATTTCCCAACTAATACCTCTCCTGTTTACATTTCCTGACACTAAAACCTATTAGAAATTCTGGTTATGACACCCATACGTAGGATATTGCTGAGAAATTATACTGAGAATAGAAAAAAACAACTTTGGTTGATTTGTAACAATATAACAAAGGCCAAATAATGTGAATTTAAGATAGGCGGATAAGGCAATTGCAGTTATTGAACACGCCATTGTAGTAATGTAACTCGGATAAGGGGTCATACACATATTACGTAACGCATTTTTTTGTCATTTCAGACCACCTTCCCCATGTAATTCACCATAACGCTTGACCGTACACCCCACCCCCATGTGTTATGTAACTCGTAGTAGGCTTTAAAACAGCTTAAGCCTTTGAAACACAGTTTTATTAGTAATTTGGAGTATGGATTTCAATGAATCATTTAACTTTAAATGACTTAAGTTTATCTCAAAGCAAAATGTATACTAACAAACAAGACTTTTACTAATAATATAAACAACTAAATAAACTATCTCAGCTAAAACGTATCAAATTTAATTTATAACTAATACAAATACAAAACAACTTAAAAAAACTAAAGATGTGGGCGGCATTGCTGTATCAAGTCATGATTTTACACTCTAAAACAACACAAAACACAAGTGTAAAGCAATACAGAACTTACTCAAAAAATGGTATGTATTTACTTTTAGTTTAAAATAGAATGACGGAAGTATTTTGTATAACAAACAAACTGTAACCTTGATTTAGATATGAATTTAATTTTGTAAGATTTATAACGGTATCAATAGATACGGGAGTGCGCCAGCTCTTAGGGTTGATATGTGAGTTAAGTAACGTCGATCAAAACCCCCCCTCCCCCACATAACTCAGAACAACGCTACGCCATACCTCCTCTCGCCCCTTAAGTGTGTTACATAATATGTGTATGGCCCTTAAGTTGTAACTCCGACGAAATAATTTAACTCTCCGATTTAACTCTCCGTAACCTTTCAAATTTCTTTTTTACGCATGTAGTCAAACAAGTATTATTGCAGGACGTAGTCCTTCATTGTATCCTTTGCGTACAAAATAAAAAAAGCCTTTCCTGCTGTTATTTTGGGTAATTTATATTCGATTTCTGTCCAAGTATTTAAACAAAATCGTTCAACATAAACAATACACAATACATATAAAGCATCTGATATTAAATTTTGAAAATACTTGAATGGGCAGAAAAACGACAATTCGTTAAAGTTATGATTTTGGTACTGTACTTTAAAACTTAAGTACATCCACATAATTAAACGTAAATAGTGTTATTTTTGTTATTTTTCAGAAAGAGATTAAATTACTTAATTATCTGAACTAATTATTCGAGGGTAACCACAGGGTAACTCTTTTCATTAAATTTCAAATGAAGTAATAGAGCCAAAAACAAAGAGCAAAGAAACATAAACAGTTATAAAAATATAACTACAAGATATGTTTGGAAAACTAAATATTTTTTAGAAAATTATTACTATTATTTCAGAAGTATATGGTATTATTCTGACAACTTTTAATTTTACTGTTTTTTTATTATTTGTTTAGATAGATCTAGCAAGTGCGAACTAAATCAAACGTTAGTTACAACTAATGTTTGTGAAAATTCACGAGGGAAATAAAGATTGACAAACAAAATGGGAAATGCCCATTTAAATCAACTATACAGTTTTAATCGGATTTTGAATAAACACAGGAAATCACTCCAAGACGTAAGCGAGAGACCACCCTCATATGAAGACGTGATCACAAGGCAGGAGAGACCCAGCAAACTAATGTTGTAGTGTGGTGTGACTATCACATCTGGTCACTTTGTCGGTTTACGTGTGTGTCATTAATATAGCAAGAGATTACAATTAATCAACGGTAAAGTAATCGAACAAACTAGATAGTTTAGAATGACTGCATATCGAACTAAAAATGGTACTCAAAATATGAAGAATAGTAATTCAAATAGATATGTCTCAAAGGTTGAAACAAAAATGGTACCGGTACTAAAAATATGAAGCATGGTACTTCAAATAGATTTGTTTTAGTTAGTACGTAAGTCGATGAGAATCAAGACTACTAATACTAATAGAGTCGCAATGACATATGATTCATGGGAGAAAGACAATCTATAAAAATGCAGATTAGTGTTAAGATGATTAGAAAGGAGATTGCGAAGCATTTAACTGAGCTCAGCAATCTGGACTTGCAAATGATCAACTTGAGCAAGTAATACCTGCAAGTTGTTCAAATGGCTCAGATTGCGTTAAATAAAACTGTAAAGTATGTTACTATAAAAGTCGCAGTTAATATTATTCAAGGTTTTAAAAACTACAAAACTTGGAAAAGTAAAAGGGAAATCGGGGGACAAAGTAATGATAAGATAATAACAATTTATCGCAAATGACTGGTAAAAACTTTGGGAGTAATGGATTTTTGTTTTATATTATTTTGGAAATGCAACGTGTGCTGGTGATGAAGTTGCTGATTAATGTGAAAACAGCCACAACAGAATATTCGTTACTGAGTACTGTTCTGTCACAGTACTCAGTGTGTAATAGTGGTTTGATAGTGTGTAATCGAACTGAAATCGCTGAACAAACTTAGTTCTCCAAAATTGGTTTTACGTATCATCATAGGAATTTATACTAGACTGAAATTTATACTTCACACTAAATTACTTATAAAGTCTAATTCATTAGCAAAGGTAGTTTTATCGCGTAAAATAATCTTCGATACTTATAATTTTACCCTCGTAAAAGAACTTAAGTTAAAGTTGGCTTATGAAAATCATTGATAAAAACAATTGAAGAAACTTATGATCATACTAAACATTTACCTACTTACCCGCTACAGTTCACATTAAGCTTTACCCACTAACCCGCTACAGTTCACATTAAGATTTACCCAATAACCCGCTACAGTTCACATTAAGCTTCACCCACTAACCCGCTACAAATCACATTAAGCTTCACCCACTAACCCGCTACAGTTCACATTAAGCTTTACCCACTAACCCGCTACAGTTCACATTAAGCTTCACCCACTAACCCGCTACAGTTCACATTAAGCTTTACCCACTAACCCGCTACAGTTCACATTAATCTTTACCCACTAACCCGCTATAGTTCACATTAAGCTTCACCCACTAACCCGCTACAAATCACATTAAGCTTCACCCACTAACCCGCTACAAATCACATTAAGCTTCACCCACTAACCCGATACAGTTAACATTAAGCTTCACCCACTAACCCGCTACAGTTCACATTAAGCTTTACCCACTAATCCGCTACAGTTCACATTAAGCTTCACCCACTAACCCGCTACAGTTCACATTAAGCTTCACCCACTAACCCGCTACAGTTCACATTAAGCTTCACCCACAAACCCGCTACAGTTCACATTAAGCTTTACCCACTAACCCGCTACAGTTCACATTAAGCTTCACCCACTAACCCGCTACAAATCACATTAAGCATCACCCACTAACCCGCTACAGTTCACATTAAGCTTCACCCACTAACCCGATACAGTTAACATTAAGCTTCACCCACTAACCCGTTACAGTTCACATTAAGCTTCACCCACTAACCCAATACAGTTCACATTAAGCTTCACCCACTAACCCGCTACAGTTCACATTAAGCTTTACCCACTAACCCGCTACAGTTCACATTAAGCTTCACCCACTAATCCGATCCAGTTCACATTAAGCTTCACCCACTAACACGCTACAGTTCACATTAAGCTTCACCAACTAACCCGATACAGTTCACATTAAGCTTCACCCACTAACCCGATACAGTTTACATTAAGCTTCACCCACTTACCCGCTACAGTTCACATTAAGCTTTACCCACTAACCCGCTACAGTTCACATTAAGCTTCACCCACTAACCCGATACAGTTCACATTAAGCTTCACCCACTAACCCGCTACAGTTCACATTAAGCTTCACCCACTAACCCGATACAGTTCACATTAAGCTTCACCCACTAACCCGCTACAGTTCACATAAAGCTTCACCCACTAACCCGCTACAGTTCACATTAAGCTTCACCCACTTACCCGCTACAGTTCACATTAAGCTTTACCCACTAACCCACTACAGTTCACGTTAAGCTTCACCCACTAACCCGCTACAGTTCACATTAAGCTTCACCTACTTACCCGCTACAGTTCACATTAAGCTTTACCCACTAACCCGCTACAGTTCACATTAAGCTTCACCCACTAACCCGCTACAGTTCACATTAAGCTTCACCCACTCACCCGCTAAAGTTCACATTAAGTTTCACCCACTAACCCGCTACAGTTCACATTAAGCTTTACCCACTAACCCGATACAGTTCACATTAAGCTTCACCCACTAACCCGCTACAGTTCACGTTAAGCTTCACCCACTTACCCGCTACAGTTCACATTAAGCTTCACCCACTTACCCGCTACAGTTCACATTAAGCTTCACCCACTTACCCGCTACAGTTCACATTAAGCTTCACCCACTTACCCGCTACAGTTCACATTAAGCTTTACCCACTAACCCGCTACAGTTCACATTAAGCTTCACCCACTAACCCTATACAGTTCACATTAAGCTTCGCCCACTAAACCGATACATTTCACATTAAGCTTCACCCACTTACCCGCTACAGTTCACATTAAGCTTTACCCACTAACCCGCTACAGTTCACATTAAGCTTCACCCACTAACCCGATACAGTTCACATTAAGCTTCACCCACTTACCCGCTACAGTTCACATTAAGCTTTACCCACTAACTCGCTACAGTTCACATTAAGCTTCACCCACTAACCCGATACAGTTCACATTAAGCTTCACCCACTAACCCGCTACAGTTCACATTAAGCTTCACCCACTAACCCGATACAGTTCACATTAAGCTTCACCCACTAACCCGCTACAGTTCACATAAAGCTTCACCCACTAACCCGCTACAGTTCACATTAAGCTTCACCCACTTACCCGCTACAGTTCACATTAAGCTTTACCCACTAACCCACTACAATTCACGTTAAGCTTCACCCACTAACCCGCTACAGTTCACATTAAGCTTCACCTACTTACCCGCTACAGTTCACATTAAGCTTTACCCACTAACCCGCTACAGTTCACATTAAGCTTCACCCACTAACTCGCTACAGTTCACAATAAGCTTCACCCACTAACCCGCTACAGTTCACATTAAGCTTCACTCACTTACCCGCTACAGTTCACATTAAGCTTTACCCACTAACCCGCTACAGTTCACTTTAAGCTTCACCCACTTACCCGCTACAGTTCACATTAAGCTTTACCCACTAACCCGCTACAGTTCACATTAAGCTTCACCCACTAACCCGCTACAGTTCACATTAAGCTTCACCCACTTACCCGCTACAGTTCACATTAAGCTTCACCCACTTACCCGCTACAGTTCACATTAAGCTTTACCCACTAACCCGCTACAGTTCACATTAAGCTTCACCCACTAACCAGCTACAGTTCACATTAAACTTCACCCACTAACCCGCTACAGTTCACATTAAGCTTCACCCACTTACCCGCTACAGTTCACATTAAGCTTCACTCACTAACCCGATACAGTTCACAATGAATTACTTATAAAGTCTAATAACCCAAGTGGTTCTTTCTTGGTCAATCATCATCATGCGTGATCCTTATGAATTCCAATAAACAATAGAACTACGGGATGTAAATAAATAAATAATAAAAATAAAAAAGTCTTACATTACTTCAAAATATCTTTAACCTAAAACCTGATTCACTTACAGGATGGTAATTATACAAAGATAATACAAGACAATCGATGCCGAGCGGTCACACCGATCATCATCAGGCCCAATGAGTCCCATTTGTTACATTGAGGAATATGTGTCAAATGGTAAGAAAATACGTGCAGAACCTAAAAAACAGTAGGCAGCTAGTTATTACTCTCTTATAGTTACTACTATACGAGAGTAAACTAGCTGCCTACTGTTAATGAAGTTAATGTTGGGTAACAATAACAAGTATAAAGTAATACGAAGATAACTGTATTAAAACAGGCTTTTTATTAACTATTGGGTTTATTCGATTTTTTTAAGGTAATTGGATTTACTGATTTTCTAATAACACTGATGCTACATAAACGTGAAGAGGGCTTAAGCTGACCGAGTGCTCAAGTAACAGACGGATATTGCTTCATGGTATTGGTGATAACAGACAATAAGGGATTAAAATGCGTCATTGGTAAGATTTATAATTAATGTATTTTTAAAATTAATATTTTTACATCCTTTTAGTCTTGTGAACGCTAACAGTATTTCTGAATGCCATATAGAACACGTTTCAATCCCTTATCCATTGTAAACGATGACTAGTGCTGTAACTCCCTTGGTGTCAAGTTTCCGTACGAAACGTCGGGAGAAGCGTTCAAGTCCGGTCATGATTGGATGGTTAAGAATTGACCAATGACATCGCCTCTTCAGTAATTTCAGGAGGGAGTTGCCCAAATAATTTTCTTTAATAAACACACTTCAACCAAGAACAGTAAAGCCATTCCGATCAAATAAATATTTGATAATCTTTTTGAGAACCCTATGGAATATATAGTTTTATACTGAAGAGAACAAAAGTCTTATTTATTTTGTGCATCTGATTACTTGGTATAAAAATACAATCTTATCCAAGCAATCTAGTAAATTATATTTCACCTTTAACACAAAAATTAAATATTTTACTTTATGCATTTCAATAGGCAAGTCATCACGTTGCTAACGAATTTTACATTCTAATAATTTTCTCACTGAATTGTTCACTTGGGAGTCATTGTTTTCCATGATGCTATATGCTCGGGGTCATGAAGGATGCTTGAACATCTTACCCCTAACCAAATTTCAAAAATTGGCAAGCCTTATGCCAATATCTTCTTCTGTTTTAGGCTGCTAAATTTCGGCTGAGGGTAGGTTCCATCTTTCATCCTCTTAAAGCACCTCCAACCTCGTACCTCAGTATTTCAGTATTTCGTTTCAGTATTTGGTTTCAGCCAACACTTCCTCTTCATCTGACCCTTATCTCTTCCTGTTACAGGCTGCTGGATTTCGGCAGTGGGTTGCCGATGGTTCTATCTTGCATCCTCTTCCAGCACCTCCATCCTCGTACCTCTTTTCAGTATTTGGTTTCAGCCAACACTTCCTCTTCATCTGACCCTTATCTCTTCCTGTTACAGGCTGCTGGATTTCGGCAGTGGGTTGCCGATGGTTCATCTTGCATCCTCTTCCAGCACCTCCATCCTCGTACCTCTTTTCAGTATTTGGTTTCAGGCAACACCTCCTCTTCATCTGACGCCTTATCTTTTCCTCTGTTACAGGCTTCTGGTTTTCGGCAAAGAGTTGCCGCATGGTTTAATCTCTCATTTTCCAATACCTCTATTTTTCACCTCTATACTCCTGCCATATTTTAGTATTTAGAGACAGCCACCACCTCCTCCTCTGAAGTTTCATCTCTTCTTCTGTTAGAGCTTGCTGGATACTGGCAGAGGGTTGCCGATAAATCTGTCATCCTCTTCCAGCACCTATACAGGGTGTTCAAAAAAGGTGGGGACATAATTTAACTAGTGATTTTTTGGGTCAAAATAAGCAAAAAAGTTTATATAAACATATGTCCTACCTCCTTTCGTTTAGCGTCTGTCTGTCTGTATGTGTTTTTACAAAAAATTCATAACTCCTTAACGGTTTGAGCTACAGCGTTGAGATTTTGTACAAATGTTCATATTATTAGCCGCTTTCTTTGTGCAAAATGTGAATAAAAATTCTTTAACTGTTTTTAAATGGCGGCTATTTTAAATATTTGACACCCAATTTCACGAAAACCGTTAAATAATATACCAAAGAATTCAAGATAAATAAAATTTAGTAAATTTTATGGAGATTTCAACGATATCTTATTAAGCTTAGTTTGGACAAAGGATAACTGAGAAATTAATTTTTTTCTTGCTATACCTACAGTTTTGCTCCATTTAAACAATGTTAAAACTATAACAAATACCATTTATAAAATCCATTTTTCCGTTATTCTTTTCCAAACCAAGCTTGATAAGGTATCATTGAAATCTCCATAAAATTTACTAAATTTTATGTATCTTGCAATTTCTTGGTAAAATTAACGGTATTCGTGAAATTTAGCGTCAAATATTTAAAATAGCCGCCATTTTGAAACGGTTAAAGAGTTTTTATTCACACCTTGCACAACAAAAGGGGTTAATAAGATGAACATTTGTGCAAAATCTCAACGCTGCAGCTCAAACCGTTAAGGAGTTATGACTTTTTTTGTAAAAAACACGTACAGACAGACAGACGCTAAACGAAATGAGAAAGGACATATGTTTATATAAACTTTTTGCTTATTTTGACCCAAGGAACCACTACGTAAATTATGTCCCCACCTTTTTTGAACACCCTGTATATTTTATATTCATCCTCCTACCATTTTTTAATATTCGGTAACAGCCACCACATTTTAATAAGTCAGACAAAGAGGAAGCTAATAAAAAATTGATCAAGTCGTTTCCTAGGTTTTCAAAAATGATGGAAAATTCGTTGCCTAGATAATTGTTTTTATTGCAATTTTTTTTAGATTGTATCTAAGGTATTTTTTAGGAAAGAATTAGTTACATTCAACTTTACTAATATTACTGCTAGTTTTAGGTAACTAATTTGTTTATATAATTTTTCAATATTTAAATTTTAATAAACATGCAATAAAAGTTGTTAAATAATTTTAATATTTTATTATATTTGTGTAATGTAAAGTACTATACTACTGTATACCAGCCGGTGGGCTGACGAAATTCGACGGATACAATAATAATGAGGTTGAGAATTCGATGGTACGCTATGGGAAAAGTTACCAACAATGAGATAATTTGTAGTTTTTCTAAGTTAGCACAATGTGACTTGCATCTTCTCTTTCCCTCCATAACCCTGTAGTATATTCCATTTTTTTAATTGAATAAGAAAAAGAACGGAGGAAATAATTTACAGAACCTGAAAAAGGCGTCTTATGACAATTCCTTAAATTCCCTGATCAATTAATTGAATTGAGCCAAGGCAGCACTGTATAACTATAGCGGTCTTGACCTAGCTATTTTATTTAATCAGATGATTACTTAAATATGTTTACAAATAAATTCCTAGGGGAAATCACGATTATTCTCATAGATTGCATCATTGACGTATAGCAAATATTTTACGTAATTATGCTTATTAGGTAGTTTTACAGAGTTTTAGGGCGTACATATTAAATGAACATATGTCTGGTCTGAAACATATGCAAATTATTGGACTTTTTTCATGACGTATGACAGTACCAATGTTACATTGATAGTACACAACCCAAGATGTATGAAAGAGAGGTATGTGCATGATCAGCTGATGTGACGTAGATGGGCTCGCAATAATATTAAACAAACAATTTCTTTAGCTTTTGGATCATATAGGACACAAAACTGACATTTCAGCAGACGAAATAAGTAAGGTGTGCAGCCATTTCATTGGCTGCACTGATGAGCGAGCAACCTGCTTACTCTATTGTTTCCAAATTTGTTTTGACATTTGATGGGTTGAATGAAGAGCCCCTCGTGGAGCCATGGAGAAAAAATATACGAACATCAGTTTACTCTGCACTCATATGGCGAAACTAAACATGAATAATATGATACTTAAAGGGTTATATATGCATTATTGATTGTGTCAATTAATATCGTAATTGGAACATATGAAAAACAATAATATCTCGTCTGGGTTAACCTGAATCGACTTCAGTCATTGTAATATGTGCGATACATCGTTGTATTATACTGGCAACTAATGATTTTCTCTAAGCCAGCTCATTGCTGTTGCTTCAACATTTTATCTATTCTCAGATACACAATATACGTATTTTAATAATGAGCTGGTTAAGTTATTCTTTACATTCTAAATGAAACTATTTAAAAAAAATAAGTAATTTGTGCAAATATAGAGGGATTAATTGTTCATTTAAAACAAACCGCGTGTAAAATGGTTTAGTGTAAATCTCAAATGAACTGATCAAAGAGGTGCAAAGTTGAAATTTTACCCCATGTTAAATTGTTATAAGAAAAATTGTACAGTAATCTCTTTGTTAAATAGCTATTGCACATTTTGTTAAATTTGCAAAACATAGGGGTTATTCCCTTCAATTTGTCACCTCCCGCGTGTAAATCGGTCCAGTATAAGTCTGACACGTTCTTCCGAAATTTCTCTTAATTTTGTGTTTTAATATGTATGATTACTAGTAGTTAATGACGCTAGGTAGATGCAAGTAGTCTATTAAAGTAGAAAATACTGAATTTATAAATTGCTTAGCAGATATAACTGGAATTAAATTATATTATAGTGGTGTTTTTATCGCGTAAAAATTACAATTTGTATTAGATAGAATGACTATTTTTTTGTATGAACCCGGATGATAATTTGTTTAAGGATAACATTTTTATTTAGCTCAAAACTGTATCCAATCACTTCTGTTTTAAGACGATATACTCGACGAATCTTTGAAATTAATCATCCGGAGAGCTGGTTTTTTGTAATTAAATTGTTAATAGAAACTTGTATCATGCTTATATGTGCATGAGTTAATAGAATTATATAATTTTAATGATTGAACCATGAGTATAATTAATACATACACACATAGACCACCAAAACCAATATACTCTTAATTTGTTTAATACTCAGGGTTCTCCTTACATTATGCAATGCCATAAACTGAGAAAGGATCGTTTCAGAAATATCCTTTATATAATTTTTTATTTATTACAAAATACATGCTACTAAAATAAAATCATATTATTATAATTGTTTCAGAGGTTTCACGTTTTCCATAAATTATGATTACGAGCATATTTATCAAATTTAGATTATACATGTTGAAATAATAAACAGAACTAGTAAATATAATTAAAAACTTAGTCTCGTTTTTTTTATTTTTTATTTCAGACTGTATTTAAGTTGTTGTGTTTTCTTTGGAGTAAACATCTTTCTAGTTGGTATAAATATATCAGTCAAATACTGTTCTGAATTGAAAATGCAAAAAAGTATTGAGGATAAAATAATAAAATATAATGTAAAAGAATATTTAAAACAAATTAACAGCCGAAATATCAAGTAATTTACATGGCGACATCGAACACAATATTTGCCTGCCTAAACGTCTGAGCGACTCAACTCTCCGAGAAACAGTTTATTATTACATCCAGGATTATCTGTATTCTGCTAATACCAACCTCTAATGCTCATTTAAAAACTAACTTTAACAGTTGTTATTCATAGTGAAGTATTGATTTTAAAACAGTTATTCTTTTTTTATTTTAACAAAGGACTGAAATAAAAATATTAATACTTAGTGCAATAATGCATACGAATTTAGAGTATTAGTTGTAGTTAAACTTTTAAATTTACATTTTTCTTTGGTACAAATTATTAAATCAACTTTGAAAGGTTTGTGTTAAATTTGTATGAAGGGAAATGTTTGAGTGTACACTTAAATTACAAAATATCTACTAATAACATCCAGAGTGTTTTTTTAAATAACTTTACTATATGGAAAAGGTGTTTTATCTGAACAAGTTGTCTAGTATTAAGATAATTCTATTATGAAATAATAAAATATTGGCTACTAATTATACTAACCCAATAATATAATTATATTAGTACTAAAGCACTTTTATTTTGTTGGGAAATACAAATAACCAACTAAAGTTAACTGGAATAATGATAAAGTGATTCAGTGATTTTAGAGAATTTATATATTAAGACCGCTTTATATATTTTTCAAGAAATACACATAACCAGCGTAACAGATAAAACTGGGAACAAAATCATTCAAACATGCGGAATTAGCACTTGTTAAATAATTTGAACCGAAGTTATGTTGCTTTCCAAGAAATTTAGGCGAGAAATTGAGAACCTTCACTCTACAAACAACTCACAAATAACCAACTCAGCTTATAACGATCACCGACGAGGTACAATTTTTGTTTGAATACGTAACAACAAGGGAAATCAAAGCGATTTAAATATTTACCAAATTAAATCCAATATGAAAATATCTTTCTTATAACCCTAACAACTGAGAGTAGAAGTATAACAAATGTGGGAAAATATAAAAATTTTGTATTGTAATCCTAATAACTTGGAGTGTTGTAATACTCAGTGAAGCGTTGTATGAGAATCAACAGTACTTCCCTGAAAACGCACATATCGCACTTTGGCACAAATCAATCTACTAATGTAACCAGATTTAGTCTGACTTGCTGTTTTTTTATTTTTTGTTTTGATAACTAGGGGTATAATTAGTGAATAATTATATTAACAAGGGAACACAATATATATCTTGAAATAGACTATATGTAACTGTAGTTTATAGAAAACATTAAAAAAACTCTGAAACAATTACAATAACAGGGATCTCTTTTAGAAGATTGTATTTTGAATAAACGAAAAATTCTAAAAAGGAAGTTGTTGCAAAGATTTTCCCTCAATTTTTGACATTGTAATAAGTGCACCAAATTACTATTAACGGTTGAAAATATATCTTTAATATAGTGTATTACATATATAAATATATAAATTATAGAGTATTACAAATCTTAATTACTGTACATAACGCATTGATTTGCTGATTATAAATCGTCTGTCGAAACCAAGAATGCACGATATTGCTTCTAAATATTGTCAGAAACCCTTATTTTGATCAACACGTTTTAGAAACATCTACAAGTGACAAATTAGACAAGAATTATACATAAATGTTAGTCATAAATGTTAGTGTATGTATTGATTTACATTGAAAGATTAAAATAGTGGAAGTGTTTTATAAGTTTACGGTCTAATCAGTATCGCTATAGAATTTACTATCAGCTATGTATTTTGATCAGTCATTGTAGCAACGTGTGTTGGGCAAACAATACCAAGCTCAGCACAATACATGAAACGTCACTGTTCTACACCCGACCCACAATGACATGGAGATATCACGGCCTCCTTAATATAAACGGTGAATATTCATACAATTTGTATGAAACAAATAACTGATAGTACCTCAAGTAGCAACCAAATAACGAACCATCATTGCAGATCATAGAGAACAAATATTAGGCTAGTTTCTTTTTTGGTTACTAATAATAAAACCGCATTCGTATAATAAATGTTTTATCTAAAACTCAGATTTCCTTGCTTATATCTATCAGGATGACGAATAATTTAAAAACGTTTTATGGGAAGAAAAAGGGTGACTGTGTGTTTATCAGCCTCGGAAAATTAAAAAAAAAAATAAGGAGCTATGTAAAATACGAGAAAATTAGATACTTCAGACACAATCAATTAATACAGTCATATTTCTACCAAGACATATTTTCTCTGGTCAGCTACTAACTACCTACTCTTTTTAATTTGTAATAACGTATTTCACTCAGTTGAGATTTGTTTTTGAAGTTCCTTGGATTAAAAAAAAAAATAAGGAGGAGATTAACAAAAGGCGAGATGAGTTAGTTAACAAAGTGCGATGCAAGAGTCAGTCACCTGTCTTGATAACAGAATCCTCTCCCTCAACCTCCACCCCTCATGAACCCTTACCTGAGTTTCGTTACTGTTAATGCCCTTATCAACTTGGTGACATTTCAAAGTAGGAAATCACTTTTTAATCGCTTGCTCAGCAATAACACTTAATGATGGATTATTCTGAACTAGAAATTACAGTAAAATTATTCTAAATAACCGGTTTTTTATTGATTCCGGTAATCGGTGTTAAATAGTAAGTTATATTACTGAACATGTTTAGAAAACACACAATAATTTATAGCTGACAATCCCCTCTTCCTGATTTGTTCCCTGTACAACCACTACAGTTTGCTATTGGCTATGGCTTAGTCAGTTTATCAAAGTAATCGGGGTATATAATTAAAATCAATTTTGCATTATAGCATTACCGTTTAAAAAGCCTCAACACTTGTCTTCCGTTATTTTCTGATAAATAACGGATTCAAGATCAATAACTACAATTTGTATTAGGGACCTCACGTTCCGGTTGGAAGTTTGCATATTTTAAAGCTTATTAAAAAATGTAAAATGTAATACAATACTCCTATATACTCTGAAATACTGCAAATACTAATTAACTAATATTGAGAAAGGTTAAAGTTGAACATTTTAAATGAAAATACTCTAACTACATTATAAAGCAAAAATACTTCTGAATGTAAATAGTTTGTCAAATATTTAAGATGGAGGTTCATTGTTAGTATTGGCAGATATACCTACACTGTCAAACTGTCAACCTGAAGATAACAACAAAGGTTCTAATACATCCCATGTCTACTCAGATATGTCACTGTTAAGGGACACTTATGCCTGGGTAGATCACATCATGCATCATATGATGTGATGGTTCCGGATCATGGGGAGACGATGGGGATAATAATAATACGAATATTTGTTTCATAGTATTTTGATAATAGGGGTATTTTACGAGTTATACGTTAAATAAACTGTGAAAAAATCTTAATTGGCAGTTTTTTTTTTATAACAAATAAACTTAATATAACCGACGATTATTATATTATTAATGAAGTGGCATTGAAAAATCAATTAAACATATAGCCCCGTTCTATTTGTTTCATATTTTAATTAAGTTAAATCTTCAATGTGAATAAAAATATTAAAAATATTAATATTACGGACGAATACGAAAAGGAACACACATATACTCACTTTTTGGTTCTAAAATATTTTAGAATCGATTTTAATTGATTGACAAAATGATCAGATCAAACAGGGCAAAAGCTGAAAAGGAAAATATTTTAGAACCAAAAAGTGAATATATGTGTGTTCCTTATAGTACAACAGTTAATAAAGCCATCATAAAGACTTTTGAGAAATCAAATTACAAAATAAGTTGCCGAACAAGAAATAACTCATTTCAACTCAAAAACAAGTTTTCCAGTGATAAGAAAGAAACATCCAATATTTATGAAAGTTCAGGAGTTTATAGAGTCAACTGCAGCGACTGCAATAAATATTACATAGGTCAGACAGACAGAAACTTTAAAAAAAGATACAATGAGCATATCCAGGCCATAAAATCAAACAATAAGACAGGTCAAAAGTCTGCATTTGCTGACCATATATTAACAACTGATCATAATTACAAAAATATTGAGGAAAATATGACAGTTCTTGACATCCAAAATAAGGGGTACAAAATGGATATCAAAAAAGAGTTTTATATATATAAAAATTATCAAATTGACAAAGATAACATTTTAAACTCGATGCAAGTCCAGACAAAAAACCCAATTTTCGACCAAATAATAAACATTAGAAGTGCTCCTAACAACCTGCGCTGATAACAATTCATCATATGATTTATAATCACATGTGAAAATCTTTACTCTTGTTGATAAGGATTAGTTTTAAAATAAGGTTAGGTATTATAACTAACACTGTGAACATGGTCTAAGAGCTGAAATACGTGTAAATGTAATTAAAATAATTTTACCAGGGTACTCAAGTTTACTTACTTTTTGTTTATTATATACTAGCTGTGTACCCGTCCTTCGTACGGGTTGTATATAAATGGTAGGTTAACTAAAAAAAATAACAACGCACATAATATTACAATATCAAAATACTTTTTACATTTTTAAAGTAGAATTAAATTAAAGTTAACGAAATATACTATGGCAGATAGTTCGGGTACTGTTGCCAAGTCGAAGAACTCTGTCGGGTAGTGAACGGTGTGGTTTTTGCGACTCCAAATCGGTACACGTAACACTTTGGATTCACTTTTAGAAATAAAAAACTCAAGTAAAAAAAACATGAAGAATATCGGTGAGGGGGGCATAAATATAAAATCGGCGGGAGGGAGTAAAATATAAAATCGGAGGCGGGGGGTTGCAAAAATAAAAACCGGGGGGAGGGTAAAAATATAAAATGGGGGAATTTAAATTGGAGGGTGCATAAAATAAAAATATAAAATCGAAGAGGGGGGAGCAAAATATAAAATTGGGGGTGGAGCAAAAATTAAAATGGGGTGGAGCAAAAATATAAAATTGTGTGGCAAAAATATATAAAATCGGGGGGAGGCAAAAATATGAAATTGGGGAGGCAAAAATATAAAATGGAGGGGGGACGACATAAAATAAAAATAAAAATCTTACAGGGGAAGCTAAATATAAAATTGGGGGTGGGGAAAAATAAAAATGTGGGGATCAAAAATATAGAATCGGTGGGGGGGGAAATATATAAAATGGGGGGTCAAAAATATAAAATGGAAGGCACATAAATAAAAATATAAAATTGAAGTGGGGGGGATTTTAAAAGCGCATAAGAAAACTGCTCAACACCTTAATCTTCTCAAAAATACATTTGCATATTTACTGTTAAGTTCAGACGCTCAGTGGTCGGCTACATAAAATATATTTTTAGAGAGGCGTAGACTCGTTCACTCATGTCTCACTTACGACAAAGGGTCTGTGTGAAATCTCCAGAGAACAACACCGTGACTCCCCATGATGTTGTTTCTTATTTCCTTTAAGGCATCAAATTTCAGCTCTACTGGTTGAGTAGTTGGTGTGTTATGACTAACACGCTTATATTAAAGGTCATTGGGCCAGAGTCCTTGAGTATATTTGTGTCTGGAGTAGGTTGGCACTGAGCTATCAGCTACCTTCCCACCGAATTTTAGATCCATCAGTCCAAGAGTATGTGCAAGATTGTTAAAATATTGTATTTTGAAATTCCGGGGGGCGAAGCCCTTAAACATTTTCGTAACAGGAATAGGATTGCGTTTTTTCTGATGAATTAGTTATGTTCCTACCGAAATGTAACAAAGGTCCAATAAGTACTAATACTCATAAAATTGCCATATAAGTAAATTAGCGAAGAACCCTATAGGACTTTTTTAAACGTATTCTTATTGTGAATCTGCAGCATAAGAGGAACCACCATCCAAACTTTTATCTTCAATAGACATTGTCGTTTCTTAGATAAAGTGATCCCTATGTCATTGAGTGCAAGAGTCTGACAAATATAGATTTAGATCGTATATCCACGTATGTTATTTATTACCAATCTTCACTCAACGTTTTAAAAAAGAACTAAAAAACCTATTCGTAGAATAACTATGCCATCATCTGGTTCAATATAAATAAATGCTTTGTCCATAAGAATAGCATAGGATCTTTAAAACCCTATGGAGTAGTGTTCTAAGGTAATTTAAAACAATCCAATTAGCCTAAAACCTTCTAACGCACATATAGAACATAGAAAAAAGTTGCATAAAAATCGGTGCACCCGTTTTCCTGTGAAAAGCGAACAAAACATGACCAAAACCGCACAAAATCACGTTTTTGAGCGGCCGCCATTATTTTTTTATAAAGGCGTATGCCAGTTTAGTACCCTAAAAACTTCTCACGCATATATAGAACAAAGAAACAAAGTTTCATTAATGTCAGTACACCCGTTTTCCTGTGAAAAGCGAACAAAAACCCGTCCTTGAGCGTTACCGACAGACAGACAGACAGACAGACAGACAGGCATAAATTGAGATAAGATTTGTTTTGGTT
The DNA here is from genome assembly GCA_963675035.1 of Allygus modestus. Lineage (NCBI taxonomy): Eukaryota > Metazoa > Arthropoda > Insecta > Hemiptera > Cicadellidae > Allygus > Allygus modestus. Next base: position 61,140,295 of record OY776115.1, on the reverse strand, counting down.
TCCCTAGGGTGTAAAACGTGAAAATATGCAAAAATTACATAATTGCAAGCAATGTACAGACAAAACTCTAATTTTATTTATATAGATTAATTATACGGTATATTGAAATAAATATATATATACTCGATGTACACGTTCTTCGCACAGGGGTTTTCCTTACCCGTTCTATAGTCAATGCAAATTTCATTTTAGTTAGCTTGAAACAGCTGTTGTTCTTGCTTCTGCTCTTTAAGCTGTCAAATCGAAGTGTCCACAGCTGTTCGCATTACAGTTCCTAATGTTTACTTTCTTCTGAAATGTAAATATTGAAACTTAGGACGTTCACGGGGCGTAGCCCGAGAGGATATTAAGGAAGTGAATAGGCCTATGTGTTGCATGGGTTTAAGATCTACCTATGTGTAAAGTTTCAGCCCAGTCGGTACAGTAGTTTTTGCGTTCACCCGGAACATCAGACAGACGGAAACCACCTCTTCTTTATAATATTACTAGCTGTGTACCCGTCCTTCGTACGGGTTGTATATAAATGGTAGATTAACTAAAGCAAACAACAATCCACATTATTTTTCAAAATTAAAATTACATTTTACACGTTTAATGTAAATTAAATCAAAGTTAACGAAACATACTGGCAGATAGTTCGGGTCCTGTTGCTAAGTCGAGGAACTCTGTCGGGTAGTAAACGGCGTGTGGTTTGCGACTCCAAATCGGTACACGTAACACTTTGGATTCACTTTTAGAAATAAAAACTCAAGTAAAAAACATGAAGAATATCGGTGAGGGGGGCATAAATATAAAATCGGCGGGAGGGAGCAAAATATAAAATCGGAGGCGGGGGGTTGCAAAAATAAAAACCGGGGGGAGGGTAAAAATATAAAATGGGGGAATTTAAAATGGAGGGTGCATAAAATAAAAATATAAAATCGAAGAGGGGGGAGCAAAATATAAAATTGGGGGTGGAGCAAAAATAAAAATGGGGTGGAGCAAAAATATAAAATTGTGGGGCAAAAATATATAAAATCGGGGGGAGGCAAAAATATGAAATTGGGGAGGCAAAAATATAAAATGGAGGGGGGACGACATAAAATAAAAATAAAAATCTTACAGGGGAAGCTAAATATAAAATTGGGGGTGGGGAAAAATAAAAATGTGGGGATCAAAAATATAGAATCGGTGGGGGGGGAAATATATAAAATGGAAGGCACATAAATAAAAATATAAAATTGAAGTGGGGGGGAGCAAAATATGAAATCGGTAAGGGGGGAAAAATAAAAATCGGGGGAGGGGAGAAAAAATAGAAAATCGGGGGGGTGTAGGAAGTATCGGTAAAAATTGTTTTTTGTGCAAATAAGAATAGACCACAACCAGATGAAGCCACATTAATAATTGTTCATTAATATTAATTAATAGCTAGCTGACGAACCCGTTCTTCGCACAGGGGCTTTCTCTACCCGTTCTTTAGTCAATGCAATTTGCATTTTAGTTAGCTTGAAACAGCTGTTCTTGCTTCTGCTCTTTAAGCTGTCAAATGGAAGTATCCACAGCTGTTCGCTTCTGAACGTTTACTTTATTCTGAAATGTAAACATTGAAACTTTGGACGTTCACGGGGCGTAGCCCGAGGGGATTTTAAGGAAGTGAATAGTCCTATGTGTTGCATGGGTTCAAGATCTACCTATGTGTAATGTTTCAGCCCAGTCGGTTCAGTAGTTTTTGCGTTCACCCGGAACACCAGACAGACAGACAGACAGAAACCACCTCTTCTTTATAATATTATAGATAGATATATGTGTGTGTCCGTTACCACGATAACTTTTAAAAGAAGCGTCCGATTTTGATGAAATTTGGCATAAATGTGGAGAGTAACATTTATGACTGTAAATTTAAAAACCAGATCGATCGGTCTATGGGAAGGGGGTTTTATGGGGGTGTAAAATTTTCAAAAAGTCAGTTTTTTTAACTTTTTACCCTACAATTTTAAAAACACTAGATTTTGGTTATAGCCATTTTATAGAGCTTAAAAGAAAACAATTTAGTACTTTGAATCATTAAGCTAGGTTTAGTGGTTGTGGAGAAAAGTAAAAAAATGTGTCTATAAAATTTCCCATGTTAATATTATGAGAATATGGTTTTTAGATTTTCCTCAGATAATTTCACTAAAAACTCCACATTTCTTTCCACCAATCAGTTTATCGTTTTAATTGTTGTTTTACGTCTAACCGTTGCAGTGATATTCAAAGTGCTAAACACAGTACCTTGTCCAATGTTATCCTTATGGAGAACAAATAAAATGTTATAATTCGATTATTTATGTACGTATATTGATGAAACTTGGTATGTGGGTTCAATTAGTATGTGGTATATTGATAATAGTACAAAAAAGTTGTTTGTTGATTTTTCCCGGTAGCAGCAAACCTGCATACTCGACCCCCATGTTATTCATATGGATAGTAAGTAAAGTTTTATATATCCCTTAGTTAGGAACCCAAAGTAATAAAACTTGGTATGTAGCTTCACCTGGTTGAGTTATATTGATAATTGCAAAAAAACACATTTCTTATCTTCCTTGTTGCAGAAAAACTGCGTACTCAGCCCTAATGTTATTCTTATGGAGAATAAATAAAATGGTATGTATCACTTATTTTAGAATGTATTTTTGTGAAACTTGGTAAGTGGCTCTAGCTAGTAGTGATACCTATAAATATGCACTGGAAATTCGCTGAGAACGCAGGTTTGCTGCGACGGGGGTATTTCTTTTGGGTTTTTTGTCAGGAAACTCAACTATTTATAACATAACATGTGAACAAATATGCAGTTATATTTTTAGACAAGGCCTTTGCCGAAAAGGCCAAATCACTACAATATTACTGTAGCTAAACAACAATTTTGATGCAAATTACAACTTAAAAGTTGTGGGTTCTTAAAAAGTAATACTGATTAGTTAGAAAGTCAATACCAAAGGCATTTTGTAAGTGAAACCAATACTTTTAAGGGATAGCTTTCCAAATCCCAAGATCTTCTTGGACATTCCAAGAATAAAACCATGTGTACCGCTCAAGCCGAAGTCTAAGAATATCATTAAAAATGTCGGGGAGAATTATCAAGATAAAAACCCATAATTTATTGTTGTAACTATATTGTTGTTAGTATTAGATATTCTTCTAAGTTTATAAACCATACCTGACCTATGTTACCAACTGAACTGGGCTACATTACATATAAACGTTTGGGCTGCTCACCAAACGTTCCCGCAAAACGCTATTTTAGTACCGTACCTGAAACAACAACAAAAAATAGTAAATAGTAACCAAAAAAAATAGTAACCAAAAACGAATGTAAATGATTTGAACGATGTTATTTATTTAAAAAATGTAGCAGTTTTGGTAATACAACTTTTAATTGAACTTTTGGATTTATAAATATGGTTTAATTTACTGAACGATAGACGAACATGAAATAATAATTTTTATTCAAAAAGAATGGTAGAACAATTTCACACAAAGATAAACACGTAATAATAAAGAACCGGTAATAAACTACATTATATTGGGTATGGTACAAATAAATATTGCCTCTCAAATTATTTTTTATATTTCTAATGCAAATATGCTACCGGGAGCTGTTTAGGGTTTGAAGATCTTTCAACAAGTATCCATCATATAAGTATTCAATTTCCATTAACAATGTCATAGGATTATTTCACTAAATTTGTCAATCCTCTGTACGCGTATTTATATTCGTACGCAGTTCAAGGGCCACTAAAAGTATTGTAGAAATTTGACTCATTTTATGTTTTTGTACGGATTATGTAAGATATTTTTTATAAGTAATGATTTGAAACTAAAATCATAAAGTTTGTTCATTATACGCTTTGTTTTATCGGATTTTCTTATTCTGTCAACGAGACAAGTTTAAAATAAAGTTCTTAGTAACCCAAGGTAAAATTAAAAGAATTGCTTCTGACCAATCGTGAACTAGAAGTAGCAATAAAGATCTCCTTCACTCCATGTTATCTACTTTATTGTTGTTCCGCTTTTCAAATTTCTCTCGACAAACCAGTGAGTGCAAGATATTTCCCGTTCTTTCCACTTTGAACGAATCAAGTTTTTTTTAATAAATGTTTGTTTAAACGATGATTTGTACAAAAAATCTACTACAGAAGCCTATAGGAAAAAAGGCCATGTTTGTATTACATGCATTAATCTCTTACGCGGTTTTAAGCACGGGGAAAGCAAAACTTGAAATAGGTTTTGTTAGTTAAGAGTAAAAACATAAAATTAGTTTATTTATTTTTGTTGTATGATTTAAAACTGGAAATTTAATATATTATGATTTTATATTTAATGTAGAATTTATCTTTGGTTATATCTAAGAATGACCTACCATTTTTGAAGAATAAGTCACGATTTCAGAGGTATTGGAAACGATAAGGCGCACAGTGTGGTTAATTAATTCTACGATCAGATGTAACGATGTAACCAGCACAGCAGAGGTACCGGCTGCTTCTACCATTAAAACTAATTTGATATCGCTGATATTCTTTTTCTTACAGGTTTTATTTGTAATTTAACCCTCTAAAATGATAGTATCATTGTTATATTACTACATTTATATTTGAAGAAAAAAATATTTTCAACATGTTAAATAAACGTTCTTTATTTTAAAACTTGTATTTATTTTAATATGGTTTTTGGGTTGACTAAATTCTAGTGCCAAACAGTAGTTCGTTTATAAATGAAAATCGTAGTCCTTATTCAAAAATATATTCCAAGACGTTTTAAAAAATATGTAAAGGCAGCAAAAACAATATGATAAAAATCTGTTTAAAAAACAGTTTGGGACTCGAGTTTTTAAAAAATCAGCAAGTATATTTTTTGCTCGGTATTCATCAGCAATTTCATACAGATTATTATTTAATTGACATTTTATTTCAGCTTTTGAAAGAAACGTAATCGATATTATTTTACTATCTGTATTGCGGAAAATGTTGTACAGAATGAATTAGCAATAATTTGTTGTCGATTTTAAACTCTTAAAAGTGCAGATTATTATGCAATACGCAGAGGACGATTATTAATCATTTTAAACCAGCAGCATGATATCAACCGTGTTCAACTAATGTTCATAGAAGCCTTGTGTAGTACATCATTTAATTGATTATACTCAACGTAGAATACAGCACGTGTATTGGCTGTATTGTTCGAAATCATGATAAATTATTAAACTTTGATGTTTAAATACAACAAATTATTTAGTACTGATCATTATTTAGCGACGTGGTTTTTGTTTAATTGTGAAAAAATCTACGTAGAAAACCCCCCGAAAGTAAACTAAATCAGAAAGAGCCTTTTTTATACTAAAACCTTTTTTTGTCATACTCAAATATACAAAATAAATTTAATAACTGCAAAAATATATATTAGGGCAGAATGGTCCAGTTAATAAGGAAACTGTGCACACTTATCACTCCAATAACAACTGATAATTGATCACGAGTGGACCACTCAACAAAAACAACGACACTGAACAATACGTCGATTCCAATAAAATTACAGCTTCTTACAATTTAACCTAAATAATATAATTGTCACTGATACCTGTGAAAGTCTTGAATAGGAATTTAAAATTTAGCTTTCGTAATAAACACAAAAATATGGTCAAGGGTCAAATTAGTAAGTACAGTAACACATATTGCCCAAGCAGTATATGTATAATCAGAGTAGGTTTTCGTTACCACAACTGAAAAGACGAAAGTGTAGTATGCGTGGGTATTAATAATAAAAGAAGTTTAAAGCGTCTATAAGTGTGTTTAAATGTCTTGAGCTAACATATACCTATTAAATGTGTACAACATTAATTTTAAACTAGAAAGAAATTGCACAGTAGTTATTTTCCAAGCAAGGTAAAATAAACCCACCCTGCTACTTAAAATTAGTAAGGTCCAAAATATAAACCTAGTGTGTCTAACCTAGCTTTAGTATCTTTATTTTCATTATTTGCTTTAACGTCTGGGCTCTGTTATTCACAACTGGGTAAATTTCAATATTAAATGACAAAAGGTGGTTTGGCGTGAAGCTGGTGAAGATCAAAGGAAGCGGGTTTGACCCAGAAGTAAGACACTCACTGACCCTTATCCTACCCACGGGCTGAGCAACTTGAAAATCATTTTCTGCCAAAGAATGTCTTTAAAATGGCTATTTATGGTTTATTGGGAAGTAAATTTAAAAAAATCTATATTGCAAAAACTTAGAAACTAGAAGCACTTTTCCACACTAGTATATTTTACGGGATGTAATAAAAGACGTCTTACAACACTTAAGATATATTTACACTTATACTGATTCACATACAGACGGTAAACATATATAAAAGATGGTACAATGCCTAGTACCATCTTTTATATATGTTTACCGTCTGTATGTGAATCAGTACAAGTGTAAATATATCTTAAGTGTTGTAAGACGTCTTTTATTACATCCCGTAAGTAATAACAACACATAATATGCTAATAAAAAAGTTGTTTAGTATATTTTTATAAACAGACCTGGTAACATATGTGAAGGAAAACGAGATGCAAATATAATTATGAATTAACATGTTGACAAATAACTTTGCTATTACAGTATACAAACATTATTTGTTCGCTCCATTAAACAAATTATTTACCTTAACTAACAATATTAAATATTGAAAACATTTAATTAATGAAGCAATCTTTTTAACATGTATATCTAACACGACAGCTAAAATGAATAAACAAAGACAGCGGTTCTTTGTTTACCCATTTTATTTTACTCGTAAATTAAACAAACAGTATGGCGCATAAGCACCAACTACACCCCCTTTGAGTAAGACATTGTATAAATATGCCGTTTTTCCATTCGATTTCATCAAAACTAACTGATTACATTCAGCCAAAATCTTAATAATTTCTGTACATTATCTTTATACAAAAAAAACACATAGACCTAATAAAGTCATTTTGAAACTAAATGTGTATTGTATGTGAATATGTGAAGGATTCAGTATATAGACAATTATTTAGTTACATGGAATAACTGTGTATAATATGGAAGAAATAAAATAAATTGAAGAAACTCTCAGTAGAAATATGAAAAACACCCTATTCTTGATCACCATTTTTAAATCTCCGTTTCCTTCCACTTTAACGGGCAAAAATATTAGACTGGCGATCGCCTATTTCCAGAACTAAATGTGAATATGTTTGAATGGACAATCAGGATACAGAATACTCAATGTGTAGTTTATTACATCTCGTTAGCTAATGGGTCCCACTTTTCATTTCCCTGAATATACTCAGCATGTGGAGGAATATATCTTGTCTACTTCACCTGGATAGCTTTATTTTTTCTCTCGTTTTGAAATTTAATTCGCATGTTAAATCTAACTAAAACGAGTAAGTAAAGAGGAAAAATAGGACATAAAAATCAAATTTAATCTTATAAACTTTCTGTCTATTAAGAATACAAACAATTTTGGTCCATGTGTAAAGAAATAAAGTACATTATGGAGGGTATTCTGATATTACAAAACAACAAAGACAATTTATTATTTTAAATTTAGTATGAAATAAAAAAGAAAGAAATTTGGAATTGAGAAAGATATTGAATTTTTAATGTCATTTCCCTTGACGTAAGGTGATCACACACCAGCCTTAGACATACAGTGCAATCGCTTTAACTCTGTGCGTGGCGCACCAGTTGCCGCATGCAGTCTAATGGCGAGCCAGGCTCTAAGTAATAATAACTCGGCTATACAGGTTTATAAATTATTACAGTTTATACGGTTTTGTAAACAAAAATTTACCGTGTGTACTGAAACCAAGCTAGTTTACTATATAGTAATTCTGTTTTAGGGATTATGAATAAACAGTAACCTACATTATTTAATTTTTAAAAGCTCTTAAAGACGCATCGCTATAGAGTAATTTATATTAAAAACGTTTTTAAAAAGATAAAACATAGTTTAAAAACAGTTCAGTGCTGATTTGACAACACTAGTTGAAGTAAAAGTAAATTTATTCATCTAAACTAATGTGAAGTAAGAATTTTAAACCCATAAAAACGACGCCAGTATTAATTTATCCCTATGACGTTTTTAGTTGGTGTCATTAAAGAAACTAAAACAGAAAAGAAAACCATTTATGTTCATCGGATATTCTGAACTCCGAATTTGTAATGTTATGTATATGCTTTGCGAGTCCCGTGCCTCAGATGTGTTTACAAGGGCGCTTGGCGAAGTGTGAGAGTGACAAACTAAAGAGACACAAGACTGCTCTCAAAAACAATTTATGTTAAAGCAAATTCAAGAACTGAACAATAATAAGTCTAAAATAAATTGAAATACAATTACACATTGAAAAACAGTAGAAATCAAAGACTACAATTTGCCCCCTTTTTAAAGAAATTAACAAAACAACAAGATTAAAGATTAAATATAAATATATTTAAATTTTACGTAATGGTAAACAAAATCGGCTTAAAATTACAAACTGAAAATTAATTATCAAAGAAAACTAAAATGAAATTACGATAAACTTTTACATAATTAATTACGGGTTAAAATACAATTTGTTAAAACCCTTACTTTTTTACATGGATATATAATCACTGAAGCACACAGCCACACACACACACCACCCACACACGCACGCACGCACGCACGCACGCACCAGAGATCGTGAGATCGACGGACTAGCGACGGCGGCAGAGCACGGCGAAGGAAACTAAATTTGAAATAATTATGATATGTAATTTAGCTTCATATTTTCCTAACAGCTTTTATATATTTGGTTATTTATATGGTTAGGGATTAAAACGTATGAGTATGGTAATTCGTAAAAGTAAGCCAACAATAATTATGAAAATAAATACCTTATGTTTCGTGACAGTAATGTACAAATATATCCATTGAGTAGCCATCAATAGAGCGAATCAAAACCAGTAACAATGGTTTTCTAAAGTAAGGTATTCTTTACTGATCGAAACAGTAATTGAGCTGATGGTAAATATCATACGAAATATATCACATGCCTTACATCGTCTAAAATAAAATAATACATTTTCTGAATACTGTGCACATGTAGGGAAATGAAATGAAATTCCCCGATTTGTGATAAAATTCAATTTCTATTCCTAACCCGGCTTCGGCATCGATTCTAAGGTTTTATATTTAGGAATCTCAGTGTAATCATCAGACTCAAAAACCGTTCTTGTCATGAACAAAACTCAGATAAGTGATTTATATATTTGATTTAATAGTATATAAATAATAGTAACGTAACCTAAAAGTGTTGAAAAACATGTACAGAAAAATATTTATTTGATTAAAGAAACAGATTAATTAAATTATATGTTCTGGTTTTTGAACCAAAAACAAAATCCGCAAATTTCCCCTTAGCATCTTTTGAGTAACTAAATAAGGCAGTGTTCGCGACAATAAAAATAAATGTTTAGTCCAAAATTATAACAATTAAAACCAAAACAGTGTTAATGAGTTAAATTATCAGAAGCAGCCGGCACAAACCCACCTCTGCTGAGATACGTATATCTGATCAGGTATTAATTAACCACATGATGTCTTTAACACCAAAGCAGCATGTAGGGCTACTCTATTTATTTTAAAATAATCATATTTAAATATTAGAATTCTAATTATTATTCTAATTAAATATTAGAATTCTAATTATTATCCTATATTTATAATTATAATTCAAATTAATAAAACTAAGTAACCAATATTGGCAAGAATGTATCATTACTGAAATTTAAGAACGTTTAATTTTATTGAGTTTGGTACATATAAAGCAGTGAACGTTTTATGATGTGCAAGAAATACAATTTCACAAAGATAAGGTAAAATGTGTATATCTTATAATATAATCCACTTATGATTTTGGTTTCCAGCATCTAGGAAGGAATGCTAAAACACCCACAAATCTGAAAAAATGTTAGAAGAAGAATATCCTTTGTGTACGGCGGAATATTTCACGCCTTGAGTTCGGCCGCGGTGAAGGTGGGAGTCCCTCGGGATGGCGTTGTATCGGAGGTGAACTTGGCAAAACCACTTCCTCGCAGCTTTCAGCAAGGAATTACAGTAACAAAGACTCAGTGATAAGATTTCAGCAGTTTCAGTTTTTATGATATATTTTATTAAATACCTGGTGATTTTTCCATCACATGTAACAACATTAACATCGTTACAACGCGTGTGATTCTTGTTTGAACAAACTACGTGCAATTTGTGACTGGTTCGCTAATATAATGAAACATCAAAACGTTTAATTGGGGTGTCGAAGTAAACATTCTTTTTCAATAATAACAGTGAAATAGTTTCAGAGGAATGTTTAAATAATTAAAAAAAAACATGTTTCACTGTAAATATTTTTGTAAAATCATCTCAATAATAGGTTATACCGTTACTATGGAGTATTATTATTTAATTATATTATTTATTTGATTTAATTTAGAAGGATATTTAAACAATATAATTTCAGTTAAAACACACACCTTAACCCGATTGAACAAAATAGGCACTAAAAACAAAATTAAAAATGATAGTTACGAGGAAGAAGTTTCTTCTATCGAATCGCTCGCTAGTAATAGCTGAAGCCGCCGGCACTTCTGTTAAGATGCTTACGACTGACGGAGATTTAATTAACCGCACCGAGCGCCTTTAGCGTCTGCAACCCGCTGACTGGAGCTGAAACTGATGTAATACGGTCGTACGACGGTAACAGAACCGCCGTAATGGCACTACAGTACAACCGACGACGGTACTCCAAACGATACACATAGAATGTACGACAGCACAAACTCGCGGCGTACTCACATGGTTTAAAAATTAAATAGGTGATTCAACTTATAGTAATTATATTTTTTCTACGAACCATCAATATTGTTAAATCTACGAAACTGAAGGTGGAACGGGTATATTAATCTGTGGAATCGTTAATAAGACAAGTACTTTTGAAAACCCTTATATAATTTGCACATTTGTATGGATTTTCACAACACGATCGTTAATTTACAGTCAAAATGTATTGCTTGCCATAAAAAACGCTTTTCGGCAAGAAAGTGAATAAGTAACCACCGACTGACTGAGTGATAATAGTGGAAAAGCCAATAAACCGGTTTATTTAACAGAAGGGGTTAAAAAAAATAAAAAAACAATAACTTTGCTTTATAAAGTCTTTCCCGTTTTTGAACATTAAAGAACAACGAAATTACTCGAAGTTATTAAGGTAACTTATGACAGATTGTAATATGTCTCTATGAGTACTTTAATACATAACAGCGACTTAATTTAGAGTTAGCTCAGTTTAATAACATTGGGCATCCTCAACCTTACATGGAACAACTAGAACAAATAATTAGACAAAATGATTATAAAAACAACAAAACACATTGAAACTGCCTAAACTTTAAATTTAAGTTTTAATAAAACTTCTGTTAACATAGGAATATAATACTAAATCTTTAAGAGGCAAATTGAAGAGTTATGTTAGAGTAGGGAACAATGGGGGTTTCTGGGGCAGGAGGGACAGGAGGGCCACCCCCCCCGAGCCCCCCCCTCGCGAATTTTTTTTTTGCGAATTTTTTTTGCGAATCTTTTTTTTGCGAATTTTTTTTTTTTTTGCGAATATTAACCTAACCTAACCTAACCTAACCTAACCTAACCTAACCTAACCTCGGATCAGATTTCTGATTGTGGATTCTTGTTCGTCTAGTCGAGCCGAGAAATTTGCATACCCACAAAGTACATTTGGACGATGTAGGGGGGGGGGGGGGGCTATCTCGGTTACCATAAGTCGGATTTGAATTCTGATTGCAGATTCTTGTTCGTCTAGTCGAGCCGAGAAATTTGCATACCCACAAAGTACATTTGGACGATGTAGGGGGGGGGCGGGCTATATCGGTTACCATAAGTCGGATTTGAATTCTGATTGCAGATTCTTGTTCGTCTAGTCGAGCCGAGAAATTTGAGTACCCACAAAGTACATTTGGACGATGTAGGGGGGGGGCTATCTCGGTTACCTTAAGTCGGATTTGAATTCTGATTGCAGATTCTTGTTCGTCTAGTCAAGCCGAGAAATTTGCATACCCACAATGTACATTTGGACGATGTAGGGGGGGGGCGGGCTATCTCGGTTACCATAGGTCGGATTTGAATTCTGATTGCAGATTCTTGTTCGTCTAGTCGAGCCGAGTCATTTGAGTACCCACATCGTACACTTTGGATGATGTTTACAAAAAAGGGGCCCGCACCACACTTTTGACCTTTTTTTTGCATTTTTGGAATCTCCTCGTCAAGCCGAGTATTCTCAGTACCCACATGACATACTTTGGATAATTAATACAAGAGTTGAACAGGGTAACGCTACAACCAACAGAGCTAGCCCATCAGCGCTTGCGGTCAATTGAACTACCAGTGAATGCAAATTTTAAGGAGAATATAATTGCAATGCTTTGAACATATACTGCAAAGGGGGGTGTATCGATACACCCCCCTTCAAGTACTCTGCACCGAGGCAGCTGTTCGAACAACCGACTGACGCGTCCAGTCTACTGTCTGGGAATGCGGATGTTGTAATTTGATACCTCGACTGGAGGGTGCAGGTGTTCACACAAAAAACCGACAAGTCGAGACCTGTCTGGGAATGCGGATGCTGTAATTTGATACCTCGACGGGAAGACGGCTGACCCTTCTAGGAACCCATAATTATAGACCACCTGCGTCGAATTCCGAGCAATAAATCACCAGTTGTCAAACACCCATGGTATCATTCTTGTTTTAGGCTTCAACAATTCCTGACGTATGGGGGAGCGAAAATCTCCCCCTAACCCATTATGTGTTAGGGGGAGCGAAAATCTCCCCCTAGTAATTAAATCAACAGAGCTAGCCCATCAGCGCCTGCGGACAATTGAACTACCAGTGAATGCAAATTTTGAGGAGAATATAATTGCAATGCTTTGAACATATACTGCAAAGGGGGGTGTATCGATACACCCCCCTTCAAGTACTCTGCACCGAGGCAGCTGTTCGCACAACCGACTGACGCGTCCAGTCTACTGTCTGGGAATGCGGATGTTGTAATTTTATACCTCGACTGGAGGGTGCAGGTGTTCACACAAAAAACCGACAAGTCGAGACCTGTCTGGGGTGCAGCTGCGCCCGACCCCAGGAGGGGCAGGAGGAGCAGGAGGAGCAGGAGGGGCAGGAGGAGGCCCCCCCCTCCGTCCGGGCAAGGTTTCGTCTGTGACACTTTTGCCAGCCAAGACGCCTGCGGACAATTGAACTACCAGTGAATGCAAATGCGGATGTTGTAATTTGATACCTCGACTGGAGGGTGCAGGTGTTCACACAAAAAACCGACAAGTCGAGACCTGTCTGGGGTGCAGCTGCGCCCGACCTCAGGAGGGACAGGAGGAGCCCCCCCCCAGACGCCTGCACCAACACTTGGAAGAAAATCCTCCTACATTAGAAGGATTTCCTTCTGTTCCCTAACATGAAAAGCTTTTGTAGCCTTGAAAAATGCCGATTATGATGGTGGGATCAGGTGGAGGCTAAGGTGTTGGAAAACGTTTATTTTTTACTGTTGAAAAACTTTGTTACTTCATCAGGGTGCAGTTCATCGGTCCGCCGATTCCACCACATTTCAACAAGCATCATGTACTTCTGCTCATGTTCAATGGCGTAGAAGTGCTCCTCTTCAATGGGGTAGAAATTCATCTTGTAGTCCATGTCACGCTGCCAATATTCCCACTCCAAGCCGTCCAGCGGGCAATGGTTCCACATGCTGTTGATTCCCCGTCGTCTGGAGTACAGAGCGTCGTCAAGATCTTGAGTAGTTGAATACATTTTTGGTTCATGAACGTACTTGAACTTTTTGTCAATGCGCCATAGCCTCTTCTTATGGAAATGCTTCAAGGTGCATTCATCGTCGTCTTTTCGGTTGTAGAATTCATCACCTTCGAAGTAATCATCTTCATCGTCAAACGGTCTCTTCTTATTATTGCTATTCATTGTCGTTTCCGCTGCAACACATACATCCTCCAACTCAACGTCTGTGATGTCACAATCCCACTCGATGTTGGCCATGATCTCTTCGTAGCTGTTGACGCTTCGAAACTCAAGACTAAACTAAACTTTACTGCTAGGGGCAGGCTGTGCGTCGTGGGATGATGGGCGCAGGTGTTCACACAAAAAACCGACAAGTCGAGACCTGTCTGGGAATGCGGATGCTGTAATTTGATACCTCGACGGGAAGACGGCTGACCCTTCTAGGAACCCATAATTATAGACCACCTGCGTCGAATTCCGAGCAATAAATCACCAGTTGTCAAACACCCACGGTATCAATCTTATTTTAGGCTTCAACAATTCCTGACGTATGGGGGAGCGAAAATCTCCCCCTAACCCATTATGTGTTAGGGGGAGCGAAAATCTCCCCCTAGTAATTAAATCAACAGAACACCAGTTGTCACGGTCTCATTCTTGTTCTAGTCTTCAACAATTCCTGACGTATGGGGGGAGCGAAAATCTCCCCCCTAAGCCATTATGTGTTAGGGGGGGCAAAAATCTCCCCCTAAGCGGTGCGCGGGTCGCGACACGTCACAGTCTCTTGATAGACTTCTTCGAAGACGGACGTCTACATTAATTCGATAACAATGTCGTTTATTCATCAGAAATCGTGTGAATGTGTGAAGACTGAACTGGACTTGTTTTCGTTACCGCCTACGCAGACCAGCATCGAGAGCGGTAAATGGGTTCAATACAAACCGATCTCATCACTGACGGACGATTCGCCAATAGTTTGTAATACCCGGTCACGGTGACGAGTACACGGACCTGACACAAACGTTATTACACGTGAAAGCCGCTATTGTGAAACAGGACGACACTAAAGCGGACGGTGGGCAACCTGCTAAAGAGGTGGGCCCGGTGAACAATTGGCTCCACTCGATATTCAGTCAAGTGGATCTCTATCTCAATCATAAACTGGTGTCACCACAAACTAACACGTACGCTTACCGTGCCTACTTGGAAAACCTTTTGAACTACGGATGTAGTGCGAAGAATTCGCACCTGACTAGCGAGCTGTTTTTTGAAGATTCGGCCGGACTAATGGACGATTGTGACGAATTGAACGAGGGATTGAAAAAGCGTCGCGATCACACGAAAGAAAGCGATGTTTGCGATATGGTCGGTCGATTGCACATCGATTTGTGCAATCAGAACAAATTCATGTTGAACGGTGTCGAGATGCGATTGCAACTTAACAGATCCAGAAACTCGTTTTGTATAATGTCCAAAACGCTAACTACCTACAAGGTGACAATTAAAGAGATTAGTCTTTTCGTACGTCGATGTAAGATCAATCCGAGCGTATTGTTGGCGCACAGCAAAACTCTCGAGACCAGCACGGTGGTGGCGACGACTCGAAAAATGTCAACATTAACCACATAGAAGGTCTACCAAACTTGGAGGATTTTTCTGGTCGTCGCCACCACCACCACCACCACTACCATAATGCCAGTTTATACTGGTAAATGGCGTGTCACACATTTCTGTAATGTGTTTTATAAACTTTGACACAAACTGAGACTTGCCACAACCCGAAGGTCCCGCCACAATGGCTGAGAACGGATGTTTCCACATCAAGCCCATGATTACTACTGAGCTACTAAACACCTCACAGTTACCATACTCACACTCTTAAACTTACTACCAAAGGACATTTTTGGGGTTAAGTGAAATAAATAACACAGTGGTTATGTTCTGAACGTGACTATAAGTATTGACTACGAAAACTAATTTACAAAGGTATTAACATAATCTTCAAGTCTTGCTTTACATAAACTCCAACGGTGTGAATCTGCTATTGGAACCCCTCGGGCTGCGCTTCACCAAGCGAAGGCGTTCTCCAAACCCGCTGTTGTAGCGCTCGATGTCGGTGTTGCTCAGGGCCTCGTTGAAGCGCCTAGGCAGGTAGACTCGCAGAAAGAAGTCGTCCCCGACCTGCCCCTCCAGGATCACGATGATTGTCTCGCCAAAGGGTGTGGTGGCTCGCTCCATCGCAGTGATGAGATAGCCGCATTCCTCTCGGAGATCGGCTATCCTGGTGTAGAGCGGAGAGTCAGACTTGCAGTTGTTGAGGGTAGCTCTCAGGTCCGCGGTTGCTGCAGTGCCGTTCACGCCCGGAAACTCTAGCTTGAAAGTGCTGCTGCTCGACATCTCTAGTAGTAGTAGTTGGAGTAGGTCTATGTGAGGCGGCGGTCTGGTGGCGAATGATGCTCAATCGGGCGGGGCCCCGCCTTATAAACCCTCGCCGCCATTTTCTTCTACGTGGGTGGTCCGAAGGGTCGGGCGCAGGTGTTCACACAAAAAAACCGACGCGTCGAGACCTGTCTGGGAATGCGGATGCTCTAGTTGAATGCCGGCGCCACTCGTTGTTTCTTCCTCACAGCTCGCTTCTTCGGCGTTGGCTGCGAAACTGCACTGCGTTGTGTAACAGTTTGAGTTAAGCCTGTAATTTTCGGTACTCCTGTTGATTTATAGATCCACATGTTTTCCACTTTATCAACTACTTGTTTGACATTTTGGTGCATTTCACCATCTTTGTCCAAAAATAAACCACACATGAACACCATATCTGTACCATCGTACATTTCCATTTTCAATAAAATTTGTCCTTTGTTTCCAGGGTTTTGAACAGCAAACGTGTTCCCATCGTCCATCCATGACACTATGGGACAATCATCTGTTGGTTTTGGTACCCATCCTGGTTTCTTGGTTTCCACTTCGATGGGAGTTGGTCTCCTTCGTCTCTTGCAGGCAGTTGTCGGTTTTACAAATGACGACTGAGGTGATGCCAACGTCTGATCACTAGCATTATTGTTCATAACCTCAATCTCCTGAATAAACGATTTGATATAGTCGTCCGCAGAAGCGTAAGCGTCCATGTTAACGTCCTTACCGTGCGACTTCAACCGTACTACTGACTGGTGGTGCGTCTGCTCACCCTTGAAGTAAACTGTATGCACTCGCTGTCAGACAATATTTCTGTTTGGCGTTCGCTTTTATTCACCCGCTGAAGTCAACTGTTACGTTACGGTGACGATCGATCTCGATGACGTTGTCCAGTTCGGCGTACACTATACAGTTGACGGTCTCGGGCAACGCTTTGGAGAATCCAATTTCGATACGTAGATTACCGTTGCGCAGGAGATTCCAGTGACTCGACTCAGCCGCGGACATGTCCGGTGTCAAGTCGAACGCCATAAGACAATTACCGTACGGATAGTCACCTCTCTTGATCTCATTACCTGCGTCGGAGAACTGGATTCCGGTGCCGGTGACCAATGTGTAATAAGAGAGTATATATGTCTCACTGTTCAATGTGTAAACGGGCTGTAACGGTTTGGCCGGTACTTGTTCACCGTCCACGTACAATGCGAGATAATTCATATCGTAGTGTTGAAAGTTGTAGGGATTCTTCTTGAAATCTCCGTTGAACGCAAGATTACTGACCAGCCCAATTATCACACGTTTCGGTAACTGACCGAGAAATGCGCTGTCTAAAGCTTTACTCATTATGCCGGAGGGTAGTGTGAAGGATTTCACTTCTACACGCGTGATCGGATACTTGGCCGTGCCGGTCTCGAGAGTTTTGCTGTGCGCCAACAATACGCTCGGATTGATCTTACATCGACGTACGAAAAGACTAATCTCTTTAATTGTCACCTTGTAGGTAGTTAGCGTTTTGGACATTATACAAAACGAGTTTCTGGATCTGTTAAGTTGCAATCGCATCTCGACACCGTTCAACATGAATTTGTTCTGATTGCACAAATCGATGTGCAATCGACCGACCATATCGCAAACATCGCTTTCTTTCGTGTGATCGCGACGCTTTTTCAATCCCTCGTTCAATTCGTCACAATCGTCCATTAGTCCGGCCGAATCTTCAAAAAACAGCTCGCTAGTCAGGTGCGAATTCTTCGCACTACATCCGTAGTTCAAAAGGTTTTCCAAGTAGGCACGGTAAGCGTACGTGTTAGTTTGTGGTGACACCAGTTTATGATTGAGATAGAGATCCACTTGACTGAATATCGAGTGGAGCCAATTGTTCACCGGGCCCACCTCTTTAGCAGGTTGCCCACCGTCCGCTTTAGTGTCGTCCTGTTTCACAATAGCGGCTTTCACGTGTAATAACGTTTGTGTCAGGTCCGTGTACTCGTCACCGTGACCGGGTATTACAAACTCTATTGGCGAATCGTCCGTCAGTGATGAGATCGGTTTGTATTGAACCCATTTACCGCTCTCGATGCTGGTCTGCGTAGGCGGTAACGAAAACAAGTCCAGTTCAGTCTTCACACATTCACACGATTTCTGATGAATAAACGACATTGTTATCGAATTAATGTAGACGTCCGTCTTCGAAGAAGTCTATCAAGAGACTGTGGCGTGTCGCGACCCGCGCACCGCTTAGGGGGAGATTTTTGCTCCCCCTAACACATAATGGCTTAGGGGGAAGATTTTCGCTCCCCCCATACGTCAGGAACATTTGAAGACTAGAACAAGAATGCGACCGTGACAACTGGTGTTCTGTTGATTTAATTACTAGGGGGAGATTTTCGCTCCCCCTAACACATAATGGGTTAGGGGGAGATTTTCGCTTCCCCATACGTCAGGAATTGTTGCAGCCTAAAATAAGATTGATACCGTGGGTGTTTGACAACTGGTGATTTATTGCTCGGAATTCGACGCAGGTGGTCTATAATTATGGGTTCCTAGAAGGGTCAGCCGTCTTCCCGTCGAGGTATCAAATTACAGCATCCGCATTCCCAGACAGGTCTCGACTTGTCGGTTTTTTGTGTGAACACCTGCACCCTCCAGTCGAGGTATCAAATTACAACATCCGCATTCCCAGACAGGTCTCGACTTGTCGGTTTTTTGTGTGAACACCTGCACCCTCCAGTCGAGGTATCAAATTACAACATCCGCATTCCCAGACAGTAGACTGGACGCGTCAGTCGGTTGTGCGAACAGCTGCCTCGGTGCAGAGTACTTGAAGGGGGGTGTATCGATACACCCCCCTTTGCAGTATATGTTCAAAGCATTGCAATTATATTCTCCTCAAAATTTGCATTCACTGGTAGTTCAATTGACCGCAAGCGCTGATGGGCTAGCTCTGTTGGTTGTAGCGTTACCCTGTTCAACTCTTGTATTAATTATCCAAAGTATGTCATGTGGGTACTGAGAATACTCGGCTTGACAAGGAGATTCCAAAAATGCAAAAAAAAGGTCAAAAGTGTGGTGCGGGCCCTTTTTTTGTAAACATCATCCAAATGACTCGGCTCGACTAGACGAACAAGAATCTGCAATCAGAATTCAAATCCGACTTATGGTAACCGATATAGCCCCCCACTACATCGTCCAAATGTACTTTGTGGGTATGCAAATTTCTCGGCTCGACTAGACGAACAAGAATCTGCAATCAGAATTCAAATCCGACTTATGGTAACCGAGATAGCCCCCCCCTACATCGTCCAAATGTACTTTGTGGGTATGCAAATTTCTCGGCTCGACTAGACGAACAAGAATCTGCAATCAGAATTCAAATCCGACTTATGGTAACCGAGATAGCCCCCCCCTACATCGTCCAAATGTACGTTGTGGGTACTCAAATTTCTCGGCTCGATTAGACGAACAAGAATCTGCAATCAGAATTCAAATCCGACTTATGGTAACCGAGATAGCCCCCCCCCCTACATCGTCCAAATGTACGTTGTGGGTACTCAAATTTCTCGGCTCGATTAGACGAACAAGAATCTGCAATCAGAAATCTGATCCGAGGTTAGGTTAGGTTAGGATGGGTTAGGTTAGGTTAGGTTAGGTTAGGTTAGGTTAGATTAGGTTAGGTTAGGTTAGGTTAGGTTAGGTTAGGTTACGTTAGGTTAGGTTAGGTTAGGTTACGTTAGGTTAGGTTAGGTTACGTTAGGTTAGGTTACGTTAGGTTAGGTTAGGTTAGGTTAGGTTAGGTTAGGTTAGGTTAGGTTACGTTAGGTTAGTATTCGCAAAAAAAAAAAAATTCGCAAAAAAAATTCGCAAAAAAAATTCACAAAAAAAATTCGCAAAGTGTCACAGACGAGACCTCGGGGGGGGGGCTCGGGGGGGGTGCTCCTCCTGACTCCTCCTGCCCCAGGAATGTCCAATACACCCTACTTGTTAGTATCAACAGTTATGATTTTCTAATTATTTTATATTAAATAATTACCAATACCAAAGTAATATCGTTTAAATATTACGTCTAAAAAAAGTTTCCTCGGTTTTGAAGTCCAATTTTGTATATACGCGAAAACGATAACTTTGAACCCGCATGATAAGCGTCGTTGAATCTTTAAAAGGAAGGGCAGGCTTGCCCATGGGAAACTGCAGAAATGGAATTGGTTTCAGACGTATAACCAATCGAGATTAGTTCTTTGGCATTGGATTCTCAACTGTTATGTTTAACGGAGTAAACGTAAGCCGATAGATATTTCGACTATTCAACTTCTAGGCATGAAACAATGTTTAACTATGCAGAAGATACTTTATGACTAGACCGGCCATTCTCTGGATAAGTAGCTTTCTTTGGTTGAAACCCTCGTAAAACATTTTGTGTCAACGTTTTTGCGTGCTTTGTTCTATGGGAAAGGAAAATCGGCAAAAGATAACACATTAAATCTTAAAACATGTCTACAATTTTAGGTTGTAGAAATGTACTAATAAACTTATTTTTTTTTTAAGTGATCACGACCGTTCAAAATGTGAGCCGAGTCCACTTATATCTACTACTGCTGCAGACGTTTTGGAATTTCCAATTTAAAACTAAGCTGAATAATGCAAAAAAATACTATTTAGTACGATTAAAAAATATTATATTTCAAAATTATTAAATAACTGGGTATATGTATTTTCCAGGATGTTACAAAATAACTGCGTTATACATCTACAGATATTTGATATAGTAAGTGATATTTTAAGCCGATTATCATTAAGAGAACTCCTAATCAACGAACTCCATTCGTAGTTATGCAGAAAGGGTTTTCACTTTGACTATATGCATTATAATGGGGAAGGGCAGCCCTTAAAATTAGTTTTTGTCTATCATGGGGAATGACTGTCGCTGAATTTCAGCTTTTTAACACAGTAAAACAGGTTATTTTAAAATACAGACGTTATAAGCAGAGTAGAAATATAACAACAAACTACAACACCATGACAATTCCGAAATCTTAAACCGAGGCTAAAACACCGAGGGCAAGTTGTTTTTACTACGCCTTTTGAAAAAACTTTCAGGAAAACAGCCTACGGACATTAAAAATAACAGAGACTATATTTGCTGGTAATTCTTTTCTCGAGGTTCTTTCAAAGGTTTGCCTTATTATTTCAAAACGTTGCCATTCTCATGCTAACAGGGTGTGTTAAATTACAAAAACCATTAACAAACAAGCCTTTTAATAAAATAGTATGTTAAATGTGTATTGCGTTATATACAAAACATTTGTATAAGCAATAATAAAAGAAACCAAGAATAGAAGCTTTAACAATAACCAAACTAAAAACTGCTACTCGGCACTCAGATTATGTGGTAGAATATTTCACACGCTCAGCATTGCGTAGCGACGAAGGCACACGAAGTCCCTTGAGGTTGTAGTTGTACTGGGGGACTTGTCAAAACCTCGTTCCTGCTTTATACGCCGAGTATTTAAAAATCAATCAATTACCATTAAATTTTGTATTTGAGTTTCCCTTGTGTGACAATATATACCCTAGTACTTATATTAAATTTACGATTGAAGTCCTGAACACAACCTTTTTCGTTTACATACTACCGTTGCTTAAAATTTAGTAGTGCAATTAAACAGCAAGAGACAATTAAATTAAATGTGATGTAAACTAGTATTGTATTATATTTCAATTGTTTATAAAGAGATTCAAGTTTGAGCCAGATAAACTGGAATAATTCCGAAGAAAGGATGATTGCTCACGTATTTAACTAATTATTAGAAAAAACATGTATTCTAGATTCTACTGAAATACTTTGCAATGCTACTATGAACTTGATTAGATGATCATACAAAACCCACAAGCTCTAATAACAGGTTCTTGCATTAGAATGGGAGCTATAACGGCAAGAAGCGTCCAGAACATTAAGGAGGGAACCAAGTGGTTAATTAATACCAGGATCAGATAGGAACCGCCTGCTCCGCCGAGTCACGCGCTGAATGCTTCCCCTCCCCAGTATAACCTCCCTCTCCACCCCTTACCATCACAACATGTACCCAACCCAACTCCCTTGCGATCTTATCCGCTGAATGCTCCCCCCCCCCCAGTGTAACCTTCCTCAACCCCTCACAATCACATATGTACCCAAACCAACCCCATTGTGACCCACCATCCGCTGAATGCTTCTCCCCCCAGGGTAACCTCCCTCACTACTCCCCACCCCATCATGTACCCAAACCAACCCCCTTGTGACCCACCATCCGCTGAATGCTTCTCCCCCCAGGGTAACCTCCCTCACTACTCCCCTACCCATCATGTCCCCAAACCAACCCCCTTGTGAACCTCCATCCGCTGAATGCTTCTCCCCCCAGTGTAACCTCCCTCACTACTCCCCACCCCATCATGTACCGAAACCAACCCCCTTGTGACCCACCGTCCGCTGAATGCTTCTCCCCCCAGGGTAACCTCCCTCAATACTCCCCACCCCATCATGTACCGAAACCAACCCCCTTGTGACCCACCGTCCGCTGAATGCTTCTCCCCCCAGGGTAACCTCCCTCACTACTCCCCACCCCATCATGTAACTAAACCAACCCCCTTGTGAACCTCCATCCGCTGAATGCTTCCCCCCCCCAGTGTAACCTTCATCAACCCCTCACCATCACATATGTACCCAAACCAACCCCCTTGTGACCCACCATCCGCTGAATGCTTCTCCCCCAGGGTAACCTCCCTCACTACTCCCCTACCCATCATGTCCCCAAACCAACCCCCTTGTGACCCACCATCCGCTGAATGCTTCTCCCCCCAGGGTAACCTCCCTCTCCACACCCCACCCCATCATGTCCCCAAACGAACCCCCTTGTGAACCTACATCCGCTGAATGCTTCTCCCCCCAGGGTAACCTCCCTCACTATTCCCCTACCCATCATGTCCCCAAACCAACCCCCTTGTGAACCTCCATCCGCTGAATGCTTCTCCCCCCAGTGTAACCTCCCTCTCCACACCCCACCCCATCATGTCCCCAAACCAACCCCCTTGTGAACCTCCATCAGCTGAATGCCTCTCCTCCCGTTGTAAACTCCCTTCACCCCTTACCAACACAACATGTACCCAAATAAACCCCCTTTTGAACCACAATCAGCTGACTCCTTCTCCTACCATTGTAAACTCCCTTCGCCCCTTACCAACACAACATGTACCCAAATGAACCCCCTTTTGAACCACAATCAGCTGACTCCTTCTCCTACCATTGTAAACTCCCTCCACCCATTACCAACACCCATTCCCAACACAACATTTACCCAAACCAACCCCCTTGTGAACCACCATCAGCTGCATGCTTCTCCTACCATTGTAAACTCCCTCCACCCCTTACCAACACAACATGTACCCATGTTGGTACCCATGGGTACCAACATGTAGAATCCAATGACCCTAAATAGCTAAGTTCATATCACATGACCTAAAACCACAATGCCATAGTAACAGATCTCAATTTGATTAGTTCCATATTAGTTTTATTAATTTCCAAAATGAGTATAGATATTTTACATGATTCATAGTCCTTTGAATTGTAATGTATTAATAATTGTGTGGGATTAATGTATTATTATTTACATTTTTAAATACGTAAATGGCCGATGTGTCTTATTTTATATTTTAGGACAGTTTTAACTTAAAAGATTTAGTTAAATGAGAATAATTCTTTAAATTTCCGTTACCCTTCGGAGCGATAAAAATTTGCAATATTTAGGCTTAAACTTGAAAATGAAGAATCAATATATGTTACTTGAAACAATGACAAAAATACACCTCTACGTGAAACTGCAAAAATTAATACAAAGGATCAAATGCCTGATACTATATATAGTAAACTATGAAAACTATAACAATTTACATTTATTTTTCATCCGACAAAGGAGTGTGCATGCATAAACGATGTGTGGATGCGGCAAAACCGGTGAAAATTCAATCTAGTAAAGATTTGGGCACCGGTCGGGACAAGAAATTGAATTCTAACAAGAAATCTGGGGATTCCATTTTTGCTCGCTTTTGAAGTTACATATACAAACTCAATATTTGATCTTGATAAGATAAAACTCTTAGTAATAAACGACTGAACCAATATAGATACTCTAACAAATCTTAAAAAACTGAAAGCACTATAAAATTTGTTTGCAATTAACAAGGAAACTATGTGTTCTCAATAAAATAGGAACACTATATTTTTATAATTCCACCTATCGTTTTAAGAAAGGAGGTCTTACTCTTTAATACATATAGTTTTGTTTGACTTTCCGTTTCATCATAACATTCCATTATTTTTTTAGATTCAAATTAAATATAATTGATTTACAGCATTATGCATTTAAAAATAATATTAGTAATCAGAAGACATATTATTGTTATTAGGAATTGAACAATCTCTGTGTACCGACATTGTGGGATAAATAAACAACAGACGTACAGATGTAATAAGACATTAAAACGCTAATGTAATGCCCCTTTTTTCGCAATATAAGAAGACAGGTAGATCAAACCGTATACATCATAAATAAGACTAAATCAATGAAATTTTAAAGCCCGGAATATATAAACAGGGTTTAAGTGTACAACTGAGGATATTATTAAAGAAAACCTACATTTAAATATATGTGAGTGTCTTGAATTCCATTTTATTTAGAGCTGTTTTGTAAAGTTTTTGCAAGCTGAAAAGTCAATCAAAGTTAAGAAAGAATCAAATTTAAGAAATTGTACATTTTATTACCTTGATAAATTTTCAACTTATACACTTTAGAAATGTTTATTTTATAAAATTGAAAATAAAGTACTGTATCAAAATCATGATGCATGTTGCACTAAGTGTAAAAATAACTAGGAACAAACTTGTAATAACTGATAAGAAACTTTGAAAGATCATAGAAAACCTAACTTCTAGTAACACGCAGAATCTAATTCAAATATATTATTAATAATAAATAAAGGAATAACCCTAGAAGATGACTTAAAAGTCGAAACACGTGTCGTGTATAATGAAAATGACAAAAGGGTACTCAAGGTTTATTCCTTTATTTCTTATTAATATTATATTAATAGCCCTAATTTGTGAATGAAACATAATTATAGAAATATATATATATATATATATATATATATATATTAATAATTATTTTAAACATTTTAAACACAGTACCCTGGTTTAAATTATTTTATTTCAAGACCGACATGTTTCGGACCTTAAGGCCATAGTCATGGTCGTAAACAAAACATAACCTCACAATTATTAAAAAGAAATATAAAAGTAAACCATAAATTGCTGACAATATAATCATATGACTTTTTCCACAGTTCTTTTAACATGCTTCTCAACTATTGTGGCTTAATAGATCTTAGTTTCAATAATTTTTCATATATTGGGTTTTGCATATTAATTTGCATGTTGTTAATAATATTTTGTGGATCTTTTTTGTAGCTGGAGTAAATGTTGAATTCTTCTTTAACGTCGAGTTTGTCTCCTTTTGACCCATATTCTATTATTTGCAAATCATCTTCTATGTTTTTGAATTTATGATTGTACTTTATCATGTGCTCTGCAACATTTGATTTCATGCTTGTCTTGTTTTTCGATTTAAATGCTTGCACATGTTCTTTATATCTGCAGTTGAACGTCCTGCCGGTTTGTCCAATGTAATATTTTTGGCATTCTGAGCAATTGATCTTATAGATACCTGATCTATTGTATTCTTTTTTATTTTTATTGTTTTCTTTAGTAACTTTGTTATTGATAATTTTCATTGCATTGTTTTTGGTTCTGTAGCTTATTTTAAATTTTGAATGTCGAAATGTTTTTCTTATTGCTCTGTTGAATTTAGTGCTGTATGGTAAACATATATATTCTTCTTTGATCTTTTCTGTTTGTGTTTTGTTTTGATTTCTTTTTTTATGTTTCTTTTTGATCATATTTTCAATTATTTTTGGGTTGTATCCATTTTTGAAGGCTAAGTATTTAATAACATTTTTTTCTTTTACAAAACTTGAATTTTTCATGGGGATGTTATTTAACCGATTGATCAGAGAATGGAATGTTGACATTTTTTGTTCCCATGGAGGTTATGTTTTGTTTACGACCATGACTATGGCCTTAAGGTCCGAAACATGTCGGTCTTGAAATAAAATAATTTAAACCAGGGTACTGTGTTTAAAATGTTTAAAATAATTATTATATTAGTAGCCCTTTTTACTGAAAATTACATATATATATATATATATATATATATATATATATATATATCCACGGTACGTTAGGCCACCTTGAAGCCAAATATTTTAATTTTAAATCATTATATGCATTATAATACACCACAATAAAGACTGCACTACGTTCTCTGATGCAACAAGAGATTGAAACTAGTTCAAGGACTGAAGGACCGAAGTTAGAAATCCAGTTCAAGCTGGTACGCAGTTTATAGAACTTCTGTTTGGCGGTGACGGTTGCATTTAAACATTAAACAACAGTAAATTTATGTTTATGAAAACTAAGGAAATTAAACAAGTGTGAAACGAATTTAGTAAACTATTAGTAATATACTATTAATATAATATTTAGATTATTTATTAGTAATATATTAGTAGAAGTTTTAGGTGAACCCCCTCCCCCACAAAAAACCCCTACAGCTACCTCAGTGGGTATTGCCAAGTTGAACCTCGTGAAGAAGTAAGATCTAATAAAACATTCAACGGAGAAATTAAAGGATTGTATACACTATTAATGTGCAATAACATTAAAATTATTTATAGGTTATTAAAGCCAAATAATGCCAGGAGCTTTTGGGAATTACCATTAAGTCTGACTCCTATGAACCATATACTTGGATTAAAGGTCTCGTTTAGAAAATCTGAGGCAAATTTTAGTTTTTGGGGGTTTAAAAGATTAATCAAAACAGAAAGGTCTAGTATATAAATACTAAATACTTATATACAGTAAAAGTTTTTGGTTTTATTTTATTTTAAAACATAAGTTAGATGTACGATCGGAGTTGTGGATGTTATATTAAGTCATAAATGCAAAGTACTTTGGACATTTTCGTTTATTCATTTAACCTAACTATACTCTCCCCCTAATATTAAGCAAAAAAGCGTGGTATAAATTACTTTGATAGTGTCATGTACTGAGAAGATCCCACTACTTTTAGGGAGTAAAAATTGAATGTAGTGATTCTCTGCGTGGCTATTACAATAATTCAAATAAACCTACCGATAATTATATTAATTTATGAACAAACCATACCACATCACAATAAACCTATGTAACTTGTGTATTGGCCTCATCAATTAGGAAATACAACTTTAAAGGAGTTGAAACTATCGTCTATCGTAATAACCTACATACAATGTTGTCACACACAGTTTCTAGTTTATAAAAGATAATTTCTAACGGCTCAGTTTCCATAATGTATACTTTTTCATAAACGCTGTAGGCTAATTTAAACTGAATAACAAATTATGTTTTGTAATTGTTTTCAATATATCTTTTCTTTCTTTAAGTACAGTATAAGTGTAAATATATTTTGTAGTGTTGAGAGACGTAGTTAATTTCATCTTGTTATTTCATTTCATTTTAGTCAACTCAGGTAAAATCATACTATGTATTAATCCCATGACATTTTCCTGATAGCCTACAACAAACAGTTGTTTCGGCAATATGCAGCAACATATTGAAATATCCGACGGTGCATGGTGTAAGCCACACACAGATCCAGGCACAATTATCACCGGCCAAATAGAATGTGTTTCCATTAGGACGCGGGCTTTTTGGAAATTACTACATCCGGTGTAACACACAGTCAGCGTAATGTTAATTAAAAATGCTAATCAAAGTGTACTTTAAGTTTTAATCACAACAATTCGTAATAGTATTTTAAAACTAGCTGTTCCTGCAGGCTTCACCCCACAAATAATTTATAAAAACTATGAAAGTTGTGTGTGCTGCATTGTGTGGTTAGCCCGTGCAAAGATTAGCTACGAATCAAGATTAGCTGTTTGTATTTTCATCAGCTCAAACAAAAATTTATGTCCATAAGGAATACATGGGAACTTTGCCGGGTCTCTGGCGGAGCCCTAAGGTCAGATCAGGATGAAAACCAATTAGTTTTCCTATCTTATGCCTAAAGAATCAGTATACAAAATTTCAGCTCTCTACCTACATGGGAAGGTGGAGGATGATTGAGTCAGTCAGTCAGCCAGGGCTTTGACTTTTATAGATATAGATAATTGTTTTAACGTTCAGCATCCTAGTTAACTGTATTGACAAAAAAAGGTATACACAGAATATTTTTATATATTTTAATGCACATAAAAATAACGTAGTTGGTATTGGTAAAATGTGCATAATAATCGGTGATAAGATAACGTTTGCTAAAAGCAAAAGTAATCTCAATTTCAGATTTTTCGGTTTTACAATATAATACGAAGTTTTTTATGTTAAGAAAATGTGAAGGTATTTAAATTGGTGCGGGAGATCTAACAAAACCAGTAATATCATGTTTCAAGGTTTCATGAGTTGAATTTTATGGTTATAGGATGATTTATAAATAAGATAACTAATGTGAATTGTGTTTTAAAATATTTACGGATGTCTTCCCACTAACACCTCTCCTACTGATGCTTAACAAATTGTAATACCTTTGTTAATCTGAGAATTGACCCCTTGTAAACGTAAAAAGAAACCTTTTAAGATAGTACAACTTCACTTTTAATTTACGAGAGATATGTAAAAAAAATAAAAAAATATTCAAACTAAATCGTAGATAATTCACCGACAACAAGTTGACTCTAACATATGTCGACATGAGGGTTTCCTTCCCATATAAAATGCATGGGGGTTGAGGATGGATCACAAATCACCCCCTCCGACAGCAACAGTGGTGCGTTCCGTCGCAGCTTTACATGGAGCACTCTCGCGCCTTTCATGTGCCCCCCCCACCACAATGTAACCAAAACCTTCATACTCGTACATCAGCGGAAAACGACTTCTTTATGCGATGCACATCTTGCACTCAACGGTTTATCCTTTTATCACAAGAACACTGCACCGTAAACCGGCTGATTCTGTAGAGGATGAGAGGATGCTTATTTCTGGATTAAATTTAATAGCTAGTTTAATTTAACAATTAACAACATTTAAGAAGTAAACCGAAACCCAATGGAGTTTAAGATGATTGGTATATATTGGTTTATTTTCGAGTACTTTTTTTATTTAAAATAGTCCCATAGTTTACTTAGTTATTTTTAATACACTATTTGTCTTTGATTTAGAGACAACGATAGTGCAATTGGCTACAAACACCAAATTGATGAATTTTAATTTTACTAACGTGCCGTAAAAATTGTATAGAATCTGAAAATTTTAGTAAAATATATTACTAAATTTAATCACATCCCTCAGTCCTCATTCGTAAAGAGGTGGAAGAATAAAGCGCAGCTTTGTTACTCATTAAAGGAAAAACTCAATACTGTACCTCCGAATGTGTGATTTCTGGTAATTTTGTAGTAAATGCTTCCTAGGAGTATTTTTATGAAAAATAAAATCAAGAGAAAACTAGGGGTAAGAGTTACTCGCAGAAAATAAATAACTTGCCAAAGCAATAAAGCAAGAGTGTAAACATTTCTCAAACAGTATTCTCTTAACATTACATGGTATTTATGAAGTATAACTTTAAACTCACATACTTATTTTAATAATAATTTATAGAAGAACTTTATCTCTTTAAAACGTTTTACTTTGTAACAAGGACGTATGTACAAATAAATGTGTAGAATTTAAAGGAGGTTCGATTTACTTTACACCTAATAACTTTATAGCGCAGTTCCTTATTCAAAATTAATACTAATGTTAACAAACAATAAAAATAAATTGAGATTCCTCCCACTAGAAATACACAGCTCGCACGATTTATGGCTCTTTCCCTTCTCTGTTCAGAAACAATGTGGTGTTAAGATGTTTTCACCCGACACCACAATCCAGGTGTTCCGGTACAGTACACACCACGTAAACAATACACGGGCTTATCCACCGAGGGTGGGACCATTATTGTATTTTCAACTTGTCTGCTTCCTTTTTAGGCTGTTTCTGTTTTAAATTTGCCGCATGACACATTTCAGTTATATAGTAAAATTATTATCTAGTAATGTGTTAATTCAATTCAGAAGGGTTTGGTTTTACATTAGCACATTTGTAAAGTAAATTCAAATTAAAAGCTGCGTAGGTTAGGATAAGAGGTATACTGTTAAGATTACATTTTAAATACTTTTTTATTAGTTTTTACAATTTCTAGAACTGGCAATCCTAAAAAAGTGTTTTAAGTAAACATACTACTAAATCAAATCAACATTTACAATAGATAACAAAATAAATTGTAAATTAAAGGACACAAGGGAGAAGGTCTTAGGGGATTAAACAATAGTTTCTGAGTATTCATACGTGAAGGAGTCACTTATAAAGAATTCATCTTTATAATGAACATATTAATATGCTATATAGTAGGTTTTTGTCACGGTAACACATTAAAATTTGGTGTAGTGGCGGTTCTCCCATTTTATTATGTGTGTTTCAAAATTAACGTTTGAAATTGAGATTTACTGTAATTATTGTTAATGATTTTATCTGTATTCTAATTTGTTATATTGCTACATCATACTTCCTTATTTGAATTAGTTATTAGATTAGTTTATATTTTACAGTTCAAAAGAGCAATAGACTTGACCAGGTCATAAATTTGACTTAACAACTATTACTGTACCTGTACCTCCAAAAGAACACACAGCAAAGATAAGCATGGAGTTGTCTTTATAGTACCATTTTTCACTTAAATAAATATAACTATTAAATTAAAATTTAGATTTAGGAACTTCGTATTATGTTATTACTAAGAACCTATTTCCTCTCGAATCCTTATTTCGTCACTCGAAACAACTATATAATATCATAGGACCAACTAATCACTCTTAAGAATCGACGATTGTATTAAATTATTTGTTTTTATTTCTGCTAAACCAACGTGAACTGTTTGAATTTTTCCTAAAATTTATCCATTAATATAAAATAAGTAATAGGCCTATATCACTTTGGGATGGGCGTATCGGGTTGTTTATTTTGAATAACTATTGTTTTTTTCAAGAACAATACGTAATAGAAAAACTAAATTGTTATTAGTATACCATAACGATTCGGCTAGATCCGCTATAGAAACTTATTTGGCTGTGATAAGAGCTCTAGTAGTACATATAAACTAAACCACTTTTTAAATTGCATTTACTAAATTACAGTGAACAAATTAATTAATTTACGTTACTGTTACAGAACCATAGTAAATACTAACACCATTCATCCTCAGTAAAATGCGTTCAAATATAAAAATCTAAAACACGATCGACAATTTATTAAGAAGAAAGCTTAATTGGAAAGTTTAATCAGAACCGATGCCCACTGGCGAAGCTTTTGGAATGGCCATGGAGGAGGGGGAGAATTAGGAGGGGGTGCGGAGCAAACGAGCCCAATTTGGACGAGATTGAGGCATACCCCTAATGGGCATCCCGTCCTTACATAATGAAAACTGAACCTTTGTAACGCCTAGCAACAAGGGAAAAAATAAATTATGGGTAGAAAATAAACCAGTCTTAAAAAAGGGATTCATAAAAATGCATTAAACCACCAGTGTTTATTTAGGACAGTTGGCATTAAAAACTATTTAAAAATATATATATTTACACCGTAACAAATACACAGAAAGAACGTCGTACAACATGATGAACCCCATCATACAAGAGTTTATTGAAATAACTGTAGGGCTTGCATTAATTAATAATATTATATTATGTGGAGTTTTTTTCTTAAATATTTTCGCTAAATAATCTCTACAATAAATGTAAGAGATTAGGAAACAATTTTAAAACATAAATATGGTAAAACTAAGTACTATATCATTAATAGCATGAGTTTTATGTGCTGAAAATGTTACCTTCGTTTATGATATATTAACGTTATCAAAATTTCAGTGTGAACCCATTTACGGGAAATATCAAAACCTTATAAAACTAAATTATAGTTTCAATAATTATCTAAAGTTACAATATAAACTAAGTTTTGAAATCGAAACTAAAAACATGTTACGAACTTCAAATGAAGAGATCCCCTTTAATTAATTTTAATTATATTTATCATATAATTATATTAATAATGTATATCTAAAGATGCAAACAAAGAGTGATGTTGGCTTAGGATTTAAACTAATATTTTGACTAATTAAATTGAATTTGCTTGGTTACTATAACAAATATTATTTCTTACCAGTTCAAAATCCAAAGTCAATCGCATACCTGTAACAAAAAATAATATAATTAATAATAAGACATTAGGGTGGGTTTCGGAGATCGGGTTTAACACTAGTCTCGGTCTAAAAACCGGTTTTTAGACTAGGACTAAGAAAGTGGATTTCGGAGTTCCAGTTTAGCGCTAGTCCAGGACTACGTTAGACCGAGTCTAAATTGGGGAGGGATAAACCCGGACTTGGGTTTCGGGGTCGAGGATTACATAAGCCTCGTCTAAAATTTTAAACTCTCCGGTTACGGAGCCAAAATGTAGACCTCGGCTGAGTGAAAATGGCATGGCCAAGGTCTAAATTTGTGCCTGTTTTTAGACCTGATGAGGGGCAGGTCCAAGTTGCGGTTTATATTTATTTTCCTTATAAATAATTAATTAGTGAAATTAAAAGTTTGTGATTATTCAATTCGTTTTCAGCGGACAGTTTACTTTCGATTTCAGACCTAATTTTATTTTTTATGAATATTTTATTTTTACCATGTTAGAGCAGGGGCAAATGGTTTAAGAGAAACGAAGCGCAGCAAAGAAAATTATTGATTTTCTGGTCTTCTGTGGTTCTTATTGGGGGTCCCAATCCCGGATATATTTTAGTTGCCAAAATTGTACTAGTAATAGAGGTCCCACGTTTTTATTTTTTGTTACTACATGCTAGTTCTTGATAAATTATTTAAACATAACTATACCAATCCACTATTTTTTCCCTATAAAATCCTATAAATCCCGCGATTGAAGGGCATTAATCCACGATTTTAATTTACTGATTATAGTGACTGGGATAAAACACTTTAAGATTTAACCCAAGACCTTGTAGCATTGTAATTGTAGCATGCGCTATACTCCATAACTTTGGAAAAAAAAGAGATAACAGTTTTGACGACTTCTCCGATTTTCATTTGACGTCACTTTACGTAATTTGTTCGAAGAAAACTGGTCATAATACTAGTTGTCACA
This sequence comes from Allygus modestus, assembly GCA_963675035.1. Taxonomy (NCBI): domain Eukaryota; kingdom Metazoa; phylum Arthropoda; class Insecta; order Hemiptera; family Cicadellidae; genus Allygus; species Allygus modestus. The sequence goes on along the minus strand of OY776115.1, from coordinate 61,106,672 downwards.
CAAATATTAGTAATAAAAAGAGAGTTTATTTAAAGTGCTGTTATTTTTACTTCACGACCTCACTATGTGCTTTATTTATTTTAATTATAATATTGAAATGGAAAATATAATAGTGTGTAAATATATACAAATGTTTACAGTATATAATGTTTTATTAAGTTTATTTAAATACTGTAAAAAATGCCTAATAAAGGCAATACAAAATTAAATCGTAATAATAAAACCCGCATGAAAAATTACTACACTATCTCAATTAAAATAAAGGTCTTGTTATTTAAACGCATTAGTTCTTTAATAGTACATTCTAAAATAAATCAAGCTGTCTGAAAAATATACTTGAATTGAGTTAATAGAATTAAATACAATTTCAAATATGACAGTCTAGTTGGAATATTACAACCAAAAAAGACAAAGAATGACGTATGAAGTGCAAGAAGTTTATAAATTCCATACTATGACAAACCTTAACAAAAGTAAACGATCATTACTCATTCAGAAACATCTATTAAAGTAATAAAATTGAAAAACAAGTTAGCCCGCAGCACGCTTACGTGGTGGAAGTGAATTTCCACATAACAAACTTTTAAAACTCAAAATCAGTGTAAAAACATACTTTTATTCCAATTTTTATTGAAATCTGAAAACATTGATTTTTGGCTGTTCTGATGCTCCAAGTTTCATTTACCTGCAATGCTGGGAATACAATTTTGCACATTATAGGGTTAGGAGAAGGTCCAGTCAGGCTTGAAAGTAGGCGTGAGCTTTCTGGGGATGATAAAAGTACACCAACAAATGAATAACAGGCTTTTCTAATGTAAAAACCCTATAATACAACGTACTGTGTATGACCGATACACATTTTCTATAATAACTTGGTAAATAATTATTCTAGAATGACGGGAGAGGGCTTAACAGTTTCGCCTCACTAATTCCCATCTTTTTACATGCATTAACTTTACATCCAGGGCTTTTCTGACCCTTTTTGGGCCCAAAAACTTCAAATTTGAAAGATTAATCCCCAAAAAAGGGGTTTATAGCTGTCCGATTGTTTTTCCTAACGAACTTGTCCAATTGATTATAGAAAGGAACGTTCCCAGCAAATTGGAAGTAAATAGGACCAAAAATCCGACTGCTAGAGTGCAAAAATACACACACACACACACACACACACACACACACACACACACACACACACACACACACACACACACACACACACCCATATACAAAAATACTCATATATAAAATGCGGGAAAAAATAAATTATGGGTAAAAAATAAACCAGCCTTAAAAAAGGGATTTATAAAAATGCATTAAACCACCAGTGTTTATTTAGGACAGTTGTCATTAAAAACTATTTAAAAATATATATATTTACACCGTAACAAATATATAGAGTAATAAAATTGAAAAATGAGTTCGCACGCAGCACGCTTACATGGAGGAAGTGAATTTCCACATAACAAACTTTTAAAAATTGATATATATGTATATGTATATATATATATATATATATATATATATATATATATATATATTTGTCTATAAATATATACAATTTTGAACGACTCCCCAGAACGTGTTCAGGGGGTGACATTAGGAACTTCTATGGTGGTCCCGGGCTTAAGTTTCACCGTCTGGCTAATAGTTCACTTTCCATAGGAAATTCGCTAATTATAAAAATGTTGCGTGTAAGGCCTACATGTACAGAATTGTACATAAAGCAGAAAATTAATCGTAATTGACTTTAGTTGAATTAAACACACAAACGTACACCGAGCAAACATATTCACCAACTTCATACAGACAAACGCACACCATAACACCCCTTAGCTATTAATAGCAATTAGTACAACTGAATCCCAAGTCAGAACGATCCCAAATGTCAGCTGATAAACAAACAATAGGGAAGGCGCGCAGGTAGTATAAAAGTTGTAGTATAAAAGCAGGTAGTATAAAAGCAGTTGTTTTTATAAAACAACTTTGACAGTTACTAGTTGGCTGCTCGGTCATGGTGCCACTACTCAAAAACTAAAATTTACCCTTGATTCCCGCCTTAGTCCTGGTCTTCCTTGAGGTCCAAAGTTTTACTAGGAGTAAGATAAACCCCGTTTTAGAAAATTAGACGCGAAACTCGAAACGTAGACTCAGAAACTCGATTTTTAGACCAGGTTTAATTTAGTCCCGGTTTAACTTTAGACCAGGTCTACGTCGACCCAAACTCCGAAAACCGCCCTAAAGTATAATGATCTGCTATTATGAGAACACAATGTCATAAACAACCTAAATAGGTTAAGGGACAATGTAAGCCTTTATAACGCCATTACAGGCCGTATTTTTCTATTTCATTAACCTTTTTTAAATACCCAATAATTTTCACAATTTGTAACCGCTTTAAAATAAAGTACTGTATATTACAAATTTACTCCAAAATAAATTAAACTAATTACTAAATATATAACATAACTTTTACTATAAATAATATAATATATAAAAAAATGGATAAATATACATATAAGTGAATATATTTACAAATATATTTTAACACTGTTTTTAATCTCATTGACATAGTACCTAAATCTTCACGATCAAAAACCAGCATGAGAAATATCAACTATGTAAACCGTGATTTGTAACAGAACTCAACAGTGACTGTATTAAACACTGGAGCTGAGCCATTATTATTGTTGACGTCACAAAACAAACCTTCAAAAGCGAGCGACTGATGAAATCGCAAAGAAAGATAAATTTCGACAAGAAAATATCACCAGCAATACAATACTTCTAGCCCGCTACAGCTGACAGTCCAACAGGAAGTGAATCATTAGTGTTCTTTTCACTTCCGGTTTCTGGCGAGGTCAGTAATGATCCCATCAGTATTGATGCCAGATAATGGTCACCATCCACGAAACCTGATATACTCTTTTATGCCACACTATAAACACAAAACGTATAATAAATGAAGATCATTTCATGATACATTAAATAAATATTCTTTTACTTAAAAAAATATGCATGTATCAAAAACATGCAAACTAAAAACTAGTAGATAATTTATGGTTTTGTGCTTATGCTGCATTAGCAAACCCAAAATGGAGAGAATTTCAAGTTTGCATGTCATATCTTTATTTTCTGTAAAAATATTACAGTAATTACATATTTCCAGTATGGTGTTTTTAAAGATAAAGGCTTCCGTAACCAATGTATTATTTTTTGTATTCATGTACTGTATTTTCACATTTGTATTTTTAAAAGCATTGTATAAAATACATAATTTTTCTTAAAATATAAATTGAATTTATTTAAAAATAAATATTAATTTAGACACCTGTTTACAAATAATATCTGTTTACCCAAAATTATGTTGTACAGCTAACTAAAGACCTTGCAGTTCATTAAGTAATTATAATGTTATGTAAAATTAAAAATAATTAGACTTGTAAATGCTACATTATACTTAATATTAATATACAACGTTTATTAACATGTTTATTAATTATATATTTAATTAGACATTTACTATATCAATAATAGCATGAATTTTATGCGCTGACAATTTTATCTTTGATTATGATATATTATCGTTATTAAAATTTCAATTTTAACACATTTACGGGAAATATCAAAACCATATACAACTAAATTATACTTTCAATAATTAGTTAAAGTTAGAAATATAACTAGACACTACGACAAATAAATAAATGAACCAACATAATTGATTACCACCTAAAATGAGACATGTGATAGTTAAATACATTAGATGAAAAGTTTAAATTTCATGATTTCATATTTTTATTACGTAAAACATTCTGGTTAATTTGTGTATAGTTATAGCTATGATTGTTTCTGAATCAGCCAATTAATAAGTTTTCATAGTATAAGTTGGTTCATGTAGTTTTGAAGTAAACAAATTTAATAATAATCTGTTATTGGATAATGTAAAGATTTCATCATTGTAATAATCTACATTGGCGAAAGTGGTGATACAGTACAACATATGTTAGTACATCATCGATAGTTAATTTACCTCCGAACTAATAATAACGAAAATGGTTTTAATCAAGACGATATACGTATGTGTATGTAACTGTTAAGCCCGGAAAACTAAATTTGTTGACAATTTTTAATTTATGAATATACTGTTTTCACCCTTAAGTAAAATTTATGATTTGGATAAGGAAAAGAATATCTAAAAGAAAATTGTTAAAACTTATAACCTAGGCGCACGCTTATCTACCCCCAGAGTGAGTACAGTTGTAAAGTACTATTAATATAAAGTCGTCAGAACTATCCCTCAAATAAAAACTAATTTATTTACACAGGATAAGATAAACTAATTCTAACAACACTACAAAATACATTTACACTTATACTATACTTACATACAAGACGGTGAATTTAAAAAAAATTATGGTACAAGGCTATTGATTTCAACCAGTCATCGCACCGGTCATCATTAGGCCCAAACAGAGAATGTTGAAAACAAATCGGAATGTTATAAGAAAGTTTTTGGATTCATATCTTTTGTATATTTACTGTCTTGTGAAAGTACAGTATAAGTGTAAATATATTTTGTAGTGTTGTGAGACTTCGTATATTTTATCCTGTTAATTGTAACAACACGTATTATGCTACTGAAGACATTGTTTAATTGTATTCATAATAAAAAAACAAACTGCCAAAAGAAACGATTTACTACTCCACGTTTAAACTGATACATAGTCACAAAACAAAAATTATGCTAGTAAGATCCTTTAAAATTTAAGAAACTTGAAAAAATACAATTTCCCAATTGAAACCACAGTCCACAAGTCTATCTTAGGATAACAGTAAGCAATCTTGTTTACCAACTGAACACAAAGTTTGTAGATATAGTTAGTTGGAGGGGGCCGGAGGGTATGCTAAGGGTTGTATCAGCCCTGATTAAGTGATTTCAAGTTGGTCCTCACCTAGAAACTTGGCGACATAACTTCAGTAACTATTTCAACTAGTAATCAATAAATTAACAGCTAAACAAAAATATAAACCTGAAACAGTCCACCAGCATCTCCACGACATTAATAGCCACCAATCAGTTTACATTTCAATAAATAGACCTCGTGACCAGTTTCAATAGGTTTATTCTTAATGAAATACAATTCAGTACAACTTACTTTATTCGTGTGAAAAAATGCCTAAAGACATTATCAATAATATGCTACATATTGATGAAACATTTAAAATATTAATCGTAAGCCGTCATGTCAAAAATTACCGTTTGATTAAATAAAATAAAATAAACGAAATACTATTAACCTGATAGGATATTAGTATGGCAGTAATTTATTGTATTACTTAAAACATGTCCTATTAAACTCTCCATTTTAAGGGTTGATCAATAATCAATAAGAAGTTTTATAACCATGAAGAAAGTTTCAAAGTGTTTACAAAGTTTTAAAGGTAAAGACTGGGGGAAGGGCGAAAAGCGGCTGATATTCATGTAATATTCAATATTTGAAGACGGGTTTGTTCACGATGACATTTGCAGATGAGGCTTTCAACACATTTCGTAAATATCCTGTGTTCTTAGTTCGAAAGTTAACTCTTTCTTAAACGAGAAATTGATTATACAATAAGCGACATTACGCTCAACTATAATTTAGTAAGGAAGAATATCTATTTTTGCCTTTTTATGATTACAATTCGAAATCATATATATAATTAAAAACGAATTAATTTAATAACAACGTTTATTTTACTATTATTTTATTTTAAAATAAAAATCTAATCTAATTTTAAATTGTATGAAAAAAAAACTTGAAAAAATACACCAAACCCCTAAAATAAAATATATAACATCTACATAACTAAAGAACAAGATGTATGTTACTGAATTTGTATAGATTAGAGCTAATGGCATTCAATGGTTGAAAAAATCAACATGCGAACTAATAAAAATGGATTAATAAACAGATAAGATAAGTTTCAAAGATTAAGATTTAGGATTTAAGATTAAGGCACGATAAGATTTTAGGACCCTTGATGTACAGATCGGAGTGGCGAGTTATAACGTTAATAGGCCGAAATTAACTCAGTATGACAAAATAATAACCACGTGATACACATGTTTAGGGCTGTAATCATTAAAAATTATGTGAAAAGCCGACTGTTTTTAGTTTACAATTATATTCGAGATTCAACAAGCTAGTTGAACAGTTTGGATTATATTTGACATAAAATGTTTACTTGATGACTCACTTAACCCATACTAATACCCCAAGAATTTATTTAAAAAATAAATTTGTCTTGTGGGGAAACATTTTATGATGTTTTTCATCGGTCTTAGATTAATACGGTCAATGAGACAAAAAAAGTAAACGTAAATCATATGCATTTCGAAAAGGTGGCAAAAAAACGCATAAAACAAACTCAATGAAAATACTTGGATCAACAACTATCAGTATGATTACAGGCATAATATAAACCTAACTTTAAAAGAAATTACGTACAAATATTTAACTTTATCATGCGGCAGACCTAAAATGATATCTAATTAATGATTCGTTAACAGTAAATAATGTGAATTGTATTACGGTAATAACATCAACTTACTTAACTTATATCCTTCAAGCCTTGGACTAACCCTTTTCCGGCTTATGAATATTTCCGGGTTTACTAAGTCACTCAAAATTAATGGTAAAAAATGCCTTTATTATACTGTATCCTAATATTTAGTTTTAATAAATAAATTATAACTTTATTGATAGAAAGTCAATAATTTGAATGATTTGTAAAACGTTATAATCACATTTCAACACATGGAAACGTTAATAATACATTTCCGAAGGACATTTGGGCAAGTCCAGGGCCAGTATTGCCTGGGGGAATGTAAAATGGATGTCTTTGGTGACGCTGCGAATATTCCGACGTAAAAAGCAGGCGTTGCATTATTCAAAAAGCACCCGTGCATTTGCCGGCCAACGTAGGTGGACCCTTCACACGCTTTTATCACCCGCGAACGTTTACACGTAGTAAAAATAGTATGTAATATTTCTAACTAATCATAAATCGAAAGTTCTGGAAATTTGTGAATATATGTTCAAATTGTAAAATCTCCTATTCGGTGTTTTGCTTAGCATTCGCAGAGGAAAGGGGATGGGAAGACAGGCGAGTTGGCATAATTGGCAAGAATGTAATCCAGGTCAAAGACCTAGCGATAAGTTACAACTCGTAAGCAGTTTTTGTACGGTTAAAAAATAATATTTAAAATTTTAAAGTGAATAGTGAGCACAAAATGAATGTCGCCTTTAAAGTGAATGTTGCACGCAAGAACAAAATGTTTCTGAATATAATGAGAACTAATTCAAAAGGTTTTCTCCTAGCCTTTTGAGATAGTTATTTTTACATTGACGCCAATTGTAGGAATACTTCGCAGAGCCATGCTCTTTAGACAAATTTCCGTATATATCGTTTATAATTGTTACCAATAACGTACCTTAATCAAAGAGCTACATAATCATAAAGAAATATAAAATTTTAAAAAGTCGGTAGAGGAAACCTATTTGAGTAAGGCCCTAGTGATAAAAACCAACCATTAATGCAATTCCATCGGATGAAGTCCTCGATAAAAGTATTTTGTAGTTATAAAGACAGTTTGAACGAAAGCCTTCATAAAGTTTGACAAATCGCGTCTGGATGGGAGGGAGCGGTGCGGAGTCCGATATTCATGTAATATTCAATGTGTGACGACGAGTTTATTCATAATGACATCCACAACAAAGTCTTTACACTGGTACGTGAATGTTCATCATGGGCGACTTTAAAACCTTTAGTATTGGCAAACTCGTCGTCAATGCTTCAAATACGAGTCAATGCTTCCAAAACAACGTTTCCACAACAACTAATAAAACTACAAGAGAATATCTTTCAAGTCCGAACGTACTGCGAGAGCATAATTAATATTTATTAATATTAATAAAGTAATTAATATATCCAATTTAATGACTACACCGAGTATTAATTTACTAAATCAATCTAATTGTTTGCATTTAAACTAATCAAGCGAATTGGGTTCAGAAGGTAAAATAAAATAAGAGTAAAGTAAAGTAAAGTAAGTACCGGTTAGTCTTTATTTTGATTCAGGACACTAATTCTTTAGCCAGGCATTTTCATTTATTGCATCACGTTTAGCATTCTTGGAGATTTTCTACTTAGGACTGCTCGAATGTGTGCCACTATAATTCCCGTGGGTAAGGCGATTTTCAACACCGGTGACGCTTCCTGGAAGGAAAATTTATGAAAATCCGGGAAGTTGAGAACCGTGAGAGCTTACACAGAATGGCTTACGAAGATGGTGTGAGGGCGGGTACTCATCTATTATTCAATATTTCGCAACTGTTGTCAAAGAAAAATACTGCCTTACTAAGAGAAACTAGCTCTTGATTAAAATTGGTGCAGGTTAAAAAATCTAACTTCTGTGTCGTAAGAGTACAAATTATACAGCTGATATTCGCAATGAAAAAATATATATTTTGGCTCGACTTGTTGAAAACTAAAAACATAATAACTCAAGAAAATCAAACTTAATACACGAGATTGGCAAAAACATTTACTATATTGAAATACTGCAAAACATAACTTATTTGGCTTCCGACTGATTGCAGAGGATGATGTTATGAGGTATAGCAAAGACAGGGGGAGGGAGCGTTATCAGACGGTGATGAAGGGATTTCAAGTTAAATCACCCAACTTGACCCTGACTGTGCAACTTGGCCACATAACTTGAGCAACTCTCGCCTCAGACATCAGCTGATGGGCTATTGTGATGGTAAACTATTGAATGGGATTACATCACTGTAGCATTATGCTGTATGAATCAATCAAATTACACTGTATGGGAATATTTGTGTCCCTCGAATTGTAATATAATTCTTAAAATCCTAACATCTCTTTAAGACGCCGACGCAAATAGGGCGTATTTTAAGGCGAATATGATTGAATGATGAGTGTAGACTGGGTGAGATGCCTTGTGAAGCCTTATGAAATTTCGTATTTTTAAAGGAGTTCCTGGGATACTTATGGTATTAAAACGGGATGTAAAATGCAAGTATATTTACTTATTTTAAAATAATAAAATAGTAAAGAATTAGTGGATAGTAAAACAGAGTTATATGTTTAAAAATATAAATTTGGAGACATTAAAACTAATATTAACTTGAGCTGCAGACATGTAATATAATTTTTTTAATGCGTTTAATAACTTTACGGACATTTAACTGACGTTACAGTGAAGCTGCACTGATATTAATGTATTGCCCAATTTCTTCTCATATAGGAGATCTGTAATTATTACAAATAGTAAATTTGTATAAGATATAAAAACAATTTGTATAAACAAAATGTGTTTAAAAAATATATGTTTCATTCCACAAGCTTTGTCCTAATAGCAATTGAATAAGGAGATATGATTTCTGAGTGTCACTGAAATGAGTAGACTGGAGCGGAATCAGCTAAGCTCCAAATCGGCCAAAATGGGGGTGCAATCTCCTTGAGCTCCCCCCTCCCTTAACAAACCCAAATAATATATCCTCCCACACAATAATAAAAGAGGCTCTTTGTTTGATAGTTTTATTATCAAAATCAAATATTTTATACAGATCCTTTAACTAGTTCAAGTTCATTAAGCTAATACTAGTTTATTACTAGTTTAAGTAATAAACTGCGAGCGGATAGTTCTAATTATTTAGTATAAGTGATCAAGTAAAACCAATGTAGTGAGATAAATTAAACAATTATAAAAACGAAGCAGTTAAGAGTAATTTAAGAGTACAACAAAATCTAGAACTATTACACATATTTTACTATAAATCGTGACAATGAATCCCCAACTTTCAGCTAATGTTCGTTTCAACAAGAACATAAAATCTGTCAAGTAGTGATGCGGGTGAAGTCCACTTTGCCAATCAGCAAATGACCACTGAGCCGCTTAAACCAAATCTGTTTATTCCACTGCACTGCGACTTGACGCCCTTACATTTCCTGGGGTTACTATCACGTTTCCGCGTTTTGCATTTGCTTTTATTTATACATCATTTCATAATCATATAATGGAAAAGGCAGCAAATATTTTCACATTCATCAAGATATGAAATTATTTTAAACTGTACAGAAGTTAGACATCCGTAATATTCATTATAACATACTATATAGGACCTACTTCCTAGATTTTTGTAATCTTTCGAAATATTAGCAATTCAAGGGTAGAGCAGAATGATTGATATAGGCCTAATAGCAGAATTACCTAAACTTATGAATTCAGCAACAAAATAAGAAAGCCTTCGTTCAAACAATCCTACGAATAATTGAACTCTGGAAAAGTGTAATGTATTCATAAATATAAAGTGAAACGTTACAAATAATAAAATTATAAAGAACACGAGGTAATAAAGTATTTCAATTTTCTGAAACATTAATTACTAAAGTAATAGTGAACTGTTTAAAAGGTAGCCGATTGTAAGAAACTGGATATTGAAACAAAATGGTTGATTGTAAAAAGGTTTCATTAGCATGGCCTCATTAGAAGATGCTCCAATTCCAGTAAAAATGATGTTCTTGGGAGGTGATAAAACTGACCTAATTTGGGTGGAGGAATATTATTAATTAAGCGGCTAAGACAAAATAAAAACCCTATTGTTAAACTGAATGTTTATCGTAATTTTCTTTGGTATGATCTTTTAACTGTGAAAGCTTAGAGAGTGTACAAACGTTTTTGAACAAAAACATATTAATTATATTTGAAAGCTTTAAATATTTCTTGCTATATTTACAAAATTAAATAAATTTAATTAATTATTTGATAAATGTAACAATTTATTAGGACAAAGCAAATTTTAAAATGCACTATACTTATGCAGCTTGTAGATAAACTCACGGAGTACAAAATTTTAACACACAAATAAACGATGAGATACAAACGATAATTTTGGAATATGAGATGTGAAGTTTATGTTCTTCAATACTTTATCCCCCAAACTTTCATAACATAATCAAAACTTTCTTAAACAACTTTTAGTAGTAGACGATAATTAGATTATTATTATTATTATTACTGTTTTTAACATGGATGCTTCTACGTTCAGTGGTCTACTTTTATAATTTAAGAGGAAGACTTAAAAATGTTACTTTCATTTGTCACTACGGATACCCTCCGAAGAAAATGTTACGTGAATTCTAAGCTTAAGCATGTATGTAAGTCCCCCCTATCATTTAAATAATATTTGTTAGTAAAAACTCATATCTGCGAACCTACCTTTACATAAACCCAGGACATTATTTAATTATTTTATTTTTTATCTTCTTATAAAATAAAATAAAGTTTACACTATGTAAAAATTAGCTACGCTCTGAAACCAGAATTCCTAATACAAAGCAACGACAAGAAAGCCTTAAATATTAACTGAGACTACGCCAATGTTCTAGCTGCAAAACCAGATACAAAGCTGGAAACTAGATTAATTACGGCTTTGTGGATTAAGATTAAGATCTAATGCTCTAGACCAATGACTTAACTATTATTTTTATTCTGAACAAACTCATTAAAAAAACGAATTGAAAGGTCAACATTACTGTTACTGTTTAAATGAACTTTTATAATACTGGATTAATGTTGCTGCTTTACCGTATACACGCTTTTCATCAAGTTACATTTGATAGAAACTAAGCGAATTATGTGTCTAAATATTTGTGTGTCAAATGGAGAGAAACCACGGAGGGATATGATTTCCCGGAGTTGATTCTGCGATGTGTGCAGTGGTGTGGATAAAGCTAAACTACAAATCGCTTAGTCGCCTAAACCCGCCATAATACCAGACGATAGATCTTCTCGTACGAAAGAAAGGAGACGAGAGGAAAATTTGTATTTATCATCCAAAGATTTTTATTTACCTATCTGCCTTGATTCTTTTCTTGCATTTTTTCTTTTCAATTTTGATTGTTTTTTTTTTACTTTCACTAGACACTGAGAAAAGTATAGGAAAAGAAAAGATGGGTTAATAAGTACAACGTATCCATTTCAATCTCATTGACAGTGAGCTTGCACTAGACTTAACATCTTACTACAAATAGTCATATGTCTAATACATAAGGCAATATCTGAGAAAAAAGTGAAAAGCGTTTATCAATTTTAAGCGATGACGGTTTTTAGAATAGCTACTGCTTTATTATGCAGTCCCCAACTACGTGTGTATGAGACACGAGACCATGTTTACAATTAGATCTTATGTCTGATTCAGACTCATAATCATTGAATGGAATTAAGACTCCTTATCCGTTGGATCCGTTGATCGTCTGACGGGCTTACAGTTCATCTTACTGTATAGTTGCAATAGCTGCACTCAGATAGTTATACAGCTTTTTTATGTTCAAAGTAAAAATTATTTTCTGCATTGAGAACGATGAATGTAAATATTTATGTCGTAAAAGGTCTTATGCGCGGTTACTTGCAAACCAACGAGTTGTATAAGTCAAATTAGTCGCTGATGGTAGTGGTGGGTTGTAGGAAATAATTCGTTATGTACACGGTAAGGCAAAGTAAAAGGGAATATAAAATTGTTGTACGACGAAACAGGGAATAATTAAAACTGGGAAAGTAAAAAGTCTTATATTATTCAAAAAGGCATCCTACTTCCTGGTCAGTACTGCAGTTATAAATCATATCTTCACATTAGAAAATAAACGTTAAAATATTTATTTAAAACTAACAATATTTATTTTACGTAACACTGCTGGTTGTTGCAATAAAAATAAACCGGTAAGCTCGATCGCACCAATTTATTTTATAGTGAAATTTGTTAATCCAAAAAGTTTAAATATGACTTTATCTTTATATAAATAAAACATTAATTGCCTACTAATGTTTTATAAACTTTATAAAAAAAACTCCGACTCTGCCTCATCATGACCATAATCCCCGTCCTCAACCGTAATATCTGAACACTCTCTCACGTCATACGGTGGTAACAGAATTTAAGTTTGGACACACTATTGTGGCACTATAACACAACACTGACATGTTTGTTTCAGTGCGATGGAACTTGCGTTTACCCAGTACATAACACCCTTTATACCACACAACATAGATATATATCATATTACCACGAAGCTATGGACTATACACTTGTAGAGATTGTGTATGGCCATATAATAAATAAAACTAGATCGCACGCAGAACGCTGACGTGAGACAAATGAATTTCCGCATTAAAGCCTTTAAACAAATCTAATAAAGGGCTTAAAACAATACTGGTAATTTTTTTGGAAAATTGATAAATGTTATGTTTTTTGGCTGTTCTGATGCTCCTGGTTATAATCAAATTGACTAATAGGATGGCAATGTTGTACATTATCAGGTAAGGACAAGGTATAGTCGGGATAACAAGTTGGTATAGGGGTATTGGGGGTGATAAAACTACATCAAGAAATGAAAAAAACAGCCTTTTTCCAGTGTAAAATACCCATAAGACAACGTACTGTGCAAAGACAATTAACATTTTCTATAATAAATCGGTAAATACTTGTGCCAGATTGATGAAGGAGGGCTTAAAATTTTGGCATTTTACGTACGATAATTTAATATACAATAATGTTACATTGGGGGCTTTTCTAACCATTTTTGGGCCCAAAAACTCAAATTGAAAAATTAAAATCCCCAAAGGGGGGGGGGGGGTACGAGTTGTCCGATTGTTTTGCCCAACGAACTTGTCCAACCGATTACAAGTAACCCCCAAATTTCAAGTAAATCGGACAAAAATTGCGACCGCTAGAGTGCGAACACATATACAGTATATATATATATATATATATATATATATATATATATACACACATATATTTTATATTTATTTATTTATACATATATAAAGTTTTTAGCTGCCCCCCAAAACGTGTTCAGGGGGTCACGCTAGGAACTTCTATGGTTCACCGTGCGGATAATAGTTCACTTTTCCATAGGAAGTTCACTAATAATTTACTTACAGTTTATCAATTGTATAGTTTCACAAAGAGTTTAACGGTCGATACCATGTGTTTCACCCGATCGGGGATGCGATTACGCAATCAGGCTGAAACTGAATTATTCCACTGCAACAAGCTTTGGACGATCTGAAGACAGGCCTGGTGCGAGCTTAACTGAGTTTGTGATTTTTACATTTGTAATCTATGTCTTAAAATGTTATTTAATCAAAGTTATTTTCAGACCAAGAAATAATATGGCCTGAAAAGGCCTTAAGATCCGTCATCTTAAGATGAATTTTAGTCATAGAATATACTGCCCGTGACTACACCAACAAATTGCATGTGTTTGTAACAACCTAAATACATAATTTAATAAGTATAAAATAGTTCTGGGAATCAGACTGATTTATGAAGTAATGAGCAGGATAAATAAACAGCGATGGCGATGTTAATAACTATTTAATTAACTTTTGGACCTAATTAAGAATTTTCTCGTTGAATGAAAATCATTTGCAGTAATTCCATTCCAAATACCGCGTTCAGTTAATGAGAACTATTTCATAAAAACATTTACTAAAACCAAACCCATACATCGTATTATAATTACAAAGTATTGTTACTATGCATTATAAATAATTACGCTAGAGAAGTCTTTCAAAGCAATATTAATTCAAAACCGATATAAAATGCAGTTATACCTCGACACATTTAAAATAGTTGTTACTTGATATATAAATATATATATAGTAGAAATGTTCTCTCCAGATTCAAATTTGAAAATCTTGATTAATTTTCGTTCATCTGGTAAACTTCGTCAGATAAACATAAAAGAAGGTGTATAAATATGTACATAATTGTATAAAAAACTAAACAAAATGGGTTAACAACAAAATATAAACAGGTAATAAAAATCATATGCAATATAAAACAGATGGGTCACAGATAAAAATAATATACAGGTCAAGACGTAAACCCATATTGATTGGACTTTATAGTTATCTTACATTTAAACCAGACGGGTGCCGTGTTTGTAAGACTAGTTGGTGGGCAAGTTCAGACTTGCGAAGATTAACCATAGTAATATTCTTGTTGCTGTCATCTAGGTACTATCTAAATACTATCTAAATAAATAAAAATAACATAATATATATACAAATAGATAAATAACTGTTAAGTAAATACTTAAAATTCATTTTACGTAATTCCTCGCATTAAAGCTAACCTTGCTAACACGATTTATACTCTTCAAGTTAGCCTCATAGTTTCGACAAAAAAAGAGTAAAAGTGATTTTTAAACCTATAACATTTCACTTTTTCTGCTCATACCAGCTGACATCACACCTGCAAGTAATTAATACAGTAATCCCATTTCTTTAGTGTCTGGTGCACCAACTATCAACATGCGATCAGTCGGGGCACGGCAAGAACCAACAACTCAGAATAACTCACCTGTAGCAGTGAGAAGCTGTTTGATAAACTAATGGTCATTGACCTTATTTGTAACCCCCTGAGGGAGCAATCTCCGCTTAACAAGGTGTTGATGGGGAATAATTATGCATGGAATTACTCACCGCCAAGTAGAAGATATTATGTCGATTTAAAAGAAAACTGCAATTCTAAACGACCCAGAAGTGTTACTATATTTAACTTTAATACAACTGAAATTTTCTAAAAACCAAACACATTTTCTATGAAGCAAGTGGTTTTTTAACGATTTCTACCAAAGCAAATAGGTAGCATAAGTTTCAAATTTAGGGATATATTGTAAATGCTGTGAACATTTTACATTCTTTAAAAGAAATATGAAAATGATCCATTTTGATCTCAATGATAGTGAGCTTGCACTGGACTTAACATCTTACTACAAATAGTCATATGTCTAATACAAAGGTCCGAGAAAAAAGCGAAAAGCTTTCATCAATTTTGAGAGATGACGGTTTTTAGAATAGCTACTGCTTTATTATGCAGCCCCCGACTACGTGTGTATGAGACACAAGACTATGTTTACAATTAGATAGTTAGGATAGTTTGAATCCATTTGTTAACTCCTCTGAATAAATTATTCTGTAAGCCACACAAAGAGAAATTACCAAGAGAAACATAATACTGACGTTCATATTTCAAGAAGAATGTTATCGAACACTCGTGTACGTACAAGAAATTATGAACAAATTCAAAATACAATTTCATACTAAATAATATTTCAGGCAAGTAATAATTACTTGCCTGAAATATTATTACTGAATAATAATTACTTGCCTGAAATATTATTACTGAATAATAATTACTTGCCTGAAATATTATTACTGAATAATAATTACTTGCCTGAAATATTATTATTATTAATGTTAGTAACAATTATAATTACTAAGTCAGAAAACAATTATGAAGCATTTAAACAACACCCGCTTTGTGTTAGCTGATATTTATTTTTCATCACATTAACATATCACTTAACTACTTATAGCTCCCAACAATTCATTAAATTACCTAAGGTTATCCATTATCTTAAAAAATATATAATTTAACAAGTTCAAAGTCAAATAAATGATTAAAACCAAGAATACGAAGCTTCAGTGAGACTAAGAGTGGGATAATTATCGGAGACACCTCACAGGAATCTCGAGGGATTCTTCATTTAGCAAATCGTCAATATTTGTAGAAGTTTATTACACCATTAACACTGCTGTATTTGCATACTATAGATGTAGAGACTTCCGTGGCTGATTGTCACAGAATATAAAAGCTTTAATTACTCCTTTTTCTGTCGTTTGGTTAACAAGTAAATTTACAACTGGATAACGTAGTGGATAAAGCGCTCGCCTCATCACAATTTGAGATTCGGCACATCGATTCTAAGCAAAACTGAAAAATGTAAAACTGTGTCCAGCTGCCATTGGCCTTTGGTATATTAGTTAATGATCAGATTAGCTGATTAGTTAAAGAATCAGTCGTTCGTAGTATGAACAAGGTGGCACAAGGCTACTCGCTTATCATCCCTGCCTTATCATCGCGTGCACTGAAGCTGGGCCGGCGAATTAAACAATAATCTAGGGACTTGGTGGAATTTATTTAGTTTTAAAACCAAATCTTCGTATAATACTTAAGTCGCGAGAAAGGCTTTGGCAACCCAGCCTTCAATTTTTAGGGATGTAACCTAATCACATGGTACCGGTAATATAAAATACCCCCGTCGCAGCAAACCTGCATACTCAGCGAATTTCCAATGGAGATATAAATGTCTTAATACTACATAAAGCCACTTACCAAGTTTCATAAAAATATATTTACAAATAAGCGATATATACAATGTTAATTATTCTCCATAAGAATAACATTGGGGCTGAGTACGCAGGTTTTCTGCATCAACGAACCCAATAAATGGGTTTTTATACTAATAGCAAAATAACTCAACTAGGTAAAGTCACATATCAGATTTTATTAATTTATGTTCATAATTAAGGAAGACATAGCATTTAATTATTATTCATAAGAATAACATGGGCTGAGTACGCAGGTTTGCTGCTACGGGACCCTTTGGCAAAAAATTATTTTTTTGAGCAAATATCAATAGACCAACAACCAGATGAAGCCATATACCAAGTTTCGTCAGTAAACGTTCATAAATAAGCGAGACATAAAATTTGTCATTTCCTCCATAAGAATAACATTAGACAACGTACTGTGTTTAGCACTTTCAATATCTCGGTAACCAACTGACATAGAGAAATGATCAAAATACCAAATTGTGTGTTTTTTTAAGCTGAATCCAATGGTAAAAACTAAAATTTATTTCTTAAAAAATCATATGTACAAAATTTTAAAAAAACCCATTTTTGGGGTACAAAACTCCCCCAAAATACCCTTTCGGATGGAACGATCTGGCCGGTTTTCGATTTTAAAAGTCATAAATGTTGCTTTACACGTTTATACCAAGTTTAATCAAAATCGGATGATTTTTACGAGAGTTATCGTGCTCACGGACACACGCACGCACGCACGCACGCACGCACGCGCACGCGCACGCACACACACACACACACACACACACACACACACACACACACACACACACACACACATATATATTTATATATAGTTTCGAACGAATGGTGTTTTCGGGGTCCGGGGACCTCAAAACGAAAAGTTATCATGGTCCCGGGCCTAGGTCTTACCATACTGACTACGGTAATAGCTTCTTCCCTATAGGGGAAATTCGCTAAAAAGGAATAAAAAACTCATTTTGTTTTTTCGTTTATAGGGCAAATACCTTGATCCTTATGTTGAATCTGATATTAATATGCTTATATTTTATCAGTATGCATTAACAACTATAATACGTCATGAACCTATATATATATATATATATATATATATAATTCGGATGATCTTACCTACTAGTGTTACGTCATGTTTTAACGAATCTTTGAGCTACAATCAATGTTGCCCACTCATACCTCAATAGACCAATTAGCAAATGTGGACAATGTTATGGAGCGTTGCGGCGCTGTAGTGCCGGTTACGGGATGTATATTGTGCCCTCACCGGCCTCTCGCAGCTGCTAACAGTCACAATGGCTTGGCCACATCTATGACAACTACCGTCTCTCACATAACGCCATGTCATACTTACAAGAATAACTACACTGTATAAAAAGTTTTTGAAGCGTACAATAAGTACTAAAGAGAAGTGGTACCCTGCAAAATTGCAACGAATAACACACAAAACTGCCCTTCACACTTTTATCTTACAGTAAAATCACCAAAAATTGAATACCACATAAATTATTTTATGCATTGTTGTTTCGTATGCGACATATTGTAAACAACTCACATCTGTGATCGTTTGTATTTGTTAGGTTAGAATTTACCATTCACAACAAACGACCACAACTAAGAATATTTTTAATTTATTCTACTACTGTACAAATCGCCCAATCAAAACTTAAGTTATTAAAAGTAAGATAGAATTTTAAAAGTGATAAAAGTTTAACTAAGAATACGATGAATGCCCTTCTCAATAATAACGTCACCGGGTAAAAAGTTACAATATAGAGCAGATCTAAAAAGATTATAAATCGAAACAAAATAAAACTTTGAAGCTAATTAAGTCAGGACAGTTCAATGGGCAGGAAAGTTTAATTCAAGAACACTAATTAGAAAACGCTATAAAGCCAGTGGAATTGGGGAGAGGATCGCTAGAAACGGACGCGATTGGGCCGGGATTGAGGACTGAGACTGAGACCACGACAAAAGAGAAATGGCGTTTTGTACAACCTAGTGCAGACATAATGCTATTGTTTACATGTTGCGTGAATAAATTACTGTATACTAATATAGTTTGGACAGGCCAAATTATAATAAATCTATTTTTTGAAATGTTCCTATAGAATGCGACTGTGAAAACTGATAAAGTCGTACGAAACATTAACTACAGTAATCATATTTCTTACAGATAAACTTCTAGTATGTTTACGAAATACTTTATGAAATAATTTTAATACTTTATGAAATAATTTTACGAAGTAATATGTGTGTGGTGCTTTTACTACAGTATCAGTACTCAGATTCTATATGATTACGTAGAAGCGATGTTGTTACTCAACTGACCCCAGTTGTAAGTCAACACGTTCATACCTGTAAACAAAATAATAAGAAACCTTTTTAGTTTGAATGACACTTTCTAAATTTCAATGCTCAATATCCGATTTGATAACCGAAAATTAATTATTTATAAAATAGTAAATCAATACTAAATATATACTGCCGAACGAAAATCATTTAGGAAAATTGTAATCTGAAATAGCAATTTACTGTTATAAAGTGTTTTGCGAAAATTAATCCAAAGCTATATTAATCCTGTAGTGCATCAGATTTTATTTATGAAACTATGTCAGAGAGTAAATTTACCATAAAGTTAGGGTTTTAAGTAAAATGTTTACACTCTTGCAATTGTGATTCTAATAATTATAAGCTTTGTAACATAAATTGAATACATGTCTTCCTTGTATACGACAAGCTGCGTCGCCGCAAAGTGAAATTACTATTCGAGCATAAATTGTACAGTTACTTAAGGCACAAACAAACTAAATTACTGTTCAAATTGAGAACGGCTCCTGACAGTTTAGCGCAATGAGGAAAATAACTGCCAAACACATGCGACAAACTGCTAACTCGTCGCCGCATACTCGCATTGCGTCGCGGCATTGGAGAATAAACTATTGATAAGCGGGTGATTTACAAAACGAATTTGGAGTTCTATGTCCCTTATTACTTAAGAGTGTAATCAGTGTTATAATATTATGAAAGAAAATTGTATGTTATATATAGTTAACAAAAAAACCTCAATACACATTTGTTAATTAAAAAACTCACATTTTCGGCTTAAGCCTTCATGGGAGTACAATCTTAATATATACAAAAGAGGTGTTAGTTACAAATCTTATAACTCAAGAACGGCTGAACGGATTTAAATGAAATTTTGCGCACGGATAGTTTATTATCTGGATTAACACATAGGATAATATTTACCCCGGAAAATGTGAAGGGCTCTGCCCCTTTGGCTTTTAAAGTTTACATGTTATTCCTTATGGAAACATGTGTTTATTAGGAGTATATCTATACTTGAAAGGCATAAATATATGTTCATTATGGAAATAAAAAACCAACTTGAATGGCAACTCTCATAATAGAAATACAAAAAACCAACTTGAATGGCAACTCAAACTCTTTTTTCGATAGGTGTGTGAGCGAAGCAAAGGAACTTATATTGAAAATGAACGAGTATTTGAAATAAAACAAATTCAATGACATTAGGATAGGACAACGTCTGTCGGGCCAACTATTTTATATATAGATTAGACAATAAAATTACATTGGCTTGAAAAAAACATTTAATTTATATTAAAATGTAATTGGTTAAGTTGGACAAGGTATGGCTTAGTAAAAAAAAAGAAAACGAATTAATGTCAGTAAAAATAAGGTAAATTCTATGTCTCTGAGTGTTGTATTACAAGAAAACATGTTTTGCCAAATTATATCGAAAATAAAAGTTCTAAATTCTATATAAATAAATAATTGTAATAACTGAATCAATAAAAAAATAAATTAATAATGATAGACAAACTAATAAATTTCCTCCGATAAAATCTTTACTCGTTAGGTTTGTTGCGTTGTGTATAATTTGGTGAATCTTTTTCTAGGAAGTTCTAATAATGTATATCATTCTACTCTTATCCAACAAAAAATACTGTAAAGACAAAGTGAGAGAAGATGTTTGCCTTCCACAACACAATCCATTAAGATGGAATGCACCAATGAATTTTCAAAGATGAGTTGTTAGGGGTACTTATCGGATAATATTCTGGAGTGAGGACTGGCAACGGAACCATTACAAATTATTCTTAAAGCGCTCGCATTTGGAGCCAAGCGAGGCTGAAATAACAAAGATGGAAGGCCGGGCGCCGATCGGGGATCGTTATATTCCTGTTACGACAATGAGCTGGTAAACCCACAAGTGACGTCGGTCTTGGCCTTAATGCGCGCGGGTTTTATTGTTCAATTTACACATTTAGTCTTATCTATAACGCAATCTCTTCCACCAAAGTAAATGGGTTTTGCTTTTATCTGCAGTCCCTTGGCGTAAATATCGAATAGTCATAATTTTAACAAAACAAAACTAAAATTCAATACTTTTGGCAATATTTCAAGTGATTTTTATCATACCACTGATGTTCAAATAACAATAATAACCTTTTTACTTACGTTTGACCCAAATTGTGGGCGTATACAAATTTCGGCAATTTATGCCACCTTATAATTTATTTCAGCGCCTTGTTAATTTCAACCTATAAACCGACGCAGCTTCATGGCCAAGAGCATAGAGTTTAGAAGATGGCGTAAACTGGACAACAAGGCGCTGAGGATACGCTAATATTTGCAAAATACGTTAACACGTATACGCCAAGATTTTGAAATACGGATTTATCATAAGTAAGTACAAACTTTTATATTAGTTACAGTGCACAGTGTGAAACAACACGATTGAGTTTCATGTAAGAATACCTAAGAAAATAATATGTAACGTAGGATAAATGTCAGTAGCGTGTGCACGGTGTTGTGGTGGGAAAGTGAAAGTGATGAGTTAGGAACTTGAGAAAGGACTAGCAGTAGAATGCGAAAACTACATGAAGATTGACCTGACCTTTGGACTAACCGGGGCTGACAGGTCCTGAGAAAAGGTTTACGTTTTTATCGAAAGCAAAAAAAGGATTCCGAGCCGTAAGCGTTGGCCATACCTGACGAGAAATAACGAATACCCCCGTCGCAGCAAACCTGCGTACTCAGCGAATTTCCAATGCATAATATATGTCTTAATACCACATAAAGCCGCATACCAAGTTTCATAAAAATATATTCACATATAAGCGATTTTAATTATTCTCCATTAGAATAACATTGGTAATGAGTACGTAGGTTTGCTGAAACAAGGAACACAAACAATTGTTTTTTATGCAAATATAAATAGAATTTAACCAGGCGAAGCCACATACCAAGTTTCATCAATATTCAATCATAAATAAGCGCTATATAACATTCTAGTTATTCTCCATAAGAATAACACGTGGCTGAGTACGCAGGTTTGCTGCTACGGGAATAATCAACAAAAAATAAATTTTTTGTGCAAATATCAATATACGAATACTACATGAAGCCACATACCAAGTTTCATCAACATACATCTATAAATAATCGAGATATAAAATATTATTTATTCTCCATAAGGATAACATTGGACAACGTACTGTGTTTAGTACTTTGAATATCTCTGCAACGGTTGGGCGTAGAATCACAATTTAAACATCAAAATGATTGTTTTGTGGAGCTGAACAGATTGGTAAAAGCAAATGTGAAGTTTACATTAAAATGAACTGAGGAAAACCCAAAAACCGTTTTCCCATAAGATTAACATGGGAGATTTTATGAGTAGGTTTTTTTGGATTTTCTCCGCAACCGCTCAACCTAGGTTAATAATTCAAAAAACTATATTATTTGTTTTTTTAAGCTCTATAACATGGTGAAAATTAAAATTAATTTATTTAAAAATTTTAGGGTGAAAAATGCAAAAAACTTATTTTTGGAAAATTTAAAACCCCCATAAACCCCCCTTCCCATGATCCGATTTTTCTGGATTTCGAACTTAAAGTCATGAATGTCATTTTACACATTTGAGCCAAATTTAATCAAAATCGGACCTTTTTTACTCAAGTTATCGTGTTAACGGGCACATATATAGATATATATATATATATATATATATATATATATATATATATATATACATATATATATATATATATATATATATATATATATATATATATATACATATATATAAATTTGAACAAATAGTGTTTTTGGCATCTGGGGACCTCAAAACAAAAAGTTATCATGGTCTCGGGCTTAAGTCTTACCATGAGACCTACGGTAATAGCTTCTTCCCTATAGGGGAAATTCGCTAAAAACGATATCAATGTAGAATCCCATATAAATGCATGGTCATCTCATAATAATCAACTATATTTGTAAGATATCCGGTGCTTAAAACCCTAGTTTATTCGTTTGACGGCTATTTAATAACAAAACTATAGTATGAATCATAAACTTTGTGCTTAGATGTCACAAGAAACCCTGAGGCTTGAACGAGTAACCTAACTAGATGGAAAGCAGGGAATTCGTTATATACAATATTAAACGCGTATCTGGAGCAAATATTTTGATAAAGTTGTTTTATACGGCTAAATTTAATTTATTATGAACTCCTTTGATTTAATAACGAACATTTACTAACCTATGAAAATAAAAGAACAGTAAATTGACTGTAAAAATATTGTACAATGTAAAATATTAGCCTATGTTAATAAAACCTTAAGTGTTAATTCTAAATCTCCAAAAACAATTATCATTGCAATTAATGTTCTGAAAAATATATTAAATAATGTTCCCATTAACAGAGCATAGTTGTAATTTACTCCTACTAAAGTAACTGACAGTTGCATATTTAATTAATATTAACCGTGGGAGGTGAACATCACGCCACGGGGTCTTTACCAATTTGTCAATCACTCCTAGGTTTTTTTGTAATTCCAGTGACAAATTTATTGGCGGAGGAGGAATGGTTTTGGCATTTATTAAGCTATTATGCTTACATTAATTGCATGTAGCTAACACGACAAAATATTGATTTCAGTATACAAAAAAGAGCATGAGTGTTAGGAGCAACACATTTGTAAAAAATAGTTACACTTCAGCCAACATAGATAAATTTATCTTAATAGTTATGGTGTATTATTAAGAGAAATATCCAGATAAATATACTTCGTTCGAAATCTAATATAAAAAAAATAGATTAATACATACAAAATCATTACTATTACAGAATTTGAAAAAAAAGTTATGATTCAAAGTATATATCATATGAAAAGAACTGTTATTCCCTAATTAGTACTAATTACGTACCAAAATTATTTATCATTGAAGGCATTTAAAAACAAAATTAAAAGCGTATTCTCATTATATATTTGAATGAACGGCCAGTGGTTGTTTATTAAGCTAATTATCTCCAAAAAACGAGGGACCTCAAGGGATGTTTAATTAATTCACTCGTTAATATTTTCAGATATTTTAATTTACACCTCTCCAGACTGTTATTAAATTGAACACTCCAACTGATTATAATACTTTCAAGATCTGTTATTGAATTTTAACTATAACTCGGGGTATTGTGTGTAATTCACAGATGAACTAAATTTAAAAACGGGAAATTATTAATTTCTGAAGAACGGAATCGCTATGCTCATCCCATATACGTTCAAATTGTACGCTTATACATTAGTTGATATTAAAATTCAAGCCAGTGTTGGGATAGGGATGGAAAATGAACTCCTTACGCTAAATAACATTTTGCGTGTACGAATTTAGGCAATTACTTCCGCGTTTAGTTCGGCAAGGACAGTTAAATTACAAACATACATACTTGGGACACCAAAATTGTTGGGTTCTGAAATATACACCAAATTACGAAATGGTTTTTTTACTCTGAAACCTTATAAGGGTATATGGTAAACAATTGATTGACTACTGTTTTTTCTATTCATTTATTTAGTAACATTAAATAACAAAATTTCGTATACAAAATTTAACCGGTTGAATTTAACCGGATTAAAGTGAGATATTTAGGAATTTATTTACAAGATCACAAGGAAACCGTAGTCCAACATCTTCGAAAACAATTTGCATCTATAAAAATGGTTCTCATATTCCAGGGATTTCTACAGCTAAAACGTGCTGTCGATAAAAAATCGTTCCCTTCCATGAAATGTCATAACACAAATAACATCATCGTTTGAAAAAGTAGGTTACAGATGTGTGTAAATCAGAGATCGCACTCGGTTTCAAATAACTAGAGTCTGTGTTTAAACCTCAATATCAACGAGTTGAAATCACAATATAAATTACTCGATTCATTGTCATATCAAGAACAATAACTTAAATGAGAACTTTAATGCAATCATTCGCCACAAAAAAATTAAAAATTCTCTGCACTGCTAGAAAGTTCTTTAACAATGCACTGGGGAGGTTTATGTCTCGTAATCAAGCTCTCAGAGAACTACCAATAAAAGAACAAAAGAAAGGGTTGCGTGAGCCGCAACGATAAATTGGTAAAAACGGCTTCTTTGAAGCAGAACCTCGGCTCTCGGTGCTGATTGCATGGTAATAGTGCTCTTAATAAATAATGTACAACTACTTATACTAATCACACTAATGATGTTGAACCTTTTTGAAATAAACAAATTAGATCAGATATTTATCATAACAGATAATTACTTTTTTCGTCTCAAATCATGTTTTGATTGATCATATGGTGTCCGCGTCACATATAGAAAGAACGAAGGGACCCATGGATAGGTTGTTTCAATGACAATGACAGCTTCGAAGAAGCAGTTAAATAAATGCATGATCCTGCAAGGCAAATGATAAGATGTAATCTTTGTTCCTTCTTATCGCTTGTTTAAATTGTGTAACATATTTAAACCGGTTACTGTAAAAGACCGACTGAATAATGTTTGATACATTCGTGCTTTTATGAATGGCGAATGACAGCCGTACCTATTAAAATATAATATTATATAATTATACAATTTTAAAGACTTAGCTCAGGATTTTTGCGGAAGGCGGCGTTTTTAAGGCATATTCTCTAATGCTTTTCCGGGTCCATTGAAAGGGCTTTGGCGTTTTGCATTTTGTTTTTTGCTGATGAGAACTTTAGGGAAATTATGTTAAACAAATTTAATTTAAAAAATCATGTTTGAAAAAATAACTGTTATTTTTAGGGTAAATATGGCGTTTGGTTACAAAAAAGTAATTTCACCTTTTTCAAAAAAGGTAGACCTTGTAGAATTTCTAAGTTGACAATTGCAGTGTATTTATTTATTATGTTATTTATAACATATGACCAATTGAATGTTTAATTTGTTGATTACGTATATTGTAGAAAAGTGTATTTAATTAAATAAATGTGATTAAAATAAAATAATATTATTTAGAACCTTCCTTACACGTAATTATTTATCAACTATACAATTTGTAATCACTTGAGTGGTACTAAGACCGAGTAAAAAATGTAAATATCGTCCAAAAATTGAAAAATTAGAAAGTAGTATCAATGAGTTTGAACGAACAAACTTTTCTATAACAGAAACAAAGTTTATAGTGTTAATTAAGCTAATTAAGCTATACGCTAAAAAGTTTTATAATTACAATGATCTTAAAAACTACACTTAAACTTAAAATAATTAGTTAAAAACGGAAGTATTTCAGAATAATTACTTCACTTCGTTTTTCCAACTCCCGCCACCACTGAAGGATCAAGGGCAGAAACCAAATAAAATAACTATAATTGTAACTCCTGAGCATAGTTCAAATTTAACGTAAAATTAAAGGTAAATTATGTAACACTACAAACCCGACCTTAAACGGATAACCGAGTCAGAAATAGCAGGCGGTAAAAGTTTGTTTAAAAGTGCAGAAAGCTTAACTTTAAAATCCGACCATTCCTACAACAGTGGCAACCCTATTAAGTCGTCTTTGTATAAATGCGCAATTCTAACTAAAATAACTTCCTTGGGTCCCTAACGTACTTTATATTGCCAAGCTTTCTTTTTAGAGACGTTCATGACGTCTTAAAATATGAGTATAAGAATAATACATAGGTTGTTGCAAGTGGTCTAAAACCATTTCAATGCACGTAACCGAAATCCCAAACTCAAAAGACATGAACTGTAGGTTTTTAAAGAACTCCATTACTTCTTAAATCTTTCAACTACACTATCCATATTTTTCAGTGGTAATGAATAACAACCATTATTTAACTTAATAAAAGTACTGTTAATGTTGTTTTTAAAATTTTTAACTTGTAGGATGTGCAACAACATAATGATAAACAGTGTTTTTTCTGTGTGTTTTATCAATGAGAAATTATCCTTTCGACTAATTCAAACGTGCTAGGTGTTGAAAAACTGACCCCCCGAGTGGATGGAAGTAATTTCCTGCGGAATCCCCGAGGGGTGTTTGTGTGCCCGTATATAAACGAGTAACGCGATTCGCTTTGACCACAGCAACCGCTTCGGTGCACTCTATCCTCGAGCTTTTCTTTGACCGTTCAACTACATGGGGTTCCTTGATCCTAGTATTACTTATATTTATTGTAGATGTGTTAGATTGTATGGATTCGATTTACTTCTAATTTAGATTGTAACCTAGGAAAACACGTTTGAAAATTATCATCTGGATTTTATTAAAGAGGCATCTTTAACACAGAGGTATTAGCCTCGCTTGGATACTTGCTAATAGTTTCCTCGTGATCAAGCGCATCTACAGCGTTAGGTTCCGAACCACAGGCGACATTATCGCGTACATAAAAGCGTTGCGTTCACAGTAAACGAACCCGCACATCCTAATCAGGGTATTTAAAATAGCTCAACATTTTAAATAGTCCCTTTATCTGCCGAATGTAATAAATTACCTTGTCAGTAATTAAATAATAATTTACACCAAGATTTGCAGTAGGTACTTATTTAGCCTTGAAGTATAACACAACTTTTAATTGTAACGTCGCAGTTGTTGTCCAGTCTTCACTAAAAATAAAATCCTAACTTTCTGGGTGGCGTGGTGGTTGAAGCATTTGCTTCTGAATCTCAGACTCGCCAGTTGGTACAATCGACATTGGCGTATGTAAAAGGGTAAAATAACTAATAGATCTAAACCTGTAAGGCAGATTAAGCCAGTCTACATCACTACTTCACGGTCCATGAAGTAAGATGAACATTTCTCCTTCATCAAAAACCTGTTAATGTATGCACGGGTGTTACCAATACAAAAATAGGCGATGCACTGGCAAGAATCGTGCAATCAACAAAATACTTCCATGAGTTTGAAGCAAACAACACATTGAATTACACATTGAGATCCCAAGTAAAGTGTAAAAAATGGAAGAAACCGGCCGCACAGCTCTATTTAGTTTTTAGACCATTTAGATTATAAACATGTTACAGGCTACCTTGCTTTCTTTGGGTTTACCATTTTTCAACAAACTATAAATTAATTAATATTTTCTCCATTGCACGTCTACAGCCCAAAAGGAACTGTAAGATTTATGCACAGAGTTACGTAATTTGTTCGTCATTTATGACTAAGCGTTACTTCCTGGAACCACTTCTCCGTAAAAAGGTCGTAAATAAGCAAATAAAGGTTAAGACCTTCACGGTATCACAAGTCCGACCTTCAATGTGCGTCTTCAATTCAGTCACCGGCATTGTCGTCAAACCGGAAAAAATCAGCGCGAAATTCACACCAATAAAATACAATCTTCCATGTAAAATGATTTCAATGTTATGCCTTAACTTATCAGAGTAACTGCCGACCATACATTTTGTAAGTAAACTATTCCTCAATACAAATCGTAAAATAAACCACCAAAAATTAATCTGGCTAAGAGAACACAACTAACCTGAAGTCAATCAAACACTTTAGTAAGAATAGCTGCGGCAAATGTAAAGTTCGTGAACGAAATAGCATTGCGATTTGATGAAATCAAAGTTGTTAAACGCAATGTAAACAATAACCACAGCTGACGGGGATGAAACTTTGATTATAATCAGTTGTGCCAACATCGCGAAACTTGAACTCGGCTCCGATTCTGCCAACTTAACAATTTCTTGATGATATTCAAACAAAGCTATCGATGAACTCGGGGTTATGTGACAAATCAACTAAGGATGTTTTTTAAATATATAATTAATATATTAAAAACAAGTTTACTGTTTTTTTGTTTTTTTTATGAAGGATTTTAAATTCAATATGAATATTTTAGTTGACTTTTCTAAAGTTATTATTAAATTAGACCAGCATTCTCACATCTAAAATATGATTTATTGATAATGCAACTACGGGCATTATAACAGAAACTGAAAGAATTACGGACTATTTTACTATCTAAACCAGATAAAAATATAATTCATCAATTTATTTCCATAAAGTTATATTAATACATCTAAGTAGATGTATTAATATTTCACGTAAAGTTGATACGCTAAGCCAGGGGTCTCCAACCTATTTATCCTAAGGACCAGATGATAAATCATTGAAGATCAAGGGGCCAATAACATCCTGGGGGTTTGGAGGGTATGGAATACCCCCTCCCACTAGGAGTAGGGGTAATTTTGTAAAATTTAGGTATTAAGGAGTTTTAAGGCTATTGTATCAGTTTTCTAACTTTAACGTTTACTTTATTTTAACTTTGTTACATTAATTTTTTTGTTCATTTAGAAATTTTTACAAACTGCACTGGACTGAACAAACTGGATACAGGTGTTACTTATTTAAACACGTTTTCAAGGCTCAGTATGTTACACTTTAAACAAATCATAGTTGCTAAATCAGAAGATTTTGAAACATTTTTTTTAAAGCTTAAAGTTCTGTAAATAGTAGTGATTGGCCAATTTGAGTGCTTCCAACCTTGTCCCTACTCCCCTGCACGCAGCCGTGACCTTCACTGCGTACGCAACTGTACGTATTCACATTTCGTCTGTCAACAGCTCCTTTATACGAACAGGGAAAATATCAACGTTTACACACAGGAAGGATCGGAGACGACTGAAACGAAATATTTACAAGGGGTTGACGGCAAAACTGTGAATGTTGAATACAATTATATATTTATTTTTATTAGATAATATTATTGAATACATTTTTCAATAATTTATTTAATATTTTATATTGGGATATATATATATATATATATATATATGTATTAATAACTACCCCGGACCAGTTACCAACTGTTGGCGGGCCGGATGTGGCCCGCGGGCCGTTGGAGACCCCTGCGCTAAGCTAAGCTAAGGCTATAAGCTTATATATTCTAAGAATAAATTGCATTTATCTCCAAACTAAAAAGTATTTGTTCAATTTCTTACTAAACTAGTCATATTAGCAGGAGAGCTATAACAAGTGTCCATATAGGAATAAATAACGGCGAATGGACAGAGCGAATATGCACGGTTTGAACAGAAAATAAGCAGGAGAGGTGCGTTCTCGATTGGTCATTGTTGAATTGTGCTGCACAATTACAGCCAAGTGGCAATTATATGTTACCAACAATAAATTGTTCGTTCATGTTGCAATTAACTGACACTTCGCCGAGTAGATTGTTGTATACAGCCATTATAATTGGAGCACATCTTACATTACTCATCCAAGAGCAGCCAAAGTAACATACGAATTAATCGAACTTTAACCTTCTTGACTTGTCTCCTGATCAGTTTTGAGCTGCGTTAGGTCTGAATACACTACTAACTTAATGTAGGATCTTAATTGATTTATAAATGTTTGAACAAATCTTAATTAATATTCGTACCGACATGTACCGGTACGTATTACTGCAAAGTCTTCCCGTTCGAATGTGTGAGTGAATGCGTCTATAATGTTATGTTTGAACTGATGTTTTGATGCCTTTTTATTTCAACTATATTAATAAAACAAAATGCAACTATTAAATGTAACCATTGTCCACGAAATAAATATATTATTATGTAAAACAAGTACTCTTGAAATGGCTTTGTTCGCATCGAAATATTTTAAAATTAAGTAATCTTTTATTAATTCCTTATTTGTGTAACCGTTCAACGAGTAACATATTTTACAAATATTATCTCTTACAAAGACACCATACATTGTTTGGAGGCTCTTTGAAAATTTCTTAAAAAAAAATATAAATTATCTTTTAAATTTATTTGTATTTTTTAGCGAATTTCCCCTATAGGGAAGAAGCTATTACCGTGGGTCTCATGGTAAGACTTAAGCCCGAGACCATGATAACTTTTCATTTTGAGGACCCAAGATGCCAAAAACACCATTCGTTCAAATTTTTATATATGTATATATATATATATGTGTGTGTGTGTCCGTAAGCACGATAACTCTCGTAAAAAAGGTCCGATCTTAATGAAATTTGGTACAAACGTGTAAAGTACCATTTATGTTAATGAGTTCGAAAACCAGACGAATCGCACCATCTAAAGGGGGGTTTTGGGGGGTTTTGTACCCAAAAAATGGTTTTTTTGGGGTTTCCACATGTAATTTTTATTTAAATCAAATTTTAATTTTGACCATTGAATTCAGTATAAAAAAACAAACAATTTGGTATCTTGATCATTGCTCTACGTCAATTGGTTACTGAGATATTGAAAGTGCTAAACACAGTACGTTGTCTAATGTTATTCTTATGGAGAAAAAGAAAAATTGTATGCCTCGCTTATTTATGAAAATAAACTGACAAAATTTGGTATATGGCTTCATCTGGTTGTGGTTTATTGTTGTTTGCACAAAAAAAATTTTCGCCTATAGTTCCCGTAGCAGCAAACCTAGGTACTCGGTCCCCATGTTATTCTTATGGAAAATAATTAAAATGTTATATATCGCTTATTTATGAATGTATATAGATGAAACTTGGTATGTGACTTCACTTAGCTGATTTCTATTGATATTTGCATAAAAACCCATTATTTTGTGTTCCTTGTTGCAGCAAACCTGCGTACTCATCCCCAATGTTATTCTTATGGAGAATAATTCATATTTTAAATATCGCTTGTTTGTGAATATATTTCTTATGAATCTTGTTAAGTGGCTTAATGTGTTATGTTAATTCATTGGAAATTCGCTGAGTATGCAGGTTTGCTGCGACGGGTGTATTATTATATGTGTAAGGTCGCATGTCACTTCATTGGAGACACTAGATGCAATATCCAGTTTGTTATATATATTATTACATTTAGCCTTAAACTCACTTAAAAATTAACTATTAAAAAAAACGTCTTAATTAACACTCAAATTTGTCTAATAAAAATAGGATAAATAAACTATATCTCACAACACTAAAAAGTATATTTACACATGTACTGTTCTTACATACAGGACGGTAAAATATACACAAAAGATCGTACAAGGCGGCCGATTTCAACCAGTTACACCGGTCATCATCATGCCCAGTCAGAGAATGTAACTGGTTGAAATCGATCGCGTTGCACCATATTTTGTTTATATTTTACTTTCTTGTATGTAAGTACAGTATAAGTGTAAATATGCTTTTTAGTATTGTGAGACGTAGTTTTTCTATCCTATTTAAATGTAACAGCACGTATCATGCTACTAAAGAAATTATCTAATAAAAATGTCTTAATGCAAAAGCAAAACTGACCAAAGAGAATATCCCAAACGTTATCCGTAAACGAATAACGTTGACATAACTAACATAACATTTCAAGCGAAATATTTTGTGTGCCACAAAACACGTTACACTATACCAAACAGCCGGTTACAGTTATCAAACCAATGCGACTCAAAATGTGGTTGGCCACCTCCTTATCTGCAGCACCCAGCGACGTTGTAGAAGATTATTGTGTTGGGCCGTCAGTTTAAGTCCTTCCGGAGGACAGCTGTGAGACATGAATTGACCTTCCTATTGGTTGCCTTACACCCATATCTCAAAGGCAATCACTAATATTATGCAGTTTAAAAGAAAAATTGTACTTATTTTGAGTAACAGTTTAAAAAATCACCTGACTAGATAATATTATGGAAAAAATACTAATAATCAATCACCAAAATATTGACTTTTTCTAAAATACGTAGTTTAGACGTATACTACTTTTTCAATTAAACAACCAAAACTAACATAAACATATAGCTTGGTTAACCTTTCAGAGAAACCTTTTTTATCTGAAAATAGATTTCAGGAGTGTTCAAATGCTAAATATAATAACACATGATCTAATAACACATGATCGTTATGTATATTATTATATTTAGCCTTCGTATCACATACTATACGTTATTACCCTAGCAATATTGCAATACGTTATTACGTTGTTTTAACTGCAATATTGTAATTATAATGTTGTAATTATATTAATATTGTAATATTGTTTCTAATAATTATGTTATAAACATCTTATTTCATTACCCTCAAGTTACGAACGGGCCCCCTCAATACACAGAAACAATACGATCAGTTCTGCCAACTTGAGGCACACGAGTAAAGTTTTCACTTGCCTCATTAGTGTTGGAACAGTTGGTACAACTGTTTTGTACTTTGATTGTTATGACAGAGAGTACAGCTTGCAATTCAACTTTAGGTCTAACTCAGTATTTATCATAATCGAAATGGAATCATTTAAACGTATGTTTAATGGATTGATGGACAATGTCGCTCAGGATTATGGACAATGTCCACGACATTGAAACGACGCGACGTGGTTTTAATAATGTGCTGATATCAACCAAACTGTCGAGAAAATCTGCACTTGCAAAGATTATAAATAAACTACTCAAAAATAAAAAAAGTAGATGGCAAGTAAAAAATTGGTGGAATGTAAGTAGACTTGTCGGTTCGGTAAATAAATATATGATAATAAATAAGTATTATACTGCGTATCTCTTATCGAATAGTGCTAAGGTTCTGATAACCTAACATTCGAACCTCCGAAGGTTGTACTAACATAATACCTCCGTAGCAGCAAACCTGCGTCCTCAGCGAATTTCCAATGCAAGTATATGTTTCTCACTACCATTTAAAGCCACTCACCAAGTTTCATAAAAATACATGAATAAATAAGTGATATATAGCATTTTATTTATCCTCCATAAGAATAACATAGATTACGCAGGTTT
Source organism: Allygus modestus (assembly GCA_963675035.1). Classification (NCBI taxonomy): domain Eukaryota; kingdom Metazoa; phylum Arthropoda; class Insecta; order Hemiptera; family Cicadellidae; genus Allygus; species Allygus modestus. Next base: position 61,072,399 of record OY776115.1, on the reverse strand, counting down.
GCTGCAACTAGGAACACAAAATATGTATTTTTATGCAATTATCAATATAACTTAACAAGTCGAGGATGCATGCCAAGTTTTATTAATTTATGTTCATAATTAAGGGAGTCATTCAATTTTACTTATTCCCCATAAGAATAACATGGGGGCTGAGAATGCAGGTTCGCTGCTGCGGGGAAAATCGGCAAAATATTATATTTTTGTGCAAATATCAACATACCAGTGCTAGGTGAAGCCACATGCCAAGTTTCATCAACATGCATTCATAAATAATCGAGATATCAAATTTGTATTATTCTGCATAAGGATAACATTGGACAACGTACTATGTTTAGCACTTTGAATATCTCTGCAACGGTTGGACGTAGAATCACAATTTGAATATCTCTGCAACGGTTGGACGTAGAATCACAATTTGAACACCAAAATTATTTTTTTGTAGAGCTGAAATGAATGGTAAAAGCATATGTGAGGTTTACATTAAAATTAACTGAGGAAAAGCAAAAAACCTTTTTCCCATAAGATTAACATGGGAGATTTTATGAGCACGTTTTTTTGGATTTTCTCCTGAACCACTTAACCTAGGTTAATGATTCAAAATACTATATTATTTGTTTTTTAAGCTCTATAAAATGGTTGAAACCAAAATTAAGTGTTTTAAAAATCTTAGGATGAAAAATGCTGAAAACTGATTTTTGAACAATTTAAAACCTCCATAAACCCCCCATCCCATGGTCCGATTTTCTTGGTTTTCGAACTTAAAGTCAAAAATGTCACTTTACACATTTGAGCCAAATTTCATCAAAATCAGACAATTTTTACTCAAGTTATCGTGTTAACAGACATATATATAAATTTGAACGAATAGTGTTTTGACATCTGGGGACCTCAAAATAAAAAGTTAACTTGGTCTCGGGCTTAACTCTAATTGGAAACCTCCGTTTTTATAAGTTTATTTATACAGTAGGAACAGTAATTCTTGTAGGATATAACTAATATTTTAATTTAAGAAAAGCATTCATCCGATAAAAAAGTAAAACTAAAAATATCTGTATACTTGTTAACATTTTTCATTTACCAGAAACATTTACTCAAAAAAGTTACGACACATTAAAGAATTTAAACATGTACCAACAATATCTAACATTCTCGTTGAAACCTAATACTAATGTTTGGTCCGAAAGAGTACGCTGTAATTCCATGGAGGATATTTCAAAGAACACATTAATTCCGGATAGGGGAGCTATCGAAGCGGAATATGGAAGGCCAAAGTATATTTGTAGAAGTAGTCAAAGTTAATGCCCGGTGGAGAATGGCATTGCTCTCTAAGTGCTCAAAAATATGGTGTCGTCTCAGCAAAAAGTTGTACTTGTTCACTTTATCGATCATCTCGCATGTACAACAATGTCGCGTATACGTTATTCTCATCAGTTAAAATTTAGTTTTAAGAATTTCAATTCGTGTACCAATTAGGTTTAAGTAAATGGAATAATAATCAACTTACCATAAAAAATAGAACAATTTTAATATATGGTAAACTGCGTTTTTACCATTCATCAACAACTATACACTAAAATAAGAAATAATAAAAGTCTAACGATTATTTCCACATTACGGTAGTATTATATAATACCCCCCACGCAGCAAACATGCATACTCAGCGAATTTCCAATTGAAATATAAATGTCTTAATACTACATAAAGCCACTTAACAAGTTTCATTAAAATATATTTACAAATAAGCGATACATAGAATTTGAATTATTCTCCATAAGAATAACATTGGGGCTGAGTACGCAGGTTTGCTGCAATAAGGACACATAAAATGGGTTTTTATGCTAATATCAATATAACTCAACTAGTTGAAGTATTATGCTAGCTTTTATTCATTTATGTTCATAATTAAGGGAGACATAGCATTTAATTATTCTCTATAAGAATAATATGGGGGGCTGAGTACGCAGGTTTGCTGCTACGGGAGCCATTGGCAATATTCTTGAGCAAATATCAATAGACCACAACCAGATGAAGCTGTATACCAAGTTTCGTCAGTATACGTTCTTAAATAAGCAAGATATAAAATGTGTCGTTTCCTTCATAAGAATAACATTAGACAACGTACTGTGTTTAGCACTTTCAATATCTCAGTAACCAATTGACGTAGAGGAATGATCAAAATACCAACTTGTGTGTTTTTTAAGTTGAATCCAATGGTAAAAACTAAAATTTGACTATTTTAAAAAGTTATAAGTAAAAATTGAAAAAAAAAACATTTTTGGGGTACAAAACCCCCCCAAACAACCCTTTAGATGGAGCGATCTGGCTGATTTTCGAACTTAAAGTTATAAATGTTGCTTTACACTTTTATACCACATTTCATCAAAATCGAATAATTTTTACGAGAGTTATCGTGCTCACGGACGCACGCACGCACGCACGCACGCACGCGCGTGCGCGCGCGTGCGCACACACACACACACACACACACACACACACACACACACACACACACAGTTTCGAACGAATGGTGTTTTTCGGGTCCGGGGACCTCAAAACGAAAAGTTATCTTGGTCCCAGGCCTAGGTCTTACCATGCCGACTACGTTAATAGCTTCTTCCCTAAAGGGGAAATTCGCTAAAAACTAAAGTTTGGTTAGGCGTAGGGATATCAGACAGAAGGAATCTAAAATGTTGTTTTATTGTAAGCTACCCGTCAGTGTAAAAAAGAAAGGCATTATTAAACAATATACAGTACTGCTTAGTTTTAGTCAGATCATTGCAAATAAATACTCAAATAATACAGGTCTCACAACTGTCGAGATCATTTGTTGGACTTGAGATATGGTTATTTTTGTATTGTTTTGTGTTTAAATTTATTATATGCTTTTATATACGTCTTCAGTAATATATGTGATCAAGTTTTATTAATGATATAAAAAGAGAAATCTATTTTAGCGTTACAATGTCGTTGCGTTATCAAGGATCGTAAAAGGAACATAAAAATATTAGACATCAGAAGATTGAACTAGTTAATAATAATTTTTCAGTGTCAAAGGAACTCTAAACTAATCTCCTTGAAAGATGCCATGCAAATTACAGTCTTAAAGTATATTAATCTGGGCCTTTTTCATCCATTCAGAATCTAAATTACTAATGTTTGTAATGATCGTTAATATTTTTAAGGAATGTAAGGCAAGAAACGAGTTAAATCACTAATTTTTCCTCAGAGATCTTTTACTTTATTTTCAACTTCATACAATTTACCAGTTACCTAAAAATTTTACTTGGTTGATGCATCCAAATAGAGAGTGCTTTTAGTTGGTTACTAAAGTCAATGTTAAAATTAAAGATTAAAGCCGTGCCCAAGCTTAACACGGTTAGAGTCTTATACATTAAAGGGGTCATGGGAAAATTTCTTCGGGTTATAGTTTTGTACAGCTTTCCCTTAAAGCGTTATTTTCACTGTGTAAAAAGGTCACTTGAAGCAGAACACAAAATGTAATATTGAAATATTCTCATATACAAAGGTTTAATGATCTTTTTTTACTAATGATAATCAATAAGACATTATTTGTCTCAAGTGGAATTGTAAGGATTTTTAAAGTTTTCAATTCCTCGTTAGCGTCAAAAAGCTGCAACTACTTGAGACATATCTACTTCGATTGCTACGCCAACGCATGAGCGTTAAACAGTTGTCTGTATGCTCTATTTCGTTTGCGACGCCAACTCATTAGCCTCAAACAACCTACATGTCTCCTCTACTTTGACTACTTGGCCTACTGATTAGTGTTAAAGCAGCTGCAAGCCCGCCCTACTTTAATTGCTATGCCAATTCATTAGCGTTAAAAAAGCTTCATGACTGATCTAGTTTGATTGCTACGCCAACAAATTAGCTTTAAATCCGCTACATGTCTCCTCTACTTCAATTGTTACGCCAACTCATTAGCGTTAAAAAGATTCATGACTAATCTACTTTGATAGCTACGCCAACCTTTAGCGTTAAAGCAGCTGCATGACTGCTCTACTTTGATTTCTACGCCACCTCATTAGCGTAAAAGGACCTGCATGACTACTGTTCTCCTTTGATATATAAGTTAAAGCATTGACATTAAAGCCATTGCACGACTGTTCTACTTTAAATACTTAGCCAACTCATTAGCATTAAAACAGCTGCATGACTGTTTTATTTCGATTGCTACGCCCAATTCAAACTAATTAAAACCATTTAAACTCCGAAGTGAGATTGTTTTACTTACAAAAGTACTAATTGTTTTTATAACATCCACTTTAAAATTAAAATTATTATTTTTTTTAATATACCGTACTGTGATTGACGATGGAGCATGTTTAACGCTACATAAAGCAGTTCCTTCCTATCTTCCAATTACAGAACCAACCATGTCGAAATAGAACATTATCTTCGCCCTTTGACACAACAAATCTGTCAAAGGAAAGCTGGATGTGGTTGAAACGTATTTGACATTGCATTTAACTGTTTGTGAACGGTGCGTTTGTAATTACGTTTGTTACCGACAAGGGTCAAAGCCAAACAATGGGCTCGAGCATCCAACAGGCTCGAGTATGACGAGATCACTATGCACTTTGACGTGAATGCAGCAAACATCTAAAAACTAATCATTAACAGGAACTTTTTTAAGAATATTGATTCACTCTGTTATTAGAGGGTGGTAATTTTCTATCAGGTTTGACCAAAATCGTCCCAACTCCAGAACGCCAAAGTATACTTTTTTGTTAAAACCCCGAACAACAACGTTGTGACATAGTATCTACCAAACCATTACACGTTTGCTATAGCTCTTTAGATAACACAAAATAGAATAAATGTAATATTACATAATTTTTAGAAGGTTTATTACAATTTATTACAATTTTTTAAAGCTTTATTTTATGTTTGAAGTTATGAATGGCCAAGGATATAAATAAAACCGCCCCACGCCCCCTCTTATTCACTCAACTTTGTATTGTATAATAAACATTTTATCATTGGCAAAACATAATAACACAACCTGCATGTTATCCGTAACATGAGCCTAGGATACAAAGTTACAATAAACAAAACATTTTGTGAATATGTTAATGATTTAATAATATTGAATGGTTAAACTGATTTAATTTGCTAGCACAACTGTTGATGCATATATGACTTACTAATATGATATCGTTTGCATAATTAGAGGCCCCTAAGTGTATTATTTCGTGGAAACAATTCCCACTGAGTACGCTGAAAACGCTTTAACTACATATGTCTCTAATGAGGGCATGAAGTTGCAATGCATACAGGTAAATGACAACAAAACTATTCAATACATCACTATTTGTACAATTAGTCTTATTCAAGTTTTAGAGCGATGCCATCATATGTAGTGATACTCTGAATGCATCTTTATGTTGCAAGTGCATGCGACACTAATTTCTTTCATACATAAGCCGTAGCATTTTTGTATTTTTCATTGTTTACTTACAGTTTTATACTAAACACAATGTGTATTACTGTAAATCGACTCTCCCTAATATGTTTTTGATAAAATCCTCAAGTTAATTTTTAAACCACATGGTACAGTTTTCACGGGATCCGACCTTAAATGATGTAATCTATGTTCGTTTCCAATTTACGTTACGAGGGATCTTATAAAAAAAACTATTTTAAAGTTTTAGTTTGATTTGTTTTTTGCGATAATTTGCAAAATTTAGTCCTAAAACAATGTATCCTATTTTAACAATTTTATACTGCAATTTAAATAACATACTGTACGAGTGCACTATGGCATCTGCAGTATCAGTACATGGAGTGAAGTTTTGTGTTGTTTCCAGTTTAGAAGAATTAGAAAATAGTATCTTTATTATGATTTTTTACCAGCAGAAGTAAAGCGTAGCATTAAATCAAAATTTTATTTTCTATCGCGTACAAATAGATTACAATTGTATTTAAAATAACAATATTTAATATTGTAAATAAATAAAAAATAAAATAGATAAATAAATAAAATAAAATATTTAAAATATCAATCGAGAATTGTGTGTCAATTGAATAACGGAAGCGACTGACAATCCAATAAGCGTAGTCATAATTCATAAAGCGATAAATTCACCTTGGTTACAAGGAAGGTGACCAGAATATCAATGAAGATTACAATGAACGGCTACCTGATAATGTTCACAAATTTCAAATTGATATTACCGGTACTTGAAAAACTAAAGCTGTTTTTACCAAATATCGAATTGTTTTTACTTTTCAATATTAATAATTGGTGTCTTATTTTAGCACAGTTTTTTATTTTTAATAAAAATAAAAGTACAAACTTAAAATACATTTAAATTTTGTAACGTTACAAGTAAATTTACGGATATTCCTCATAATTTATGGCATTTTATTTATTACTTTTTACATCTGTTTGGGAAACCACGCATAAAAAAAACATATGTAAAGTATTGCCACTTACAATGTTTAAAATGTACAGGTGCACCAAGTTCAATAAGTAGGATTTAAAAAAGGCGTTTAGTATCTTTAATATGATTTTTTACCAGCAGAAGTAAAGCGTAGCATTAAATCAAAATTTTATTTTCTATCGCGTACAAATAGATTACAATTGTATTTAAAATAACAATATTTAATATTGTAATTAAATAAAAAATAAAATATATAAATAAATAAAATAAATAAATAAGTAAATAAATAAAATAAAATATTTAAAATGACAATCGAGAATTGTGTGTCAATTGAATAACGGGAGCGACTGACAATCCAATAAGCGTAGTCATAATTCATAAAGCGATAAATTCACCTTGGTTACAAGGAAGGTGACCAGAATATCAATGAAGATTACAATGAACGGCTACCTGATAATGTTCACAAATTTCAAATTGATATTACCGGTACTTGAAAAACTAAAGCTGTTTTTACCAAATATCGAATTGTTTTTACTTTTCAATATTAATAATTGGTGTCTTATTTTACCACAGTTTTTTATTTGTAATAAAAATAAAAGTACAAACTTAAAATACGTTTAAATTTTGTAACGTTACAAGTAAATTTACGGATATTCCTCATAATTTATTGGCATTTTATTTATTACTTTTTACATCTGTTTGGGAAACCACGCATAAAAAAAACATATGTAAAGTATTGCCACTTACAATGTTTAAAATGTACAGGTGCACCAAGTTCAATAAGTAGGATTTAAAAAAGGCGTTTATTGCAAGCCCAATATGACGCTATACGGTGTCGAACGTTAAATATATACAGGGGTGGTATGGTAATAGGTACAATAACAAACAGACGAAAAGAAACGATAACTGAGAAAATAAAACGAGAACTGGGGCGTCAAGTAATCTATAAATCAACAGTAAACAAGAGACCAATTGAAAGTCAATAAGGCAAGTGGAAGGTGGAGTAAAACCTTTTATACTTCCTATACTGTTAACTTCTAGCAGAGGTATAAAGTGACAACAACACAAATTGATATAGTAAAATTAGTATTAAATACTAAATAAACCTTGAATAGTGGTATCGAAGTAAAATTATAATGTAGCTAAAATAAGCAGTACGATACGTTTCATGTAACTGGCATTAATTTCAAATTTTTTAAATAATATATAAATAGAAGTACTGAAGATAACAGTCGGTTTGAACTGTTAATATGAGTGTAAAGGTTTACAACACTGACTTGATAATGAGTTCCTTATCTCTTGATAAGAATATATGTAGAGGAATAGCAGAAATTATGTTATGTTGAGTATAGATATTCAGTAAGCATTCTATAACATGCACAGTCTATTTATTGAGTACCTAACCGTCTGAAAACGTTACAAATCGTTTCATGTTAATTGGTTTTTTTTTATAATTTGTTATTAAATTGTGAACACTGTTTGCCGTATTGGGGTATATAGAACATATAAAAAGGTAAACCAATTTAAAATCTCAAATGTTATTTTTTCACTGAGGAGAGAAATAGTAGAAAACAATATTACAAATGTTATACTATCCCTCCGTTATTAAATGACTACTTATTTCACAGTCAGATTGGAAAATAAGATTTTAAAACAATCCTCGCAAGTATTAAATCTCAGCGAGGTTTTGGTTAGAAACACATTTTAAAAGAGCACTACATTGAGGTTAGGATTGGAGCGCACTCTATGACGGATATCGTAGATCCGAGTTATATTCTCTGGAGTGTTTGCCACGTTAAGAGACCACCTCAAGACGCCAGCCAATAGTGGAGCTTCTGTTCGTTGCTTTAGTTCTTACGTAACAATTCCATCACTAGCTGCCAGGGGAGTGGGATTGATCCGAGTGATGCTTGAACATTTACATTAGGGGGAAGGATTGAAGACCAGCTTTTATACACGAATTTAAAACTGTATGTAATTATTTATCATAAAATGTAAAAACATTACATAAACTCATAACCCATTCATTTGTATTAATAGTGTAGTAATAGTGAATGTGGAAATTACATCCTTACCCCTTTTACGCATGCCTCAACCGATTTCACTCTTGTATTTGTATTTCGATGCCAGCAGTATTTTTTTAGATTTTACTTCTGTACAAACGGTTTTAAGGGAAAGCGGTCCAAACCCATCAAATGCTAGTGGACACCCCGGGATTCGAACCCCTGACTCCTTGAATCGAAGTCCAAGACGCTAGGTAACCGTTAGATTAGCGAGATGCCCCAATAAAACAAAACAGCAATATTAAAAATTAATTTGTTTAAAATTTGATATATGTTTGTTCTTTTTAGCGAAAAGATACTCTTTATTACCTAAACTACACAAATTTAAATGCAAAAAGTAAGTATATTCTAAATACAATTTCCACAAAAATGTAAGAGAGAAAACAGAGGCTAGTATAAAAGCTTATCATTTGTCATTGGGATTATGTTGTTTTAATATAAAGAACATACTATAGTATATTCTAACATCAACACATGTTTTTAAATTTTTTGTTTGTTTTACAAATCCCTACTTTACTCAGATATAATGAACATAAAACTTTTTAAATACTTTTCATAAGTATTATATTATTTGATTAAACGATTATAATTTGTCTGCCAGTGTAAACGTTCTCCACTAATGCCCTACACTTGTGTTTGTCCTTAGCTCCCTACAGGGAGACCCGATGTTGTTGTTTGCACTTATTCAACTGTTGTTGTTTAGTTTAGGCTCGGCGGCTGTTTATTTTCACTTCGCTGTCTCGTCCCTTGGCACTGCTTAAATGGTGTTTTATTATCTTATTTCGTCCTCTTTCATGCCAAAAATCGACAAGATATTTTATTGATGAGTGATTAAATACCTTAAATTATTTTGTACACGTCAACCATTTGGAAAATTGATAACACTCGGCTTGAACGTAAAACCAACATTTCAAATAAATAGCCAGTAAATATTTATTTTATTTACAATAACTTTTCCCTATGTGCTGATGCGATTTGATGAACCGAGTCGTTAACATCAGTGAAGAGCTCTAATATTGGTTGTACCAATAAGTACTATATCAGCATAAAATGTGTTTTATGATTGCTTGATAAAATAAATTAGTAACATGTGAAGTTATTTAGTATGCAGCAATGCAGAGGTAAATGTAAAATTACGATTTCTTAAAAATATCTGAACTAATAATTTTAAAATATAATCACTAAATATTAGCGGAGCGTCGGTCCATTCGTTTTTGGAAGCAGAATATTTCGTTTGCCTTTATAACTTACATTAGTTTTTTAGTAAAAACAGACTTTTTAAAATTCTAATTAGACTCTATAAAATATTTTAATCAAATAAAATTAACAAGATTCCTTATTGTAACTGGTAAGCAGACGAGAAGTTAAAAAAAACACGCTTCACTCGGAGTTATCGTCCAAACTCCAAACAATCTCGGAAAAAGTAAAACAAGTAAACAAGAGGAAAACAACAGAAGCTGGGTAAACAACAAATAAACTAAGATTTACACTGCCTGATATATTTTGGAATATCAGATCAAATCGGGTTGTGGATGAATTCTAGAAAACACGGAAAAAGAATATTTTAACAAATGTGTTTCTACTTTTGTACTGCTAACTACGGAACCAGAACAAACAAATTCTTCCAGAACTCTTAACCGCTTGTTATTCTATACCGTAAGCTTTTACATCACTTAAGCAAATGCATTGTTTGGATTTACAGAAGGAATTCCATTACAGGATTAATGATTAACATTAGGATTTTATTACTACTATTGGCTGTACAATAACAAGTAAAACACTATGCATCCGTCACAGTATTGCAAGCAAAACAAACAATGTCTCAGAGGTTAAATTGTTATACAATTATCGCTAATGACAGTAAAACGGTTTGATAAAACAGCATGTCTATTATGTTAAAGGGAGATAATATACATTTGTATTAAAATTTAAAAATAAACAAAAAACCATATTACCGTAAGAGAGCCACTGATTGATTGAATTACACAAATTTATTGCGAATATTAATCTTTTGAAAATATCAAAGCTGAAGTCCAGAAAAAAACAACAACAAAAAAACAATAATTTGTCAATCGAATTCAACGTTGCGTATTTAATGTCTACAATTTGTCTTTAGAGGTGAACTATAAACCAATGGTATTATCATCGTCGTTTAGCATAGCTGTTAATTATTATATTCCCAACAGTTGAAATTATAATATGTGTAATTGTAAATATGGAATCTAATAATAAATTAATGTTTTAATAACGATAAACATAGTTTTTAATACTTTAAATTAAAAAGATCAATAGTAAACTGACATGTAGTAGTAGTCGCTAGCCAAACACTACTATATTAATGTAACATATACCAATATATGTAAGTAAGTTAACTGAAATACTCGCCTTTACACGCTGTTGTATCGAAACCGCATACCAAGTTATTAAACATTTATGTATTCAACGTTTTGGAGCTCAAAAGACGTAATGAAACGTTTTACTTATTAGCTTTAAATAAAATTATTTTGCTCTTCCTAACAGTATAAAGTAGTCGTTCTAGTTTTTTATGTGTACGGTTATTTATAAATTCTATAAATTACCAACAAGGTGTTAAAGTTGTTTATTCCTGACATTATGTGATGCGACTTCCCTCGTTGTATCATTATTAAAATGTTACGCATTGTCTATCTTAAATGTCTCGACATCTTGACAACACTTAAACGCGTACAGTGAAAACTTTTTGAGACACTTACAATACAGAATGGCAGCTACGGGTTGTCTCAACTGTTCTTCGTAAATATTTATTACATTAACATATTCTCTTACCGCCGCCTTTGCCTAGTCAGGTTATCAAATTTTAGACTAAGCTTTTAAGTTTAGGTAATACTGAAAGATCAAGGTTTGTTGGGCTGAGATTCCATCATTATGATCTCTCCTGGCTCAATAGTATTCACAAGTCCCCAAACCAACGAGACTTTTACACCTACATTTGACTGTAATGTTATTAAAAAGGAGTAGTACATTACTAGATTTCAGCAGGAACTTAGACTAAATAAAATTAATGAGAATGAGTATAATTGATTTGTTGCAAATTGTCAGACTAAGTCTTTTAAAGTTCTTGTGAAACTAGCAGATGTTTTAAAACATGCAGTTTGTAAAAAAAGGAGTGGTACATTACTAGATTTCAGCAGGAACTTTGACTAAATAAAATTAATGAGAATGAGTATAATTGATTTGTTGCAAATTGTCAGACTAAGTCTTTTAAAGTTCTTGTCAAACTAGCACATGTTTTAAAACATACAGTTTGTAAAACGTAGTTCATCAAATAAGAACCTAATAAAAAAATGCTGTTTCAACTCCATCTGGCATTTAGATCGTTTTAAATTAGACGATTTTACATCGCATCCAATGAAACATTTGTAACGAGATTTTTAAAATAAAACTTGAATAAATCTCTAGGAAATTTAAAAGAGAAAAGTGTGTTCAACCGAATCTTTCATTGTTAAAAATTAATAGATGATTATATTTAATAAAATAATAACTCATAATGAATAATTAAAAACATAACAATGCAAAACACATCGTCAGCGGGCTAATACATTTTATTACTCGATACAATATTAATTATTCAAATTGATAATTCATTTTTCAAACCCTATAATGTATATCGGGATAAATAATTTAAATATTGAAACATATGAGCACAAGGTGACGAAAGGTCTAGTATCATAGTGAGTTGACACATGCTTGTCAACGTTAACTCTCAATAAAAGTAAAACTATATCAAATGCTCTTGCAGAGATAGTAAACGTTGAAAACACTTTATCTGCAACTCAAAAAATCCAATTTGACTTGTTAACAGGGCTTAGAAGTTTAAACATTGTAGCTACATTTTTACCGAAGCTACAAACACAAATACGTATTTTAAAAGCGTTGCACAGCCAAAGGGCGAAACACGAGCTTTGACCACTGGCTAGGAATTATTGAAATCGGAGAAGATGCCAATATTGGCCACCAGAATTCGGGCTAGGATAAACATCAGCGTCCGTCGTCCGAAAACATGCAAACCAAACAGTGCAGCAAACGTTCGCTTGTTTTACTTCGGGTTCCGAGAATATAAAATCAATCGACCTTGATTAAACTAAACACAAGTTTACGTACAGCGTAGTACCCGAGTGCCGATCGTTCAAGGGACGACGGTGATCACTGAAGGAGTGTTTTAACCAAAATTAAATTGAAACTGTCCACTTTTTAAGAGGAGCGATATTAAAGGATTCCGAACTGGCAATTTTGAGTTTAACTTTTTCAATTATCAAGGTAGTGCAAGAAAAGCATAAATTTAGATTTAAATCCCACAACAATGATACAGAGAAAGCAATAGTTAAAACATAATTTTTATAATGTTTTAAACTAAAAGAAATATACAACTGATTATGATAAATATATTTCACTTTTGCTAATCAATTAATTGTGATCTCTAAGACTTAAAACACAATCCAGTTTGCTAAAACCTCTTCCAAATCTCGCACAACTGACTCCATTCGTTACAAGAAAATAATTCTTCTTTTTCCAACTCATCAGTCGTACACAGTCGGTGAGTATTAACTAATTTATATATATATATATATGATTAATAGTAATAAAATAATAATAATATAGTGTGTATTAAATACTAACGGACAGCAATGTTTACTATACTCCAAAGCGTTTAGGTCCTACTGACACCAAATAACTGTACCTAGTTAGGGCCTAGTAAACCAATACAATCTCCAAGCTAAGTACATCATATATCAGTTCAGGGCCTAGTAAACCAATACAATCTCCAAGCTAAGTACATCATATATCAGTTCAGGGCCTAGTAAACCAATACAATCTCCAAGCTAAGTACATCATATATCAGTTCAGGGCCTAGTAAACCAATACAATCTCCAAGCTAAGTACATCATATATCAGTTCAGGGCCTAGTAAACCAATACAATCTCCAAGCTAAGTACATCATATATCAGTTCAGGGCCTAGTAAACCAATACAATCTCCAAGCTAAGTACATCATATATCAGTTCAGGGCCTAGTAAACCAATACAATCTCCATGCTAAGTACATCATATATCAGTTCAGGGCCTAGTAAACCAATACAATCTCCAAGCTAAGTACATCATATATCAGTTCAGGGCCTAGTAAACCAATACAATCTCCAAGCTAAGTACATCATATATCAGTTCAGGGCCTAGTAAACCAATACAATCTCCAAGCTAAGTACATCATATATCAGTTCAGGGCCTAGTAAACCAATACAATCTCCAAGCTAAGTACATCATATATCAGTTCAGGGCCTAGTAAACCAATACAATCTCCAAGCTAAGTACATCATATATCAGTTCAGGGCCTAGTAAACCAATACAATCTCCAAGCTAAGTACATCATATATCAGTTCAGGGCCTAGTAAACCAATACAATCTCCAAGCTAAGTACATCATATATCAGTTCAGGGCCTAGTAAACCAATACAATCTCCAAGCTAAGTACATCATATATCAGTTCAATTTGTTCGTTTTAGTTCATGCATGTCACAATATTCGGAACAAATTTAGGAAATTCCTTAGGGCCTTCGCCCTGTTGCCCTGTGGCAATGTTTTTTAACCAGATTATTATTTTATTTAGTCGGTTGATTATGTAAAAATATTTTTGTATTCCCAGAATTACTGAGATATGGCTGCGTTTAACATTGTATATGCTCCTTCGATCGCCTATCCTGACTTTACTAACTTCCTTATTCTGGGCTCTTTACAAAGTGTGTCACATAACAATGAAAGTGATTCGTATTATTTCATAAATTTCTCTTGAGGGATTCTCGAATTTAAAATAACTTTTACAAAAAAGATTCCTTAAAACTTTTTAATTGTTCAATTCTCTGAGGAACTATTTTACACCTACTTTTCAACCACCAAATAACAATAATTCTTTGCACAACGGAGCATTAATTACAAAGGGAAGGTCAACACCATCATGGGTCCAATATAATCTGGTCTATGACAGATGGGATTAAGGATTAATACAGACAGACAAATCTATCTAGCTCTTGTTGTTGGTTGCCGCATTTGAATGAACCGCTTCATGCCTTTGACACTACTCTAGGCATATCAACTGTGTGGGACCCGCATGTGTTTTGAACTTTGCCCAGATTGTGTCAAAAATTATACAGAAAGTCTCAAATTTTGTACTCAGGATAGTTTATTACTGACGGTTTTTTATCACTAACACCTCTTTTGTATTTAAAATGGTTACATTACAAATAACATTTCTTTACCAACAATATTTCTTTAACTATAAATTAATTTGAGTATGACAATTTTCAACAGATAAATTTCAAGTTTGTTTCTTTCGATTTATATTTTAAAGAGACAAGCGGTTTGTATAACGTGATAAAATGTTTATTTGCGTCCTTTACATTATTTTGTATCAGTCGTTCCGTTCACTCAATGGTAAAAGGAAATTATTTTCATTAAAACATTTACTCGATAGTGATTAATTTAAGATTATTTCCAGAAAACAATCATCTTAAACCATTTTTGAAAAGTGTTAATTATTTTACTTGATACTGAGAAATTAACGTATATTTATATAAAACAATCTTAACGCACAAGTAACACAGGTATTAGAAATGACGATACGAATCTGCTCACTATATGCAAAGAAGGGTACGACAAAAAGGTAGTAAAATAAACATTTACGACATTGCCAATCCGAAGTGCTTTAGGAGCATTTTGAGTCAGCACGCTGTACCGGTACGTCAGCAACGGTCTACACGCGTTCGCTGAAACGGCAGTGAGCATTATTAGTAAGCACGGTGCACCGCTACGTCAGCAACGGTGTTGGCGAGTTATCTAAGGCGATGGTGAGCGTTATGACTCAACACTCTAAACCGCTACGTCAGCAACGGTGTTGGTGTATCAGCTGAGACGGCAGTTACCGTTATGAGTCACCGCGCTATACCGCTACGTCAGCAACAGTGTGGCGCATCAGCTGAGACGGCAGTGACCGTTATGAGTCACCGCGCTGTCCCGCTACGTCAGCAACGGTGTTGGTGTATCAGCTGAGACGGCAGTTATCGTTATGAGTCCCCGCGCTGTACCGCTACGTCAGCAACGGTGTTGGTGTAACAGCTGAGACGGCAGTGACCGTTATGAGTCACCGCGCTGTACCGCTACGTCAGCAAAGGTGTTGGTGTATCAGCTGAGACGGCAGTGACCGTTATGAGTCACCGCGCTGTACCGCTACGTCAGCAACGGTGTTGGTGTATCAGCTGAGACGGCAGTGACCGTTATGAGTCACCGCGCTGTACCGCTACGTCAGCAACGGTGTTGGTGTATCAGCTGAGGCGGCCGTGACCGTTATGAGTCACCGCGCTGCACTGCTACGTCAGCAACGGTGTGACACATCAGCTGAAACGGCAGTGACCGTTATGAGTCAGCACGCTGCATTGCTAAGTCAGCAACGGTTTTGGTGCATCATCTGATACGGCAGTGACCGTTCTTAGTCAGCACGCTGCACCGCTACGTCAGCAACAGTGTTGGTGCATCAGCTAAGACGGCAGTGACCGTTAAGGGTCAGCACGCTGCACCGATACGTCAGCAACGGTTTTGGTGCATCAGCTGAGACGGCAGTGACCGTTGAGTCAGCATGCTGCACCGCTACGTCAGCAACGGTTTTGGTGCATCATCTGAGACGGCAGTGACCGTTATTAGTCACACGCTGCACCGCTATGTCAGCAACAGTGTTGGTGCATCAGCTAAGACGGCAGTGACCGTTATGGGTCAGCACGCTGCACCGGTACGTCAGCAACGGTTTTGGTGCATCATCTGAGACGGCAGTGACCGTTATTAGTCAGCACGCTGCACCGTTACGTCAGCAACGGTTTTGGTGCATCAGCTAAGACGACAGTGACCGTTGAGTCAGCATGATGCACCCCTACGTCAGCAACTGTGTTGGCGCGTTAGCTGAGACGGCAGTGACCGTTATTAGTCAGCACGCTGCACCGCTACGACAGCAACGGTTTTGGTGCATCAGCTGAGACGGCAGTGACCGCTGAGTCAGCATGATGCACCCTTACGTCAGGAACTGTGTTGGCGCGTTAGCTGAGACGGCAGTGACCGTTATTAGTCAGCACGCTGCACCGTATCGTCAGCAACGGTTTTGGTGCATCAGATGAGACGGCAGTGACCGTTGAGTCAGCATGCTGCACCCCTACGTCAGCAACTGTGTTGGCGCGTTAGCCGAGACGGCAGTGACCGTTATTAGTCAGCACGCTGCACCGTATCGTCAGCAACGGTTGTGGTGCATCAGCTGAGACGGCAGTGACCGTTGAGTCAGCATGATGCACCCCTACGTCAGCAACTGTGTTGGCGCGTTAGCTGAGACGGCAGTGACCGGTATGAGTCAGCGCGCTGCACCGCTTCGTCAGCAACAGTGTTCGTGCATCAGCTGAGACGGCAGTGAACACTGAAGCTTTGTCGTATGCCATGCTATTCTATAGGATACTGTTGTTTAATTAATTTGAGTCATTAATTTACTCGTCCAAGTTTAGTGATCCGAATTAGAATTTTCGGGCTTAACAGCTAAAATATACTTACTGTTCTAATGTATTAAAAAAATTGCCATTTTAACAATAATGAGGTAATAATTTTTATGCAATGATTTAGTGGATAAATAAATGTAAAAACTTACACAACCATTGAAGTTTAGGGTTATCCTTCAAAACGCACCTGGAAAATAAACATGAGTTAGTGTTTAGAATAAAATACCCCCGTCGCAGAAAACCTGCATATACAGCGAATTTCCAATGAATATACACATTAAGCCACTCGCCAGGATTCATAAGAAATATATTCACAAACAAGCGATACCGGTACTTAAAATATTGCTTATTCTTCATAAGAATAACATTGAGGATGAGAACGCGGGTTTACTGCAATAAGGAACACAAAATATGGGTTTTTATGCAAATGTCAATAGAACTAATCTAAGTGAAGTTACATACCAAGTTTCATCCATATATTATATTCATAAATAAGCGATATATAACATTTTAATTATTCCCCATAAGAAAAATATGGGGACTGATTACCTAGGTTTGCTGCTACGGCCGGGAACAACATTCGAAAAATTATTTTTGTGCAAACAACAATAAACCATAACCAGATGAAGCCATATACCAAGTTTCGTCAGTTTGTGTTCTTAAATAAGCGATATATACAATTTTGATTTTTCTCCATAAGAATAATACTGTACAACGTACTGTGTTTAGAACTTTCAATATCTCAGTAACCAATTGACGTAGAGCAATGATCAAATTTCCAAATTATATGTGTTTTTTAAGCCGAATTCAATGGTAAAATTTGATTACAATTTTATTAATAGGTTACAAAAACCCTTTTTGGGGTACAAACCCCCCCCCCAAAACCCCCTTCGGATGGTGCGATTCGTCTGGATTTTGAACTCGTTCAAATAAATAGTACTTTACATATTTTAACCAAATTTATGAGAGTTATCGTGCTTACGGACGAAATGTACTCATACATTATATATATTTGAACGAATGGTGTTTTTGGCATCTGGGGACCTCAAAATGAAAAGTTATCATGGTCTTGGGCTTAAGTCTTACCATGCCACCTACGGTAATAGCTTCTTTCCTATAGGGGAAATTCGCTAATTATATAAATTTACACATAGATTAATAAGTATATGTGCATTATTTTTTAAGGGGAATATTAAAGATAATAAAAACAGGATCATATGAGAAATTCTATTTTGGTGTTTAAAGCATTTTCAACATTGTCATTGTGTCCCGATAAATATCTCACAAATACAGAATTAATTATAAACATGCCATAGTATAAAAGCCTCATTTGAAAGCTAATCCTTCTAATAAAGTATACAACTTTAAATTCTACAATTACATAAAAAGAATTGTACAGTCAATTCTTTACTTATTTATTTATTTTAACTCATACATTTTTTATTAACTCGTAAATTTCCAGGAACAAATTCGGCTACTTTCTTAAGTTCATACACAAGCAATATATTCAAAATAATGTATTGTGAAAATATTTAGTGTTCAGATTATGAAAACCCGTAAAACTCCTCTTTAAATACAGTTCGTGTGCATATATTATGTATTGAAGAGAGAAGTAGGCAGATAACAAATAAGATTTATGAAGGAATAAAACAATATTTCAGAGACCAAAATAAATTCAACTTGACTACAGGAACTGAATATCAATAAGGCTAGGTAACAGAGGTCAGGTAGAATGTCTGATCAAAGATGTTCAAAGTTGAATATTTCATTGTTAATCAATCTCTCAAAATACTTATACAAAATATTTTGCCATCATTATATACTATTTGGATGCGCCGTAAACCTTAAATAATAGCACAATCAAAGTAGTTATTGGCTTTTCTTCGTGTGCATCGTCCAAGGCAACGATCGTTCGTATTTATAATTTTTTCTGAGGGCTTCGCCCCATTTACTTTGAACTTACATTATTAATATACCTACACAAATTTAAACAAACCATTTAGAAAAACCCTTTTGTTTATTTCGCGCTGTAAAGTATGCACGGTATTCCTTATAAACATAACAAGTGTTATATATTAAATGTAATGTCTCTATTATTAACATAAATGAAACAATCGCCTTGAGGAAAAGTAAAGGAACACATCGAAGCAAGACACAAGGAAACAATAAATCGAACGACAAGCAATCTATAACACTTCGATAAGTAACAGACCTGCTGAAATTCAATGAGGGTGGAAGTTGGAGACAACCCGATCCTGGGAGGAGGCGCGTTGGATGGCGTTCTAAAACACTTCTCCGAACATTTAATATTCAACACGATATAAGAACGATTAACTTATCTTAATTAACTGGCGGGAAAGCTTAACAATGGGACAAAATCACACACTGACCATGGAGCAAATAAAGCGTTTTAAAATGTTAATAATCCACTGAACGTGAGGTTACTTATTACTGGTATTAATAGTATTTCTATAACCCAATTTCTATATAGGATCAGAATCCTGTCAATACCGATTTTAGGGTCTGTTTAACAGAGGGTTTGAACCATAATACTACACAGTACAAGTGCAGCAAAGGAGGCTAGTACCGACCTGGTAAATCAAAGAGGGCTTTCTCAAAGGACGTAGAGGGATCGTTCCAATGCAAACATATCCAACCAGTAAATCTGAGTTTCCAGAAATAATATAAATACAAAGTCAGAGACATACTTACTCAACTTGCAAGTTCCAGGTCGGACACGGACAGTTCGTCTGATCAGAACCAACCATGAATTGAACTGTGTTATCCCTAGACTGCATAGGATGATGGCAACCTACTCTTTCCTATGTTGACTTTTTTAATGATTGTGATCATCACATAAAGTCTGTTTTTATTTCATTTTAATTTGTTGTTGTAATGTTCTGCATGTAAATATTTATTGTTGCATTCTGTCACTAGTTATCTTTTTTGAGCATTAATCTGGTCAAAGTCTGCACGTATTTGATTATTTAAAGTTTGGCTTGTTTTGCTTTATTTATTCTGTCTCTGTTATTGTTGTATGAACTATGAAGCAAATTATCTTGACCTTGAAGCCTGCAAATGTATTTATTCGTGTTTTTTTAATATTGAATTATAGTTGTACTGTTTTTGTATACTTGCATTGTACACTGGCGAATGCCGTTTATACTCAATAAATAAATAACTTCTAAAAATGTTGTATAATGAGTTAAAGAACTTTTACAAATTATTAACTAACTATTTTGGCCATCAACGCAGATCTTGCTTTAAATATAAGTTAGTTTTGTCAATCTTAGATTAAATTTAAGAACAGTGTTTATGGAAATTGTTGGTTAAAAAACCTAGGACACAAATCGACGAGAAGCATAAATGCAAAAGCTGTCGTTCTTGCGCTTTTTGTAGTTACGCACACTCATTAGATTATACCAATGGTTGTTTATATAAGTAACTGTAAGTTAAAGTATTTGATTGTACCCGTGAAATGTTCTGGAAAATCCATCACAGTGCTCACACATTGAGGAATTAAGTTGTCCAATTTCTTCCATATTGAAATAAAGGTTCAACAACCTTTCCACAACTTGAATTTTGTACTGTTTATTAGTTCATGGTTTGGATTAAAACCACGTTTATGTAAATTCAAAAACCGAAGCAGTTAACTCATAATTCTTTATTAAACTTAATACAGGATCGTAGAAAGATATACGCCAAAAAGTATAGCTCAGCCTCTCCCCCATAACACGCCGCACCACCATCATCACCACCGCCGTCGTCGCTAAGCTCTCTCTTTGGTACCGCGCCCATCCATCATCGCCCGACCCGCTCGAGCTCTTCAATGTCTTGTTAACCTTAGGCGCCTTTGTCACTCCATAAATAATGACGTAGCCCTTGTGTGAGTTTGAAAATATGCCTTTGATTTATGGCAGAAGTAGATTGACAATGTATATTATATAACTGTGTTTGAAAACAATTTCTCCACCTAGAGTGTTAAAATTTATAATAGTTAATCAGCACTTGGGTTGTTGTAAGAAAGGGGCTATCAACTCTGCTATAATAGATAATTATACATCAATACTTACTTGATGTTTTATAAAAATAACAAATTTGAATTCCGTGGCACGAACAGTATTCAAATTCCAATACGGACTACCACTTTAAGTGTTACTACTGGCTTGCAGGGGACAATGCCCCTAACCTTGCTCTAATACTCTGCCTCATCTTTTTTCACTCTTTACATACTGAGGAAAATAAAACAATATAGGTAAGTAGGAACATATGACAATTTGTAAACAATGTAGACACTTAGTCATATGTTTTATTGTAAACAACGCAATGGTTTTTAAATCCCCATGCTTGTCTTATGGGGGATGTTTTATGCTATTTCTCGTTTGCTAGTAACATTTTGAAAATACTGTTATTTTTCCCGATTCCCTGGGATCAAGACCTTAAATTTGAGCAGTCCCATCATCCTGCGATTTGCCAAACTCCCACGATTTTGACATAACAATTTCGCTTACAGAATTATATATAAAGATGTCATTTTGATGAAGTAGTATTATTTTTTTTTTAATTCGCAAATTTTTGTAAACTGTCAATTTTAAGTAAATATTTGCTTACATTAACAATTGTTCAAAGTACACAACCATTACTACCCTGACTTTATCTTTAGGGATGCTCGAACCCTACTGCATGATGTTAGCAGCGATGTGGTTTCTGTGGCATGCCAATCATAAAGAGGCATGCTTGATCAGCCGCCTTTTATATCGGAATTTGCTAATCAATAAAGGCTTTGAGAAGGTTCCTCAGGGTGCGTTCCTGTCAAGTATTGAGCTTGCGTTGCCTTTGTTACGGGTTGGCCGACGTGTGTTCGGGTTGATCTCTAGGGATGCTCTCGGTGTACAGTATACACGACACAGGAACCAGGACTAAAAACACGATACGAACTGAATGAACAGTAGAAGTTAACCTTTTAGAATAATAATTTCACAATTTGACATTTGTCCAATGTATCATTTAAGTACACGTATTATTTTACATAACTGAAGTTTATTTGGATTTTATACCTTTTAATTGTACAATTAAAATACGTTTGAGGAAGAACAACTCCGTTGTAGAGTGTGCCCTACTCGCATTAAAATGATATAACTATATTTTATTGAGTTTTATGTTAATACTCACACCTGTTTTGTACTCAATTCATTTATATTACAATATTGCCCTATCCCTATAAAGTAAAATAATGTCTTCGATTGAATAAAATGAGTTGTACTGTCGACTGTTTTACCTAAAGGATAACATGTTTACATACGTAATAACGTAACTGTTGAAATAACGGGGTAAATATATAAGTTGTACTGTCGACTGTTTTACCTAAAGGATAACATGTTTACATACGTAATAACGTAACTGTTGAAATAACGGGGCAAATATATAAGTTGTACTGTCGACTGTTTTACCTAAAGGATAACATGTTTACATACGTAATAACGTAACTGTTGAAATAACGGGGTAAATATATAAGTTGTACTGTCGACTGTTTTACCTAAAGAATAACATGTTTACATACGTAATAACGTAACTGTTGAAATAACGGGGTAAATATATAAGTTGTACTGTCGACTATTTTACCTAAAGGATAACATGTTTACATACGTAATAACGTAACTGTTGAAATAACGGGGTAACTATATAAATTACGTTTTCCAATTCTTTGGACGAGGAAGGCAAGATGTTAAATTAAGTTTGGTAGCTGTGCTAGACAGACAAACTGATGAGGACGTCGGAAAACTTATCAGGAAGTCACTAAATTAGTCTTCTAGTTAACTAGAAACCACTACCATTTAATTTGTCCTATGTATCATAGGTTGCGGCCACAACCGCAAAGGATACATTTAAATAATTGTTTGTTGTAAATGGAGCGTTATGAGGAAGGGACCTCAGCGCATTCAGATAGAAATTCTCAAGAGTCAACTTCATAACTGAACATCATCATCGTGTGTTTCGCCTAAAAAAACATCAAATCAGGGAAACGGAAATGGCATACTTTTTATACTACATTTAATTCTTACATAATAATAAATGTTAAAACATAGTTTGTTGGATAAAAGATGTTTTTATTAACAGTGATCGCTTTAATTAACAAGAAAAACTAAACTAAAATAATAAATAAAAACTTAATTTCAAACCTAAAAGGAAAACTTAAGTTATTTAATTCATACAAATTGATAATCTTCGAATGAGATGGATCTGTTAACATCTAATGAAACGGAATGACCGCCGTGATCAACCACGAGTCATAAAGTACCAAACGCAGGTGGATTAGAGAACTGTTTACCCTACTAGGCTCGCTGCCTCTGCGCTTTGTTGACCACTTATGTGGTTACACTTAGGATTATGACACGCATGGCTTCAACTGCAACCTATTACTACAGAGTGGTAGGGGGGAGGGGGTTGATAGTAGCTATTTATATATGTCATTACGTGGTTATGTCAAGTGTTGGTCTCTTACACCAAATTATATGAAAAGGAATATTCTTAATGAAGAATTTAATTACAATTAAAATGAATATTAATTTCTTAAAAAAGTTATTACAGTTATAATCCATAAAATGTTATGGATAAATCAATTTACAAAGCTACTTTACAAATTGTAATGTTATATTTGGGGGAAACGGTGTATGAACATGGAGAGTTACGATTAATCACACAACGAATAGGAGAGAGAGGTGGAGAAGGAATCAGACCAAGAGAGAGGGTGGGTATGAAGAAGGGGGGAGGGAGGAGGATTACGTTAGGGAGAGTGTATATGTTAACATGAGGGGTTTACATAAATAATCTGTTATTATCATTAAACAACAGCGCAGTTAACATAGACATTGCTCACACAAAAATGCAGTAAATTTTAAAATATATACATTTGTGAAAACTAAATTACTAAATACGTAGTCGTATTCACAACTGAAATCGTACCTTATTTATAAACACGAATGAGTAATGCCCATAGAATTTTGAGACGCGAATGTGAATCACGATCGCAACTGTTCCATATTTACTTAGTTTCCTTATCAGGTAGAGCTACATATTGCTATACATTAATATTTAGAAAGTTGTACACTGATCAAGCAGAGAGTTTTGTTCCCCACTTCAGTTATTGGAAAAGATTAATTCAAGTTGAGACCAAAACATATTGTTAAATTAAATGTAACTGTGGTTTTATTACCTGTCAGAAACTGCTGCGATGGTACGAACACGTGAAAAGAGCAAACGTTTACTCAACATTTGCTTTGTACGTGATTGAATTATAGGTTATACTCAATCTACAAGGCTGCAAAGAAGAACACAAATCAATTTTACATCTTCGCCAGATATATTAATTCAGAAAGGTTCTGGAAAATTAAATGATTGCCAGATGTATCATAGCAGCTGGAAGTTAGTTTAAAAGTGACCGTTAACAAATTCACTCCTTCTTCTTTTGCTATCAAAAGTCTGAATCTTTCTATTTGTGGAGGATTTTTATTAATATTAAAATAGTAGAATGCTAAAAAATTTAAAACAATTTTTTTAAGAGCAGCAGTTACTGTTTAATTTATTATTTCTTTAATTTTGTTTATTGACATCAAAAATGTCTTTATAACTAACGGTAACAGAATATGGTCTTTCAGGAACGGGATCAAATGTACTAATCTTAGGCTCAACTCGGATGTTTCTTGATGTTTTCACAGTTATCATAATTGTCAACTTGATATTAAATCTTGATATTAGACTTGATAAACTCGATATAAAATAGTTAAACTTGATATTAAATCTAGAACACTATGAAGTTTGAATGGAAGTCTCAATATGTCGAACTCAAAGAATTCAAATTTGTTTTACGTGGATAATCGATGTTTTGTCAACATTTTCAATAAGCTTATTGTTCACGATTCACTGAGTTTGATGTAACACAACATTTATAACAGTGTCTTTAACTAGGAATGTATCCAATAGTATATATTAATCCTGAATTTATTACCTGTATAAATTAAATTTCATAACTGTATTCAGTAACATCTCGGTTATCTGAGATCATAAGAGATCACTTTTTCTCGCAGCAAAATAAGAATAAAACTATTTTACAGTGCCCGGCAGCAAAGAAGTCCGTTGGGCTGCAGCCAACAGGACGAGAGCGCGGCGTTGACAAGTGTACAGTAGCCTCGCACAGTCCCGGCACCCTGCTAAAAGCCGCTCGAGGCTACAGACACAACGAAGCTCTGTAGCAGCTCCGGTGTGGCATGAACTGTTAATACTGAGGGCGA
Organism: Allygus modestus; assembly: GCA_963675035.1. Taxonomy (NCBI): domain Eukaryota; kingdom Metazoa; phylum Arthropoda; class Insecta; order Hemiptera; family Cicadellidae; genus Allygus; species Allygus modestus. The sequence goes on along the minus strand of OY776115.1, from coordinate 61,047,089 downwards.
TTTAATTTATTCTCTTTAAATGATTAATGAGAATACATATAAATAATGAATATAATATTAGTATAATTTGCAAATTGCTGTACTATTAAATAATATAAATATTGTTAATATATATATGAATGAACAATGTACAAAAATACCTTAAAAGGTTCCGATATCCTCCTGTGTGATTTATTGTAATAGTTTTGTTTTACACAAATCAAACAAACAATAAACATTGTACACAATTTTGCGCTCACGACTATGCACCGTTTCCCTTTTTTTACCGCTTGTAGACGGTTGTTCCATGGTAATAACACAAATACTAAGAAATAAAAAACAAAAACACAACTACCATATAAGACTCAATATTAACTAAAACGTAGAACTGATCTTAAAGCATTATATGACTATTGTAACACAGTTTGTACAAATGCAAATTAAATTAAAATCGACGTCCAAAACATGAACTGTCATCTGACTTATTCCCGTGACGATCGGTAGATTTCTTGGAAACCGAGTGCCGGATATAAGTACAATACCCCTTCGTCCTACTTTTATTCATTGTTCAGAGATTTATAGGGAAAGTAATTGCCTCAATGGTTTAAATTTGGATTATAACGAGAAATAGTACTTTTATATCGCTGTTTATTTGAACTTTACTTTACTAGAACTTTACTAGATTTGTAGATATTTTAGAGTTCAGACGTTTAGTACATCAAACAAAATCAAAATAACATCCAAGAACTCCATTTGCTAGCCTTACAATCAAAGAATCTAATCAAATTAGTTTTTAATATAAAAGGAAAAAAGCTATCGCCCCAAACTTTTTTTTAAAATGTTCGTAATTTATTGTTCTTTAACACAGTGTTACAAGATTTGTTGCAGTTTTACATGTTTTACCCAAGCGCCTTGATTTAATGTAACTAGTACAATGATTCGGCGTCAAGCGCTGTTAGAGCGGGGAAACAGCTTGGCAACCACGCGTGATGCGTATTGGTTTATTCAAGGTCACGTCGACTGCAGGCTCCGCCTCCAACGGACTTCTCTGCTGCCGGGCACTGTAAATCTTAATTTGTTTGTTGAGGCTCAGAATTACTGTACATTAAAACTACAAAGAAAGGTTAATTTACCTTTTGTTCCGTCAGAGTGATCCTTACTGGCTACCACGTGACTACTAAGCTATTAAGGCTTTAAACCAGATCGTAACCACTCATCTGAGGTCATAACCACTCATCTGAGTTCATAACCACTCATCTGAGATCATAACCACTCATCTGAGGTCATAACCACTCATCTGACGTCATAACCACTCATCTGAGGCCATACCACTCAACTGAGGTCATAACCACTCAACTGAGGTCATTACCACTCAACTGAGGTCATAACCACTCATCTGAGGTCATAACCACTCATCTGAGGTCATAACCACTCATCTGAGGTCATAACCACTCATCTGAGGTCATAACCACTCATCTGAGGTCATAAACACTCATCTGAGGTCATAACCACTCATCTGAGGTCATAAACACTCATCTGAGGTCATAACCACTCATCTGAGGTCATAACCACTCATCTGAGGTCATAACCACTCATCTGAGGTCATAACCACTCATCTGAGGTCATAACCACTCATCTGAGGTCATAACCACTCATCTGAGGTCATAACCACTCATCTGAGGTCATAACCACTCACCTGAGGTCATAACCACTCAACTGAGGCATAAACACTCATCTGAGGTCATAACCACTCATCCGAGGTCATAACCACTCATCCGAGGTCATAACCACTCATCCGAGGTCATAACCACTCATCCGAGGTCATAACCACTCATCTGAGGTCATAACCACTCATCTGAGGTCATAACCACTCATCTGAGGTCATAACCACTCATCTGAGGTCATAACCACTCATCTGAGGTCATAACCACTCACCTGAGGTCATAACCACTCATCTGAGGTCATCATGATTTAAACATTTTTACGTGGCAGGGCAAGATTCAAGTCTACTATATTAGGGTAACAAAATCGTGTTGTATGAGCCTAGACTTGCGTCTCGCTCTGCACGTCCGTCGCGGCGTCGACTGTATTTTTTAAATGAGTGTTTTTAGCCACATTAATTTAAATATTTTCGCACGTATTTCTATGCATTGTGTTTCTTGTAAAGATGCTTAAAGCATAACAACCTCAGATGAACGTTCTTGAAGCCTGAAAATGAAGCTTTAATAGCTTCGAAATCACATAGTAAATAGTAAAGACTACCATGTCTGTATCACTTTGAGGGAACAAAAGAAATTCAACTTTCTTTTAGTTTTGTATTAAATTTCTAGCATAGGTATAGGTTTTGATATAGGTTTTGTGTCGTTGAAAAAATGAAAAATTCTAAATGCAACTGTATAATTAACTTCTGTAATTTGGCCCAAATAAGTATTAAAATACGCTGTAGATAACTACATTCATATGACACTTTCAGGGCCGAACTTTTTATTCATATCATCAGTGGATAAACTAGGTGTTCATGGTTTGTTAAACAGATTGATATTCAGTTTCTTGATAAAAATGGATAATTTATACATAGGGTATTTATAAAGACCATACATCCTCATAACCTCAGCAACAAAAGATGTATAAACACAAGGACAATATGTAAAACTCAATAACAAGTAAATGTAAATGTGATATTTCAACAAGTTACACAATCTTTAACAAGGTTACAGATGTGATCTATATAAAGGTTAATTCATATATACGAAATGAAAATTGTTCTCGGAAGATCCATTAAATTTGGGATTTTATTCTTAACTTTAGTAACATTATCAGAGAGATTTTCCTTTCGACAAATTACTTTAAAAGTTGTACCATACAAATTATAAAATATGAAATAAAATGTATAGAAGTCAGAGAACATCACTAAAAAACGACATGAGTACCTCTCTATTATTTTTAAAATGAAACTTAGTTGTCAACTAAGCGAAGAAAGATATTAAGTATAATGTATATATTTTATAAGATATTGTTTCATACAGATTGAAAACCGATGCCTACATATAAGATATTTCAAGTATGAATCTGGTACCACAATAGCTTCAAGTTTGGCTGATAATGGCTGTTTATGGGCAACATTGATGACGAGCGATTGGCAAAGTTGACACGACAGATTATAGTCAAAGTTTCGCCCTCAGTAACCGCGATTATTGTTATCATAAAATATGTGTTTTTTAATTACGCCAGCTATTCTAATAAATCTTGCGGTCTAGTTTTTTGCTAAAACGTTATTATTAACGGGCAGGGTGGTATATACATAGTCTTTAATTTACATAGTTACATATATGTTTTATTTGAAGGTATTATTATGTAAATAATTTTGGTAACAGCATTTTAGTTGTTATGTTATTTTCTATTTAATACAATATTTAATTTTTTTGAACGTCTCTACTAACTAGTGTTAATGGAAATGTGCATTTTGGAATTTTAAACCGTTTTATGTTTCTTTGTTTTAAAATTATACGAAATATGTCATACAACTTCTACAAAAAGTAATTTTAGTTTAATTAATAAGCTGCTGATTAGATCGAAAGATAAGCAAAATACATCTTATCCAAATAGTGACTGTTAACGTAAAACTTAATTAAATAGTAACGATTGAACTGTTAATTTAAAAGAGATATTCATTTTTTTCGCTACTCAACATAAAATGTATTAATCCATAAAACGTAAAATATTTCATTACTGATTTATTTAGTGACTAATACACTATCTCATTCGTTAGTACTTGTAGGCCCCTACATTCAAGACATACTGTTTATTTTCGATCGGCGAAATCATTGATTGTGACTGAATAAGATATGGTGGAAGAAGATTGAAGCAATTTAGCGAGAGAGAATCAAGATTGAACCAAGAGACAAAAACAGTGGCGGGTCGCCAACGCGGGCGATGCAAAAGTGGAAATTCTGAAAGTAAAACTGATAATGTCACTTTCAGGACCGAACTTTTTATTCATATCCTCAGTGGATAAACTAGGTGTTATAAAATCTCCAGAATTAAATTTTAAAAAGATTTATATTATTCCAAAAATGTTTTGTCTATGAAATTGTATTCCCATATTATTATGTTAATGGTGCTTTGCACATCTTTACTCACCTTGGTCTTCGGCCTCAGCATTGCAAAGCTTGGCCTTCGGTCTTCTTTGTTTAATCGTTCTGGAGCCCATTCGGCCTCCAGCATTAACAACTAGGTCTACCTGCATTATTAAACACTTCAATTTTGTAAATCAATTAACAAATGTTGTTTGCTGTTCCGTAAATATTTAGGGTATTTGGATGTTGTGTGAGGTAGTGGTTGTAAACGAAGCCGCGACAAATAAAGAACCTTTTGTAAAACACTTAAACAAAACCTGACTGTATAAAAGCTAATAAGTTGATTATACAAAAAGGTTGATAAAACGTTAAACTAAATTATGTGTGGACGTGTATTTGTACAAAATGAAAATCCCTGGCCAAACATCTAAACCTATATAGCAATACGGATTTGAATACTTTTTCATTTTTGTTGTGAATGTCCCAGGATTGAATAGAATATTAGTGGTTTACATACCTTTCGTCATCAATCCTAAATGTAACACAATGGTTACCATGGTTTCGACACCTTTTGTGGCATGATCACACCTTCAGTAGAGAATATATCCTCAAAATTTCAGTTCATAGAACTTCGTCACTTCTTGTTTAAAAAACATATATAAAACAGTTTATACAAATTGACATGAACACAGGACACACACACACACACACACACACACACACACACACTCACACACAAATCTCACCGGTCGGTGCACTGTAAACTGACGGTACCACGTTGTGTTACTAAGCGTTGGGTAACAACGTGGTACCGTCAATTTCCAGTGTCCCGGCCGGTGAGATTTGTGTGTGTCCTGTGTTCATGTCAATTTGTATAAACTGTTTTATATATGTTTTTTTAAACAAGAAGTCACGAAGTTCTATGAACTGAAATTTTGAAGATATATTCTCTACTGAAGGTGTGGCCATGACACAAAAGGTGTCGAAACCATGGTAACCATTAAATTACATTTAGAATTTGAATACTCTTGTATATTGTCGATTTCCTGCAACATAGATAATTTACGACGTAGCCCTATGGAAATATCTTAAAATTCCTTCAAAAAGATACTAAGAAGGTATTTTCAGAAACGAGCACTACCCTCCTCCCCATGGGTCTTCAGAGTTTAATTTTTATTCTTATAGTCATTCACTTGAATTCTATCAAATTATAACTTTAATAGATGTTCAATATTGTAAATAGTTTAGAAAGTTAACCACAGAATGCAGCACTCGCAAGTGGATGAAGCCAGATATCGCACAAGCTTGTTAGAAGTAAGTTTAACAGCTTATAAAAGTTGTTATAAAAAAATCATTATATTTAAGACTAATATACTTGTAATTAGGTCTATAAAGAAATTCAGAATTTTCCGTCAGACAACAAGAGTTTTAACATTTAAATATCGCAAAGCAAAAGGTAATTATTGTATAGAAAAGGGACAGATTGTTTTTATAAACGTATTCACCAATCAATTTACTTGATTTACGCGAATCCAAAATGTCTGACTTTAATTTTGTTTCGTAAAATTAATGAATGACACATGCCAACATCAGCTAACGATTTAAAATGACAGATTTATTTTATAGCCAAATGTAATATGACATGTACCAGATTGATGAATTGTCATTTTATTTCTGAACCCATTAGATGAAAACGTAAAGATGGTCTGTAAATCGGGTTTACTCTCAATTACAGCGATAGTAACGTGAGCGTAATTAGGATTTTATTGCGTAAAACGTTACTTCTGCCCTTTAGTGATCTACAATTATGTAATATATGAATCAAGCAAAAATTGTTGATGGGCTATATCAAATTGTACAGCTTGCTACAGACATTAGGTAAGGTTTGGATACGGTATTTATCAATAACTAAATCTGTTTCAGCCTAACATAACCAACCTTACCTTACCGCCGCGTCGTGCTGTTACACCCGTTGGTAAGACGCTAATGCATAACATACGTACACATACACTAAACATTCCGTTTGATGCTTGAATTTGCGCGTTGCATTGCGCACGGGTTCTAATTAGTTGTGGCTTTGGCAGCCCTTACCTAGCAGAAACATGAACTATAAATTTATGTAAAGGAACTAAATAACCATTAGAACCAACAACGATTCAATAAATAGAATGCACATCTCACTTACTTCATTAGTTGTGAAATCAACAAGAGGAAATCCGTCAGACTTCAAACAAAACATTGACAACAATAGCGTGGACCGTGTAGATTGAACGTACTGATATTTAATTACCGGCTGTCCCATGTCTGACCTAAATATTAACACGGAAAATAGTATTGTCGTACTACATATTATTGTATTAACCTTATAAATGAATATGGAGAAAACATAGTTGGACATAAAATCCACACGTTAACATGTGTTTTATAGTTATTATTATTATTCTGTTTACATTTAAGCTTAACACAACATATTCAGTTTAAGGTAAATTGTTGATGCATAACAAGTAGGATATACAAACTTGGCAAACAATGTTTTTACTTTGATAAACTTTATTTTACTGCCTACATAAAGTTGAACCAAAAGAATGAACATGCTTGAACCTACTCGATAAACAATACTAGACATTTCTACCATGGAATATTATCTATCAGCAAGTTGATAAATGAACACGTCAAACATGTGATTAAAACTGTTAAAACGTTAGACGAGGTGATATCCCGTTCTCCGCACGGGGATCTAGCAGGCATAGAGCTAGGTTTTAAAAGTGTATTTATATTGTAATCAGCTGAATAACTAAATAAAACATTACTCCATACTCCATGAGAGTAACAATGGAATTTTAAAGCCTATGGAGCGAAGCTCCTTTTTCAAACTCCAAAAGGCACATCCAGAGAGCAAGAATTTGTCATTGTTACCAAACATGTATACAAAATAGTAGTAAGATGGATCGAAAATCGCCGAACAAATATTAAGACATTCTTTGAATATTATAGATCCTAAATAACAATGCGATTGGTATTTAATTGGTTTGCTGGACAATAGAAAAAGCATTTCATGAGCACTTAACCTGGAACGAGAAAACAATTCACAACAGAAGCAAGATGTTTAATGGTGGGCTGACTAGCACTTGACGTTTTACAGCGTCTTCTAAAGAGCAACTGGACACTTGACAAGTCTAGGAACAGTTTGCAACCATGTCAGAGTCATTATTGTTTTATTTTACACGTACATAACATGGATCATGTACTACTATAATCAAACCTTGTAGTCACAGTAGCAATGGCTAGTGTTATGGATGGACTTGAAATTTATATTTATAAAATTATTAACAGAATAATTAATGTAAATTAAGTAGTTTTTTTCTGTGAATCTTAAATAATCCTAACTACCTAGATCAAAAATAAACAAAGAAAAAATATTTAAAATTTGTATGTTAGCTTTTTACGACATTTTTAAACTGAATGGACGAATGTTTTAAGACTTAAAATATGTTTCTCTTCTGAATTTTATTTATATAAAGGTTATTGGTACAGTTATGTTGTATCTAACTCATTTTCAGTAAAATAATAATAAAATTCATACGGAATAAGCACACTTTTATTCGTAAAGACTTAATTATACATGAGGATGAACAAACTGTTAGAGCATCTAAATTTTAGAGGCGAACAAAGCAATGAAAAATTAATCCGAACGGTAAAGCGTTCAATATTAAAGACAAATTGTGAAATAGAGTCGGGATTGACTGACTGATGGGCGAGGGTTTGACGGATCGACTCAACAGGCGGGAGCATAGCGGGCAGTCAATAAACGTCGGGAGGAGGAGCTCGATGCAATTAATCCTGTTATACCAATGAAAGTGAGAAAAAAATGTTGTGACTTAGTTTTAACTAATGCAAATAAATAAAATGTAGGACAACAAATGTATTGCTCACTATCACTAGATGTATAACCAATAAAAAACATGTCGAAGATTGAGACCATTAAAACAATAAAATCACTTTGTATCAGTGAGGGAGACAGTTGTACAATCAAGCATAAATTTAAAACATACAAAAACTACTTATCTTGAAAGCAAATTTAGCTTTTTTACCAATCAATGTTTACCACAGTCGATAGTAGTTTGATACAATTACATTCCTAATAGCCATGTAAAGCATAATCGGGAATGGATTGAAAATGTAAACAAACACTTCCCTTGCTGTGTTATAACAAAACAACTTAAAAAGATTTTTCGTGCTACTGACGTTACTCCTTCAAAATTTTTTCTCACTTTTATAATGTCCCAAATTAATTAAGCTGCATGTTGGAATGGAATATTTTTTACATGGTCAATAACGTCTATGAATTTATTTTTTGTTTCGTTCCCTGAAAGATTCCCTAAATTCACCGTTAACGTTTTTGCTATCAAAATTATGACAAATTAAATTACTCACGGCTAGGCTACTAAAACAAAACCATTACTGCACAGAGTTTTGGAACAATTGCATAAACTATACGTCAGCGATGTATTTATGTATACGCCAATGCATACATCCCGTCGATAGGCAATTGTATATTTTTATTTCGAAAAAAAGCGGCGAAAGAGTCAATTAAGTAATTTGGCGAGAAGAGTTAAGATGATGCAGAGTCAAGGCCTATGGCGCTGCGCCAAAGCGAGAAAATAAGAGGTTTATTAATTCGTTCTTATAAATTTTAACTTTAGTCTTTAAAATAGCGTGTCATGACCTTTTCATCATTTGAAACGGGACACTCCACAAATATTCTAAATGTTGGAATATTCCTCAGTTAAAATGAATTGCAAATAATGCCCAACTTACGTGCGCCCAAAATCACATATAACTGAAAGAAAATATTTTTAAATTCCATTGTTGTCTGCAGGAAATATGCAGTTATGACTTGAAGCAATACAGCATGTAAAGAACTAATATTTCATTTAAGGGGAAAATAATTTATTGCTTTATATCGTTGTGGTCTATTGATATTTGCACAAAAAGAATTTGTTCCGATAGTTCCCGTAGCAGCAAACCTGCGTACCCCGCCCCCATGGAGAATAAGAAAAATGTTATATCCATTAATTATGAACATACATTAATAAAACTTGGTATGTGGCTTTACCTAATTGAGTTATATTGATATTTGGATAAAAAAAAAACATTTTTTGTGTTCCTTATTTCAGCAAACCTGCACACTCAGCTGCCATGTTATTCTTATGGAGAAAAATTAAAAACGAGATAAACAGTTTATTTATGAATGTATATTGATGAAACTTGGTATGTGGCTTTATGTGGCATTAAGATACATGCATATGCATTGGAAATTCGCTGAGTACGCAGGTTTGCTGCTACGGGGGTATTTTTATTTTAGCTCCTCCACTACAAAGGGTGGGTACAGATCTAGTTGTTAAATAAAACAACAATTAAAATATTTAAATCTGTTCCCATAGATACCATGTCACTTGTTCTTGTGAATCTTAAACGCACAGCTCGAACAATTGAATTTTGTCTGACAGTGTGATATTGTATTGTTTTTTTGGGATTTGCTATGAGTAAGGTAGGTTTAAGTAGGAGTTTGTTGGTCGGCCTGGGGCTGGGTGGGCCGGCTTTGGCTCTCTTCCGGAGGGGTCCGCCGGGCGGGAGTTCTGTTGGGTCCTCTGGGTCCAGCAGACCTTCTGGCTTGGCTGACGAGCAGTTCGTCCGGTGGGCATGGTCCACCGCCTTTATTAATTAGGACCCTTCCCGAACAGAGCCGGGTCGTCGTACCCTCCCCCGTCCTACCGCACTCGACTACTTGGGTCAATCTTCTCGTAGCTGGGGGATAGGAATGGGGATAATTGAGAATATTTGACAATAGAAAACCTATGAGAAATCCATGAAAAGGCCTAAAGCCCACCACGCAGAGGGCGCTGGAGGAAAACTTCCTGCTATGTGAGATGGAAAATACAGTCCCAATAAAGGATCGGGATGGAGGTGTAAAAGACGTCCAAACAGCCACTGACCGAAAACATCCCAGCGATCCCTTGACGTCACACATCTAGATGATTTGTGACCCTACTTTGCAAGACATTGCCTACGTCAGACATCTTAAGACGCTGCCCAGCACGGACGTTTGCAGGACTACCAGATCAACCGTCCTGGAAAGGTGATAATGAGGAGACGAGGACTGCATTAAAGGAAACCTGAACAACGCTTCCTGTCAATGAGAAATGTGAATATAAACGACATCACAACAAATAAATCCTGGTAAATAAAATTGATGAACTTTGAAACAACAAATATTCTTTCATTTTTCTTAAGCCTGTAGCTAAATATATAAAAGTATGTAGGTATGTTTGAAGTATTTACACAAGTTTGATGAGAAATGTTTTTCATTTACATAATAAAACATAAAAATTAACAAAAATACAAATTTCTGAAGGATACATAAAGTCACAGAAGGGATTTCAAACAAATAATACAGGAGTCGTTGTTTTGGCCTTCAGTTTTACATGTAAGTTCATATAAAAAATTTGAAGACAGGCTCTAAATTTATTTTAAAACAGTGCTGAACTTTTCTTGTTAAAATTATTTTTCATATAAATAAATTGATTGAAAAAATAAAGACCCCAACAACGATCAATAAATTAGTAGGAAGAAGAATTTATTTATATGTAAAAATCAATGTTTGTTGTCTCTTTATCCTTTCCACTCTTATACCACTGGTCCGATTGCGATGAAATTTTGCATGGCCATTCAGGTTAACCTCAGGAATGTTTCTAGCCACTAATCAAGGTCCTATAACCTAAAGGGTTCGCCCCGCTGGAGTTTGAAACTATCAATGTTAACCTTATAGAGTAATGATTAAGTCTCCATAGTAACAATATTTTTACTTTCTCCCTTTATACATAGTATATGGAGAAAGTATTGTTCTCGTCAAAATTTTCTAATTTGAGTTGTTAGTGGAAATATTCGTTTTGGTCCTCCCTGAATCCAAAAAAAAAGTGTTTTTTACGTGATGTCTGTGTGTCTGTCTGTCTGTCTGTATGGATGTGTACAGAGCTAGAGACGACACCAGTGGACCGCTTTAGATGAAATTTGGTATGTATGTACTAAACCACGATATATTCAGGTATTTTTTCATTTTTTTGAATTTTTGACTTTTAAGGGTAATTATATCCCCCAAAAACCACCAAAAATCATGAAAAGTCCAAATTTATCAAAAACGGCTCTAACGATTTTAATTAAACTTTATTGGTTTGTAGAGCTTTCGTTTTCCAACAAAATGATACCACTTGCATTTCTGTATAAATACGGGTTCAGCAATTACAGGGCTTAAAACATAAAAAAATCAGTTTTTTGGATTTTTCATAAAAAAACATAAATATAACAAATATTACTATTCACCATTAATAAGAGATCAAAAAACTAAATAATTTGGTATTTTGAATTACCATTCTACGATTCCTGGTTGCGGAGAAAACCTAAATTTTCATTTTGCTGTAAACGCAGTACGTTGTCCAATGTTATTCTTATGGGGAGTGCAAAAATTACTATTTTTCTCTTATTCACTGATCAATATCGTCCAAACTTGATATACTTATCATGTTAGCATTGACCAACAGAGGAAATTCCAAATATGTTGCCCCTTAATAAACCTGAGGGGGGAATAGGGGGCATTTCGCCTCTTAAAACCACGTGTATAGCAATGGATTCTATAGTGCCTCTAAAACAGGGATTTGGTTGGAAGTTTTTGTAAACAACTTGTTTACAAGATTTTCTGTACATTCGACCGTGCTTTGTATTCTATATTTAGTAAATAAAAAGTAATTTATTCGTTACAGTTGGGCTAAAAGGGAGAAAGTATGTGTCAGTTTCCTGATACCGTTTATTTCTTAACTAAACCAATTTATTTAAATAAACAGCTGTTATAAGGATTATATATCTAACTAAAGACTGTCATTGTTTTATTAGTGAATTTCCTATGGAAAGTGAACTATTAGCATCACCCGCACGGAGAAACTTAAGCCCGGGACCACCATAGAAGATCCTAACGTGACCCCCTGAACACGTTTTGGGGGTTCGTTCAAAATTGTATATATATATATATGTATATATATATTTATATTTATATGTGTGCAGGCACTCTAGCGGTCGCATTTTTTCTCCGATTTACTTCAAATTTGGTAGGGACGTTCCTTTCTATAATCAGTTGGACAAGTTCGTTGGGCAAAACAATCGTAAACCTCTAAACCCCTTTTTTGGGGATTAATCTTTCAAATTTCGAGTTTTTGGGCCCAAAAAGGGTCAGAAAAGACCCTGATGTGAAATTAATTAATGTAAAAAGATGGGAATTAGTGTGACGAAACTTTTCAGCCCTCTCTCGTCATTCTAGCCTATATATTTCTGGAGTTATTAAAGGAAATGTGTATTGACCAAACACAGTACGTTGTCTTATGGGGGTTTTACATTAGAAAAACCTGTTATTCATTTTTTGGCTTACTTTTATCGTCCCCGGCCACCTCACGCCTACTTTAAAGCCTGACTGGACCTTCTCCTAACCTTATAATGCGCAAAATTGTATTCCCAGCATTGCAGGTAAATACAACCAGGAGTATCAGAACAGCTAAAAATCAATATTTTCAGATTTGAATAAAAATTGGAATAATTGCATGTTTTTAACTGATTTTGAGTTTTTATAGTTTTTTTATGTGGAAATTCACTTCCCTCACGTCAGCGTGCTGCGTGCGAACTCGTTTACAATTTTTCTACTCTGAATATTTAACCCATTGCGAAGCACGGGTATAGCAGCTAGTATTTACAAAGCTAAGAATAGTGACTAAAACTATCAGCTTGCCACTAAACATATGTGAGTGGTAAACAATAATTATTATATTGTTGAACCGGAATAAATATATGGCATATTATTGTGTACCTTATAAACCAATTTACTAGATAACTATCCAGAATTGAAAACGATGGCCAGCATATGAACGCTATTCTACAATAAGTTAATGGGGCATTTAACGGTATAATTTTTGCAAAAATTACTTTTAGTAAATTTGCGTTCACTTTATCCTCATTACCAGAATAAGGTTAAGACTGAGTTATTGTTATTAAATACGTTTATTGGACTGGTAATGGCAAAGTTAGTAATTCAAGCCTAATATTTTGGTATTCTGTAAAATTAAACAGGCAGTAGCTTTTTTCAAAAGGCAAACAACAATGGACCTTGCCACAAGGAGTGAGCGGGGCTGATGCCAGATATTGAATTACGGGCCAGACCTTCAGTGGCGCATATCAAATCCTAACCATCCACCACAGGCCAACCATCCTAGTCCCAGATGCACAAATTATCCTAATCCTACACTCTAATATGAGTAAGGTTTGCATGCAATTCTGATCTCAAAAACGGCTCTAACGATTTCCTTTAAAAGTTGTAATTATCTAATTTCTGGGTTAAAAATAAGTACTAAACAGGTTTCATCTCCAGCAAAAATCTAATTATGTAAAGAAAAAATTTTTAAATATTAATGAAAATTAACAATAGACATATTGGGTTTCCTATCAAAACAAAAGAATCATAACGGTTGTTTGTAATCAACCAGTGATATGTCAAAGTAATACTCATGTATTTTAAGTATTAACATGCGGATTCCTAAAGGTTGTGACTAAAACCATTGAATGAAGATTAGACACAGTGTGGTTTGTCATATCCAAAATTAATCAAAGGGATATTCAGCTAGTAACAACTGGAGTGACCTTAAAAATGGAGTAGAGGCATAAATGATACAGTAAGTAAATCTGTTCTACAGTTGTAGAACTAATGAAACATTACTCCTAGTTATCTAAACAAACGACTGACCTCCCCAAAGAAAGCTCGGCCCTCAGGTACTTCTAGCACAATTGCATAAGGAAACCAATAGAAAATCCGTGTATTTATGCAGGGTTTTGAAGAAGTCGAATTATCTAGAGAGCTAAAATTTCCAATATTCAATGAATAAAAAGAAGAAGGGAATAAAAAGAAGAAGAAACAAAAGGAGCCTATTGTTTTTGTTTTTGCTCTTTTTCCCCTTTAAGTGATTCGTAAAAAACAAATACAAAACCATAACCGTGAAACGAAATACTGATCAGCTGTTTGTTTACGCATTAAAATAAGATACTTAGTAATCTAATAATATAACTAACCAAATCAGCTAATAACCCTTGTTAATACTCACGGTTGGGACTCACCTTTAAAAATAAACACATACAATTCACATCAGTAAACAATTACGAATAAGACATTAAATTTTTGAACCACAAATGTTTATTCATAGTTAGTTCAATATAAACGCATAACCACACACAATATAGTGTGCCTAACATGTTTTCATAGACATCTACATAAGTCCAAACTCCCATGCCTTTATTTTTCACTAAACAAATTGCAATACATTATTGATTCAACTGGTTTTATCGGTAAACCGTAAAAGTGCATTGTTATCCATTTAATTTATCTGAAGACCAACTAGGAGCTTACCCAATATAACAACTGCATAAAATGGCTTCAAATATTTACATTTTAAAATTCTACTAAGCTATTTCGGGAATGATTTAAAAGATTTGTCAGGTTGAATACAATCGATGCTCTTTAATCAATAAAGGTCACCATCGTAACTATCGTACCTGTACAGCTAGTTAAATTGGTTGAGAGACTTCCACTTAACTTCGTGAACGGATATAAAAAGAGCAATCGCTCTGACGTATTATTAAGTTTTTTCATCTAAATAAGCAATATCACTGAAGCCAACGTCCCGTTAAACGAAGCGCTGCGGTACATTAAGCCCATTCGCTGTTAGGTGAAATAGCCAATCGTATGAGCTTCGCGGTGCACTGATCGCCGAAAATGGCGCTTGAAGTTAACTTTATGGTTTATGGATGGTTATTCATTTATCTAAAAGATTAAAAGAGATGTACGTCATACAAATATTTCAAAACATTATTTTGTAAAGAAAATGTACAGGCAAAACAAACATACAAAAGTTGTTATTTAAAAAAGAGTAATCCATATAAATTGTTCATAACACGTAGTAGGTATATCCAAAGTTAATTAACATTTTAAGGCTTAGGCCGGTATGTGAAGTTACCAAGCAAACCAAGCCAAGACCATCAAGAACCACTTTGGCTAACAAATTCTTAATATATCCGGGAATATTGAATCCAAATTTTAATTAGAAAGCACATAATTATACTAAACTATACAATTTACTTTATCGCATTTCGATGAATGTGTGTGTTTAATACTTTAGTACATGTACACAAAACCCATTAAAGTGTTCATTTAACGATGCTAGTAAGATGTTAAATCTTTATCTGGCCGACCTGCTCGCTAAGTTTTACTCCTCAAGTGCACATAACCGGGCGCTTGCCAAGCCTATAAACGGCTTAATAACTATGTCAAAGTCATTTGACTGGCGTATAAACTCGGTCTCGACTTTATTGCGCTTTATCGGACTTCTTTTTCTGTTAAAAAGTACCTATTTCGAATACTGTAACTTTCGTCACGAGGTTAAACTAAATCAAAAGTCTAAATAATAAACATAAATTAAGATAAAAAATGACCGTCGCTTTGCGAAGAATTTCCAAATAATTAATAGTATAAAAACAACAGCTTTTTACAATAATTTGATAATTTTATTTTGGTATGAGTTATTTTTATTATGGTTAAATTGTGTTTTAATATTACAGTATCTTGTAATCTAATATGATTTCATTATATTAAAAATATTTCTTTCAAAAATCCTCTTTGCTAAGGATGAACGATTAAATCATTTTAAAAACTGGCTCATTCCGTAATTCTAAATATAATCAATCACCAGTCTGAATTTAAACAGTGTTTTATTCAACCATTAAATAAATGACTCGCAAGTCTGAAATGAAACCGATATAATCGTGAAATATGAGTAAATTTATATCAAGCGCAGGATTCACATGTTTAGTAACCAAGGATTTCCCCAAAGTAATAAGCCATATAGTAAATAAATTACATCTGTTGGATAACGAATACATTAAATAAATTGGTCGGCTAAAGTTAACAGGTTTATTTACGTCAAAGCGCAACATCAGTGACGTCAATGCCCCGTAAACTGAACCGTCGCGGTACACTGCGCTGATATGCAGTTAGGAGAAATAGCCAATAACAGCCCTTATGGTGCACCAGTGCCCTAAAATGTCCACCGGACACTCATATTTCATTGGCATATTATCTTTATGCCTACAGAAACGGAACAACAACCGCTTTGAAACATCAAAAGAAGTTGAGGAGAACCAATTACTCTATTATGACCGCACCAACATGAATTTCTGAAAATGAGGTGTTGCTTACCTACTAGAGAAGTGTTTATTACCTAAGCTAGAGAATTTTATAGAGTAGAGAACACCATAACATAGTTACGAACTAGATAGTACAATTTATTTAATACTCTCTTGTATGTAGCTGACGATTTAAGGTTTCTTTATTATTTCATCACAATTAAGACCGCAGGTTGTGAAACAAGTAACATTATAAAAAATCCCATTAGCAAGGTATAATCATCAATCACAGAATCTGTGATCGCTGGGTATAACAGCTCCAAAAGATGGCTAATCTGGACATTTTCCCGGTAAAATCCACCACTGTTCTGAGAATGTTATCGTTTACTAGTTTTAATAAAAGCTGCAAAAACCTAACAACATAGCTGTACGTGACAATGAAATGGTAATCCGAATTTTGACGAAACGATCAAGTTGAGCGACAAATTGTAAAATATAGTTGTCAAGGATTGACTGACGGATGGCCTGACAAAGCTTGATGTGTCGGCTTCACTGATGTGGAAAATGGCCGAAAAACTTCTATATAAGCAATGAAACCAGC
The DNA here is from genome assembly GCA_963675035.1 of Allygus modestus. NCBI lineage: Eukaryota > Metazoa > Arthropoda > Insecta > Hemiptera > Cicadellidae > Allygus > Allygus modestus. The sequence goes on along the minus strand of OY776115.1, from coordinate 61,030,166 downwards.
AGCACAAATTAATTATACTTATGAATTAATTATAGTAATTGTAATCAAGGCACACATTTTACTCTGTCAATTAGTATTTACTAGGAAAACAACAGTAAAATAAACCGAATTAATACAGTGAATTATTCATATTTAAAAGTGCATTACGAATGTGTCTTAAATGTTTTTTTAGATTAAAAATACTCTACTTTATGGCTGGTAGCATGAATAAAGTCACTCTCGCATCTTAAAGCCTCATTTTATTAACCTTTGCCAAGTATCAAATTACAAAAACCACTCACCCAAACAAATCGACAAAAAGGAAACTGCATATTACCTGAAAAATCAAATATCTGTTAGATGTTTTCAAAACAAGTGCATGACTGATGATTAGAGAATCGATTAATGAAATCGCGCATCAGACAGGACGTGAAACTAAAACTGAACTAGTAAGCAGAAAACCCAACTTTAAAAGTTTATGAAAAATAAAGTAGCAGTAAATAAAGCAGGACAGCGGGTTGGTTAAAGACAACAACTCGATTTTGCGCGATACTTCAGCCGTGGATAAACTTCATGTGACATGCAAAACTTATGTTTGATTTTTTTAAAGTTTGAAAAACTCCGATAAAACTTTCTCAGAGATGTTTTCTCTTCATTCCCCTAAGATCTTCAACAACTACAAGCAAACAAACTAAATACAATAGCATAAAGATGTATAACATTTTATTTTGATTTCCAATCGGTCAACTTGACAAGTTTATTAGAAAACATAAGCAAATATAGAAAAATAAAATAAAATAAATATTTTTAACACAACTTGCATGATCACCTAAAGTTAAACAAAGTGACAAATTCAATATACAATTCGATATTGTATGTTGTTGTTTATGTTGTAGAGTCTTTTTTTACTATGATTTGTAAATAAACAATAAACTAGTGATAATCAATTTGCATGTATATCGATATTTTCATTTTTGTAACTATTTTTTTTTTGTTTAAAATACTGTACTTTATGGCTGGTAGCATGAATAAAGTCACACTCGCATCTTAAAGCTTCATATTATTATTAAACTTTGCCAAGTATCAAATTACAAAAACCACTCACCCAAACAAATCGACAAAAATGGTTGTAAACTGTATGACAAGATGAAATTATTGTAAAATGGTGTAAACCGTATATGAATAAATAAAGATCCACTAGTTGGAGTACATATATGATTCTTTCATATATCTTGAGTCCAAAATGTTATATGAATTTCAATTACATATATAGGTAAGTTATTACAATAATGTGTTTATTGTTTATAAATAATACACAAGTAAGCATTTCAAAACCAGTCATCAGTCGAACTACTCAGCCAAGGTATTAGTAAGATATAAATGGATAATAATGGATAGTACACGGATAACAGTAGAACGCCAACCGCTCGTGACACTAAGCCCACACGGGACGTTAGGTTCATAGGCCATAAGAAAAAAGGGCTAATACTTTCGACTACATTGTTCTTGATCGGCTTTAGATAGGAAAAATTATGTTTTGTAAAGTTTCCAAAGTTATGCGTCGTATTAAAAGCACGATGGAGATATAAAATAAATATAATATTTTACCTTTTCTACTACGCCTACATGCACGCAACAACCTAGATGCATTTCATTATTTTTTATGTGGAAATTATCGTTGGCTAGGCAAATCTGCTTACTCAGCAGTTATTTCATTTATATTGTCAATTTATATACTTCACTTTTATTTGCAACCAGTTGCCTGTTTCATAAAAATATCATAAATTCCTTCATATAGAGAAAATTTGGTGAAAGGTACTGTTTAAATAAAAGATAATCTTGGAACCAAGCAAAAACATAGTTGGGAAATTTATAACTGCTTACGGTGATTACGTACTAAAACGTATAGTTGGTTACAATAATGCACTTGTTTACTATTGAGGTTATTTATGCTGTTGAATATTTTGCAACGATTTACCTTAACGTAAGCAAAACAAATAAAAACAAGTTTAGTAAATTGGGGCCTAATCATTAAAACATTAGCTTAGTGGTCAATGAGTGGAAATTTGTCGGCATACTTAGGAAGGGGTTGGCTGTTGATATTTAACATTTAGAATCTAAAGTGACAAGATATCCCAGAGGAACGAGATTTTAGAGATTAACTGACTGGCAGAGAAAAATCATCACTCAAATTTGGGAAGCTTATTCCGCGGGGAGATCACGCTAGGATTAAGCTGGATACAACATGCCATATATTTTTGCTTTCCCCTTTTTTATAAATAGTATATTAGAAAAATATAACTGTATTTCCCATACTAAACTAAATTGTTAGTAAAATTAATTATTTCTTCGTTTCTAAAGTAAAGTTTCGGATAAATTATAGTCATATGTTAGTGATTGTGTTCCACTGTTTTATATTACTCGAAGGCAAAATGGAAGAAATTGTAGCCTAAACGTTCCGAAAGCAACGTTTATTTATTTTTAAAATAAATTAATTTACCCGTATTAAATATGATTTTTTAACAATTTAAAAATAACTCAGCTATGGCATTATTTTGACATTGAAAGTTATCCGGGACATGTGGTTCCCTAAATAAGTCAACATGGGATGCAGTCAAGATTGCTTAATTCGTCATAATTGAATAACCAATAATGTTTCGCAGGGTTTCCTAACACTGAAATTGTATTTAGAGAAAACATTTAACCCTGGATTAAAACTACGTGTAATTTACTTTGTGGAGTATCCAAAGAACGTATAAATTCTTTAAAAATTATGCAATTTTATACATATGTTTACAATGCCAAAGTCACGCTGAAACTATCTAATAATTTGCCTTGAGTTAATAAGAAAATGTTACTCCTTCACCTTCAGAGTAGAAAGCCCAAGTTGTAAGTCTCAACACGTCTGAAGAGTAACATTGAATGGGTCTATAAACCTTACACTGGAGTAAACCTCCCGCTATCAGATCACGATAAGTGCTCGGCTAACAATAACGGGTTGGAACGGGGAACGCCATTCACGAACTTGGAAAGTAGAATGACTTCCCGTTGTTGAAGTACATCAAGTTGTTTTGTTTGTATAATTTCAAGGTTTATGTAGATATTGTCACCGTTAGTTTTGATAAACAATTTCTTTTGAGGGGCTCAAGTAAGAGGAATTCACTCTTTATCAATCCACTTAAACTTACTGGATCACACAGGTAAGGAAACTTTACAAACCATAGTTCAGTGGTTCGCTCATCTAGCCAATCCGATTTCCGAACTAATCAGTTGAGACCTAACTTACCAAAACCCCAAAACCTTCTTAGGTATACTCGCTCCTCAATCAATTTAACCTTCCAGGACCAGTCAGATAAGAAGACTATGAATGTTAAGAGTTATCAAATCACTCTGACTGGCAGGATGTCAAGGAATTATTGATATAATGCTGGAAATATAGGCCATGGAGTACTGACTTGACCACTTAAACGAGGATCCTCGGGTGCACTTTAGGAGGTTCAGGTATAAGCATATGCCAAATAGCACATGAAGGAAAAGAAGGCCCTTCTTCAAAACTACTATTCGTTCCAAAATCGTGGAAAAGATGTTACTAAATAAGAAATATTAATACTGTAAAATAAAGTAAGTCTATAAATATTTCCTTCGTGTTGGGAGTAACATAAAAAATATATATTTTAAAATTATATAATTATATATATTTTAGAAGAGTGATAGACATGTAAACCTACATTACATCAAATCATTTGTAATAGTTTACTCTCACCAATGAGGTTTGCAAGACTATCATAACAACCTTTTAAGTCCACTTTCTATCCCCAAAATGCTATAATTCAGTCGATGTTCGTGTATGAAGAATTTCACCTGGAGAAGTCAACGACCGCCGAGAGCCAGTCTGTTACAACACGAGAGGAAATAGTTCTATGAATGGAGCCGCGAAACCGAGCGGAGCTTTCTCTCCGGGTCTCGGGGTCACAAACACACAAACACACAGCCACTCACGTGAGCGTATGATGGGTTACGGCTAAATGTCAGGTTTCTTATGTCACCAGCAGTGGGGACTTCTGTTATCTATGTTGTGGCATCCAAAGATCAAGGTACAGTCACTTTTGTATTCGTAATCTTTCACGAGTTTGTGTAACTGGTTTCCCTTCTATGCCCGTTTGAAAGTAACAGTTGATTAAGTGATGATTCAATGAAACTGTCTAGGTGCTTCACGACCCTCTTCAATCATTACACAACAGTTACGTCTTAGAAGAAATGTTTTAACTTCATTAATGCACAGGCCTACTTGCTATTCATATATTACAACATACACTCAAGGAAATTGCAAAGACCAAACGGGGGTACAGAAATACGAAATGTCAGTATACAGAATTACTCTCCAGTACCACGGTCTTAGGTGTTAGTTAGGCATAGTTCTTACATTTAGGTAGAGAAGTGAGTGTTTAAATTACTGCAGCTTGCTCAACATTATCAAAAGAGCCATTTAATGCACTACTGATGGAAAATGCTCCACATTCTAACAAAAATCATAACTGATATTCATAATTACTGTTTTTTTGTAGTTCTTCATAAACATATATACAGTAATACTATGTAAGGCACTAGCACATTCAGTTGATCAAAACTATTACATCGTATGCAGACTTCCATGCATTCGGACTAGAACAATATGGTGATAAGGGCAGATTAGCGATTGTGAATGGGAAGAAATTAATAGGAATCAGGTTTCTGAAATTACACCTAGCGAAAACTCCAGATAAATACTTCATCTCGAATTATTTATTTTAAGTTCATTGTTGTTGAATTTTAGTTTAGGTGTTATTTAAGAAATTATTCCATTTGCCAACTCTAGTTGGAGAAAACCCCGGTTTCTAGATGTTTTAGGATCTGTAATCTTATCCCATCTTCAGATGCCTAGCACAACCTACAACCATAGATTAATACATGAATTATTTATATTCTATGCTACAACGCATAGAAAATAACACATTAGTACGGTAGCAAAACCTGGCAAGGCTGGTGATTTGCACACAGCTTTGCCTGGATTGTTTCCTCTAATTTGCTTATGTTCTCTAAGAAATTTTTCACAACTGAAATCGAGATTATCTTTAATTCCCCGAAACGTTAAGAACCGTGTTTCTCCTCTGGTAGTGATGGTGAATGTCCGCGATTATATCCATAAAAACCTAGAGTGCAGAATAACGCTTTGGTGGTAAGACATCAAAATAAATATTAAACTTGAAAATTTACCTAAAGACATATTTTTATGAGATTTTGAAACATTTAATATTTTGCGTGGGACAAATAAAGTATAACTAAAAATACGGTAACATTAAATCCAAATACGGTCAACTTAGACACTCAATTTTTAAAGATTGTTTGAAGTTCTCACAGTATTCCACAATTCAATGTTCACTAACCCAACAAAACTCTGAACTCCTCGCAAATTCAATCTTCTTCAAACGTTTCTCGTATTTGAAACGAGGTATTTTGAAAGTTATTCCCACTCTCATCAGTTTAAGATTTTGGAGTAGCATAATTAAATCCGTAATTTTATTTACCTTTGCGTAATCACGTGTTTAGTTTGTTTTGTTTTAGCGAATTTCCCCTATAGGGAAGAAGCTATTACCGTAGTCGGCATGGTAAGACCTAGGCCCGGGACCATGATAACTTTTCGTTTTGAGGTCCCCAGACCCCAAAAACACCATTCGTTCGAAACTGTATATATATATATATATATATATATATATATATATATATATATATATATATGTGTGTGTCCGTGAGCACGATAACTCTCGTAATTATTATCCGATTTTGATGAAATTTGGTATGAACGTGTAAAGCAACGTTTATGACTTTAAGTTCGAAAACCAGCCAGATCGCTCTATCCGAAGGGGTATTTTGGGGGGGTTTTGTACCCCAAAAATGGGTTTTTCGAATTTTTTACATATAATTTTGGAAATGGTCAAATTTTATTTTTTCCCATTGGATTCAGCTTAAAAAACACACACAATCTGGTATTTTGATCATTTCTCTACGTCAATTGGTTACCGAGATATTGAAAGTGCTAAACACAGTACGTTGTCTAATGTTATTCTTATGGAGAAAAATAAAAATTTTATCTCGCTTATTTATGAACGTATAATGACAAAACTTGGTATACGGCTTCATCTGGTTGTGGACCATTGATATTTGCTCAAAATGACAATTTTTTACCCAAGGCTCCCGCAGCAGCAAACCTGCGTACTCAGCCCCATGTTATTCTTATGGAGAATAAGTAACGTGTTATCTGCCTTCATTATGAAAATAAATTAATGAAATTTTGTTTGTGGCTTTACCTACATGAGTTATATTGATATTTGTATAAAACTCCATTTTTTGTGTTCCTTGCTTCAGCAAACCTGCATACTCAGCTGCCATGTTATTCTTATGGAGAATAATTAAAATGTCATAAATCATTTATTTATGAATGTATATTGATGAAACTTGGTATGTGGCTTTATGTGGTATTAATATACATATATATGCATTGGAAATTCGCTGAGTACGCAGGTTTGCTGCTACGGGGGTATTTTATATAAAAGAATATGACTGGCTCTTTTTGCATTACTTTGTCCACCCTTGTATTATAAATCGTTATCCATCCTTTCGTCATTGACGTCACTCTCATCTTTTGTTCATCAATCACGGCACGAATAATACAAGGACTAGGATACGTTTTGGGAACACAAGTCTTCTATTTGGCACTCCGACCCCTACAACCGCACTGCAAATGCCAATTGTGCTAACACTTGAAATTACGAGAAACAAATTTATATATTACCACTCATTGCATAACCTTGAATCATTTGTCTCCGTGCACCACCTACTCGCATTACAACGTATTGGCTCCCCGGTAAAGAGTACTTTGTCCTCCGCGTTCCTACGATGACAATATGGGGCAGTCTCTGCAAAGTTAGAAACGTCTAGGTGCCCTCGCATTATAACGTATTGGCTCCCCGGTAAAGAGTACTTTATCCTCCGCGTTCCTACGATGACAATATGGGGCAGTCTCTGCACAGTTACAAACGTCTAGGTGCCCTCGCATTACAACGTATTGGCTCCCCGGTAAAGATTACTTTGTCCTCCGCGTTCCTACGATGACAATATGGGGCAGTCTCTGCAAAGTTACAAACGTCTAGGTGCCCTCGCATTATAACGTATTGGCTCCCCGGTAAAGATTACTTTGTCCTCCACGTTCCTACGATGACAATATGGGGCAGTCTCTGCAAAGTTACAAACGTCTAGGTGCCCTCGCATTACAACGTATTGGCTCCCCGGTAAAGAGTACTTTGTCCTCCGCGTTCCTACGATGACAATATGGGGCAGTCTCTGCAAAGTTACAAACGTCTAGGTGCCCTCGCATTATAACGTATTGGCTCCCCGGTAAAGATTACTTTGTCCTCCGCGTTCCTACGATGACAATATGGGGCAGTCTCTGCAAAGTTAGAAACGTCTAGGTGCCCTCGCATTACAACGTATTGGCTCCCCGGTAAAGAGTACTTTGTCCTCCGCGTTCCTACGATGACAATATGGGGCAGTCTCTGCAAAGTTAGAAACGTCTAGGTGCCCTCGCATTATAACGTATTGGCTCCCCGGTAAAGAGTCTTTTGTCCTTCGCGTTCCTACGATGACAATATGGGGCAGTCTCTGCAAAGTTACAAACGTCTAGGTGCCCTCGCATTACAACGTATTGGCTCCCCGGTAAAGATTACTTTGTCCTCCGCGTTCCTACGATGACAATATGGGGCAGTCTCTGCAAAGTTACAAACGTCTAGGTGCCCTCGCATTACAACGTATTGGCTCCCCGGTAAAGAGTCTTTGTCCTCCGCGTTCCTACGATTACAATATGGGGCAGTCTCTGCAAAGTTAGAAACGTCTAGGTGCCCTCGCATTACAACGTATTGGCTCCCCGGTAAAGAGTCTTTTGTCCTTCGCGTTCCTACGATGACAATATGGGGCAGTCTCTGCAAAGTTACAAACGTCTAGGTGCCCTCGCATTACAACGTATTGGCTCCCCGGTAAAGAGTACTTTGTCCTCCGCGTTCCTACGATGACAATATGGGGCAGTCTCTGCAAAGTTACAAACGTCTAGGTGCCCTCGCATTACAACGTATTGGCTCCCCGGTAAATAGTCTTTGTCCTCCGCGTTCCTACGATGACAATATGGGGCAGTCTCTGCAAAGTTAGAAACGTCTAGGTGCCCTTGCATTACAACGTATTGGCTCCCCGGTAAAGAGTCTTTGTCCTCCGCGTTCCTACGATGACAATATGGGGCAGTCTCTGCAAAGTTACAAAGATCTAGGTGCCCTCGCATTATAACGTATTGGCTCCCCGGTAAAGAGTCTTTGTCCTCCGCGTTCCTACGATGACAATATGGGGCAGTCTCTGCAAAGTTTCTCTATGATGACAATATGCGGCAGTCTCTGCAAAGTTTCTCTATGATGACAATATGGGGCAGTCTCTGCAAAGTTTCTCTATGATGACAATATGGGGCAGTCTCTGCAAAGTTTCTCTATGATGACAATATGGGGCAGTCTCTGCAAAGGTATAAACCTTAAGGTATAAGGTAGGTGAGCCTCACCTGGTGCTCACCAGACTTCATTTTTTAAATGAATCCAAGAGAGCAGGTATCAAGCAGGACAAATATAAAATTTCTTTGTGCGGTTTACCTTTATGTATAGATAAAATGTGGCAACAGAGAGTCAAGCGAACTCCTGCGGCTGTGATCAATGAGCTGTAAAATGCATTACTCTACGTTATTGTATGACTGATTTCCATTGTTCACTTCGATTCGTCCACGGATTCGTCCACTTCGCACACAGGTATTCCCGACTCTGGCATCTGACGGCTGCGGTGGCGGTGACACACATCAGATGACACACATCCGCGGATCTGCCCCAGGTCGTCGACCCCGCTGCAGCTTTCACCACCGTCCCGGGCCCTCCGTACTCCGCACTCCGCACTCCGCACGCCGACCACGTCCTGGCCTCGTGAATTATAACACGGCTGAAGAAACATCCTGAAGGACCCGAAAAAATTTATTGGGACGAATGCAATGCTAAATTTGGATGCCAGATTTGAAGTAAAAGAAGTGCCTTAATTTCCAATAGAATTTCCAGGTTCAAAAAGAATTTCCAGGGTCAAAAAGGATTTCCAAAAGGAATTTTACATTGGACAAAAGTCATCAGCTAAGTAAAACATAGATAATTGTTGAAATTTTTAGAGCAAAGAGCATTTTTATTTCACAATTGATTGTCATAACTAACTTTCAGAACTTAAATATAAATTGGGCTTTCCCAATCTCAGAAGTGGAATCTACATAAATACTTTTGCATAGTGCACAGTTAGAGGATAACACTTTTACTCCTTTTACTTTTAATAACCTTTCCGAAATTATAAAATATAGATTTGTCCCTAATATTTTATAAATTTACAAAAAAAACTAATTTATTAATATTAAAATATGGTATTTCTTAATGTATTGTTTTTATTAAAAGCTCGTTATGGATATTAAACCTTAATAATAAATTGCTTTGATTTAATCATCTGGTAAAAAATATGCCATTCAGTAAGCACATGCTTCAAAGAAAAGCTATATTTTGTTAATCAAAGACATTTTATAACAAAATATTTTCCAAATCTAATGAACAAAGATTAGAATTTGTTTAAAATATCATATTTTTAAAATTTGAGCTTTGGCAAATAGTTAATTGGTAAATGTTTAACAACGCAGGTGTTCGGGGAGAGTGCGATTCAACAATATAGAGGTGCAAACTGCGCTCGTTGGTGCAAACCGCTATTTTCAATCACCGGCCAACGGCCACGGCACGCCTGCTGCCCACATGTCTTTATCAAGTAGGTGGCGTTTCCTACTCGAGTACAATTAATTTTTTATTATGTATTTTAAGTTCGTGTTTATGTATAAACTCACTTACAACACTTTTTTACAAAAAGGTAATAAATATATATTGATCTTATGAATTCCTAGCAATCGCCACAGCTGTGGCAATTGGATGGTAAGGAGAAGTGGGATTGAAATGCACCCCTAAAAGGTTTTACATACAATTTAATAAATAATAATAATATTAAATAATACAAATAATAAAAACAATGAAGGTCAGTCCCATCCAAAACCTTCATCTTCTAGTAAATCAGTTCCTTTTGAAATCTTTTACGCTTTACAATTTAAATAAAATATCTAATGTAAATTACAACTCATCCATGAACTAAGGAGGAAAATGTAGGTCGCACGACAGTAAACCTTGCATAAAATATCGTGTAGATGAGAGACCTTGTGAACAACGAAATTGCTTCTAATAAAATGTCAATGTCACAATGTCTCCATCTTGAAATTGCATATCTATAAACCACTACGAGACTTGAGAGCAACATTATTGATTCTAGTTACGTCTGGCAAACGAAATCAGGATTATAAATCAGTAATGTTAATACATATTAAACAAAGTTGGAAAGTTTAATGTGTTCAACGCAGAAACATTTCTACAGGACTATTTTGCAATTTTATTACGCAAAATTTAAATGTATTACACATAAATTTAAATAAATTTACATAAGCAAGGTTTTTTGCACCACTTCGCTTTGCATTTATAGAAGTAAGCATGTTGTGTAATGTTATTGAAACCATGAATTATATAATATGTTAACATAGTCCCTAGGTAACAACAAGAACTGGTAAACAAAACGAGATATTTTATTCGAGTAATAAAAGTACACAAACTTTAAAACTTAGTTCGAGCACGCGTTGCGCGAGCTAATGTACGGACTTGCGACTGTTCTCTCTTCAAAAACACAAAATTACCAAAATCGAGCGGCGTCGCGTCGTGAAACAAAACACTTTCCCTGAAAAGTGTTATTCACATTCATTAGAAATCCCCCACTCCCCGTCTCATATTACCTGACTGATGGTTAGATGATAAGTATATTGTCAATCATTTCAAAATTAAATATCGTTATTGCAATGCGCTATATTATGATAATGTAGTCTTAAAACACTAACCGCATAACACCTGTCGCAATGAAGTGGTTCACACACGGTGGATATAGAATAAGAAAATCGGACAACGAGTTCTTGATATTGCATAGTTTACACGAAAATATCACCATCATTCGATGAAACACAACAAGTCAAATGTAATTAGATAATCAATTAATTGGCAGAGAGAAAATAATAGATTCGTTGAAAAGAAAACGTAATTGAGAGGTTTTATTCCTTTATTTATTAACAGACCAATGTGTACGCCATACATGTATTATACAATTCAGATTAAAACCAGATAATCTATCAGTGCACACACATCACTGTAAACGGTACACGGACTAAGTTGAATGTAACTTAATATTGACTTAAGCAGCTCGCTAAAAACAAAAGAACAAATAGTTCTTTAAATACTGTTTACACTATTGTTTCTGTTACACTCAAGGCACTAAATCTCAACAGCTGCGACATCTAAAGGCCGGTTTCACACCTGAGCTGAGCGGGGGGTTAAAGTGGTGGAACCACCCCCTCACCACCACCACCCCCCGGGACATCTCGTTATCACCGATAATGATAAGCAAGCTTCAAAGAGTCGCTCGTTACTAAGGCCCCGTCTTCGCAAACCCCGCTATTATTTTTCTCGTTATTTTCACTGTGAAAACACCGTTCCTGGTAGCTCACATTAAACTGGGACTAATGGTGTGGATGAATTTGAATGGAGGATAAACCGATGAAAGTCCCTTTCAATGCGAGAAATATAAATATCCGCGAAATAGAATTGTATTCCCGTCTAACGTTGGAGCGGAAATGGCGACATTGCTCGTTACGTATAACTTGAGGCGATTATTGCCCACAAAACTCAACCGTTATAAAATCTTGTCGTTTTAATCAGTAACATATTTATGCCTAATTATTTGAAGTTGTGCTTAAAGGTTTTTTATTCACAATATATTTATTCTAGAGAGTAGGGGCCTCTCGAAGTTACCCGTAAGATTAAAATGGGGGTACTTTGGATTGAATTAGATTGAATCAGTTTAATCCCACAACAATTAATGCGGTAACACAGCAAGAACATTTGGAACATATATCAGAGAATGAAAAATGGCTTCGTTAAACAAGATCAATTACTGTTGCGACTTGAGCCAATCTAACCCGTGGGTCTCTTGTTTGACTTCCAAATTCAACCTCAAGACATTATCACATGAGAAAAAAACAGTGAAATACGGTCAGATAATAGGAGATTCTTAGGGTGGACAGCCAAAATTATTAATTCTATGACGCCTCTTTAGTAGGATAAGCCCTAGGAGGGTCTTGGCGAGAGCCGTTATTTACTTGGCTCCTGTCCACGAGTAACGGCTGCTAGCGGCAATATCCAGAGTATAAGTTGGTTTGGGCATTAATATTAATACATCAGAAAGGTTCTATAGGTTTTTTAATATTCCAAACGGCTATTGCATGTTTAGTGCTGATTAATCCACAACTTGATACATTAGTGAAGGGTCAACTAATGGCGCTAATGCCCCTTTTTACATTGATATTATGGATAATTTTACAAATGCAGTGTGTGCACTCTGAAAGGAACCCTGTTATATCGACTAATGAACAAATGTTAAGTAATCATCTATCCATTACAAAATTACTGCATAAAATTGGCATTGAAAAAGAGGGAAAAAATAATGTCCCCTTTGAAATAGTGCAATTTTTTAACATTAATTCCAAACAACGTCTGATAGTCAAGTTTATCGAAGTTGGTGTTCAATGGTCAGGAGAGAGCACGAAACTGATCAGACTCGTGATACTGTAGGCCCAGGGGGAGTTGTCACTTACAAGACAACATGGAACACTGCCCTCGGGGACGTGGCAAACTTGCCGAATACTGTCGACTGCCTCTTAACTACTGATTACTGAGAACTGACTATTGCCAGCTGCCTACTGGCTACTGCATACTGCCTGCTGCCTGCTGCCTGTTGCCTGTTGCCTACTGACTAATGAAGGCTGGCTACAGGCTACTGACTCCTGCCTACTAATTACTGCCTCCGATGCAGTCACCACAAATTTTGTTTATTATATATTACTGATCGACCCGTTGCTCGAAACCAAACAAAAGTCTTCAATTTTGTAAGTTATTTAAAGCGATAATTACCCTAGGAACTGCACAGACTGTGTCCGAGTGGTTTATGTATTTTGAGTTACCTCATAATCTACCTTAATGCTTTAAAACTGTGTTTAATACATACAAATTATCTCCATAATTCAAAAAGCAAAAAAAACTAACTATGAGTCTTTATCCTTCAGAATGTAAGTATTGAAAATAAAAAACCACATTGCATAACTTTGAGGAAATTATTTTGGTAATTCAATCTTCGAAATTGACTCATAAAAAACGGAGTAGCTCGGTTTACAAAAAATGTCTTAATGTTTTGTAGATATAGATTATGTCTGACTGTTTAGAAGCCAACAATATTTCAAAGATAACGAACTGATACTCAAAAACCTGCACAGACTTAAAACCACATTTTAAATCTTGCCGTCTAAAATATAAGTAGTCTGTCTAAGTCAGCAACAAGGACGTACTCCATGCAAGTTATAAGCTATAATTATAAAAATAATAAAATACCTTTTCGCATTTTTAATATATAAAGTATAAAAAAACCAATTGCCTATAAAACCGAAAACTGAGAATTCCATTTGCAAAATTTTAACCGTAACGGTTCAACGTGGTTGGGTTTAGAGAGATTATAACCATCCAACCATTTTATTTCTCACGTAGTAGCTTTAAAATTATGTTAAACTGTAAAAGGTTTATGACATTTGGACAATATCATTTCTTAGTGTCAATAAAACAGAATCGTCCTTTTCTCATTATGTCTAGAGGTGATCGCTGTGACCGGATCGATTGTCTTGTGCCATCTTACGTATATTTACTGTACTCCTTGTAAACCTGTATACAAGCATTGTACCGGTATGTAATGCTAATATACTATTGTTTTGCAAATGAGAGAAATCTCTTAGCCTATCGCTTTTCTCTTTTAAAGAAATCAGAAATGTGTACTGTCGTTGTTGGGTGAGAAGGGGGGGAGGGGGCGAGCCGGACCACTCGAGAGCCGCTGTTGATATCTCAAAAGATGCTCAAGTCAACTTTAAAGAGTGAATTTAAAAATACTTTTTCCTTCTAAGATGATCTCTTTACGGAAATAGATTTTTTAGATGCAAAGCATCTGTATATGAAAAATATCTTCACAGTATTAATATTTTAAAAACCATAATTTCATATTTTCAATATGATGGCATACACAAATTAGCAGTAAATCGGTTAAAAAGTTTTGGATGAGATAAAGTAACAGATTATTAAGGTCTCTTTACATTTCTTTAAAGGAAATGCACACATTTGTCATTCCTCGACAAGCCTGGTTAGTTCGACTAAGACAATTAGTTATAAAATGTTGTGAGTTGCAGTCGTATTGTTTGAGTAAACAGTCTGAATTAACTAACTATTCTTTAAAAATATATATTTCAATTTATTATATTTCTTAGACTGATCCCCATCACAGACTATTAGTTTATATGGGGGTTTATTTCGTAAGAGAATTAGTTCAAAGTGGTGTAATTATAAACGGAAATACAAATTTGTTTTGATTGTGTGTGTATAAGTTATACGTTTTGTGGTGTTGTAAGACGAATTTAATTAATCCCGGAGTTATAACAAAACTTCAACACGTACCATGTCCACCGTTGTTCAGTGTATAGCCTTTATAACTAGAATCAAACATGTTTACTTAATAGACTGTTTTTGCCACAAAAAAGGAAGCAAACCTATTTAATCTTGAATGATTAACTGCATTAATTGATAGAAGGTCAATTATAATGCAAAACCCACGCCAAAGTAATTATCCTCAAACGGTAAGACATTATTCAACTTCCTGTTACATACAGTTTCTTGATAATATTCTATAATATTCTATAGATCCAAATTTTCAATAGTTATTTAAAATTACTAACAAAAACACACAAATAATTATTAATTACTAGGAATATCAGTTTTAAAACAAAGTTAAAGATTTCGTTTAACTATCCTGACGAAAACTAATCATTATTTAAACTCAATACCATAAAATAATTTACAAAGAAAACATGCTAAGTAAATATGGCTGAATAAATCCATAGAACGAAATTAGAAACGGATACTTCATCCACTATCTATACAGGATGTCTCAAAGGTGTATTATCTCCAAGATTTGCTTTACTTCTGCTATTATTGGAAATGGTTTACGAGGATGAAATGATAACACTAAACAGTGAAAATATCTCAAGCTACAAACAACAGTTATGTTCTAGGAACTAGATTAACGCAACTCGCAACAAACCAGCAGCCAGAATAGTGATGTGAGAGGAAGCAATGGGACCAAACCACCTCTGAATGTTTAGATTGCATGTACCTGTTAAAGCCGACAGTCCTGCCCAGCCCTTCCAACCCTTGCTGCCCGACCCTACAACAGAAATATTATTATTTTGTTTTAAATTTGATGTTTATGATGAAATATGATTCAGTGACTTACGCCTCTCAACGCATAACTATTTACTTTCACTTATCGTTGACTTACATATAATACGACTATAAATAAACGATAGTACAAGGCAATGATTACCATCGAGCATAGTCGGAGAATATGTAACGTCTTGAATGTAAGTACAGTATAAGTGTGAATATATTTTGAAGTATTATAATATGTGATTTATTGTAACTTGTTTAATTGTACCAACACTCCTCATACAATACAATAAATTTTATGATTATAATGCTAAATGTTTTTTATATAAATTGCGGTGGACTTTTACCATTACTGAATAAATTATTTTTTATTTTCCTTTTAAACAAAATGAACAAATATATAACTATTATTTATTTTCCCTATATATTGTTTTTTATGACATTAGTTTGCATAATATATTCACCCGTTGTCAGCTACATAAATAACAACTTTTTAAAAATTGCCACCCATTTCTCAAAGCATCAGTGAACTTATATTACTTACTTTAGTTTTTGAACTCGATAATAGGTTAGATTCACGACAGTAAATCCTACATTACTTTAAACCTACGATATCCATCTTCATCCTTATCTTATTAAACTATTTTTAAAAAATGTTTAGGTTGCTCACAATATCCACTCATTATAAGTAGATCTTTTGCTCACAATGTCCACTCATAAGTCTTAGGGTCTTGGAGTGAGGGTCAGGAGAGGCCCTTGAGTTGCCTTGATGACAACGGAGTACATTTTAGCCGAATATACAAGCAATAATAATTCAGGACTCTTTCATTTCCAAGATCAGATTATACAAAACATTTTCAGTATTTCATAAAGTAAGCAATTTATCCGTCAATATTTTCTTACATTTGAACATCACTTGCAAGCTAAAGTAGCACTAGGGGTATTTATAGCTGTGAGAAACTAAGGATAATCCTAGTGTACAGCGGCGGTGAAAGTAATAAATGAGTACCATACCAACTGAAATTTGAGATAAAAGTTGTAATCACGCAGTTAAGTTATCAAGTAACCTTGGTAATTTGCATTTTCACAGGAACTAGAGGCAAATACCCCTCTGAGGCTAAAAGAGAATGTGCAGTGGATATACTGAAGAAAATTGAATAGACACGTTTTTTTTAACTACATAGTTTCGCATAAGACGCAGAGCTTGCACAACTGGAGTAAGACGCCCAGGAGACACGCAAGGGGTCGCGCGTGAGGAGCGAAAGGTCGAGCTGTTCATATGAATAGCTAGGCTGTGTCTTGCCATCAATGAGAACGTGGGTTGGTGTTCATAGTCCCCCCCCCCAACAAAACATCTAAAGCGCAACACAAGATCAACAACACTACAATTTTTAATTGTAGACAACTGTTACAAGCACAATTTGTAATTATTGCAGGTACAAAATGAATAGGCTCCATGACATCAAAACTATCAAACTTATTATTAACTATACATTTATTCATTTAGGAATTAATTTTGAAAGTTGTCTAATCTAAACATACACAATAATACTTTTAAAATAATAAGAGTTTTATTTGGTGCGCCTTTAATATTTTGTTGTTATTTACTGAGGTTATAGGGCGTAACAGTAAATATAATAAAGGAACGCTGTCATAATGTTTTACAAGAATATTACATAAGTCATTTATATGATTGCATTAATATAATAAAACTCATTGAAAATAATAATATTTCTGATGAACATTCATTGACGTAACTTATTTTACGCACAATTTCTTATAGCTATGATAGACATTTCTATCAAAGCTTAGGCCTACATTTTTTTAACGCTAAGAAAGTATTTGAAGGTTGTTTTAACTCGAGCTCATTGGGTACTATTATTTTCCGGTAAACAACAATGATTTATACCAACGATTGTGTATCGATCGATACAAATGTGTTGGGTTCCAAAACAGACTAATCAATTAATGTTGCAACTAAAGCTTCATTGCTATGTGTTGTAACATCCTGTTCAAAACATGTATTACGAATTTGGATAAAAAATTATACAAATCACAATCAATTGAGGAAACCCTTTTCATTAAAATGATTAAAAAGCTATTAGCATGTTAGCCTATTGCATGCAATGTTATTGGGTTGAAGTACTATAACGGCCTGAAATGGATCAGTGGGTTCATCATCAATATCACCACCTCTACAAACTATTACTATTTTGTTTTCCTTAGTGTTCACCTAAAATAAATAATTGTAAACTACATTGTTTAACTATGAAATATATGTACATAAAATAGTCAAATATAGATTACTTAAAATAGTCAATAAATTCATATCAATAATTCTAACCCAATGCGATGAATAAATATTAATATTTACAGATAGAAATATATTAATAACAGTTATAATACATGCGATATAAACTAATCCTTTGTTTATTTCATGGTGAAATTAGTTGGAGAAAATATTTTAAATATCAACAAATCTTTAAAGTAACAAATAAGTCTTAAAAATAAAATACTACACCATCAGTTGCGTAAATATAATGCCTTAAATATTTTATTGTATGGGTTATTATTAATGGAAAACTTGATTTATTACACAATCAATAAAATAACTCCAGACGTATCCTGTGGTTAACACATTATCGAACTTCTTTCATTATTAATGTAGGTAAACTTAAAGGCACTACTTAAAGGCATGTTATTAAATAAAACGGAAAAATATCAAAGGTACGACTTCCGATATTGAGCAAAGAGATTCAATATTCGTAAACAATCACAATAGACGGATTTGAAATTTATCAACTATGTGTTTCTGGTGTACATTCTTTTAAAAGTTGAACCAGCAAAAACTGGCGGACCAGTTACCGATTTTTAATGGGTGAGAGACTTAGGGGGAAAAAGGAGAACACGTGTAAATCCACGTGACTTCTGACCTCGCCCCTCTAACCCCCCCCCCCCCAACACCAGCAATACGACTGCTGATGGAGATAGCAAGTTACTTGATCTTGAGAACGACTAAGATCAAATAAGTCAATGGAGGTGTATACAAATGCGGAGCAAATTTATTATGTTAAATTAAAAACAATATAAAAAATAATAACTTAAAAATTATTATGAATGCATTCAGTCTGCATAACGAGAATGAGGAGTTACTCAACACTGCCTCATACATTAATGCGGTGTATTATGTGATGGTTTCCTATTTTTTAAATACGCAACGATTAATGTTTGGTTTTAGAACTGATTTAATTATGAAATAGTGTTAAGTTTTCGCCCTGGCATATATTTGAGTAATTTTTATGGAACTAATACATTTAATCTATGTTAAAATGTTTGAAATAGTTTGAATGGAGTTGAAGAAGAGGTCTATATCCTATGATGTTTGATTTCCGTTTTGTAATAATGAGACAAAATATGTCTGTATAAAAACATTTTACAAATAAAAACAAAATTACATTTTCATTATTTAAATGTATTTAGAAGTGCTGGTTATTATATCAAGCACCCAATAAAAAGAAGAGTTTCTAAAACAACACGTAATACTATAAGCTTCTTACTTCAATTTTCAATTAATCCTTTATTTACGGTTCAACTATTTCACTGAACGATCACACATGTTCTTAATACCCATTCAATCCAACTTACTACATTTGTATCAATAACGTTTCCCATTGAAGTTCATAGTATTTATTCGGTTCTAATACAAGTAGTACAAAATATTACAATTATTGCACACTTGAGTTTTTGGCAAATTATACGAAACTCAGGGTGTTATAATTGTAACTACCAAACTATTTAATCAAAAGTTAAACAATACCCGAAAAACAATGTTGATCCCTTTAAACCACAACGGCGGGAGTTAAGGGAGACAATTACTTCAAATCAGTGGCCGGAAGAACTATGAAAGATAAGCGTGTGCCAGGGCTAAATAATAAACATAATCTTATCCCAATTCGCTTTTACTGTGTTGGTTTTTCTGTCTATCTAAAATGTATGAGTTAATTGGAGTCTTTTTTTTTAAAGTGCTTGTTTTATTTTTTATTTTATTTTTTAACTGTTTAGCAGTGTTTAAAATTAGTAGTTTTTATAACTTTTTTACTGTGCATTTCAATGTTTTAAAAATGGTGGCTTCGCATGCATTTGTTATACCGAAACTAAGGTTTTTAATAAAAAACCTTAATACACTTATCACATTTAAAACATGTTGAAAACATCATCAAAAGCACTAGTGATAAAAAACCCTATGGAAAATTGGCCAAATTTTAATTTATAATAAATACAACTATTGTAATCAATTAGCACATAGTTAAACCAATATAAGTCTGGCTGTTAAACATTAATTTCCATTAAAACTATCCAACTCCTTTGGGATTAAGTTTTAAAATATAGTAGTTAACTATTTAAAACTATATATACTTTAACCATTATCTATAGTCAATGCTTTAACATTGCCTCAAAAGGGATTTTAAAATTGACAGTTTTCTACCACTCTAGCTTAAGCAATTATGAGTTAGTTGTCTTACTTTACTGTCTCATCTTGTATCAAAATGTGACTTTTACATGATCATCTGCTCAATATTATGCGAGATATCATTTCGACGATGTGGACGACAGAATATGGATGCAATATCAGCGTTTATAAGAAATAGGCATCGACCACAATTCTTAATTTCCACAGGTATTGAAAAACATATCCATCATTTATGGAATTATGACGTTCATAAGGGGCACATCTGCAAGCTACCATTTTTGTTGACTGTAAATGTGGCAGACTGCAGTTGATGTGGAGGGCAGCCCCTCTAGGGCTCGAGAGTTGTTGAGACCTGGCCGCCCTCGAGGGCTGCTCGCTTCTGACGGCTTAGACACAACCATTTGTCAAGTTTCACTCTCTTCTTCATAAATTGAAAATTACTGAACTTTGCAAGCAGCGAATTGACTTAAAACATGAAATACATTTTATTAGTGAATTTCCTTTGGAAAGTGAACTATTAGCATGACCCGCACGGTGAAACTTCAGCCCGGGACCCCCATAGAAGTTCCTAACGTGACCCCCTGAACGTTTGGGGGGTCGTTCAAAATTGTATATATATGTATGTGCATGCACTCTAGCGGTTGCATTTTTTGTCCGATTAACTTCAAATTTGGTAGGGACATTCCTTTCTATATCAGTTGGACAAGTTCGTTGGGAAAAACAATCGTAAAACTCTAAACCCTTTCTTTGGGGATTAATTTTTCAAATTTCGAGTTTTTGGGCCCAAAAAGGGTCAGAAAAGCCCCGGATGTAAAATTATTGCATGTAAAAAGATGGGAATTAGTGAGGCGGGAGTTTTAAGCTCTCTCTCGTCATTCTAGCATAAATATTTACCGAGTTATTAAAGAAAATGTGTTTCGACTAAACACAGTACGTTGTCTTATGGGGGTTTTACACTAGAAAAACCTGTTACTCCTTTGTTAGAGTACTTTTATCATCCCCAGCAACTCAAGCCTGCCTGGACCTTCTCCTAACATTATAATGCGCAAAATTGTATTCCCAGCTTTGCAGGTAAATGAAACCAGGAACATAAGAACAGCCAAAAAATCAATGTTTTCAGATTTTAATAAAAATTGGAATACATGTATGTTTTTACACATATTTTAAATTTTAAACTTTTTTCTGGAAATTCACTTCCCTCACGTCAGCGTGCTGCATGCGAACTCGTTTCTTCTTACAAGAATGTGTAGCAATTATAATTTATAACAAGGCCTAAGTAAAGTTATTAAATTGTATGATATTAACTTTGATTTCACAAAATATATTTAATGGGATTGTTAAAAGGATGTAAAATGTCTACGGAAATACTACAAAAAAGTAATAGTGTATATGACAACACATAATGTTCGACAAAGCGTCGTAAAGTATTTGATTAGAAAGCATTCAGTTCAATGATTTTAGCTAAAGCTTGGATTGATAGTAAACATAATTAAATTAAGTTGCAAAAACCATTGAAAATGCTTGAAGAATTAATATCAGAAAAAATATTGCACATCAGTTGTACAAGTTTTCATATAATAATCAAACAGAATTAAATAAAACGACGTAAATAAACACGTAATTTGTATGCAACTGTTTATTTCTATGATTAAAATTATCATCAGGACCGAGTATATTATTGTGTCAAGGTAAGATCGAAACTAAAAACAATAACTGTAGCGTTAAAAATCAAATATGAGAGCCTATGCCGCCTTCACATCCCAACAAACACAATGTGTACGGGTCTGAGGCAGTTTTGTGTTGTGGCCGCTGCATAAATGGATTGCCAACCTGATGACGTAGCCGTGTGATTCGGTTAACACAAACACACGAGACAAGAAACTAAATACGTCGCCCGTAAAATATCCAATGTTAACTCGTCAATGTATTTAATATAAATAAAACAACTAAGACTTTCTGCTATAACTCTAACTTACGTTCTCCTGCTTCTTAAATAACCCCTAATAAGGTATTGTAAATATTACATTGTAATTAAGTAGCTACAATATTTTTACAACGTCTTTAACATATGTTGTTGCACAGTGCAGTGTTCTGTTAATGTGTAAACAGCTGTTAAATGCACGATTCAATTGATTTTCATTCATGTACAAGATTGACATTAAACCCTTAAAGGTCTGTAGGGCGGAACTCAAAAGAGCATTTCTTAGAATCTGAACCTTGCCACCTCGACACATCAAGCATATAATCAGTTCAGTAGTGTCTTTGATCTCTCTCTGTCAAAATCCTATCTGTGTGATAATAAATAGGATTTCAATTCAAACATGACATTAATCTATAATTTACTCCTTGAATATATTTGTACCTTTTTTATCATTCCCGGTAAATTTACTGGATATGATTACGGTCAGTTAAAAGACAAGGAGATGTTTCCCACGATTCCCTGATAAATTTTTGCATTTTAACAATTTATTAAATAAATATTTCACCATGTAAACTACGATCAATTTTTGTACAGCACTAAACAAATATTTTTAAGAGCACATGAAGAAGAAACTACTAAAAGGTTTAACTATATAGGTAGAAATGAAATTATTCCCAAACTGTTAAAAAAAACTTTTACATGTGTTTGCAAGAATTTATTTTTATTTTATTTGGCATATAAATCCACTGAACCGGAGGAACCCATATTTGTATTAGGTATATATACTGAGCATTTCACTAACTAGAGAAGATAAATACGGACTTATACACTATATTAAGGTTGAAAAAAGAAATGCTTCTAACAAGAAGAGGGCTACCAGTTAAAGTCTACCTACCGGCAATAACATCTTAAAATGTAAGTTTCGACCTTAACTTTATTTAGTGACCATATATAAATAAATAATCAATTTTCTTTACGTATTATATGCCATCTAGACCCTTATAATTGAAAATCGTTAAAATTACCTTCTCAACAATATATGAGTCTTGAGTGCGTGATGGAGATAATCGTGCTGCAACGACCCCGTCACGAAATGTATAAACACCTCTTATTCGTCAAAAATTAAATTAATTTAGATTTACAGAGATAACGGTAATTAGTTTCGTGTCATGAGAAATCTTGCGAAATTACAAAATAACGAAGAATTTCTTTGTACAAGCTAGGATGTGCGCAATTACTCACTTTCTCCTGAGCTTTGTACAGACATCTGGAACCCGCACTGCTAAAAGATAACGTGTGTAACAAATCAACCCTACTATATTCGTTTTGCATTGTCTAGAGAACAAACACTTTTTCAATATAAAAAGAGTCAACTATGAGAATTGTTTTAAATAGTACATTATAAATTGTGTTTGGGGTTTTGACGTTTCTGAATCTTAAGGAAATGAAACACCGCAATAAATTTAGGAGAGAAAAGTAATGGAATGGTGGAATGATGAAATTAGTCAATCGATAATCTACGTCACAAGTATATTTCAGAAGTTCTTAGATATGCAAGATCAAGACCGCAAAACCAACTATTCCAATTGCAATTGGTGGAGTATTTACGGTAAGATATATGAAAGGAATGCTTAAAGCAGCGTTTCTGCGTACTGGATCGCAGTGGCTCAAAGCGGTGCATCTCACAGCTTGGCTTTACACTGCAATATGTCGTCGGTGCGGTTACGTCATTTAATTAATTACCTTTGAAGACGGAAGCACGTCATAAATTCCAGACCACAGACGACATGAACAGACGTTATGAGTGTATTAAGTTTTCGCTCTTGTAGACTTCGGTGTAATTATGTGGCCTGTTTGTTTCTACGAAGTTTGGCTCTTTGGTATTAAATTAGAACTGTGTCATAAATAAGCGGTTTACACCTACGATTTCCGTCAGGAATAACTGGTTAATTTACTTAACATATTTTACTTCGTCGGTTTAATTCTTAAACTCACATCATGTAGTAGTTTAGACAATTGTTATGGCAAAATTGCAAAAGTAAATGTTTTTATTCCAATAATGTTCATAATTATAAATCCATTGAGATACCTTATTATCTTAAGGAAGTTGGGTTACTTTGTCTACATGTTGAAAATCGCTGCCAATCGCTATATTTTTCTAATTCATATATAGTTCACATCATAGGCAACTATAATGTCCATAAAATAACGGTTTGCCTTTTTGTCGAATGATTGTATTAATTTAATGAAACTAAACATAACTTAATAAAATCTATTCCTTAAAGCTACTGGTAGACTTTAATGCACAAACCGTTTACTAGGTGTATTTATTTACCCTGAATGCCCTCTCTATACTGTAGCTCCAAAACATACCTGGAACAAGAATAACACATTAAATAATATAATATATTTAATAAATAATATGCTGTAGGGTTATTTTGTTGCAACTTGCAATACATGGATTCAAGGACAGTTATACAGTATGATATAGCATTTTACGAAGGAGATGAGAGGGGAACATAAGGATAGTCAAATCGAAATAACCATATAGATAAATTTTAAAAAGCCAGTTTTCACCATATCAATAAACTTTCAAAACACACAAGTATTTAATCAGAAATCCTTTGCCTTTAGCGAACCGGATAACGCAGTACATAGCAAGACATTCACAGGTGCTTTACGTTTAATCGGTCGTCTTTGATGGTCTGAAGGTTAAGGGGGGGGGGGGTCACGTGACTTGTTGGGCCGCATCTGAGGTTGTAAGCGTTGAACAGTAAGGTAAAGATGGGGGGGATATCGACTGTAGTTGGGAATATTGATCATAAGATTAGGCATAGGCTGAAAATGCACTTGATATTTTATGAAAGAAAATAATTAAAGTTTGACAAGTTCTTATACTCATAAAGAAAACGATATATAACTTCTAATCTGTAACCTATCATAACCAACAGATTTATTTCCTTTCTATAAATAATTGTATTTTCCTGCCTCCTCAAAAGTTTGTTTGCAGGTCATGTTTTGTCGTTTTCGTAAATCTTCAGTTGAACAAGAATAAAAAATAGGTTAAACATAAGCTACTTATATTGTTATCAATCAACTTAAAAACAGTGACGTATGAGAAAAACATTGAACATTTATTCATGGTCTGATAAAAAAAAACTAATTTAATGCGTACAAATTAAATTCATTCAAAATCTGATAATGAAAAAACTAAAAGTAAAGCGTATTCATTTAAACAAATAACAAAAATATACATCGTTTACTTGATCTGTTACTTAAGTACTCAGTGCTCGGTACATAGTATATAGTAATAAATATGGTATTATGTTAGAAGGTATATTAGAACAAAAATATAGTGGCAAGATGGACTAACGGACTCAATGACCAATTACATTATATATTCTATGTGTACGTGGTTGCATGTTTTATATTTCTTGTTTGTATTTATAGTGACTGTATCAATGATATAGTGTAAATAGCTTTGGCTGTATTGTATAGCAATTGTATAAATAAATCTTAATATATAAAAATGAATGCCTATTTCCCCTGGTCACGCCATCACTTGAGAATGAGTGCACCAAATTGAATAATTCTTTTTTTTGTGTTCGTTAATGTCAGGACAAGGTTTTTATAAAAGACAATTTTTAATCCGACATAAGGGCTCTGTCCCACAGGCCTTCAAAGTTCCCAATGATTAGATCAAAGTTCAGTTAGTTACACCAAACAGCTGTTTGTAAACATACTTGAAAGGCATAAACATATGTTCTTTATGGAAATAAAAAACTACTTGAATGGCGTCTCTCATTATGGAAATAAAAACTACTTGAATGGCAACTCTTATTATATAAATAAAAAATCTACTTGAATGGTAACTCAAACTCTTTTTTTGATAGGCGAGTAAGCGAAGCGAACGAGCTCATCTTGAAAATGAACGAGTATTTGACATAAATCAAATGCAATGAGAGTAGGACAGGACAACGTCTGTCGGGCCAGGTAGATGATGAAAACCGAAAACATATTAAGTTGGCTACATCGTATGTTGACAAACGTGCAGTTATATATTGGCTGGGTGTTTGCACAAGTGTATTTTGTATTTACAACACAAATATCCTGGGATATTCAAGTTAATCAAGTTTAGTTTAAACAAACAGTAATTGTAGCAGTACCGGAAACATTCTTGTTTACCTGTACCTAACAAACAACTATAGTTTTCTTAACATTTAATAATACCACTTGGTTATCTAGTTCAAGATACTAGACAATCCCTTTTTTGGGATTTTTCAGACGTAAGAGGGATGAAAGAGGGATAGAGGGATTAAGATAGATTTTTTATGTACTATTAGTATTTTTGTATTAAATTTAATGTTCGGCTTAATACGATTATATTCTAGAAAAAAACTTAACAAAAAAATCGTACTTATTTTAAAATAGATTGTGATACATGATAAAAACATTTCATTATTCACATTTGTTTCTTTACACTCACGGTCGTAGATTTTTTATGTACTATTAGTAGTTTTGTTTTAAATTTAATGTTCGGCTTAATACGATTATATTCTAGAAAAAACTTAACAAAAAAGTCTTACTTATTTTAAAATAGATTGTGATACATGATAAAAACATTTCATTATTCACATTTGTGTCTCTACATTCACGGTCGTAGATTTATTATGTACTATTAGTATTTTTGTTTTACATTTAATGTTCGGCTTAATACGATTATATTCTAGAAAAAAAACTTAACAAAAAAGTCGTACTTATTTTAAAATAGATTGTGATACATGATAAAAACATTTCATTATTCACATTTGTTTCTTTACATTCACGGTCGTAAATCTTTTATGTACTATTAGTATTTTTGTTTTAAATTTAATGTTCGGCTTAATACGATTATATTAAAAACAACTTAACAAAAAAGTCGTACTTATTTTAAAATAGATTGTGATATATGATAAAAACATTTCATTATTCACATTTGTTCCTTTACATTCACGGTCCTAGTTACTTATTATTACTCTCTGCAAATTGTTCATGGAGTCATGTATGAGATGGGACTGTCACTTTCATTGAATGTTTATTATTTAATCCTTTAAACTGCAAACAAATTACAGTTTTTATTGTTTGGTTATATTTCCTTTTTATGAGGATATTAAAATATAAAATTGTGTAATAATAAAGCAATGTCAATCTTTTGGACTTGATGTTTAAAAATTACAATAATTGATATTTGCCTAAATCTATAGCTTGGATAAAACCTCCCTCTCTCTCTCTCTCTCCCCCTCCCTCCCTCCCTCCCTCCCTCTCCCTCTCCCTCTCTCTCTCTCTCTCTCTCTCTCTCTCTCTCTCTCTCTCTCTCTCTCTCCTCTCTCTCTCTCTCTCTCTCTCTCTCTCTCTCTCTCTCCCTATATATATATATATATATATATATATATATATATATATATAAATATAAGATATTATATATTATAATATAATATAATAATAATGATAATAATAATGATTTTTAATAATAATATTATTATATTTTATTATTATATATTGTATTATTATTATATTATATTATTATATATTTTTTTTGTTGTTTTGGATATATATGTGTGTATATATATATATATATACATAAACAGAGAAACTGTGATAATTTCATGTTGCGGGAATGGGAAATTTTAGGATAAAAAAGAAGGATTTGTGTGAATGAAGAGACGGATAAAGAGAGATTTTTTTTACTCGGTGGAAACACTGAGCACACATACAACTTTCATAGTTTTTATAAATAATTTGTGGGGCGAAGCCTGCGGGAAACAGCTAGTAATATTAGTAAACAACACGAAAATATGTAGTTATACAAAGAACAAACCGAAATAGTACTTAAACGTTTTGTTTGTTTAAAAATAAACCCAGAGTTAAAATTTAGTTATCTTTATAAATAGACTGCAAATAATCTTGGTATAGCCGCAATGGAAGATAACTAAGTAATTGATCGCCTTCAGTTGTTTGTGATCGAGAAGCTAGAAGTGCGAATCTAGTTTGCGGCGTGGAATGTGCGCCTCTCTTAAAGGTAATTAATTCAACCCCGTAAACCCCGATGATATATTGCAGCGAGTGCACAGCAAAGCTTGGAGCAACACTGAATACTGTCTCGACACTGTATAAACAGCAGCATCGGCTAACCTCCCTTTAACTATTGTCCTTGTCTTCTACAGGCTGCGTTTATAACGATTCTGCTAGTTTGGATGTTTAGGTTAAGTTTTGAACTATGCGTATTCCCCAACATTTTATTTTTTGTATTCATGTATTACAGAAACATTGCTGTGAAATTTCGCTCATCAAAATGTTGTTATACTGACCAATCTGTATATTTTATATTATTTTAAAATCATAAGAGGTGTTATAAAACGCGACCTAGATAAACAGTAACCGCGAGTTATAATTTTGTTGCATGAGGTGTTATCATTTATAGGCGAACGATTGGTTTAGAAAGTCTAAGGATAATTTATAATTCATTATTTTAATTAAAGGAAATATTTAATTTTCAAACGCCTTCAACAATCACTTAATCTCATTTTATAGTTTTGCCATTCACCTAAAGAAGAGAAAACCGTAAACAAAGACGCAATTTTAAATAAATAAATTGGCATCCTACTGAAGTAGTTGCTTCAATTAGTTAACAAATCTTCTGTTGATTGATGAAATTTCAAATACGAATACAACTTAAGAGCTTACAGGTGGGAAACTCCTAGAACTAATTGTTACCCCAGTAAAGAAGAAGAAATAGTTGATGAATGATAATGAAATAAAACTGACAAATTAGTGACAAGTAACAACTTGTTACTTACTTTTGACTTTAATAATTATCTGTCCCACCAAATCCATGTTATTGTTTTTACAGCCTCAAATTGAATGTAGAATACGACTTTTTGTGTATCGCGATTTTTTTTACAAACTTGTTTGTGGGAAATAAAAGAATTTATTTCATAATATGGCTACAATTTTTTGCGAAACACGTCGAAGAATTTCATTTTCCAATTTCAACGCACAATCTGACATAAATTTGTATCTGAATAACATTTTTAACTAAACTTTAAAAAAGTTTAATACTCTTTAATTTACCACTATCGAAGAAATTTGAAGAGTTCAAAAAACCTAAACACAAAGAAAGAACGAATATAGAGTGATAGGGCTGCGGTCGAATCAGGATGTCAACAGGCCTAGCTTGTAGCGCAACAGTAACCACATTCAGGTAAACCGTTTACACGGTGGTTCTCCACCACATAACCGCCTCCGACAGAGGGAATTGCGTCGGTTCGAAACATCTGTCGAAAGATAAATTACGGGCTTTCCAGGTTTATTTCAGTATAATTTAAAGTAATCGTAATAAATTGCATTTCAAAACATGTCAATTTTCCCAGTAAATATCTTTCTCAGGTGCACAATAAGTTAAAATAAAATCTATAGTCTGAATAACAGGTTAATGTATTCATTCATCCATTGTTGCTGGATTAGGAAACCCCAGCAGGTTAATTTAAAACATCGGATTATTAATATTGATGATCATTTGCAAGGATAAAAATCCGCACCGCAGCCGCGACCGCAGATTGCACACTGGGCCTAAAGTCTGTTTTATTCACCGTTTTCAAATGAGAGTGGTTTGCGTTTTTACAACAAATGTAAAATATTCTGTGGAATTATTAAATTCAATGTTTGTCGAGCTAAATAATTAAGAATGAGTTTATTTTGAGAAATTCAAAATACGACTGTAATAGCTTAGTAAACATAATCAGTAACTTGTGGTAGCCGGAACGTATTAACTGTAATCATTACAGCTGAAAACCCACTCAAAGATTTGATTCTTCATTAAAGTTAATTTATCTCACAAATCATATGTTGCATTATATCACTCTTTCATCCCATAATATTAAACAAAAATGTATAATTGGCTAAATATCTTTATCAAATGGAGACTCCTGCTTCTCAAATGTTTGTAATTGGTATTAAATACATTACGTGACAAAAATAGAAATAAATATAAACAACAGTTTATATTAAATTAAATAAATAAAAATCCATTTACTAAGTTTTGTAATGTCGATGGTTGAGCAAGTATTTAAATTAATTTGTTTTCTTAAAAGACGAAGAGGCGCCGAAATTTTAACAAAAATGGGTGCGCTGAAGATGTCAGAAGCCAAAGCCCTTGAAGGTTCGAGTTGCTCTCAAGAGGTCTTGAACCCCCTCCTCCCCAACACCGTACATCAACGGCAGCAGACTGGTGAATTTACAATTGCAGAAGACAAATTAAATGTGCCCCCAACCTTACACCAAATACTCTTCCTCGTCTGATTTGTTTAACTCTTTACATACTGAGGAAAATAAAACAATATAAGTTCGTAAACAAAGTGTACACTTAATGTAAACAAAGCAGACATCCACATGCATGTTTAAATCCACATGTTTTTCTTATAAATGATATTTTACATTATTTCTTATTTGCTGGTAACTTTTGTAAATAATGCTATTTTTCTCGAGTCCCTGGGATCAAGACCTTTAATTTGAGTCATCTCCTACTATCCTGCTACTTTCTAAACGCTCGCATTTTCCAGTTAAAGATCTCGCTTACAGAATTGTATACGTAGAATAGATACAAGATAGATATGCAACTTGTGCGGCTACTACAAATTTGTTTAAATACTCAAAAGGCCAAATAAAATCATCGTCTACAATCGATAAACATAAATACATTTTAGTTCTAAGGACAATAACGGCCAAGGTATTTTTGAATGTTATCTGAATGTATATGTATATGTATGCATATTTTCTGTGTTACTTGTATATATATATATAATTAATTTATTATACATGAAAATTACCTCCTTAATAATGCGTACCGGAATTAATTCCTGACCAGACTCTGTAAAACAATGCGATCAATTACAATATCCTATATATTCGCTGCATGTTGTGATGGATAATTTGTGGCACGCAGTTACCGGAACAGCAGTATATTCACGGAGGCGCTAACATGCATTACAGTTAGAGATAACTACGCAACTACTCATAAAGACGAATGGAGTCGTATAGGATGTTGATATAGGTAATCGGTATTTGCTAAGGTAACCAACATTACCTGCATGGATCGCAACACTAAATAAATTGATTTAGGCCTACAGATAATTTGATCACAACTATGCGAACCAAAAAAAGACTAAAAACGAAAAAGTGATAGTCTATGAACGGTTTTTATATTTACTAATAAATCATAGAGGTCCACTAATCAAAATTAATTGTAAAAGGACCTTTTAAGGATTGTCCTTTTAGTTTACGTAACATTTTCACAATTGAAATTCTTCTAAAACTCTTAATTTTAGCGAATTTCCCATATAGGGAAGAAGCTATTACCGTAGTCGGCATGGTAAGACCTAGGCCCGGGACCATGATAACTTTTCGTTTTGAGGTCCCCAGACCCCAAAAACACCATTCGTTCGAAACTGTATATATATATATATATATATATCTATATATATATATATATATATATATATATATATATATATATGTGTCCGTGAGCACGATAACTCTCGTAAAAATTATCCGATTTTAATGAAATTTGGTATGAACGTGTAAAGCAACATTTATGACTTTAAGTTCGAAAACCAGCCAGATCGCTCTATCCAAAGGGGTATTTTGGGGGGGTTTTGTACCCCAAAAATGGGTTTTTCGAATTTATTACATATAATTTTGGAAATAGTCGAATTTTATTTTTTTCCATTGGATTCAGCTTAAAAAAACACACAATTTGGTATTTTGATCATTTCTCTACGTCAATTGGTTACCGAGATATTGAAAGTGCTAAACACAGTACGTTGTCTAATGTTATTCTTATGGAGAAAAATAAAAATTTTATATCTCGCTTATTTATGAACGTATACTGACGAAACTTGGTATACAGCTTCATCTGGTTGTGGACCATTGATATTTGCTCAAAAAGACAATTTTTTACCCAAGGCTCCTGTAGCAGCAAACCTGCGTACTCAGCCCCATGTTATTCTTATGGAGAATAAGTAACGTGTTATCTGCCTTCATTATGAAAATAAATTAATGAAATTTGGTATGTGGCTTTACCTACATGAGTTATATTGATATTTGTATAAAACCCCATTTTTTGTGTTCCTTGCTTCAGCAAACCTGCATACTCGGCCGCCATGTTATTCTTATGGAGAATAATTAAAATGTCATAAATCGTTTATTTATGAATGTATACTGATGAAACTTGGTATGTGGCTTTATGTGGTATTAATATACATATATATGCATTGGAAATTCGCTGAGTACGCAGGTTTGCTGCTACGGGGGTATTATGTATTTGCATAAGTGCTGCAGCTTATAATGATGTTAAAAAATTACACTTGACGTTACAGCAGATTTGTTTAAATAGCCTATTATTATACCAAATCTTTACAAAAAGGTACTTCCATACAAAGGGGAACATCCCCCATCGCAATAAAATGCATCTAAATTACTCTTACCACCTGCACCGACCAAGCAGTATTATTACTAGGCCTATTAAGAATTTTGAAATATTGAGCAATTTGACAATTGTGTTTTACTAGAGAATTGCTTAATACTGTGTACTCTGTTCCACGTTCACCATTCAGTACAGGTCAAGATCAGCAATGGCCATACTGTTCTGAGTACACTGATGGTGTTGCTATGCGGGTTGCATCAACTGTCCCTACAACTCGCGTGAAGGCGCTCAAATAAATGCTTTCAAGACGGCTAGTCCAGCTCAAATTGCCATTAGACATTGTTTTGGGCGCTTAATACTAAATGGTGAACGTGAAACTGTAATCATTGCATGAGTTATGCAACATGGCAATGCTCAAACATTTTATTTTAAAGGGTAGATACAAATAAAAATTCCGTCAAACTAATTAAAAAAATTGTTATAATCAAGCAGTCGACACCAAATATTACGTGACGTACAAGTATTGTTTTTGAAGCGATATTTCAAAATATTTCTAGGCGAAAAAGACTTCAGTAATATTCGGTAAGTAGGTTGTACAATGAGGAATAAGTTGTTGGTCTCTCTTGGGAAGTGTTGCACTTCACCTGTTATGACTGATGAATATATTAACCAGACGGCTGTGTCTGTGTACGATTGCGAGAATCGTAACTAATATTATGGCAGCTTTTAATGGCAGCTGAGCAAAGTGAAGTGTTTAAAACAACATCAAAAATCGGACATTGTTGGCTAAGTGATAATTAAATAAACACAATCGGCTAATGGTCAATAAATCATCGATGTTTGACTGACACTGAATGCAGCCGACAAAGTAAAACTCAACAATGGACGATCAGCTGATTACTCAGTAGGTGGATGGGAGGAGAGGGGAACACGTCACGACCCCCGTGACTGTCGACCTTTTTCTCTTCTTTACTTACTCTGATGAGATTGAGTAATAAAGTTATTACTGCCGCACTTTGTGCAAGATACGGCAGCTAAGACTTGTAGGTCTTATTTAAGAGTTGCAAATTACCTACCGTGTGGCGTTTTGATGGCATTATACAAGGCGCTAAAGCAGTTGTGATTGTTGCTAATCAGTTGTTTTATGTGGCACTATAATGTTACGGGATTATTTTATTAGTGAATTTCCTTTGGAAAGTGAACTATTAGCATGACCCGCACGGTGAAACTTAAGACCGGGACTACCATAGAAGTTCCTAACGTGACCCCCTGAACACGTTTTGGGGGTTCGTTCAAAATTTTATATATATAATATATATATATATATATTATATATATATATATATATATATATATATATATATATATATATGCAGGCACTCTAGCGGTCGCATTTTTTGTCCGATTTACTTCAAATTTGGTAGGGACGTTCCTTTCTATAATCAGTTGGACAAGTTCGTTGGGCAAAACAATCGGAAAACTCTAAACCCCATTTTTGGGATTAATCTTTCAAATTTCTAGTTTTTGGGCCCAAAAAGAGTCAGAAAAGCCACTGATGTGAAATTAACGAATGTAAAAAGATGGGGATTAGTGTAGCGAAACTTTTAAGCCCTCTCTCGTCATTCTAGCATATATATTTAACGAGTTATTAAAGGAAATGTGTATTGACCAAACACAGTACGTTGTGTTATGGGGGTGTTACATTAGAAAAGCCGGTTAATCATTTTTTTGTGAAGTTTTATCATCCCCAACAACCTCACGCCTACTTTAAAGCCTGACTGGACCTTCTCCTAACCTTATAATGCGCAAAATTCTATTCCCAGCATTGCAGGTAAATAGAACCAGGAGTATCAGAACAGCCAAAAAATTAATATTTTCAGATTTGAATACAAATTGGAATAATTGTATGTTTTTAACTGATTTTGAGTTTGTATAGTTTTTTATGTGGAAATTCACTTCCCTCACGTAAGCGTGCTGCGTGCGAACTCGTTTTAAATTAAAATTGCCACTATTTATATATACACATTTAATTTGATGTACGATTTTGAATGTTAAGATTTGGTGCATTCCAAATTTATACAGACAATATACATATTTCTAGCTTTTAAAACATTATGTTGGTATCACGAATATATTGTATCTCTTTGTTAATTAAAATCATGAATTGAGTTGTTTTATTACAACTATAAGACTATAGTGACT
This sequence comes from Allygus modestus, assembly GCA_963675035.1. Classification (NCBI taxonomy): domain Eukaryota; kingdom Metazoa; phylum Arthropoda; class Insecta; order Hemiptera; family Cicadellidae; genus Allygus; species Allygus modestus. The sequence goes on along the minus strand of OY776115.1, from coordinate 60,995,601 downwards.
TTTTCAATTCCTTCTAAAGTACTTTATACTTTTATTATTTGTATTATGTACATATTAAACAAATCTTTCAAAATCGTATCTTCGTTTTTCAACTTTAATAAAAGATAATAGAAATAACTATGTTACAAGCAATATAACTGCACTTATACGCATATGACTAAATCTAAAATATTTTAAGTACATGAAATGAGTACAAAGCTGACAAGCCGAACACAGAGGAACTGAGGGGCTTTAAACGCACAATAATGTAAAGGCGACTTTCTTCGGCCAACTTGAGTTTCAACCGAAATGTTCAGCAACTGGTCTTTAATTAACTGGCGAAGTTAAATTATTGGAACTGTCAAAGAGCTTCCCTCCCTGCGTACTAATAGACTTCGCCAAACTTGTTGTTTATTTCCTCTAGCATAAGCTTCTTTGTACTTTTACTATAAAAATTAAACAGAACACATTTCATATGATTCGTTAAAATCAGTTTTACATATAGCTTCCAAAACCAATACAGGTTTAGCGTAATATGTGTGTGTGTGTGGGGGGGGGAGATAGCAATAGTTCATTCACCAAGATCAAGATATACCACTATGTATAGATAGATGTAGAGATTGTCTCCACAAGAAAATTAACAAACTTCGACTAAACAATTGATCCCTTCCTCAAATTTAATTGTTTAGTGTTATAATTTCATAATCACTAAATATAAATAATCTTGTAAAGATAGCTAGTTTCAATCTACTAATACATATACAGTAGCCTACTAAAATAATAAACTCCAGGGTTGGGGAAGTGATTGATGAATAATAAGGAAGGAAGTGGAAGAGATTTAAATGATAAAACAAAAACTTACTTAACAAGGCAATGTCTTTGGTTTTTTTTAATATTTAATCTGGACCAGATTTTAAAGTACAGTTTATGGACAGTGAAGAAAGCAACTTACGTTTTCAATTATTAATTCTACAACATCAACCAATAATTAACGGGTACATAGGAATAAGTTCAGGAATTTAGTATAGTACCCGTACATATGCAGTGGTTAACAAGCCTTTAAACTTAACGAGTTCATAGCCATTAGACAGTGTAGCAGTTTTCCTTACATTTATAACCACAGCAGCAAAGAACCAGTAGTCAATTGATGTAATTAACTACCTTCCATAATGTAATGAGTAAACAAATGTAATACTACACAAATGTAATACTAATTGTTTTACTGTTGTTTTATTTATTTTTGAACGTGTTTCACAAGGTCTAGTTTATTTGCTGAGGTAAATGATATTAATAATTTTCTTTGATAATAAGTTTTACTAATAATAATTCGCTTGGTTTACAAAAGGAGCTTACATGAATCCCGGAACTCAAAGTTCAACGCGTAGTCCGTGGTGGAATTGGCGACAGTAGGAAATCTACTTAGGAAAGTTAACTTTACAGCCAACAAGTTTTAACAGAGGTATTCTAGATTTTGGAGGCCTTTATCATTTATTGTAGTGATAATCAGTTGAACTGGGTATTATAGCATTACACGTGTTGCTAAGGATATAACAAACTATAAAATATATCAAATTGAATTTAATTTAAACATTAATATTCAGTACAATACCTGAAATACCCCCGTCGCAGCAAACCTGCGTACTCAGCGAATTTCCAATTATTATATTTGTCTTAACACCACATAAAGCCGCAAACCAAGTTCCTTTAATATACATTCATAAATAAGCAATATATAATATTTTAATTATTCTCCATAAGAATAACATGGGGGCTGAGTACGCTGGTTTTCTGCAACAAGGAACACAAAATATTGGTTTTGATGCAAATAAAAATATAACTCAACTAGGTCAAGCCACATACCAAGTTTCATCAATATACATTCATAAACAAGCGATATATACCATTTTAATTATTCTCCATAAGAATAACATGGGAGCTGAGTAAGCAGGTTTGCTGTAACAAGGAATACAACAAATGAATTTTTATGCAATTATCAATAGAACTCAACTAGGGGAAGGTACATACCAAGTTTTATTAATTAATGTTCATAACTAAGGGAGATGTAATATTTTACTTTTTATCCCTAAAAATTACATAAGGGCAGAGTACGCAGGTTTGCTGCTACGGGAACCATCGTTCAAAATTGTGTTTTTGTGCTAATAATAATATACCACAGCCAGATGAAACCATAATATACCAAATTTTGTCGGGATACGTTCATAAATAAGCGATATATAAAATTTATTTTATTCTCCATAAGAATTACATTGGACAACGCACTGTGTTTAGCACTTTCAATATCTCTGTATCCAATTGACGTAGAGAAGATATCAAATTGTGTGTGTTTTTTAAAGCTGGATCCAATGGTAGAAACTTAAATTTGACTATTTACAAATTATATGTAACAAATTAAAAAAAACTGATTTTTGGGGTACAAAACCCCTCCCAAAATACCCCTTCGGATGGAGCATTCTGGCTGGTTTTCGAACTTAAAGTCATAAATGTTACTTCACATATTTATACCAAATTTCATCAAAGTCGGATCATTTTTACGAGAGTATTCGTGCTCACGGACACATGTATACATACACGATACATGAAGAAAAAAAAGTTACATACATACACACACACACACACACACACACACACACATATATATATATATATATATATATATATATATATATAGTTTCGAGCGAATGATGTTTTTGGGGACCTCAAAACGAAAAGTTATCATGGTCCCGGGCCTAGGTCTTACCATGCCAACTACGGTAATAGCTTCTTCCCTATAGGGAAATATTCGCTTAAACAAAGGACGATTCATGGTGATTCATAATATAATTGGATTGCCTAATGTAAAAAGTTATTTTTTATGATGATCAAACAAACTTTAGTGGCATTAACTGTTTTGTTATTTTTTTTAAAGGAAGAGGTGGAACGCCACAAAGAACCGCGTCTCTTATTTCTCATAAAATTCTTGGCTTTTTAAACTGGGCGAAAAGAAGTTTAGTGTAGGCCTATACAGTCATAATAGTGTTTTATCATTTCATAGTTATAAATGTAATATTTTTCAACAAATATTCCTAAAATCTGTAAATTCAAATGTTGAACTTGATTTTAGCGATATATATTTAACCTATTATTTCTAGATAATAATAGTAACAAGAATAAACAAAAATTATGACATAATTAGCTTAAGCAGCACCATTTTCATAGTTAATTTCCGTCGCTAACAAGAATAAACTAAAAATTATAACATAATTAGCTAAAGCAGCACTATTTTCATAGTTAATTTCCGTCGCTTACTTTTAATGATTACATCGCACGGAAGAGCTTTTTCTTGTAACCTGTCTTTGGGAGGAGGAACAAGTTTAAAAATGTACTTCTGGTCTATTTTATTTGGAGTATTGCAGAATAAATAACGGTCTTGGATAAAAACTTCAATTAAGGGCATATATTTGTCACATAAAAGTACGTATTTGTTTAAATATTCATGTATATCCATATTATAATAATGTACACGAAACTTTAATTAAATGGGTTATATAGTTTACAAAGCGATCTTTTGTTAAGTATAAGGTAATCTATTTTTTGCAATCAAGCAATTACAAATGAACAAGGTTTATCGACCAACGTGAATGTGCCACTATTCATCCATCTAAGCATTTTCTACAAAATTGTTTTTATAAAGAGAAATCTTACATGATCCCAAGCTTTTTACGTTAAAAGTTTTGAATTATTCAAGATACTATACAAAAATTAAACTAAACGTAAACCCTTTAGACTCAAATTTCAGAATTCTAGAACGGCTTGTTCAAGAAGTATAAACTTAAAAAATTAGTTTGTAAAAATACAAAAAACTAACAATGTAGGCTAACAAGTGTTGATGAAACCCATAAACTCGAGCAGGAGTGTTAATTCCGCGGTGCACGAGGTTTATGGGGATTTATGGTGTAGTGACTCTAGTCGAGGCTGAGTTATGGTGTCATACTCAAGTGCACAGGGTGGATATGTACGCTCAGAAACAATGCAATATAAACCTTGCAACATTACTTTGACAACTACTCTCTGTAAAATACATATATGCATGGCTGTAAATATATATAGCGTAAAACCAGAGGAAAATATACTTGTATTTTATTGGTTTGTTTCATAAAACGATCGTCTATGCATCCGCTATATAGACTTCAACTGTCCAATTAGGATGATAATGTTTAACAATTCAGCAACGAAGGTAAAGCGGATTGCGTAGCAAAACTTTACCTTATTTCCTTACAAGCCTTACAAGTCGCTGCTGAACTTCTAAGAGACTTAAATCTGAAATTAACCACTAATATTGGATTTTATAGAAACTGTCCGGTAACTTTTCTTATTGTTTCTAAATTTAGAATAAACTTGACAGCTTATAAATAATTAAAAATTATTTTTTACTTTGGCAATAAATAAACATTAATGGGTTATTTATGTATGTATTCGCTTATTTATGTATTAACACAGGAACAAACCCAATTACATTATAGGAGTCATTATTGTTATAACACAATATATATATGAAGAGGGATAGTGGTTTGTAGTCAAAAATCCAACATCTTCACTAAATATCTCAGTAAAAAAGGTGCATATAGATGCATATTGAAACGCAAATTTAGATGGATTTTATCAGGTTAAAAATAAATAACCTTACCGTGGGAGATTAATGTTTTTTATTACATGCAACTAATGCAACTATGATTATGATACACGTATAGTTAAATTATATTTCATAGTAACTTTTTATTAGTACTTTTACATTCGCACATTTTTGTCAGCTTTCATTGTAAGTTTGTAATAACAAAAATATAATTATTTATTCATTTTGTATATGGTCTAAATATTAGTTACCAGTTGTAAACTGGTCGGTTACATACATATTAAACAAATCTTTCAGAACCGTAAATGGGAAATTACGCTGAAATTATTTCGCTATCGGCGGCAAGATCCACGACCCGTCAGTTGTGTTTGGGCGGGAGTTGCGTCACGCTAGCTCCGGGACATCACGGCCGTGACGCGTGGCACCGTGACACCTCACGTGTCGGGCGTTACAAGCGTGACATGGGCCTGCGCCGCGCACTCCTCGCAGCGCCTACTACTAGGTAGCTCAGGGTGACAATATTAATTTATCACATGTAACCTGGTTCTGTTTATTTTAAAAGCACGTTTAAACAGGTAATAAATTAAGCGTAAATTTCACGATCTTTGGCTGATACAAATTTCATGAACGGGAACACTGTGCGTGAAAGCGCGTGCAAAGAAATAATCGACCTTGCACAGTCTCTCTTCAGCATTTTTGTGATTTGTCACAATACTGATTCAAACAAAAACCGTACGCAACACCCAGCGAGGTAGAAACAATGGAGAGCTCACCAAATTGATAGAAAACGGTCCGCGCATTGTCAGGCTAGACCAAGTGTAGGACACAGCAAAACTGAGTAATCCCGAGAGGTGAGCGCGTTGTCGTTTACACGATCCTGTACATATTAATAATAATAAAACTACAATGAAAGGTTATATATTCCTTTTCTGCATGAATGTCCGCATCCAACAGTATAAATATATTTTAGTTTAAAATTATGTGTAATTTTAATAACGAAAATATTAGAGAGTTGTAACAGAATAACATGAAAAAGTCAGTAAGCGAGAACTTTTTTTTAATTGCTGAGGTAGAAACAAACTTTCAGCGAAAAAGATGTAGCTAATTAGACGATCTTAAATTTTAATTCGCAACAATTTTCGACAGAACTTAAAGTTTGTTCAAAAATTCGATGTAAATAACCACTATGCTCAGTTCCAAGCGCGCCGCCGCGCCGTCGCGGACCACGACTCCATGCTGTTCCACCACATCCAGCATGATCCAGCAATGCCACTCATTCTACTTAGATTTTCTCCTAGAAAATATTAATTATGTACATTTTACTCCATATTGTATTGAGATTATTTTTTTAACATAGCTTTCAATTTTTTTTTTAACATAGCTTTCAATTTTGAAAGAAAATTCAGTTATCATAATGTAATTAGGCTCATGAGGAATCTTATAATTTGGTATGTAAAGTGAATTAGGCAGTAAATAATAAGAGAATTATTTGTTAGAAAGAATAAAACATGATATGATAAGATAAACATATCTGATTAGTGATAAAAATACATAACGTTGCCTTTTTATATAAACAAGACCTACTCCCTTTTTAACTAACTGTTACTTAAACATTTCCCCATCCAAATACGAATGCTTCTTGGCCGTAATGAATTGTTGTAGCTAAAAATTTAATAAAAAAAATTAATAAATATATGTTTTATATCAACACTCAAAACTAATCTTCTATATTAGCAATATAACCGATCCTATAACAATATGTTTGACGTAAAAAGTAGAGGAACATATCAAGGAACTTGAATACGAAGGACACTTAGTTATTAATAAACCGTTTTAACGAAAACATAAATTAAATAATATAGAAACAATGCTTTATTGTTAAAACTCAAAACTAAGCCTCTCCAAAAGCCTTACAATAGATGTTATATAGATTTGTTTCATGTCAACAATTGAAGAATGTGTCGAGTAAAGCAACATGACAGCTATTGAGTCGCAAATTATATTTTCCGGTCAAAATCAAGGTTAACTACGTGAAGATTGAGATTTTTATACTAATATTGAAAACTACACGTATTTTACGTCATATTTAGATGTTAAATACATTTGAATTTAGTATCAAAAGATAAAGAATTTATTCAGTAATACGATTCCAAAAAACATTTTACAATACAAAAATTCCTCGCACCGTAAACTTCATTTAACTGAGCACGCATAACAATATTGGGGTTCCCTCTACACATTTGCTTTGGCACGGCATGGCGCGCAGTTGGTTACGTTTTCCACTGTTAGGTAGTATAAAGTAAGAGTACATGTTAAACCACTTTTATAATATTATTTTACTTATACAATGTATTTAATAAACCCAAAAATGGACTGTAATTTATTATCTACTGCTTTTTAAAACTCTCGGAATTGGAAAAAATATCTAACTATTTTAAGTGATAGTAAAAGGTGCAACATTAGTATGGACTTAACAAATTCCTACCATGTAAATTAGTGACATAAGAATGTCTTTCAACTCACAGAGAGCCCGCGAGTCCACGGATATTGGGGTTGAGGCGTGAAAGGGTAGGACAAGGAAAGTGGCAGTGCGGTACTGATTGCTAATCCGGTTGCCCTTTTTTATCACAACTCACTTGATTGAGAAGCTACAAGCCCTCTCGTCTCTCTTTCCGCTCAGAAGGGCACAAAAAGTTTTAAATCCCTCGGTCGCAAAAAATCACCGGAAGAGGATTAGTTTTATTCGCTTACTTGTTTTGTTTTATCCTCCCATCGTAAACGTTAGACATGACAATTTTTTGTGGATAAAGAGAAAATCTAGTTTTCAATACTGATACTTAACTTAAAATAAAAGGTTTTACAACATTTTAGTAGACTTAAATGGAAAGAGATGTAACGTTAGTCATTCAAATAACACTATTATCTCTGATTGTTTCCCTTTCTATACTAATAGTTTACAAATAACATAATCTCAGAGCACGCAGTCGCTCAACAATGTGTTCCAACCTCTACCTAACCCATTAAAATAATGCTTCGAGCTTTTATTACTTGGTAGGCTGAAATAATCTTAATATTTTACAAATACTATTTATATATAACTAAAAAAACTGATAATGCACATACAAAACGCTTTATCTTAAGCAAATGGTTTGCCTGAGCTTATGTGTGTTACGTATTATAAAATTGAAAAGATAAAAAGGAAGATTTAGATTTTTATAATAAATCAAACTACATTAACTCAGGACCCAGTAAACAACAAACATTGAAATTACTAAATTTCGTAAATGATATATCTTTCAAAAGATATAACATTTTAAAGATGAATAAGTATGTTTACAAACTGTACATCTATTAAAAATTTTTTAAATGTTTTTATTTTTTAATTACCTGCAAAAATATGCATGTTTCACCATTATAGGTAGGTTTGTAAATTTGGTTTATAACGGATAAAAAATATACAAATATATTACAGGATTTGGGACAATAAGTGAGTGGTTGGCGGCATCAGGGGTTGGAGGAATAGGGCTGATTGCTAATCTTGTTGCTCTTTTTGTTCCTCTCGCTTGACTGTGATATAAATATAAAGCCTCAGGGCTGTGTGTTTGCAAGAGCCAAACATCACAGATTTTAATTCGTACAGGGATTGGTTAAAATCAAAAACTTTGAATCACTCCACTTTTTATGCTTAATATTATGGCACAGGCAAAGGATTTTAATTGATAAGAATTTAAAGGATATATTCGTTTCTCTGTAGTTATGGTTTTTGTATTGTTATTACGACTTTATCGCTATGCTATTTGATGAAACGGTTTTTAAACCCTGTTTGCATTTTAACAATCAGTAATGATGAGGAAAACACGTAGTAGTACAATAATAGTCAACTGATGCAAGAAAGCAATTCATAAAATGAGTGTAAAAATTGTTTTTAAGGCTGCGATTAAGACAAGCATTGGAGAGAGACCCTATTGGACTCTATAAGAATAATATCATACTATAATTATGGTAACTGGAACTTAAGTCTCAAAAGTACCAAAATTGATCGCACTAATTGTTTTCACCTCCAATGCTGAATCACTGAACAACTGCGTAAGATGCAGACATAGTTTAAGGCGAATATGAATGAATGAGGACTGTAGAATGGGTGAGATGCCTTGTAGCCTTGTATAGCCTTGTTACTGACTAATACCAACTGATTAAATAGCCAAGATCATTAATTAACAGCCCAATGGTCAATTACAACTGGATCCAGTACTGAACCTTTACGGCGCTTTTAAATCATTAATTCGATCTATGTAGAAATAATTAAAAGGTAGCCTATCCGGAAGTCTTTTATTGAATTTAAGATACTTTAGACAGTTTATGCCTTGTTAAAAATCCTAAATCATCGGAAACATATAAAAAATGTAGAAAATAAATTAGAATAAATGTAGAAATTTATTATTATAGGGCAAGATTAAAATTATTACAATTACTGAAAATGAAGTGAAGAACAAATAAATATATGTTAATTAAATATTTTAATACGAGCGAGGCGAACGTACAAAAATGGTTCTCCATATCCCGTGGAAGTATTTGCTTGTACTTAGAAAATAGAGTTTTTTTCCTCAGAAATCAGTTAGCAACATTCTTGACCCCAGGAAAGGTCTAATTATATTGTAAACATGTGATTTTATTTCTAGCGACACACTCCTAATAAGTGCTTACTAACAATTACCCACAATAAATGAATTCGAAGTAAACGTTTATGGAGGGATTATTCACTGAAATTTCCAATAGTTCGCTAAAAGCAACAAACACAAATACAAATGCAAAAAGCTTCAAATACAATGCATTTACAAAGCTTCAATGCTTTTGTGCTTCAAGTTCAAAAAGTTGGTACTAAATTGTATTAATATCTCTTAACTATCCCGAAGAGAGTACTTTTAATTATTTAAAAAAATACATTCTATTCTACTTCACTTAATCCCAACAAATAGAACGGCTGGTTTCCAAAACATACAGGGGATACGTACCTGGAAGCAACACTGTGTTTTTGGAGAACAAATTCATTCAACGCTTTTTATTGGAGACTGAATAACATTAAACCTTTTACAACTTTGTATTAAAGTGTTTATTATTCACACATAAAAACATTTTTTATATGTTTCCGATGATTTAGGATTTTTAACAAGGCATAAACTGTCTAAAGTATCTTAAATTCAATAAAAGACTTCCGGATAGGCTACCTTTTAATTATTTCTACACAAAAACATGTCTAGCATTCCACATAAGATAAGTACTGCCACAAATTAAATCGAGTTTTTAAATTGTATTTGCCATTATTTTATTGATGGGAGAATCTGTGCGGTTTATGAGGGGTTTTACATAGGACTGTTGGTTCTGTCCTGTAAAGCTAACAATATTGGCGAGGGTTGGGTTTTACCTGGTCAGCAGTTATATGAAAATAATGAAAAATTGCTTAATTGTATTGGAGAATTTTCAAATTAGAAGATTAATGGGTTAAGGAATACTGTTTAATTTTTCATTTCTGAAATTAAGAAAGGCAGCAGAGAGGTTATTTCGCTCATTGTACGTAATAATTAGATCAATGAAGGGAGGATGAAGCGTGTGAATCGGAGATCAATGAGACATGAGACGAAAGCGATGATACCCTTATGAGATCAAAGCATTGCCGTTCCAGAGCTTTGGCCTTTGACAGGCTGGATCGCAATTGCTGGTTTGGAGGTGAGTTTTGTGACGGAAGCGAACCTCATGAGATCAAAGTAGTGCCCAAGTAGAACATTATTTAAAGATGATCCAACCCGGTTTAAGGGGAAGTGTTCGTTGTGAATAATTATTTTTGGGGGGGGGGGGTTAATATCAACAACGCAATAATGTTGTCTACATGCTTCCCTTCTACGTGTTAATACGCACAAAAGAACACACAGTTTCTTCTTCTTCCTTACTCCCACCCTGCATAAGGTTAACTTAAATTACCTCTACTTAATATAATAAGCAGCCTGTGATTAGCTGCTTTTCAGTAGCTGAGTTTGAAGACTAAGCTTGTAATGAAAGTGGCCATAAGTGGATAAAATCATTGCTGAAGTACCGCTTCAGTAGAACTTTAATACGAGCCTTATAATTACCTCGTATATGATTGGCTGATCCTCAGTAGCTAATCTTCAATGAGGGTAGTATGAAAATAAATTTAGTTTGAGCAGTCAGTCGAAATAGCGCCATTCAATACAACTAAGAGTATATTGTTACATGTGATAAGGGTAAAATCGATTTTCATAACAAATCATCAGGCAAGCTGTGAGTTTACTATGTTTTGCAACTTTTTTATCTTTTGACAATCAAACCGTTTTATCACTGGTTAAACTAATTTAGTTCGAAAATCCGGGGTATGATGTTACACTCGGCACTGTTCGCCAGAAGACCTCTTCTCGTCTAGGCTGTTGCAAGAGCTGCTAGTACTAATTTTTCAGTCATCATAAGCCTAATTAATATCACTAGTTTTTTCAAAATTCAAACAAATTCCCCCAACGGATTGTTAATTTATAAAAATTCAGTTTAATAGAAAGCCTCTGAACGAATTCACTTGGGAACAAAAGTAGTGGTGTCGAACGATGATGGCGCTTTGAAGCGATTTCTCAGAATATAAAAACGAATAAACTATTTTGTACAAGATAGCTGGAAGTAAGACGCATTACAAAACGTCTAAAGCGTGTTTTGTGCTAAATTATCTGTTATGAACTAAACTAATCTAGACATTTCATTTCATAACCTTGATTTTCTTATGGTTTTATTTCACCCCAAAACATGCCAAATATTACGAAAACTGCTATAATTGGCATTCCACATACAATAATATTTGATCATTTGATAAACATCTTATTACATTCTGTCCAGCCAACATGTGCATTAGAAAATCCAATACACTTATAGTCGATTACATGTTAAATGTAAAACCAATGTTTGTCTAAAACATTGAAAGCATTAGTTAACAAACTAATTGATTGAGTCAACAGTAATAATTGATTTGCAAGTGGTGTTGAAACTGAAAAGCAATCAATATTGCGGAACCAACATAAACATGACAAAGTAATTAGAAGATAACTGCATTTGCAGAGGCCAAAACGTTTACGCTTGCTGACATCACAATAGGCGGTTTCAACATTTGAACTTAATAACACAAAAAGGTATTTTTCCGAATTGAACTACGTGTTGTGTAGGTAAAAAGCGTTAAGATAGATTTTGATAAAATCACTTGTATTAGTCTAATAAAACTTGGTAATTTCTCAACTTGAATCCTCATTCTGTCTAGATCGTATTTACGTACTCGGTATGATATCTTTTTCGCTTTATAATTCAACCAAACAAGTATCGCAAGATGTATTTGCATGTTGCAAGTAATTTAAATAAATATCCAAAGCAATAAATCCCCACCTTCAACTATAACATTCGTCCAGTGTTATGTCCTATATAGTTTCGTTATTTCTTAACTATGGTACTAATGTGTAGTTCGCAAGGTAATATCCGTTTGATAACGGTTTAATAATAGGCAGAAAGCACAATTCAATTCACGTTCTCAGTCGCCATTTCACCTAATATCTTAACTTCAAGATTTAAATACAGATCGCAACAAAGGGAAGAGGTTCCTTCCAGAGACTTGGGTTAAATTATGAAAATCTCCGGGGGCAAAATCACAGGTAGTATTTTGGATCATAAAATGAAAGAGGAAAGTTATTTAGGAAACTTTTGAAGTCCTAGTACAGGAACCCGAATTATCTATCTGTTCTAATGCATTTTGTTATAACCAGCTATCATAAACCTTCGAGGAATTACTAAGAAACTGAAATGTAATGGATTTTGTTACTTGTAACTATTACAATATAAAAGACAGCACTTAATAAAATCATTTCGTTCACAGCAGATGTTTTCTGAGGATGTTACTTGGGGATTTCATTTTCAGGAAACGCTTGCATTTCAGTTGCTCAACCAAATTATTCTTTATCTGTGTGACAAGGAAAAATAAAAATTAAAACGCACGTTTCTTTATATCCCTAAGGTCAACTGTATTTATTATTGTAGTGGTCAGAGACTAAAAACGTTTATTTATTTAAATATAATTTGTTCACCAAATTATCAGCCGACAGATGTTTAAATTGTTTTGTTATTTTTGTTACTAGGAAAAAGTAAACAAACCAGGATTAGTATATTTTAGGCTTCTAAAAAAACTGTTTTCATTTATTTGTATTTACTAATTGCTTGTTATCAGCCGACAGATGTTTAAATAGTTTTGTTATTTTGGTTACTAGGAAAAAGTAAACAAACCAGGATTAGTATATTTTAGGCTTCTAAAAAAAACTGTTTTCATTTATTTGTATTTAGTAATTGCTTGTTATCAGCCGACAGATGTTTACATAGTTTTGTTATTTTGGTTACTAGGAAAAAGTAAACAAACCAGGATTAGTATATTTTAGGCTTCTAAAAAAACTGTTTTCATTTATTTGTATTTACTAATTGCTTGTTATATAGAGGAGTATGTTCAATTCCTGTAGTGGTCAGAGACTAATTTTTTTACTTTTAAATCACCTTATAACTGAGCTACTGATTTGAGTACCCGGTGGAGAAAATTTTACAAAACCTGCAATTAAAAAAAAGCTTTAGTTAAAAATTAGAACACTTAATTTAAACATTAATAAAATTAAATTAGGCATTAAAATGTATGTTAACATAGTATAAAAATTATCTTAAAATCAGGTTTTGGCTACTAACTCTCTTTTAATAACCTGCAACATTAGGTTTTCTGGACTCGCTTCACCTATTGTAAAATAAGGTTAGTTATAATTTCGATGGTTTGAGCTAAGATTTATTGGATTAGTTCAAGCTCAATTTTTTGGCATAGGTTATGTCAGGACTAATTGTTTACCTGTTTAATATAGTAAATTGTACAAATATTACAGTAAGGGTTGTGTATATGGCCTGGGAACAGAACTAACCAACAAATTGAATAAATTGAGGCTTAAAGCTTAATAAATAAATTAACTAAGCCTTTGCCCACATCAAACAGGAGACGTCGGTGTGTTCAGTGAGGTTGTACACGTTCCACGAGTGATTATACCTGCAACCTGCAACAGCTGGGATCAACAACACAGACTGGCCGGCACGTCCGTGTTCTTTACTTTTTCAACTGTTTTCACTACAATAAAAATATAACTGTTTCCTACAAAACGCGTTTATAACCGGTTTTCAAGCCAGACTTTGAATTCGAATTGGACGTGATAAGAAAAACCTGTTATAAGGATAATGGATAGTAAGGGTATAATGTAAGGAGAGATATATTGGCTGTAATTAGAAACTATAACTATGTCAATGTTTACATTGTGTTTTATTATTATTTTATTATATAATGGTAAACAACATAGATAAAAGCGAATCCAATCACATATGTTTTTGCAGGTGGCAATACGATGGAATAATTAGTTCCAAACGAAACCAAAGTAATAGGATAGTATTTTAGTTTTAATTTTTAAGGATAATTATTTCGTAAATATAACAAATTCAAAGTTATACAAAGGATATCCTATATATAAGGATAGTGTTTAATGATACTATATAAGGATACATGTTTTTTTATATAATTTGTTGTTAATAATGTTGATTATAGCCAAACTTTCAAACTTATTCAAGGGTAGTTACTCATATTTTAACTAGTAAAAATACAAATTAGGTAATCCTATTATTAAAACCCTATATTCAAACTAAACTTATTGTAAGGATAACACTAAAAACTAAAAGATATAAGAAAACTAAATAGACCTTTGTTGATTGTTACTGAAACAAAGACTAAATGTGCGCTAATGATGTTTCAACCTGTGTCAAAATTCTATAATGGAACCACCGAAAACACAACTAGGGATGACTACAATTACATACAATTGCCAGGATCGCCACCCAGGCCGAGATCGGGTCAGTCCTCGACACAGGATATGTTGTAGCACTGGACGGCGGCGTGGCGGGGCTGCGCTCACTGGATAATGGGGATGCAATCATTCGGAAAATTATAGCATCCACTTACAGTAATTTAAAGAACCGCATCATTTGATCTACACGTTTGCAAAATTTATATCATGGCACCTAACTTTTTCTCTCCTTTAATTAACATTATTATTATTATTATTATTAACAATATTCGTATATAACACCTATATTTGTCTTATCATGCATTTATAATTAATTAATAGAAATAAAATTAAACGATCAAAACAAAACTTGCAAAATCTTTACTCCAGAGTCGGATTAGTGGAACAAGGAGACAAGAGCGAAGAAACTGAACCTTTTTGCTACAGTGTCGGGGAATTTGATTTGTTGGAACTTGAGGACTAGAAAGAAATCCCGGGGAACTAAACAAACGTAGGTTCTTTCCACCTCAGACCAATCTTATTATCTTTAAACGGTTTTCAGCGACAATAAACATTTCCCTTGTTTATTGTTTAAAATAAATTTAATTATTTCATGGGAAGTTTATACTATCTTATGTGTACTTACAAATAAAACGTGTACGGGTACAAGTAATTAAAACTTCAAAGTGGGGAATTAATCCGATATTTTCAGTAAATTCACTATTACCGAGAGATCTCTAATCTGGCAAGGTTCACTATAGCACACGTAACTAAGTTAACATCTTACTCACCCAATAATTTCTACGAGAATTAACTCATAACGTACCTGAAAAAAGTACATAATTAGTTTATCTCGGCTAAAAATTAAACATTCATTACACAGATAAAATGAAATGAATTAACACATTATGTCCAGATGTCTATGCTGAACTAGCTAAAACATATTCCAAAAACATGGTTATACTTACTTGTTATATAAAATAACATATTATGGTTCATACTGAAAAAATATGTTAGTGCTGTAAATTTACAGGTTTTGTACAAGTTGGTTCTATGGCAGTAAAACGCCGCGCTGACTCAAACTAGGTACTTTCTGGGTTGAGACTATTTCTTCATATATTAAATTTAGCGCATTAGTTGTTTGTATTTACATTAGTAAGAAGAACTAAAGATTATGAAGTATATAAACAATAGCCCCAACCCTGATTTCACACGACATAACAGAATGCACTATATGTTTATTTCACTTAAAATTCAAACTGGCGGTTTGTACTGAAAATAACATAAGTACATCAAACAGACCTAATTCGTTTAAAAACTCAAATGAACGTTGGTGAAGCGGCCTCAAGACCATTTTAGAAACAAACTGGCTATATTACACAGTATTTTTCATGACCAAAGGAGTAATAATTTTAAGGATGGGCTCCAGTCAACGAACCATTAAGCGTTTCTCCCTGCTTCCCCTATATGGCCTATGTTAAGTTTTAAAGTCCGCCAGATTGTCAGATATCGTTTATTTATGGGTCACTATAGCAAAATATATAAATAAAAAACAAATACAGCAAAATTACAAATTATTCAATATTTACGTTTTTAATGATAAAACTATTTGTAATATCGAAACTTTTCTCCCTGAAATCGCTAAGTGTTTTTTTCTTTTATTAAATGAACCATAAATCAACGTTTTCGGATAATCCGTAAAGGAATAATGGGATTTGAAAGTTAACGTTGAGCTTATATGAGAAGCGGGTAGAAGCCGCCCCCCCCCCCCCTTAAATAGGTAATTTGTGAGTTTGTATTTTAAAGTTATTTTATACTAATGTTAATGGAACTACCCATGGTTCAACCAGCATGAATGAATCCAAAATATATTATAATCTATGAGGATCTCTTCTACAATTTCAAATAACCCTTTAAAAATCGGATCTAACTTCTCTCCAGAAGAGTAAATAAATAATTCCTTTGGGCCTTGTTTCCTAAAAGGGAATTCTACGCCTTTGTTGTGTAATGGAATTCTTCAGAGTCCTAGAGGGAACCAGCCAGCAGAAAAAATCGTTGTTTCTCCAGAAACAATTTAACTCTCTCTATTCCAAAACATCTTCACAAATACACACTTTTGGAATAGTTTTGAATAAAAATGTTATAATTTAAATATTTAGAAGAATGCATTATTTAAATCGTTTAGTAGTTTTCACACCGAATACTTGGTTTAATCACCGAAGTAATTAAACAACTTTATGATTAAACAACTGACATAAAACTTGGAATACATGGCTGACTTTGTTTAAAATTGATTACCTACACCAAATCAACAAACAAATAATAAGAGAAAACAAACTACGACCTGCATTTACATATACAATCAACAGAGTAGGAATGCAATTCAAAAGTACACAAGATTTTCAATAGGATTTCTTTAAGTTTGTTCTAACAATTTCAAAGGAAACACATAATTAAAAGCAACACCTTCATTTCGTTTAGTAAAAGGAGTAAATAAATACGACACTTTATGGCTTTATGAGTATAAATCCAAGAGTTCATTAGCGCCAGAGTCAACTCGCTGAAAAGGCTTTAAGGTATTTATTTCTAAACCATATTTCGTCCCCGTTTGACCATTACACCTTTATGCTCGTAGCCGAGCTAGCTCTCTTTGAAAGATAATCCTTTTTGTTTAGATCGCTAAGTTTTTGTGATTATAACTAAATTTCTTCCAAAACGAAAAACATGGAACGCGGAAAAAATATGATATAAGGGATAATATTAATACTGTTACACAAGGCTTTAGTGCATTATACTCTAAATTTAGTCTGAAATTCCGGAATAATCTGGAAGGGCAAAACATTTGGCAGTAAATTAGCAGGAAACTTGTTTACAACATTATGACAGTTCTTTACAGTAATATATTTAAACTATTAGAGGGTCCTATTCCTGCACATGGTGTTTAAATAACATTCATTTGTTTCTGCAGTGAATTTAGTAATAGCCTTAAAAATTGTGACAGGGATCAAAGTACAATGTATTTTAAATTTAAATAAAAATAGTAAAATAAAAGCAGCTTATTTTTTTATAAATCGAATGATAAGGTGTAAACTAGCAGTTTGTGGCTACTTCTTAATCTACCTTATCACTGTGCTTCCACTGCACTAAACAGTAGTTTGGGGCTACTTTTTACTCTACTTATTCACTGCATTGAATCGCAGTTTAGGGCTACTTTTCACGCTACTTAATCACTGCACTGAATCACAGTTTGGGGCTACTTTTTACTCTACTTAATCACTGGACTGAATAACAGTTTGGGCTGCTTTTTACTCTACTTAATCACTGCACTGAATAGCCGTATCTCAATCTGATACTGTACTACGGGATATTTTAAGTAGGTAGTTAACTGTAAACAACAATAGCAATCACCTCCGATAATTATTTTTAATTTTTAATAAAGTTTAATTTATAATATGATTAGAAATGCGAGTGTTCAATGGAACACTAACCACTTTAAATTGATACACCTACATTTTCAGACTATTATCAAAATACCGAAAAGGGGAATTCGACAATCCATCGGGTTTCCTACAAAGAAGACCTTATGCACGTGTTTAAAAATTCGTTACTTCCGCCACTTTGAGAAGGCAAGTATGGAGAAACAATTTGTTCTCTGTTTCTATCTGAAGGAAACCATTTTTTCACTTTCGAGCTTATAAAGATCGTGAAGAGCAAACTGAACACTATCATTAGGACGAATTAATAATGAAATAGCTTGACAGGATTCTGACAACCATTATACTGATGTTATTAAATTACAATATAAGTTACATCGATGAATCTGTTTATTGAATAATAAAATAAGTTAAGAGCCGAAACCGATTGAATTATTAATTACTTTAATACTCTGTTATGAAAATACAAACGTTAATAATTATCATCACAAAATATTCTAGAGACTTTATGAATAACTCAAACAATCGTAAACGCAATGTTACCCTGGTATGGAGCACATTAGCTAATAGACAAGTTATTGATTGAATCAATAGCAATAATTGACTGGCAAGCATTTGTGACCGGTTTGTAATCAATACAGCGGCGAGAGCAACATAAACATGGCCAAGTAATTACAAGACAACTGCATTTGCATTAGGA
Source organism: Allygus modestus (assembly GCA_963675035.1). NCBI lineage: Eukaryota > Metazoa > Arthropoda > Insecta > Hemiptera > Cicadellidae > Allygus > Allygus modestus. The sequence continues at coordinate 60,976,971 of OY776115.1, read as the reverse complement.
GGACAAATGTTTATCCTTTCAGCCAATAACGAAACGCTGTTGCTAAAATAACTGTACATGCATGCCATTTTAAAAACAAAGGTTGAATTTTACCGTTTCAGTTTGATTTTAAAGTGTAGGCACATTTTAGATTGACTAAATCTGCCTCTTATTCGTTCAACCTATCAACCTCACAGAGGCTGCAATACTGCTCATTGCTTACTTCAAAATTGTGTAACATATAAATGACAGACTTGAACATTGTATACTTAATGAAATTAGGATATCTAAGGTCACAAATAACAGTTATTTTTTTATAACAAATTCTAAGTTATATCGTTTAAATAATTTATGTTAAAAGTGGTAAAAACTATTTCTTTCGCTGATAACCAAGGTAGTTCCTTTTGGGAAAAGTCACTAATTCTCAGCACACAGCAGAATCCAATAGCAACAAGAAACGCTGCTTCTTTCTCTGCAAAGACATTGCAGGAGAAATGCCACTGGACCCTATTTTCTCGAATTTTTCTAGGCTCTTGAAGCCGGATATAAAACACTACCAGATCTTTGAAGACAAAGAGAACAATTTGTTCTCAGGTGTCCTTCTGCCAGGCTCGCTTATCTCACTCTTCCAAGAAATCGGTAATGAAACATATCTTGTTATCGATATTCTTTATTGAATTGTAGAAGATTATATGTTAAATTTCACAGTGGCAGAACACTGAAGTGATAACGGGTAGTAAGAATTATATCTAAAATTACATGCTAAACAAAATACTAATTAGTAATAAATCAATTAAAAAACCCACATTTTTCTTATTTAAATATTGTTAACCACACAGAATGAGGAGAGTTACCATAGTAAATAGCGTACGATTTTATTTATTAAACTGATCTACGTTAAGGTTTTTAAGGCGTTGAAATTTATTATTTACAGAAAATTATACTATTCAACATTAAGTCACCGCAAATCATTTAGAGACGGATTAAGGGTTTCTCCCTGGCTTAAATCCGCCGTTTGCAATTGAGAGTGCAAGTTGCTTGAATATTGTTCATGACTATGACCTTTGCTGATGAATATATTTTATTTTAAATAACTAATTTCGCTGAAACAAGATTAAATACACAAGTTGAATCATTGCCTTTTGATAAGAAAATCATCGTTTCTAGAGCATTTCTAGCCGGAAATAAATAATATAAGTAAATTCTACTTGTTTTCTTCATATTTGAGCCAAAAAAAAAAATTAAGTCATACCAGACAACAAAAGTGAAATTATCTCCGTATTTCCATAAAATATAAAGGTTATTTTTAAAAGGGGGATTAAATCATATATCCAACAAAGATTTAGTTTTGATGAATCTACATACGATAGAGAATCTTTTGCCATAGGATATAAGATAAAATTATTCAGTTAAGAGAAAATACAAAAAGCTTTTAAGCAAAGGCCGTGCAATTAAGTGGACACATCACGAACTTTGAACTATGACCTTTGAACAGAAACTCAAGACCTTAACCGTTGATATAGCGAGAGAAACAAACGTCATGTTTTCAAAGGTTTTCAGAAATAGAAACTATATTTCCTTTACATTTCAATCTCAAAAGAAACTTTATTTCATAACTCCAACCACAAACAATATTTACAATAAATCTGTTAATAATAAGTTATAAAAGTTACATATTACATTTAATATCTCTATATTTACATTTACTATACTTAAGTACTATACACATATTACGTAACGCACTTGAGGGGGGAGGAGGGGGCTTGGATCAACGTTACGTAACTCACACATATTGACCCTAAGACCTGGCGCACTCCCGTATCTGTTAATACTGTTATAAATCTTTAAATATAAAAAATAATAAAATTTATATCTAAATTAAGGTTACAGTTAGTTATATAAAACATACTTCCATCATTCTATTTTAATAACAGTTAAACTAAAAATAAATACATAACGTGTTTTGAGTAAGTTCTGTATTCATTTACACCTCTGTTTTGTGTTGTTTTAGAGTATAAAATCATGACTTGATACAGTGTTGCGCAATGCTACATACATCTTTAGGTTTTTAAGTTCTTTTGTATTTGTATTAGTTATAAATTAAATTTGTTACGTTTTTGCTAAACGAGTTTATTTTATTACTTATAATTATTAGTAACAGTCTTGTTTATTTGTATACATTTTGCTTTGAAAAAAGGTTATTAAAAAATGTTGTTAAAAGAAAGTAATTTTAAGTTTAACGATTCATTGAGATCCATATTACAAATCTATATCTATAACAGGCAAAGCCCTGGCTGACTGACTGACTCACTCACTCACTCATCACTAATTCTCTATCTTCCCATGTAGGTAGAGAGCTGAAATGTTGTACACTGATTCTTTAGGTATAAAATAGGAAAACTAAATGGTTTTCATCCTGATCTGACCTTAGGGCTCCGCCAGAGATACCGACAAAGTTTCCATGTATTTCTTATGGACATTCATTTGTGTTTGAGCTAATAAAAATACAAACAGCTGATCTTCGTAGTGGTTCCACGGGCTAACCACAGAATGCAGCACACACAACTGTCATAGTTTTTATAAATTATTTGCGGGGCGAAGCCTGTGGGAGCAGCTAGTTGCTAATAAAACGATGTTTAAAAGGTTTAAGTGGTTTTAAATTTTACTACGATTGAGTTGAATAAATAAATATCCTTATTGCCGAATATATATACAATTATTACACTGCATGGCAAAAGTCAACAAATATGTTATAAAGATTTATGTATTAAGTTTACATCAATCTAGTACAGATCAGAAATATAAATATAAATAACATTGGTTTACAAATGGTGAGAAAATATGAGAAGTAAATACCAAAAACAAATCGTAATTTTGATAATTTACTACATGTCAACTTAGTAAGCAACTAAATTCGCTCCGGATGAATAAACTTATAAATAAAATACAGATACAAACATACATACATACGAAGACTCTAAAAAAAGGTAATGTACAGTGATCGTTCAAGAAAAGCACTAAAAAGAAACAATAAAGAACGAAACAATGCACATAACTGGAAAATAAACTGAATTCTGTGTTATAATAATTAAAATATAGAAGGAGGTTTGTTCATTATTCGGTTTGTTCATTATTCAGTTTGTTCATTATTTATAGCTTCTAACAAGGAAAATACCCCCGTAGCAGCAAACCTGCATACTCAGCAAATTTCCAATTCATTTTAATTTATCTTAATACCACATAAAGCCACATACCAAGTTTCATCAATAAACGATTTATGACATTTTAATTATTCTCCATAAGAATAACATGGCGGCTGAGTGTGCAGGTTTGCTGAAATAAGGAACACTAAAAATGGGTTTTTATACAAACATCAATATACCTCAACTAGGTAAAGCCACATACCAAGTTCTATTAATTTATGTTCATAATTAAAGGAGATAGCACGTTACTTATTCTCCATAAGAATAACATGGGGCTGAGTATGCAGGTTTGCTGCTACGGGAACTATCGACAAAAAAATGGGTTTTTGTGCAAATATCAATACACCACAATGAAATGAAGCAATATACCAAGTTGCGTCAGGATAAGTTGATAAATAAGCGAGATATACAATTTGTCTTATCCGTCATAAGAATAACATTGGACAATGTACTGTGTCTAGCACTTTCAATATCTCAGTAACCAATTGACGTAGAGCAATGATTAAAACACCAAATTGTCCGTCTTTTAAGATGATTCCAATGAGAAAAAAATAAAATTTGACTTTTTCAAAAATTATCTGTAAAAAACTCAAAAACCCATTTTTGGGGTACATAACCCCTCCAAAATACCCCTTCTGATAGGTCGATCTGTCTGGTTTTCAAACTTTAAGTCATAAATGCTGCTTTACACGTTTGTACCAAATTTCATCAAAATCGGACCTTTTTTACGAGAGTTATCGCACCCACTGACACACACACACACACACACACACACACACACATATATATACATATATAATATTATACATATATATAATATATATATATATATATACAGTTTTGAACAAATGGTGTTTTTGGGGTCTGGGGACCTCGAAACGAAAAGTTATCATGGTCCCGGGCCTAGGTTTTACCATTAATAGCTTCTTCCCTATAGGGGAAATTCGCTCAAAATATGATGTCTTCATAAAACACAATACAACTATTTAAAAAACACTAGGCTCATACACTTACGTAACACATTGGGGGTGTGGGGGTATGGTCAAGCGTTATGGTGCGTTACATGAGGGGCGGTTTTAAGTGACAAAAAATGCGTTACGTAATATGTGTATGGCCCCTTACTTCGAAAGTCACTTTCAAGCTAAGAATGTGTGTAACCACGCACATTTTATATACACATTAAAATCTTATTCTGGATAAATTCCCAGGAAGAAGAGAAAAAATGTTTACAAAAACTTCTCGATCAAAGTTTATACGATTGTTACTCCAGAATCGGACCAGTGGAGCAGGGAGACGGGAACGAATAAACTGAACCTTTTTGCCGCAATATCGGGATATTTGATTTGCTGAACTCCAGGACTAAAGATAAATTCTGGTGAACAAAGCTAACACAACAGCTTTCTTTTCAAAATACTTTTTGTCAGTGTGCGTAACACTAATTTTTTCTAAAACATAACTACTTTATTATAGTAACCACAGACTAATTTACTAGTAAAAGGGTGGAATTATAATCAAGCGTGCTTACGTGAGAATAAAGGTATAATTTAAGATGCCCGAATGTTTTGGGCTGCTTTGTTGCGTAGATTGAAATTTTCTTTACAAGGCCCTGACGATAATATTATGGGAGCTAGTTTTTTCTTTGAATCTTAACCATACCTCTGACTATAATTATTACGCAAATTATTGTATTTTTTATTATTATTATTATTTATTTTATGCCCGTCACCACATGCCCGTCACCTTTGCGGTGAACTAAAGCCAGCGAGGTACCATAGCGGCATTAGTCACATGGACAAGCCAGAGGTGACCACTCATGATCTTACAGGAGTCGGCCGGGACCAGGATCGAACCGGCCACGTCTGACCTGCTAGTCATGCACTTTTCTGAGCTACCGCGTCCGGTATGACAGTTTGGAGTGCTCAATATCCAAAAAAGAAGAAATTATGGAAAATTACGATACATTCCTGAATGATATTTCAAAAATAATTAAATTATCGCATCGACCGTTTGATATCTTTAATTTTATCGGCACATAACAAAAATGTATTGGCAAGAAACGTATATTATCTATATTCCTATTTTATTATTTAACACATCAAACAGGAAGATAGTTTTTATTTGAAAATGTAAAAGAAGGTACAAATGTTCTTTAAATAAATATTTTGGCTTTTATTAATAGGCCTAAGTAAGATTCAAATGGCACAATACATTAAAACCTGTACAATACTACTTCAATGATAGGTTCCAAAGCGCAATTAAATATCAAGATCTGATATTTTATTTTCGATATGAGCCTGTATCGCATATCTTTAATTCAAATTTGTTGGTCTTACACAGTACCCTTTAACATAAAACTTTACATAATCTACCTAGTTAATATTGTTTACTGCGGTTATTTTATTCAACATTTTCACAAGAAATATAATAAAGTAAAAGTAAAGTATGAAGTAGATTAAGTTTCGCTAAATTAATTGATGAAATTTCCTATTAGGTATTTTAAAATGAGAATTTTTCTGTTTATTATTTTTCAACTAACGTTAAAGTTATCTCAGAATTCGTTAACTGTTAATGTTCATTCGGGTAAGAAAATATTACTAATATTTCAATTTTAAAATAATGCTCACTGGCCCTAAGAACTCCTTCTTATATTATTCCTTTCTCCTTTATAATACTTTGAACTGGTTCAATGACTCCCTTCATTCTCGCTCAGTGATTCTGATCAATCAAAGGTTAGTTTCTTTTGATTCTTGTCGAGCACGTTGCCTTTGCTGTTTTTGCTGTGGAACATTAATTCACAAACACGATAATTACTTTGACACCAAACTAATCACTCCTCTAGTTGTACGCACGAAAACCCATGAATAAAACCCTGGAGATGATACGTTTCAAGAATAAATTGTATAAAACCACAGCCGTTTGCATTTCGACTAAAATTAACTTTGCCACTCTGCTCTTTAGTGTTAATCCATGTAGTTAATTAAAATAAAGCGTAGTTTATTACATCTACACTAACAAATATTCTTTAAAAAAACGAGCATCTACAAAGTTTGTGTTCTTAAGATAAACTGGTGGATCCCCAAGTTCACCAAAGAAATATAAAACTCCTGCTTATAAAATGTCAGGTTGCCTAATTAAAACGACAGAACCTACAAAATCCGAACCGGCTATCACCTTCGTTTAAAAACAGTAGAGATGAACTTTTAGTATTTATTATTAAAAATTCACTTCCATTAATGTCGTCTTTGACTCTGAAATACTCTATGTAGCAACTTTAAGATGTTAAACGAATCTGTTCAAGAGGAGTGCCAACAATAAATATAATCAAAAGAAAGTTTACCTAAAAGAACTTGTGAACCTGTCCATTGCGTTTAAGACCTATTCAATTAGAGAAAATTACATAAAAATAATACTTTTCGTGTGGATTTAAAAATGAAGTAGAAAGAAGGCGAGTTAATGGCTTTAAGCGCAATTTAAATCGCAACGTTCATTAGACTCGGAGCTATTCCAAGTCTCAAACGTTGCTAGGAAATAAATTATTATGATTTCTGTTGCGACACTTAATTTTTACATTTCAACCTTTACATTAAAACAATACCCATGCACTTTATTAACTATTTTTATAAATACGTTATTATTTCGAGTATTAAAATTTCGGCTTAAATGAATTGTTAGGGAATCAATATAAAATAAATTATAAAAACATGTTTGTAATGACATCACTCGAGTGTCATTTTCAACTATTTGTAGTTTCTTTGACCATGACATAGGGCAATCTCCGTTAAATTTCGCCTGGAGCTACGTTAAAATTCTAATTGGCAAACACAAGCAAGAATAATAATTCTTAGTAAGAATGAAAATGGGCATCATGGTTTGAACATAGTAGACAACCTTTAACACATAGCAGAACACGTTTAACACTTAGGTAGGAAAAGTACAAATAGAGTTTCATGATAAATGCACAGAAGAAAGAATTTCATCTTATATACATTTAAATTTGTACTACCCCTTTTTATGTTCCAATGAGTAGCATGAGCTTTAACCGAGTTTAAATGTAAACGATTGTTGTTCGCCGGTTCCGTTGCCTGGTCCTCCAGATGAGGTAAATCAAATTCCCTGTCCTCGATTCCGTGTCAGAAAGGTTCACTTTATTACCCCCTTCTCCTTTCCAACTTCTGTTGGACAAGATGACATTAAATTTTACTGTGGATCTTTACCTCGTTGTTTTTTTAAGACGCAATCATCTTATTGTCCGTTGTTTTAAAGAGTATCAAAAATAAATTGAAAAAGTTTTTTTAACTATAAAGCAGATGAGTGCCACCCAAATACATGAAAGATGGATGATACATGATACGGTTTGGATGGTTAATTTTGTTTCTGTGTGTTTCTTTCACAAATGGTAAAATGAAAAGACACTTGCAAATTAAATTTACGTTCTTTTCGACATTTGATTGAAACCATTGAAATGCGATTGTTTATGGTGAAAACGGCTTCTTAAACGACACCAACAGATTTGATTTTACGAATCTTGTTTACACTTTAGGGTTAAATTCAAGGTTTTATTTTTGACTATGAAAAAAAATAGTTGTGTTTAATTTAACCACTACATGCATTAAATAAACATGAATAATAATTTCATATAAACGATAAAATGTTATAATAGTTAAATTAAAAAGCTTCTAGACACAAAAAAGCGGGACCTATGATAAAATAGTATTTTTCACAAAATTCTACTCAGATAACTGGAATATAACATACCAAAATAATGAATAAATCATATTTAAAATTTTGTAAATGGAATAATAATCAAAGTTATAACATTTTCAATAAATTGAATTATTCTAATAGTTTTTGTTGGCGACAATTTTTTAAAAAGTACAAGTGAATCTAACCTCTAAACCTACAGTTGAATCTTTCAATTTTGATCTGGGAACATATTTTAGATGAAGTGAGAAAAATATTTAGATTATACCCTTAGTAATTTGAGCAAACTCCAAAGTGTTTTATCACCATGGCTGATAAATATCGTGGGTTGAGGCTTCTCCAGGGCCGTTTATTACAAAGTAGACCTAATATTTCATCAGCTTTTATGAGATAATTAGGCTTTTATTTTCAGTGAGATAAACAAGTCTGAATTACCGAAATTTAAAAAGGGATATACGTACTAGTTAAATTTAAGGACTAACATTTAAAAATATGAGTAGGTATATACCATTTATATATATTACACAGAAAATAAATGCTTAATTTATTTATTTTTAAGATCAATGGTTATAATAGTAATTTTTTGTAAATATTTTAATTTTTAACCAATAAGTATAATATCACTTTGCCTAAAATAACTCGTCTTATATATTTTATCTCGGAGGCGGTTCAATGAATCCCTTAATTCTCGTTCAATGATTTCGATTAATCAATGGTTAGTTTCTTTTGATTCTTGTCGAGCACTGCCTTTGCTTTAATGAAGGTATAACTTTGATTTATATCATAGTTATTTTTTCTCTAATTAATCTCTAATGCATTTTAAATCGTAACTCCTTAAAGCTAGACTCAAGTTGCTAAGAAATTAATTACTGTAATTCCTTTTGCGACACCTACAATTTACATTTTAACCTTTTCATTATTAACTGTTAATATTTTATATGGGATATTAAATAAAGAACAGGACACATTTTATATTTTACAGAAAAAATATTAAAATAATAAGAAATGTTCGTAACAGAAACATCCGGATATAACTGTTTGCAGTTTGACTATAGTAGATTGGTTTATGAATCTCGAATTTACTGGCGTGGCCACATAAGAAGTAGGTTATGGGATGGTATAAAAGGTGCGGGCATTATAGTAGGATTATTTAAAACCATTAAGTAATTATTTCAATTTATAACTGATTCTAAATTCTAAATATTATACCTTATAATGGTCTTTGATTACCGTTGTAGATTTTGTTATAACGACTGCATGTATCTAAAGACGTCCAACAACACTTGAACATGTATTATCACTTAAACTGCACTCACATACAATAATGTATTGTAAATATACACATAAGATGGTCCAATAGCGATAATGTTTTACCGATCGAAATCGATTCACTTTTACCATATTTATACGGTTTTGTGTGTTAATTCAGTATAAATTAAATACATTTTTACTTACATCCCGAATATTTTTAATGATAATTTTGCAATAGGTAACGAGTAATTGGCTCAAAGCAGAGTTTAAAATTAAAACTTGTGTTATTTCTCCGTTCCGCTCCCTAGATCCTTTAGATCAGGCAAATAAAATATATTGTCCCCAATACCGTTTCAAAAAGGTTCACTATATTACTCCCGTCTTCGTACTTAGTCCTATTTGGTAGATGCGAAAGTAGATTGTATTTAACGTTTCAAAGTTTTGATCAAATACCTTTCGATATTTAACAAGGATGTCCTTGTCCTTAATAGGTAATAAGACAGAACTCATTAAAGTAATTGATTGCAACCTAAATGCATGAACTTTGACATTGGGATTCATAAACCTTTTCTGGGGCATTTGTTACTTATCCAATAAAAAAGTGAGAAACTGTCAAAATACATTTCAAGTACGTCAGTTATACTTTTATACATTTCAAGTACGTCAGTTATACTTTTATACATTTCAAGTACGTCAGGTAAACTTTTATACATTTCAAGTACGTCAGTTATACTTTTAATTACATACTGTTAAGCAAACTTCAGTTCTCTATTATAAACGGTTTTCCAAAGTATGTTTACTGTTATTTTGTTTTCAAGAAGAATTATAAACTCAATTGGTGTGTCTACTGAAAATTGAATTTAATCTAAAAAATATATTGAATATAATACTCTTATAGAACTGTCAAAATTAATTCAAACCTCATAATCATCATATTCAAAAAGAATTAATAATAAACGTAAACCTGAACAATTAATACCCATACTAAGAGAACAAATAAATCGTACTGAATATATATTACAACCAATATGAATCAAAAGTTTCGGGATTTTGTCTTAAACTTTAAGTTATTGGTTTTGCAAAGGTTCCCCTTAAATAAATAATAAATCACATAAATAATAAAAGGTGTCATTCAATTATGTTTCAGGCTTAATTTTACAAAATACAATAGATAAAAAGAGATTGAGGTTTATACCCTTGGCAATTTGGAGCGTTCTGGAAGTGTTTTTATCACAATGGCTGATGAATATCGCGCGTTAGAGCTCTCCGACGCCGTTTTGTTAACATGTTATATTTCATGCACTTTAACGAGATCATTAGGTTCCGATTTTTGGTGAGAAAGAACTGTGTACTAACGAAATAAATAAATTGAAATAAATCCGCCCTATTTCTTCAGTCAAGGTTTAAAAACATACATAACTTAATAAAACGTGAGGTAATTAACAATCGCATTGAATTAAAATGTATCTACTTGATAAATTAAATGAAAAATGCGTTATTACTTGTACCGTGTATCTAATGGATAGAATAAATTAAAAATACGCTATTACTTGTTTCGGTATGGGATATAAAAACAATTTTAGGGACAAATTATAACATTTTCACTTTTAAAGACAAATTATAAATACATTTTCTGCGCTTTATTTTGTGCTTTATGTTTAACAACAGCGGAAAATAGTTGAAATAAGTATTCAAAATATGGTGAGGTACTAAATAATGCATTTTTAATAATTTAAATAAAGATACACTTGAAGGATGTCTTAAACTTTATCAAATTAATTTTGGTGTAAATAAAGTTAAAATACTACAAATCCTGCGAGACGTTAAATAAAAGATCGCCCTGAAGTGTTTTTGAAGAGGACAACTTTAGAGAGGATCAGAGTTTGTTTACCGGGATTTCTTTCTAGTTTTCTTGATTCGACAAATCAAATATCTCCAGATATCGGAGCTAAACAAGTTTAGTTTATTCGTCAATTTTAACTTTCTTATTATACTTTGAGATATACCATGACAAACAAAATAACATTTATATCCCAAGTAATAAACGTTGTTTTCATTGAATAATATAACTTTTTAAACAAAAGTTCGTACACTAATTACTAGTATTATCAGGTATTACGTCTGAAAGTATCATTAAAATTGCGAAAACACTTAACACAGAATTAAATTTGCACTAGCCGAATTAACTATTTTCTGTGCTACTAATCCCCTATATTGTATATAAGCACAACTTAAGAAACTGATTTTCCCTCTGTTTAAGGAATACTTATACAAATAAAGCTTATGGGTCTCCTCCCCACTTTTGCACATAGTTGTTACCGCTATTTCTGTTGTCATTTCAAATAAACAATGCATTGCTACATAACCCCCACTGCTGAAATAAGTCACCAGGTAATATATACAATTACAAGTAAATTTAGCAAAAATGATACCCAGAGCATTGTATATTAATTCTGGTAGTCGTCAAAATTTAATAGATGCCATTGTAGAGGAGAAATACGGGTTTAACCCCAGAATCGGCGCTTTTTTCCCATGTTATTCTTATGGGGATCAGTTTTTGAGCCGACGCCCGATCCTACCCTACACAAATTTTCTTTTTGGCCCCTGCCTTATTTTCCCCCATTTAAAATTTGCATTAATTTTAATACATCCTTTGCAGAAATCCACGAGTTCAAAAATAACTCCACACTAAATAAACAACACATGTAAACAACTTAGAAGTTATTGTATAGTAGTAGCTAAAGGAGAAAGAGGCATCACTTCCGGCGCTTTTTCCCCATGTTATTCTTATGGGGAGCCGTTTTTGAGCCGACGCCAGCTCCCGCCTATAGAGCTCCCGCCCGCTGGCCCCCGCCTATATTAAATATATTGTCCCCATCCCTCCTCTATATTTTTAAAAATTAATTTTCAAATTCAGGCTAAAAAACTATCTTTGGTGTTTACTGTCCGATTTGTCTGCAATTTGGATATGTTATTGTCCTAGGCAAGTGTTTTAATAAATTTCACTTACATTTCCCAAATTCACTATAACGGTCAAATTAAAAAATATTTTTTGAAAATACTGTAGTGCCAATTGCCAACTTCTTTATTTACTGCCCGATTTGTCTGCAATTTGGATATGTTATTGTCCTAGGCAAGTGTTTTAATAAATTTCACTTACATTTCCCAAATTCACCATTACAGTCAAATTAAAAATATTTTGGAAAAATACTGCCAATTGCCAACTTCTTTATTTACTGTCCGATTTGTTTAAAATTTAGATATGTTATTGTTATAGGCAAGTGTTTTAATAAATTCCACCTACATATCCCAAATTCACTATTACGGTCAAATTAAAAAATATTTTTGAAAAATACTGCCAATTGACAACTTCTTTATTTACTGTCCGATTTCTTTAAAATTTGGATATGTGATTGTTCTAGGCAAGTGTTTTAATAAATTCCACTTACATTTCCCAAATTCACTATTACGGTCAAATTAAAAAATATTTTTGGAAAATACTGCCAATTGCCAACTTCTTTATTTACTGTCCGATTTGTTTAAAATTTAGATATGTTATTGTTGTAGGCAAGTGTTTTAATAAATTAGACTTACATTTCCCAAATTCACTATTACAGTCAAATTAAAAAATATTTTTGAAAAATACTGCCAATTGCCAACTTCTTTATTTACTGTCCGATTTGTTTAAAATTTGGATATGTTATTGTTGTAGGCTAGTGTATATGCACCATCCACATTTTACAAATTCACTATTACGGTCAAATTAAAAAATTTGGAAAAATACTGCCAATTGGCAACTTCTTTATTTATGGTCTGATTTGTTTAAAATTTATATATGTTATTATTCTAGGCTAGTGTATATGTACACACCATCCACATTTGACAAATTAACTATAATGGTCAAATTTAAAAAATATTTTGAAAAATATACTAACAATTTCAAACTTCTTTATTTACTGTCTGATTTATTTTCGGATATGTTATAGCTCTTATATAGGTAACAAGACCACACTACCACACGTTCCACCACCCCATATAATACATTATTTTGTCTGTTTTGTTTGTTTATTTTGCTGTAATCCCAAAACTGACTTTGCTGTTTATTGTCCGATTTGCCTACACTTTGGATATAGTTGATGTGTTGTTTGTTTTGCCGCAACCTAAAAACTAACATTGGTATTTGTGTTTTTACAAAACTATATTTTGTAAATTACTACCAATAACTCCTTTTTTTACTTTTCGACTTGTTATATCCTCTTATATCTAAATTTACCGTATATTTTTTTTTCTCTTTTAGTGCTGTTTTGTCGTAACCAAACTTTGGATATGACTGCAATATATTACTGGCCATTGCATAAGTAAATACCCCATTTCCAAAGGGGGGTGTATCGATACCCCCCCCCCCCTTTGCAGTATATGTTCAAAGCATTGCAAGCTTATTATATTCGCCACAAGCTTATTATATACATCCAGCTGTTATATTTGCCCCATTTCCAATATTGTTGTGACCCTCTCAACTACCTCTCATTGTAATAATATAATAAGTAATCCACAAAATATTTATGGTCAGAACTGCCTAAATTTTAGATATGTTGCCAATGCGATAGCAAAAAAATAAATTTTTAAAACCCAAAACAACTAAACACAAAACACTAATCTTTCTTTGTGCTTGTTTGGAGTAGTCTTTATTTTATCCAACTTAATTTTAATTTTGTAGTTAAAATCAAACTTCCCACATTCTAGCTCCCTTTCCAGCCAGTGGTTAGAGACATAAAGGTTACGAATATTTTCAAACTGTACAATATATCTTTTTCTACCCCTATGTTGGACTTGTTTAATAGCGCCTATTAATAATTCCGCACCATCTTCCAAATCCTCCAGTCTACTACATTCTTTAAATTTAATATTGCCTTTAATATCTTGCATCTCCATGTCTTCTTGTCCATCATCCCACACATTGTCATGGAAACTTAGGTTTTCTATTTTTGGAAAGGAATTACCATAAAATGTTGTGGTTCCGTTAGTGTTAAAGCTTGCAAGTGGCTCGTTGGTAGGTAGGTAAATAATGTCCAAATCACCTCTATATGGCAACACGCTATAACCTTCCCTATTCTTATTTATCTCTATAAACACAGTTTTACAGACACCTTTAACATAGTATACACCCCTCTGTCCATCCTTTTCTGCCAACACCCCCACAAACTTGTTGTTTACTACAAACGCATACACTATATAATGTCCATAATGCTCTAGATCCTCCCAACGTCGCAGGAAGTAATCTTTTAATTTATCCTCTCTTTCCCTTATTTCTTGTTCTTTAGCCAACTGTGCTTTGTATTCCTCTGCAACAGTATTTTCCACCAATTTACGCTTATTACTGTCGATGTCTTCTAATTCCAATTTCCTCTTTTTGGAACACCTCTCTAAGAAAGGCTTGGAAAGTGGCTCTATTTCTTTAATAGTGTATGGGTACAGGTTATTGGTCCGGCTTCTTAAAACGTAGGGAGTAAGGTTAGGACTTTCCACTAAGCCTAATTCTTCTAAATTGATGTTTTTAGGTATAGTGGAGAAAGGTGTATTTGATTTTGTAAAACACGTGCCCCCAGATTTGATGTAACACTTATGCTTTACACTTATGGCATCAGGAAATTCCTCTATTACCTCCACGTAGTTAGTTGGTAAACAGTTAAAGCTAAATGCAGATAGAGCATACTTTATTAACTTTTCCCTTTGTGTGCTATCTTTTGGCAGTTTTAGTTGTACTCCAGTTATCTTTTTCGTATTACAATTACCCCAATACGCGTATTGTAATAAATCGTTAAACACTAAACAACAACTGTTTTGTAATTGATTGGCAACTTTCACCCACATCTTATGCAGAGGGACAGCATAGAATGGAGCATTTTGGAAGTACCGTTTGTTGTCTTCTATTAGACTTAAACAATCTCTTAAAGGTTCAAACCCTTTACCAAAACCTCTACAATAGTTATAGATTGTTGCCTCTAACCTTGTTATTCCATTCTCTCTAGCTAGTTTAGACGAGAACGTTTCTTTTAGTCTCGCATCTGGACAGTTTATAAAGTTTATTATATGGTTTCCTATACTTTTAACTACTCCAGGGCTTGTAATCTGGCATATAAATTTATTATATATTTTTACCCTGCTATTTACATTAAACCATGTTAAACAGTCTTTACTAACATTATCTACAATAACATTATATCCATTCTCCCCTTGGTAGCAAAAGTCAAAGTTTTCTGTAAGATATTGGCACATTTCCTCTTTATTAAATATTCCAGCCAAATCTAGTGTTATATCGAAATCCATAAGATAGTACATTTCTTTTTCCAGATCTTGCAGCATCTTTGGAAGGTCTTCCAACAAATCCTTAATTTTAACATTTGCAAGCTCTATTTTATAGGGAATTGCTATAGGATCATCGTACTTTTGTTTAATTTGGTCAATATCTTTCTTTATTATTTGTAAGACACCCTTGCTTTGGACCCCAGAGGACCTCTCCAAGGAGAATGGTAGTTTGGCTACAACACCATGTCGAGCTAAAGAGAACTTTTTAAATATTCCTCGTAAGTAGCTATTAAACGAGCCACATATTTCCTTCTTAACTTTAAATTTATTCCGAACATCCCCATCACAATCCGTAACATTGGTTATCTTAACTAACATTATGTTATCACAAAACGCATCTGTTATAGATGTTAAGTTATTTAATTTTGATTCGCCCTCGCAATAGTTTATATTACCTATGTCTGTAAGAAGGTTATTATTACGGAGATTTTCTAATAAAAACCATATACCGAATCTTTCATTAGTAGGTTTAATACAATTTCCCAATAAATGGCTAACAGAGTACATTTCTTTTATACAGAAAAAAGTAGCGGAAACATGTAAACAGGAGAGATTACACCATAAGCATATAGGTGTTGTGGAGTAAATATATTGTATATAAACACAGGCGAGCGGTAAGTGTAACATGTAAGTGGACACCCATGTGCAAATATGGAATACCCACTATTAATATAATTCCAAATTCGACTAAATAAGTTTATAGTCTCAATATAATTAACATATTAACATTAGTACCCAAATTGTCGAAATTCTATAATTCTATTCTTAGTCCTTGTATTAGGTTTTGTACTATTAAACCCTACATTCCGTAGAGTAATTTATGCGTGTTATTTAATACAGATACGCACATTCTACAAGACCTGTACATCTGTTGTATAAGCAGCAGAATAGACGTCTCATTGTGTTGTTGTAAAGTAAAACATAAATGTAAATTGTGCTGGATACAACTGGCCAGATATTAGACAGGAAATGTGTTGGAAGTGTATTGTCAAGTAAGACAAACACCACATAGTGCAGCATGTACGCAATCCATTACTAGACAAATGTATAAGGTATTGGTACAACATCCGATATATTAGCCAAATCCACAATCAAACAGTAAAAAATAAATATTATAGTAACAGAAATAGTAAGAGTATAAGGACATAGTAATATTTAAAGTTTATAAGACAACACAAATGTAGAGACACAATAAATAACACACTCCAACACATTACGACACAGGCACAGATACTGGTTTACAGCCATTTAACACAACTTTACAGGTTCTGTCAACCGACACAAAAATAGTTTGTAAATTGTGTAAGAAATATATGTAATATAAACAAATTTAACACAATCATAACATTTTCAAAATGTTATGATTGTGTTAAATTTGTTTATATTGCATATATTTCTTACACAATTTACAAACTATTTTTGTGTCGGTTGACAGAACCTGTAAAGTTGTGTTAAATGGCTGTAAACCAGTATCTGTGCCTGTGTCGTAATGTGTTGGAGTGTGTTATTTATTGTGTCTCTACATTTGTGTTGTCTTATAAACTTTAAATATTACTATGTCCTTATACTCTTACTATTTCTGTTACTATAATATTTATTTTTTACTGTTTGATTGTGGATTTGGCTAATATATCGGATGTTGTACCAATACCTTATACATTTGTCTAGTAATGGATTGCGTACATGCTGCACTATGTGGTGTTTGTCTTACTTGACAATACACTTCCAACACATTTCCTGTCTAATATCTGGCCAGTTGTATCCAGCACAATTTACATTTATGTTTTACTTTACAACAACACAATGAGACGTCTATTCTGCTGCTTATACAACAGATGTACAGGTCTTGTAGAATGTGCGTATCTGTATTAAATAACACGCATAAATTACTCTACGGAATGTAGGGTTTAATAGTACAAAACCTAATACAAGGACTAAGAATAGAATTATAGAATTTCGACAATTTGGGTACTAATGTTAATATGTTAATTATATTGAGACTATAAACTTATTTAGTCGAATTTGGAATTATATTAATAGTGGGTATTCCATATTTGCACATGGGTGTCCACTTACATGTTACACTTACCGCTCGCCTGTGTTTATATACAATATATTTACTCCACAACACCTATATGCTTATGGTGTAATCTCTCCTGTTTACATGTTTCCGCTACTTTTTTCTGTATAAAAGAAATGTACTCTGTTAGCCATTTATTGGGAAATTGTATTAAACCTACTAATGAAAGATTCGGTATATGGTTTTTATTAGAAAATCTCCGTAATAATAACCTTCTTACAGACATAGGTAATATAAACTATTGCGAGGGCGAATCAAAATTAAATAACTTAACATCTATAACAGATGCGTTTTGTGATAACATAATGTTAGTTAAGATAACCAATGTTACGGATTGTGATGGGGATGTTCGGAATAAATTTAAAGTTAAGAAGGAAATATGTGGCTCGTTTAATAGCTACTTACGAGGAATATTTAAAAAGTTCTCTTTAGCTCGACATGGTGTTGTAGCCAAACTACCATTCTCCTTGGAGAGGTCCTCTGGGGTCCAAAGCAAGGGTGTCTTACAAATAATAAAGAAAGATATTGACCAAATTAAACAAAAGTACGATGATCCTATAGCAATTCCCTATAAAATAGAGCTTGCAAATGTTAAAATTAAGGATTTGTTGGAAGACCTTCCAAAGATGCTGCAAGATCTGGAAAAAGAAATGTACTATCTTATGGATTTCGATATAACACTAGATTTGGCTGGAATATTTAATAAAGAGGAAATGTGCCAATATCTTACAGAAAACTTTGACTTTTGCTACCAAGGGGAGAATGGATATAATGTTATTGTAGATAATGTTAGTAAAGACTGTTTAACATGGTTTAATGTAAATAGCAGGGTAAAAATATATAATAAATTTATATGCCAGATTACAAGCCCTGGAGTAGTTAAAAGTATAGGAAACCATATAATAAACTTTATAAACTGTCCAGATGCGAGACTAAAAGAAACGTTCTCGTCTAAACTAGCTAGAGAGAATGGAATAACAAGGTTAGAGGCAACAATCTATAACTATTGTAGAGGTTTTGGTAAAGGGTTTGAACCTTTAAGAGATTGTTTAAGTCTAATAGAAGACAACAAACGGTACTTCCAAAATGCTCCATTCTATGCTGTCCCTCTGCATAAGATGTGGGTGAAAGTTGCCAATCAATTACAAAACAGTTGTTGTTTAGTGTTTAACGATTTATTACAATACGCGTATTGGGGTAATTGTAATACGAAAAAGATAACTGGAGTACAACTAAAACTGCCAAAAGATAGCACACAAAGGGAAAAGTTAATAAAGTATGCTCTATCTGCATTTAGCTTTAACTGTTTACCAACTAACTACGTGGAGGTAATAGAGGAATTTCCTGATGCCATAAGTGTAAAGCATAAGTGTTACATCAAATCTGGGGGCACGTGTTTTACAAAATCAAATACACCTTTCTCCACTATACCTAAAAACATCAATTTAGAAGAATTAGGCTTAGTGGAAAGTCCTAACCTTACTCCCTACGTTTTAAGAAGCCGGACCAATAACCTGTACCCATACACTATTAAAGAAATAGAGCCACTTTCCAAGCCTTTCTTAGAGAGGTGTTCCAAAAAGAGGAAATTGGAATTAGAAGACATCGACAGTAATAAGCGTAAATTGGTGGAAAATACTGTTGCAGAGGAATACAAAGCACAGTTGGCTAAAGAACAAGAAATAAGGGAAAGAGAGGATAAATTAAAAGATTACTTCCTGCGACGTTGGGAGGATCTAGAGCATTATGGACATTATATAGTGTATGCGTTTGTAGTAAACAACAAGTTTGTGGGGGTGTTGGCAGAAAAGGATGGACAGAGGGGTGTATACTATGTTAAAGGTGTCTGTAAAACTGTGTTTATAGAGATAAATAAGAATAGGGAAGGTTATAGCGTGTTGCCATATAGAGGTGATTTGGACATTATTTACCTACCTACCAACGAGCCACTTGCAAGCTTTAACACTAACGGAACCACAACATTTTATGGTAATTCCTTTCCAAAAATAGAAAACCTAAGTTTCCATGACAATGTGTGGGATGATGGACAAGAAGACATGGAGATGCAAGATATTAAAGGCAATATTAAATTTAAAGAATGTAGTAGACTGGAGGATTTGGAAGATGGTGCGGAATTATTAATAGGCGCTATTAAACAAGTCCAACATAGGGGTAGAAAAAGATATATTGTACAGTTTGAAAATATTCGTAACCTTTATGTCTCTAACCACTGGCTGGAAAGGGAGCTAGAATGTGGGAAGTTTGATTTTAACTACAAAATTAAAATTAAGTTGGATAAAATAAAGACTACTCCAAACAAGCACAAAGAAAGATTAGTGTTTTGTGTTTAGTTGTTTTGGGTTTTAAAAATTTATTTTTTTGCTATCGCATTGGCAACATATCTAAAATTTAGGCAGTTCTGACCATAAATATTTTGTGGATTACTTATTATATTATTACAATGAGAGGTAGTTGAGAGGGTCACAACAATATTGGAAATGGGGCAAATATAACAGCTGGATGTATATAATAAGCTTGTGGCGAATATAATAAGCTTGCAATGCTTTGAACATATACTGCAAAGGGGGGGGGGGGGTATCGATACACCCCCCTTTGGAAATGGGGTATTTACTTATGCAATGGCCAGTAATATATTGCAGTCATATCCAAAGTTTGGTTACGACAAAACAGCACTAAAAGAGAAAAAAAAATATACGGTAAATTTAGATATAAGAGGATATAACAAGTCGAAAAGTAAAAAAAGGAGTTATTGGTAGTAATTTACAAAATATAGTTTTGTAAAAACACAAATACCAATGTTAGTTTTTAGGTTGCGGCAAAACAAACAACACATCAACTATATCCAAAGTGTAGGCAAATCGGACAATAAACAGCAAAGTCAGTTTTGGGATTACAGCAAAATAAACAAACAAAACAGACAAAATAATGTATTATATGGGGTGGTGGAACGTGTGGTAGTGTGGTCTTGTTACCTATATAAGAGCTATAACATATCCGAAAATAAATCAGACAGTAAATAAAGAAGTTTGAAATTGTTAGTATATTTTTCAAAATATTTTTTAAATTTGACCATTATAGTTAATTTGTCAAATGTGGATGGTGTGTACATATACACTAGCCTAGAATAATAACATATATAAATTTTAAACAAATCAGACCATAAATAAAGAAGTTGCCAATTGGCAGTATTTTTCCAAATTTTTTAATTTGACCGTAATAGTGAATTTGTAAAATGTGGATGGTGCATATACACTAGCCTACAACAATAACATATCCAAATTTTAAACAAATCGGACAGTAAATAAAGAAGTTGGCAATTGGCAGTATTTTTCAAAAATATTTTTTAATTTGACTGTAATAGTGAATTTGGGAAATGTAAGTCTAATTTATTAAAACACTTGCCTACAACAATAACATATCTAAATTTTAAACAAATCGGACAGTAAATAAAGAAGTTGGCAATTGGCAGTATTTTCCAAAAATATTTTTTAATTTGACCGTAATAGTGAATTTGGGAAATGTAAGTGGAATTTATTAAAACACTTGCCTAGAACAATCACATATCCAAATTTTAAAGAAATCGGACAGTAAATAAAGAAGTTGTCAATTGGCAGTATTTTTCAAAAATATTTTTTAATTTGACCGTAATAGTGAATTTGGGATATGTAGGTGGAATTTATTAAAACACTTGCCTATAACAATAACATATCTAAATTTTAAACAAATCGGACAGTAAATAAAGAAGTTGGCAATTGGCAGTATTTTTCCAAAATATTTTTAATTTGACTGTAATGGTGAATTTGGGAAATGTAAGTGAAATTTATTAAAACACTTGCCTAGGACAATAACATATCCAAATTGCAGACAAATCGGGCAGTAAATAAAGAAGTTGGCAATTGGCACTACAGTATTTTCAAAAAATATTTTTTAATTTGACCGTTATAGTGAATTTGGGAAATGTAAGTGAAATTTATTAAAACACTTGCCTAGGACAATAACATATCCAAATTGCAGACAAATCGGACAGTAAACACCAAAGATAGTTTTTTAGCCTGAATTTGAAAATTAATTTTTAAAAATATAGAGGAGGGATGGGGACAATATATTTAATATAGGCGGGGGCCAGCGGGCGGGAGCTCTATAGGCGGGAGCTGGCGTCGGCTCAAAAACGGCTCCCCATAAGAATAACATGGGGAAAAAGCGCCGGAAGTGATGCCTCTTTCTCCTTTAGCTACTACTTATGATATAAAAGAGATGATAAAACATTTAAAATCAACTCGTCATTTCAAATCATTTGAAATCATCTTCTGTTTAATTCGATTGCACATTATAAAAACACCTCGCCCTCAATTTAAAAGTACTAAACGAATCGTTTCTAGCTCTCACTTATGGACCTTTATTTAAGTCTCAAGTACGCGAACATTGTTCCAAACTAAAACCAAGTGTTTGTAATAATGTTGTCATAACATTAAATAAACTTCTTAACTGTAATTGGTTGGAAACATGAAACCTCTAAAAGACGTTCCTTGTTTCATTTAGGGGAAGCTGAAAATTACTGCTTCCTTTGTCAAGATATAATTATTTCACCAGGTTTCGCCTTAATAACCTCATCGTAAGCTACAACAGAGCATTTCCTTCCTCTAGATACTTTAAAATTTACACGGAAGATTCTTTGGCTTTTATTTTATGAATTAGTCCTAGTTATGCAGAACTTATTGTATTTCTTAAAGTCGACAAAGCTTCTGAATATCTCGTACAACTATTAGTTTTATAAATAAATTATTTACTATAAATCCTTCGTATAAAATACAATAAAATGGTTTATCTACGGTTTTCACTTTCGTTTAATGGCCGTAGATAATGGAAAGCCAATGGAAGATTGATGAAATAATTAATTTATCCATTAAGTGGCACTAGATTTCTTCAGGCTTTTAGATTAAAAGCTTCCTCAGACTCGAGGCGAAGACGTTATTGTCTAGAGAATAACCCGACGAGTCTTTACACTCAATTAATTTAAAGGATAACAAAGGATATATACCTCTTCTTTAGTGAAAATAATGAACTTCTTCTCTCAAAACGATTGCTTTCAAAGACAAATTGTGAAGTGTTGCCTATCGTTAATTAATTTGCCGTTATAATTTAAATTGTAATGTATTTTTTAAATGAGCCCAGACATGAATTAACATAAAATTATATTTGACTAAACAAATCATTCTGCCAAAAATTGTTGACGTTTCGAGTTTAAAGGGTATAAAATTTTAAATTAACACTCAAGTATCGAGTTAAAAAAAGCTATTAGTTAAATTAATGTTATGGGAAGGCGATTCACTATAATAATTAGCGTATTCATTTTTTACAATTATAATCTATCTTATTGTAAATTTATTATAATATTAGATAGGAGTTAAAGCGAACGATATTTTACATACTAAATTTATTTAGTCATAATTTATTTAGAAAAATATTATTTTCCTTTGAAACTTTAGTAAGTAAATAATATACTATAATGTAATATAATTTTCTAGACCAATAACCACAGAATGTATTAAACGCTTGGTTGTGCATTGCGAAGGTGACACATTAATTAAAGGAGTTTGTAGTTTCCACACAATCTGGCACGAAATACACCAACAGTAATTTGGCAAGGGGAGAGGGAATACATAAAATTAGCATTTCATCTGTTGTTGCGAGTGTTGGAGGAGGAAGGAAAGTGTGGCTTATATCCAAATAACTCTATTACGTTTACGGTGCACGAATTTTGATTTATTATTTCATTACGTTTATAATATTTACAAATAAACAAAACATAGTACGTGGTTTGTGGGTTCTAAAGAGTGAGAATATATAATTAAATATAGTTTTGTTCACTATCAGAAACTATTTTTTTTATTTATCTATGAAGACGAAAAACCTACAACCCCTAGGCCAAACCTCTGCACCTAGAGCACATAACTCTTCGGGTATTCTAATTCCATAACATACATAACCACTAAGAAGGCATTATTAAGAAAATCCTACGGGGTTTTAAGCATATACAATGTTATCCATAGGAACAATCACTTTAATTTGATTACAGATGTACCGTACTGATTAAAAACAGTTCCAAAGGTTAACCACAGATTGCAGCATACAAACCAGTTTTATTCACCATAAGCTGGTTCAAATAGGTGGAAATAGGTACTTCTCTAGCTTAATAGTCATAAGACAATAATTATTTATAACATGTTAGAAGCGATTATTAAAATTAAAATTTACTTGTTTAAAAAAAACAGTTATTCTAGATGATTTGCCTGCAGTGTATGTCAGGTTATTAACTTTGGTTTCTGGTGATTTACTTCAGATTACAACCACCACGTTCAAGTTAATATACATACAGTGTGTAAAAAAATTCCGTCCCCCCTCCCTTTTATTTTTTTGTTTGTTAAAACAAACAAATCACCTGTGGGGAACGATACTAACTTAAACGAAAGTATCTTTTGACGTTATCGAAAATTTTGAGTGTCCCCCAAAAATAGGGAATTTTGGGGGCAACTCAAAATTTTCAAATGGAAACCCCTTGAGTGACCTCTCATTTTAAAGAGCGTTAAAAAAATAGGCGAATGGTGGAGATTGGAGGTCTGTAACGTGTTTCCATCCAAAATGGCAGCTTGTCAAAATTTTGAATACAATTCATTCTTGAAACCTGGCGTCTTAGACTTTTGGAGTTTTAATTTCACCTTTGGTAACTTAAAAATGGAACGACTCTTGAAGAAATGCTATTAAATGGAGAAGTGGTCTCTTTTAGTGATATTTAAAATTTTGAGTGTCCCGCAAAAATGGGGGATTTTGGGGGAACTCAGAATGTTCTGATGTAAACCCCTTTTGAGTGACCCCTCATTTTAAAGAGATTTTTAAACCTAGGCGAAGGGTGACAGTTAAAAGTAAATTTAACGCCTGCACAAGGGGTTTACATTAGGAAATTTTGAGTTTCTGCAAAATCCTCCATTTTTGCGGGTTCTCAAAATTTTAAATATTACCAAAAGAGACCAGTTCTTCATTTAATAACATTTCTTAAAGAGTCGTTTCAGATTAAGTCACCAAAGGTGAAAGTTAATCTCCAAAAGTCTTAGACGCCAGGTTTCAAGAATGAGTTGTATTCAAAACTTTGACAAACTGCCATTTTAGATAGAAACACGTTACAGACCTCCAACCTCCACCATTCGCCTATTTTTTTAAAGATTTTTAAAACAAAGGGTCACTCAAAAGAGGTTTACATTTTAAAATTTTGAGTTGCCCCCAAAACCCCACATTTTTGGGGGACACTCAAAATTTCCGATAACGTTAAAAGATACTTTGGGTTAAGTTATTATCCTTCCCCAAAGGTGATTTGTTTGTTTTAACAAACAAAACAATTAAAGGGGGGGGCGGACTTTTTTTACACGCTGTATATATATACTCTCCTATACACCATGCGCGACCCTTATAATATTACTGTTTATCTCCCCACTACTTGGACCTTGGAAACTAACACACAAGGAACACACTAACAAGGAATCAGGGGTTCCCAGCTTACCAAAAAAGGATTACATATTTTTTATTAAATTTTAAACAAAATTACTTGGTGTGACTAAAAAGTAACTATATATTGGCTTTCCCACGTTTCTGGGAATCTAAACATTAAGGTTATTTAATGGCTGGGTGTAATTATTTTAGGATGATTTTGCCAATGTTAAACTTTAATAGGACACAATAAAGTTGTTTTTTTAAATGATCTTAAACATATTAATTTGGCCAATTGTAAAAGAACTAGCCTATCTTATACAGTTTATAACTGCATTTACTAACTATAAGTTGAAACTAATTCAACTTACACATTTTACTTTTTTATAGTCACATTCATCCACCCTTTAAAATTTTAAAAATAATTTCTTCTGATTCAAAACATTTTGAAGTTTTAGTGACATACCGCAACCATATATTTAATGCACAAACAATGAGTTCCATATTCTTAGAACTCTAACAATGAAATATCTAATTTTGTTCTATAATTTACAAAATGTCCTTGGATCTATAATAAATTCCGTCTTCAATTTCACCGAGCCAAAAAGTGGTGGTAATAATATAAAGCAATGGAAAACAATGAGTATTCTACTTACTTATTTATGATTACTTGTAATATTGTTGGTTGATATAATAGAGGGTGAAATACTGCATTTATTACAGCATTAAATTGTGTTAGTGCTCCTTTTGACAAATAAGGCTTCTGCGTGAACTAAACAACATTAACAACCACCCCCTCCTGCACTGACATGCGAGAGTTTTACAAATTGCATTACATAATTAATAATATATTCATCCGATATTTTAAATATAAAACGTGAATGTACTGTGTCTGAATCGAATTGGCAACATTATTATATTACAGTCAGTCAAAAAGAGTTTGCAATAACCAATTGCAATTACATTTCCTTCATTTATATTACTAAATCTTAACTTGCAGACAAATTAAATTACCTTTGCTAACCGCTACTAAATTCAAATGATGGCTAATCTATGTAGTGCAACTGTAATACCAATTCAGTCTCATTACAGTGACAAGTTATGTATTCTAATTGTTATGCTTGATATCCAAGAAGATCTAAATGACTCATCACAGAAAACAGGACGTTAAACCACAGAATAAAAAGAAGTCAGTAGTGGTGAAACCAGAAAGAGAAGCCACAATCGGCGCTTTTTCCCCATGTTATTCTTATGGGGATCAGTTTTTGCACCGACACCCGATCCCGCCCTACACAAGTTTCCTTGTTGGCCTGTACTAATACCCAACCCTTGCCTATATTAAATATATTTTCCCAATCCCCATCCCTCCTCTATATTTTTTAAAATTAATTTTCAAATTCAGGCTAAAAAACTATCTTTAGTGTTTATGGTCTGATTTGTTTAAAACTTGGATATGTTATTGTCGTAGGCAAGTGTTTTAATAAATTACACTTACATTTCCCAAATTCACTATTACAGTCAAATTAAAAATTATTTTTGAAAAATACTGCCAATTGCCAACTTCTTTATTTACTGTCCGATTTGTCTGCAATTTGGATATGTTATTGTCCTAGGCAAGTGTTTTAATAAATTTCACTTACATATCCCAAATTCACTATTACGGTCAAATTAAAAAATATTTTTGAAAAATACTGCCAATTGCCACCTTCTTTATTAACTGTCCGATTTGTCTTCAATTTGGATATGTTATTGTCCTAGGCAAGTGGTTTAATAAATTCCACATACATATCCCAAATTCACCATTACGGTCAAATTAAAAAATATTTTTGAAAAATACTGCCAATTGCCAACTTCTTTATTTACTGTCCGATTTATTTAAAATTTAGATATGTTATTGTCCTAGGCAAGTGTTTTAATAAATTCCACTTACATTTCCCAAATTCACTATTACGGTCAAATTAAAAAATATTTTTGAAAAATACTGCCAATTGCCAACTTCTTCATTTACTGTCCGATTTGTTTAAAATTTAGATATGTTATTGTTATAGGCAAGTGTTTTAATAAATTAGCCTTACATTTCCCAAATTCACTATTACAGTCAAATTAAAAAATATTTTTTAAAAATACTGCCAATTGCCAACTTCTTTATTTACTGTCCGATTTGTTTAAAATTTGGATATGTTATTGTTGTAGGCTGGTGTATATGCACCATCCACATTTTACAAATATTGCGGTTAAATTTTAAAAAATTTGGAAAAATACTGCCAATTGGCAACTTCTTTATTTATGGTCTGATTTGTTTAAAATTTATATATGTCATTATTCTAGGCTAGTGTATATTTACCATCCACATTTGACAAATTAACTATAATGGTCAAATTTAAAAAATATTTTGAAAAATATACTAACAATTTCAAACTTCTTTATTTACTGTCTGATTTATTTTCGGATATGTTATACCTCTTATATAGGTAACAAGACCACACTACCACACGTTCCATTACCCATTTGTCTTTTTTGTTTGTTTATTTTGCTGTAATCCCAAAACTGACTTTGCTGTTTATTGTCCGATTTGCCTACACTTTGGATATTGTCCTAAGCATTTATTGTCTGATTTATTTTTGGATATGTTATAGCCCCCAACTATTATATCTAAAATTACAATATTATTTCCACCTATAATACAGTTGATGTGTTGTTTGTTTTGCCGTAACCTAAAAACTAACATTGGTATTTGTGTTTTTACAAAACTATATTTTGCGGTTGGATTAAAAAAAAAATAAATGCAAGCTTATTATATTTGCCACAAGCTTATTATATACATCCAGCTGTTATATTTGCCACATTTCCAATATTGTTGTGACCCTCTCAACTACCTCTCATTGTAATATAATAAGTAATCCACAAAATATTTATGGTCAGAACTGCCTAAATTTTGGATATGTTTTAAGCCAATGCGATAACAAAAAATAAATTTTTAAAACCCAAAACAACTAAACACAAAACACTAATCTTTCTTTGTGCTTGTTTGGAGTAGTCTTTATTTTATCCAACTTAATTTTAATTTTGTAGTTAAAATCAAACTTCCCACATTCTAGCTCCCTTTCCAGCCAGTGGTTGGAGACATAAAGGTTACGAATATTTTCAAACTGTACAATATATCTTTTTCTACCCCTATGTTGGACTTGTTTAATAGCGCTTATTAATAATTCCGCACCATATTCCAAATCCTCCAGTCTACTACATTCTTTAAATTTAACATTGCCTTTAATATCTTGCATCTCTATGTCTTCTTGTCCAACATCATCCCACTCATTGTTACGGAAACTTAGGTTTTCTATTTTTGGAAAGGAATTGCCATAAAATGTTGCGGTTCCGTTAGTGTTAAAGCTTGCAAGTGGCTCGTTGGTAGGTAGATAAATAATGTCCAAATCACCACTGTATGGCAACACGCTATAACCTTGCCTATTCTTATTTATCTCTATAAATACAGTTTTACAAACACCTTTAACATAGTATACACCCCTCCGTCCATCCTTTTCTGCCAACACTCCCACAAACTTGTTGTTTACTACAAACGCATACACTATATAATGTCCATAATGCTCTAGATCCTCCCAACGTCGCAGGAAGTAATCTTTTAATTTATCCTCTCTTTCCCTTCTTTCTTGTTCTTTAGCCAGCTGTGCTTTGTATTCCTCTGCAACAGTATTTTCCACATATTCCAATTTACGCTTATTACTGTCAATGTCTTCTAATTCCAATTTCCTCTTTTTGGAACAACTCTCTAAGAAAGGCTTGGAAAGTGGCTCTATTTCTTTAATAGTGTATGGGTACAGTTTATTGGTCCGGCTTCTTAAAACGTAGGGAGTAAGGTTAGGACTTTCCACTAAGCCTAATTCTTCTAAATTGATGTGTTTAGGTATAGTGGAGAAAGGTGTATTTGATTTTGTAAAACATGTGCCCCCAGATTTGATGTAACACTTATGCTTTACACTTATGGCATCAGGAAACTCCTCTATTACCTCTACATAGTTAGTTGGTAAACAGTTAAAGCTAAATGCAGATAGAGCATACTTTATTAACTTTTCCCTTTGTGTACTATCTTTTGGCAGTTTTAGTTGTACTCCAGTTATCTTCTTCGTATTACTATTACCCCAATATGCGTATTGTAATAAATCATTAAACACTAAACAACAACTGTTTTGTAATTGATTGGCAACTTTCACCCACATCTTATGCAGAGGTACAGCATAGAATGGAGCATTTTGAAAGTACCGTTTGTTGTCTTCTATTAGACTTAAACAATCTCTTAAAGGTTCAAACCCTTTACCAAAACCTCTACAATAGTTATAGATTGTTGCCTCTAACCTTGTTATTCCATTCTCTCTAGCTAGTTTAGACGAGAACGTTTCTTTTAGTCTCGCATCTGGACAGTTTACAAAGTTTATTATATGGTTTCCTATACTTTTAATTACTCCAGGGCTTGTAATCTGGCATATAAATTTATTATATATTTTTACCCTGCTATTTACATTAAACCATGTTAAACAGTCTTTACTAACATTATCTACAATAACATTATATCCATTCTTGTACGCCCCTTGGTAGCAAAAGTTAAAGTTTTCTGTAAGATATTGGCACATTTCCTCTTTATTAAATATTCCAGCCAAATCTAGTGTTATATCGAAATCCATAAGATAGTACATTTCTTTTTCCATATCTTGCAGTATCTTTGGAAGATCTTCCAACAAATCCTTAATTTTAACATTTGCAAGCTCTATTTTATAGGGAATTCCTACAGGATCATCATACTTTTGTTTAATTTGGTCAATATCTTTCTTTATTATTTGTAACACACCCTCGCTTTGGACCCCAGAGGACCTCTCCAAGGAGAATGGTAGTTTGGCCACAACACCATGTCGAGCTAAAGAGAACTTTTTAAATATTCCTCGTAAGTAGCTATTAAACGAGCCACATATTTCCTTCTTAACTTTAAATTTATTCCGAACGTCCCCATCACAATCCGTAACATTGGTTATCTTAACTAACATTATGTTATCACAAAACGCATCCGTTATAGATGTTAAGTTATTTAATTTTGGTTCGCCCTCGCAATAGTTTATATTACCTATGTCTGTAAGAAGGTTATTATTACGTAGATTTTCTAATAAAAACCATATACCGAATCTTTCGTTAGTAGGTTTAATACAATTTCCCAATAAATGGCTAACAGAGTACATTTCTTTTATACAAAAAAGTAGCGGAAACATGTAAACAGGACAGATTACACTATAGGCATATAGAGGTTGTAAATATATGGATATTGTATATAAACATAGGCGAGTGGTAAGTGTAACATGTAAGTGGACACCCACATGCAAATATGGAATACCCACTATTAATATAATTCCAAATTCGACTAAATAGTCTCAATATAATTAACATATTAACTAACTGTGCCATCCCGCATTAGTACCCAAATTGTCGAAATTCTATAATTCTATTCTTAGTCCTTGTATTAGGTTTTGTACTATTAAACCCTACATTCTTATCCTGTGCAGTAGAGTAATATATGTATTTAATACGCACATTCTACAAGACCTATACATAGATCTGTTGTATAAGCAGCAGAATAGACGTCTCATTGTGTTGCTGTAAAGTAAAACATAAATGTAAATTGTGCTGGATACAACCGGCCAGATATTAGACAGGAAATGTGTTGGAAGTGTATTGCCAAATAGTAAGACAAACACCACATAGTGCAGCATGTAATCAATCCATTACTATTTAGACAAATGTATAAGGTCAGTATTGGTACAACATCCGATATATTAGCCAAACCCAGTCCAAACATTGTGTCCTCAAAATGTTGTGATTGTGTTAAATTTGTTTATATTACATATATTTCTTACACAATTTACAAACTATTTTTGTGTCAGTTGACAGAACCTGTAAAGTTGTGTAAAATGGCTGTAAACCAGTATCTGTGCCTGTGTCGTAATGTGTTGGAGTGTGTCATTTATTGTGTCTCTGCATTTGTGTTGTTTTATAAACTTTAAATATTACTATGTCCTTATACTCTTACTATTTCTGTTACTATAATATTATTTTTTTACTGTTTGTTTTCCAAGTTTGATTGTGGGTTTGGCTAATATATCGGATGTTGTACCAATACTGACCTTATACATTTGTCTAAATAGTAATGGATTGATTACATGCTGCACTATGTGGTGTTTGTCTTACTATTTGGCAATACACTTCCAACACATTTCCTGTCTAATATCTGGCCGGTTGTATCCAGCACAATTTACATTTATGTTTTACTTTACAACAACACAATGAGACGTCTATTCTGCTGCTTATACAACAGATCTATGTATAGGTCTTGTAGAATGTGCGTATTAAATACATATATTACTCTACTGCACAGGATAAGAATGTAGGGTTTAATAGTACAAAACCTAATACAAGGACTAAGAATAGAATTATAGAATTTCAACAATTTGGGTACTAATGCGGGATGGCACAGTTAGTAAATATGTTAATTATATTGAGACTATTTAGTCGAATTTGGAATTATATTAATAGTGGGTATTCCATATTTGCATGTGGGTGTCCACTTACATGTTACACTTACCACTCGCCTATGTTTATATACAATATCCATATATTTACAACCTCTATATGCCTATAGTGTAATCTGTCCTGTTTACATGTTTCCGCTACTTTTTTGTATAAAAGAAATGTACTCTGTTAGCCATTTATTGGGAAATTGTATTAAACCTACTAACGAAAGATTCGGTATATGGTTTTTATTAGAAAATCTACGTAATAATAACCTTCTTACAGACATAGGTAATATAAACTATTGCGAGGGCGAACCAAAATTAAATAACTTAACATCTATAACGGATGCGTTTTGTGATAACATAATGTTAGTTAAGATAACCAATGTTACGGATTGTGATGGGGACGTTCGGAATAAATTTAAAGTTAAGAAGGAAATATGTGGCTCGTTTAATAGCTACTTACGAGGAATATTTAAAAAGTTCTCTTTAGCTCGACATGGTGTTGTGGCCAAACTACCATTCTCCTTGGAGAGGTCCTCTGGGGTCCAAAGCGAGGGTGTGTTACAAATAATAAAGAAAGATATTGACCAAATTAAACAAAAGTATGATGATCCTGTAGGAATTCCCTATAAAATAGAGCTTGCAAATGTTAAAATTAAGGATTTGTTGGAAGATCTTCCAAAGATACTGCAAGATATGGAAAAAGAAATGTACTATCTTATGGATTTCGATATAACACTAGATTTGGCTGGAATATTTAATAAAGAGGAAATGTGCCAATATCTTACAGAAAACTTTAACTTTTGCTACCAAGGGGCGTACAAGAATGGATATAATGTTATTGTAGATAATGTTAGTAAAGACTGTTTAACATGGTTTAATGTAAATAGCAGGGTAAAAATATATAATAAATTTATATGCCAGATTACAAGCCCTGGAGTAATTAAAAGTATAGGAAACCATATAATAAACTTTGTAAACTGTCCAGATGCGAGACTAAAAGAAACGTTCTCGTCTAAACTAGCTAGAGAGAATGGAATAACAAGGTTAGAGGCAACAATCTATAACTATTGTAGAGGTTTTGGTAAAGGGTTTGAACCTTTAAGAGATTGTTTAAGTCTAATAGAAGACAACAAACGGTACTTTCAAAATGCTCCATTCTATGCTGTACCTCTGCATAAGATGTGGGTGAAAGTTGCCAATCAATTACAAAACAGTTGTTGTTTAGTGTTTAATGATTTATTACAATACGCATATTGGGGTAATAGTAATACGAAGAAGATAACTGGAGTACAACTAAAACTGCCAAAAGATAGTACACAAAGGGAAAAGTTAATAAAGTATGCTCTATCTGCATTTAGCTTTAACTGTTTACCAACTAACTATGTAGAGGTAATAGAGGAGTTTCCTGATGCCATAAGTGTAAAGCATAAGTGTTACATCAAATCTGGGGGCACATGTTTTACAAAATCAAATACACCTTTCTCCACTATACCTAAACACATCAATTTAGAAGAATTAGGCTTAGTGGAAAGTCCTAACCTTACTCCCTACGTTTTAAGAAGCCGGACCAATAAACTGTACCCATACACTATTAAAGAAATAGAGCCACTTTCCAAGCCTTTCTTAGAGAGTTGTTCCAAAAAGAGGAAATTGGAATTAGAAGACATTGACAGTAATAAGCGTAAATTGGAATATGTGGAAAATACTGTTGCAGAGGAATACAAAGCACAGCTGGCTAAAGAACAAGAAAGAAGGGAAAGAGAGGATAAATTAAAAGATTACTTCCTGCGACGTTGGGAGGATCTAGAGCATTATGGACATTATATAGTGTATGCGTTTGTAGTAAACAACAAGTTTGTGGGAGTGTTGGCAGAAAAGGATGGACGGAGGGGTGTATACTATGTTAAAGGTGTTTGTAAAACTGTATTTATAGAGATAAATAAGAATAGGCAAGGTTATAGCGTGTTGCCATACAGTGGTGATTTGGACATTATTTATCTACCTACCAACGAGCCACTTGCAAGCTTTAACACTAACGGAACCGCAACATTTTATGGCAATTCCTTTCCAAAAATAGAAAACCTAAGTTTCCGTAACAATGAGTGGGATGATGTTGGACAAGAAGACATAGAGATGCAAGATATTAAAGGCAATGTTAAATTTAAAGAATGTAGTAGACTGGAGGATTTGGAATATGGTGCGGAATTATTAATAAGCGCTATTAAACAAGTCCAACATAGGGGTAGAAAAAGATATATTGTACAGTTTGAAAATATTCGTAACCTTTATGTCTCCAACCACTGGCTGGAAAGGGAGCTAGAATGTGGGAAGTTTGATTTTAACTACAAAATTAAAATTAAGTTGGATAAAATAAAGACTACTCCAAACAAGCACAAAGAAAGATTAGTGTTTTGTGTTTAGTTGTTTTGGGTTTTAAAAATTTATTTTTTGTTATCGCATTGGCTTAAAACATATCCAAAATTTAGGCAGTTCTGACCATAAATATTTTGTGGATTACTTATTATATTACAATGAGAGGTAGTTGAGAGGGTCACAACAATATTGGAAATGTGGCAAATATAACAGCTGGATGTATATAATAAGCTTGTGGCAAATATAATAAGCTTGCATTTATTTTTTTTTTAATCCAACCGCAAAATATAGTTTTGTAAAAACACAAATACCAATGTTAGTTTTTAGGTTACGGCAAAACAAACAACACATCAACTGTATTATAGGTGGAAATAATATTGTAATTTTAGATATAATAGTTGGGGGCTATAACATATCCAAAAATAAATCAGACAATAAATGCTTAGGACAATATCCAAAGTGTAGGCAAATCGGACAATAAACAGCAAAGTCAGTTTTGGGATTACAGCAAAATAAACAAACAAAAAAGACAAATGGGTAATGGAACGTGTGGTAGTGTGGTCTTGTTACCTATATAAGAGGTATAACATATCCGAAAATAAATCAGACAGTAAATAAAGAAGTTTGAAATTGTTAGTATATTTTTCAAAATATTTTTTAAATTTGACCATTATAGTTAATTTGTCAAATGTGGATGGTACATATACACTAGCCTAGAATAATGACATATATAAATTTTAAACAAATCAGACCATAAATAAAGAAGTTGCCAATTGGCAGTATTTTTCAAAATTTTTTAAAATTTAACCGCAATATTTGTAAAATGTGGATGGTGCATATACACCAGCCTACAACAATAACATATCCAAATTTTAAACAAATCGGACAGTAAATAAAGAAGTTGGCAATTGGCAGTATTTTTCAAAAATATTTTTTAATTTGACTGTAATAGTGAATTTGGGAAATGTAAGGTTAATTTATTAAAACACTTGCCTATAACAATAATATATCTAAATTTTAAACAAATCGGACAGTAAATAAAGAAGTTGGCAATTGGCAGTATTTTTCAAAAATATTTTTTAATTTGACCGTAATAGTGAATTTGGGAAATGTAAGTGGAATTTATTAAAACACTTGCCTAGGACAATAACATATCTAAATTTTAAATAAATCGGACAGTAAATAAAGAAGTTGGCAATTGGCAGTATTTTTCAAAAATATTTTTTAATTTGACCGTAATGGTGAATTTGGGATATGTATGTGGAATTTATTAAACCACTTGCCTAGGACAATAACATATCCAAATTGAAGACAAATCGGACAGTTAATAAAGAAGGTGGCAATTGGCAGTATTTTTCAAAAATATTTTTTAATTTGACCGTAATAGTGAATTTGGGATATGTAAGTGAAATTTATTAAAACACTTGCCTAGGACAATAACATATCCAAATTGCAGACAAATCGGACAGTAAATAAAGAAGTTGGCAATTGGCAGTATTTTTCAAAAATAATTTTTAATTTGACTGTAATAGTGAATTTGGGAAATGTAAGTGTAATTTATTAAAACACTTGCCTACGACAATAACATATCCAAGTTTTAAACAAATCAGACCATAAACACTAAAGATAGTTTTTTAGCCTGAATTTGAAAATTAATTTTAAAAAATATAGAGGAGGGATGGGGATTGAGAAAATATATTTAATATAGGCAAGGGTTGGGTATTAGTACAGGCCAACAAGGAAACTTGTGTAGGGCGGGATCGGGTGTCGGTGCAAAAACTGATCCCCATAAGAATAACATGGGGAAAAGCGCCGATTGTGGCTTCTCTTTCTGGTTTCACCACTACTGAAGTCAAATGAATTCATCCTTCGTGACAATAAAACAAATTAGCTCAGAGAGTCCCTAAACAAGACGTTTACTTTAGCCGGGATCAACGGATCAACATGATACTTAGCGAACCCATAACATAGTCAAACACTGTTTGAAAACTAATGGTAAATTGGTAAGAGTATAAACTCCAGTAGATGTAACACCAGTAAGAACACAAACTAGAAAATATATACAGAATGTGAAATAACGCGTATTCAAGCACTAGTGCCGATATAAGAACACATGCCTGACATACCGACATTGTATTACCAGGTCAGCGAACCACGCGCTCACTCGTGTGTGAGTGTGAACGCGCGTGTGTACGAGCGCTGTAACGAGCGACGAGAGTCGCCACACTTTCATGTGTCCCACATCACAACACAGAACCGGAGAGACATCGACGGCCGTATACACTGATGGCTACTACTTTATTGGCGTTAGTTGGCAATTACTGTATTTGGCATTTCCTCACGAAATTACGAATACGCAACGCATCGTATTATCCTATTAAAAGGTTATTGCGGTCCTGTAGCATCGCTGATTCAGAAAAGGTTACGACGTTTCAGAATCTAGAATCTGATCCCGACTTCAGGTGGGAATAATACCCAGATCATAACAAAATTACGGGATGTAATAAAATAGTCTTACAACAATTAAGAATATTTTTACACTTATACTGATTCACATACAGACGGTATCATATATAAAATATGGTACAAGGCTATCGATTTCGACCAGTCACACCGGTCATAATCAGGCCAATCATCAGGCATTGGCCTGATGATGACCGGTGTGACTAAATCGATAGCCTTGTACCATCTTTTATATATGTTTACCGTCTGTATGTGAATCAGTATAATGATCCCGACTTCAGGTGGGAATAATACCCAGATCATAACAAAATTACGGGATGTAATAAAATAGTCTTACAACAATTAAGAATATTTTTACACTTATACTGATTCACATACAGACGGTATCATATATAAAAGATGGTACAAGGCTATCGATTTCGACCAGTCACACCGGTCATAATCAGGCCAATCATCAGGCATTGGCCTGATGATGACCGGTGTGACTAAATCGATAGCCTTGTACCATCTTTTATATATGTTTACCGTCTGTATGTGAATCAGTATAAGTGAAAATATATTCTTAAGTGTTGTAAGACTATTTTATTACATCCCGAAAGTAATAACAACACGTAATTTGCTAATCAAAAAGTTGTATAACAAAATTAGCGGCACAATCCAGCCAAAGCTGGACAAATTTGCAAAAAGCTAAAACAGAAACTATAAAAGCAGTCAACAAATAAAAATGCAATACGCAAAGAGATAACACAACACAGACAGGACTAGCCTGAGCACCGAGCTTCAAGGTATTCTTTTCACCTGAATACGGGATCAGATTCCAGATCCTGAATCGTAGCAAAAATTTGTTTACTCAATCAGTGATTGAAAATGTCCACAATAATTCCTTAAATGACATAAACTCACCATCACCAAAAATGACTGTAAACAATTAATTTAGATAATTTTAATTTGACGATAAATATATTAGAACCTGTTAAAAAACATCTAAAGAGAAGTGTATTACTAAGAGTGTGCTACCCTTCCTTCAGTTGGACTGTTTTCTTAAAATGCACTACTGCATTAATACGAGACAGAACCCACAGCTACGTACCCACAACCATCTGCCCCGTAAATTTCATTCTGTAGCCTATGATGGTGATATCGACCCACACGACTATTAGAAAAATAGTGGCAAAGTGGTATTAGGAAAATATTATTTCCTTATCAAAATGTTAATACAGATCAGAAATACATTTAGTCCAAATTCCAAAATAACCATTGGTTTTACGGGCTATTTTATTAGCTAGTTTAGGTTCTGCTCAATGGGTCCATAATATTTTGTATTTATTTATTTTCCTTTTTTTAACAAAAGCTAAAATTTTCAAAAACCCAACTAGATAAATTTGAGGGTATTAATATTTAACAATGATTTTAGGAAGAATCAGAAACACAACATGTTTCGTGACTGCAGACCCCTCTTTATAACCACTT
Organism: Allygus modestus; assembly: GCA_963675035.1. Taxonomy (NCBI): domain Eukaryota; kingdom Metazoa; phylum Arthropoda; class Insecta; order Hemiptera; family Cicadellidae; genus Allygus; species Allygus modestus. Next base: position 60,939,010 of record OY776115.1, on the reverse strand, counting down.
GTGATCAACTCACTACACGACGAAGACTCTTAGGTTTTATAAACAAACATCTCAGCAACAGCAACCACGCTGTTCACAACCACTACAATCAGATCTGGCGAGTGGCCAGGGCCGTGATCACTGACTGCCTCGCAGAAGGCTTATCCACTAGGTGGGTTGCTGTCACAAGGCCTATCCACTAGGGTTACTGTCACCAGGCTATCCACTAGGCGGTTTAGTGCCAGTCTACCCCCGGAGTGATCGGCGCCGTGGGAACGGATCCAACTGGGCCAACTGACCGCCGTAAACAGCGATGCTGACCCGCTTTGGTAATGAATGCGGATTGCGGACTCATTAACCGCCACTTCGGATCGGACAATCAATTAAGGCCACTCACTGGAGATGTGGGTACTCGATTACATCCCACCCTTTTTATCGACGCGCTAAATACTTTACAGTTCTCAAATATTTGTACTAATAAATTACAAGTGGATCTTATCCAATAACTATTTGTCCTCGAGATACGAAGTGACCCACCTAAACTAAAATATTTAGGGTGTTGCCATTTCAGTAAACATTTTATTTATAATACGCTTGTTTATAACATCTGTTCTTGCTGTTGTGGTGTGCTTTGGTCATGTATCTACAGCTGGTCAATATACAATTAGTTTCGCCTCGACCTCTTTCAACCATTAAACAATCTACTCATCTATTAACTTTACTGTCGCCTACTACTGGAACACTCTACCTGAACTCAAGCACATTTTCCACTCGTGCTTCTGAATTTATAACAACACTAATAACCTATTGTGCAAATTGTTATAATTATGGTAGTCATTTTATTTACACGTCTGCAACATATGTTTTTGTTACAGTGCCGTGTGCTACATCTGTTAAAAACAAAAGTAATTTGATTGTTATTCATCAGTTAGATTTACAACGAAGCTTTGAAGGCGTGCGGGGCGGAATCACCAAGGACGGATGTAAATTATAAGGGATTTCTGCAAGTATACGCCTCTACCTCTGTGAACTGACGTAAATAAGCATGAAAACATCGACTACGTAGACTTTTGATCTCGCTTGGCACATCAAACTTTCCATCTATTAATTACAGTATATTAAGATTTCCAGATCAGGCATATAGTCGCTGTATGACTGTTTCGGGCAACGTGGGAATGTAGGTGTACAGCATACTCATTTAACTGAGTATAACACAGTTAAGAACTAATACGATGTTTATTTTATTAAAATACCTTATGTATTTTATTGCTGTAATTATGGTAGTCATTCTATTTACACATGTCTGCAACGTATGTTTTTGTTACAGTTCCGTGTGCTACATCTGTTAAAAACAAAATTAATTTGATTGCTAGTCATCAGTTAGATTTACAACGAAGCTTTGAAGGCGTGTGAGGCGGAATCACCAAGGACGGATGTAAATTATAAGGGATTTCTGCAAGTATACGCCTCTACCACTGTGAACTGACGTAAATAAGCATGAAAACATCGACTACGTAGACTTTTGATCTCGCTTGGCACATCAAACTTTCCATCTATTAATTACAGTATATTAAGATTTCCAGATCAGGCATATAGTCGCTGTATGACTGTTTCGGGCAACGTGGGAATGTAGGTGTACAGCATACTCATTTAACTGAGTATAACACAGTTAAGAACTAATACGATGTTTATTTTATTAAAATACCTTATGGAAATTTTATCAGTTGTTCAGTTTTTAACTTGATATCAAAGAAATAAGCTGTCACTACCCGGCTCGGCTTTCCGCAGTGCGTAGCGTTGAGTTCGAGTACAAAACTGGTAATCGATGTCCGGTTTCATAGACGGTTCGAGTACTTAATGTCGATTTTATTTCGATACTTTCGATATTGCACTCGATATGTTATTTCGTTTGTAGGTTACTATAGGTTGTTATAATAACGTAACCTAACCTAACCGCCGCTGCACAATTAAGTTGGCACTCAATACACAAATAAGAAATAGTTCACCGTTGGAGGTCGATATCACATTTTACTCTTGGACAAAGAAAATTAAATAGTATAGAACAAAAACAATACGAGTTAACATATATGTGAGCCAAATCAGATAGTAATATCGTTAGTATCAAAATTAAAAATATCGAAATAAAGTTCCCAAACAACTTGTGAACCTGAACCCACCTAAGCACGCCGCCGATCCTCGCAACGTTGAGATTTTTATCATTTACTAATTATTAAATTTGATTTTAAAAATTCGAAAGAGGTTCAAACCACAACCAAACTGTCCAACATTACATAAAATCATATATTTGATCATGCATTCAAATCTGAATATAACGGACAATAGATATCCTAAACGGAGGATGAGCTAAAGCCTGTTAGAGGAGACTAGAGCTTTATTTTGTAGATGACAATGTGACACACGGCGCGGCGGTGGTGCAGGGTATCTCTAAGGTATTACTGTTGTATAGACTACTTAGAGTACACTGCAAATGCGTCGCGTCGTGTTTATCGGAGAGCCCACAACTCTCCAGGGCTTGTACCGCACCTCTCTCCAGAGGGGGTTGTGGCTTCAGCACTTTAATAATAGAAAACTAGGTTTTACCACCCTGGAACTTGATAATGTACACCATGTGTTCCTTGAGCAAACTATCCAACCCTTTTTTATTTTATTTAAAATCACATTTAATCCCGTTCGATGTTTTATATAAAGATCGATTCGCAATACTGTATCACATTCCAGTATGTGTTTTATTTGCATTTTTAAAATGTCACATAACGTCAAAGGTGATGAAAACCGCATCCACGAAGCAAACATTTCGGGTATACCCTACAACACAATTTCATTAGAAACGTGTTACGGCACAAAATAATAAATACTTCATAGCGAATTAGTGTATATGGTAAGCTCTAAAATAAAGCTTCGACCGCAAACTAATTATCCAAATTGTGTTAAGAGGATGTAACTGTGCAAAACAATATTTGAGATAGCGACAGTTTTTAAACATTTTAAGAGTATTGGTAGTTTAAAATGTGTCTTTTCATATAGCATAACTAATTTTCATTCGATATTTTATACTGCACCGACATTTCCGTTCCAGTATACCTAAATATCATTACAATTACAGGAATATTTCGATATTCGATTCAGTCCGGTACCAAATTAATTTGGATTACTGAAGAAACCCAATAAACAGATGTAAATACATAATTGTTGAGATTCTTATTTTCATTATAGAATAATTATGACTCAACTTTGTGTCTGACCTTGTCAAAGTACAAAAAAGTCAAAAACTAACTCTTTAAAACGACATAGTGAGGTATGAAAAAGATGATAAAATTATTACAAATGGAAGACCGGTGTATGTTTTTCATTCTAAGGGTTTACTTCAATCCAGTTTACTAGATTATAAATCTTTACAACTTCTGAAACTGCTGTCTGCGTTGAACGGTTGGTGTTCTGTATTGTTAATATGCCCGTCCTGTTCTAAGCAGTAAAATCTTTATTTACTAACGATATTGCTTTAATATTTACGTTACAAGCTGGAAGTGTTATATTTATAGCTGTACTAACATTAATAATGATGCATTTAGTTATCGTTTAGCCATCACTCATCGGTTATCAACAGCAGTATGAAAAAAAGTCTTGGCAAAGAATTTGAGTTAGTTGGGATATGACGTTTTCTTACATATAATAAATTGGCCTTTTTATACCACTGAATTAAAGTGTCACTTATTCAAACTTAATTCCACATACATTTTCAATAATTAAAAACTAAAATTACAGAAAGGATGTTGGATTAGATAATTTAATTATCGGATCAATGAAAGAGGTGTTATTGGTACCTAACATTGTAAATGGCTATCCATTTGATTCGAATCAGATTCTTCTCTAGTAAATATTACAAATAACTTGGTACCAGTCAAGAAGCAGTGTCCTTTATTCAAAGTTTAAGAAAATTCCAACCGCTGGATTCTGAATAAAATCATGCAAACGAACACACAGACACTTCCACACTCTCAGTCTGCAGCTTGGATTAATAACTTTATCAACACATAAAAAACAACTCCAGGAGAGTTATAAACAGTTCATTTCAACAAAAATATAATCTTCCAAAAATCATCAATCCTTAACGACAAACTATTTCTAACAAACTATATCGTTAAAACATGTTATAAATAGCTTACATCGCACGGCTCATATATTAGTAGTAAGCTGTTTTAGTCACAAGAAAAACGCGAAAGGACGCTTTTTTAGTTGCAAGGAAACGCTGCAAGAAATTAACTATGTTTCATTAATAATTGTTCATAAGCGAGATATAAAATTATACTTATTCTCCATAAGATTAACATTGGACAAAGTACTTTGTTTAGCGCTTTTAATACCTCGGTAACCAATTGACGTAGAGCGATGATCAAAATATCAAATTGTTTTTTTTAAGCTAAATGAAATGTTAAGAACAAAATTTTGGGTTTAAAAAGAATTACATATAAAAAGTTCAAAAAATTCATTTTTCGGGTGCAAAACCCACCCAAAACCCCCATTAAAATAGAGCGACCTGTCTGTTTCTCGAACTTATGAAAATAGATCCTGCCTTATAAGTTTATACCAAATTTCATCACGATCGGACCATTTTTACGAAAGTTATCGTGCCTACGGACACATATAATATATATATGAATTTGAACGAATGGTGATTTTGGCAGCTGGGGGCCATAAAACGAAAAGTTATCATGGTCCCGCAACTAGGTCTTCCCATGCCACCTACGGTAATAGCTTCTTCCCTATAGGGGAAATTCGCGAAAAGGGAAATGTGACCGATAAATGTCATAAATAATAAATAAATTGTCCAGCTAAAAAGGATCTCGTCTTCACTTGGTCGATAACAATAAGACTTTTTTATAGTTCCTGTATTTTTTGTTTATCGGGAACATCCCACAATTTATTTCATTTTATTACGTACTATTGCAGTTTCTAATAAGAATAATTTACTTTGCAATTTGACAACAAGTGCTGAAATGGCGAGAACTTGAATAACGCAGTACTGGCATTTAAACAAAACTCCATCATATCCAGGAAATATGATATGACCATCACAAATATTAAATAGTTTTTACTGAAGCTCTACCCCACGTTGGTTTATTGAACTAGGGCGTACACCATACCGCGGTCTGGGGTTGCAGCATGATATAGGCACTTCTAATAAAAAGATGCTGTGCAATTTATCGGAAAATTCATGTGAAAAAATCATTGAGAGAATAACTTGAACCGCTCATACTACTGACTTGTTCAGAAGCTTAATAATGTATCTATATACAGACCGTACGTTTCTTTGAAGACTATTCATACCTGAAACATAGAGATAAGTAATTAAAATAACGAGTTGCACATACACACATTCATGATCAACAATAAATCCAAACAAATAAATGTAACATATTTATATAAAATAAATGCAAAAATAAATTACATAATATTTAATAATATTAATAATAAGTAAGTATAATAAGTAAATCGAATAAATTAACAGTAAAAATATTTGTGCCATGACAATAATTTACAATGTATGGCAATAAAAAACACTTATGGGTGAATTTTTAGAACAGTTAAGGTCCCGGACCTATCTTCAACGTCCTGTTGGGTTACGTCCCTTTTGGGAACCATCTCGGCATTTGCTCAAGTCAGAAGAGAAACAGTACAAACTCATCTCGGCGTGGCCGGACTGAGATGGGGCACAAGACTTCCCGAATGTGAGGTGCAATAACGACACTTCACTCTGTTGCATTTTATTTCCATTTTACATTGCATTTTAGTGAATTTCCCCTATAGGGAAGAAGCTATTACCGTAGTCGGCATGGTAAGACCTAGGCCCGGGACCATGATAACTTTTCGTTTTGAGGTCCCCAGACCCCAAAAACACCATTCGTTCGAAACTGTATATATATATATGTGTGTGTGTCCGTGAGCACGATAACTCTCGTAAAAATTATCCGATTTTGATGAAATTTGGTATAAACATGTAAAGCAACATTTATGATCTGGAAGTTCGAAAACCAGCCAGATCGCTCCATCCAAAGGGGTATTTTGGGGTGGTTTTGTACCCCAAAAATGGGTTTTTCGAATTTTGTACATATAATTTTGGAAATAGTCAAATTTTAGTTTTTTCCATTGGATTCAGCTTTAGACACACACAATTTGGTATTTTGATCATTTCTCTACGTCAATTGGTTACCGAGATACTGAAAGTGCTAAACACAGTACGTTGTCTAATGTTATTCTTATGGAGGAAAAGAAAAATTTTATATCTCGCTTATTTATGAACGTATACTGACGAAACTTGTTATACAGCTTCATCTGGTTGTGGACCATTGATATTTGCTCAATAAACAATTTTTTTCCAAAGGCTCCCGTAGCAGCAAACCTGCGTACTCAGCCCCATGTTATTCTTATGGAGAATAAGTAACGTGTTATCTCCCTTAATTATGAAAATAAATTAATGAAATTTGGTATGTGGCTTTACCTACATGAGTTATATTGATATATGTATAAAACCCCATTTTTTGTGTTCCTTGCTTCAGCAAACCTGCATACTCAGCCGCCATGTTATTCTTATGGAGAATAATTAAAATGTCATAAATCGTTTGTTTATGAATGTATATTGATGAAACTTGGTATGTGGCTTTATGTGGTATTAAGATACATATATATGCATTGGAAATTCGCTGAGTATGCAGGTTTGCTGCTACGGGGGTATTTTACATTTCAGTACTTAAGGGTGCGCCCTACCCCAGATTGAATGATCCGCACGATGTTTAGCGCCGCGCCGCAACCAAGCAGGGACATGCATATTAACGCTTGAAGACCTTTTTTCGTTCTCCTCAATCGCAATGTTATTTTACAGATTTCTACCAAACTATTTGCAGTTTCACACTTTTTAGATTCCAATCTAGGATTCATACGGTTCCTTTTTTCAAAATAATGTTTTACCTTTCTTGAGGAAGCTTTAGAAAAAAGCTAAAATTGAAAACTACTAATGGCCTACCTACCACTTAGTTTGAATTAAAAACACGATTTTAAAACGTCAGCATCATAGATGAACGTTTAGGAATGGAATAACAACAAATTATTTTTAATTAGTTAACAATTGAGCCTTCAATGTTGGAGATGCAAAACACTTACTTTAGCGTGCGGAAAGGCCTTTTCACACCGCAATCCACGGCGTCCATGGACGTCCGCAGATGTCGTGGGCGTCCATGGACGTGCCAATTCACAATGCACATGGACAGATTTGTAGTGGATGTGTAGATTTTCCCGCCTATTTCCTTCTACACCTATCAACTCCTCGTCATTGTTGATTTCTACATTGTTTATGTCAACACTATTGACTTGAATATTGTTTTCGTCAAGAGGTGGGGACGTTAATTTTACCCCTGAATGCAATAATTCCCGTAATTTATAATGGTATACGATATGTAGGGTGTCTCTCAACTCTAATAATATATTTTTAGGTATTATGCCTGAATCAAAGACAAATAAAAATATAATATTTAAAATTTGCAAAACGTAACCCTTACAGCTGTCATTTCTTTCCCACGAATATTGTTATTGAGGTTGATGTATTTAATTTAAATTTTGTATAGAGCATAATATCATAAAGACCTGATTACAGTGAATAAATAATTTGTTCATGATGTCTACTTTGAAAGGCTAAATTACTTGAGATTATGATTACATTATATGACATGTTTCATAAATTATAATATTTGTACATAGTAAATTGTGGTATGCCTAGCATGCGCATCCACTCGAATGTTCCAAGCTGATCGCTCCGCGAGCCATCTGCGTGGACGCGTCCAAGACGTCCCTGGATGTCCGCGGACGTCCATGCACGCCTGTATGAATGGCTCCATTAAAATACATGTAAAGCAATTTTTCCCATTCCCGTCCGTGGACGTCCATGGATGCTGGTGTGAAATGGCCTGAAGGCAGGTAGGGCGCACCCTTATTGTGTTTATAAAGTCTTCTTATTCTTTAGACAATTATGTTTTATTATTCTTCAAAAAATGTGTTATTCTTCACTATATTAACAGTTTCTTCTTCACGTCACAACTGTTTTCAATATTGAACACATTAAATACAGTACTATCATAATAAAAATTATGATAATTCCTTGTTTTACTAGCAATTGCCAATCTGCAAAAACTGCTGAATTGACGGTCTCACACAAAAACAATCCAGCCAGTCGCAGTCAGACGGCGCTAAGTGACGAGTTCAATTACAACTGACCTTTGACCTTCCCCGTCGCGCGCTGGGTCATGTCGTCAAGCCGCCGCGCCGCGCACAATAACTTATACAACCATTCCTTATGCTTGGAATTGAGTGCTGTCTGAACAATTTGTCGTGTTTTAACAATTACAATTTTGTTGTTGATATGCTTTAACAAAATATAACTATTAACTAAGGCGACAGTTTATAGTTCAAAATATGTACACACAAAACTGCGATCGACTGGCATTTCCTAGTTATGTATAGTCAATGGTTATAGTGTTGCTACTTTATTAGTGAATTTCCTTTGGAAAGTGAACTATTAGCATGACCCGCACGGTGAAACTTAAGCCCGGGACCACCATAGAAGTTCCTAACGTTACCCCCTGAACACGTTTTGGGGGGTCGTTTAAAATTGTATATATATATATATATATATATATATATATATATATATATATATGTATATATGTGTGTTTGCATTCTAGCGGTCGCATTTTTTGTCCGATTAACTTCAAATTTGGTAGGGACGTTCCTTTCTGTAATCAGTTGGACAAGTTCGTTGGGCAAAACAATCGGAAAACTCTAAACCCCTTTTTTGGGGATTAATCTTTCAAATTTGGAGTTTTTGGGCCCAAAAAGGGTCAGAAAAGCCCCGGATGTAAAAATAATGCATGTAAAAAGATGGGAATTAGTGAGGCGAAAGTTGTAAGCCCTCTCTCGTCATTCTAGCATAAATATTTACCAAGGTATTAAAGAAAATGTGTTTCGAATAAACACAGTACGTTGTCTTATGGGGGTTTTACACTAGAAAAGCCTCTTATTCCTTTGTTAGAGTACTTTTATCATCCCCAGCAACCTCACGCCTACTTTCAAGCCTGACTAGACCTTCTCCTAACATTATAATGCGAAAAATTGTATTCCCAGCTTTGCAGGTAAATGAAACCAGGAGCATCAGAACAGTCAAAAAATCAATGATTTCAAATTTCAATAAAAATTAGAATACATGTATATTTTTACACTGATTTTGAGTTTTAAAAGTTTCGATGTGGAAATTCACTTCCCTCACGTCAGCGTACTGCGTACGAACTCGTTTACTATATTACAGTTTTTCCTAAACGTCAAACTTATACTTCCAAAATATGGTATAAACTACTAGATTACGTACAAAAACAAATGTTGGAAACATTTGTTATAATTAATGTTCTCTACATTCCCGCCAATAATGTCAAGGTGACGAATGTACTCGATACTCGTGTTATATATCCTGAACGAGAGCCTTCTATATTACTGGATAATATGAATGAAATATTTTTTCGTTTGAGACATCCGAGAAATTATCTGAGTGTTGCAGAGTAGCATACTGATAAAACGGAAGAAAATGTTAAAAACTCATTTTAATTAAGGCTGATTTAAAAAAAGCTAAACCATTCAATATTACAAGAAACTATGAAATAAATTAATATAATCGCAGTGTACTACCGAAACACAAACAAATAACAATTTACTATACTTTTAACCCTTTAAAATATAACGTAATGCATTACTGTACATACAACGAACAGCTCAGCACCACAACACCTACAAAAGCCCGATTTGACAAACAAACCTTCACTGGTGCAATATTATGCAACACTGCTAATTCAAAATACAACATCAGTATTGCCAACGTCTGAATTGAAACAGTTAACGACTTTCATAACATTTCAAGTAGTTCTCTATACTGTCTAGCAGTCCGCTGTACCCTGGGCACTGCACGGCCCGGCACGGCACGCAGTGGCGGCATGACGGTCAACCTAACCTTGACCTTGGCCCCGCTTATCACAGTCCTTCACATCGCTTACCACCACGCCGGCGCCGCCGTGATTTGCCACGCCGGTTCCACCTAGCTTTCCACGGAACTAAACTTCAAACGAGAAAAGAGCTGAATAGATTTAATAAATTTGTTATATTTGGGTGTTTAATTGCATACAAATGCTAGTTACTTCGAATTACCGGTTTTGAATACTGTTGAATACTGTTAGACTACTTAAAATAAATAAAAAGAAGGATTAGAAATAAGAAAATACTACTGGTGTAAAATAGATGGCTAGTGACATGGCGATGAAGGCGACGGAAAGCACACAACACCCTATAGTTGACTAGGGGAGGATGACACGATAACCACCGTTTTATTTGTTTATATTTTTTCTACAGTAACTATTCTTGTGGCTTCTAGCTCTTGCTCGCAATATTTCCCCATAAGATATTTACCTCTGGTTATTTCTACCATATGATTTCGCAGCTGCAATCCTCCTCAATATTCACTTCTCAGTAAAAATATTACATCTGAAAGTCTTTTTATTAAGATGTATTACTGTCAGAAAGTTTTCAAACAATAAACCAGACGAGAACAAATTCGCAGAAATGTAATTATAAAAAATACTACAACTGCTATTAAATGCTATGAGCTCCAATTAAATTGCAAAATTAATATTTCCTACTTCACCCCTGCTACTTAATACAACACCCCCTTGCTGCAATTAGTACAGTCCTCTTGGGTATTTCTTAGAAACAATTCAACGCTGGAACGATCTTATTAAAATTGTTTATGAAATAGTTTGCAATAAAACTTTTTTCATTCAATTGCGCCTTCGCTATTTGCAAAGATCTTAGCAACGGCTTTAGTGGGCGGCAGCTATTCCAAGAAACACGATGTCGTCTTCAAGCACAACTTCTATTGAAGCCAAAGAAACGTGAATTACGCTATATGATTACAACTTATGCTGAACTTAACAGATTCTGCTTTTATGAAGTAGTCTAATTGTAAAACAGTTCTACTTAAATTAATGTTTATGCTACATTCAACTATAAACTAAACGTTCCTTTCCACTAGTGGTAGCTAAATGTTTATATTCTAGCAAAATTACGCATGTTGCATGACATTCTAGGTTCATCAAATTACCTATCCGCGTTAAAATTTCATAAAGATATTTAATGAAACTTATAACAACAATTTTAGTTTTGGCCCAAAATGAAAAAAAAAACAGGGTATACAAATACACTAAACCCCTAGGAATATTAGGTTTTTCCGTAAATTTAAATATATCATCGAACAATGATTGGTTAGTTTAAACGGCGCCACACAATAGGTTGTTTTTGAAGCCAGGAAACATTTTCTGGAGACCGGTTTCTGGATATTTTAACAAAATACAAATTGTTAACTGTGCAAGAAAACTCACGACCCAAATAGTATGTTAAAATTACAAGAAGATGTTCCTCTAATTCACAAATGTAACCTAATTAAATAGGAAATAGTTATACAATTAATTATTCAAATTGACAAATTATTATATCCAATTTATTTTACGTTAATTTGTAAACAAAGTCATATTTTACCATGGGAGTTTACTAAAGCTTGAAAGGTAATTTACCAAGCGAAGTAATCTAACAAATAATATAATCATGGTTTTATTTTACTTCTACTAATGCTGTAACGAGGAAAACTGTATACCCTTCTGTTATAAAACTCGAAATGTCAAATTTAAATAAACTTCCCTTTAAATATTACTTTAGTCATCTTACCTTAAAGTTCCTAAATATTTAAGGTCTACAGTGTTGAAGATGTAATAAGCAATGAATACATAAACTGGCTTATTCAAATCTCTTTAATAATAATGCAAGGCACTTGGGGAGATAGGACGAGTCTTATAAGTTTTATGATGTACGTAAACTTTATCGTTATAAACTCAGTAAAGTATTTTTAATTCATGAATGCGCAAATAAAGTTTAATTCGCTCTCGTATATCATAAATGTAATTTTAAGTTGGTGCTTTTGCATAAATTTACACTTTTATGTACCGGTACCATATGTTTTACGGAGACATAATAAGCGTTTGTTGGTGCATAATAATCAACAACATTACTTAATATATATTATTTCCATTGTTCGTTCCTAATCAAATTATTATTTTTATTTCATTGTTCTTTTTAATCAAAATGCTAATATAGAATAATTTAGTTGTATTCTAGTTTGTCTACTTTGCAAAAAATTAAGTAAACACAAACAAAAGTGTGTACTAGTTATGTTTTCTGTGATTTTCATTGGCTTAAGTATTTTAATAAATTAGATATTATATATTTAAAATTTAACTGACACAATTTTCTGTTCAAATACAAATTGTACTATCCTGTTTTTGAGTAGAAAATAAATAGTAATTAAATAGTAGTAAACTCGGCACTTCGTATCATTTTTATTTTCCTTAGCATCACGACCACTGAATGAGAGTGCCAATGCGAAACAACATGTAACTATCACAGACTTAAAACTGTCAAAATAATATTCAAAATAAGTTACCGCAGAAAGGGAGAATTTGACGGGTTTCTAGTGTACACCCCATTCGCAGTTAACAAAAATTGAACTGCAATTAAAGAAAGTGCACTTTAGACAACTACCCACCGACGAACTATCACATTTCGTTGCTACCCACACATACAGACAGTGGTGCAAGGTGTTTCGCCTCCTACGCTCCTAGAACAGTGACAGTGGGGCAGCTCGGTGTTGTGCGAGTGGTCAGAGCAGAATTGAGTCAAGTACCACTTCCTGGTTAACATTCAAGTGTCTATCCGCCCAGGAGTCCGTCTGTCCCATCGGTCAATCATCGCTCGCTCCCCCCTCCCCACACCATCGCTGTGGCACTTATCTGTCACTGGCACTTATGTTCAAGCTAAACGTATAATGAAAATACTTTTAAAACTGTTTAAAAAAAGTGCTAACCAAAAGAGTATATTAATCCCAGTGTTTTATGCTTATTTGTTTACAATCACTAGACTTGAACACGTAACCCGAATTTTAGAGGACAGAAATTTTTGTTCGGGTCGGTTTCTCTTAAAACCTTTACGAGAAGGGTATTTTGTGGTGTAGGGGGCGTTCAGAACTTTAACATTTTGGTTAGAAAAATATGATAACTCTATGCTCTACAACAGAAGTAGGGCTTGCGTAAATATGTTCTTCTCATAAACCTGAATCCCCAATTCAATAGACGGGTTAACCACACTTACAATTCTCCCATCAGAACTGAATAGACGGTAAAACCTGACGGCAGTCAAATTCTGCATGTTTAAATATTTATTCAGGAGCCTCGAGTTTACCATAAAGTAATTTGAAACGGAATCCACGTCACACACGGAGCACGGAGGCGGGACGACACAAAGCTGAAAAGTCGAACAAACAAGAAAGTTATCGCGAGAGTTACTGTACAATAGACCGACAATAGGTTGTAATGAGGCGCGAGCGATGGCGAATGGAGCGGGAAACTCGTAACAAACGCTCAATGCGGTCTTTCACTGCATCTCAGCCAGGTGAATTTAATAAACAAACATCACGCCTTTACACGCCGGACGTAATAAGGCGCCTTTCATGCTTTATTCAACATTCATAACGAGTTTATAAGCTTTGACGGTTTATGCGTTCACTTTCATAGCGAAGAGCGTACGGTAGCTTTAAAATTATATAGAGGAGTAACAGACTGAAAATATTCATGGACAATATCTCGCGGAGAAGTATCTTAAATTAGTTTATTTAACGCCTTTATGTGGACTGCAGCCTTTAAATACTAGCCAGGTCCAAGAGTTCACTCGTTTACCTAGCTTAAATCATACAATTATAAAGTGCACCGCTGAACATTTCACCTATATTTTAAAAGGATTTTGATCAAACCGTTTTAAATATTACAATTATTTTAAAGAAAATTAAATTTAGAATTATAGCTTTCTCCAATAATTTACTCTCCAAGATCATTCTTTTATTCGAAATTGTAATTAGTGTAATTAGGGGATTAATGTAATTAGGTGTTAAAACAGTAAACACAATCCTAGTATGGTGTCCCATACATACCATATAAAATCGGTATGGTTTACCATACAAACTAAATATAATTTTAATAAATGGCTATTGTTACATTTTGGGGGCAGGTTGGTTTGTTCCCTCATTCTTTGAGCGGGAAGTGTCCAGCATGAGGACGCGTCAGACGATGACACCTTCAACTGCTGAAGTTATAAGGAATGACGACTAAGCGTGGACATAGCGGAAATGCTTTCTATAACAGTTTCCCGCCACAGATGTGTGTTTAATACGCCAGCTTTCACTGCAGTGGCGAGTCAAGCTGCAAAGCGTAGGAATTAGCCTTGTAATCACGGTATAATAGCGCAAGCGTCCAAATGGAATTTGTGAAATCGAAATCGACTTGGATTTTCAGCTAAATGGAGTCTAGCGGGTCGGATACATTCGCGGCTGGTCTGGAAATGGAAACTATAAAACTTCCGACTTTGGTTTGTATTACACTTTATGCTGAAAAGACGTTGAAATTGTTTTTCTACTATAAAATTCGCCTGGACATAACCTTATCGAAAATTAAAAAAATTCTGAGTTCAGTAAAGAAAAACGAAGAAGAAAAGCCCCTTTATACTTGCCAGAAATATTTTTTTCAAACGATATTTGTTTTTCCACTCCGGTTTGGTGTGGCTGCATATAATTAAGCAGCAGTGTGGCCAAAAGGCATCAAAATCGTCAAAGAACATAGCATATTTCATTCCCATACTGTCGCTATTCTTGATTCATTCTGGATCACGTTTTGACCTAAGACATTAGTTCAGGTCATTTGTAACGAGCTGAAACGTGCGACCACGAGGGTATTGGAGCTTTTCAGGCCGTACGGGTGGCAACAAAACAACCCTAATCACTTCGTTCAAAGTAGTGATTAAAATGGAATTGTCGATTTTAATTACTAGCTAATCAAAACAAAAACATATTTTAAAATAATTTTCATATGATCGTTTCTGGAATGATTTCACGCGTTATGACAAGTAAGATATTTATTACTAAATGTAACAAAGAACTTGGACTTGCTAGTCAGATTACCAAGATAGATCTGCGACAGTTAGATGTAGGCCAGAAAGAAACCCTATATAAATTGGTATAAGACAAGCTGCTCTATTACAGAAGAGCCAACTAAGGTATACAACGCGGAGTGGGGATAGGGCCTACTAGACAATAACTGAGCTATCGTAGCCGAATTCGGCCGGCTACGGGGAGGGAAGGTTCGCAGGAGGGAAGAGAAGGTGCACAGAAGGGGATGTATGGTCCACAGGAGGATATATATGAGCCACGAAGGGAGGGAAGGTGCGCTAGAGAGTATAGATGGTGCCCAGGGAGGGGAGGGATGGTGCACAGGACGGTGCGGCACACGGGAGACATTTCAGGAGCCGTGTGACGTCACTAAAACGCGTCATAGGTGAGGTTCCCTCATCGCCCGCCGCCGCCGCTAGCACCAGAACAGTTTTTGCCGACATCTAAGTTAATCAAGATCTAGGATCATCATCATCATCATTTCATAATATGTTCAATATTTGTACTTGTAACCACATTCTTATTATTGCTGTCCTACGTATTCCCTCACCCGATTGTCAGCGCTCTGCGGGGCAGCAGTTAGATACTGTTTTTTCACTGATTTTACAATCAAAACAACAGCTACTCATTACTTAAATCAACCCTTTATCATTAACAGATTAACTTGGTACCACTTTTGCTGTTTCCAGAGTTAAACACGTTACTTTCATCCTCATCGCTATCCAATCTAATGGGCAATAATCCAACCTGGCCAGCAACCATAAACAACTTAATTAATATAGCCCAAGTAAAATTATGTTTGGCAGGTTTTACATAGATATTAACATATTGCGTGATATGTTTCACTATTTATTCGTCTTTTATCATTAAGTCAACCAATCTAGGACAACTTTGGTATCCAATTAAGGAGAAAGTTTATTGAATCTTCTTAGTAGTAAAATTTAAATTTTCCAAATTGATATCTCTTATTTACAGCTACAAGCAAACAATTAGCTTATTAAGAGAATAACCAAATGTTTTGACACATTGCGCCAAACTGAAGAGGAACATGCTTTATTCACATAGGCTATACTATGTTTGGCCTATCTACTTAAAATTCTTTACAATTTGTGTAATTACACACAAAAAATAAAATGTGTGAACCTACACAACACACATTGAGTAAAAATAGAATTATGTTTCCAATTAATTGTAAGTAGAAGAAAAATAACTGTTTCCGAGTAGGTTGAAAAATTATGTAAATGTGCAGTAGCTTACATTTTTTAATATAGGTAGGCCTATATTAATTTGTTTTCAAAGCCCAAAGAAACAAACACTTATTGTTCTCATTTATTTGACGGACAAAATTATTATTAGTATGTAAATTCGTATCTAAGGCCAGTTACTGGGATATTGTTCAGGTTAATTTATGATACTATAAATACATAAACATTCCGTTCAGTCGATTTATAGTCGCGTAAAGTTGTTAACATAACAGAGCGGACGACTCTTCAACTGACAGATGAGCAGCAGACTCTAGCTACAGTATGTGATGTCATAGGGCTTCTGTTTTTGTGTTCATCGGTGACGTCATACGGCTCCTGAAATGTCTCCCGTGTGCCGCACCGGTGCACAGGAGAGGAGGCAACGGAGGCTAATCTCAGAATCCTTTACTACCCTCCTCGCTTCGTCCCAGATGGCACAACCAGTCACTCTGCAGCTTGAAGGAGGCACCTTGACCCCTGTTGGTCCCCAGCCAAGTTGTGCCGGTGTTTATGTCCGTGTGCGACCCACTTTCACACCGCAAGGTTGACTCCTTGTCTCAGCTCCTCTCCCATTGTTATCAACTTATTATACAACCATTGACTGTGGATGTCAGTGATAAAACTTGCTGTAGGTATTTGCTTAAGAGTAGCCGTTTTAACTGAAAAACAGTTTTTTAGTAAATGTAACGTTAATAGAAGGTAAACGTAACTTTGCAAATACTTATAAAGTATATTTCTACTTTAGATTTTAGAATACATACAAATGAGAGAGCATGGTAGTGTAACGGATTTTATTCCACATACAATCGTACGACGCTTAAGGATAATGAAACCATTAATCATCTTCCTATTTCTTTACCCTACATGACAGTGATAAGCAAGACTTCGTTTGAATCAATTAATGATAAAAATCACTAAATGTTTACCCTGATTGGTCTATTACATTTGTTATCTATATGGACGTAATTTGTTCTACATGTTTACATGTTTGTTTTTTGTTTGACATAGAAGGACGATACATCAATCCCAAGCTAACAACATGTCTCTTTTGGACACCGACTACTAGAAGGAAAACCATTTAATGAGCTCGAATTTACAAACCACGATCACATACAGTATACGTCACATTTAAACATTGACGTTTAACCCCACATTCTGTTTGATTTTCTTATTAGCGAATTTCCCCTATGGGGAAGAAGCTATTACCGTAGTCGGCATGGTAAGACCTAGGCCCGGGACCATGATAACTTTTCATTTTGAGGTCCCCAGATGCCAAAAACACCGACCGTTCAAAACTGTGTGTATATATATATATATGTTGAGATATATGTGAGTGGCCGTGAGCACGATGACTCGTAAAAATGGTCCGATTTTGATGAAATTTGGAGCAATCTTGTAAAACAACATTTATGACTTAAGTTCAAAAACAACCAGATCGCTCCATCCAAAGGGGTATTTTGGGGGAGGTTTGTACCCCAAAATTTTTTTTAGTTTTTTACATATAATAATTTAGTAAAATCCAATTTTAGTTTTCACCACTGAATTCAGCTTCAAATAGTACACAATTTGATGTTTTTAACATTACGCTACGTCAATTAATTGGTTCCAGAGATATTGAAAGTGAAAGTGCTAAATACAGTACGTTGTCCAATGTTATTCTTATGGAGGATAAAAAAATTTGTATATCTCACTTATTTATGAACGTATACCAACCAAACTTGGTATATGGCTTCATCTGTATGTGGTCTATTGTTATTTGCACAAAAATACATTTTTACCGAGATAGTTCCTGTTGCAGCAAACCTGCGTACTGAGCCCCCATATTATTCTTATGGAGAATATGTGAAATATTATGTATCCCTTGATTATGAACATAAATTAATACAACTTGGTATGTGGCTTCGCCTAGTTGAGTTATATTAATATTTGCATAAAATCCCATATTTTGTGTCCCGTGTTGCAGCAAACCAGCGTACTCAGCTCCCATGTTATTCTTATGGAGAATAATTAAAATGTTATATTATATCGCTTATTTGTGAACCTTGAAAGTGGCTTTATGCGGTATTAAGACATATATATGCAATGTAAATTCGCTGAGTACGCAGGTTTGCTGCGATCGGGCTATTTTTCTCTTATTTTGGCACTGATCAAATATTGTTTATTGAGAGAATAAATAAAAGATAAAATGAAATATTTAGTGTATCAGCTGGTTATTTTTAACATGGTTTATTTAATTAATGTTTTTGTTTATCAAAATTATTATTCAATGATTATTGCAATTGTCACCTTTACATAATACATAGTTTTACATTACAGATTTAAATGTTTCTTTATTTATAATATATCATACTAAGACATATTCTAAAGAAAATATTACTCTTTAAAGATCTGATGAGAGATCTTTTGGCATTTTTGTTGCATTTAAGGCTGGCAGGCTTTTGAAATATTTCAATTTGAGAATTAAATTAAATCGATTCTTCTACTATCCTAGAAAGGAGATGGTGCATGAATTTTATGATTGAATCCGGGCCTAATGAGGCATGCGAAGTACTGGAGCCTACAATAAGAGAACTTTTCACTCAACAAAATTGATCTTTGAAACTAGACACTGACCGCAGGAATGTAATCAGTTATAAATGATTATTAACATGTTTGTCCGAAATGTTAGTATATTTAACGTCGAAAACTTCCAAGTTTCCCGTTATTTAAATATCATATTACGATGATTACATAGTAAAAACATTAATACCCCCGGCGCAGCAAACCTGCGAACTCAGCGAATTTCCAATGCATGAGATATGTCTTAATACCACATAAAGCGGCATACCAAGTTTCATGAAAATAAATTCACAAAAAAGCGATATATACAATTTTAATTATTCTCTATAAGAATAACATTGGGAATGAGTACGTAGGTTTGCTGAAACAAGGACACAAGAAATTTGTTTTCATGCAAATGTAAATAGAATTCAACTAGATGAAGCCACATACCAAGTTTCATTAATATTCATTCATAAATAAGCAACATATACACTTTTGATTATTCTCCATAAGAATAACATGGGGGATGAATATGCAGGTTTACTGCAAAAAGGAACACAAAAAATGATTTTTTATGCAAATATCAATATAAGTCATCAAGTTGAAGCCACATACCAATTTTTATTAATTTATGTTCATATTTAAGGGAGACATTACATTTTACTTATTCTGCATAAGAATATCATGGGGGCTGAGTACGCAGGTTTTCTGATACGGGAATCACCGGTAAAAATAGCTTTTTTTGTGAAAATAACAATAGACCACAACCAGATGAAGCCGTATACCAAGTTTCGTTGGTAATACGTTCATAAATAATCGACATATAAAATGTTTCTTATTCTCCATAAGAATAACATTGGACATCGTACTGTGTTTAGGACTTTCAATATCTCTGTTCATTATAAAAATCAAAGAATATTAGCTTGACATACAATGATTATGGATTAATTATATCACGCAATAACAATTAGCTACTTGGACGCCATATATTTGTCGGATTATATTGGGGTCTGACTTCCAATTTCCCTACCCATACATTTTGAGGACTTAAGAGGACATCTCTGGCAGGGTCTAACATGAATGTAAGGGCGAAAAGCACACTTTAATATGGTGGGTTTTAAAATGTTGTACAACGATCTATTAATTATCTTCATACGAGTTATCCCACGTCAAACACTAGATGTAGGGGGGGAAGAGAGATGTTGGGGGCATGTTGTGGGGAACAACAGCTGGGGCTTATGCAAATCCCCGTGTGAGGTTTTTGGTTCACGAAACCACTTAGACGTTGTAAACAAAAAGTGCTCCAGGCCATTTCGTTGCAAAACATGTTAATTGGAAAATATTGCTGGCTATTATTGCCACCGTCGTCTATGGACTACTTATTAGACCTCATTGTATAAAAGAGTCTAAGGTTTATTTTTAAAACTAATTCAGGTAACATTTTCTTGAACACCATTCGTGATAAACATGATTTTTTAAATATAAAGTCCAATTTGGGATACTTTATGCGATCTTTTAAGCACTTTTACAACGTAATAGGTTTACCTGATAGCGTACTGATCTTGGAGCGAACAGCTTGAAAAAAGATATCGATTACATTAAATCAGATTTAATGATGATTTTGGAGCGAAGGTAAGGAATTCATTCTCTTACATAATTTCCTCTCGTAAGTATTCAATGCCTGAAACTTGTCTAGGATCCGCATTACACGTGAGTAGGTAAACCAGACGTTCAGATCCCCAACTCAATTAATCTAAATATTGGCGTTGTTCAAATGCCACAATCAATTTACAGTCTTCCAATTATCATTATTCAGTTGGGCTATTAATATTAGTTGATTAATTGAACTATTCTATCTTAGTTGATAACATTTGCTTACTCTCTGTAGCAAATGTTATAGCACAAATGTAAACGCTAACGCTGAAGACGAATTATATGAAGTGTAAGGATTTTATAATTAGATATATTTTCATTTTTCATAGTTCAGCAATTACAAAACGTGTTTAAGTACTTGAGCTTAAAAATTATCACAGCCTTGTACACATTAATTTATCAGTGGAATATTATGAGAACGATTTAATGTTTTGCTGATCTACCTTAACAAAATATTTATTTAACTGAACCTGTTCTATAGTTCTAAAATACAAGGTTACCACAGCAATCACCTTCATTGAATTCTACTTATGGAAATGAAAATAATAAATAACATGGATGCATCGAAGATTAATACTTAACATAAATCTTAGACCAACAAAAATGTCGTTCGTCTCAAATAAAACGTCCGCTTTGTCGGAAAGGTTTAAAACACTATTCGACACAAAGACTATCCCGGTACCTTTTATGCCAACGGAAATTTCATTCTTAGGAACGACTTGTTTCTCGCTTAATGTAAACGAGGTTTAGCTCCTAATGTTTTCCTCACAGCTTGACGTTTACTTATTTGCATATTCTTTCACCTACGGATTTTCAGTCGCCGAATAAAACGGGGTAATTGTATTCTGCCGCCTTATAACTCATTACATTACAACATAACTTTATAAATGTATTAAAAATATGTGTATTACTCTATTAAACTATAAGATTTTGTTCTGTAGGTATATCAAAAAAGGATAGCATTCAAAGCACGTCTACCAAGAAACATTATACGGTAGCGACCCTAATGAACGAGAGATTTTCTACTTCAAGGTTCATTTACATTTTTCTTTGGATGAATTCATTACTGTGCATGGAAATATGCTAATTAAAATGCAAATAATAATAATATTATATATACCGGTAATAAGTCTATTATTGCAAATAAGATTGTTTAGAGCAAACTCTTTTTCTTATTCTATAAAACAATGTTTCATTAAATTATATTTTTCTATTAAATTCTATTAATTTTTTATCCAATGTATCGCAATTATTTTAAATATACTTTTGTATTTTTGTGACTATTTCTAATCGTATTACTTCAGCATTCAAACAACATTTTAAGATACCGAATGTAAAACATGATTGCATATTCAAAAAAATTACGTGAATATTTGCTAGCTATTTTTTTAACAGTCTCCTGCACCAATTTACCAATTAAGTCTTATGAAACAAACTAGTGTGTGGCTGCGGTGTGCGCATGCGTGTCACCAGCAGAGCGCATATCCGCAGCGGCGCAGGCAGGCTATGACAACGAAGGTCGGCCGGTCCACCTGTGCCTTGACATTTTGACATGCGTTAAAGTATCTTCATACTGTCATCATATTTAACTTACGCAATATATTTGTTTAAAAAAATAGTTTTACCATTAAAATTTATCGATTAATGTAGCTGGAAAAGTACAAACAGAAGAGTATTTTTAATATATCTGTAACGGTGTTTAAATTCTTAGTATAAATTTTTAAAACAATTTATATTTTTGAACGATATGTAAATATTTGTCAAATGTAAAATACGGAATTTTTGCAATTATTCATCAAGCTTTAAATAATTATGTTTTTAAAGTAAGTGTTATATATCCCCAATAAATATTAGATTGGAGGATTATTAGCGTTTTAATTACGATGTATAATCCGCCATGACACAAGGTAACTGATATATTGCAAAACCACTATTATTCTTAAAACTGAAATTTGTCACAGAGTATCAGCTTTTTTCATCATCAATTGTGATAGTAAAACAAAAGGAGAGAAAATACAAATAGCGCCTATGATAAAATAATAATTAGGGAATATGATAACAGATCAATGAAAAATTTACATTAAAACAATAAAAACCGTGTGCTAAATATGTTTACTTCTAAAATGCGTTTTTTATTTTTTAAATCGTTCTCTTTCTTTTTTAAGAGTTAAAATAATCTAATATTACTTGACGCAAACTTCTTAGGTCTCCAGGGTTTTGAGAGGTGAGGAGAGTAGCGGCGGCGAGTTTATGAATTAAACAATTTGCCGTCTTCTAACTTGATAACAATACAACGAAAAGCGCTGGATTTAATTTGTCCTTTCAAGAATTCAATTACTCGCTTTACCTAAAACACGACCACTCCACTAATCAAGTCAACGTGTATCTCCATCCAGAAGTTTATTTATTATGAATACAATTTTTGAAGTGACTAGTTTGACTTTGCGAGGTGATCAGTTATAATTTTGTAAAAACTGAGGGCTTTTAGGGAATAAAAGCCATGCTAAATGGAAAAACCACCATTGGTGAAAATTGTTTTTTATGTCTGTTAAAAATTTAACTCTCGTTAAAAAAGGCAGATCCTACGGAAATTTGGTAGAGAAGTGTAAACTAGCATTAATTTTAGAACGAGTTCGATAATCGGACGGTTCGGACAGTCCAAATAAAACCTCGGAATCCGCGAGGTTTTGGAGAGTTTTAAGTAACCCACAAATATATTTTATTTTACACAGATTATTTACTTTATATATAGCTTTCACCATTAGATCTGCTTAAACAAAATATTATTGTGAATCACTGCTATTTATTATATATAAATTAGCTACTGAGAGTCTGAATGTACTAAATACAGTACGTTGTCCATCGCTATTCTTAGAGAGAGGAATTAAAACCTTTAAAAAAATAAGGTTACATACCTTGTCGTCATCAATCCACTAGTTTATATGATTACTAGTTTCGGGATTAGTTTTGTCCCATTATCAAATCCTGCTATATCATAGAATAAAATACTGTCATCGTCTTGAGTTTGAAAACATTTCAACACTAAATACAAACTTGTACTGACACATAGACACATTAAACATTTAAAAATGTACAATAAGTGTACACTTTATTTCCCATGTGTGGCCGGCCAAGGACAAGAGCAGAGTGTATAATTAAAACCTTTTATAATGTTTATTTATACACTGATCAAACTTGATATATGGCTTCAACTGGTTGTGGTCTACTGACATTTGCGTACAAACTCATTTGTTCTAATCATTATTATATATCTGCGTTTCCAGCTCGAATGTTATTCGTAATTATAACTCGCTTAATAATATTTTTTCCTGAAACTTGGTAAGCGGACTCAAGTGGTAGTGAAGTACATACCCGTTGGAAATTCTCTGAGGATGCAGGTTTGCTATAACGGGGGCATTTTTTCTTTGTACAGAAACTTCAGCAAGATGCTAGTATTACTTAATACTATAAAATTATTTGTGTGTTTATAGTCATTGTTTTATTTTATTTGTAGAAAAACAGCAAAAAAATAGTTTGATTTTTATTATAGTCGTAAGTAAGAGTGGCTGGAAGTAACCGAACCTGCCTGCAATGAACATTTCTGATCAAACTGTTGCAACATAAGTAACATACAGGTCGTATTTTCTAACAGAAACAGTAACATAGGATCCGTCTCGTAAAACAAGCAGAGACCAGAAAAATGGCGCGCAGATGCGACGAGAATTACGACTGTTGCCAAACAACGTAAACCATACCCGGTGAAGCGTTAACGTGTTTGGCCAAATATATAGGGTTATATAGCACGAACACCGTTATACTGGCCAAGAAACGATACATTTGAAAATTGCGACAAAGTTCGGAAACGAGTATTTACTCACATTTTGGATGTTCCAGCGGTTAACAAGGGGACTCCTTAAAAATAATTAATCGTTATTATTTTATTTGTTGGACGTAGAAAGTAGGAAATTACAGAAAACATCCTGGTTCACACATCTAGTCAGTTTTAAAATTCTTAACAATAAACTGACTACTAGGCTAGACTAGTGACAGACATTTGGACGTTACTCAAGCTTGAATAGTAAAAATAACCCTATGACAGCAAGACACATGAAAATAAGTTTTTCTCTACAAACACTTCCTTTTTTAGGGATGAAAAATTGTTATCCAACCCGAAAGATTTGTTTTTATCAAACTAATAAAATTAAGTGGTGTATTTGTTACACAATGCGCATGTAGTTGGGTCGGGTCTTTCCAAAGCAGGTGCGATGAGACGATACTCCCATGAACTTGTTACATACAAAAATAATATTTAAGGGAAGTGTTTGAATAATATTAAAGTAAAAAAAAACACAGATATACAAAGCTTAGCGAGGTCCTGTAAAATGCACATCTTGCTCACAAAAATGCATAAAAGAAGACTGATAGTTACTTCCCGGTACAGTAGTTACAGCGATATTGGTACATTTCAGCACTGAGAACATACAACTCTGACCTTACAGTTACTTACTGTCTCCCACTAATAAACTCTGTTTAAAAGTAATATTTTTATCTTTTTACCGTTTGGTTATACTTTCTACTGACTGGACATTAAGAGTCCGCATGTCCCGTTTTTCTTTCTACTATCCTGATACGTTGGAAATTGAGAGTACCGTTTAAGTCAGAGAAAGGGGAATAAGAGTTAGAAAAGGTTGGGAATTAGTTTTAAGCAATTTCTTAAAAGGTAGGACGTAAGTAATTTGAAGTAAAAATAAAAAAAAACACTACAGGAAATACAACACTAACTATCAGAGTTAACACTAGCAGAGGCAAAGCATGAACTAGCTTTCCATGAGTGTTCGTAATTTAAGAAATTTAATTTCAAAACGTAAATTCAAACTTTGAGGCCAGGCTTGCTGGGGTTTCATTTTGTTATACAAACAAAAAAGATCGATATTATCTAAGCCCTCAGTAGATTCGACGGCCGCGATATTGGTAATAATTCTGCAGCCCGAGGGTCAAGGGAAATGAATTTTGATTAGCCAAACTTCATATTAACAACAAGGCATTATTTTCTGGCAAGCAATGTTTAACCGGTAATTGTTTTTATACAACTATAAACAACTAGATGCTAATCCCGTGCTTCGCAAAGGGGAAAAAATCAGAGTAGAAAAACTAAACAGTTATATGTGCTGCATTCCGTGGTTAGCCCGTGGAACTATTACGAATCAATATCAGTTGATTGTATTTTCATCAGGTCAAACAAAAATGAATGTCCATAAGGAATACATGGGAACTTGAAAGACCCGTGGGGCAGAGCCCTATAGTATTTTCAAAACGAAAATAGGCCTATGTGTTTATTTGGTATATAAGGAAATATACTGTAAATTGTCATGCCAATCGGTTCAATAGTTTTGAGTGATTGAGGAATACACAGGAGACAGACAGACAGACAGACAGACAGACAGACAGACAGACACACACCATCCCATTTTTATATATTAATAAGGATATAAAAATAGTTTATATTAGTTAGCCTTGCTTTTTAAACGATCTAGCACTATTATTGTAACTCTTCCGAAAAAATATAGGATAACGTTTCAATGCTGATTACTTCATAAGTGTAAATGATCAGTAAATTACAAGAAAAATGCTTAGTAGGCTTAAATAAACCCTGATTAGATTTATAAATTATTTTATCTGTCAAGTGACAAGTGCAAAAGTATTTACTGAAGCAGTTTTACTGCACAAAAACGAATCCGTGTTGAAATTATACGCATTGGAAATAATCGGTTAACAAAAATAAATATACATGAGCCTACGTTGTTATTTTATTATTTTCTTGTATATTTCACGCTGTACACTAATAACAAATTTAGGAATATTTATATATACAATAATAACAAATTTAATAAAAATATATAAAGACAATAACTAAATATTTAATGAGGTAAATCGAATGAAAACATTTTTGTTATATGGTTAGAAGAAAGGTACTGTTTCACTAAACAAAACAAAAACTATGTGATTGTTTGTGAATACTAATTTCCAAGAACTCGATAATTTGCAATAACGTTTGTGTTTTTCAATCAATGGAAAACGATTCAGAGAATATAAACCTACATTGAGGCTGTGTGCTCCCCACTGCACTGCGTAGTGCTGATGGTTTAAATGACGTGTGCGGTGGTGAAGTCCTAATATATTGCTAAAAACGATCACAATTCATGTACATTCCCGTCTTTATTCTTGGAAAATTTAAAGATACACTTTTTTGCGTTATTGTGTTTGCTTATTTGCCAGTTCAATTTTGTATCAGAACCATTTTAATTTAAATTTCGTGGCAGGCAAACTGGTCTTTAACAAATGCTTTGGTTTATAATAGTTTGCAATGATTTAAATACCTTTACTCAAAGTGGTCCTTCTTGGTCGTACATGTAGGCTATTTTTTATTCTTGTAGAATCTTAATCAAGTATGTATTGCATATATTTTACGTTTATACTGTATTGCAACTTACAGATTTAGTTACTTCCTAGAAATTACGCGACTTATTGAGGTTTGCAAAATGTGCGATAGCGCTTTATACTTTATGAAACTCATAAAATAAATCTTATATACTGTCATTTACTTATAAATTATAAATACTTGTACATGTTCAGATTTTAACGTGATTAACGAAGGTTCCTCAGCTTTGAAATCCAGATTTGAAGATGTAAACACGCAAATATCAGCATTAAAAGTCATTTACATTACGGCGATTGATCAATCCTGTCGTTATAAACCTGTAGGGGAGGAAGTCATTATAAACTTGAATACGTGCAAGGTGATGAATAACATGTTCAGACAAATATTATGAAAGCCCTCGCCATCACACTTTTATTCACTCCTACTGACTCATAAACATTCTATGATTAAATTCGGATGCAGAACTGACAATCTGCATCGGTAACTGTGATTATAAATACCGGTATCATTTGTTTTGCTAATGATCTTTTACTATGTATAGAAGAACCACATAGAAAATAACATCCGCTAAATACAAAGTCCCATCCAATCTAATTAACCTCACTGAACAATCTGACAGCAATCAACTGGTTTCCATCGCAACGTATAACACTCAGGACGCCGTTCATCCAGCATCCCGACCGCAGATGAGGCTAAGTGGCGCAAACCATGGGAGAAGAACAAGAATGACCCGGTTGCAAGGCAAAACCGCGCCCGTGTCGAAATTTGAGCGCGACGAGCGGGAAACTACCGGTGGGAGAGTCGAGGTCGGCTGAGGTATGCCGAGGTATGGTTACATGCTACTGGTGTAGAGGAACTATGTGTATCAAGCAGTTACTATGTGGACAAGCAGTAACTATGTGGACTATCAGTAACTATGTGGACTAGCAGTAACTATGTGGACTAGCAGTAACTATGTGGACAAGCAGTAACTATGTGGACAAGCAGTAACTATGTGGACAATCAGTAACTATGTGGACTAGCAGTAACTATGTGGACTAGCAGTAACTATGTGGACTAGCAGTAACTATGTGGACAAGCAGTAACTATGTGGACAATCAGTAACTATGTGGACTAGCAGTAAATATGTGGACTAGCAGTAACTATGTGGACTAGCAGTAACTATATGGACTAGCAGTAACTATGTGGACTAGCAGTAACTATGTGGGCAATCAGTAACTATGTGTACTAGCAGTAACTATGTGGACAAACAGTAACTATGTGGACTAGCAGTAACTATGTGGACAAGCAGTAACTATGTTTACTAGCAGTAACTATGTGGACTAGCAGTAACTATGTGGACAAGCAGTAACTATGTGGACAAGCAGTAAGAATAAATTTGAATGTTGACAAGCACGAGTTCTGCAGCGAAATTTAACTAACCAGTATAGTAAAATATACCCAAAGTAAAACAAACTTAATACGAGAGTTATGCATATTAAATACTGGTGACCTAATTGCTACGAACAAGTTAACCTGTATTTGATGCGTCAGTCACATTACGAGTAGTACGGAGATGTAAAACGGAGGTTTATCGCGTGTTAAAAGCTATAATTAAAAAACAATAAAAGGTGCACATTCTAAGTTGCAAACGTACTGGTAGGATGTAGATTACACTAATGTTTGTGGGTTAAGGAAATCCTTTAAACACATCGTAATTCTTGAAGTCCCATCCATCCCTGTTGTTACTTAGAGGATCACAATATTTTACTTCCTCGAAAAGAACCAGGTTATCTAGGGTATGAAGGCTATAATTAAACTGTTGCTGTTAAAGCATTATAAACATAATATCCGTATGAAGAAGAGTTGTCCATATCAGTATTTTTTATATTTACTAATTGGTTTATTAAATGTTATGCATCCAGAAAAACCACGCCTGCATCAGTGCGGCGAGACATTTCAACACAAACGAAGATCGAAATATAGGCTAGGCGGTAGACCTACTTCAGAGTTATGCAAATGTAATCTTTGCAATCTTGTTTGCCAAGTGAACAAGTTTCCTTATTGCATTACTTCCCAGGTTCTGCTTTTTAGTTTTAAGATGTCATCTAAAAGGTAAAAACATAACATTTAGCTTAAAGTACATAGTTTTAAAATGCACATTTTTCCCCAAGTTTTTGTTCATTTTAAATCGTGCTTGATCAACAGTGATATGCCATTAGTGGTGTTAAATAATGTTTAACAAGCTACGTTATTAGTTAATTACAATTCAAACTCGCCTTTAAGATTTTGGTAGTAGGTAACCAGAACAGGCTGAGCTAACGAATAGCTAATAGACAAAGTGAGGCTATTTATGAAAATGTAAATATACATCGTAGAATCTTGGATTATGGCATTAAATAAATTACTTTTATTATTTTAACTGTCCGAGGTGAAATATTGCATGAAGTTTGTTCAGATGAGCTCTGAATAGACCTATTTAATTTCAATAATTCACTTACGGCTCCGCCCACGGGTGTTAAAAATTTTCTTATGGATGTTGATTTCCAAACATATTCAAAACATCTGGATTATTGTAGGTATCTACGAGAAAACCAGACAAATTTCCAAAATAGACACCAGCTATCTTTGCATCTAATCGGGAGTGCCTGTTGAAGCAATATATTAAGTTTTTGTTCAGTAATGAGTCTTATAGAACATTAGCTGATACCCGGCCGTTGCTGCCGCAGAAGAGGCATTGAATTTGTTCTATGTCTAATACTCGTTCATTTCCAATATGAGCTCGTTCGCTACTCTCACTCGCTTATCGAAAGAAGAGTTTGAGTTGCCATTCAAGTAGGTTTTTTATTTCCTTAATGATAAACAGCTGTTTACAATATTTTAAGTTATAGATATCAACTGATAAAATCAAAAGAAATCTTTCTTTCATAAGATTAAAACGTTGAAACTTTGAAGTCCAGTGGGGCACAACCCTAATATCCTAGGACTTCAGTTAATGGCCTATAACCTTCCCAGGGTTAACCTGTGTACTATGCAAAATTTCAAAGCAATCGGATGAATGGTATGGCAGACGAACAGACATACAAACATTGATTTGTATCTATTAGATTACTTCCCGAATTAGTCAATTACTCCGACAACCAAGACGCTCTACAATACTCTGCTTAATTTTTGATATTTCTTACTGCAGTGAGTAGAGTTTACCCTTTTTGTAGTAAATAACCATTTGAAATTGTATGTTATTTTTTCGGTCTCAAATATCGCACATTAAAATATATAAATATATTATCATATTTACTGATTGACTTGGGTTTTGTTGTTATTGATTTTTCTAAGAATAAAAGTAAGATTTTTCTAAATAAGAAATATATTTCAAATACGCGTGAATAACAAATCGCTAAGAAATCAAGCAAGAATCCGGAGTCAGCGGATCAGAGTTGTGGTTTAATCCGACTCAGCTGCGGGAGCTAATTTTGATACAATTTACATACGTGATACCCCCTTCTGCCCCCCCTTAACTTTTACTGCTCGGGGCAGATTGCTCCACGAAAATCCCTTCCTCATTCATAATTAATCGGTTTAAATTAAACTTGGCAATTTTGTACAATTCCCGAGCTCTGACTGACTTACCCACTCTCAAATTGCAGCCGTCTTACCTTGTAATGTCAAGAAAAAGACAGAACTACAAATTAAAATAACAATTTCCATGACAAGACCTTTATATGTATACTACTAAATTAAAAACTGTGTATTTTGTCAATATTCATAATTGCATCTTATGCTACAGTTTAGATGCTTAGATATTAGTTAAAAAAGATTAACAAATTATAACAATACATTAAATAATATGTCAATAACAATATGGTTAGAATCATAAGTCAAAAATGCATTAGTTAGCTTCAATACTATCATGTTACATATAAGAGGGGAAAACAGAATGTTCTATTTTTTACTTACTCATTACAGAAGAAGCATACTCGGACATACCTGAAAATATGAGAACTTACTTTAATTTACTGTAAGATTAAAAAAATACATGCATATAAGTAACCACTAAAAAGTATTCATATTATGGAAACAAATTAAGACTTGTAAATGTGTTGGATGTGTTTTAATGATCATTGAATAACTTAACGGGATTCACGAATGGTACAGCAAGACAGTTGATAACAAACTACAACGATCCGTAATTGCACACACGCAAATAGTTACGCAATGAAATAATATATTTTATCGGTTTTTTGTCGAGTTCCAATATTTTTAAGTAAAATAATTTAAATTAAAAAAAATATCAACTCCTTTTCCAGCAGAAATTTTTAAAATTAAAAAATGCCTGACTTAAAAAAGTACATTAAATTGTAAGGAGAGGTTTAAATGTAAATAATAATAAAATTGCTCACTAATTTCATATTTTATAAAAATGGGCTTTATAATTGTAAATAAAATGTATTTTAATCTTATTGTAGCCACTCATTCATTATACATAACGGTTAATAAATAGCGTTTCTTCAAAAACAGTTTTGCACAAACATCGTAAGTTGTGGAGCAAGAGAGGAGTGTTGTTTTCAGAAGGTAAAGATAAAATGTGAAGATATTTCCAGAGTTATGATAAGAGCCATGCCTCACATTAAGGGGGACACACACACGCACGCACAGCCACATGCTTCACATTAATGGGTCCAGCCCGGGTAGGAAATGTTCCGCTCATTCTCCATGGCCTTGCAGTATATCTTGGAGATGTTCGCTAATGGTTGGGGAACGAGCTTTGTCAAAAATAAATCTTATTGAAATAATACTTCCCACCTATTACTTATTATTATTAAGACACATACTAGAATATAGTATAGACTCTAATGTTCTTATTGTATTTTCTCACCCGAACAAATTGCCGAATGACCACTTATCCGCTTCAGCATGAGTCACACATGGTTAGTTTCCTGATGTCCTCTTTCGTCGATCAAGGAATAACACTGATTTCTGAAGTCTGTTAAGTAAATAACTCCTCTGAACCCTTCCAAGATATATTTACGAGTCACAATTCTCAGAAATCACCCAGAACAACCTGGTCCAGGTACCAAACACTGAGTGAAATATCCAACAAA
This sequence comes from Allygus modestus, assembly GCA_963675035.1. Classification (NCBI taxonomy): domain Eukaryota; kingdom Metazoa; phylum Arthropoda; class Insecta; order Hemiptera; family Cicadellidae; genus Allygus; species Allygus modestus. The sequence continues at coordinate 60,906,925 of OY776115.1, read as the reverse complement.
TGTAATAGTCTGCTATAGTACTAGATGGTGGAGAATAAACAAGATGCAACTTCATAAGAACGCTAGACGAAATTTTAAACAATAAGATACTTAAAAACTCATTTGTACTCATTTGTTCAGTTCAGAATAAAAATAAAAGCATGAAATCGTTTATCAAACTAAATGGCACTGTATGATTACAGAGTTAGACGTCTTGCAACCCCATACATCCGACTGCAGAAGTCATTTAGAAGCCGTAGTTACCAGCAATATATTTCATTTAATAATTTACCATTAGTTTTAAGAAATTTACCTCCCAACAATTTAAACTACTTGTGTCAAATCTGCTCAAAAAACAAGCATTTTATAGTATTAATGAATATACCTTAGATTCAACGTTCAAAGTCATTGTAATTACCTAGATATATAAGTCCGAAACTGGATGTGACGTGAAAGTTAGCTTAAATTTGTAGTATTAATGTATCTTTTTAATGAATAAATCCCTTGACAAAGCTTATTGTAGACCTACTTAAATACTGTTTTTATACTGAATTGTATTTAATGGCTAGTAAAGTTATTGATTCTAGAAGGTAAAAGGTTTAGTTTAGTTTTAAAAGAGATTGTTCTAGCCACAGTAACCACTCACTTACGACGTTAAAAGAATCATGAGTAAAACATTGAGGACGTTAAAAGTCACGTCTTATTTATCGTTGTTATCGCTCGTCTGCAGGCGGCATCTACAAATGAGGCTGGGACTTAATAGCCTATTTTTTAGAAGTTTATTAATTTATTTAACTGTTACTTGAATGAATATTGAATGTACTATACAGTGTTGTATACAGTGTCGTTAGAAACAAACTGCGTAATTTATATGTTATATTAGGAGATTTTGATTTAAAAAATGACAAATAAACGTTTGCAACTAGAACTAAACTAAGAAATATACATTAATATTATGTTGGAATAACTAAAAACATCCCAAAGTTAGGATTTATGGAACTGGATAACACAGGATGCAAAAGTATAATAACTTTTTGATGTAAAGAGATAACCATAATTATTTCTGAAGCTGATAACCCTTCGTACACAGTGACCTACGTACACAGTGACCTTTCAAAATAAATCAATGTGTATTCCAATAGCTCCAACATGCATTAAAACAAATATCTCAAGGTGTTTGTAGTTGATTGCCTGTTTATCATCGTAAATTAACAACATATTTTTTATAAACGTGTTAACATTCATGCTTAATTATTTCTCATTGAGATAATCTGCATTGCCAACACTGCTCGGAATTTTAGCCCCAACCGAACAAACGATCGACATATTGAACTATAATGTATGTACAGAACGTCTCTTTGAAGACCAGATGTATGCCTCATGGCTTGTGGAATGTAAGCTAGAAGCAGAAAATAATCAGTTTTTGTACCCTAAGAGGGAGTTGCGCGCAGGGACTAGACACTGTTTAACACGATACTCTTTGTTGATTTCTACCTCCTTTAATATGTGTACACACCAAATACAACAACCACACTGTGGCCCAGATATGACTCGACGGTTCACTTTCAGCCAACAGCCTGTACCAAAGTGCCGGATTGACCTGAAGCTGTGGCTGTTAAGAGACCGGAACTGTTGGTTTATCGAACGGAAATGCATCAGATCGGCGCGGCGGAGGAGAAAGCTTGGGAACCTCGGTCATCCGAGCGGTTTCTCCGTCCGCCCGGCGCGGGCAATCACGCTCGTGTGCATATATTACAGTGGCGTGCACTCGCAACGGACAAATGCTGTCTGTACATACAGTGAAGTTACCGGACAGATGCATTACATGCATACAATAATGTTATATACCGGACAGATGCAATCTATTATACAGTAAAGTTATAAACATGAGAAATGCTGTCTATAAACAGTGTAGTCTATCCAGTGAAGTTCTGTACCGAACAGATGCAATATATGCATACAATAAAGTTATATATCGGACAGATGCAGTCACACGTACAGTGAAGTTATACACCGGACAGGTGCAGCCTATTCAAACAGTGTTATATACAGGACGGATGCAGTCCATACGTACTGTGGAGTTATATACCGGTCAGAAATACAGTCTATGATACGGTCAATTTATATACCAGGCAGATGCAGTCTATACATACAGTGAAATTATACACCAGGTAGATGCAGTCTATACATACAGTGAAATTATACACCGGACAGATGCAGTCTATACATACAGTGAAATTGTACACCAGGTAGATGCAGTCTATACATACAGTGAAATTATACACCAGGTAGATGTAGTCTATACATACAGTGAAATTATACACCAGGTAGATGCAGTCTATACATACAGTGAAATTATACACCGGACAGATGCAGTCTATACATACAGTGAAATTATACACCAGGTAGATGCAGTCTATACATACAGTGAAATTATACACCAGGTAGATGCAGTCTATACATACAGTGAAATTATACACCAGGTAGATGCAGTCTATACATGCAGTGAAATTATACACCGGACAGATGCAGTCTATACATACAGTGAAATTATACACCAGGTAGATGCAGTCTATACATACAGTGAAATTATACACCGGACAGATGCAGTCTATACATACAGTGAAATTATACACCAGGTAGATGCAGTCTATACATACAGTGAAATTATACACCAGGTAGATGCAGTCTATACATGCAGTGAAATTATACACCGGACAGATGCAGTCTATACATACAGTGAAATTATACACCAGGTAGATGCAGTCTATACATACAGTGAAATTATACACCGGACAGATGCAGTCTATACATACAGTGAAATTGTACACCAGGTAGATGCAGTCTATACATACAGTGAAATTATACACCAGGTAGATGTAGTCTATACATACAGTAAAATTATACACCAGGTAGATGCAGTCTATACATACAGTGAAATTATACACCGGACAGATGCAGTCTATACATACAGTGAAATTATACACCAGGTAGATGCAGTCTATACATACAGTGAAATTATACACCAGGTAGATGCAGTCTATACATACAGTGAAATTATACACCAGGTAGATGCAGTCTATACATGCAGTGAAATTATACACCGGACAGATGCAGTCTATACATACAGTGAAATTATACACCAGGTAGATGCAGTCTATACATACAGTGAAATTATACACCGGACAGATGCAGTCTATACATACAGTGAAATTATACACCAGGTAGATGCAGTCTATACATACAGTGAAATTATACACCGGACAGATGCAGTCTATACATACAGTGAAATTGTACACCAGGTAGATGCAGTCTATACATACAGTGAAATTATACACCAGGTAGATGTAGTCTATACATACAGTGAAATTATACACCAGGTAGATGCAGTCTATACATACAGTGAAATTATACACCGGACAGATGCAGTCTATACATACAGTGAAATTATACACCAGGTAGATGCAGTCTATACATACAGTGAAATTATACACCAGGTAGATGCAGTCTATACATACAGTGAAATTATACACCAGGTAGATGCAGTCTATACATGCAGTGAAATTATACACCGGACAGATGCAGTCTATACATACAGTGAAATTATACACCAGGTAGATGCAGTCTATACATACAGTGAAATTATACACCGGACAGATGCAGTCTATACATACAGTGAAATTATACACCAGGTAGATGCAGTCTATACATACAGTGAAATTATACACCAGGTAGATGCAGTCTATACATGCAGTGAAATTATACACCGGACAGATGCAGTCTATACATACAGTGAAATTATACACCAGGTAGATGCAGTCTATACATACAGTGAAATTATACACCGGACAGATGCAGTCTATACATACAGTGAAATTATACACCAGGTAGATGCAGTCTATACATACAGTGAAATTATACACCAGGTAGATGCAGTCTATACATGCAGTGAAATTATACACCGGACAGATGCAGTCTATACATACAGTGAAATTATACACCAGGTAGATGCAGTCTATACATACAGTGAAATTATACACCGGACAGATGCAGTCTATACATACAATGAAATTGTACACCAGGTAGATGCAGTCTATACATACAGTGAAATTATACACCAGGTAGATGTAGTCTATACATACAGTGAAATTATACACCAGGTAGATGCAGTCTATACATACAGTGAAATTATACACCGGACAGATGCAGTCTATACATACAGTGAAATTATACACCAGGTAGATGCAGTCTATACATACAGTGAAATTATACACCAGGTAGATGCAGTCTATACATACAGTGAAATTATACACCAGGTAGATGCAGTCTATACATGCAGTGAAATTATACACCGGACAGATGCAGTCTATACATACAGTGAAATTATACACCAGGTAGATGCAGTCTATACATACAGTGAAATTATACACCGGACAGATGCAGTCTATACATACAGTGAAATTATACACCAGGTAGATGCAGTCTATACATACAGTGAAATTATACACCGGACAGATGCAGTCTATACATACAGTGAAATTGTACACCAGGTAGATGCAGTCTATACATACAGTGAAATTATACACCAGGTAGATGTAGTCTATACATACAGTGAAATTATACACCAGGTAGATGCAGTCTATACATACAGTGAAATTATACACCGGACAGATGCAGTCTATACATACAGTGAAATTATACACCAGGTAGATGCAGTCTATACATACAGTGAAATTATACACCAGGTAGATGCAGTCTATACATACAGTGAAATTATACACCAGGTAGATGCAGTCTATACATGCAGTGAAATTATACACCGGACAGATGCAGTCTATACATACAGTGAAATTATACACCAGGTAGATGCAGTCTATACATACAGTGAAATTATACACCGGACAGATGCAGTCTATACATACAGTGAAATTATACACCAGGTAGATGCAGTCTATACATACAGTGAAATTATACACCAGGTAGATGCAGTCTATACATGCAGTGAAATTATACACCGGACAGATGCAGTCTATACATACAGTGAAATTATACACCAGGTAGATGCAGTCTATACATACAGTGAAATTATACACCGGACAGATGCAGTCTATACATACAGTGAAATTGTACACCAGGTAGATGCAGTCTATACATACAGTGAAATTATACACCAGGTAGATGTAGTCTATACATACAGTGAAATTATACACCAGGTAGATGCAGTCTATACATACAGTGAAATTATACACCGGACAGATGCAGTCTATACATACAGTGAAATTATACACCAGGTAGATGCAGTCTATACATACAGTGAAATTATACACCAGGTAGATGCAGTCTATACATACAGTGAAATTATACACCAGGTAGATGCAGTCTATACATGCAGTGAAGTTATACACCGGACAGATGCAGTCTATACATACAGTGAAATTATACACCAGGTAGATGCAGTCTATACATACAGTGAAATTATACACCGGACAGATGCAGTCTATACATACAGTGAAATTATACACCAGGTAGATGCAGTCTATACATACAGTGAAATTATACACCAGGTAGATGCAGTCTATACATACAGTGAAATTATACACCGGACAGATGCAGTCTATACATACAGTGAAGTTACACACCGGACAGATGCAGTCTATACATACAGTGAAATTATACACCGGACAGATGCAGTCTATACATACAGTGAAGTTACACACCGGACAGATGCAGTCTATACATACAGTGAAATTATACACCGGACAGATGCAGTCTATACATACAGTGAAGTTACACACCGGACAGATGCAATCAAGTCACATATAACATTAGACATTCATATTTTTGTAATTTAAATTGCTCGGTTTGTACTATATTAACCAGCTGTTGTTATTAAATTACACTTTCCAGTTGTTCAGTAAATGTTTAACAAATAACTTTACTTAAGTTGTTAACCTTTAAACAATTTAGGGCCGTAATTTAAAAACGAAGCAAAAACTTAAAGCCAATACTTAAATAAGTATTTGAACCATTTATGTCGGAAAATTCGATTCAATAACTAGTTTCTAAGATAAGATATCTTGTAGAAAACACATCAGACGCCCAGACGGAAAACAGAGTGAGAGGGTCCCTGAGTTTTGTTTGGCATTTGTTTTTCCTTGAAGACTCTATCGAAAAATTCTGAAACAAAATCTACACGGGTTAAAAACGTAGAATATATAATGGAATCATTTGTTTCAGGGTCATTAACAAATGATATAATAAAATTGTAATGTTCAGTCAAATTATCTCGCTCTGTGTGTAGGCTACATTTTCATTGTACATGCTGAGTATCAGGCCAATAAACTGACAACTGACTTTCAATTTATTACGGAAGAATTTACCTGCTATGAAGAATCAAGTCATAATCCACTACCTTTACTTTTCAATTTGTTTTAAATTCCTTGGCCTTTCCTTATTACATTGCCTGTAAGAACACTGTTTAAACAAGGTAAGTTTTCCTGGAACTAAGCCTACTCGTCGTTTCTGCTTAAGAAAAAAATAATATTTTGTCTAAATAAACGTACTTACCCTTATGAATTATGCTAAGGCTTTTAAACTGCAAAATATTAGGATTTCTCAAAATACAAAAGCAGAACCTAAGAAGTAATACGATAGTCAAACTTGTTCTTGTGGCAAACAAGATTGCAAAGATTACATTTGCATAACTCTGAAGTACCGAGTGTCGTTCTTCCTCTGTATTCAAGCTTCTCGCTCCAACAATGCAGACGTGCTTCGTCAAGATACTGATTACTCTTGTGTGCACCTTGCAAGCAAGGGATGTATTTAATACAAAAAATAGTGATGGTGAATAACTGCTTGTAGTGGATTCTTTGGAATCGATTATCGGTAGTTAATAATTGACTCAGTAAGTTGATACATTTTCCCTTTCCCGTAGCTTGATTATTACACCGTGATCTACAGATAGATAAAACCATTTATATTTTTTATCTTTAAAACAAAATCCAAGCGATCGAAACAAATCGTACCTTGCATAAGCTGATTCTCGGTTAATTTGTAAGGCATACTCTATCTCACTTTTTAAAAACTTTCAGGCCTACAATAGTGTTACATATTACTTAGTCTATCTTCCTAAATGAGGCTGTTAGAGTATTTAAACCAACGGTGTTATATAAGTTTAAGGCCTCAACAAATAGGTTAAGTTGAAGACATCACTGCGTAGTCCTAACCCGAGACACTTGTATACGTTATAAGTAATCAACACAGATATTGATTGGTGTATTGATTGGTTTGATTGGTGTAGCTAAAATTGACACAAACAAATACAAGATTTTGTTGTAACCTGTAATTTGATGTAAACATTACTGGAAATTATTTATATTAAAATAAAATAGTGTCCGAAAAAATCGTTTCATATAGGGTAAAATTATCAACTTATTACGATAGTTATCAACGAAAACATTGAAAATACAGTAGATTCGCTCATTTATTACAAATGAAAATATAAAACATAAATACACCAAGAGTCGGTCATTTACATAAATACCTAGCAAATCAGATCAAAGAACGCGCCACGAGCTTTGAAATATATTTAGAAACCTGTAAAAAACTGTGATATGTAATAAGTTATTCAACTGTTACCGCACAATTTAAATCAAACCTTTGTGGGATGGAGGTGACTTAGTCAATCGCGGTCAACAGCTGATTGACGTAAACTGATTGATCACCGTTGCAATCACGTCAGATCAAAGGCGGTGCAGAGTTCGTTGCGATGATTGTGTTATGCAGCCTATTACAACTTCGTTAAAAATATTTCAGCGAAAACTTGTTAGATTTGGATATTTACATCGGTTGATATACATCAAAGCTCGTATCAATAACTGTTAAAGTGTACAGTTATTTAGACACGTGATAACGATTAATTGCAATTCCGTAATTAGTTTTGGCAATTACTGAATCCTGATGGTATCCGTAATTGGATGAAAAGTTCATCAGCGCTTTGTTATGTGGAGTTATTGCGAACTCATTGAATCGCTGAAAAAAGATTTGATTGGACATCGACGCGTGTTAATCATTTCTATGAGTTTTTATGATATGTATTTAACAACAATCCAAGTTCGAGGGCGATGAATATTTGTTGTTTTGGTTATTGGGTTGAACTAGTTAAACAAGATTTGACTTGTTTTAGTTTTTATTTGCATTATAGGCAGCATGAACCATCAAACCCGTATTAACTTTACGTTTCCATGTCCATAAGCAATTGTTTGTATTTTTCATTTATTAAGTTAAACCTTAACAAACTCCTTTTACCACCAAAATTGTATCAGTTACAATTTCCCAAAACACTAATACACTAATACCCTATTGGATAAAACAAGGTAATCTTTTAATTCACAACAAATTCCACGCAATGAAGTAAAATATCATCTTTAATAGGAAAGCTCGTAGCCGACGCAGTCTTGTTTAGACATGTGAATATGCAAGAGATGAGCGATGAGCTTACTCTGGAGGGGTCGTAGGCCTAGGTAGCCTTGAGGAGGCGTCACGTGGTCCCAGACATTGTCTGCCTGATTGGCAATTTGTGCCTGCATACTTCGGCCTTCGCCTATCACGACCTGCCTCTGAAGCACCAAGGGACGCGGTGGGTATGACGGGATTGTTGGAGAAGTGTTTAAGGGTGGTCTAGTAATAAGTAGTCAATTACAATACGGAAATTCGTTACATTACTTTACTCACTAGATCACAACAACGGTTGGGCTAGGAGTGAGCAAAAGCAACTGGAGTTAATATATATATATCAGTTCTTTATTGAACTTGTATTCAAAAGTATCTGAACATTTAATAAAGTTCAGATGCTTAAAACACAAAAATGTCGGTTACTTTAACACTGGTTCAGTCAGTATTAATATGGCAAAAAAATCTGAACAATAAATTGAAATCGTATAGCAAATTTAGCTAGTATGCGCCAATACAATTTAATCGATACCACATATACGGTGATCACTACTGAAATTAAGTTGCAATCTGTTTAGTCGTTCTCTACAGGTAGTTTGGGGAGGGATTGGACTCCAAAAAGCTCAAGTTTGTATAAGTGGACCACTCAGTCGCGTCTTAAACCGAAGTAACTGTGTTGAGATACAATAACAACAGGTTGTTAATTCTAAAAACTTCCAAACTGACAGACCAATTCGTTGTCTAGCCAGTAATCTAGAAACAAACATTTAAATTACGTTGTGTAACCATCATACCTTCTGACAAAAGCAATTCCTTGGCTGCGCACACAAAAGTAATCAGTATTGAAGAAACACATCTGCATCGTTGCGGTGAGGAACACGAATACAGAGAAGAATGAGACACGGAACATCCGAGTTATGCAGATGTAATCTTTGCAATCTTGTTTGCCAAGCGAACAATCTCTCTTACTGTATTAATTCCCAGGTCCTGCATTTGTATTTTAAGATTATAAGGCGTTTCGCACGTTGATTTCAATACTAAAGTTTTGTTTTAATATACGCTCTATTTGTTGTTGCTGTGGTTAGTTAAAAAATTATTGATAAAAAGCATTATTCAAAATGTTATTACAACTGTCGAAGAAGGACCACAGGGCACAGTTTCAATATAGGGCAATGGTTTGATGAACACTGCACACGGGAGAAATTAAGGAGCAGAAAGTGATGTCAGCAAAGCAGGTGTTGTTTTAGGGTCAGCGCTATCGCTTCATTTGCAATAAATTTAATAGTAGCAGACATCTCAACCATTATATTAAACTAAGTTTAATATAATAAGTCCCAGTTAGAGCCTGTATATTATGATTAAATTTTTGAAGATACAGTACATTTTTAGCAAACTCGTTTTCGATTGTTTTAACCATCAAATTCTTTTGTTTATTGCTTTGGATTTTTATTTTAGCATTTTCGTGTAAAAAGCGAACAATCACGCCTATGAGGGTAACAGACTGAAACATTTAGTAGTATATTTTATAAACATAAATTCCCTCTATACGCTTAAAATCCCTATAACAAAAATATAAAAAAACACAAACAAACTTACTTGCCTTCTACATGCTCTTTCTTTGAACTATATTTAAGTGCAGGATTATAGCAATATTAATGTACTTTTCCCAAAGATTAGCAACAAAAGTTAGCAATTCTTACTAAACTCACTCCGGCAATTTAATGAAAGTCGAACTTGCGATTCCGTGAAACGCACACATTAAAGGTTCACTCATTAACAAACAGGTGACAAGTATTTAGTCGTCTAATATTGGTTTTGGAAACTAACTTTTGACCGATTACCGGTATACACTGAAAGGGTTCTGTCAAATGAAACTTAAATTGAAGCAACATTTTATGCGTGACATGACATTCCCAGCTTCATTCAATTGCTCCCTCGTTTGGAAGCGAACATCAACGTATTTAAAAGCCTGGAATAAAAACTAGGATAATTGCAATTCGGAGGCAAGGTCGAGTGGAAGCGGATGGCGGCCATTATTCGCCATGACGAGCCGTGCTTGTGCCTGAACCTGGTTGGCGACACCATGAACCGTGTCCGGCTGTCTGTTCCTCTGACTGTCCGACATCGGCAACCACCGGGTGTGGTAGACAATTAAAGGAACAGTTAAGTCGCGCTCCACCCATCGTAACCATTGAAGGACAATTTTGCTTCCAAGGGTGATCTGTACAATGTCAAAGTGTTATTTGTGTTATTTGTTTGAGAAATGTCTGAGATCTCAACGATTTATTAGAACTTTTTAATCGTGCAAAAATCGCAAACTGACGGACCACGTAGAGGGGAAGAACCCGAACCCCGCATTTATTTTTACACCAGTGATCAATTAGTTATGTATTTATTGCCAAAATCAGGTATTATTATTTTGATTCATTAGTTCATCAATCGTTTTTTTTATAAAGTTACTTTTTAATTAAATATGAGTGGTAAAATAGTAGTAGTTGAAACGTAAAGTATGGTAAATAGTAGGGGCCTATGTTGCACATCCAATGTTAACTATACAAAATATTTATGTTAATCTTTAAACATCTTTGCAACAAACAATAATGAAAACTTAGTGAAACTAATATATTTTAGTTTAATTATAGCACCTCAAAGCCGAGCATCGCTCGGAACAAAATTGCATTTCGATACTTTACCCCGTAAATGTTACTTTAGCAATGGCTAGCCATTGGCGTAGTGATCCTCCGGAACAATAAAAGCGACCCTACCATAGGTTAAAATCCCGCTACTGGCAAGTAAATTTAGCAGTACTATACAACTATTATACTGTAACGGCTAACCCCTTGCTTTTTTTAATACGTACCGCCCACAGATATATATGTACTAGGACAAAATAAGGAAAAAATAGGCTTCCAACTTCTTTAAAAAAATATATATACCCGTATACCTAGTCACTGGTTGTTTTTGATAAAACAGCAGTTGTGGTTTTTTGTTTCAATTTAATACTCCACGACCCAAACGTAAGACGTTTCGATTTTCTAGCAAAATCAAATTTGTCTTGGAGTAAAAAATGTTCTAACCGACTTCTGTGTCCCAAAAACTCTATTTTTTAAGTTTCAACAAAAGTTCTTCCGCGGGATTCCAAGATCAATTTTGATTTTGCACTCAAGCTTCTCTAGTATAGGTTAGAATATAGTTTATGTTTTAATGAAATTACTGACTGCAAAGTGGTTTGATACGGTTCACCAACATAGTCCGCATAACATCCCAATGCCGTAACAGACTGGGCGTGTAACGTGTTGTGCCACGGCGGCGTTTGAAGGCACAAGGTCGCGTGCGCCAGTGTTGGGCCCAATTTATTCACGCCGCAATCAGTTTTTATGGGTTCTTTGACCTCAGAGCTCAAGTACAACAGCACGTACATGGCTGGAGGTGGGCGCCAGTGCTCCAGCAGAAGTGGCGTCAACCAGAATAGAAAGCCTTATGGTGGACTGAACAAGTATTGTAATGTTTTCTGTAATTATAGTATAAATTAGTTTATTCGTGACGCAATGGCATGTTTGTGTCGATTAAAACTATTTTCTATGTGTGATATACTATGGAGAATTTATTACACAACATAAATGAAAGTTTTGCTGACTGTTGAAACTGGGCCACAACTGCGATCTCTTAGCACAAAATATCTGGTATAAGAAAGTTTAAGAATTTAAACCTTTCATGCAGTGTAAATAGTATTGTATGTAATTTCTGGATTTTATGCTATTATGTATTTGGTTTTGTAGTTGTCGTTGTTCTTGATATTGATGATGTTGTATTGTTGTTGTTTTTTATGTTGGTGTTGTCTTGATTATATTTAAAACGCTAACATTTTGGAATGCATGTAATCAACTGGGGAATCGTGTAAAAATAACAACATGTTACACATCACGTTCATTGTGACTCCTACATGTGTCAAAATTCAGAAAGTGCTCAAAACTCCATATGGGCTTCGCCCCATTAGCATTAAATGTTTATTGTTTATCTTCGGTGGATGATGATTTTATTGATCAGGTTGAGGTTATTGTATATACATGTGTTGGCCGTAGACGTTCATCAGTTCCTTCACAGAATACAGAAGAAACAAAATATGTTTATCGCTCTCCACGAATCTCCCCGGTATTACTGGGATCGTCACGCCTTGTTTATTTTATTTGTAGTTGATCAGCAAATTTAAAAACTGAACAGAATTTACAATCATTTTAAACTGTTAGTTAAGATTTGTTTATCAACAAAGCTTTTCACAGTGCTGATGAATTTATCGAGAAATGTCAAAATTGTAGTGAAACAACAGTTAAGTTCGGATTAAACTTTTTTAATCATCTTAGCTCATACAATTTAATCTAGGTTATTCACTAATTTTTTAGTAGTTGTAATATATTGTGAAAATGTAATTGTAAATTAACATTGTTATCGAGACCAAAAATGTTTTAATGTCAATAAGGTGTAAAGGCAATTCGAATTTAAACTATCACTTACTGGAGTTAAGTTTGCAATATATTTTACTTAACCTTGAACTTTTGGGAACAATACAGTGTTCGTAGTTAGAAAGTTTATTTACTTGAAAAAGTAAACACTTTACCTCCAAGGACCACAGACATAAAAAAAACCTTGAAGGAGACCCTTACGAAAAGATATTTTATATATTTTTTTAATGTCCCTTAAAGGCGCAAATAATTGGTCAAGGGAATGTTCAGAAAATTCATAAATTTCATAGTACCCTATTCATTTTTATTCATGTTTATACTTCTTTATTTTTTATAATTTATTTGTTGTTTACTTAAACTAAAACCTTACATTAATTTTAATAAATAACTACCGAATAAACCATAACCATCAACAAATATTCCATACATTGTAACAAACATTGAAAACCTTTCGTCATAGGGAGATCCAAGTAAAATAATTACAACTGAAAATAAGTTTTTCGGGGGAAAATAAGTTTGTTGTATTACAAGGTGAAGCCCATTGGTGAAATATGTCAGGTACAGAACGCTTAATCTCCTTCCAGGCAAAACAACCCGCTTCACCCACAAAGGGTAGATGTCAGAGCCTAAATAAATAGAGAAACCCCTCAACTAAGGTATTGATAGTTTTACATTTTCACTGTCTTTTTTTACATAACCGCCCAAATATCCACATATTAAATATAGTTGTAAAACACAAAGTGCATACGCCGTCGATATTAGTACACATTTCATCATATTATACTGTGATTTTATTAGAAAAGTAGGCAAATTGTTCAGGGGTGCTTAATTTTGAAACACTAAGCTTTCGTGTGATATATGATGTTTTTTTGTTTCATATAAAATACTTATAAAAACATATTTTCTTAGTGTATATACGTTAGACTGACCCTATCAAGCACGACACAAAGTAAATGTTACTGTGCATTTAAACACGACGTTTTCGCAAGGTATACTTAAACTAATACAAAACTCGTGTTACAATGATTTCCTCTCTCTCTCTCATCCGGCTTTTCCTCAATTTGTAACTTTTCATTTTACCTGATGTATTGGTTTATAATTTACCAAATCAGCAGCGGTCAATCACCAACTTTACAACATCTCTAGAGTATTGGAGGCCGCAGACACCTTCTACAAAGGACTTGTAATGACAACAACTAGAATTAGCAAATGTTTAATAATAGAGAATATTTAACAATCCAAAACTACGCAATTGTACATACTTGTTCAACTAATGATAAAATAATGCTTCTGGGAACCTCACATTAGGTCTCAAATGTATTCACAAGTTCTCAGAATATACGTTGTTTCGGTGCTAGTTCATTACTGTCCTTTGGCAAGCTGATTGAACTACATTACTGTCAATTATTTCATTGAGTGAAACAAAACACTTAACTGAATAAAAAAAGACCGAGTATCCTAGCTCGTGTCAACGCTATTCATGTGTTATATCTAATCAACATCGAAGCATGGCATAGTGAAATAGCATAATAATATGCTTAAAAACCCCTTACCGAAATTGTTAGTGAATTTCCTATGGAAAAGTGAACTACCGATTTACTTGAAATTTGGTAGGAACCTTCACTTCTATAAACAGTTGACAAGTTCGTTGGGCAAAATAATCGGACAACTCTAACCCCTTTATTGGGGATTTGAATGTTTCAAAACTTGAGTTTTTGGGCCCAAAACGGATCAGAAAAGCCCCAAATGTAAAATGTTTAAATATTATATTATTGTACGTAAAATTTCAAAAGTTTTAAGCCCTCCCTAATCATTATAGCACAAGTATTTACAGAGTTATTAAAGCAAATTTAAATTGTCTTAACACAGTACATGGACTTATGGGGATTTTACACTGGAAAAGGGCTGTTTTTCATATCTTGATGTAGTTTTATCACCCCCGATACCCTTATGCCAACTTTGTTATCTTGACTATACCTCCTTCTACTTTTTAATGTTTAACATTGTCATCCCAATAGTGAATTTAAATATAACCAGGAGCATCAGAACAGCCAAAGAATATCATTTTTAAATTGTTCAACAAATTTTACCAGTGTTGTTTTAAAACTTTTTTAGATTTGTTTAAAGGTTTTAATGCGGAAGTTCACTTCCCTCACGTCAGCGTGCTGCGTGCGATCTCGTCTTCACTTGTTACAACTCAAAAATTACAGTATTATAATCATATTGTCAGGTTGAAGATTTAACCACAATAAGGAAAGCAATAGCAAAACATAAGTCTAAAATAGATATTTAATAATAATAATGCTGCCAACATAGTTTCGATATAAATATCTCCTACACTTTGTAGGTATTACATAAATAACATATACTGAGGGAGTAGGCAACAGAAAATATTAATAAACAATGAAAACATGCTGTACAAACTAATCACAATAAGAGTACGAATTTAATTTATTTTTATAAAAAAAACTCTAGTAAAATTTAAAACAGTAATATTCAACACAAATCATTTCAGCGAAACTGTCGTCCCTATTTTAGTGGCGACTAGATTAAGGGTTAGTTTACCCCCCCCCCCACCTCCCGCCAGTATCACCACTCGGCCCCTCTCTGTTGATGACGTCATCACTCTTACTTATCGCGGACCGTCCTTCTTGATGGATCCCCTCTTTATCTGTTTGGCGTGTTACCCCAGTCTTTGACCTTCTTCGACCACGTGGCGCAATGAGACCCGGCCTCTTTAATAAATAACGAGTTCATTTATTCTAGTTTCAGAGATTTAAAACTTGCGTTTGAAAGATCGTTTGTTTTAATTCATGACCACTTATAATTTCCTCAAAACGCGTGGCAATCTGGAAAATACACAGGGTGATAAAATAATGCAAACAATTTTTAATACTTAGGAAATAAATTTGTTTAACAAAAGTTGTTAGTAAAATATTTATTTGCTAAGTATTAAAAATATTTATTTGCTAATTATTAAATCGTAAAACTCCTAATTATTAAAATTATTTAATTGAGCAAATATCACTCAATTACATGTTGATAAACTAGCTTAAAACAACCTAATAGATAAACTGGCATTATATACAGTAGAATCTCGATAGTTCGACACTTTGTGGACTAAATGGGTGTCGAACTAGTGAAATGTCGAACTATAGGGAGTATATGGAACATTTTAACACAGGGAGTATTATGATCAGAAAAACAATAGCGTATCACAAAAGTATCAAAATCATATTTAACTCCCGCAGCGTCTCGAGCGAACTGACTTGACCTACTTACTTTAAAGGGCGTGGAAGGGGTTTGATAGGACGGGGTAGGGGGTAGGAAGGAAGTTATTTATAGAAAAGGCGGTAGCGCACGTTTGCGAAAACAATAAGCTAGCTCACATCACTGACCGGCGAACCCGTCAAGAACTCTATCGGTCGTCGCTACTGTCATCTAATGTCGTCACGGGCCGTGTCGAAGTATACAGACTGTCGAACTATCGAGTGTCGAACTATCAAGGTCTCACTGTACTAGGATTCATCCGAGGAAGATAACCATTTTTTTCAATCAAACGAAAATTATATAGAGCTGCTAGAAAATTATCAAGCCAGTTCAACTTCCGTTAAAACCTCTTTTTATACATGGACAGTGCATTACAAATGCACCTGAGGCGACGGAAGTGGATAATGAGTTAGAAACTATTTCCGGTCCCCATATCATCACCCTCCCCCTCCCCTTTCATCCATATCCTACAACCGTGACAGTACCATTCCCACCACTCTGTATAAAATTATAATATATATGAACTAAAGGACCGATTCATTACGGTTTGTGAGGGTTTGAAAGTTATTTAAATTCATGTTTCTATAGCAAATACTGCAAGTGACCATTGAGTAGACTGGTACAAACACTGAGGTATTTGAAATGATAAGGATAATATTGATAATTCCTCCATGAGTACAAAACACTGCAGATGCACGCGGCCATAACGTATCTCATATAATTTGAACTTGCAAATACGCGTACTCCTCCACAGTAATGTGAGTCATATCTATATTGGTCAATAGAGATTACAACGGTGGGTTATTGAGAAGGCCTCTTAATAGTCTTTGTTACTAATTTAATAAATAAATATTCGTGCAAACTGCAGTGTTTTTAAAAATAAAAATATGTATTTTATATATATAATCAATAATCAAAACTATAAACCCAAAAATATCATCAAATTGGCTAGAGAATTTCGGAGAGACTAGACAAATATCTAAAACTAAAGACTAAAATTCATAATAGAAACAATTCACTAGGCTACGTCTAAAAACTCCAAACACCAGATGAAGAACAATAGTCCAGATAAAGAACATTAAAGTTTTCCTAATAAAAACACTAGAGTTTTCTAAATTAAGATTACTAGAGTTATACAGATCTATAACACTAGTGTTGTCTAAATAAAGAACACTAGAGTTGTCCAGATGAAGAACACTACAGATGTCCAGATAAAGAACGCGAGGTTTATCAGATAAAGAGCAATAGAGTTTTCCAGATAGAGAACATTAGAGTTACCCCAATGAATACACAGTCTTATGAGAAGAACACGTCTTATGGGCCAGAGTCTGTCAGTATTTTAAACTTGTCGTGCTAGTTTTGCGCCCGGCCACGAGGCAGCGCGCGCTGTCTACCCAGCCACTCCTCCCCCCTGACCACCGCTACGGCCAACCCCACCCAACAAGAGCGAAGGGACCCACGAGGGACCTAGGCCACGGCAACTCCTCGTGTTTTCGGCACCGGTCTGCAGTGGTAGAGGCGATTCACAGCGGCCGGCGGGGCGCAAAACTACGGATTTCCAGCGCACCAACTTCAAATAAGCGACAGAATTTTTAACACGGGACCTGTTCTTCTTATAAGACTCTGTATTCATTGGTTACCCGGATAAAACAATGTTAAACATGTAAGTGGGACGGCTTTGCAGATAACTAATCTACACGTGAATTATGTTGAAAGCCAAACAAATGGAATAAGAGGTCACAAGACTTTGCAGTAGAAGATATTTACTTTAACAGCAAAAGTTAGTGCAGTCAGCAAGGTACGATAGTAAGATTGAATGTTTGATTAATGTTGGTAATAACACCGTCGTCGCAGTTTAAATATACCCAAGACACCAGCCAAGCCCAAGTATAAAATAATCATCCCTTTTGCTCAATGTACTCAATTTTTAATCTTACTTCTATTATATCCTGCTGAGGAATAATGGTTAACGTTTCAAGGCAATTGTGATATAGTACACGTATTTTATTTAGTCTCAGAAAAACAAATTAATTAAATACAGTAAAGTATGCATTTTTAACTCTGGTGTCCGGTTGCTAGTACTAATGGCCAACGCCCTTGTTAGAACTGGACACCGTCCGCAATTCATTACTTGCTGTAATTAGACACTTTTGTTAATAAATTTCCCTTAGAATTTCAACGTTAAGAAAACTTTTATTTATAACATGAATCCGCTATCCTAAAGCTAAACAATTTTGTAGGTAAGATATATATATTTCGCATTAGTATTCTAATTCACTGATAAATAATCTTTCTGGTAGTTCAAGAATAATTTCTTTTTAGCGAATTTCCCCTATAGGGAAGAAGCTATTACCGTAGTCGGCATGGTAAGTCCTAGGCCCGAGACCATGATAACTTTTAGTTTTGAGGTCCCCAGACCCCAAAAACACCATTCGTTCGAAACTGTATATATATATATATATATATATATATATATATATATATATATATGTGTGTGTGTCCGTGGGTGCGATAACTCTCGTAAAAAAGGTCCGATTTTGATGAAATTTGGTACAAACGTGTAAAGCAGCATTTATGACTAAGTTCGAAAACCAGACGGATCGACTTATCCGAAGGGGTATTTTGGGGGGGTTTTGTACCCCAAAAACGGTTTTTTGAGTTTTTTATATACAATTTTTGAAAAAGTAAAATTTTATTGTTTTCCATTGGAATCAGCTTAAAAAGACGCACAATTTGATGTTTTAATCATTGCTCTACATCAATTGGTTACTGAGATATTGAAAGTGCTAAACACAGTACGTTGTCCAATGTTATTCTTATGGAGGATAAGAAAAATTGTATATCTCGCTTATTTATCAACATATCCTGACGAAACTTGGTATATTGCTTCATTTCATTGTGGTCTATTGATATTTGCACAAAAACCCATTTTTTCCTCGATAGTTCCCGTAGCAGCAAACCTGCATACTCAGCCCCATGTTATTCTAATGGGGAATAATTAACGTGTTATCTCCTTTAATTATGAACATAAATTAATAGAACTTGGTATGTGGCTTTACCTAGTTGAGTTATATTGATATTTGTATAAAAGCCCATTTATAGTGTTTCTTATTTCGGCAAACCTGCATACTCAGCCGCCATGTTATTCTTATGAAGAATAATTAAAATGTCATAAATCGTTTATTTATGAATGTATATTGATGAAACTTGGTGTGTGGCTTTATGTGGTATCAAGATAAATTAATATGCATTGGAAATTCGCTGAGTATGCAGGTTTGCTGCTACGGGGGCATTTAAAATAGTTGTGATGGCTTACGCTAGCACCACTATTGCTGGACCACTGTATTTATTAAGCAAAGAACAACCATTTTTGTTTGAAATATTTTTCAATTTAACACGATTTTTTATACCAGTATTGAGATAACTACGCAAAATATAACGTATCTGAACACTTAACTCAAAAATTGTACAACCTTGTGAATCCAACAAGTTAAAAGGGTTTAGCGAGCGTTTAAACATAAACAATACGGAACTGCTAAAAAAAACATTTCATATCGCTTGGTAAAATTTTAGAACAATTGTAAACTACCCGATCAAAGCTAGAAAAATAAATCAAACAATTTCATAAACAAATTATAAAATTGGACAAGTGCAACGAACTTTATGTAGTTTGCATAAGACAAAATATAGGAGTCTGTAATATCATAGAGGACAACTAAATAATATCCTTTTGAAAGAAAAGGAAAGTTAAATATCTCGAAAAAGAGAAAGAAAGGTTGCAGACTGTTGCAAGTGCGCGTGAGTTATCTGGGCTACCGCAATTGCACTCACCCTTATCAGGACAAGCACCTGTGATAAAACAGGTCAATGGCCTCGGCCACAGCGACGAATGCGTGAAACACAAACAAAACTAACAAATGTCTTGTACAAACACTCCTACCGCCTTCTCTCTGAAACTTTGGATGTGGAACATTAAACACACAATGTTTCTCATTTGTACAGTAACAAACAAACGTGTGTTTATTTCATTTGGATTTTATTCCAGTTAATTGAGTGAAAATCGAACAGTTTCATTTCAACAACGTTATTAAGAATAATGTAAGTATTATGTTAAGAACTATAGAAGGATTCTTAGAGACGTTAAAATGAAGTATGACGATTATTTACATTGTTTTATTATTTATTTGCTGGTTGATACCCAGTTGTTTGCTTCAGTTCGTATTCATAACGATCAGTATTCATAACGATCAAATAAATCATTTTAAACCAAATATATCAGTAAATCAATGTTCGAAACCAAATATATCAGTAAATCAATGTTCGAAAGACATATATAACGCATTTATATATCCCACGGGGCGGAGCCATAACTGGATTTTTAGACGCAAACAGTAACTGGAAGGGTCCGGATAATATTATTAACCGTCATACCGAACATTATCGCCTAGATAGCTATCGCGCTACAACAGAGCATAGATGACGACTAGCAAACAAACATCACCTTTATTTTAAAATATTGATTAAACAGAGTTACCATGCGAACAGTTAAGAAGAATCACTTCATTACTGTGAAACACCAAATTTGTTTATCTAACTTGCGGTAATATCAAATGAAACGTATAACTGTAAGACTCTTTATGTCACCTTTATGAAGTTCCTGAAATAAAGAAACAATGGTTAACTTTCATAGTCCACATATTTTAAGATTCTTACAAAAACGTTTCAAAGGTGGCACCAATGGCTAAAATTGATAATTAGATTTTTATCATACTGAGTGATTTTTCATACGACCATTTAATATACATCTTTAATACGGATGACTTGGTAAAAGGAAACACAGCGTAAAACGAAATGTACCTGTATAATATATTTTGTAGAGATGTACATACGGTGTTTGGTACACATCCTATGTAACCTAATAAAATTATAGAATTGTTTACGACGCTAGTTTTTAATGAATTGTTATAATATAACAAATGAACACGTATCAAATACATGATTTTGCAACATCGTATTTGTTAATACTTTGTTATATTGTATATCTGTCAATATTTCGTATATCAATTGTTTACCTAACGCTGAGTGAGTTTGAAACACACTTCTATATTTCAGATGTACTTAAATAATTACATAATTATGTTCAACGTTATAATAATTAATTACATCTAGTCGTTTAAAAATTAAGTTTGATTTTTTTGGCAGGCTATAATTAATTGATACAAGAAAATACTGTTTATCACTTATAGAGAAGTAAACCCTTTTAACGACTAAACTAACCACTGATCATAAAACATGGGAGTTTTTAATCGTTTTAGCGTAAATACATCAAATAAAAACCCATTACCGACAGAACTTTGATCCTAATGGCATTCCAAACCAGAAACTAACGTTTGAGCCATTTAAAAACAGCGATCCGGCAATGCTAGTGAAATATGGACGTCAGACTAACAATTAATGCGGCTCAAATATTTTCAGTGGTGCCACACGTCCCGGTCATAACAATAAATATCCCACAATTATTCCCCAGGCGACCCTAAATGTCCCATGTCAAAGATTCAATTCCACCGTCCGAAGTTATCAGTAGAGTAATCAGTAAAATACGACAAACGGCTGTATAAGGCAAAGCCTAACTGACAATTAAGTACTGGGTAATTTTTGTAATCATTAATACCAGTTTTGGAACCCCATTTCAGAAAATCAGGTAATACATTCTTGATTAGTTTTATAAACTCAGACTGCTCTGTAATTCTTATTGTTTGTTAACAACAACAAAAAGGATGGGATACCTTCCAGTAAATATTAAATAATGCAAAATTAAAAAGTGTTAAGCGAGTTTTAAGGGGCAATTTTTGCAATATATAATATTTAAAATTTAAAATTCTTTACTTCTATATATTTTCTATTATATTTAGGACAATAATTTTTACAAACAACATAAGTAAAATCAGGCAAATTAATGACTAGCTCGGTTGATTCACAATACTAAGAACGTTAATCAGTCGATTTAAAATTCTATTGGAAGAACAATTAATTATAAGAATAACCTAACCTAAGTATTTTTATATTTATTACATGGAATATGTATGTATGTATTTGGGTTTTTTATTATCGAAGTATTTATTTTTTAACGATTAAAATTATTTTTATCATCGTAGTATTTATTTTTTAACTATTAAAATTATTTTTAAATAACAAACTAAAGGAACGAGACAGGTTAAAACATTGCATCTAATTTAGAAATAATGTATAATTCTAACTAGATTCTACAGTATTTCTTCTAGTTGTTAACCAACAAAGTACATATAATTCTTTAACTCATAAACTTTAGGGTAATAAACTTCTAATAATAACAAAATTACTTCATAAAAGTTTTTAAGCGGCTATAAGTCAAGACGCAGCTGCTCGGAGTGCTGTGAAATTTCCAGCTGACACAATAAATGCGAACAACTGAGCAAAACGGCGGGAAATCTGCCAGAAGAGTTCCCAACTGGCTCGCGGCAGTGTCTCATTGCCCAACTTTATACCAACTTTAGGGGCTGAGCCCTTTATACATGTTCTCCAATCTCACAAAGCATCTGCAATCTGTATGTTAAAATTTGTACACATCAGTAAAATAAAATACCCCCGTAGCAGCAAACCTGCGTAATCAGCGAATTTCCAATACGCTATGTGGTATGTATCCTAATACCACATAAAGCCACATACCAATTTTCATCAATATACATTCATAAATAAATGATTATGACGTCTTAATTATTATCCATAAGAATAACATGGCGTCTGAGGATGCAGGTTTGCTGAAGCAAGATATACAAAAAATGGGTTTGTATGCAAATTTTTGTATAACGCAACTAGTGAAGCCACATACCAAATTTTATTAATTTATTTTCATAACTAAGGAAGATAACATTTTACTTATTCTCCATAAGAATAACATGGGGTCTGAGTACGCAGGTTTTCTGCTACGGGTACTATCGGCAAACAAAATCATTTTTCGTGCAAATATCAATAGACCACAACGATATGAAGCAATATACCAAGTTTCGTCAGGATAAGTCGATAAATAAGCAAGATATCAAATTTTTATTTTTCTCCATAAGAATAACATTGGACAGCGACTGTGTTTGGCACTTTCAATATTTCAGTAACCAATTGACGTAGAGTAATGATCAAAACACCAACTTGTGTGTTTTTTAAGCTGAATTTAATGGTGAAAACTGAAGTTAGATTTACTAAAACATTATACGTAAGAAACTGAAAAACCCCATTTTTGGGGTACAAACCCCCCCCCAAAATACCCCTTTGGATAGAGCGATCTGGCTGGTTTTCGAACTTAGTCACAAATGCTGCTTTACATGTTTGTACCAAATTTCATCAAAGTCAGACAATTTTTCAGAGAGTTATCGCACCCACGGACACACTATATATATATATATATATATATATATATATATATATATATATATATATATATATATTTATATACAGTTTTGAACGAATGGTGTTTTTGGCATCTGGGGACCTCAAAACGAAAAGTTATCATGGTCCCGGGCCTAGGTCTTACCATGCCGACTGTGGTAAGAGCTTCTTCCCTTGCTAAAACGAGCAAGTGAACTGCTATCTAATGTCGCTGAAGCACCATTGTCAACAGGTTTGTTGTCTCTGAAATATTTGTTTTTATACTTCCTGAAATAGTTAATGTAGTATAAGTGCCAAAGCTACCAACCAGGGTTCTTAACTTATGTTTCTCAGATTTCCACGGCCACATCATCTCCAGGCATGTTAATAGTTCCTGGGGAAATAATATGCTTAAAATATTGCGCAATATAGGCAACATCAAATATATCCTATTAATTAACAACCAATGGCTGACCAATGTTTTACGAATTTTCGACACACTGAGGAACGGTACGGTTTGATCATAAAATGTACATAACATTCCTTCCTTTATCGTCGGTTCGTGACTGTAACACTTGCCCAAGGTCGATTACTGGACAATCGGTGATAAATATAGTCGCAGTCAACTGCGCAGTTACATTTGAATGGGAGAGCGAGAGAGAGAGAGAATATCGATGGACAGAGGGGGGAGGGGAAGGAGAGAAAGAGATAGGGAGTGTGAATGTGATTCATGGCAGGCATATAAAAGTAACAAAATTATTTAAAGCAGATTGGCCTGGCTGGATAAGTGACATCATTATTCCCATATATTCAAGTGCGTATTTAAGTGCGTATTATCCCATCATTATTACGGTCGCATATCGTATCGCAATACGGCGATATGATACGTATCGACATCAAATATGGTACTGACCGTTATGTTTCAAGGTACGCACCGCTTATTTTGTGACAGTTTTTACTTATCGTGTCATTGGTTTTCCACTGATAAATCTTATTGAATAGGTTATGATTTTAAATAAAAGCGATGTTTTTACATAATTATGATGATTTTTTCCCTAAACGAGCACTAAAGAGATATGTTTTCATTCCGAAGAAAAATTCAAACATTTATAGAGTTCCTACCAAAAATATCGTTTCTATGTGTCAAAACAAATTGAAATATCGAAATTGACGTACGTATCGTTTACGAATATCGTATAGAAATATCGAAATGTGGACTACCGTATCGCGGCATTCGATCGATACATTTCGCACTTACTGGTACTCATAGAGACAGATGTTTTATATAACTCATCAAATTATGGCGTAGTAATAGGATATACATCCCAAGTTATTTCAGTGAACTCAAACTTAGGCTTACAGTTAATCTTACAAGCAACTCTGTTCAACTGTTTTATCAACTATTGTCACAGTTTTAATAAATAAATACCATCTATAATCGTTACAGAGAAAACTAATAATAACCCACTTTTATATATAAAGAGGTTCAGTAGCAATTATCACTTTGGAATATTGAGTTATTTTATTTTAACCACGGTGAACAATTTATGAAATAATAACAACGTTATAGAAATATTTAATCAAACAATTCGACGCAACTACTGATATTTGCATACAATATGTATTACTGAATCAGGGCAAACTGATATATATTGTTGAATCTAGAACTCCTTAGATAAATAATGCAATTCCGCATGTATTGTTTTCATCCGACATTGAACAATATTCCACACATTTACGTTCTTACATTGTTCTATCGAGATAATAACGACAAATTAGCAACGGACTCACGGAATTACACGGATGTTTGCATGATTTAAATCAGACTGGTTACTTAAAATCCTGTCGTAGTTTTTAAACTATATATAATGTATGTTTTCAATAACTTAAAAAATACTATTAATTGTAATTGTACTTAAAATTCGCATACATCGACTGATCGCTTGGACTTGCACTGTTAGCAAACTCTAACAAAGACATGTTATCGTCAACAGGAGCGTAAGCATTAAGCAGCAAGCACTGCGTTCTGGCAACAATAACTCACTCAATCGTTTGTTTGACGAGGGCTAGAGCTCTTGTTTATTCATACATACAAACACCTCCAAACAACTCATAAACCTGTTTTGGAACCAATCCTAACGCATGGAAATAACCGGAATACAACTACTACAACTGCTTTCGGAATACTACTGGTAATTTGACTGTGAGTCTATTTTACGAGTGGGGTTGGTGATGTTTCACTAGAAACGGTAGTAATTAGTGAATTTTGCCAGAGACCAGCTAAGCTTTACTATTACAACTTCATACTTTAAGGTTATTACATAAACAATTTTTAAAACTTAAATAAATGAGGAAATACTTTATGTTATGAAAACAGTCCAAGTTAAGTTGCCTTGGGATTTAGATTAAGCAAATAGCATCCATTGACAAAGAACTAGGTCGCAAAGCTTTGATCTTGAAATCCTTAGTAACTGCAGAACTTAACACATCAGTTGCGCAGTTAATTTATATTACATTACTTTAGCAGTCATTAATTATTAGGAGTTGGGGAAAAGTTCATGGTCCCGGTAAAAAAGTATGTAATAACATCAGGATACAATGTTTTACCAACTTGTACAACTGTATTCCTAAAATGTCCATAACTTTCCAAGCGAGATTTTATTTGCACAGATTTCGGAAAGTCAAAGGAGATTGGAGAGTTTATCTACTCCAATCTGTATTGGTTGTTAAAGCTAATTGCTTTTGGTATAAAGTGTAAGCTGCTGCAGTACCATACGCGGACAGTGGACCTTTCGCGGCGGCATTCTAATTTCCTCCCGTCATCTTCACCCCCACCCAGAGTTAGTGTAAGCTACTGCAGTACCATACGCGGACAGTGGACTTTTCGCGGCGGCATTCTAATTTCCTCCCGTCATCTTCATCCCCACCGAGAGTTAGTGTAAGCCACTGCAGTACCATACGCGGACAGTAGACCATTCGCGACGGCATTCTAATTTCCTCCCGTCATCTTCACCCCCACCCAGAGTTAGTGTAAGCTACTGCAGTACCATACGCGGACAGTGGACCATTCGCGGCGGCATTCTAATTTCCTCCCGTCATCTTCACCCCCACCCAGAGTTAGTGTAAGCCACTGCAGTACCATACGCGGACAGTAGACCTTTCGCGGCGGCATTCTAATTTCCTCCCGTCATCTTCACCCCCACTCAGAGTTAATCTACAGTAGTTATCTGCATATACGATGTATAACGTATTGGGCAGACCTACACAAACAATATAGTATGTCATTTGTAAATATCGCTACAACACTCTTTGTGGTTCAATAAAAGCCCATTTCCGAATGTAATGTACAGTTTTTAAATAGACTAGGCCCTATACTTAATATTTTGAACTGTTTCAAATTAGAACCCTGTACTTTAAGTCGTTTTTAAATCTAAACAGGGAATAGCTACAACATCCGAAATAGATAACAAATTCAATACGAAAAGCGTAACAACGTAACGTTTTGAATTGCCATTTTGCCTATTTATTTATTTTTCCATTAAAGCGTGTACATAATTCAAAAAAATTATTTAAAATATTTGGTAAACATTAGTTATCAAATCCAGAAAATACTTACAAAGACAATTCATATTAAGTACTTGGGTAGATCCCCTCTTTTAATAAAAAGAAAAAGTGTTGTGGTTTACAGTATATTATAAATTTGTATGTGTTGTAACTTAAGCTTGCACATATATGTTTTAATGTTTTTAACTTTGTTATCTATATTTACCCTATGCAGTAATTCAAGATATAACACAAGGATATGTGGTGTGTTCACAATGAGCCAATCCTAGTTTGATATTTGAATACACTTGATACATATACTCCAGACATCGTGGTGCATATAAGCAATCATAATTGGCCCAACCCGCCCGCCCAGGGCTCCACTTAAAGATGTGTTATCAAACTCTGCAATTCCAGAATCAATTACCAACGTATCACAGACTACGTGTACATTATACCTTCATCCTACATATTAAGTTGGTTTTCATCAACAGAAAAGATATAGGGATATAAGATGTGGCGTTTTAGGGTAGAAAAGTTATTAAAATGAGATACACTGCCATTTTAGCGAATTTCCCCTATAGGGAAGAAGCTATTACCGTAGGTGGCATGGTAAGACTTAAGCCCGAGACCATGATAACTTTTCGTTTTGTGGTCCCCAGATGCCAAAAACACTATTCGTTCAAATTTATATATATATATATATATATATATATATATATATATGTGTGTGTGTGTGTGTGTGTGTGTGTGTGTCCGTTACCGCGATAAATTTTGAAAGAAACACCCGATTTTGATGAAATTTGGCACAAATGTGGAGAGTAGAATTGATGACTTTGTTCGAAAACCAGATCGATCGCACTGTGGGAAGGGTGTTTTATGGGGGTTTACAATTTTCCAAAAATCGGTTTTTTGCAAATTTGACCCCGAAATGTTAAAAACACTCAATTTTGGTTACAGCCATTTTATAGAGCTTAAAAAAATAAATAATTTAGTATTTTGAATCATTAACCTAGGTTAAGTGGTTGCGGAGAAAATCCAAAAAAAAACGTGTCCCATGTAAATCTTACGGGAAAAAGGTTTTTAGATTTTTCGCAGATAGTTTTACTAAAAACTTCATATTTCTGTTTATTAATGTGTTTAGTTCAACAAAACAAAAATTGTTCTGTTTTAATCGTTGTTCTACGTTCAACCGTTGCAGAGATATTCAAAGTGCTAAACACAGTACGTTCTCCAATGTTATCCTTATGGAGAATAAATAAAATTCTATAACTCGATTATTTATGAATGTATATTGATGAAACTTGGTATGTGGCTTCAACTAGTTGTGGTATATTGATATTAGCACAAAAAACAAGTTTTTTGTTGATAGTCCCCGTAGCAGCAAACCTGCATACTCGGCCCCCATGTTATTCATATGGAGAATAAGTAAAGTTGTATATCTCCCTTAATTATGAACCTACATTAAGAGAACTTGGTATGTAGCTTCAGCTGGTTCAGTTGTATTGATAATTGCAAAAAAAATACATTACTTATCTTCCTCGTTGCAGCAAACCTGCGTCCTCAACCCTACTGTTATTCTTATAGAGAATAAATAAAATGCTATATATCACTTATTTACGGATGTATTTTTGTGAAACTTGGTAAATAGCTTTATGTAGTAGTGAGTCACACACACACACATATATATATATATATATATATATATATATATGCATTGGAAATTCGCTGAGTACGCAGGTTTGCTGTGACGGGGGTATTAGTATTTAGTTTCGTTTTGTAAAATAATTAGATATTTTTAGGAGTGGATCCATTCTGGACCTAATTTTTCCCCAGATATTAGTTCGTTCCAAATTCAGAGGAAATCGTTAGGCTTTTTGAGATAATTATATAAGGAATCAAACAAGCAAACCGCACTCATATCAGAGTAAGTATGTACGTATAGTGTCGAGGCTAAAATTTCTGACCGAACGAGCGGCCGGATAAGTATGAACTTGCAATCAGTTTTCAGCCAGTTTTTGACTAAATCGTACAGTGTGGAGGCAACGTACGATCGCTCGTCCGGCCTCGGGATTTTCTTGTGTTTCATCTCTCCACACAGGATAGTCTTCATCACTTTTCCCTTTTCTTCCACACTTTTCCATGCATGTAAAAGGTCTCTTCACACAGAACGTACCTCAGGTATTAATACGTCTTTGGAGTATTAATACCTGAGCGACGTCTTTCGTGCCACCGTTCAAACAGAAAGCTACGTGAAAGACGTATTTCCCCCCTCTACCTCACTGACAACAAATATTAGATATAAGTTCACTTTAGTTTGGGTAGTGATGGCGTTTACAGTGCCGTGGTATATGAGGCTGAACTGAAGTGTTATGCCCTGGATACTCCACAAGTAAAAAGATTTGTGCCTAACCACTACCTAACCTCACACATTTACAAGCACTACCTAAATTTTGCAAACCCCCGTTGCAGCAAACATGAATACTCAGCGAATTTCTAATGCATATTGTGACCTCACTTCCACATGAAGTCACTTACCAGATTTCATCATAATTTATATAAAATTAGTGGTATATGAAATTGTATTTATTCTCCATGAAGAATAACAGTGAGGCGAGTGCAAAGGTGCACAGGTTCAGTAGGGATGTAGGGTTCTACGAAGCATATTTGTACACATTTTAACACTATGTGACGGCCGCTAAAAATAGCTTGTACAAATATTAATAGACCACAACTATATGAAGCCACATATGCAATGGTGTGAATAGTTATATTAAATCAACTGCTTTACTTAATCGCTTTAGCACTGGAGTGGGAAGGTGAAATTATTATAAATTGAAATGAGGTATGACGCACGATCAGTCTTGTGACTGTGGGGAGTGTCAAACTATGGACCACATAGTTAATGACTGTCCCCTGAGCGCTTTCCCTGAAGGGTTGGCTGGCCTGCATGGAACAAGTGAGGCTGGACACCAATGGCTTAATTAACGCAGGTAAATCATACCGAAGTTTTGTATTTCTTGTTAACTCCGAAATAGAAGGCAGCTGTAAAAGACATACAATATATATATATATAATCAATACATTTTTCGTAACCACGGTTCTTCACAACGCACTGACCATCAACACAACAGAAAGCAGATGACGCAGGGATGAGGGAACGACCCATGTTGTGATACCAGATCAGTGCGCATGCACGAGTCGGGATACGCGAGCGACTCTAGTGTGAACTGCCCCATAAGATATCATTGTGAGATACGTCTAAGACGTCTACTAAGCCGTCGGCGAAGTATTAATACGTGCTGTGTGAAGAGGCCGTAAACATTTTTCCTATTGTTTGT
Organism: Allygus modestus; assembly: GCA_963675035.1. Taxonomy (NCBI): domain Eukaryota; kingdom Metazoa; phylum Arthropoda; class Insecta; order Hemiptera; family Cicadellidae; genus Allygus; species Allygus modestus. The sequence goes on along the minus strand of OY776115.1, from coordinate 60,876,483 downwards.
GATGTTGCATTTGTTACGTTTAAGAAACTATTTGACACTGTGGACGTTTTAAGATGACCGAAAAATAATTCCACTACTTATATGATTTATTTTGTGATTAACATAACCCAGTTTTGATTATTACATCAATAAAAATATAGTTTATTCGAAAAAAGCTACATAACAATTACCTTTAGCCCTATACACTCACAATGTACAAGTTTAAGAGGGGGCATTGAAGCAGTATAATCTTTGGGAAATAGGAGAGGTTTAATTTAAATTGTGTATTAAACAAATCATAAATAGAGAAGTAACGCTATGAACCTACAGAATCGTCGTTCTGAGTTTAAATATTGCAACAAGTAACGAGAAGATATCCTGCTTTATGTTGGAAATATTTTTAGTGATTTCTGGAAAATGCCTCTCTTCCAACATTACTACCTCTTCCGGTCTGCAACCTGTGTCGTGCCCCCACGGTATGTAGACGTGGCACTGGTATCAGAAAGTTGTTGTGTATTGAATGAAGGAAGTAAATCACAGTGTTAAAGTGCCGTGTGATTATTGACGTCCAGATAAACTTGTGCAACAGGTTTTTTTGTGGAACTGTTTTTTAAAATTTGTAGCGTAGAATAAATACAGCATTGTATTTTTAAAATACAATTTGTATACTTATTCTACGTTTTAGTATTAAATGTTGTTTACTTAGTTAATCATATTGAATTTTAAAGAAATGGAACACGTGTCAACACTGTAGAGCCAGACGACAACTGAAAATGAAGATATTAAAAATAAATGCAAAGCTAACAGGTGGCAGGAAAAATCACGAGGCTGGACAGTGTGAAGGCACCGTCCGATCTAGTACGTACGATCACCCATACGGCGGCCGGACCGGAAAACGTATAGTGTGAAGGGGCTTTAAGGAGGGATAGTCACGGAATCGTAAGGTAGTCACTATGCGCCGGGTCATATCTGGTGCTGGATTTTCAATTTCCTCCTGTCATCTTCATCTTGCTTTAGAGTCTGACTTAATCTATGTTAAAGATAGGTGTCCCTCCATTTGTTACGGATATGTAACACACACATATATATATTTATTTATTTATTTATCATAAAATATGATACCTTGTGAAAAGAAGTTGAGAAAAAACAAGCTGTGATAGAATTTGAGATTTAATCTCGTAGTTCGTTCGTTTTCTTCGTCATTACTCCTAATTACCTTTTAGGCCTTGGCTACGATGCAAGCGGTAAGCGACGAGCGATCAGCGACTAGCGCCATGAGCGAAATAGGCCGAAATCTCTGAGCGATTTGGGTGGCTACGGTACAAGCGAAACAAATGAGCGACACGCCGTAATAAACACGTGGAAATATCACAGATTCAAGGATTATGTTGCAGACGAAGGGGTTGCTCAATAGATATATCCTCTATCTCTTGGATAATCAGGCTGGGAAAACACAAAAGAAAGTTGGGTATCCATCCTATTAACAGAAAGAGGAATTTACATGGTCTAAATTAATTTAAGAATTACAAAATTGATGTATCACTATGTACAAAATAACGAGCTGAATCTAGAAATGATGGTACTCCCTGTAGATTAATCAAAAAGTTCAAATTTAGTGGTCTCAATTGCTGTGTAGTTTTCCAAACTTACTACCAATAATAAAATAAATATAGGACAATTGAAAATTTGTTTAATTAATGTACACAATCCTGAACTAAGATTTGATATCCTAATAATAAGTCATGGGAGTTTGATTAAACAATAACCAAAACGACATCTCCTTGTTTCACACCATGAGAGGAAAATATTAATTACTGACAACTTACAAGTTAGAGATATGCAACGAATTTACTTTCACTAACGAACAATTATTAAATTACAGTAGGAGCAATCAGAAGTGCATAAAATATATTAAACAAATAATTGGCTGACGAGATGTTATTATTTTATTTCTACTAATTTAATACATTACATCATCAAACTTTATTTTATCCATTTAAGTTACTAAGTAGTTATTAACCAATTAATGTCAGTCAGTGTATAAGACAATTAAGTTCTCCTCGTGCTTTCTTAACTTTTGGGACACTACAACCATCCACCTCATGAGACGTATCGCACTTAACTGAAGGGAGAGTCGTGAGCGACTTCGGCGACAATGAAATATTTACTGGCGGTGAACTGCGATTTGAGCGACGTAGAGCGACGTGAGCGATGTCGCTCATGTCGCTAGTCGCTTATTGCTCGTCGCTTGTCGGTCGTATCGTAGCCGAGGCCTTATAAGAATGGAAATAATTGAGACAATAATTGACTTTAAAAATACAACCTAGTGAAGAAATAGTTTTGTAATTGTTGTACTCAAACTAAAATTTAATATGTAAGGATGGTGTTTTAAAACATTTACCGTTTCAAAACGTTGAAAACTCATCATTAGCTAATAAGGAAAAACTACAATGAATGTATCTTTTAGCTCAGTTAATATTGTTAAAAGTAAGTAATTTTAGTTAATAGGATTACTGAGGTGGAAATGAGAAGAAACTTAGTAAGGTATAGAAACTATTTAATTGCAATCAGTTTAAGATGTCCAAATATAGAGTTTAAAAACACAAATGTTCAGTTGGAATAGCCTTTAATAACGCCGCCGCTGTAACCATAAAATGGCCATTTAAATCCTACAATCCGCAGACTAATTAGATATCGTGTGTTCTACTTTGTTGTCATTACGGCACCACGCCTCTGGAACAATCGTGGGTATAAGAACTGATATCTTCCTTGTAAATGTACAGTAGACCCTTAATTCAGGCTGAATTTGATATTTTTTACACAAATACAAATTGTAAAATAATATTTTACTTTTGACACTGTTTTATAGGAAATGCAATTTAATTAAGACACGCATCAACAACATATTTCAATTTATTCATAACTTGCTGTGCAAATAAGAGTATATATATAGTTGATAGCCGCAGGCTTCGCCCCGCAAATGATTTATAAAAACTATTACAGTTGTGTGTGCTGCATTCTGTGGTTAGCCCGTGGAACTACTACGAATCAAGATAAGCAGTTTGTACTTTCATCAGCTCAAACAAAATTGAATGTCCATAAGGAATACATGGGAACTTTGTCGGGGTCTCTGGCGAAGCCCTAAGGTCAGATCAGGATGAAAACTATTTAGTTTTCCTATTTGATGCCTAAAGAATCAGTGTACAAAATTTCAGCTCTCTACCTAGTGATGAGTGAGTTAGTCAGTCAGTCAGCCAGGGCTTTGCCTTTTATAGATATAAGAAGATAAACTAAGAATATTATTATCATATGTATTAAGGTAAGACGTAAATGACAGATCCGTTTTTTAACAAACGAAACCATTTGTGACCGCTCATTGAAAAATATATGAAAATGCAGGTCGAACATCTTGTTAAACCGTGGAAAATGGACTAACAATACAATCCAATAAACTAATAATCATTCGTTAATTTTTGAATAATTATGAATTTAATTTACATTACATTGGGGTAAAATAACACAATTTCAAACTATGCCATTTACTATTTGGTATCGATATATGTAAATAATGTTTAATCTGAATAAGGAAATAAATAAATAGATCCGTTCGAATACGGCAGAGACTCTACCGTCGTAAACCCATCAACCTCTCAAACTTTCCAGTATCAAAAGAACATCGAGCGTTTCAATCAACTGCACCGCGCTTCGTCAATGTCCGTCCGTAATCAAACTTTTAATTGAGTTTCTGATTTATTTTCTCGCGTTTTTGGTCATCATGAAGAAACATGTCTTGGAGAATAGATTTCAATAAAGCTATTACCGTCAAAAATAGTTATTCAGTAAGAAATTAGTGTCAAGGAAATGTTCGCTGATACTCATAATTAGTTCCGACGGTCGCAAGTCAATTAATTGAAAACCATCGAGACCCTTTTTTAACTGACCCTTTTTGTTATGTGGTTTATTATTATTGAAGGACATTTTCAAAATCTGAGTTTTGTTATGAGTTTAAATTATACAATGTTAAACGGTATAATGTAACATAATAACCATCCGAATTTTATTTCGTCTCAGTCAGTTGGAATAATCCATGTTTCTACTTACTTCATCACATACCTACTCACTCACTTAACTGTCCCATATCAGTCAGTTATTAGCCTGTTCATCTGACAATTGCCACTTTACCAAACATGACCACCAAGAACCTTATATTAAATGGCAATTATCGATCTATCGCCGATAGAGCAATCAATGTAATGGTTTTTGGAAAGGTTAAATTCCGTTTGAATATTGTCGTAATCACAGACAATTCATTCGTGCGCGATTGTGTGTGATGTTGTGTTCGTCGACTCCTGATCCATGTTACTCCGACAGGGAGTAGGCATGAACTACTTATCAATCTGATATAACGCACCAAAGGAACATTCCTTGTTGAGATATATTTTCCTTAGGAAATTACACACGTGCGTCTTGTTCCCCCTCCTTTTAGATATGTGAACTATTGAACATATGTTTATGAACAGCTAAAAACCCAATTACGTTTCATAACATCGAAAACTACTGTTTAAAGTGATAAGGGTGAAGTGGTGCCGGCTCTTGAACAAGGACGAATGCGCTAAACTCTCATTAACTGTTTCAAAACAACTGTTGAAATATGAAACTTGTCTACATGTGTATTTACACTGGATTTGATTAATACTGGTTGGTATGTTACTAGCTTATTGACATTGTATCTCATAAATAGGTGTTCATGCTATATGTTAAATAAATAATTCGTATGTTAACAATTAATCGATGTTTCAATCAATTTGTAATTTATGTTAGACTATTTACTGGATATGTTACTCAATCATAATTGAGTTCTGCAGAACTTTATTTAAATTGTTATTTTCGTTTGCAACTATTATTACAATTTGTTTTAAACACGATTTTAAAACTTTGATTTGATTTTAGCGAATTTCCCCTATAGGGAAGAAGCTATTACCGTAGGTCTCATGGTAAGATTTAAGCCCGAGACCATGACAAATTTTTTTTTTTAGGTCCCCAGATGACTAAAACACTATTCGTTCAAATTTATATATATGTATATATATATCTATATATATATATATATCTATATATATATATATATATATATATCTATATATGTGTCCGTGAATGCGATAACTTGAGTAAAAAACGTCCGATTTCGATGAAATTTGGCTCAAATGTGTAAAGTGACATTTATGACTTTAAGTTCGAAAACCAGAAAAATCGGGCCATGGTAAGGGGGGTTTATGGGGGTTTTAAATTTTCCAAAAATCGGTTTTTTGCATTTTTTACCCTACAATTTTTAAAACACTTAATTTTGGTTTTGACCATGTTATAGAGCTTAAAAAAACAAATAATATGGTATTTTGAATTATTAAGCTAGGTTAAGTGGTTGCGGAGAAAATCCAAAAAAACCTGCTCATAAATCTCCTATGTTAATCTTATGGGAAAAAGGTTTTTGGCTTTTCCTAAGTTAATTTTAATGTAAACTTCACATTTGCTTTTACCAATCAACTCAGCTCCACAAAACAATCATTTTGGTGTTTAAATTGTGATTCTATGTCCAACCGTTGCAGAGATATTCAAAGTGCTAAACACAGTACGTTGTCCAATGTTATCCTTATGGAGGATAAATAAAATTTGATATCTCCATTATTAATGAATGTATATTGATGAAACTTGGCACGTGGGGTCACGTAGAACTGGTATATTGATATTTGCACAAAAAATTGATTTTTTGTTAATTATCCCCGTAGCAGCGAACCTGCGTACTCAGCCCCCATGTTATTCTTATGGAGAATAAGTAAAATGTAATGACTCCCTTAATTATAAACATAAATTAATAAAACTTGGTATGTGGCTTCACCTTGTTGAGTTATATTGATATTTGCATAAAACCCCATTTTTTTAGTTCCTTGTTGCAGCAAACCTGCTTACTCATCACCAATGCTATTCTTATGGAGAATAACTAAACTTGTACATATCGCTTATATATGAATATATTTTTATGAAACTTGGTATGCGGCTTTATATGGTATTAAGACATATATTATGCATTGGAAATTCGCTGAGTACGCAGGTTTGCTGCGACGGGGGTATTTAATCATGTTCAAGAACATTTTGTTCTTTTTGCACTTTTACAACTAACACCCCTTCACTTCTATAACACTAATTTATTAAAATTAGCTGTACTAATGTATGATGTATCTACATTATATGAATTTATACGTATGTTTTATATGAATTTTAGAATAACTTAATTGTTCTATTGTTTAATTGTTCTTGTTAGTTACGCATTTATTTATATGAATGAATATGACCTTATATCAATTTAGCTTGAGATCTAGAGAAATCTCAGATTTAATTATCTGATTTAAATTGTTATTTGCGTTTTCCTTTAGATGTATATGTAAAGGCTATAATTTATGATAAATGTCAAGGGTATAAGAATTCGGAGGAATATCAGTCTAGAAGTCGATTAGCTTATTTCATAAAAGTTTTAATGAAATACCTTTAATATAATGTTAATGGTAACTTGGGGCACAGATCGTTATTTAATTTCTCAACCAAATGTGTCTTACTTTTCTTTGGAACCATAACAGCAAATTATTATTTAATCTGCTTTATCACATTTCTTTAAAATGTTTGAGTATTTACTAAACAGTTGTGCTCCTAATTTGATATGATTTTTTTCAAACACCAGTTGAATAACATTCCCCATTAAAGGAGCATGTTCCTAGAAAAGTTACACAGCTTATCCAACTATTAATTACAGAAAATAAGTTAGGCCAAGGTTTAAAAACATAAATTATTTTTCTAACATTGCCTGATAACGTCCATTTTACCGTAAAAAGTTACTTTAAAAAATTCGACTAAGGAGAAAAAATTTAAATATTTATTTATTTACAAACTAAATAAATATATTAAAATCGAACCGGTTGTTTTTATCGCAAAGTCAAATCTTTGGAGATAGGTTTTACAAAAGAAAGAGGGTAAATAAAGTAACACCGCGCGCTAGAGTGAGATAGTGTGATATATCGTAACTTGTATGTGATGGGAATTTATTTTCATCCTGCAATATTTCTACTTCCTGAATTTCCTAGCTTCCCATAAAGTGCAATTCACACAACTACATATTCATCACGTTTAAACTACACGATATTTGGTTGGCACAAACCCAGCCATTTTTTACTACTGATTTAAAAAGATGAATTATTGAATAATGTAAAAGAAGAGTAAGTAAAAAGTGTGAACGCTTTCAAGATAGCGATACAAAGTTATAAAACTTACTGATGAATAGGAATTCTAGCTATTTTATAAATTATTTATCACCATAAAATATTTTCGTTTTAGTTTGAAATTTTTTTACTATAGAACTATTTTATAAACTAAGTAATTTTCAATATTTTTTTCCATTAAAAGCAATGAATTTTAAAAACTTATAAAACAAAGCCCAAAAGCAATTATGTTTAACCGTATTGGCATAACAATTTCAGATAAAAACCGTAATTTGTTATAAAAGAAAATGCAATTAATTCAATAATAGGGTTCATAGTACGGCAAAAATTATTTGTTTTATTAATAATTCAATCCAGTTAAATTATCCACCATTACAACACATTTCGTCTAGTTAAATCTTTAAAAAATAAAATAAATCTAGATTGTATAAATAATTTTTTTAAATGCTAAAAATTAAAACCAACTTTATTGGGAATATTATTTTTAAATTTTTGGAAAGCGTTTAAGAATAACAAGAAAAAGATAATACGTTTTCCAGAAGATAGAGACGGTACAATATAACTTTAAATAGCGTTTATACCACTAATTTAAAAAAAATACTGCACTAACTTTTTTGTTTTAATTCGTCGCTCTGAAAATAGTCCTCTCTTGTTTAAATGTTCGTTATTTTGTTTGCCACACGAGCAAAAAACCTGTCAACAACACTCATGCGGTGTTATAAACAGAACTCACTTCAACGGTTAACCATTCATCTAAAGGAAAGTTGTGACGAATATAACTTGATATTAAAGTTTCAACATACAAGTTCAATTGGTTTTTGTTGAAAGTTTTACGTGTAAATTATCAATATAACTGTATTTTTAATTATTTAATTGAGTTTTATATTCAATTAATTTATATAGGGCAACTTCTGTTACTAGGCCATAACATTATACCACAACCATAAAAAAATTAAACCCATGTGGAACTACAGTAAAATAATTATAAAAGTTTTCGAACCTTAGTTATAAAAAAATGTATTAATTATACACCTAATGTCAATCAAATATAAATATAAAATACAGTGAAAACTCACTGCAACACTTAGTGAAGGGCAAAATTAAATAATATATGAGAAAACTTATATGGTTAAAATTACATACATTTGTTATCAGTCATAAGTGGAAATCGCCTTTAAAGATGCATAAGACGTTTTAAATAATTTATGACACAGCAATCGTCCTTTTAAACATCAAAAAATATTCTTTTAGCGATAAAACTCCAAGAGGTCCATAGATATAATGATAATTATTACACTTATTTTTCTCTTCCTGAGGGCAATTTATCTTAAACTAGTGGCTTAAAGGGGCTATAGCCCCTAACATATGGTTTTTGAGTAAGTGGATAATCACAGCTGATCATTACTTTATTTTGCTTATTAATAAAAACACTATCGTGATATTTCCATAAGAAAATCATTGGATCATTGAAGTCCAGTGGGGCGTAGCCCACGTAATTTTTGATATTTCTGATATTTTTCCCACCGTCCGTGGCCCTCAAGCTTTAAAATGAATCGTCATAACCTAACTTAACTTCTTCCTAGCTTGAGATATTTCGTGGGGACCGATTCGCTTACGGAATTAAATATATAGACAATTTGTTAACCTATTTGTCAGTGGATTTCAGTGAAAATCAGTTTGTGTAAATTACATACAAGTTGCATTATATTAAATATATCGTTGTATTAATAATATTTTAAACTGCTCGTTACATTACATATAATTTATTGTTAATATATCGTTTATCGTTGTTATCGTTTATATATATATATATATATATATATTATATATCATTACTTATGTAACTACAATAGTTATTTCTTTTACCCCAAATTATTCTAAATTCAATCCCTATTACATCGGTTCAATAGGTTAGTATTTTACTTATTAAACCCTTCAGCAGATTAATATTTCTTATAATATCCAATAAGAGGAGAACGAGACGTGAAAGGAAGTTAGCAACTAAATTGTTTCACAGTGTTTCGAAATGGTGACTCAGCGAAGACCTTACGAAGACACTTCTGATATTTGCTGACTGATTGACAGACATACAACACAGACTAAATTTATAACAAGACATTCCACAATAGTGAGTAATATCGTGGATGCAGAAAAAGCCGAATAATATGGAGAGATATACATCTCTAAAAACGTGACCAGAAAACATAGATGCTATGCATTGTACTTTGGTACATGGACATAGACTACAATAGACTACGTATTCGGTCATCCTGAAACACATCTACCTACGTGTTAAAGCAACTACAGAGGCGTCTATTAATGAAAGACAGGAACTGTAAACAAACATACAGACGAATCTGCAACTACGTGTTGGCAACTCAAGACTCAAAGAGAATGAACATACAGCGACATATACAGAAGCTTGTCTGTACACATGCATGTCTGCCTTTCACGCCATGTAAGCTTCGCATTAGTTTGGGGTACTACATAGGTCTTTGGACTCACGTCCTACATAATAGTTTCCTGTATTGTAAAAATTAACAGTCTGTAAAAAAATAAACAGATAAAAAAGCCAAATAATGTACAGAAAATATTAACTACAAATAAAAATGTCTACTAACAAATGTTTGTTGACACATGTCCAATATATATTACACCTTCTTATAACTTGCAACTTGTTTGCAACATCCACAATTTTTAAGGTTGAATAAAAAACAACTGAGCGGTAAAAACAATACCAATTGAAACTGAAAAAAGTGAATTGTGTCAGAAACACAACCTTGACTTCATATTGTGGTATTTATAATTTATAAATCAGGGAAGGCCTTTTAAACTTAGAAACATCCGTTGGTTCCTTTTTTCCTTGTTCTCGTCAGCAAGGCGAGTTGACATTCGTTGAATAGCCACGTTTCATCTTTCACCGATCAACTTTTGCTGTCAATAAATATAATTTGAAAGAAAAAAAGTTTATTGTTCATAAACAAAATTTAATAGCGCACAAACTCCGCTGGCTATGCACTTGTTGAATTTTAAAGTTTCCCGAAGAATTAAAATTGGAAGCTAAAATTAAAAAATACCAACCAAGGTAAATAAAATTATATTTATTAAATTGTGTTTTTCAATTAAGGTTACATTTATAACTTGGGTTACATAATGATTATTTTCGCTTAGGCAAAATATTAAAATATTACATCAACAAAATCTTATTAAAAAATGATTTCAATTATTGGGCTAGATTTTGTTTCTTTAACTTAGCGGAAAACACTAAATTAATTCAGATAACACAGATTATACGAGGCGAAAATAACACATTTCTCACATTAATAATACCAATATTTATTTCAGTATACACGTAAATAATAATATAGAAAAGTTTATTTTTTAATTATTATTCGTTTTAAATAAGAAAAGGGTATTTAATTATCAATTTGATCCATTGCCAAAATCGGGGAGGATAACATAACAACTAAACAGTATTCAAGTAAAATTAATATACATTTAATAACAAGATTAATCATAATTCCGCGTGAGGATCGTAAGGCTTGGCTATTGTATGTTATCGGTAATTCTAGGGTGAAGATATAACAGGGTACAAATAAATTCCCTTCTTCATGCTTCTGATGCTATTCCTCGCACCCCAGCACGTAGTAGATGGATCGATCTTTCTCTTTTTCTCTCACAATCAACAAAGCTCCAAATATTTCCTTAGTTATCATACATAACCAAATCACTATCTCATAAATTGTAGAATATTCATTATTCCATATCGTGAATTCTGGTTTTTGGTTTTAAATTTTACTTGGAAAAATTTCTTAATCAGTTTCATAATTTTTCGTGGCTTAATCAACTGGCATAATTTCAAGTACAAACTTCAAAATAACTAATCAAAATTCCTTATTGGGATACAGTAGTGTTATTAAATTTCACACCATCCCACCGATTTTTAGTTAAGCAAATATGGAATTGGTAAACATGGAAATATAAAGAATTCGTTTAAGTAACCAAGCGGTAGATGGTTATTTAACCACGGCACTTAATCTTACTCTGCACATTTAGGTTAAATTCTAGAAAACCGTTGGCTTTATTATTGAAAGTTGGGCAAGAATCAACAATATTCTAAATTAACAATATGAGCGTGACGTGTTGAAAGGAGAGACTTGCATGCAGTGCCAGGGCTGGAGAGAGATAGGGAGTGATATGTGTTGTTACAGCGTACTGAGAGGGATAGAAATACAGGGGTATATTGCTGGTGAAAAACATACATCTTTAAAAGAAATAGAAAAACTTAGCCAGGATATTTCTTAGGTAAAAACAAACAATATTTAATTGTTTAATGTTTAGTCCAACTTTACTAAGTTTTTTATCTGTTTGTATTTGATTGCAAAAATGTTTCATAAATATAAAATATATGAAGACAACTCGGTTTATTAGTTTTACTGACTTACATGCAAGCTACTAATTAGAAACTAACAAATACACAACTATATGGAAATAACCTGGTGGGTGAGTTGTGAAACCTTGGATCAGTAATATCTGTCCACCTTGAATATATATTATTAATAAAGTGCTTACCTGGAGTGGTATTCATTTGTAATGATGCTTTTGGTATCTAAATACTTTAAAGGTTACAATAATTTAGGACCTTGTTTTTTAAAATCTGGAGCGACTTATCATCAGGCAGTTCGCTAAAGCATCGTTATTTTTACTAAATCATTAGTCTTAGTCTCCGATGTGTATTTAGTACTTACACACTATCAAGTATACACAATCCGGACTAAAAATAAATAATAAGAATGCTGATTTAATTGGTATGTAGGGAAAACGATCTACTGTAAACCAATTTGAAATTGGTAGACTTTGGTTGTTACAATCTCGTTTTAAGTGTTCAAACTAGGATTATCCAATACTAGTATTGTCCTGAAATACCTTTAGCAATAGGGTTCGCCCTACAGTAGAAATATTTATAAATATAAGGCAAAGATATAGGGTTATTTTTATACAAAATTCTGTAACAATATAAAGCAATGTTTTAAATTTTAGGGAATACATGATAAGAACCTCAAATAAATTAAAATAACGCCAAATAATTTATAATATTCTTGATAGTACAGATAAAATAATTTACTAGGGTATGTATTCAAAAATGTATTGCTAGTTAATTTATAGTACTTAAGCATTCAGCTCTGAACCGAATGCAACAAGTTATCATAAGTAACAAAAACAAACAACCGAAAGAAAGTTATTTCGGGAAATGTAGTCTGGTCCCTCATAATTCACTTGGTAGGAAATATAAGGGTGAAGAAATATTACAGGGTGAAGAAAAATTCCCATCACACGGCAATAATGGAGAAGATATGTGTGCGCCCTCTCTCTCTAGCTCACGGAACGTGAGTTTTCTATCTCTCTTGCACATTGTAACAATGCATTTCTATCATCCTCGCTCTCACGTACTGCTGCAGTATGTTTCTATTCCACTTTTCTTGTTCAAGCAAACGCTTATGCCTACCATATTTCATCTTTCCCTTGGTATCAATGCGAAGAAATGTTATTACTCTTCCCTTCCACCAAAAGAATGATTTATTCTACAAGCTGCGGATGCTAATAAAATTTACTTCCGGCAAAAGTGATAAGCAGGCTTGATTAATTTTTACAATCTATGAATGTTACTAATTGCTGTTATTCCTGTCCACCAAATCAACTTATCATATTTCTTAGTAACACTCTCTATGAATGTTACCAATTGCTGTTATTCCTGTCCAGCAAATCAACTTATCATATTTCTTAGTAACACTCTCTATGAATGTTACCAATTGCTGTTATTCCTGTCCACCAAATCAACTTATCATATTTCTTAGTAACACTCTCTATGAATGTTACCAATTGCTGTTATTCCTGTCCACCAAATCAACTTATCATATTTCTTAGTAACACTCTCTATGAATGTTACCAATTGCTGTTATTCCTGTCCACCAAATCAACTTATCATATTTCTTAGTAACACTCTCGTTCTATTTTTTTTCAACTCCAACGGCATTTTTTTTTAATTGAGAAAACGAAAATTAACATTCATAAACAAAGCATATTACGGCATTTTGTTCTAATAAGGAAAAGGATGTAGATGTAACATTTTAGCAGTAGTTACTGTATATACGGGATGTAATAAAAGACGTCTTACAACACTTAAGATATATTTACACTTACTGATTCACATACAGACGGTAAACATATATAAAAGATGGTACTAGGCTATCGATTTCGACCAGTCACACCAGTCATCATCAGGCCAATGAGAGAACTTTTTATTTATATATTTAAATAAGTAGTATTTTATAATGCTTTAATAGTTGACCTTGACAAAATGAAGAAGTGATTTGAACAAATGATGTAATGTCAATGCAATTACGAATGTGTACAAGTCTGTAACAATAGGTACCAATTAAAACGAGTCACTATAAAGCTTCTAAACAAAGACAGCATTAAAACCGCGTGCAGAATCCAATTGTGAAGCACTTTTGAAGTTTAAATGAATGTAATCTGTGTAACTTTATGATAGAGATTTGTGTTATTGTTTTGATAACGGAAAATAAAACTCTTGTAATTAACTAGCAAATTACATTACGTTAATTAAATCCTAAAATTATATTACTTAAAGAATAACTGATAAAGGAGAGACATTATGTAAGAAAAATTCTCAAAATAACTTGAAGAAAAGCAAAAGTCTAAACAAGTCGAAGTCGAATTCGGCGGATGAATTGGAAAGGAAACAGAATGACGAGATTTGTAAACGTTATTGCATTCAATAGACTTCAAAGGTAAAACTGTTTTAAATTCCTGAGAACCCTCGGGATGTCCTTAAAGAGGAATCTCTCAGGAAACCTGCTTCAGTATCTGACCTCAGCTGATGCGTGTGATTCCAAACAGCGAAAAGGTTACTAGTATTTAGACAAGGTCTCCTTTTTACAAATTTAAAATCTTGTTCAAATATACATTAAAACTAATTTAAAGCTCAATGTATTTATCAATGTAATAATAAACTCAATACGTATTTAAATTTGTTTAGTTTCTACCTCAGCTACTAGTATCTGCAACTGAATAAATCTACTAATACATTAACTCTAACTCTGGTAAATTTACTTACAACAAATCTCACCGGACGTCCCATTAACTCTTGACATACCTGTAAAAAAATACATAAATTATTATAAAACTCACGACAGTTTAGGCATTCATGAAAAATATTACAGTTTACCAATTTTAAATTGGTTAGGTTCAACTCAATGAGTTTTGTATTGTACAAATCAATTCCCAGAACATGCAATGGCCTTAACATACAATTAAAACCCATGTATTTCGACTCATGAACCCACAAATTGTGAAACCACATTGCGTGCACTATTTTGGAAAAAATTTAAATTAATTATCGCATGGTTTTTCGCGGAGGGTGTTCCCTGACCGAGAGAAAGATCTTCTCGTCCCTGATACCTACACATTTGTTTTTTGTGGATAAGTAGTTCTGCAGCTTGAGATGGGTTCCGAACCACCAGAGCACGGCATTATCACGTATAAGTCCTTGGTAATTGGCGGGGATCGAACCCGGGACCTTCAAAACAAAGGCTCGCGCTCAAACCACTACATCAAGCCAAGTTACCACCCATTAGGTATAAAAAACCTCGATGTAGCGCGGGGTAACGATTCAGGAGAACGGGAAACCATTTCAATTGAAAATCTTTAAAACCCCACTTAACCCAACAATTGTCTACTATGAAGCAATCCGCAGCATTCCGCAGCTGCATTCTTGATGCAGAGGAAAGTGCAATATGCAGGCCAGTTAATGACCTCAGATTCCTTCGGTCTCGTATACATCCTAACTAAGTGTTTGGGTCATTGCGCCTATACCCGATATAATATGTTTGTAAAATATGCAAAATGTAAATTAATATTTTTATTATATATTAGTAGAAGATTTCCTGTTAAGTTGCAGACGATATTTAGATGGCTGTGCAGACGCGTAGGTCTCTTGTAGGTACTAAAAGTTCAAATCTGTTCGTTGGAAACTGTTGTCCGATAGACTTGAACCCTCCTCGTTGAAATAGTAAGTTTTGTAATAATTAATTTGTTTTATGCATTTATCATGAATTGTTATTATGTTGAGATAAATATCTAGATGTTATTGTATGTTTGTAAAGTAATATTTTTCATTAACTATTTTATATAACTTGTAAAACTTAAAATCAAATGTGAGGCAAAGCCTGTTTCGTTTTGTTTGCCCAGAAGCTCATGATTTAAATAATACAATTTTGATAAATTTTGAATGTTAATTTTGAATGTATTTTTAATTGATTTTAAATATTGTAAATTAATTCGTCTGTTCCATTTGTTTATTTGCAGACGAGGTTTATGGGATATATCTTGGATCGGACACAGCCACTTCCAATTAATGTAAGATCCACCTTATTTTATTTTTATTCAAAAAGGCATAAGGATTTAGAAATTTCCACCAGTTATTAAAGAAATGAATTTATTGTTTGATATTTAACAAATAATTAAAGTGTTCAGTTCAACAAATCATTCTTGTTTTCATTTACATGCCTCTTGGTAAAAATGTTGGTGATATATTTCTAAATTAATTATAATGTTGCCCTAATTGGCAAATCGGGTATACATTAGTTGCGCAACTCTGCTGATATTAAACCAACAAAACCAGAGGTTATGTAAAAATTGACATGAAGATAACCAAATTGATGTCCAGATAACAACATGTCCTGTCAGTTGTTATCACTACCCAGTCAGCTGATTTATCTTACAATATGAACTTCAAGATAATTGAACTAGTCTACAATATGAAGTATAATTTTACCTGGAATCATGAACACTCATATTAACATAACCTTCAAATATTTTAAAGCCTAGATTACTTTGAAGGACAATTTTCTAAACCATTCAATTCAAATTTTGTGTATTAAATTATGATTGATATATAAATAGCTTATTTATCTTGGAGAATTGTGCAATTCAGTGCTTTAAAATTGAAATAAAATAAATTCTGCTTTAAATTCAGTGGTAATATATAAATATTTATCTACGTCAAGAATATTTTATGTTATAGATTAGTATAATGTGTTCTAAATACAATTTGAATTATTTGAACAAAGAAGAATTGAAATATGAACTTACTTTAAGGGCACAACAAATAACCAATGGAGATGTAGATTCTATGAGAAAACTTTTAAGAAATTCTTTGCATGTAAAACCTGATGTTAATAATTTGTCAAATAACTATACGTTACAAGAAGAAATTGATTGTATAAGCCAAAAGTACGAACTAATTACTACTCTGATTGAACAATGCAGTGAAAACCCAAATAAACTAAAAATTGCAAAAGTTAAAGCCAAATTGAGTCATCTAAAAATTAGAGTAACGAATTTATTGAAATGCAAAATTGACCTTCTGCAAAAACAAAAACTTGAAGATGTAAATAGTGAACTAACCTTAGCTATAGACAATTTTAAAACCATTGCCGGTGTTATTAGTTCTGAGGAAATGGATAAATTTGAGCAAAATCTTAACACGTCACTCATTGAAGATGAAGAAATGTTAGGGAAAATTGAACAACATCGACCCGATGCAACCACACATGTTACATCCACACCACACCACGAGGCCCACCGACCTAACCTAACCACTGCAGTCCCCACCGCTACATCACTCAAAACACTCATTGCTCCTAATCAAAACGTAACTCATCATCCCCCTGAAATCATTCAACAAGCTACAACTACTAACCCTTACAATTACAATATTATTGGGAAATTAACAAATCCTATGGAAAACTACTTACAAAAATTTCCAGTGTGTAACGGACTTGAAACAAGCCCTCTACTACAATTTCTGCGAAATATTGTAAACATTCAAAATGAAACTACTTTGAGTCAAAACGAGCTATATGAAATACTACCCATATATTCAACGCCCCCATTGGTGAACAAAATTTTGGAACATAAAAACGCCCAAAAGTCCATAGAACTACTTCATTCTGATATTTTAAGCACCTTCATTCCAATCACATTAAGGGAAAAGTTAAAGCAAGACTTAATATTTCGACCGCAAAAGCCCAATGAACCACTGTCTATATATATAAATGAAGTGAAAATGAACCACGAAATCTTGAAAACTGATTTAAGCGAAAACCAATTGGTTTCATTTATCAAAAACGGCATACACCCTGATATTAGAAATAAGTTAGTATTCGAGAAAAACCCAGAAACTTTTGCTGATCTTGACCAGTTGTGCATAAATGTAAATAATGTGTCATACAACGATTTTGTCAGAAATCATGTGTACCAAAATTCCCGTAATGAGGTTCAAATGCATAACTCGCATAGCCCCCCTAGTTCAAACATCAGAGACAATTATAGGCCTCAATTCAAAAACGTCTCGAGAAATCCAAACTTAACACCTGCTGGTGCGAAAGTATGTTATCACTGCAACAGACCAGGCCATATCGCCCGACAATGTTTTCGAAAGCAAAAAAACTACTAACGCCGGGAGAGAAAAATACATCGCCGCCTAACAATTTCTCTTCTGAAGGCACAAACCCGTTAGGAACATCTAGAGATTACAATTATCAGCATTCCCCAGATTTCAAAGGCGAACTGAGAAAATTAGTCAAAGGTTATAATAACTTAAAATCGCCTAAATTAACTAAGATTAAAGGAAAGACTATAAATTATTTACCTTGTGTAAACATCTCATTGGATCCAGAGTTGAATACCACAGCATTATTAGATACCGGAGCGAGTAAAAACTTTATCAGTGAAGACTTATATAATAGGTTATTTATGAAGAAATTAATTATTAGTGAAAATAAATGGAGTGGAAATATCTTAGCTGCCAATGACAATCCCGTGGAAATTATGAAGGAATGCAAGATAAAAATAAAAATGGATAAATATTGTTGGGTAGAACAATTCTTAGTAATTAAACAAAATTACTTCCACATGATTTTAGGCCATCCTTTTATGACCAAAAATGGCTTGAACCTGAACTTTGCGTCCCAAACGTGTAATTTTGCATTTGATGTGAAAAATAAAATTCAGATGATTAGTAATGAAAATTCTGAACAATTTCGCTCGCTTATGCTTAAAATTGGTACTGTCGAAATGACAAGGGAAATTGAGGAAATAGTAAATAATCACCCTGAAGTATTTACTGATAAGATAGGAGCCGCCTTAGACTTGGAAGTGGAATTAAAATTGACTGATAACAAGCCTGTAAATATTCGTCCTTATTACTTAAGTCCTCCTGCTCTAAATAAGATGAAAAATATTATTGATAATTGGTTATCTGAGGGAATTATCGAAGAATCAGTCAGTGAATTCAGCAGCCCTGCATTTTTAACAAAGCAAGACAGATTAGTGATAAATTATACTGAGCTAAATAAGAAATTAGAAAAAATGAATTACCCTTTAGGAGACCTACAAAACATGTACCAACATTTACAAGGCGCAAAATATTTTACTATTATTGACTTGAATAAAGCATTTTTACAGTGCCCTCTTGCAGAGAATTCTCGAGATATCACTTCATTTAGTACGATTTTTGGTAAATACCGAATGAAGAGAGTCCCTTTTGGTTTGCAATGTGGAAGTTCAGTACTAGCAAATTATCTCGATAAGATGTTTAGTGATATAAAATTTAAATACCTAATCAACTTTTGTGACGACATCCTCATATACAGCCCCGACAAAGAGTCACACCTCGAGCACCTTAAAGAAGTAGTAAAACGCCTATCTTCACATAAATTGACGGTAAACCCGCAAAAAGCTAAGTTTTTCTGTAAGGAAATTAGTTTCCTTGGTCACCTAATTAAACACAACACGATCACCATTGATCCTGCAAGAACGACAAGTATTTCTAATTTCCCAATCCCTAAGAACGTCAAGCAAGTACGTCAATTCACCGGAATGTGTTCTTTTTGGGCAAAATACATACCAAAATATGCGGAAATTTGTATACCTCTACACAATTTGAAAAAGAAAGGATCTAAGTTTATGTGGGATGAAAAATGTCAGCAAGCCTTTGACACCTTAAAAAGAAATATCGCAAATCCCCCTGTGCTTCAAATGGCCGATTTTTCAAAGGATTTTGTCCTCCAAACTGACGCGAGTCAATTTGGTGCTGCGGGTGTATTATTGCAATATAATGAGCAAAATGACTTAATGCCGATTGCTTATTATTCCAAAAAATTCACGCCTAACGAGTTGAGGTATAGTGTCTACGAAAAAGAAGCCTATAGTATTATATTATGTATTGAAAAATGGCATGAATTTTTAGAGGTCAGACCTTTTAAGGTAGTCACCGACAATATGGCTCTCTCATTTATTTTGGAAAAGAAAAATAAGCTTATCATTGGTCGTTTAGGACGTTGGGTTGAACGGCTATTAAATTTACCCTTCACTATCGAACATATAAAAGGAAGTGACAATAAAGTAGCAGACGCCTTATCACGTATATTTGACCGACCGAGCGATGAAAATCGAACGGCGATCGATGTCGAAACCCCGGATGTATCTACTGTAAATATAATTAAGGAAGAAATACCTAACAACCTAAATAATGTAAATAAATGTTTGGTAAATAAAACTAACATGATTAGATCTGAGAGACATGAAAAAGAAAATATATTTATTAATGTCATGCATGCATTACCTTTTGATTTCCAAGGATTAAAGTATCATCAAGAAAAGGATGAGGAATGTAGAACTATCAAAGAGAGTATTGTAAATAAGGTTAATAACGCAAATTTTACCCTCAAAGATGATATTGTAATGTATAGGCGTAAAATATATTTACCATCAAATCTTATCAGTGTTGTATTTGCCTTTTATCACAATAGTGTGATAGGTGGACACTTAGGAATTTACAGAACTCAGGCGAAGATAAATGAACATTTTTATCACTCAAAGATGAACGACACAGTAAAACAAATGGTAAAATCATGTACAGTATGTAAAATGTCAAAAAGTGAACAAACTAAGTATGAAGGCAAATTAATATCAGTGCCTATAGAGCAAACAATGAACACTGTATTTATCGATATTCTTGGACCCCTACCTCGTACAAAAAATATGAACCAATATGTATTAATACTCGTAGATGGTTTCAGTAGATTTGTATGGTTGTATCCGTTGAGAGATTGCAAAAGCCGCTTAATTATTGAAAAAATGAAACAAACTTTCGATAATTTCTCGATACCACGAATAATTGTATCCGACAATGCTAGTTACTTTGTCTCTAAAGATTTCAAGAGTTATTTGTTTAATAACCATATACAGCACCGTCGTATAGCTGCATACAGAGCGAATGGCAACCGTTGTGAGAGATACTTGAGGGAAGTTAACACAAGTTTAAGGTGTTTTTATTCTCACGATCACACTTTATGGGACTCTGATCTAGGATTAATTCAGCTATCATTAAACACTGCAAGAAATTCCTCCACTAACTCCACAGCCTTTGAAATAATGTTTTTTCACCCTTGTAATAATGCACTCACTAATCTATGGAATATTCAAGACCTTGTATCCAATAAATTAAATCCGGAGCAGAAAACTGAAAACTTGAAAAGAGCTATGAACAATATCAAGAGAAGTATTGCGAAAAACAGAAGACGTGATAAATATCAATTCCCTCGGTGCAATCATCCCTTTAAAGTCAATTCACTAGTTTACATCAAAACTCATTTCCTCAGTAATAAGATAAATAGATTTTCAAAAAAATTAGCGCCTAGATACATTGGACCTTACAGAATTTTGTATTTCATAAGTGAAGGTACTGTTTTAGTGCAAAATGTAGAAAACTTGGAAGATGTGCGAAAATTACATATTTATGATTTGAAGCTATCGTAAATGAAAGAAGAAATTTTAAGCCGTGAAATATGCTTGGAAACATTTATGAACTACCCATGACTTCGAGAAGAACTACAACTGTTGTAAATATAATTTAAGTGATGTTTAAAACAAAGTGACATTTATTTGAGATAATATTTGAAATAAAAGAAATATATTTATAAGTATGAAATATTGAGAAAACTATTTAAAGTAAAAGGGTCAAATTATATTTAATTGTCAAATAATTAAGGGATTGTTTAAATGTAAGCAAAATATCACTGTCCGCTGTCAGTTAGTATAAATGTTGAATAAATGTTGTATGTAAGAGTATATATGTGTGAAAGTATGAGCCGCGGCGTATAAATGTGAATGAATTGATGAAAGTAGAGTGAATTTATATTAGGTAGTTTTAAGGATACACGTTGTCACGACACACATTTTTCACACGCATTACTAAAATCACACTACACTAAAACACACTGAACACAAAAGCACTTCACACTAAAACAAATCACTTAAACTAACACAGAACACGACACACAGACAAACATACGCACTGGATTCGGTTTAGTTGAGAACTGACCTCAGACAGGATATCTATTGAAAAGTGAAAGTTATTTTGGGAGGAGTATTTACCGTTAGTTTCTTCAATATGACTCATATTACATACTGAAATAAATAAATATTGCTCAAAAATGATTGTAAATAGTTAATTTAGTTGCTTTTTATCTCAAAATCTTTTATTATGTTGTATCTCAATATAAAATTTCTATTAAACTATATGTAAATATAATTAAAGATTAATTTGATTTGTAAATGTAAACAAACATCAGCAAATGTGAAATCTTATGCTATCTAGCGGTGACAGATGGAACTAGTTGAGTTAAATTGCGTATTGCAACGCTAGAGTTCAGCACCTGTCAAGTGAATTTACTTCTGTCACAAGTTAAATTATTAAGAAGAAGACTAAGAATTTTTATGTTTAAATATTTGCACCTTGATATATATATTTGAGGATTTATTTTAAGTAAGAATTTATATTAGAAATAGTTATTATTTACATTTTGATATTTTTTTGGTAGGGGGATATTTATACCCGATATAATATGTTTGTAAAATATGCAAAATGTAAATTAATATTTTTATTATATATTAGTAGAAGATTTCCTGTTAAGTTGCAGACGATATTTAGATGGCTGTGCAGACGCGTAGGTCTCTTGTAGGTACTAAAAGTTCAAATCTGTTCGTTGGAAACTGTTGTCCGATAGACTTGAACCCTCCTCGTTGAAATAGTAAGTTTTGTAATAATTAATTTGTTTTATGCATTTATCATGAATTGTTATTATGTTGAGATAAATATCTAGATGTTATTGTATGTTTGTAAAGTAATATTTTTCATTAACTATTTTATATAACTTGTAAAACTTAAAATCAAATGTGAGGCAAAGCCTGTTTCGTTTTGTTTGCCCAGAAGCTCATGATTTAAATAATACAATTTTGATAAATTTTGAATGTTAATTTTGAATGTATTTTTAATTGATTTTAAATATTGTAAATTAATTCGTCTGTTCCATTTGTTTATTTGCAGACGAGGTTTATGGGATATATCTTGGATCGGACACAGCCACTTCCAATTAATGTAAGATCCACCTTATTTTATTTTATTCAAAAAGGCATAAGGATTTAGAAATTTTCACCAGTTATTAAAGAAATATATTTATTGTTTGATATTTAACAAATAAATAAAGTGTTCAGTTCAACAATCATTCTTGTTTTCATTTACATGCCTCTTGGTAAAAATGTTGGTGATATATTTCTAAATTAATTATAATGTTGCCCAAATTGGCCAATCGGGTATACGCCATCGCACGCCGTAGCTTGTAAATTTATTTCCGACTATGAGAAGTGGTTCATTTTATTTTAATGATTTTAAAAATTAATAGATGTCGAATTTATGAAAAAGTTATATTAAGTTTTATTAATAAGGCCAAGTTTTTTTTATTTTAATATACTTCATAACAATGTTTTGTACTAGCCAACACCACGTTTTTTGGCAATTATTAATGTATTCAGGTGTAATATGAGCTTTTTCAAAAGCACGTTAAAATGTTTATTGTTCGCCATTGGCAATATGTATTGGAAGTAAAATTGCACAACAATTATAGATAACGCAATTAAAATAAAATAATATAATAGAACAATAAAATAACAATTTAGAGACAATCCAGACACTAAGTTAAAGCAGCACATGATGGGGTTATATTTGCATTTGCTTACTTCCATAAAAAACGATAAATCTGTAAATACTTTTAAGTATTTTGAGTGTTTAGGAAGAACACAAACAGAATAAAATTTAATTTTTAGCTCAATTTTGGTTTACTAGTTTTATTTCAAGCGTTAATAAATTCAATTTAAAATGTGTAAACTCTCAAAAGAGGACAGTCATAATGATTAACATTTTAATAATTAAAACGTGTTTTTTTCAAAATTACTCATTATATGCAATAATAATTAAATGATATGTCTAACAATAATTTAGGATAATTTAAACAAGTCATCTTTTCGCAGCTGTACCACGATCTTGTACTACAGATGTGTCATCATTACCCCATCTCTCAGCGCGGTCGAAGTTCGCCGAACGTGCCGCTGTTAGTAATGTCTGCAACAATAAACGACGTATGCGTTACAACACGACGGTGCCGTTTAGGGCAATTGTAAGGGCTTTATACCACCGGCACGCCGCGTGATGCGGTTAAAAGGCTTTACTAACTTTATAAACAACTTCGTTCCGTGGGAAGTGTAGCTGGAACTCGTTGTTGAAACACATTGTTCCGTTTAACCATTGAAACGTTTCTTATTCAAATCTCAGAAACAAATACAATTAATCTATCTTAATATATAAAATCCAAATACCACTGACTGACTAACTCACCCACTCACTTATTCACTCATCAAGAAATCTCAAAAACCACAGAACGGATTGCAATGAAATTTGGAACATAACTTCCTCTTGGGTCTTAGGTGCTCACTAAGAAAGGATTTTCAGAAATTCCCATAGGGCTCCGTCCCACGGGAAGTCGAAGTTACAATCCTGTGTTATTCTTATGGACATTCGCTTTAAGTTTGAGCTGATGAAAATACAAACAGCTGATCTTGATTCGTAGTAGTTCCACGGGATAACCACAGAATGCAGCACACACAACTGTCAGTTTTTAGCGAATTTCGCCTACAGGGAAGAAGCTATTACCGTAGTCGGCATGGTAAGACCTAGGCCCGGGACCATGATAACTTTTCGTTTTGAGGTCCCCAGATGCCAAAAACACCATTCGTTCAAAACGCGTGCGTGCGTGCGTGCGTGCGTGCGTGCGTGCGTGCGTGCGTGCGTGCGTGCGTGCGTGCGTGTGTGTGTGTGTGTGTGTGTGTGACTATGGGTGCTATAACTTTCGTAAAAATGATCCGATTTTGATTAAATTTGATACAAACATGTAAAGGAACAGTTATGACTTTATGTTCGAAAACCAGCCAAATCCCTCTATCCAAAGGGGTATTTTGGAGGGGGGGGTTTGTACCCAAAAAAGTTTTTTTGTTTTGAGGTTTTTATATATAATATTTTAGTAAATCAAATGTTTGTTTTCACCATTAAATTCAGCTTAAAAAACCAACAATTTGGTGTTTTGATCATTACTCTACGTCAAATGGTTACAGAGATATTGCAAGTGCTAAACTACGTTGTCCAATGTTATCTTTATGGAGAAAAAGAAAAATTGTATATCTTGCTTATTTATCAAATTATCCTGACGAAACTTGGTATATTGCTTCATACCGTTGTGGTTTATTGCTATTTGCACAAAAAAAGATTTTTTGCCAATAGTTCCCGCAGCAGCAAACCTGCGTACTCAGCCTCCATGTTATTTTTTGGAGAATATGTAAAATGTTATCTCCCTTAATTATTAACATATATTAATAAAATTAGGTAAACTTCATCTAGTTTAGTTATAACAAAATTTTCATAAAACCCTATTTTTTGTGTACCTTGTTTCAGAAAACCAGCATCCTCAGACGCCATGTTATTCTTATGGAGAAGAATAGAAATTTCATAAATAATTTGTTTATAAATGCATATTGGTGAAACTTTGTGTGTGGCTTTAAGTGGGATTAAGATACATTTATATGCATTGGAAATTCGCTGAGTAGGCAGGTTTGCTGCTACGGGGATATTTATATATTAAGATTATTTGCGGGGCGAAGCCTGCGGGAACAGCTAGTTGTATAATAAAGTAAACTAAACGTACGGTGTACCGTAATTTAACTAAGTATATCTTCAATATATGTTTATACAGTATCAAACATTTAATTTGCGTATCAAACGTTAAAGTGTAACATAGTGACAAATAAATGCAGTTTCGTGTTCAATACTATAAAAGGAAACTTCGCATTAACACTCCCGATAGGGATAGTGCAGCAAAATAAGTCTACCGTATTTTATAAATGTTAATTAAATATTATTTAGTGTGTATCTTAAGAATTAATTAATGATATAGTGAGAATTATGATCACAAAATTACCTTATAAAACTAAAGCTGAAGTAACAATTATAGTCAAATTATTTTAATTAAATACAATGCAACAACACATTTATTTTACTAGTGCAACCATTCTCGAGTAACAAACAATTTAAGTGTCAATTATATTACGAGTATTTCGAGCTTTAAATCAGGATACTAATTGTACTTCCTTTATAATTGTTATTGTTAGCAGTCGGGTTGTCAGCTCTTAGAACGTTACCCTAGATTGTAAAAGGGTTTAATGTTTAGTACAACCGAGAACTACCGAGTTGACTACTTTGGAAATACTGTAATGGGTAAAACTTATAATCCTTCTAAACTTAAATCACACACGCTGCGTAATGGATTTCAATATTAATTTACTTTTCATTACTCTACACACGAAAGTACACTTTCTAAACTTAAAATGAGCTAAGAAAATAGGTTATTCCCGCTACTGCACGGAAAAATTACATAACGTTAACTTTCTGTGCATTTGTGGTGCACGGAAAGTAACCGTTATGGGATTTTGCGGTGCAGACCGATCAGCTGTTGCATTAGGCCGATCAGCTGTCGCATTATTTGCTGTTGCACCTCGACATAAGCACGGAAACTCAGCGTTATGAGTTCGGTTTTTTTTCTTGATACTAAGTTGAATAAACAAAAATATTCATGTTGTTTGTTTTTCGATATCGTAATGAAAAATAATGTTCAATACTCGTCTCAAAAGTGCCATTGCGGGACTCGATAGCTTTTTCCACGCTCGGCTTCGCCTCGCGCGTATATGCAATCTCTCCCCGCAATAAGTCACTTTCGAGACTAGTAATGAAAACTACTATTTCACCACACTACGCTGTAATCACCTGTTTTCGGAACGTCATTTAAATACCGAAAGTAGAGTTTTTCTGCCCACGGGCCGAAAGTCAGCTGATCTATTTAGCCAGTGTTGCCAACTTGTTTTCAAGCGTACACGACGTTACCTGGTTAATACGTGCATACCATTTTGTGTTCTTTGGTTGAAACACTGGAACAAATAACAATAAAATTAAAAACATTTTACTATCGATGATTTGTTTATTGGTTAACTGTTTTTAGTCCGAGATTGCATGAGACCGCTCGTGTTTTATGACCGATCACATTTAACCCGTTAATAATTGTAGTAGGGCCTATGGTGAAAAATAGCGTTCACACCTCTGCCGAAAGGGTTTTGCATAGCCCTCGAACGATTTATGACCTCGACTTCGTCTCGGTCATAAAACACGATCTCGGGCCAGCAAAACCCCACTTTCGGGCCTTGGTGCGAAATATGCTATTACACCGCCGAAGATTAGTTCCATGAAATCTGAACTAAAATGCGACTTGTTATGCTTGGAGGTGAATTTGCAAAACGAAAATGTGAAGTAGGTAACTTTAAAAAAGATGAACTTCTAGATCAATTACGTTCAATCCGTGTTCCTGTGTTTGAATATGTTTCTGTTAGTGAATTGTAACTGCCCATCTCACAAATTTCCCATCTACTGTACAAGGTTTGGAAAGTTTAGGATACGACCGCTTTCAAGTAAGTCATAAATAAGTCAATACTCTTAATGACAAGCTTTATTTTTTTTAACACCTCAGTATCCTTTGCTCCTGTATACGCTTTGTGATGCTAAACGCAATAGGAAACATCCAAGTAAACTTTAAAAACGTGATTCCTAAACTTCTAAACACCTTCTAGATAAAAGCGGTTTCCAATGATACATTTGGTACAGTATGAGCTTACCTTAAGGATCAATCAAAAAGAAACAAAATTATAAGCTTTCATTAACCACCCCCTTTGGGTGGCTTTGTCCCCAATTTAACTGAAAATATAAACACTATAATAAATAAAGAAACTGATGCAGCTAGCAGAAAGGAAAATTTGTGTTTCTTATTTTTAAACAGTGGCTATTACTTAGTAACATTATTCATAGTTTCTTGAGTAGCATAATACGTGTTGTTATATTTAACAGGATAAAATACAACTACGTATCACAACACTAAAAGTAGTTTGTAGTGTTGTGAGACGTAGTTTTATTTTATCCTGTTAACAATATTCAGCTCCAGTTTATGGCCACAATAGGTACCGGTACCGCTATGCTGGAATTTATGTTCTGTTTAACATTTAATTTAAGTCCAGTCCGAAGCCAAATGGAGTTGGCCAAATACCAACGGAACTGGGGCAACTAGGTGATCCTGGATGACTTTATATCTCTGTATCGTTCTATGTTATCATCAAATGCGCTAATTCACTTCCAAACTTTCTTAACAAAGTTAGAATATACTTTTACTGTCATGATGTTTAATTCATTAAATCGCTGTTTTATTTTACCTCTTGTATGTGACAGTCAAAACATTATTGTAACATTGTTTTACATGCGAAGTAGTACTGTAGTTTGTAAGCAGGTAGCGCAAGGATTACAATATGCAACGGCAGGTTGGGCCTATCCGTCCACAGCCAGGTCACCTGGAATATTAGATAACGTCGACTCTAAGCCTACTCCTCAGGCCACTTGAACCCCCCAATCTGTGCCTACTGTCACAAGGGATTACAACACATTCGATTGCGATCCTTAGTTACAAGTTTCACCAAGACTATTTACCATGAGGGAAATCAAAACTTCCCCGATTTAATTCTGCGTTAGAAATTGAAGCCAATTGTGCTCAAAACCTAATATTGCATTTGATATAAAAACTTAAAAGTATGTAATTTAAAAGTTTCATAAAAAGTTTCTTTAACAAGAAAAACTATTCAATTTAGAGTTTTAACTTTTTAATTACATTTAGCTAGAAAAATATTTTTTTTAATCGGCGTCCTATGTTTTTTAACTATTCAGATTGTAGTAATCCCAATGCTAGGCTGTGATAACCTCTGCTATGTTTATAAACAAAGCATTTGACATAAGCAATGAAAGGTAGATAACTAAGATAATATGATCATTTGGGATTAAATATCTTATTAACTTGTAACCAATAGAATACGGAACAACAACATGCAAATCAATTTACCTATGATTATATCTGCTTACGTACCATTCCAGTTCTTTTTATTTCTAACCCCATATGTTTATATTAAATAATTTCATCTTTATAAATATTGTGTTATGTGATATTTTAAATAATGTTGATATTGTAATAGTTCTTTGAGATTGACAGTTTTTTATATTTTAAAATTCTTTCTTTGGCAATAATTTATAACGCGATCAATAATGTGTAGACCCAAATAGTGTAAACTCCCGCGACTATGCACAACTTATGATTACTATACCAGTGATTTGAACAATTCCGCAGGTGTATAATTTTTTTTATGTGTGTGTGAGTTAATAAATTTCAAACAGGATGTTTATTAGTGTTCAAAAATAATTAATGAAGAAATAACAATAAATGGAAAAACCTGAAGCCTACTACACTGAACAAAAAACAAGATATTATTATTGATATTAATAAATAAAGTAAGTAAGGACAATTTTTGTACTATCAAATTTCATATCAATAACTGAAGGGGATTCTAGGCATGCAGAGACCTACAAATGATGAATATTATATTTTTATTTAATTATTGGTGCTTCTTCTAAGCAACTCTTTTTAGGTTACACATTACGAATATAAAATTTATTTGTATAATTTGTATTACTATAGAAATTCATAATATTAGTAAAATTAAACCATTTAAACGTTCGGCGGCAAAGGACCATCCCTGACGATATCTCATTTAACCCTGAGTAAAACGTAGTCGGAGCATTCTATTGTATTTCTATAAATTTTGAATTTGAAATGTATAATATAAAAATTGTAAATATCAAATTGTGATCTATCATTTCATAATATAGATAAAATAAATAACAATCAATAAGAACAATATTCGATCACTTATCAGATAAAAAAAATTGTTTGTTACCTTGTTTTCTGTCAATGTTTCTTTCTTTTCCTGTGTTGGCGACCGGTTTCGAGGAATCTAAAACCATTTTTGGGTTCAAAAGTGATCTAGGCCCTTAACTCATACAATGAGGTATTCAGGTTTTCTCAACGCTATTAGCTTTAGGGATTAAATTTCTAAAAGATAAACATGTATTATGAAGTTTCTAGTGAACTTACTACCATTTCTCAAAATCCACATTTGAAAGAACTCTCAATAGCAATGTCACCCTTCCGCCCGTACTCGGAGAATTCACTTAGTATTCACTGCTGTTGTATAGCCTTAACGATCGAAATATCAAAAATCTCCTAATGTCATTATTATAACAACCACAGCCCCCAGCCCCGAATGAAGCGTGTGCTACGTGCTTCAAATGCCAACAGCCAGACAACAAGAATCCCGCTAAACGCCGCGTCGTTTAAAGGCAATTGTAAGGGCTTTACAACCCCCGTTCCCCTGAGTATATAGGTTTCGAAGTTAACAGTCGTCGCCTCTTTCGAATACCGCACAACTTTATGGGGTTTGAAGTACATTTTTTTAGGACGAAATAATTCTATTGAGAAATTCAAAGCTACAATGAGAACACAACAACTAACGATGATAATTTTAGATTTAAATATTACTTCGTATTACAGTAAAAAGAATTTGGTTTTAAATGATACCCAGCTCGGCAGAATACCAAACAAAGAGCCAATAAAATATGACGATACTAAACACAAGGTGACATGAAGATCCAATAAAATAAAACAGTAATGGAAACCAGTTGAAATGAGCTTTTTCGAAATACATAGATATCTGAGTTAATATGGTGCAGAATCGAATAATGATGACATTAGCAATAACGAAGGAGTTTTAACACCTCTTGCAGACGAGTGAGTCAGCTGCATCATTGGGCCATTGTCTGGGTAACGGGCCGCTCCACAGTTTACTGACCGACGAAACGACTCGTTGGAAAGGCAATAATTTATTCTACATTCCCGCCAATCCTATTCTGATTGTACTATATAAATAATTAAAGTTCTATATTCATAATGTTTGAGAGGACGCTGCGGCTACAAATCATTTTATTTGTTTATATTGAAATCCTTGTTTTATCATTGTAACGAAGCAGCAGAGTTATATATACTGTATTTTAATATAATGTTAAAAATAGCAAATCATTATTATAACACCTCTTTTTAATACGTCTACACTCCAAACCTTCGAATAATTATAATTTTGTTATCACTAGATTACAGGTAAATTTGAACTGGAGTGTTTCTAGAATTATGGCTGTATTCACAATTTAAAGAGCAAATGTTACTGTTAAATTCATTTTGGGTTAGATATATTGTTTTTTTTGAACTTATATTTCTAAGGAGTGTTCAAATATTTTTCTCAGCTTCATTCAGTAGATTTAAAATTCTTAAATTTTACTGTTATTAAAAGACAGATTTCTTAAAAGAGGTTGTTACATCTAAACCCGATGTCATAACGATAAATGTCCATTCCATTGGCTATTGTGTATTAATAACATGCAGAGGTTAAGGTTATAAATGTAAAAGCACCGAAATGATATAGGATTACATAACAATCTTAAATACAACTTCTTTCATTGCAAAACTAGTTTTAAACGTTTTGATATTCTACTTAACGTTAAAAGTTGCAAAACGTCCAGCCCGACACAATAGCAATATCGGGAGCAATAGCAGTAGCAATCGCAGCTTACAGAGGCATTAACAGCGGGGCTACATAACACTCTATAGTTCCCTGGCAACAACGGTGGATAGGAGCTTTACCCTCGCCCCAATGGTGCTTTTGAGGCAGTGTTGAAATGAAGTGACTACGGGTTTGGCGAGTGCGATACAGCAACGTAAATTGACATAAGTGAAAAATATTTACAGGATTCGCTCAAGACTCGTCGATAATGTCTTGTGTTGTATATCAATGATAATTTATTTCGATTCCAGCACAATAGGAAATATGTTATTACTAGAAACAATAAGGATAAAATGATGTTATCAAAAACGAATGTTACACGAGTCTGGCTTACCAAATTATTATGCACGTTTAAAAATTAAGGTTATAGTTACTTTAAAACTTCATTATAAGCCAAAACTATTGTTATTTTTTTCATTTAAATCAAATAGGTGTTATTTAATTATGGTAATTAAAAGTTCAATACATTAGTGTTTTATATAAGTATACGAGAGATATACTTGAACAAATATTCGATACTAATTAAATGTAACAAATAAAAATTCAGCCAACACATGATTTCTGTCAAATGTAAACAGTTTCAGTATTATCTTTGTAACACTTGAATCATAAATTTTGCTAATAACCATTTAATTCCCATTAATATTGGAAAGCAAAGTTTATGTTTTTTGAATTGAACTTATGTATTGTGTTGTACTTTTTCAGCTACCTGTCGTAGCATTTCGGCATTGGTAGCTGAACTTATTTTTCCTAAATCTTTAAATTTCAACCAGTAGAATAACCTGACTTTAAATTATATAATTATTAATTTATTTCTAAGGTTTCTTCAGCCTTATTTATCATGTAAATTCCTCAAAGTAAGGAAGAGATGCGCTGTGGTACTATTAGCGGCACGAACAAAGGGCTTTAACCACGGTTTACACTGATTACCATACATCCGGGTATGCTTGGGGTGCGACTGGATACTGCAACCGAACGGGGCAAACCGCTCTTACAGTGCTGGTACACTTTGGAAATATTCTAGAGAGTTTTAATAATACACCTTTACAAGTTCATATTTTGTGGTAACAATTTTGCTGGATATCATTTAAATCTATCAGTCCAATGGGCAACTGCCTGGCAAAATTCAAATGTGGTAACTTTTAGATCCAGGAGGATTTTTACTTCAAAACATAAATGACCCCGGATCACAGCCGAGATCCAAGTTGAACTGGCCACACACCAAGTTACCATAACTAGGCTAATCAAACTGGCGCTGGCTGTATTGTGCGCTATTGTTCCTGAGATGGTGGGGTTTGAGTTGTTGTTAATTTAAATACTAACGACTGTTAGCCTGCTAGGCCCTGCACCTAGCTTCGTATAGCCTGTAAAACTTGTTATAAATGTTTTCAATCAAACTATCATTTTGAATTAAACAGTTTACAAAACTATGAAGCAAAATGTAAAATTCATGGTATTTTTTTTAGGAACCTCTTTCATTTTCTATTCGTTTTTTGAGTGTTACTTGGGCGAAAATATACCTACACTAACTAGGCTTATGTGTGGATGCAGTATTGGCAATTCGTTATGATACATAATGCATTAATATTATAATATGAACAACGCACGGTACGTTCAAACAATACATAGTAGGTTATTTAAATTAATTCTGTGAACTCTATCACTTATGTGGTCAGATTTAAATGAAGCTTAAGTAATAAACACAAAATGTAGATTGTGTATTGTAAATATTAGGAAAAAACTCAAGTGTAACTACTTCCCCCTAAAAAGGTTTAATTTAAAAGAAATTCCAGTTGACTGTTAAAAATGCATAGTAACAGTACGGTAGTAGGATATAATTAGGTAGCACTGTATAAATGTGGACAGAGGTCTAAAACCTCCATCACAATTCCCTGACTTTCCATGTTTTCCAGAGCTGACATAATAAATGACCAAGTAATCTTTTACGAAGCTTTGAACTAGTCCGCAGGAAAAAGTAGAAGTGTTTAACATCAGATTGACTGATTTGTGCTTTATAACTTTAAATTATTTAGGAATAAAACTCGGAGAAAAAATTTGTTGGAATGTTTATCTCAGAATCCTTGTTAAAATCATCAGCGTCTGCAAAATGTGACTATCTTAATGTTTTTGCTGAAACTGCCTGACTATGCTATAACTATCCGAGGTACTTTAAAATGGCATTATTAGTTCTGGGTTCCAAGATTTCCATGTTTAGTAGATCCTGATTTTATAATCATCATTGTTTTTGTTATATTGTTAAAACTAGTAGTATTATACACTTGCTACGATTATATTCAAAAAGTGATGAATAAGAGTTTGTTTATCTTATTTTATTTATTAGTAAACACTCAAATCTAGCAAAGTTTTAAGTATTTCACTATAAGTAACAATAAAGGAGAGAGAACTATGAATAAACAATGGAATAATTTGATTTCAAAACCCGCTTTTACTACAGATATTACACTCTGAACGGTTTCTGCGCACATTTCAAAAACCATTTCACACTCTCATTTTGCTTGAGCACCGATACAAAACCCAATAACTATACAGCCCAACTCGATAATGTAGTGCTGAACAATGGGGTTTAATAGAGTCGACAGTATTATTGTCTCTATGCCCGGCTATTGTTCGATACGGTCTTAAACTTGCCCCCGATATCTATGAATTGGTATGTTCAACAAACTTAACCAACGCAAAGCTCTACCTATTATTCAAATAATAGGAAACATTTTTGGTTATATTTTAATCGTATGATTAAGAAAAGAGATTAGTATGCCACAATTCAATGTTGTGTGGTGTGTTTGATATATTTTACTTTCGGTATATGTATTTCTTCACTTGTAAAATAACAATAATTTTTTGGTTTTGGTTCAGTGATTTTCGACGTATAAATATTCTTTTGAATACATGTATGATGCTTATACCTAGATGTGCCCTAGAGCTTTTGAAAAGCATCTATTTTCAGGGCTCCTCTCCATTGGCTATGTAAGTTAGTCACCTGATTGTTATATATATTGTTAAAACATCCAGCTAGATTTATGCTTGCGACATCGTCACTGAAGAACGGACATCAGCTAGTTTTGATTAATTTATTAGGTTTTAAAATGAATAAACGCAAGAAAATGCTTGAGAGTTAGAATAGCAGGACTGTAAAACACTACTAAGCTCAAACAATTATTATTATTATACTTTGAATATAAATTTAACAACCAATTTAATTTTTACGCTAATTTAATGTACCTCTTTGCCCATGTAGTACTTAACATTTTGTAATAATCAGAAAAAACTACAATTTGATTCATAACAGTTTTGCAACAAGTTAGTAGTTCATGAGGACAAATGGAGCTGCATTATTGCACAGCAATGCGCCGAGTGTGGAATGAGTGCAATTTTTATTAAGTTTCCAGTTCACGATTATGTACTTTTAAAGGTTACTAACTTCAACTTTCATGGGATGACGGATTATTTATTTACCGTGATTTATTAATTTCAAAGTAAAGTTGCTTACTTCAAATTTAAACTACCGTTTCTCCTCTCGTTAATTCAGTAAACGCTTTACAACGCGCAGTGTAATTAGCGTTTATGGTGGGAAACATGAATACGTCATGTCTTATGTCTTGGGCAAGCTTATGACATTAATTAAAAAAGTCTAACAAAGCTTTACTAAATATATTTTAAAGATTTTTTCAATTTGACAACGTGATTAGAACACGCGCCATGCTAGGAAACGTTGTATGATATTATACCTAAATAATACGGCAATTTTTTAGTCATTACTTTTTATAAAGATGTACCTTATGTTTGTTTCATCATCACTGGGACATTTCAAGTTTCGGCCCAAACACTACGGCTAGATAACTTAGAGAGGATATTGGCGAAGAAACTATTGACACTGAAATCTTGTTCCGTGCGTAAGTTAACCAACCTTGGACTCTGCCTGAAAATAGTTTTGATGCTGGATCGGCCGTGACGTCAACTATCGTTTATGGTTTGAGGGCTGTGTTAAACTCAGGTTAAAAGTCAGGAGCTAACTTTTAGAAGAAAAATCATTAGATGTTTAGTAGTAATATCATACATTCTGTTATAAGATTTTACACGTTCTAGCATATATACAGAAGATGACCCCTATGGTACTAAGTAGATATTGTGGTCCAAATTAGAATACTAGCTGTCCCACTACTTCTGGTTCTAAAATTAGATTAGATAAATACTATTGCGAAAGTAAATTTGTGGAAAAAATGTTATACTGAAAAGGAAACCAGCTATAGTAAAAATGATGTGCCAACAAAATTTAAACTGTTAAAATAACGTTTATAAATAACTTTGTAATCATAATACCGTGATTTTACTGTGTTTAGTGGCCATAATAGGTAGGTAGGTATAAACAACTGATTATAAATACAACAATGCAGCCTCAAGAATACCGGGAACGTCAAACATTAATTTGACGTCAAATCAAGATAATCTGCCAACGTCACGAAACCCTTCTGCTACTCCAACAAATTTCCCTTCATGGAATTAATCATGTTTTCCTCAAGACATTCAGTAAGTTAATTTCAGAAACTCTCTATAAACCTATAAATTTTCTTTGACTATGAATCGTAAATTGACGACATGGCAATCATTATATAAATTTAATTCTGTAACATAAACGCTGGAAGATAAATCGTGAACGTTTGGTAAGGTGATGGAAAATGGCTCAAATTAAAGGTATCGACCCGAAGGACTGCAGGATATTGTAATTTTTTTAAAAGATTACCAGACAAAAACTAGGACGATTTTAACCTTAACTGGGGTCTGTAAACCGTCTGCTTCGATTTCCACATTGCCATAATATGTAATATAAGCTTATACATGCTTTTCTTACGTATTATGTGTGTTTATATTACACAAATATAAAATTCTCTACCTTAATTTGATTTCCCATTCCTCCCTAAACCCATATAAATAAGTATACAAATTAAAATACAATCCTTACCCGAATTGTATTTGGTAATATACTATCTATCATATCTAAATAATTTACACAGAACGCAAATAGTTTGTATCCGTTGAATACAAAAACCAAACCTAATTAATTTTGAATAAGCTTTCGTGTCAACTCTAGCGAGGTCATTGTTGTCACGAAACGTTCGTTCCTGAACAGGAAAACGGCTAAGTATCTCTAAATTCCGGCGCACAGCAATTATTACATATTCAAATTGAATTCAGTTAAATTGCATTACATATACACAAAGAACGGAAAACCAGAAAATCTGATTTAGCACTGACAGTGATGGGAGACTAAATATTATTAACTGAATGAACTAACCCATTTTGAAGGTAAAACCGAGCCACCCCAAACGGGGTACTGGGGTACTGGGGGCTCAGTTGCAAAGTACTGAGATTGAAGCCTGATATGTGCTTAGGCGAAGTGGTATGATACAAACAGGCGAAGTGGTTTTAGGCTAAATAATGAAGAGTACTTAGCCTGACGAATGTTGCGTGCTAAAACTGTAGGACAGTGTATGCTCGGGTATAAGAATAGTATGCGCTATGGCTAAATTACAGTTTTTTGTTGACACTGAAGGGCAAAGCATACCTAAAGGACAATGAATGATTACGCTGAAAAATATATTGTGTTCTAACGCTGAAGATTGATGTGTGCTAAAGTTGAATTTTTAGCGATGTGTGCTAAAGTATTACTAGGCTGCACGACAATGTGTGATAAAGCTGAAGAATACATTGTGTTCTTAAGCTAAATAATGTTATTTGCTAAAGTTTAAGAGCAGCGTATAACTAGGTTCCACGACAATGAGTGATAAAGCTGAAGAATACATTGTGTTCTCAAGCTAAATAATGTTATTTGCTAAAGTTTAAGAGCAGCGTATAACTAGGCTGCACAACAATGTGTGATAAAGCTGAAGAATACATTGTGTTCTTAAGCTAAATAATGTTATTTGCTAAAGTTTAAGAGCAGGTTCCACGACAATGAGTGATAAAGATGAAGAATATATATTGTGTATTCCGCCGAATAATGATATTTGCTCAAGTTTAAGGGCGACGTAATGTGTAAGCTGGAAAATGTATTGTGTTCTTTACGCCAACGAATTAGTGTATCAAAGATAAGCGACAACATATAACCCCTACAGGACAATGTGGATTACACTGAAGAATATAATATGTTCTAACGCTGTAGAAGAAGAATGGTATGTGCTAAAGCTGAAGAACCAAGTATAACGAGGCTAAAGACAATGTGTGATTGCGCTGAAGAATATATTGTATTCTAACGCTGAAGAATGATGTGTACTAAAGATGAAAGACAATGTGTCAAACGTCAGGCAACAATTGGGAAGAAATCAAATGTTGGAACAGGCAAGAGGTAGGCCTAAATGTAACACAATAATAATTCATCAAACAACTTCGTAGGTAAGATAAATCAACCGATCAGCTGGGACACTTCATTACACCTAGACAACTTTAAAAACGTATTCATTAAAATAACTTCATAAAAAACGAAGCGTTGTTTCCCATTTAAATGTTCTTATAGATGTGATTCTTGAGACAGCAAGAGACCGTGTTATGTTATCTACAGTCAACATGGCATATCTCTGCTTGTGAGCGACACATGTTAGGAGGGAATCAAGGATAACAAATCCTAGGATTAGGGATACAGCCGTCTCTCACTTAATTGCACAACCGTCTCGCAAACATCTTTGCATACGACCAAAAGACGGGGTTGTAGTACGAGTAATCGCTTTAAATAATAGGTATTTAAAGTATTTATTAATTAATGGCATTATGGTAAGAAATGTAAATTTAACAAATACAAATAGTTTTTTTTTACTTTAAGCGTTTTAACTTGCTCTAAAATTAGTTGACACTTATATTTTATGAAAGAGAATTGTGAATTGATAATATACATGATTTTTGTTCAGATATTTCCCTAATTGGATGTATTTAATGTTTACCTACGACTGATCTATACAAAGCTATGAATTTGGCATTATTATTGCTGATAACCTAAGTAATTATTTGATGCATTCTTGTGAAAAAATAAAAAAATCACAGCGATATACACAGGTCATTCATGTTTCATACCTACTTTTACGAATTTTTTACAAAACAAAATTATCAATTCAAACTTAATTAATGTTGTAAAACAACTTAGTACTTTGTTTTGCGAGTTTGTACAACCAATAGCGCTTGGAGGGGTTTACCAACGTTGTCTTACAACTAAGAGCACCAATTACTATTTGGATACTCAGATCTGTTTGCATTAACGGTCCAGAACACCCGAGGTGGGAAGGGAGGGATGTGGGGGTGGGGGGAGAGAATTTGCGAAACGTTCTTGGTGCTGCTGTTAGGCTCAATTTGTCGAAAGGGATTAAACAAGATGAGAACAGGATTTGCATCCGCTCGTGGTCGAATATACAACCGCATCGTTGACAGAAACTATAGTAGGATTTATATTACTTTGTGTCTGACGTGCAAGCCAAATAAAGCAGTTAAAATTAAATGGCGCGCCGGACATAAAATTAGAAAATAAGTTAGATAAATTTAAAATGTTAATTAAACGATACTATAGTCAATTTTTAGTACTTTTCAGACATGGTATTTATAATTTAAAGATTCCATCATCTTTATTTGTTAGTGTGTATGTGGAATAAACACAACTAAACACAAATTTAAATATTACGATTGTTTAAAATGATTGTAACGATGTTGTAGTGGTTTTTAATTGGGTTGTTATACCTTTAAGGAGTAAGTTACGGTTAATTGTTTACTTAAAAGTAATGACTTAGTTATTTTTCCTTGAGCCCCAAATTTCCACGTCTGAATATAAGTCCTCTGAACGATGAAACGGCCGGAAATTGGAGGGTCCTTCCTGCGAGACCTTACGTCCTCCTCTACCTTGACGCGACTCCTATATATTTTATTGAAATGTATGCCAGCAAAAAGTCATACTAAATCTAAGTTGTTTTTTGGTTAACCTGTGGAACACATAATAAGATCATTTTTGAAACGTAAAGAAGGTTTGTATATTTTTAAACGATTGTTTACGGCCGACTTTATAAGAGGGTCTTGCAAAGAAATGTATCAAAAACCTTGATAGAACCTAAAAGAACTATGATAACCTTTTTTTATTTATTCATCAACGGCAACCATTTCAGTAAGGAACAAAGGTAATTGTATCCAGGCCCTAACAATATTAATGCAATAACAAATATAAATCTATATATCTAATTTCGTAATCCCTAATTAGCAATGAAATTGTGAGCGAACGGGAGGTCGTAGAAAGCTGGGAGGGGTCTCATTTTAAAGGTCTGGTCAAGACAATTTTGCGAAAAATTATTCATTTTTAATAATTATGTTACCAACAATTTGTTACGAAATAAAATAAATCTTATTTATATAGCATGGGAATTTAAAAACATCTGCTTTGTTTGCATTAAACTTGTGATTAAGTGTCTAATTTGTTTGTGAACTTTCATGTGTTCCTACTTATATTTTTTTTAATTTCCTCAACAAGTAAAGAAAAAACAAACATATTATGAGGAAGAGTATTGGAACAAGGTCAGGTTAGGGGCTATAGTCCCTTCAAGCCGATAGTATAAATCAAATATAAAAATATAAATATGGACATGGATAAATCAAATTTAAAAAAGACGTACAACTACTTCATGAACAATTAAATAAAATTGTTAAATTACATTCAGTATTACCTACAAAAGTACTGAAGGTCAATATGAGATAAACAAATACATAATTGTAACAGGCAATGAATACAATATACACTAAAAAAAATAACAATACTAAGAATAAATATGACACTGTTAAATATCATGCTGGTGACAGCCGTACTTCGTGCTTGTTCTCTCTCGTGCAGCATGCAAAATATTGGAAGCTCTGGTCTCACGGTAGTCAAGCTGTTGCAAAAGAAATCACATTGCAGGCACACTTTGTTCCCCAGACGCATATCTAGGCAGAGGATCATTTAAATCGAAGTTCGTGACGTGGTGCCTACGGCCGAGCAGGTCGCGTGATCTAGTCCGACTAGGGATTCTAAGGTCAATCGCCGCTAGAAGACCAGGGCAGTTGTTGTGGTTGTTCAGCGTTGTGTAAAGGGATATAGCATCAACCATGTTTCTTCGCAAGCTGAGGGGCAGTAGATGAGGTTCACTTGCCAGATCATCCACGGGGACATCCATGCAGTTGAGGCCATTCCTGATACCTGCAAGCGGCTGAAGTTACACAGTTCGGCTTCTAGCCTGTCAGTGGAATGGATGGGTTTAAGGAAACCAGACATGCCTTGCATATTCGAGTACTTTCCTCACTAGACCGCAATTAGGGTGACCTTAAGGCAGCTGGACAAATCGTACGCGTTGATTTAGCTATAAAGCCAAGAAGCCTATTAAATATATTGCAAACCGAGCTTATATGGTAAGAGAATAATAGGTTTTGTGATAACTTACATCCAGATCTATAGCAGAGATCACTCTTGGAATAATTATATTGCAGATCGAGCCAGTATACAGCTCCGGTTTCTTGAAGCGGTGGTAAGTAATACAAAAACATTTTTAGGGAGTCACTGACGGATTGCCCTCACAGCATCTTAATCAGATCTCCCGTAGACTAGTTCAAACTCTCAGAATCTACGTCTGAAGATATTTCAGAAAGTATCTTCAACTCATCTGCAGACATTAGAGCGTTTACACTTATTCCCTCTATAAGGTCATTAATAAACATTAAGAAGAGGCTTGGGCACTGAATAGAACCCTGAGGCGCAGGAAGTCAGTATTAATTGATTTGAGAAGGAGGTTCATTTTTTGACTCTAAGACTGCGGTTGGCAAGACAATCTTGAGCCATGGCAATAAGTGATTCAGAATGCCATAAGCTTCCAGTTTGTCCAGCAGAAAATGACTATCTACCTTATTAAACGCCTTGGTCATGTCTATATTCTCGTATATATAGTGTCAACTTTCCTAAAAGCCAACAACACATACTACTGGAATATAAAAAGGCACCTTAGACAATGAAGGAAAGCATTAGATGATTGAAAAGTGCATACAAATATTGTGGTTTATTGGTAATTTTTACAGTAATAATTTCCGATATTTAATTTAATTGCATCGCATTCATCAGCAAAACGCAGATGCAAATTGTTTCAGAAATTAAATTAGATATGTATAAGTAAACAAAATATGAAAATTCCTATGTTGTACTATCAACAATTAGTTATTGTTCAAAAGTTATCAGCGCTACGAAAGCGGGTATTGACTTCGAATAACAAAGGCTGATTTCAACTGTCAAATTAGATTCTCATGGGAGATATTTTTTTAACTCGGCATTATGCTAAAAATAAAATGCAAAAAAATTCTAAACAAATTTTAAAGATTCCTAATACTATACATTTAAAAACAGGTATGGAAGTTGAAACAACACAAATATTGATAGTGTATAGAGTTTATTTAATTGTTCATGTTATTTCCCCCGTGAATTGGCATCCAGGTCAGCTGATGAGACCTCAGGCAGGGCTAGTAAATCGTAAATCGATGGTTTAACCAACATTTAGCTCTCTGCTCAATTCAATAGCTGACTGGAGGCAATGCAAACTGAATTAACAAGGTCATATTTACTTTAGGAAGGCAAGTATTTATTTCCATAAGAAATAATTAGACAGAACACTGAAATTTGTTTCGCGATAAACTCTGTGTAAAATATATTTCGTAATTATACTCAGCTCACCCTAATTTAACGTCTACATATTACCATCACTTTATTATAATTTATCCTTAAACTCACTTATTTTATCAAACAATACCCAAAGATAATTTTGATTTCATCCAAATTATTGACAAAAAAGATGATTGACTCCCTAATAAATTTACAATAATTAAATAAAATTAATATTATATTATATACTAACTGTATCTTAAGTCCGGAAAGATTAACATTACAATAGCGTATACCACAATTCGCGGTACACGTGCGGAGTTATGTAAGCACTTCAGGCCAGCTATTTGATGATTGCATATCGTACTGCAATAATTGCAGACTGGCGACGTCTGAGGGAAAACCTGCAATCAGTTGATGACCTTGACTGCTGACGCGCGATTCTGGGAATTGGAAGATGCTGAAGAACTGGAATCTCAGCAAAGTTGTCGAAACGCTCGTTGTATCGGTGAGCGATAAGATAAGGATACGGGAGAGTCCAAACATCAATGACTAGTAAATTAGCATGTCAAAACAAACGTGGAAATGTGTTTACAGTGGTAAGCATAATCAGGAGCGTTGATGAACAAACTCAAAGCATATAATGTTACAGCAAATAATCTAAAAACGCCCAGACTTTAAAAAATTATGTAGAGGTAGAGAAAAATAAATAGGTAAGTACGCTAAATTCACTTTGAAAGTATTTGACCCGGTTGTTATTTATAATACTTGCGCGTATGTATGAATTTAGTTTGTGTAAGAATTTATAGTGATGCCATACATTTATCAGTAATTCTTCACATGAAGTTAAATGTGTGCTATAAACCATTGTCAACTGCCTCAAATATTAAATTACAAAACAATTTCGGTGTATCAAATAAGAATATGCTCCAACAACCTTGCACCATCCAATTACATTTTCCTGAGTTCCACTAAGG
Source organism: Allygus modestus (assembly GCA_963675035.1). NCBI lineage: Eukaryota > Metazoa > Arthropoda > Insecta > Hemiptera > Cicadellidae > Allygus > Allygus modestus. The sequence goes on along the minus strand of OY776115.1, from coordinate 60,833,542 downwards.
TAAAATAGCTAGCAAGAGTAATTTCCTTCAAACGCAAACGCACTGGCTTACTCTTTTCTCACTACTAAAATGTACTATATTACAGACTTGCATTACTAAATAAATCACTTTACACTTTCATCATCCATTGTGGGTTTATGACGTCCTCCATAGAAACCTACAGGGACTTTAATAAAGACAGGATCGCCCCACCAAGAAGTAACAAACATCATCCTCCTTACCCCAACACAATAAAGGCCATCAATAGAAGGTGGATCAAGAAGAAATCCACAAAAGATATTCTTCGAGGCTGCCTCATTGTATGCAAAGGAGCAAAAAGAGCTGTTGAAGAGAGAAGAGTGTGAGTGTGTGTGCGAGTGAGAGAGTGACACACAATGACACAATTAGAGCACAATGGAGCCCTGGTACCGACCGTCACGGGCTGGCCGCCGCCGCCGCGCCGCGGCCGCTTGGAGCACTCTGGAACATCACCCACTACACCGCGTTTACCATAGGTCCAGGTTCGGGGAGAAACCTAGGTCGCAAAGAAACGTAGGTCGCAGAGAACCCTAGGTCGTAGAGAAATCTAGGTTAAAGAGAAACCTAGGTCGTAAAGAAACCTAGGTTGCAGAGAAACCTAGTTCGAAGAGGAACTTACTCACAGAGAAACCTGGGTTGTAGACAAACTAGGTCGTAAGGAAACTTAGGTCGTAGAAAAATCTAGGTCATAGAGAAACTTAGGTCGCAGAGAAACCTAGACCGCAGAGAAGCTCAGGTCACAGAGAAAACTAGGTCGTAGAGAAACTTAGGTCGCAGATAAACCTAGGTCGTAGAGAAACTTAGGTCACAGAGAAAGCTAGGCCGAAGAGAAACCTATTTCGTAGAGAAACTTAGGTCGTAGAGAAATCTAGGTCGAAGAGAAACCTAGGTCGTAAATAAACCTAGGTCATAGAGAAACCTAGTCGCAGAGAAACCTGTGAACTTCATTTGGTAACAGGAATCTAGTGGGTCTCAACCATAATAAGGTTTGCTGAGACCTGAAATGGCAATAACTTTGATTGTGATTTTACTGATTTTTTTCTCAGTGAACAATCAATCACTCCAGCAACTAACTTTTATATATATTTAGATTACCAAACTTATTACTTGTAAATAATACGAGATTAAAACATCATTCGTTAAAAAACCTTATTCATATTCTTATTTGGCCTTTGAATAACTAAACCACAATTGAAACCTTTTTTCACTGAAAATAACAAAGCAATAGATTTTGCAACACGAACAAACAATAAAGGTATATACTTTTTGGAAAACTGGAATCACTGCAGACCGGCAGCGATTGAACGGAACAAATGGACGAAAAGAGATAAACCTGTAGTGAACTAGCGCTATCGGAGATATGGGACCATTGGGCGCATCAGCTGGCGTGATGTGGCAGGGTTGCCACTACACCGGGGAAATAAAACGAAAAACCAGCGATGTGACTTATATTTACATGATGTCTGGGGTAAACATTTCTACTTTCAATAACTAATAGAGATTAATTATTTAAAAATTACTAAAACTTAAAGGTAATTGGCATAGCAATGAATAAATGCAAAGTTCAATGATTGATAAATTCAAATTCAAAACTAACTTTATTACGCTTGTAGGAGTGGGTTAGTTTATCTTTGGCTCGTCATATAAACGCAGCATATTAATGTTAACTGAATATTTTTAACTTAAAGATGGTTAATTCTGGTATTTATCGCGTCGTGCAAGTTCATTACTTTCGACGTTGAATCCTTTCAGAAAAGAAACGTTCGACACTTTTTTTTTATTTTATAAATAATTATAAATATTACTATGCAGTTTTATATCCACAACACTTTGCATAAAGGTATCTCAACGTTTATTTATTTGACAGTAAGTCACTAAATACTATACTTTAACTAAGTTTTTTTACTCTTGGTATTGTTTTTGTAAAAAAATCTGATGATGCATCTAAATTTCTATATTGATTGAAAACCGTAAAGTCTTGGCCTCATCCAACACCTCACTTATAACCGACATCTATGTAACCAATTTGAAATATTTTATTTATTTACAAAGTTTAAGTTACACGCAAATATTTTCTCCACATTGTAGCTTTTGCAAATCAATCTAATCTAACACGCTTTTCACTCACAGTTCCTCCCAATTTCCGGCCGATTCAACTTCCATGTTTGCACTCTCTTATGCCAAGTTGTCTTTGTAATATAAACCAGTAAAAATCGCATATATGGGGGTTGGTATCTGTGTAAGGTTACTCAGTTCACTACTACACGCATTGCAGAGCAACTGGAGTTACACACTGAGAACAGCTTGTGATATTGTTAATTTTGTATACAATTTTCAACTCGAAACCCCAAAACTTACATATTTAATCCAACGTTATTATCTGAAAGTAGTTTATATACTGAATTAAGTAATCCAATTTGTTGCTTCATGCAACCGGTTTCAACGCCGTGGATTCAACATCGGCCTGATCCAAAGATAAAAAATCTCGGAGTAATCCGGAGGCTAAAATCCATCAATAAAATTAATGTATTATACACACTTATTTCTTGAGGTGGATATTTACTCCCCACACAAAAGCGTACTGCGTAGCTTAACGTTTTACATCACAAGTAAAATTAAAGCTGACAGTTTAAAACTGAATCGCCGAATAACTATTTTAAAGTATACTTGTGTACTATGAGATTCAAAGTGTATTTAATAACTGAACGGTAATAAATCATTTTAGGATTATATTTAAACAAACAATTAATGTGGTGAGAGCCCCGATAAATAGGTATAATAAGTTACTTTGGTAAGTTAGAGAACAATGTCAGGTAAAATACGCTTCGTCTGTATTGTTGCTATGTGGGAAAGTCTCGAGTTTCTCTTTCAAATTGTGTAATACTATCAGATAATAAGCAAAGCACCAATATTGAGCGCGTTGACCTCGCTTCCCCGGCCACAAATCTTGCTTCCCTCGCCGTTTTGAGCCTCAACCAAGAGATGTTACTGCGAACATTAACATAATGATTTACTGCTAGTCTTGGATATAAGCATTGACTTTTTTAATCAGTTACTGTCATGTTTCAGTAAAAGATAACATCTTTCAAGCAAAATACATGTGTACATACTTATAAAAAATAACTTATTTATGAATTTACTATTGCAATAATTTGTTTTAATGTTTATTAGTTCAGATTTTTGGAAGAGATTTTTTCATAAAGGAAGGTCATTGGTTATTCTGTACCGAGATTTCGTAATTGGAGTTATCTTTCCTTAATTTTCCATAATGAACCTGCATGCTTAAACCCAGATGAGGGTCCTAATTTTAGTAATAATTGAGTGCCTGCAGGCATGTATTGGCTTTCACACCAGGGTATCTTCGTAGTGGATTCCTAGTCAATAATCACTACATAAAATAAATTGAATAATAAATAAACGATTTTATTTATAATATATCCTCCTGATATCTCTATAATTAAATAAGCCTCGGCAGATAAAATGTCAGGATCAATGAGAATAAAAGAATATATTTTATTGAATAATTTTCAATATTTCAACGAACTTTCAATAACCCGAATTCAAATCATTAATCTGCCTTATGAATCAACCTGTAGACGACAAGCCTTACGAAGATGCATTGCAATCTTCTTATATATGTTGAATGAAGATTCTTTGATAAATGAAAATTATTATAAAAAATAAACAAATGTTATTGTGCAAGAATTAAATGAAAAACATATCCAAACCTTAAAGTGAAAGCTTTTAAAATAGTTTCAAATTGCAACAATCGTTAACTTTAATGGAAGGATATTTTAATTTTTACTATCCTCGATTTGTTATTATTAAATTCCATGCTTGCTGTTCTATAGTGTTATAATGTTATTTAGGGCTATATAATTTAATTACAGATTTTGGATTGAAATGTACTAAAGAGAATGTTACAAAAATTAAATATCAACAGCAAATAAAGATTTAATGTGGATTTTACAAATTTGTTTCGGAATATTACACAATATATTTGAATTTTCGTAACACTAGATTATAATTATTTCCATCACAAGTGGCGAATTTAGATCCTAAGTTGTTTATTTTTCAGGACAACTAGCTATAGCTGTTCTCGTATAAAGTTGTGTGGCACGTTATTGCGAAGTCACAGTACCGCTAAAGTTCGCATAATCAACTGTAATCAGACATTTAAATTAAACATCAAAATTATATTTTGGGTTTTCCTGTTAAAACCTTGTACCATACTATTAATCAAGTAGGTATTCATAGCAGCTAATTTTGAAAACATTGTCATTTGACATTTACTATAGTTTGTTGTCAATTAGTTACTGTTAGTTTTAAGAAAAGACTTTTCTTTTCCGACATTTAATGAAACATAGAATTTTCACCCAAAAACGCAGGAACTTAAACTTTTCAATTGAATAGTATACATTTTACCCTAAACCTCGTTTCTAGTACGCACTTAGTTAAAACTCAGCTGTTGTTCCTAGCAGACTGTCAAAGTATTTAGGTGAGAGAATAGAAAATAAGTGATTTACATGTGACCTACATCTGACTACTACCCTAAAAAATCACTATTATGGTCAACATACTCTTTTTAATATTATGAAGTTAAAATAGTAACAAAAGTACAGAGTATAATGTGCCTTGCATATTCCAGGAGGAAATCTGGACTGTCGTGTTGTTAAAGATACTTGTAAGCCGGATATTAAGATGTTGTTTGCGAGGCTTTTGGGACAGTTAAGGGACTAGCGGCGTTTTCCTTAATCCCTAGGATTTGTCGTGTCTAATCCCTACCTAACACGCGCCGCTGTCGCTCACGAAATTACCTAAGCAATGTTTACTGGAGATAACCTCAAATCTCTAGTCCTCACTTAGTAACTTCACAATCTTAATAATTTGGGGTTTATAAATTAAACAGAATTAAAATATTTTACAAATATTAATTTCAATAAAGATAATTACAGGTTAACAGAAAAATGTTAATTTAAAAATAACACTCATAAACTCCCGTAAATTATAACTTATATATAAATATTAATACATCAGTAATTACTAAAACAAGTAACTAATACATCAGTAAAAAAGTTAATGGAGAGAAGATAGTTAATCGTCTAATAAATAAATAGGACTTCTTTGGTGGCTGGGATCAAAACTAATTGAAATGTAATTTTGTAATCAATAATTAGCTCCAGCATTTGAAATTGATGTAAATAACACTTAGATTATGAGTAAATACGTAATGTAAATTGTTATAGATTGTTCATTGTAGTAATACATTTCAGTTTAGACAGTGTGTATCTAAACTCCTGGGTTCCGTTTGATTGAGTTGTTCCTAGAGTGGAAAAAATAGACATATTTTTAGTTTGTTGTCAATTAGTTACTGTTAGTTTTAAGAAAAGACTTTTCTTTTCCGACATTTAATGAAACATAGAATTTTCACCCAAAAACGCAGGAACTTAAACTTTTCAATTGAATAGTATACATTTTACCCTAAACCTCGTTTCTAGTACGCACTTAGTTAAAACTCAGCTGTTGTTCCTAGCAGACTGTCAAAGTATTTAGGTGAGAGAATAGAAAATAAGTGATTTACATGTGACCTACATCTGACTACTACCCTAAAAAATCACTATTATGGTCAACATACTCTTTTTAATATTATGAAGTTAAAATAGTAACAAAAGTACAGAGTATAATGTGCCTTGCATATTCCAGGAGGAAATCTGGACTGTCGTGTTGTTAAAGATACTTGTAAGCCGGATATTAAGATGTTGTTTGCGAGGCTTTTGGGACAGTTAAGGGACTAGCGGCGTTTTCCTTAATCCCTAGGATTTGTCGTGTCTAATCCCTACCTAACACGCGCCGCTGTCGCTCACGAAATTACCTAAGCAATGTTTACTGGAGATAACCTCAAATCTCTAGTCCTCACTTAGTAACTTCACAATCTTAATAATTTGGGGTTTATAAATTAAACAGAATTAAAATATTTTACAAATATTAATTTCAATAAAGATAATTACAGGTTAACAGAAAAATGTTAATTTAAAAATAACACTCATAAACTCCCGTAAATTATAACTTATATATAAATATTAATACATCAGTAATTACTAAAACAAGTAACTAATACATCAGTAAAAAAGTTAATGGAGAGAAGATAGTTAATCGTCTAATAAATAAATAGGACTTCTTTGGTGGCTGGGATCAAAACTAATTGAAATGTAATTTTGTAATCAATAATTAGCTCCAGCATTTGAAATTGATGTAAATAACACTTAGATTATGAGTAAATACGTAATGTAAATTGTTATAGATTGTTCATTGTAGTAATACATTTCAGTTTAGACAGTGTGTATCTAAACTCCTGGGTTCCGTTTGATTGAGTTGTTCCTAGAGTGGAAAAAATAGACATATTTTAACGAGTTCGCACGCAGCACGCTGACGTGAGGGAAGTGAATTTCCACATAACAACTTTTAAAACTCAAAATCAGTGTAAAAACATACATTTATTCAAATTTTTATTGAAATCTGAAAACAGTGATTTTTTTGGCTGTTCTGATGCTCCTGGTTTCATTTACCTGCAAAGCTGGGAATACAATTTTGTGCATTATAATGTTAGGAGAAGGTCCAGACAGGCTTGGAAGTAGGCGTGAGGTTGCTGGGGATGATAAAAGTACTCTAACAAAGGAATAGTGGTTGAAATACCTTTCATTGATTCAGAGATTATGAGATATTGCCACTCTGACGTACAAATCGTTAATGCGGGGGTTCCGCAAGGCTCAATACTCGGTCCTCTTCTGTTCATTTTATATGTGAATGATCTGAAGAGCTGTGTGGGAGGTGCTGAGTTGTGTTTGTTTGCTGATGAATTGTGGATGGCATATGTCGTGAGGTCATGGAGGTCAATAGCTTTGTTGAGTCAAATATGATTGTCCAGTGGTTTCGGAAAAATGGTTTGGCTATCAATGCTAACAAAACTTCTGTAATTGATTTCTCAATTTTGGCCAAGCATAATGATAATCTGACTATCTTGGTCGATGAAGCAGAAGTCTGCTCCAATGACAATGTTAGGTTTTTGGGTTTAAATGTAAGATCTTAGATTTTCTGCTCATGTTAGCGATGTCGCACGAAAGTTATGTTCTGGGATTTTTGTACTTCGTAGACTAGCTTTCTTTACAAATACTGAGGTTCTTCTTACTTCGTATTACGCGTTGATTTTTCTATATATTTCATATGCTGTCGCAATCTGGGGTTCAGAACGATCTATAACCAAACCAATTTTTGTCCTCCAAAAGAGGGCAGTGCGAATTGTTGCTGGTCTTCGAAGGAGGGAATCATGCAAGACCGTTTTCAGGGAACTAAAACTTCTCACGTTCCCTAGTATTTATATTTATCAAACTTTGTTTTTTTTAAAGCAGAACCACAGTATTTTCAATTCCCTTGTCCCTCAATCTAACTATGGCCTCAGAAAAAGAAACAAACTAAGTATTCCTTATCACAGTACTTCCTTCTTTAAAATCCATACATACTATAATACAACAATATTATTTAATGCTCTACCTGATGTCCTTAAAACTGAACCGGATGACATTCAGTTTAAAAGAAAGCTTAAGTCCTTTTTGTTGGAGAAGTGTTTTTATTCCGTAGATGACTACATTAGTGGTAGATATGCTACTTCCTGGTCTTACTTGTATGGTTCTTACATTGTTATTTTGTTATTGTATTCTTACTATAATTACCTTTGTGTGACGCAAGCCAATGCATGTAATTTTGTTTCTATGGCAATAAAGAATATTTTGATTTGATTTGATTAGAATATACAGGCTTTTCTAGTGTAAAATCCCCATAAGATAACGTAATGTCTTTAGTCGATACACATTTTCTTTAACAACTCGGTAAATATGTAAGCTAGGATGACGAGAGAGGGCATAAAACTTTTTCCTCACTAATTCCCATCTTTTAAAATGCATTAATTTTACATACGGGGAATTTCTGACCCTTTTTGGGCCCAAAAACTCCAAATTTGAAAGATTATTCCCAAAAAAGGGGTTTAGAGTTTTCCGATTGTTTTTCCCAACGAACTTGTCCAACTGATTACAGAAAGGAATGTCCCTACCAAATTTTAATTTTAAGTAAATCGGACAAAAAAATAACGACCGCTAGAGTGCAAACACACATATACATATATATATATATATATATATATATATATATATATATATATATGTGTTGTTGTGTGTGTAGATTTATATACACATATATATACATATATATATATATATATATATATATATATCACATTTTGAACGGGAAATTCACTAATAAACGTGACGAAATTGCTAGATTTGCGTTTGGCGGTCTGTTTGTGATTTTTGACACAAGGTTTTTAAACCCGAATGGTTGTTCCACAGAAGGCTTGAATTTCGGCATAAATCAATCTTAGTGTAATAAACAAATGTTTCACAGTTTCATTACGGTTTAAAAGGTAGCCATTTAAAATAATAAATGACAACTCTCCTGTAAAGCGTTATAATTAATAAACATATTTCCTAGGAAAAGTGTCTATTATGAAAAAGCTAATCTGACAACAAACAAAATTTGTTGCAATCGAAAAATACTGCTGAATTAATCGTTAGTGCAATAAATACAAAAAATAAATACAAATGAGTGAGTGGTGTAGCTGTAGGTATACGATAAATTTCAATAATTCAGTTATTTCTTATATATAAGGTTTGCAGCAATCTACGTATGGTATTTGATTGTTTTAAATTTCCCACTTTTATCACGTGAAACAATCTTGATCGGATTTTAAGGATATTCATGTAATTTTATTGAAATATTTCAATTATATTGAAATTTTACAGTAAAGAATTGTTACCGCAACATAAAGGGCTTGAAACAAATAAACATCGCACACACTTGTTTTATATTATATACGATGAAAATTTACCCCTATTTAACAGATCTTGAGTTATGAAAATATTTGTAGTAATAACATACATACCAGCAGACGCAAATTTAGCCATTTTAGACATCCATTGCGTAATTTCCCCCCTTGTACAAGACTCTGTGTATCCAGGAGTCCATTATCAAACACTGGAGTATATCCATAAGTTCGGATAAATTCTGCACATCGGATTTTCCTTACCCCGAAATTCAACATATATAACTTCTACTGATGATTATACAGTATTTACTGATGATAAGCGGTAGTACAATAATGCGATGTGCCATCAGTCAGTGAGGTAAATGAGTTACAGCGAATTGTATTACACTTCGATAACTTTATCAAACTTTCGAACGGATTCACCTTAAGATGGTCTAAAGTAGGGAATTGAGAGTGTCTGGGATAAGAAGCGTTTAAAATCAATGCAGGTCAGATGTTTGGGTTGTAAAATTAGTCGGCCAGCTGCACATCATTCACATCCTCATGTCCGAAGTCAATAACTATTTGATGTCTCCAATATTCTCCAGCTAGCGCTCATGTTGACTTTATTAAATCGTACGGCATTGGTTCAAACTTTTATTATTGCACTATAAAAATGGAAAGTATGTAAGCTTGGATAAAAAATGTTCTATCCAACAGATGTTCATGAGTAAAAGGGAATACAATTTTAATTAAAGTAGTTAGGTATATGTTTAATATTGTTTATATATTATTAATACCTAGACACTCCGACTGTACTATAAATACTCAGGAACGAGAGTTGTTTACGAGATTCTGGTAGTAATAGAAAAGAAATATAGAAGAATATAGTTTATTTTTTATTTACATGTCCAACCTTATTTTTCTAGTATAAATAAAAATTTGGTTTAAAATGGTCACCGTTTGTCTTTGTTCTCGCGTTTACAAACAGTATGGTCCTAATTGTATGGACAATTGGAAATACAGTAACAACTTTATTTATTTATGAATCAATATTAAAAGCAATTAAGGTCAGTATTTTTTTATTTCTAAACTAATTTTAGCAAGCTGAAACCTTTGAGGTTCCATGCTTTCATTGCAGAGACAAGTAAAGCCATAACAGAGAGCAAAACTAATCTAACGTATTCAAAGGGCGTACTGATCAAATGGTTTACTAAAACCACCTTTAACCCACCACCACCTCCACCTTTTAGTTTGTCTCACAAAATTCGTAAATTTACCCTAATTTTCGTGTTGAATACGAATGTTCTGTAAAGTGAAGCTTCACGAATACGGAATAATACATGTAAGTTCAAATGCTTGTAGTACGGTGAGGTTCGCCAGTGTTCGCTCACAACTACAAACGGTTATAGGGTTGCAACAAAGGAAGCAAATGTTCGTTGAACGCTGATTTTTGACGTAAGTTCGGGAATCTGATATACCTATACTATACTGTTCGAGACCGCCACTCACATTCAGCAACGGTCTGGATCTGGTTTCATTCAAATGTTTGTTTGAATGATCGGGGATTTTGTTCGAGTAGTGTGTAAGGTTCCACGAAGTTTAATATTGTTGATCAAATCAGTGACGAATATTTTATGAACGTACGGGCGAATGTTCAAACGAAAACATGCAGTTCTATTCGCAAATAGTGTGGAACGAGCTTTAATTTATAATCAGTGAATAGCTTAAAGAAAGAAAAATTTGGAATTTTTTTTCTCAACGAAAAATTGCACTCAAAAATAATTGATTGAATTAACACCAAAATAAATAATTACCATTCCCGCATTGCTTCGTACTCTAATTTTTATGATGATAAACACTTTTTAACATAAACTTAATAACCCTCTTTAAAATCATCAGCAACTAAACACCGCAAACCCCGGATTTTAAACAGCTCAACTTGTTAAACTTGTGCGCGCGCGATGATCTGAAGAGGTAAACTTTCGTAGTCTTCCGCCGCCATTAAAGTAGCAAGTTGTTATTCCCCACACATCCCCTCAGCCCAAGTTCCACACCACTTATCAAGGCCCTCACCTGTCAGGTGTAACTAACTTGGATAACTTGTTACGGATTATTTTCTCCAGCTCCTCCATAAAAGTTGTGTTCTCAAAGGGCCCTGCTCTTCAAACTTGTTCAGTTATATGAGAACTTGTGCCTTGAGCGTGGGAAGAAACTCTTGACTGGAGCTATTTTTTCTAAACGTCTCGTTGGAATTAACTTTGAATTTGCTTTGGTGTAAAGTACCCTTTTATTAACTTTTGCGTGTATAACTTTTTTAACTTTACTAAATATTGAGGACATGGCCAAGATTGGGCGTGGCCAAAATTACTAGTTTTACCTCACTAAAATATTATAATGTTTATATTAAGAATAACAAAAAATGCATAAACTTTTTGAAATTGTTAATTTAATGTTCCACTTTTCGAGCATTTTATGTGATAAACTACCAATCACAATATGTGAAGGTTTCCTTACGTTACAACATTCAAGCACTTCGTCTTATCAGGCGTTATTGGTTGTAATCTGTAGGTTTCATATTCAAAGGGATGCAGTTATCATATAATTTAGATTATTACAAGTCTGTATAGCTACTCCCGAGCTACTGAATGATGAGTTCAAATTTTATTTTTTTAATGGAAGACCAGACAGGTATTTTCTGTGATTGGACATTTTAGAAGGTAATAATAGTTTACAACAGAATGAAATAGGTCTTTGGCTGAATTTTGTGTTGCTATAATACACGCCAGTTTTGAGGTTCACCCTTTTTACAACAAGCAATAAACCCACTAGGGTCATTAAAGCTTGACAAGGAGATTTTTTACGGACAATCCAATCGTTTTACACGTTCAAATCACATTAGACGTGGTTACAACCAGGACTCAGAATAAACATTAAAGAAACCCCGTTTATTAGTTCTTCGCGTTGTGTTCATTTAAACTCTATTATATCACAACCATTATAACCTGTTTCCAAGTTGTGTTGCCATTTCCGTAGTTTTGTTTACACATAGCTTCGGATATTTATTATTGCTGTTAGCTAACGGCAAAGATATCTGCGTGAAAACTCCGATGTTATTTATTTAATAAACTAGCCTACTCAAAAAGCTACATCTATGTTTACTTTGGAAGTGAATTTTTAATGTGAGTTCAACTAAGGGTTTTCGCGATCTATGCCGTCGAATGTTGGAAGTGGAGTGGTCACTTACACGCAAGCTCTTAGCCGTATAAACTGTGGGGTGGGTGAATAGCGGTTTAGAATGCAAGCAAAATTAAATTAAATTATTAAAATATTCAAAATATAATTGTTAAATTATTCTTTATGCAAAATAAATGTCAGGGTATATTTTCTTCAATTGTCAAAACCTGTTCCGGAATAACGTAGGAGCGCTTTTGACAATGGATTCTTGTATTTCCACAAGAATTTCCTGTAATAGCTTCTAAAATGCTTTAAAATTTCAAAACAAGAGCAATGTTGCTTAAACCAATCCTCAACGAAAAGGTGTAATAATGAACTCGGGAGGGGCAAAATTAGTTTAATTGAATGAAATAAAATTAATTCAAATTTGAAACACCGCAAATTATCAATGTTGCTCCCGATACGCACAGTGGGTCAGTTATATCTTACATGCACTGATCGCAACGGATTTGCAAACATTTTCAATTTATCATCTCGAAACAAAATAAGAGAAAACAGTTTCACTTACTAAACAGACTGATTTTGCTTAAACATTTTTGCAACATTGGGATTACGAATTCCACACCGTCACCTTGCCAAAACCAACAATGAAGTGAACCACACAGTTAATTTCAACTTTCTACAAGGAAATGAGATTATTCCGTATGCCTACGTCTTGATAAGAGTCTTCATAAACAGAATTTACCAAACGCCATCTTGGAGTTTTGTTCCACAATGTCAATGTTAACTTTGTGACTCCGTTACTCCCCATCCGATCGTCACAAAACATTCGTTTTGATATCAAAACAAAGGTGTAGTAGTTCACAAGTGAATTACATTTTTTATTTCCTTTTGGGCGTAGTAGACGCTCTTCTATCCAGCATTATAAGAACCGGCACGTTCAATAACCGGGGTAAGCCGAGGCACTCACGATCGGCTTTTTCTGGTTACGTTCAGGTACTCAAAGATCTCTACCAACATTAGCCACCAATTCATTGGACTGTGCACGCCATTTACAGTGTTTAAACTTTACAGTACTTTGTATTCTGTGTTATACTTCACAACCTTGTAATTTAAAAATATGTGTTTCGTCCATTTGGTTTTTGTATGGAGTCAGATATCTTCAATATCCCCTTTAAAAACAATGTATGTTCTGTTATCCGGCAATATCAGTTATCCGGCACGGCCGTGGTCCCAAACGTGCCGGTTAAAAGAGCGTTCACTGCATTATAAATTGATTCATTTTCAGTTATATTACTGTACAGTTTTCCATTAATTTGTAAAAAGTGTCTAAATTGTATTTCACTAGAGGACGAGGAAACCTTTAATTTGACACCAATAATAATTGTATGTGACGATCAGGGTGAGGAGTAGCTGAGGCACAAAGTTAACATTGGTCTTATGGAACAAAACTCTTGAGATGACCCTTGGTAACTGGCAACTTCCGATGATGAAGACTCCTGATGCCCGTGGTGCGTTTCTTCGCGGCGTCGCACTCGCTCTCGCAGACGCCCTGATGGGTTTCCTTCCTTCCCTCCGTCATCCTCTCCCTCGACCTCTCCGCCCCGCGGTCCGCACGTCACAATCAAGGTCATCCGCAGATTGGCGTTCGTCCGACGGCGACTCTGCTATTACCACAACCCGATATGTAATCAACCAGTAAGTGGCTGACTCGGCAAGTACGCGGTGTCAGTTGGAGGCGGTTGTTTGCGGCAAATATATCCTTCTGTTTTCCGATCGACTCGGATTGGTTTCCCTCCTAATAATAGTTTAAAGCAGAATTATTCTTGCTAAGCACTTAGCGCGCCGAAGGTGATGCAGTTAGATGAGGCTATAGGCCCAAACTAAGAATAATTGTACTGTATGCTTGGTGTAAATTGATATTACTTTAAACTTTAAACCGTACCAGAAGCATTTGATAAAACCAAACCGTAAATCTGACAGCCATCAGCCCCATATTTGAAATAAATGACTTTGCATAGAATAAATAAAGGAAAATTAGTTTCTCGAGAAAATAATGGTTGTAAGGGAATGACTTGCAAAGAAAAATAAAATAAAATAAAACTCATTTACAATATCAAAAGTTTATCAGATGGGCATAATAATGTTTTAAGTTGGTCTTGGAGCCACCTAATAAGTATTAAATTTAAAGTTATGAGTAACTTTAAGTTTACAAATAAACCCCTTATGTATCTTAAATTTAATCGCTTATTTTACGCAAATATCGGTTATTTCTTGCGTAAAATTATAGAAATTAATTGTGAAAATACTAGCAGCCAATAGTAAAATCAAATGGTATTGTGAAATTGTAGTATCCACAATATAATTTTGTTTGAATAGTGACGAATTATGTTTGAATTTATGTAAAACTGTAAGTTTTCTATGATATTAATATACGATTTAAGAAGATATAATTTTGCTGAACGTCTTTAAATGTTTGTAAACGAGGATACACGAGGTCGTATGGCATTGTTTTGGAATAAAGTTTGTTTACGCATGGGTGCGTTGGCAAGTCGTAGAAGTTGGTTGCCAAAAATAGCCAATTAAATGCCACCAGCACCCTCTAAAACCGTGTATATGTAACCAGTAAGATATCAACGAATATATCACTCGTCGTCTTTTTGTACGTGTAAAGGTGTAAAAAACTAAGGCCTACTTCATTAGAAACATCCTCAAACACATTTACACATTAACTTCCCCTCGTGGAACATAGTTTAGCTGTAACTAAGTTCAATAGCGCAAGTTTAATCACTGTACTTCTCCTTGATTCTGGTTCCAAACAGAGTTCATTAGATCGAAACTTCTCAAACAGCGATTCAGAGTTTAAACCAAATTTATTTCCACTTAGAACGAGAACAAGTATATTTTGGAGAAGAAAACAGCTTAATGGAAGGTTGATTGACAATAATTAATGTATTCGTGGTTTTCAAGTGGTTTCAACAAGTTTGAAGGAGTCTCAAGTTGACCGGGTTGCGTAACTAGTCGGAACTCCGCCGAGAAGTTTTACAGTCTGGTAGGTATTTTCCTGGTTCTCGTTATCTTAACTCACCTGTAACATAAATCCTGGAATTTTATCTTATAACATGATCCTACGACATTTAGAATATGTTTTGAGGCATTTTATCTCAACAACATTATCCTACGACATGTTAAAGAGTTTTTTGAGTTGACTTTGAAAAATACAGCTTATCATGTTTTTACACCTCACATCGGTTTGTGAAATTTTATAAATGGAAACCAGACCTCATCATTACAAGATGTATCTAAACCATTTTGTTGAAAAAAACTGCATTAGCCCTATTTGTTGAGTGTTAAAAATGTGTTCCACAAATTAGAGAGCATTGTTGAACTAAATACTCTAAACATTTTGCCATACACTGAATAACCAATGTCTCTGAGCCTACGCCTACTTTCTTATGTTACCTGAGAATTTTCTGACATTTCAACCGTGACTTCCACTCTCCTTTTTATCGTAATGCAAAACCGAAGTTTACTCCCCGCTGTATGTTATATGAAACAGAACAATACCAAAGTAGATCACTACTGTTATAAAAATGAGGTGGTGTCTGTCTGTCTATTGTTCCATGACGCCAAAACCACTGGACCAATTCTGCTGAGGTTTTGCACAAATACAGTCTATGTACCCAGGGGTGTCACAGGCTTATTGCCATTTTTAAAAGGTCCTCAGGGCTATGCCCCGCGGGACTTCCAAGTCTCTATGTTATTCGTATGGAAGAGATTTTATTTGGTATATATCACAAGTGTTTTTTTCTTAATTTAAACAACCAGCTGTTATAAGGATTAAATCTAACTACAGACTAACATTGTTTTGTTTACAATTTGTCTACCTTGAGCTTTCACCCTGTTGCGAAGCGCGGGCTTGCAGCTTGTAAAATATAAAATCTTACACTTGTCCTAATTTCTGATATTAAAAACGTTACGTAATGCTGGTGTAACCACTCCACCTCCGACTAACGCAGGGTAAGGTTTTTCCATTGCACCCCCCCCCCTACCCCCTGAGAGCGTCACCGTAATGTGGGTATTAATTTAACAAAATTGATCTAGCTGAAAAATCACACTAAAATTAAATAATACAAGCAACTAAACATAAAAAACTGGCATCGTTTAAAAAAGAGCTGAACAAAGTTACGGAAAGGTATTTCACACCGTGCAAAATGAGAAATGGGCCTAAGTAATGGGGGAGGGGAGACGGGGCGCCAGGGGCGCATTCCTTGATATCTACGCTGACCTTGGCTGGCCAAGGTCACATACAGTTAACACAATCACTGCCTTGTAGCTCGCTCTCTCTCTCACTTACATGTGTAAACAGTCTCACATTCTGCAATCACTGGGTGCGGTGTCGGGTGTCCATCAGTCGTGTGAAGAGCTTTAGCCATTACAGTTCAAGTCTGTTTAGTCTGTGCCTGACGCGCAACAAACTGCACACCTCCTCCAACTGTACTCTTCCCTTATTTCTAAATAGTATTCCTCAATCAATAACAAAGGAAATGTTTCCGTGCCGCAGTTGTGCATGGTGGTTTTTAATTTTCGATATTTCTATTCAGAAGAGCACGGGCTGTCCTCAAAGTTGGCTTTTTGCCCTCTAGGGCGATCCTACACTTCTCGCGAATACGCCCGAACGTTCAACGAATTCGCGAAGTGTGCCGGAAGCCGCATGAACACCGAGTACTGAATTTCTATGTAGTTAATAAGCAATAACGAACGTTCCGTTAACTTTCGGCCGAACACTCAAACGTACTCACTTGTGTTAACGCGTTGATCAATGCTATTATAATTAATTGTAATCTACAATTCAGAACAGCCGTTGGAGAAATAAACACAGTTATTCAGAGAAAACATGTTTTATGAGCTGAATATAAGTAGACAAACAACCGTATTGCTACACCATCTGTGTTTTGTTCTTATGAAGGCCTTTGCTCCGTTTCGAGAAACAGGTCCAATAATAGGCTAATAATACGTGCATGGTAAAGATAGGTCGTTTTGCATATTAGATTGCATTGATATAAACTTGAATAGCTTATTTTTAGATAAAGTACATAGTTTACATATAATTTGTGAAAAACGCAAAAGGGAAAAACTTTATTGATTTAATATTTGAGTACGTATATTAAAACAGAATTTTTTTTAAATTCACTCAGCATTATAACGAGACTTGAATGGCAACTGTTATAATTTTATGAGGCGTGTACCGTACCCCAGACAAAGGATTGTAGATTCGTTTTTCTGCCTTGATAACTATTTCTGTAAAAATTAGGCCCAAAAACCACTCAGTAAATAACTACTGTAACACCCATTTTTATTTTTTCCTCACCGGTACAAACAATTTAATAAACTTGTATAATTCCTCAAGGCTCCACTCCACTAATTGAGGACAACTTTAAACATAGGTTATGGGCATGATAAACAATTACAGGCTTACTATAAAGCTTTGAGTTTATCAATGCATCATTTATTGCATCCTTGGTTAAACCGCAGGTACCCCATTTGAGAGGGGAGAAATAACAAAATAATAATTTTCCCAGTGAAAAACGCTTGCAGTATGCTTTAAGGAAATACTGCTATTTAATTTACAAATCTTTAAAAACTAAGAACATATTTTCCTTTCACACATACCCTTCATTATTATCAAATAATGTGGAAACAAAGATAATCTTAAACCAATTTCGTTAGTTATTTTTTTCACAAACATTATATGTGACATATCACTCTAAAAAGAAATATATCCTAAACCAGGGAGTCTCAAACTTGGCCACGATTAAAACTCAATAGTTTTAGGGCTCCTAACCAGTTTAGATAATTACTCACAAAACCAAAACCTTATATTCCTGTATTAGCGAATTTCCCCTAATAGGAAGAAGCTATTACCGTAGGTGGGGTGGCATGGTAAGACTTAAGCCTGAGACAATGATAACTTTTTGTTTTGAGGTCCCCAAATGCCAAAAATACTATTCGTTCAAATTTATATATATGTATATAAATATATATATATATTTATCTACTGTATATATATATATATATATATATATGTGTGTGTGTGTGTGTGTGTGTGTGTGTGTGTATGTGTGTCCGTTACCGCGATAACTTTTGAAAGAACGCCTGATTTTGATGAAATTTGGCACAAATGTGTTGAGTAACATTTATGACTTTAAGTTCGAAAACCAGATCGATCGGACTATGGGAAGGGGGTTTTAAATTTCCCAAAACTCAGTTTTTTTTTATTTTCCCCCCCTAAAATTAAAAAAAAAACACTTAATTTTGGTTATAGCCATCTTATAGAGCTTAAACTAAAAATAATTTGGTATTTTGATTCATTAACCTAGCTTAAGTGGTTGCAGATAAAAGTCAAAAAACGCATCCATAAAATTTCCCATTTTAATCTTATGGGAAAAAGGTTTTTGGATTTTCCTCAGATAATTTTACTAAAAACTTCACATTTTGTTTTACCAATCAGTTAAGCTCCACAAAACAATCATTTTGGTGTTTTAATTGTTGTTCTACGTCCAACTGTTGCAGAGATATTCAAAGTGCTAAACACAGTGCGTTGTCCAATGTTATCCTTATGGAGGATAAATAAAATTTGATATCTCGATTATTTATGAATCCTTTATTTTTGTTTCGTATTATATGTTGTAGTTTATTGATGAAACTTGGTATGTGGCTTCAAATAGTTGTGATATATATATTTTGCACGAAAAAGGGTTTTTTGTTTCCCCGTAGTAGCAAACCTGCATACTCGGCTTCCATGTTATTCATATGGAGAATAAGTAAATTTGTTATGAACCTTAGTCTCCCTTAGTTATGAACCTAAATTAATAAAACTTGGTGTATAGCTTCATATGTTTGAGTTATATTGATAATTGCAAAAATACTCATTTTTTCTATTCCTCGTTGCAGCAAACCTGCTTACTCAGCCCTAATGTTATTCTGATGAACAATAAATAAAATGCTATATATCACTTATTTATGAATGTATTTTTGTAAAACTTGGTAAGTGGCTCTTTGAAGTAGTGAGACACATATATATACATTGTAAATTCGCTGAGTACGCAGGTTTTGCTGCGACGGGGGTATTATCTTTGTTTTGTATAATACACTAAATTGACCTGAAACAAGTTTTGGACATGGTCACGCGCTCAGTGAAGCTCGCTAATCGCGTTATATTTTAGAAACTGTAGCTATCAGAAAAGTCACAAATTTTATTTCATCAGTTTTTACTCTACACCTATATCTTCATCTTAAACAATTTGTACAGCAATTTTCGAAAGTTTTATCCTTATTTCTGTGTTACTTTTGCCACTTTATGTTACCATATATGGTAGTATTTTAAAACTGCACTCGAAATTTAATTTTCTTCAGATACTTTTGCTTTTATTCCTCTAATGGGCAGTTTGTTATCGACGGCTAAGAACTATAAAATGGTCTTATCACAACATCATTCGGTCAACGCATTTTGTTCTCAAATTCTGAATTCTATATCAGTAAGAGTTGCAAGCTGACAAAAATTATGTAATTTTTGCTAATGTATTTCTTTAAATTTGAAACAACAATAACAAATATTTTAAAAAATGTTGGCGTTTTAACAAGTGGCTTTATTACAACTATAAAATGGCAAAACTATTTCTAATGGCTTATAACATAATTTAAAGTTTTTACTTGGCATTTTTGTATTATATAGTGTATTTGTTTTATATATTTATTTTATTTGTTTTTATTTTATTTCGTCTGTCCAGATAATAAAGTATATAATCTTAAACATGTCCTCCCTTTTTTCTTAGGGTCTCGACCCACAGTTCCCTAACCAATAACTACTAAGATAATAAAATAATAATTTTACGTATAAACCATCAATAACAAAATACAAAATAATGTCACTGCTTAAATAATTGCCTATATTATCTACACCATATATATATATAGATCATTATAGATATGCCCTTTGGGAGATATAAAACTTATATAACTAACAAACGGAGAAGGCCTATTGGCTTTATAAAGAAATATTTGTTAACATATTAAAATATGCATATCAATTGTATTCATTTAAATAAACTTGTATGTGAAAAAAATATTTAAATTAAGAAAGCATCCCATTACTTGACTTAAATAAGAAAGAACTTTAGTGAATAGCAAAAAATGTTCATTTGAACCAAAAACGACAAAACTCAAATAGAACTCGGGTCAATTTACTGTTGTCCTACCGCAAAAGTGTCAAAGGCACTCGCCAATATTTAATTACGGCTAATATCGGAATAAAACAACTGTTTTTGCAACCGATATTAACGACGATCAGCTGGTATTGAGCACCCAGTTGTTAACTACCATTACCAACCTGGGCCCAATAAATTTACCTCTAATCCGTTTAGAAAATATCGCGCGCCTGTTTTATGTCGGAAGGTTGGTAAGCGTTATTTGATCACCCTTGTTAATGAATGTTTCAAGTTCGGTTTTAATAATTACCCTAAGCCTTAGCGGCTGACAAGATTTACGCAAGCCTCGTCTGAGCTTTGTTGATTTATTACTTGAGAGATTATAACGTTAAGTTTAACTATCTAATTAAAAACGGCAACATTTCCTGGATAAGGAAGTCTATTATTAACTGCAAAAATATAAATGATTAATACCCCCGTCGCAGCAAACCTGCATACTCAGCGAATTTCCAATGAGTATATAACATAACACATTAAAACACTTAACAGAAATATATTCACAAACAAGCGATATTTTACGTATTAATTATTCTCCATAAGAATAAAATTGGGGATGAGTTCCCAGGTTTGCTGCAACAACACAAAATAATGGGTTTTTATGCAAATATCAATGGAACTTATCTTAGTGAAGTCTCATAACAATTTTCATCCATATTCATTCATAAATAAGCGATATATAACATTTTAATTATTTTCCATAAGAATAACATGGGACCAAGCACCTAGGTTTGCTGCTACTGGAACCACAGGCGAAAATTTTTTTGTGCAAACAACAATAAACCACAACCAGATGAAGCCATATACCAAATTTCGTCAGTTTATGTTCATAAATAAGCGAGATAAACAATTTTCTTTTTCTCCATAAGAATAACATTAGACAACGTACTGTGTTTAGCACTTGCAATATCTCAGTAACCAATTAACAAAGAGCAATGATCAAAATATCAAATTGTTTGTTTTTTATGCTAAATTCAATGGTAAAAATTAAAATTTGATTTAAATAAAAAATAGATATGGAACCCCCCCAAAAAAAACCTTCGGATGGTGCGATTCGTCTGGTTTTTGAACTCTTTCAAATAAATGGTCCTTTACACATTTGTACCAAATTTAATTAAGATCGGACCTTTCTACGAGAGGTATCGTACTTCCGGACACACACACACACACACACACACACACACACACATATATATATATATATATATATAAGAAACTACACACTAAATACATTCTGAGGTTACAATACATTTGTTACACCAAAAAAGCCAGGTATAAACTTAATGAGTAAATAATTAATGTTGTTTGCCTTAAATTAATAAAGTTATTTTTAAATATCGATGCTTTTTAGCGAATTTCCCCTATAGTGAAGAAGCTATTTCCGTAGGTCTCATGGTAAGACTGAAGCCCGAGACCACTTTTCAGTTTGAGGTACCCAGGTGCCAAAAACACAATTCGTTCAAATTTATATATATATATATATAAATTTGAACGAATTGTGTTTTTGGCACCTGGGTACCTCAAACTGAAAAGTTATCATGGTCTCGGGCTTCAGTCTTACCATGAGACCTACGGAAATAGCTTCTTCACTATAGGGGAAATTCGCTAAAAAGCATCGATATTTAAAAATAACTTTATTAATTTAAGGCAAACAACATTAATTATTTACTCATTAAGTTTATACCTGGCTTTTTTGGTGTAACAAATGTATTGTAACCTCAGAATGTATTTAGTGTGTAGTTTCTTTTCAACTATATAAATACCAACTGATATTTGTGCCTAATATACCCTCATATATTATATACAAATTAAAAACAAAAAGGTCATTGAATACCTACCTATATGACACACATTAACGATATGTTGAAAGAACTGTGCTTATGCATTACGAATTATTATTATTCACGTAATAACATTAGTCATCATCCTACTTAAAATGAAATGAATGCTATGCCCAAGCTGCATTAGTGCTGTGTTGCGACTCTTCGGAAATACTGCAGTATTGATTTGGAGGTCAAAGTACAGACACTTTTTGGAGGCGTAAAGTTCAACTTTTGTTGTTAAAATTGTATACAGTGGTTTGAACTTACCTTGCCATCTACCATTCAAGTTTTGTAAAATGAATAAAATGTTATCAATTAGCTAGTAACAGTTTGATTTCTCGGTCATCAGGTTATTCCCCGCGTTGGCAACCATGCGTGATGGGCAAAGGTTAGAATTATCCTGCTTGTAAAGCTAAGCGTGACAGGACGAGGCGAAACTGTCAAGAACAGCTGTTGGATCCCTCTTCCACTGGCAAAGGTCAGGTCAAATTACAATGCCCAGTCTGTGATCTGTAATCAGCCTTCCGCAAGATTTCGGCGATTGTCCGTTTGCGTTTGACCCGATCAGTTTGAGCCTGGACACCGACACAAGGCCGAACCGTTCACAGTATGTAAATGGAGTGACCGACTCTGTGAGTAACGGTTTGGACCGTTACCCCCCCCCCCTCCCCCCTCGAGACCACGTGACCTTGACCGTCAGCTGTAGCTGTAGTGTCTGTCTGCGGTGGCGGCCCATCCCTGGATGAGCGATTGGTAAAATATTGCTGAGAATCTTGGGAAGTTTAAAATGAAATATTTGATTTTGATTTGTTTATGCAAAACGTGTTTTGATTTTAACCAGTTTTTTTTTGTAGGACAGTTTCACAAAAAAGCAAAATGTTGAGTACTACGAGTGTCTAGGTGCAGCCTTGCGTAAACCTTGTCATAGGCTAGTGTAAACCTCATCAACTATTAGGCCCTATTTGTAACATTTTCCAAAGAGTATTCGTAATCCTCTGGTGCTCTAAATGTGTTATTCTGTGAAATTAAGTGACCGGTCCTCGCAATGTGGTGGAATCCGAAGTTGAAATAAGTTCCAACCCGAATTAACCTCTCTGACCAATAGCTGCAATTTGAAGATGCAACAAATGTAAGCCTGTCAAGCCAAAAATAATTACACTATTACATGGTTGAAAGACATACACATATATCAAGAAAAATAAAGAGATCGTTAAAAATAATTTCAAAATTTAAGTATAAAATAGTATAATTTTAACTAGGAGAAAATACGTTTATCTTTTTTTCGAAATATAACTTAACTTCATATAAGATATTTGACAAACTACGCGCCAATCCAAAACAAAGTGTTAACTGATTTTAAATGGCTCACTGTACATGTTTAATGCAATGGGAAACATTCAGAAGCATAACTGTCTGCGTTTATAATATTTAAAACCTAAAATGATAAATCTACAAAACTTAAAACAAAAAGGTGTCCCAGATAAACAACTAAATATAAATATATCTGACATCCTATTTTAAAAACAAATTTAGTTAACTCCATAAACAATTAGTACACAAGTTCCCTCAGTTACATGAAACCCTAGCCCCTATCCCCTACCCCTGCCCTAACACCCTAACTTATTAACCAGTGGTCACTTTACAGGGCAATAGATAGCACGTAATATGATCATAGTAACACTATTAACACTGTCAATGTAGTCCACCTCACTGGCCGCAGTCGGAGACTAAACATTTATTACTGCTAATGACTACTTGGCTACTAACAAAATGGTTAATTATATTCTTACAGCGGACCTGTTGATCGAAATCGAGCAAAGTTGTTTCAACGTAACTCATTAAAAGTGTTTTTGTTGCCATTTCAATAGTTTATGTATATATACTCAGCTCATATCAACGAGATATATATCTACACAAGTCTCGTGTGGGGTAAAAAAAACTGTGTCTACAAACTGACCGCCAATTTGACCCTCTATACCCTCCGGTCTCCATGGCAACAATTATGCTAACCAATCAAATTCCCTCTTCACAACTTATGTTACTCTTTATTACTCTTTGGTCAGATGTTTTGTTTTCAAAAATATCCTCCAGTGAAGCTTAACATTTTTAACAAGAGACGAGAGCTCTATATTTAAATACCTCGTTGGCTCATATCATATGCCAATGCTGTTTCTGTTTTAGTACAAAAATAGTTGTTTCAATTGCATTCATCTCAGTGTTATCCTTATGGAAAAATGTAGCTTTTAGAGCTCCCCGGTGCCCTTCAGAATGGGAGTAATATAGTTCTTTAAAAAGTTAAAACATGCTCTAATGTAAATGTTTTACTTACAATGAGTAGTGTATTCGATAGAGAGAATTACAGTACCTGAAAAAAGATAAACTGTGTTAGAATAACATAGATAATTGGTATTTATTTTTATGTTTGTAACCAATATATATATTTTATGTAAACAAAGACAAATTGTAAACTACACTTTGATTACGTTTCCAAACGGTTAAACGTTCGCTAATGGAAATACCTTTTCTAATCTTAATTAAACATAAAACAATATCGGCCTTAATTAAACATCGCTTGAGCGGCATTGTTGAGTTAACGACTCTATGACGTCATTTTTCTATTGTTGAAGCCTATAATAGTTCGGGCATGAAGTCATTCAGTAAGGCACTATCTTTATTCCACACGCTTATCTTTTAAAATGGAAAACATATCATAGTCATTGTCTTGTTATTGACATTGTTATTAATGAGTTTGAAAAGGTTTTATTCGTTTGGTTCAAACTCAAGAGACGAAATGAGTAATATTTTTGCAGAAAACCAACATACTTCAGATTTTTCTAAAGCAATTCTAAACTTACCTCAAACTTAAAATTTTGCAATTAAAAAAATAACTCTAAACTCTTTTACAAAGAGGTCATAAAATAATTACAAATGGTTACGTAATCATACTTAAACCAAAACAATTGTACCTTAAAGATATTGTAATCTAACTCAAAAAACTTGGGACTCTAAATGTTGCCAATGTTAAAAATCCCTGATGTGATTTAGGCGATACAACCTTATAAATACAATTACAGCTTAAAAGCGAGCTGTAGGGTAACTTTCACATAGTTGAGTTATTAAAAGAGAATTAAATCCCTCCAATGTTTTCTTTGTACCCCGCCACAGCGAAAGAGGAAATGAAGGCAAGTTTATAAATGAAACAATAGACTTTGGACAAAAGAGCACTCACTACAGTCTTTGGGTCGACTACTTCAGCCAATTCTAAGTCTAAAAAGGTTGCTATGGTGATTGTCAGGGCAAGAAAATCAACGTTGCGTTCTACAGAACATACATTTTCAGAGAGACTTCCGAAAGAAACGAGACTTTAAAGTAAAGAAACCCATAGTAATTATACAACGCGATGTATATTTAATATTCCATTATAGAAAATAGTCTGATTTTCCATTTCAGAATGGATATCTTTACCGGCAAATGTAAAAATGACCTGGCCAAAATTACGTATTTAGGTTGAATAATTTTTTATTTTATGTTACTCAACACGAGCATTAAACTGAAATAAACTGGTTTTTACAATATTTTATTATAAAGCCAACAAGAACGTTTTAACAGTTTCTCAATTAATTATTATGTAATCAGCAACTGAAATCAGTTCGTATTGAGAACGCAAAACTTCTGAAATTTTTGGAGTATTACTGCAACTGTCATGTAAAAAAATAACTGGGAGTATGTTAGACTTACATGCCACCTCCTTTAAAATGTTTAAAGTCCGACTTTATATTTTCTTTCGTAAAATCCGTAATACTTCGTAATAACCAAGGAACCCAATAAAATGGTAGCTTAACAGCTAATGAAATGAAAACACAAGACAGCTCATAATCCGCCTCCCACTGTCATTATCCTATAACAGAATGCGCCGCGCTTGGTTTTATTAACACGCCCACCACAAATTTACTTAAAACCTTCATTTTGCATCATCTTTATTATACATTTGCAGACTATCTTTTCTGATTTAGTTCCAGATATTTTAAAGGTAAATTTACGTTTAAGTTCTGTAGGCAATTTACCAGTCTGTATACTTTTTTAAGGTATTAACCTAAAATGTCTCTGAACATTTACAATGATCTAACATCATTGTTAAATAAGTTACATTTAATTGTGTATACCTCGCTTAAGATATTTTTGAAACACCTCTTTCAATCTTAAAGAAGTTTACTAAACATATTTTGTTCAAATATGTAGTAGGTAGCCGTAATTTCCACACTTTGTACAATGTTTATGTTGTTTTAGCGAATTTCCCCTATAGGGAAGAAGCTATTACCGTAGGTCTCATGGTAAGACTTAAGCCCGAGACCATGATAACTTTTCATTTTGAGGTCCCCAGATGCCAAAAACACCATTCGTTCAAATTTTTATATATGTATATATATATATATATATATATATATATATATATATATGTGTGTGTGTGTGTGTGTCCGTAAGCACGATAACTCTCGTAAAAAAGGTCCGATCTTAATGAAATTTGGTACAAACGTGTAAAGTACCATTTATTTGAACAAGGTCGAAAACCAGACGAATCGGACCATCCAAAGGGGGGTTTTGGGGGGGTTTTGTACCCCAAAAATGGGTTTTTTGGGGTTTCCACGTGTAACTTTTTTTAAAATCAAATTTTAATTTTCACCATTGAATTCAGCATAAAAAAACAAACAATTTGGTATCTTGATCATTGCTCTACGTCAATTGGTTACTGAGATATTGAAAGTGCTAAACACAGTACGTTGTCTAATGTTATTCTTATGGAAAAAAAGAAAAATTGTATATCTCGCTTATTTATGAACATAAACTGACGAAATTTGGTATATGGCATCATCTGGTTGTGGTTTATTGTTGTTTGCACAAAAAACAATTTTTCGCCTATGGTTCCCATAGCAGCAAACCTAGGTACTCGGTCCCCATGTTATTCTTATGGAAAATAATTAAAATGTTATATATCGCTTATTTATGAATGTATATGGATGAAACTTGGTATGTGACTTCACTTAGCTGAGTTCTATTGATATTTGCATAAAAACCCATTATTTTATGTTCCTTTTTGCAGCAAACCTGCCTACTCATCCCCAATGTTATTCTTATAGAGAATAATAAATATTTTAAATATCGCTTGTTTTTGAATATATTTCTTATGAATCTTGTTAAGTGGCTTAATGTGTTATGTTATGATTCATTGGAAATTCGCTGAGTATGCAGGTTTGCCGCGACGGGGGTATTTTAACATAAATCTCTGTTCACATTTAACAGGATTTTAAATTATGAAACTTGTGTGGTTTATACAGTATTTAGTACAACTGGAACCGCGTTGTGGAATTATAATAGGACACATTTTCAATTAAACACATTTTTTTTAACAAAAGAACGGTCACCACTACTATGCGTCAAAGAAACAGCGATCTTTACCTTAATTACAATTACAAACGTAATGCCTTTATAATTAGTCATTCTTTATATTACTCTATAAATTAAATAAATTAAAACAGTTCTAAATTGTAAAAACGTGGACGGTTACCTAAGCAACATTTTAATTAAATATGTATTTAGTATAAACTGGGTTTGTAATTACTTCATACTTAACCAGATGGTGGTGGCGAGCTGCTGGTAATTATTTAATTTTTAAATGTATTCAAAGAGTTAACTAGTTCAGAGTGTACACAAACCTCCCGCCTGCAAAGCCGATGCTTTTTGTTAAATGATGAATCTCTCCGCCCCTTTATGACGTAACATGTGAAATTCAAATCCTTTTAAAGTCTCTGCCCAGTCATTTGCCCTAATTAGTTCAAACAAATATTTTGACCTTAATATTTTTCAAAATATGATATACTAACTAATAAAAGTTTAAACAAATATTTTGACGTTAATGTTTTTTTATTATTATTTCAAAATATATACGCCTTAAAGTGATTCAGTCAATTGAATCGTAAACATAACACTGTTCGTAAATTAGGAAAACGCAGCAAATGCAGGAAGAACATTATCAACAAATTTGAAAAGGATTACAAATCTACTTAAATGAAAACACAGTCAGTACAATACTATTAAGGTGTTGTTTACTCGAAATAATAAGACAAATAAATGCTCGTGTTTGGGTAGCAGGTCCTAATGGTAGTAAATAGTGTAATTGTTAGACATATTTGTGGTAGCCCATTCATAAGCAATGCAAATATAATACCTTATACTTATTCGTAATGAAAATAGTTAACTTTTTCTATTCATAAACTAAGGTTAAGTGGTAGAAAGGATTGAAAGTCACAACTTTGCCTTAAATAAAACTTTTTTGATGTTATAATAAAAACAGGTAGAAATATTTTAGGGATTTGTGCCCTTTCAAAAGGGGCTTCAACATAAATACATAAAAGTTATTTTTAAACTATTACGCATTTATTGTTTTTTTTACTGCTTGGTAAAAAGATAGTATAACCTTAGATTTTACTTTGTACTCTTCTCTGCCCATGTCCCAAAAACATATGAGATCAAATTAAGAGTTACTAGTAGGACCTGCAGCTCGAAGTCGAGCATGTTCTTGTCAAGCTTGTAAATTCCCTTCACCTCTCTTAACCTTGTATACTGCGTCGCTATTCCAGTAACCTCTATTTATATAATAACTACAACACCTTTCCGATGTGCTGTGTTTTGTTAATATATCGACACCTACTAAATATACAATTTATTTGATTTCCTTATGATTTACACAGAAGCTTTGAAGGCCTGTGAGGCAGAGCCCTAAAGCTTAATAATGTAAATTATAACGAACCTCGTATTATTTACACCTCGACCTCTAAATTGAGACATCAAAATTTAAAATCGGTCTAATAGCAACTTATATCATGCTCTTCCAAAATTCTTCTTGTTTTTTTTGTATCGAAGCCAGTGGCTTTTTTTCATTTTTTTAGGGAACTGTTCAAACCCTGGTCTTGTTACTTGTGTATTAATTAAGTAAAATTAATGCGTATATAGGAGTTAAATTCAGTTTCTGTTTAAATTTAAAGACGAGATTTCTTAATTACGCCATTATGTATTTGCACAGTCAAATCATTAATTACATAAAATAGCGCGTAATAGAGTCGTCGTAACTTCGTATCCCTAAATAAAACCCCAGTGGCCCTCAATAGAGGATCCAAATTTGCATTACAAAGCCAGCACGTGTAATATTAAAGCTATAACTCAATGAGCTATTCTCTACATACGAACACCGAGCCTTTGACCCTCATATTCTGTACAACCCTCTGGTTATGTAGGGACCGCAATAGTTACAATGTTTTTTCATTACTCAACACACTATGTTTTCAACATCTTTGGTTAACTGATTTAGCTAGTTGATTAATTTAACTACTAATTTTACATAGCAAATAATCCCTATAAACTCGTATTTGAATGTGTATAACGTTATTAAAAGACACTTGGAGAGCATCATTAACAATTACAAATAAATTGATTTTTTATTTTGTTATTTCAGAGGCACTCGATGTTTATTGAGGATGCCAAAGCAAGGTGCCCATCGCACAGGAAATGTCGAGCAACTCCTGGACTTCCCAATTAAATTGTCAATATTTCTCGACAACTCAATTTCATGACATGACCTCAATAATATTTGTTTACAATTACATTAATATTGCCATTCTTTATCCATTGACCATAATGTATTACAACAGCGTTACTCAATTTCTAATTAAAAAATAACAGTTTTGTATGCCTTTGGTTCAAGGACATTGCCTCGATCAAAGGCATTTTTAAACCTTACGTTTTAGTAGTAGATAATTACTAATTTTAAGATTTGTATTAAAAACGTGTTAAATTTAAACCAATTTTGTCTACATAATTGTTAAATTTACAAGATTATTATATCGAATTTATAATAGTGTTGTGTTAGCTGTTAATTGCAAATAACTAGCCATTGTAATTATTATTTTGTTAATAATATACAGAGAAACCCAAAACGTGCAATCTGTATACTCCTGTGTTTAACACCCTCTACCACGATTACTGGAAACAACTCGTTCATTGTTTCTGAACCGATTTCGTCGATAAATGTATGCATTAAAATGACAACAATCCGTAGCTATGCAAAAGGGGTTTCAACTTTTGATACTTCTATCCTGAAGTGCATAAATCGATTTCGAAGTTTATTTTTCTCCATAAGGATAACACGGAGATCAATATGTATTCAATTGTATTCTTAAACGGCTATTTATGCATAAAATACATCATTAACACATGTCATCAGCTTAATATAACTTACAGATACAAGTGAAATGGCCAACACAAATTTACAAGATGAAACAACATTGCTCGGTTTCGGGCAACAGTTCCACTAGTCTTTATACTTTTTTTATGTAAAATATTTATATTTATGACCACGACTCAGCGGGTCCTGATTTCTCCCGCTTTTAACAACAAAAGGCTTTTAAAGTTTCCATTATTAATGTTTGTACATATAAAGTAAAAAGCCTGATGTCATTCGTTCAAAGCAATTTGTTATTACATTTTAAATTTACAGCCGTTACACATCACAGAGGACACGGTAACTATCTGGTACTTCAGGAAATGCTTAATACAAATAAATTGACGAAAGGGGGGGGGTGAGGGGGTTCTATGCATCAGATTAGGCACATTTGCTTTATTAAGTAAAACTATTATTATTAAGAAGCACACCCATTTTTCATTTGGCAGTGAAAAAAACTTGATCACAACTTGTATTGAAGCTCCTGCAGTTTTACTAGCATCCCTCGACACTATGCAGTCTATCTCGAGAACCACTTAATGCGTGTTACTAAGTCAAGAAGACGCCGAGTAACCCATTTTACATCGGCAGACGCTTTCGCCCTAATTACGGCGCTAAGAAGCTCTTGTCATATCTTTAGGAAATTAATTTCCCATTTGTGTCGCGACGTCGCTGATCGCGTCTGGATGAACGTTCCATGTTGATAACTTATGCGCCTTCACTTAGTGCTTACTCTGCCGCGTGCAAGTCATGCAGCGGTCGGGAGTTTAACGGTAAAATATTAAATCTATTTATTTCACCAAGGGATGTTTAATTGGTCTAAAAAACATTCTCTAGTAAAGTCTATAATAGGATCTAAACTCATTCG
Source organism: Allygus modestus (assembly GCA_963675035.1). NCBI lineage: Eukaryota > Metazoa > Arthropoda > Insecta > Hemiptera > Cicadellidae > Allygus > Allygus modestus. The sequence goes on along the minus strand of OY776115.1, from coordinate 60,802,266 downwards.
CGAACTTACATTATCACATATTCACTGTCTTTAAACAAACGGTGTACAGGAATCGAGAAAACCGTTGAAGTTAAGCCCTCTCTCTTCTTTTTAAAAGCAGGTTACAACTAATCAATTCAGTCTTATCAAAAACACAACGACCTTATATCGTGTTTACAGAAATGGCAAGAGAACCAATCCACTCAGACCGATTAACCGTTTTAAATACCGAACCAGTTCCGAGGGCCCACGCAACCGGTCCTGTGGAACCGTTACCATCACGTCTCGTGACCGGAGCCGGCGACAACCGAATACGCTCTGACTGTCCACACTGTTGGGAACTTTCACCGAATATGAGTAGCCGTCTGGAGAACAAAGGAAGACGGAGACTGTAGAATAACCCATGTGGAAGAGCCCTACTTGAGCGGAACTCACGAAGAAAGGGTCACAGACTGAGCAGGTTACTTCAAGTGTGAAATATGTAAATACCCCCGTCCAAACCAGCATACTCAGCGAATTTTTTTCCAATTTTTTGCATATATTTATATACCATATACAGCCAATTTTACCAAGTTTCATAGATACATATTCACAAAAGAGCCGTATACAGAATTTTAGTGTTTCTCCCTAAGTTTCTCCTTATTGTAACATGGGGATTGAAAACTCAGGTTTGCTGCATCAAGGAAAAGAAAATATTAGGTTTTAATGGAAATATCAACATCAGACCACAACCAGGTGAAGCCATATACAGTACCAAGATTCATCCGTATCCATTAATAATTAAGCAATTATTTTTACAATTTTAATTATTCTCTATAACCTAGGGGCTGAGTAAGCAGGTTTGCTGCAACAAGGAACTCAAATTATGGCTTTTTATACAAATATCAATGTAACTCAACTAGGTGAAGCTACATAGCAAGTTATATCAACTTATGTTCATAATTAAGTGAGGCATAACATTTTTCTTGCTCTCCTTAAGAATAACATGGGCGCTGAGTAAGCAAGTTTGCTGCTATGCGAACCATCGGCAAAAACCTTTTTCTAGACCACAACGATAGACCACAATCAAATCCATCCACAATCAATAGACTACAACGAAATGAAGCCATATACCAAGTTTCGTTTGGATACGTTCATAAATAAGCGAGATATAAAATTTTTCTTATTCTCCATAAGAATAACATTAGACAACGTACTGTGTTTAGCACTTTGAATATCTCTGTAACCAATTAACGTAGGGAAATTATCAAAACACCAAATTGCTCGTATTTGTAAGCCAAATATCAAATAGTGAAAAGTAAAATTAGATTTCTTAAAATATTAAATGGAAAAAATCAAAAAATCCGTTTTTAGGGTACAAAACCCCCCTAAAATACCCCTTCGGTTAAAGCGATCTGTCTGATTTTCGAAATTTAAGTCTTAATGTTGCTTTACAGGTTTGATTCAAATTTCATTTTTGGCATCTGGGGACCTTAAAAAAAATGTATCCCAGGCCTAGGTCTCATCATGCCGACTACGGTAATAAGTAAGTAATAAGTAATAAAATTACGTCCCAATATACCAATAAAGCAAGGCCTGTTTGATTACTATACTACGAAAACCATGGAAAGGTCATGAACAGCATAATATATTCATGAATAATACCACAATACTCAAAAGACTAAAAGAGCAACATACTCACTTGTTTACTATAACCACAAAAATATAAATAAAAACATAAAAACTGTACCCTTATAAAATGTTAACCTATAATATGAATCGCCAACAACCGCATTTATTTTTCAGATAGAAATACCTAAGTAAGAAGTTCTTTAAGAATATAAATGAAAAAGATTGTTTTTATTTTAGTATATTAGAATTAAATATGTTTATTAACAAAGACACTTTAAAGATGGAATTATTGATTCAAAATCATTTCAGTGATTTAAAATTGTGATCGATGTAAATTCTAATAAGGATTATTTTTCCAGTTAATTTATCCATGTTACGCGAATTTCAAAATTCTAAATTATTCAAGATGAAATTTTGACTATACAGTATATTCAAGGTGCTATTTTTTATGCGTAACAGAAAAAACGCAGGAATACAGAATGATAAGTGTGCTAGTAAGAGACCAGAAGACGTTATGACACAGACAATCTAATGTGGCCGACCGCTGTCCGTAGAATATTTGATTAGAGACTTCCGCCTACGCTACACTGTGCCGAGCACGAGCCTGAGCCGCCAGCCCCTGGCCTTCTGGCTGTAGGGACGTACGCTGGACATCGTATCGGGGAACTATTGCGACTCATTGCGACAGTAAGAGACCAGAAGACGTTATGACACAGACAATCTAATGTGGCCGACCGCTGTCCGTAGAATATTTGATTAGAGACTTCCGCCTACGGTACACTGTGCCGAGCACGAGCCTGAGCCGCCAGCCCCTGGCCTTCTGGCTGTAGAGACGTACGCTGGACATCGTATCGGGGAACTATTGCGACAGTAAGAGACCAGAAGACGTTATGACACAGACAATCTAATGTGGCCGACCGCTGTCCGTAGAATATTTGATTAGAGACTTCCACCTACGGTACACTGTGCCGAGCACGAGCCTGAGCCGCCAGCCCCTGGCCTTCTGGCTGTAGAGACGTACGCTGGACATCGTATCGGGGAACTATTGCGACCCATTGCGACAGTAAGAGACCAGAAGACGTTATGACACAGACAATCTAATGTGGCCGACCGCTGTCCGTAGAATATTTGATTAGAGACTTCCGCCTACGGTACACTGTGCCGAGCACGAGCCTGAGCCGCCAGCCCCTGGCCTTCTGGCTGTAGAGACGTACGCTGGACATCGTATCGGGGAACTATTGCGACCCATTGCGACAGTAAGAGACCAGAAGACGTTATGACACAGACAATCTAATGTGGCCGACCGCTGTCCGTAGAATATTTGATTAGAGACTTCCGCCCACGCTACACTGTGCCGAGCACGAGCCTGAGCCGCCAGCCCCTGGCCTTCTGGCTGTAGAGACGTACGCTGGACATCGTATCGGGGAACTATTGCGACCCATTGCGACAGTAAGAGACCAGAAGACGTTATGACACAGACAATCTAATGTGGCCGACCGCTGTCCGTAGAATATTTGATTAGAGACTTCCGCCTACGGTACACTGTGCCGAGCACGAGCCTGAGCCGCCAGCCCCTGGCCTTCTGGCTGTAGAGACGTACGCTGGACATCGTATCGGGGAACTATTGCGACAGTAAGAGACCAGAAGACGTTATGACACAGACAATCTAATGTGGCCGACCGCTGTCCGTAGAATATTTGATTAGAGACTTCCACCTACGGTACACTGTGCCGAGCACGAGCCTGAGCCGCCAGCCCCTGGCCTTCTGGCTGTAGAGACGTACGCTGGACATCGTATCGGGGAACTATTGCGACTCATTGCGACAGTAAGAGACCAGAAGACGTTATGACACAGACAATCTAATGTGGCCGACCGCTGTCCGTAGAATATTTGATTAGAGACTCCCGCCTACGGTACACTGTGCCGAGCACGAGCCTGAGTCGCCAGCCCCTGGCCTTCTGGCTGTAGAGACGTACGCTGGACATCGTATCGGGGAACTATTGCGACAGTAAGAGACCAGAAGACGTTATGACACAGACAATCTAATGTGGCCGACCGCTGTCCGTAGAATATTTGATTAGAGACTTCCACCTACGGTACACTGTGCCGAGTACGAGCCTGAGCCGCCAGCCCCTGGCCTTCTGGCTGTAGAGACGTACGCTGGACATCGTATCGGGGAACTATTGCGACTCATTGCGACAGTAAGAGACCAGAAGACGTTATGACACAGACAATCTAATGTGGCCGACCGCTGTCCGTAGAATATTTGATTAGAGACTTCCGCCTACGCTACACTGTGCCGAGTACGAGCCTGAGCCGCCAGCCCCTGGCCTTCTGGCTGTAGAGACGTACGCTGGACATCGTATCGGGGAACTATTGCGACAGTAAGAGACCAGAAGACGTTATGACACAGACAATCTAATGTGGCCGACCGCTGTCCGTAGAATATTTGATTAGAGACTTCCGCCTACACTACACTGTGCCGAGCACGAGTCTGAGCCGCCAGCCCCTGGCCTTCTGGCTGTAGGGACGTACGCTGGACATCGTAACAGGGAACTATTGCGACTCATTGCGACAGTAAGAGACCAGAAGACATTATGACACAGACAATCTAATGTGGCCGACCGCTGTCCGTAGAATATTTGATTAGAGACTTCCGCCTACGCTACACTGTACCGAGCACGAGCCTGAGCCGCCAGCCCCTGGCCTTCTGGCTGTAGGGACGTACGCTGGACATCGTAACAGGGAACTATTGCGACTCATTGCGACAGTAAGAGACCAGAAGACATTATAACACAGACAATCTAATGTGGCCGACCGCTGTCCGTAGAATATTTGATTAGAGACTTCCGCCTACGATACACTGTGCCGAGTACGAGCCTGAGCCGCCAGCCCCTGGCCTTCTGGCTGTAGAGACGTACGCTGGACATCGTATCGGGGAACTATTGCGACTCATTGCGAGACGTTACGTCATTTAAAAACTCATATTGAAATTTTGACTCATAGAAACCACAACTTGTCAAAAGATCAATATTTATTATCTTAAAGTAAAATTATATTCTTAGAATGCTTTTCATGCAAAACGGTACTTTTATATTGAACATTAATAAATTAAAAACATTTTCAATAACGAATGCTTTACAACATTTGACTCGCATTAGGTAATGTGAATGAAGACAAAATTACCCATTATGACCAAATAAAAACAACAGATTCTATTTCATACCTTTTTTAATATCACTGACACCTTCCTACAGCACCTTTCTGACTTCGGTAATGGAGAGGAACGCCTCTTTGATGCAAACCAGCTTGCGCAACAATTTCTGATATTGGAAACCTCTAAATACTGCACGAATCAAACGTTTATGGTGTAGTTCAAAATATCGTCGCCTTGAAAGACAGGTAACGCAGAGATAATGGAGACATTTAGAGATAATGCCGGGTCGGGAATAGCAGCGCCGGGGGCAAGGCCAGGGGCCGACGACCCCACTAGAATGTAGGCTGCCGGTTTTGAAAGTCCCCCAAGGCCCCGGGCCCCGGGCTGATTTGCGGTCTACAACTGATCCGATGTGGGCCAACTAGTGAGATCTAGCGGGGAGGAAAGCTAGTTTCAAACTTGCTGAAACCGAATCTAGTGTGGGTCTGAACTGATTTCCCAAGAGCAAATTCCTTTTAATCCCTTTTAGCAAAATTCAACTATCTTTTTTTGTGTTTTGTGTAGGCAGTGGCATTTTTTAACATTTTGATTAGGAACGGTCCAAAACCTGGTCTAGTTACTATCTAAGGTTGACCTGTTCTAATAAATCATCATTACAGTAATTAAAAGCCCAAAGACAAATGACAGCTTGGTCCAATTTCGAATTTTGAGGTTTTAATCAGGGTCAATCTGGCGAACCTCGGATTGCGAGGCGAGCATTATATCCATTACGATACCCGTCATATATAGTTACCTTATGATTTAGGATTATATTTAGTATCGTTTGCAAAACTAAAATTTGTGTAGTCGTATTTTTTTGTGTCAGAACAGAAATCTTAATATAGTATAGTTTTGTTTAAGCAAGGAAGAACTTAAACTTTGTCTCTTATGATAATACAAAACTTCTAATTATCTAGTAAACGTATACTATTGGTATGTCTTGTAAATTATACCTCAGTCGATGTAACCTTACACTTGGATTCGCCACACCCGAAGCTGCTAACCTCGCTTCTTGCGTATTGACATTGAGATGTACGATGTTTAGTTCTTTAGGGAAAACAAAATACCTTGTAAATAAATAAAATTAGGGTGTCATTACACAGCGCTGAGGTGATAGATTTAAACGATTCACAAAACATTCAATCGTATTGGAAAATCATCTAAGGTAAGACGAGTTTAAAAATATTCTATATTGATCCACTCGCTTGTATAGGTGAAATACCCCATGTAAGGAAAGGAACTTGCCCTTGAACAAGTCCTTACAATGAGTTACTCAGACTTACAATACTTTTACAAGGCCTGTGTTACAAGTTTATAAAGGAATGCCAGGGATGCGAACAAAGACTTGGTTGTTTATTATCAATTACCACGTACAGTGCCTTATTCTTTGAACGCGTACGCAATCAAAAACAAGGAAATAAACTTTAATCGTTTCAACATAAGATGTTATTTGATTTTCTTGCAAACGGAGGACAATAGGATAGATCCAATAAATAAAACAATGCGCATTTATATTGTTCGATTTCATGTTTTTGTCCATTGTTGTCACTTTACAAATAATACTGCTAATTTATAAAATGTGTTATTTTATGGCTTGTATACTACATAAAACAAAAGGTAAGTCAGAATAACGCAGAATTCGTACTTTGTACACTATCCCAGTTACAAATTTACAATCATTCCATTAAATTTCGATTCGTACATCGTCAAAGCCACAAAACCATCAGCAGATGTCTCACATCGGACAGCCCCAAGCGAATGTCCAAGAGTAAGAAGTGAACTCAATGGTGAACTTAGGGGACTATTGACAACATTAAACTCGTCAAAACAGGAAAAAATAAAAATCCCATTCCTTTGTTAAACGCACTCTAAATACCTCTTGAGCTACATTCTTTGAGACTGATGCTTAAATTTTTCATACTTTGATTTCGGCTGTTTACTCAACTCCTTATATTCTAACCAGACCAAAATCTATGTCCGTTCAGACATCTCAATCTCAGTGGGCCTGTCCGCCGTCCCACAGTTCTCTTCAATGACAACGTCTCCCGACTCTTTCATGTCCCCCGCACAAGTCATCCCCGGACTGCGGGCTCCGGACGACCTTTGCAAAGTTCACCCGCGAACCTTGGAGGGTGAAAGTGACGCCGAGCCCAGAGCCCGGCCGTGGGAATCAGACACTGGGGCTGCGATACTCATCAACATTTGGCAACGCTTCCTACTACGGTGAAATCTAGTCGTGCCGACCATCTCGCCGTGCATTTGAAGTTAGCTGCAAGAGAATACGTTGATTTGGTGTTGGGGAAATTGCGGGTGGTGTTCCTGTATGACGATTATCAACGAAATTATGGTTGCCCTTCACACGTTCGAACGCACTGCATAATATGTTATTTGATTGTATGAACAATAGAGAGCATTAGAGTCTCGACGTCTAATGTTGTTTTTCAAAATGTTCCGTTTATGATGCGGACAAAAGAAACACTTAAAATCCACATTTTAACAAATGGTTTACTTTGTATTACAGTTGTCTATATGACTTACGGATAAACTTCGTTCTCCCCGTTCCGCAGATAGGAAGGATTTAATGATAAACTTATTTCTGCCTCATTACTGAAGAAGCTTTTTCACGAATCATCCTGATAAGACTAAGTTATACGAATTATGTAAGATTATTTCGAAAGTCTTCAATTCGCCAACAAGTCCAGCTAAAATTAAGCATTTAACAATCTCCGTGCGGATGAGCCAAAATCAGGTTATGCTTAAAATTGAAACATATAATACTTCCATGTTTAAACATGTTTAACACAGCGAAAGTTTTAAATTAAAATATCCCTGGATGTCAATAATTACAACGTGTACTACTCTTGAAATAACCTATTTTTGGCGAAACTTAAGAACAAGGAATTGATTTTCTATCTTACTTATACTCAAGAGGCCCCAAGCGTATTACAGTCAGACATACAGTAATTACAAGTGGCACCTGTCACCAGCACGTCTACCCCGTATTGCTGAGGAAGCGTCAATGCTGCAGCACTCTTGAGATCAGCTGATCAGCTGTTAGCTGCATTGTTAGCGAGACAATCACGCCTCTTGCTACTCACAGCGGTTGAGCCTCGCACTATTGTACGTTCTTTTGTGATTCATTCTGGCGAAAAGCAGTGCAAATAATGACTTGGCTGCAGCGGGGGTTTATACGTAGGGGATGTTGAACAACCTCCATTATACTGTAATACTATTGTTTTTTAAATGTGCACATGAAAATTACTTTCAAAAGTTGATACTTTAAGACGATTTTATTTTATTTTAAGCGGTTACTGTTGTTTGTATATATAACATTTAATTTGTTGAATATTCGGAACTGTGTATATACATCAGATATACCAGAGCCTTGAAAAGCAAATTCTCTGATTCTTTCTAACATATGGCCTGGCTGGTGGCCGAATCTGCGAGTCAGTTGTAACTTTGACTCACAATTTTAATATTACCCGAAATAAGCCTTTGAACATATATCTAGGGGATTTCTAAAAGAAAGCGTAACAGTTGAAAAAAACACAATTCAAATTTATTTTCCTACAACCGTGCCTAAAGTGTTTCATTGCGATCTAAAAACACATTGTAAAACAGCTGTTTTCTGTTTAGAGAGCAAAAAGGGCTGCGTCTAACTTTTCCGCTCACTGACGATAAACAGCTGATTTATTGATGCTTTGGTTCAAGCTAATTGACTCGATGTTTATAACCTCAATCTCGTGAATGAAATACAAATGTATGAAAGTGAATTTGTGTATATGGTGTGGTATCCACAATTGCAATTGTAAGAAAATTGAATAGGCCTATGTAATTCAAGTGTATATTGTATTTCTCGAAAGAGAATACCTACTTTATGCTCTTAATTCATAAATAACTATTTCCAACCTCCAAAAATAACAAAATATATGCTCATATCATATATTCAATTCTCATCAACTCCATAGCTAACTTAACGCGATGGCCGACGGCTACAGTATTCTGAAGTTCAAAGCAGTAAATATAAACAATCATAATCTAGTACTTTTCCAGGTTAAGGTGGATGTGTTTCCTCTACTTCAGGCGCAAATTCGAAGGTTAAAGAAACCAAAATAAAAAATTAACGACATAATTATTTTCTCTTCCGATTGAAATCGATTGCCTTATACCAACCTCATCGTAGATAAAATACCCATTTGTGCGAAACTTTAGTTCCGACTTGTATGTGAAAACAGTGTATTGTAAGTGCAAATACATTTTGAAGTGTTGAAAGGCTCTTTCACTACAGTATTAAAATTAGTAAAATCAAAATCAGTAAATCGCCAGAGCATGATACATCCTACGCACACTAGTGACTTAAGAGTCGATGTTGTGGTTGTTAATTAACGAACAATAACGAAAACAAAACGAGTTGAAACTGAGTGATCCACAAACCTCTCAATAATGAGGTTAATTAACTGGACCAATCGCATCCAATTATTGCCAATAATATCCACCAATGAGTGACCTCAATGGATCGTTATCGCAGAATAACAATTACGTTATACTGAGAATTCATTTCTGCTGGGACTCTTGATTATTATATTCATACAATAGGTTAAATATTATCAACTATACACAAAGTGCTTTATGAATTTTAAGATATGCATTTCATTGAAATAATACTCATTGTTATACTTTTATTTTGCACTTTATTTATTCGTGATAATTCTAAAGGGTATCCAGGGTGAACAAATTATTACACTTAACTTATTATGTTCCACAATAGGTTTCTGTGTATATCGGTTTTCTCGTTATCTTTCCTTTATAAAGACACTTTAATTGTTGTTAAACAAGGACCATATTAAAAGGAAAAACTATTTCAACTATTTAGCTGTTTTTGTTATTAATTTGTTTTTAATCAATACCTATTTAAGCAATATTATTTGTTGATACTATAATTTAAATAACGATATGTAATTTCCTGTGAATTTTTAAGGCACAATTAGATGAAATTATAACCTGCCTGTTTTAGTCAGAGGAGAAATAGGGTTTATTAGTTAAAAAACAGTTATTAAAATATTAATACGCAATACAGAATAGAGGGGAAAAACACATAAAAGTGCAATGAGCAGTCTACATACTATCCATGTTTAAATACCGACATCATATACTAGATCCCGATAAGGATTACACATCTGACTGTAATTGTTAACATGCGACGAACAGGCGATGCGGGTTATGCATTGTCAAACATGTGTACATGATATACATACACTCTAGTCGACAGGTATTCAGAATATTATTGTATTGAATATTTGTTGACGATGTTTGGGAAAATATGCGTTACAACATTCGCGTGAAGATGTGTGGAAGTTATGCGCCTTGTTCTGCCGATGCCGCGGAGCCATTTAGAGAGTTCGTCCTACATCCTAGACTCACGTCTGATGCATTCTTCTACCTACACAGCCCACCTCTAGTGTGACTCGTCTGTGACGCATTAGCAGCTTAATGGCCGAGTGACTCATGAAAACACTCGAACTCATTAGGACGGAGGAATGGAATTGCAATGTTACTGGTTCGAAACACTAACCGATTAGGGATCTCTACTATGGAACACATTCAGTATTGAACTTTAATGGGGAACAAACTTTGGATAAACAGGGCTCCAGTCATGAAACTTCTCGCATTCCTACCTGCTTCCCCCATAAGCGCCATACGGCCAATGTTAACCTTCAAAGCCCGTCCCCCCTCAATGGATTATCCGATATCGTTTATGTATAGCACAATTTAAAGAGCAAAATATACATAGCGATACCAGTGAGCAACATTTGGATATCACAAAACATAATCGTTTCGTAAAATTCCAAAATATTTAATAGTTACGGATGTTTATTGGGTGAACTAACGGTGATGTCGAAATTCTGTTTCTTGAAATCGCAAGGTATTTTTTTTCTCTTTAAAATTAAACATAAATCAATGGTATCGGATAATCCGATGAGGAGGGCGGGCTTTGAAAGGTAACATTGGCCTAGTGGGGGAAGCATGAAGACGCATGAGGACTGGAGCCTCCTCTTAGTAACGTCTTGAAGGTGTATGCATTACATAGCTTATCACGAGTCTCGATGTTCCCTCCCGCCGGCGCCGGGTGAGACGGTGGTAAGCTAATACCTGATGACTTTTTAATATCTTACTAACGGCATGAAATGCATATATTCAATCGAATGCATTTCTTCAAAACTAATTTCCTCCTTCTGCCAAAGCACTGACTACTTTAGAACTTTTTGTGTACTCACGAACGTTAGGGTTGTAATTAGTTTTGTACAAATTGTTAATAAAGTGTGGATATAGCAAACAAACGTTAAATCAACTCGTGTTTGGTTTTATACGATTTTTAAGAACTGACAGCATCTATTGTAATCAGGTGGCCAACCCAGAAGTGCATCATAGTGATAACTATAATCAAAACATATAATAAAATTAAAATACATAAAACAACAATGCACTTCAATGTCTGGGGCAACTAATGAACAAACTTTACCAAAGTTGAATTAAAAGTGAGTTACAAATATTTAACATGTCTACTCATGTACTACTCAAGTCATCACTCAAATACATTTGAAATGTATTATACAATTGTATTAGGTGAGAACCTATCTTTCTAAGAATAAACATGTGTACACTTTGATATTTAATTTAGTGTTTTTTTCATCCTACCATTAAACAAAAGGCTAGCACACTGGTGTCAGTAGATAGGTTCAACTAGACACTAATTGAATATAAAAAAATACTTAAATTTCCAACGCCAAACCAATACCATAAGCGCTTCATTACAAACCGTCACTAAATGCTTTCTTTTTGACACTAAGTTGTTCGCCAGTCTGGAAAACCGAACTATCTTTAATGGCGGGAAATAATAGCGAAACCGCATCAGTGGGACCTCGAAACGCCAGGAAGTCACGTTTGGGGCCTAAACAGCAGATAATACTGCAATGACGTGGCGGTGGTTACAATATTCTGTGGTCGACGATAGTCGGTTTAACATTAAAGTTGTTACTGAGTTCTTCTAACTTGGTGAGTACTTGGCCTTGATTTGGTTATAATTAGTTGGCTCGCAGACACGAAGTAAGGAAAACTTCACAACAAAACGTCGGATCGCTGGGTTGCTTTCTTAATTCGAAATGTAAAAATTACTTACTCTACTAATACATATATTAAGTCTAAAAGTAAATTTGTTTGTCGCTTCACCTCGCACAAACTACTGGATGGCGTAGTATGAAGTTGGAATATGCATGGATTTACCTAAAGAACGTATTGGTTCTTTCTCTATACCCATACCCAATCCGAAAATCCTCCCCCATCTCCCGAGCAGCGGCCGTCTCAGTTCAAATGTTGACCTTATAATCACTGATTTATGTTAATGATTACCAACCACGGTAACAGTATAATGGACACGTCCAAATGTCAAAACATATAACTTTAAATGCACACGAGATTAATGTGTAAAGAGCTGGACAAAAACTAGTTAAGACAAATATTTCGAATAAAAAACAAATCTTAAAAATATATTGGCTTGATTAGGGATAAATATTAAAAATTAATCAGGATATAGACGCAGCGCCCGGAATATGATCGGATAATATTTTCTCCTATGAAGTAAACCTAGTTTAAGGCTAATTACTTTTAACAGACATTGAATTAAAATTTATAAGTGAAATGAAACCATTACTCGACTGCGAGTATAAAAAGCCGGACAAGGCGGCTGTAATAATCAGAATGTCGAGCGAGCCGAGATTACGCACGCTTTCGTGTTTTCATTTCGCTAGAAGTTTCTTATCAAGCATTTTACTGTGTCAATAGAGCCGTAATACAAAGAACAATGCACATTCCTCTTAGATTACAGTACTGTTCAGAGTTAATTACTTTTAATTGGAGTTCTGTGAGCATTCGCATATTTAACTAAGAACCCCCTACGTCATTATAAGCTATTATAAGTATTTTAGGACTGAGACAATTATTTCAAGGCATAAGTTATATTTATTTTGTATATTAACATCAAGTTACATCAATCATGTTATCTACCTCCTATTAGATATAATAACTCTTAAAAATAAACTTATGGCATCGCTTAAAATGACTGACTTGAACTTATAAACCATGAAAGACGTAAATTAAGTTTTAAAATCCTCACACATCTTTTCCCGGGCGTATTACATAATAATTTTACTTCTGTAGCCTCCTTGAATTTTAAGTTGTTATCGAACGCTTCAGGCACACTAGCAAAAGCACCTACAGTAGTGGAGTTAAAGTATTTAGTGTCTCGTCTACCACGCGCGCACTAGATGTTTCGTGCAGGTGGAATGTAACTTTAAACAATTTCCAACTAGATCAATGAGTGTAATGAAGCTCACACGACTACAAATGCCCACAGATGAATAACGTTGCCGGTGCGGCTACTTCAGCGCCGATGATGCTTCAAACTTCATTGCTGTCGGATTTTCTTTCACTCGGACCAACTCCACACCCTGGATCGTCCACTCGTGTGCGCTTGATTGATCCATAGACCACTATAGGCACAGTGAAAACAAAAACCCTAAAATCTTTACAGACTGGAATTAATGTTCATATTTTACTATGTTTTTACATGTCAACTTGGTAGAACTACACAGTAGTTTGATAGTTACATTGGAGTGGTTGGAGCTTATTACTGGAGTGCTATATGCATCTTATTTGTTATATTTGTTCTCATCTTTAATTGACGTTGAGTTATTTAGTCATTTAAATTGAAATTTGCATCTCAGTCTATAAACTTTATACTAATTTATAGAAGCATTCATTTTTTTTTTATTTCAACTTATAACGGTTACTAGGGTTGATCTCCAATCTTTACAGTCACACATTATATCGTCGCTCTGCGCTGATTTAAGTTGCACATACAAAAGAACTGGTAAACCATATAAATATAGACTGTATTCTTTAGGTTTACTGAATTTGATTGCACTGTGTACATATATCAACTGTGTATATATATTTTGTATTAAATATCCATCAATCAATAAATAAAATTTAATTTAATTATTCATCATTAAATATAGCAATTAAGATCCTTAGGAAGATAAGGAGGTTTTTATTGCAATATTACAAGATATACTTGGAAACTTGAGAAAAATTATGTTAATGGCAACCACTTGTAAATTAAAAATACTGTTAACAACTAACAAGGACCCCACCACAACCCCCTTGACATCCTCCCTCAAGTCTCTGTGTGAGGTACACCTACACTATCTCAGCTCATTCTAACCCTGCACTGCTGTTACCCAGGAATTCAGACCCAAACCACTTTGTCAGCCAGACTACTCTGTCGATTCAGTTAGGTATGAAATTCGTGTTGGGCAATAGGAAAGAGACACCCAATTCCCTGAAGCACCTTTGGTCACTGGAGCTTCCGCAATAGCATTGCCTGCAAGAAATATTTGAAAGTCTTTAGTTCCAGCAACTTTAAAATACCATAGTTCCTCTTATATATACTATTTCTTCAGGTTAACAACTATCTATCCTCATTTCCTCGATTACTCTGTTGTATAATGTAGATAGAATGTTTGCTGATCAAGTTGCAAACAATGTCGCCGAGTCAACCCATCTTGTCACACCCGCCAACTAGCCAGTGACACCCGGGCTGATGGTTTTCCTCATGTCCCCATGTCCCAACCAGGATGAGGTAACCACCCACTCACGGTTCCCACGGATTATGTAACCTCCCTGCCACTCCACTCCCGCTGCTGTCGCCTGAGGCTCGTGTGAATAACTCACGACTAAATATTGAAATAAACCGAACACAATTTATGTGGAAGTTTTCTTTCAGCTTTTCGTACAATCACAGTGATTCATATTTCTAAGAGTAGAAAGGTTATTTAAGATATTATTGCGGACAATTTCCGTCACTAAATGAGAAAAAATGTTTAAAGTTTTGGGATCTGGAATCTGGATCTCGTGTTCAGGTGGGAAGAATAGCTAGAACATAACCAAATTAGGGGCACAATCCAGGTACAGCTGGGTAAAAACGCAAAAAGACTAAAACAGGGAACTGTAACAATCAAAATATGTTAAAAGTATTTTTAATAATAATAACACGTAATTTTTTACTGCTTTTACAGTTTTCTATCTTGGGTTTTTGTTTTTCCCCAGCTTTGTCTAGATTGTGCCACTAATTTGGTTATGTTCTAGATATTCTTCTCTCCTGAAGACAAACTCAGATTCCAGATCCAGAAACGTCCAGATCACTTGTTTTTTTCATTCAGTGATGACAAAATGTCCGAAATAATATATTAAATGTAATATAATATAAACTCACCATCACCAACAGTGAATTTGAAGCATCCTGCACAAATACCGTAAAACACAGTACACAGGGTAAACAGTAAAAAGGGTTGTTAATATCTGATCGATGACTCATGTTACAAAAAAGGTAGGAATTTTTTAGCAGCTGAATAAAAAGTTAAGATTGAGTTATTTTGTTGTGTCGTTTTCTCTTAAACCACGTGACTCTACGTTAGCCTGAGAGGAGTTCGAAACTTCCTTTGTTTCATGTGCGAGGTAGAAGCTATATTAAATATTAAGGCGGTGTCAATGTTAAAATTTGACTTGGCAATTATTCAAAGTGTTATTCTTTATGTTTTGATGCATTATAGTCGCATGATTTTGAACTCTCGTTAAAAGTATGTTTTTTTATTTAAAATAGACTACCGACATTATTAGATTTTTTTTTTCATAACCCAAACCGAATTAATATTATTTTCTAGCGTGCAGGTAAAAATTTCATTTGGTTATCACAATTCCTTTTTGTGACTCGAAACACCTCTAATGCGGGCTGATAAAGAAGCTTGTGTCTAAATGCGATGGTGATTTAAAAGCGATCACAACAGCTATTTTAGGATAAATACCTAAGGATAAACGTATAAATCTGTAGAGGGATTCTTTCCACTTTTCGTGTTGCGATAGCTCGCTGCAAAATGAGTTTTCTTCCATCAAAAGACGTAGACTGCCTTACATAACCATCATATTGGCGAGCCTATTGGCTCACGTAGCGGCGTTTCTGTGTTGACCTGAAACGTAGTTAGGAAGTAAACAGGACAACATCAATGGCTGGAGGAAAGTGGGGGACCTTGTCCTTGGGTTGTGACGTGTGATTCATACCTGTTTACCGACAAGAACTGGTCTATACTGTTCGGCCCGAGTGTTTCTAGAATGGTACGCCCTTGTGGCCAAGCTTTGCTGATGGAAGATAAGTACTGTGGGTTTCAGCAGTATTAATGTACAAGTCGCATGAAGAAAATTGTACTGACAAATAGTTATTTACTCTTTCAATCCTTTGCTTTTATCCAACATCAAATCAAATAGCATTTAATTCATACAATGACATTCTCAAAAACCAGATGTCAGTAAAAATTGCTGAAGCTCTTAACAAATGTATTATAGAAACAATGTTATTATAGTCCTCCGTTAAACTATTTGTTCACCTCATACCACCTATTATATAGTTTAAACATGCCAAGTGTGTACATATTTAGTAGTAACGTACTGTTATTTAAATTAGGAGAAACAATATTACGTTTCTAAATATAAGAAAACTGCGTTGTGATACCTTCGTAAAAATAGTTTCTAATAAGCTGAAACTTTTTATGTAGCTTTAAAACAAAATAATAAAAGCCTTTTATGAAAGAGTGTCTCTCCGTCTACCTTATAAAGGAGATATTGGGCCGCCATAAACCTGACACAAGGGGTGGACCTATAAATCTAGTATATCACATCACTATATCCCAACTCCTCTTACTTACTTACATACTTGTTCTTACTTCTTACTTCTAGCTTTATTCATCTCTGGATAGAGTGTTATAATAATTTCGAATGATTGCTAGACTCCAAAATGTAATTTGCTTTATGCCGTACGATTTTAACTATGATTCATTTCTATACTCATGTATATAATAAGTCCAATAAGTTCTCTGATACCAATTTTTGTACCGTATATGATTGGCTTTGGTTAGCTGGAATGAAACCAAACAACTTATGAGGCAAACAGAGATAAATACAAAATTATTTTTAAACACAACGTTGATAAATTTAACAGTGTAATTATTGTATGGTTAGCGAAGACACAAATCAAAACAACCCGTAGTCCTATTTTCCCCTAAAACTGTAATGTTTTCTGTAATTCCTTCTTCTTTCCCTCCTCCCGGATCAATGTTAGCGCAAATATGTGGTTATGCGAAACCAAGAAAAATAAATGATTTTAAGAGTTTACAAAACATCAAGCTTGTTACAGGACAACTACAAACCATATATTAAAAAAATAAAGAAACTAAAACATTCTCTAACAAAAAAGTTAGGATATATTATGATATTTGCAGTAAATCCATCTTAACACGTATTTGATTAAAGTTAAACAGACGTAATAGGATTTAAAAATAAGTGCTTTAAATGACAGAAGAACCTTGGCAATAGCAAATCTACCGGGTAGTTGGCCTATACATGTCAACTGACTATTATGTAATGCTTTAGTTGACTCAGGAAGCGGAAAACATTTGAAGCAGGCTATAAATGATTTATTTATGATATACAATATCTAGCCTTTTAGCGAATTTACCCTATAGGGAAGAATCTATTACCGTAGTCGGCATGGTAAGACCTAGGCCCGGGACCATGATAACTTTTCGTTTTGAGCTCCCCAGACACAAAAAACACCATTCGTTCTGTAGATATAATATACGTGTCCGTGAGCACGATAACTCTCGTGAAAATGGTCCGATTTTTATGAAATTTTGTATAAACGTGTAAAGCAACATTTATGACTTTAAATTCGAAAACCAGCCAGATCGCTCCATACGAAGAGGTATTTTTGGGGGCTTTTGTACCCCAAAAATGGGTTTTTTGAATTTTTTACGATTAATTTTTGAAATAGTCAAATATTAGTTTTTACCATTGAATTCAGCTTAAAAGAACACACAATTTGCTAGTTTGATCATTCCTCTACCTCAATTGGTTACCGAGATATTGAAAGTGCTAAACACAGTACGTTGCCTAATGTTATTCTTATGGAGGAAAAAAATTGTATATCTCGCTTCTTTATGAACGTATACTGACGAAACTTGGTAATTGGCTTCATCTGGTTGTGGCCTATTGATATTTGCTAAAAAAAAAAACAATGATTTGCCAAAGGCTTCCGTAGCAGCAAGCATGCGTACTCAGCCCCCATGTTATTCTTATGGGGAATAATTAAATGCTATGTCTCCCTTACTTATGAACATAAATGAATAAAAACTGGTATACGACTTCACCTAGTTGATTATATTGATATTAGCATAAAAACCAATTTTATGTGTTCCTTATTGCAGCAAACCTGCGTACTCAACCCCAATGTTATTCTTATGGGGAATAATTAAAATTGTATATATCGCTTATTTGTGAATATATTTTTATGAAACTTGGTAAGTGGCTTTATGTGGTATGAAGACATTATATCTCCATTGGAAATTCGCTGAGTTTGCTGCGACGGGGGTATTTCATATTAAAACTACTAAGTCGAAGATAAGTTTCTAATTTGAGGTTAACATTTCAACTATTAATTTAAAGTTACTTAATGTGAATAATTATTATTCCATTCCTAAGTAGACGAAATGTTCAATCTTCTTCCCGTAAGTCCATTTAAAATAATAAATGCCGATTTTTTAAAATATAAGATCTTGTTTTCGATAACGCACTTGGGAGCGAAAGATGGAAAAATGGAAACATATATCAGGAATTATAAGATCAATAACACAGGCTATCAGATGTGTGAGGATAATAAATCACGGCGGGTCTTTATAAAGCTTGTCGCACAACTCGCCCCTTCGCCTTTTTGTACCCCCTCGTTAAATCGAGCTAGGAAATAGGTTCAAGACCGTCAAAAAATATATATTTTTGTTTGCATACAAAACATACAAAATATTAAACATACAGAAAAAATATACTAAGAAATGCAAGCTGTTGCTAAAACGAATAGTATCTTATTACGATGAACAATAAACCGTGAATGACAATCAATTTGTATTAGTTTTAAATGCACATTATTGTAAGCTCTTGACAATGGTTTCCCTTACACACAAATTGTACATGGAATCCATCAGTAGGTAGCAATCGGAACACAAACATTGCATCACATCAAAGCCAAAAACGCAATAACATAGATTCCCGTCAAAAAGGACGCTTTGCCGGCAACTGCCGCGTTGGCGGGTAATCGGCGGAATGGCGGACGGAAACACGCGGACAGGAAACGAGCATATTGTTGCTATAATGCCGGGCACAATTTGACGCAACAGACAGAAAGGTGCCCGAATTTGACGGCCAAAGGTTATATTTTCTGTAAAAATAATTCGATTCATCAAAAAGATATAAACACAATTAAAAAATATATAGCCTATATGAAAATAAGAAAATATAAAGATTTGTTATTTAACTCAGTCTCCTCTGATTTTGTTACTCAGGATTCCATACTGGTCCCGATCTATTTTTTTTTTTATCAATGACCTGCACATGTTTCAATTCGATGTTAAAATGTAAATGACAATTTTATTCACGGACGATATGATATATCGCTCTACATACTAGATGCTTAAAACAAAACTTACCTCTAGATTTAAATCATCGTAAGCTCAAACAAATCACTGCAGTGATTTAAGAAAAACCCTACTTTTAAGCAGTAAAAATAACCATTTTTACATTGGAAACTCTTGAAACGTTTGAAAAACTGAGTTGATCGCTGGAGACGAAAAGGTTTATTTCTGTGAAACTTTCACATTAGGCTACTCGGTCTGGCTTTGAACAGTCATCTTCAATTTCACAATCACATAGCAAAGTGCTAAGTTCAGGATTATTTGTTCCAATAAAGCCTTTCTAAAATTGCTGACTTCGTCTTATGGTCTAATTTGTTCTATCTTGCCATTTGGTCTTTTAATCATTGCTTTACGCTTTACGTCAATTGGTTACTGAGATATTGAAAGTGCTAAACAAAGTACGTTGTCCAATGTTATTATAATTATTATATTATTATGGAGGATAAGAAAAATTTTATATCTCGCTTATTTATTAACTTATTCTGACGAAACTTGGTATATTGCTTCACTTCATTGTGGTCTATTGATATTTGCACAAAAACCCATTTTTTGGCCGATAGTTCCCGTAGCAGCAAACCTCCATACTCAGCCCCATGTTATTCTTATGGAGAATAAGTAAGTGTTATCTCCTTTAATTATGAACATAAATTAATAGAACTTGGTATGTGATTTACCTAGTTGCGTTATATTGATATTTTTATAAAAAACCCATTTTTAGTGACCCTTATTTCAGCAAACTTGCATACTCATCCGCCATGTTAGTCTTATGGAGAATAATTAAAATGTCATAAATCGTTTATTTATGAATGTATATTGATGAAACTTGGTATGTGGCTTTATGTGGTATTGAGATCAATTAATGTGCATTGGAAATTCGCTGAGTATGCAGGTTTGCTGCTACGGGAGTATTTTGGATTTTGTTTATCAGTGATATTCTTGAAATACGTATTTTTCAATCATCACACCACCTACCTTGCCATACAACATTTTTACTAACATCAGAAATTTGTTTTCACCACACCACGCTGTAACCACCTGTTTTCGGAACGTCATTTGAATACCGAGTAGAGTTTTTCCGCCCAAGGGCCGAAAGTCAGCTGATCTATTTAGCCAATGATGCCAACTTGTTTTCAAGCGTACACGACGTTACTTGGTTAATACGTGCATACTATTTTGGGTTCTTTGGTTGAAACACTGGAACAAATAACAATCAAATTCAAAACATTTTACCATCGATGATTTGTTCATTAGTTAACTGTTTTTAGTCCGAGATTGCATGAGGCCACTGTGTTTTATGACCGATCACATTTAACCCGTTAATAATTGTAGTATGGTAAAAAATAGCGTTCGCACCTCTGCCGAAAGGGTTTTGCATAGCCCTCGAACGATTATAAACGAACGATGCATAAAACTCGATCTCGGGCCAGCAAAACCCCACTTTCAGCTCTTGGTGCGAAATATACTATTTTGGCCTGGTCTATATAGTTTGTCTTGCAAGTGTTGTGTTCGTAAAAAATTCGAGAATCGGGTGACATCACCAGTCAGCATTTCCGTCAGCGTCGGCGTCGGCGCCGTCACGTCAGCAGTGCCGTGCTGAGTCTGCACAAGTTTGAGAACTCTGACAAAAAACTGACAACTTAAAACAGACTGTTGTGGACTTGTTTTGTCCCAACTCTTAACATATTAAAATAGTTAGCTATCTTAAACACTTTACAGATTGTGTTGTCGTTTCAGTAGTTTGTGAATTTATATACAGCTCCTAACACATACTAACTTTAGTAAACTGTGTTTCATTGCGTAAACAGATGTCTTTGTACTAAAATGAACTAAGACTTACTTTCACGTTAAAATCAAATGAAATATGAAGGTGGTCTCTGTCCTTTACAATGGAAGTATCGTGAATTGAAAACCATCTACTTTGCGCAACTTCGAATTGAGGCCATTATTTTAGTACTTCAGTCATGAAAATCAGTTTAAAAAATAACGGAAACCAGTTTACATAATAGCTTGGCCTTTTAACATATCATGAATTAATAGAAATGTTGCTCAAATCCGAGCACAGTGGTCCCATCTTTTAGTGTATTAAAATATGTAGTTAATTCTCAAAAGCACTAAATACTTTGCGTTGCATTCCAAAAGGTTAATCAGCACATAAAACTAATGACGTATATTAATACTGTGAAATTGAGTTTAATATAATAAAACCGTTAGAAAGAATGCAATTAAATTAAAATTTATTGCCATGTTACTCTTAATTATGGGGGAAAAGAACTCTGAGGGCGAATTGTGACCTGCAGGATTGAAGTAAGTAAAATTTAGAAAAAATTCCGTAGCGTATTACAGAGACAGAAAACTAGCAGGAAGAACAGCGCTAGTAAATCTGATTTCAATTTATATAATTCAAATAAAATTCCACAGCTGATCAACTTCGGAATATTTTAAAATCTAAATTTACTCTTTTATTTAATTTATTTTTTAGAACGAGATTTTTTCTTAGTTCCCCTCGAATATTCACATCTTCATTCAAGCTTGTTTCAAGGTTGACGGGTGTCAAATTTACACTTTCCTCGAAGGTTCCTGGTACGGTTTAACGTTATATAGAGATGGGAAATGAACTCTTAATTGTATTTTAATCACCCAAGTCTTTGATAATGCAATATTTAAGTTTCTGGTTGGATTTTCCCATCGCTTCGCCACAAATATTGACGTAGGAGAAAACCGCGTGGTAGTTTATCAAACAACTACATAACAACAGCCTCAAATGATCTTAGTAACCCTGCAAATTACTCTAGGACGGCAATTTGGGCACTAAAAGAGCGCTTTATAGCGGTTTATGAATAACAAGGCTCCAAACTACAGGATTAACTGGGGAGGAAAATGGGAACCCTAAGAGGAGTTATGAAGAATTATATGTCGTAATGGAAAATTAGCCTAGCTATTATAAATATAAATGAGTAGGGAAAATGTATTAAAATAAATATTTGAATTTGTCTGAAAGCGGATGGATGACCACTCTCCATAAATGATCTTATTAACTGCGGTAGTTATTGAATTGAGTTTTTTTAACCCCAAAGACAAACAAACTTACAGTTAAATTTAAAATCTTTACAAGAAGAGCTTCTCATGGTAAACTCACAGTATTTGTAACTAGTATCATAATTTAACTGTAAACAACAATTAGTATTCTAAATTATGATCAATTAATTTAATGAAAATTGATCGAGAGCCTAATAATGAAATGCAAATAAAGTTACCCTACATACTTTGAAGGTTTTAAAACTCGAATAATCAAAACAATTTTTGGAACGTTCAGCAACACATAATTTAATAAAACGAATATTTGTTTACAGGAGGAAACTCCTGTAGAATCGCTGCATACTTCACTTTTGTATAACATTATTAAATAAACTCAACAATTTATAAACTTGAGGAAACAAATCATATGTACAATTGTAGGTACAGGAAAACACGAATTAAAAGAAGATACTCATTTCTTTTATCAAACTGTCCCTTAGCCCCTTATATTGGAGCTTCCTCCTTCAATAAATTGCCTTATAACATGTTGTATAGGAGACAGTAGTACTATCAATATACAGGCTATAATGCATTTAATTACGGTTATTTTTACAGACTAACTTCAGGTCCAATGCGAATTTGTACACAACAAATTCTACTCCATTCTGAGAAAATATGTTATAGTTCTGATAAATTCTGTAACATTTAACTCACACCGTTTCCAGCGAGATTTCCGTTGAAATTAAAATATTTTAAAAAGGTACTCAACAGTACTCATTGTCTCATATTTTCCGTAACCTACGATTCAGGATTTAAAAGTTATCAAAGCAATGTTGTGTAGTACAATCTCGACCCCCCTCCCCCCATTCACAAGACATTAGGTTGATCCCTCCATCCCCGAAGAGGAGGCTGATTGTACGTTGTACGAGTGACGGGGGGGGGGCAATGAGAAATGCAAAAGAGACTGGCCGGCGGGCGCAGACCGTGCCGTGCCGAGTGGCAGCCACGTAGAGATAAATACCGGTACTTTGAACCTGGCGAGCGGCGTTGGCGTGCGGGGTTGCCACTTGGTGCGGCTCGCGCCGGAGTGCGGACTATGGACACAGGTGCAGCGGACGGCATGGTGGCGATTCACGTCAAAGATAGATCCAACTTTCAAAAACTATATAATATTTGGAGTAAATCCTAGGTATTTCTTCCACTTAGTTTAAATGTATGTATTTTTTGACTAAAATGTTTGACTATTTGCTGTAACATCCCCCCCCCACCAAAAAAACTACTTTTTAAGAGATGTAGGAATATTCTCCTTCCATTTTACTATAGCGAAACACGAGTAACTTCCTGCAACAACCGCTTAGCTACGGAAACAGCTAATGTCTGCTAAGAGCAACAAAATTTGTACACCTCCCCAGTTTAAAGATAAAGCATACAATACGCAATGAATCGTTAACCGAGTTAATTTGTTCCGCAAGCTCCGGCATCGGACGAATCAGAATTAACTGCCAACACTGCCCTGCCTCCTTATTTCATAAAAAGACGATCAAGGCTACGGTCTACCGCATGTGTATCTGCTGATCCAAGGTTTTTGGGTCAACCAGAACGTACTTTCTGATCCGTGGGTAGACTAGGTAGAAAATGGAGCCGCTAAGGCATTACACTTGATCCAGGAGAAAATACTACACACCCTCTCCCCATAACATCCGTGGTTATGAAGTTGTGTTTTTAAATGACCCTGTAACCGTAGTACACAAGGCAAATGCCTATCTACTCCCACCGCTAGCCGCAATGTTTCATTGAAAAGCGGCTACGCAAACCCTTTACTTTAAAGTATCAAGTTAAAGAAGAAACAGATATCAGCTATTTTAAGTTTTTCGTTTACCTTTTTAATTCTTTGAATTTAGTCTACAACCCTTTTTGGATTAAAATACAGATCTTTATTCAACGACAAAACTAAAGACAGAAATACAAATTTTAAAATCCTACAAAAATTTGAAAACTAGCGTTAACTTACCGATATGAAGTGCCGGATATAGTGTGTTGATTTTATAATTACCGTAGCCGTGAAATTAAATCCTGCGGACTAGCAACGCTCCTTTTCCCAAGGGGTCATTCGGCACAGGAAAAACATGCGATTTAGTTCCTCGTGTACGTTGGAACGGATCGTCATAAACTTGATTTAATGTTCACACGAAAATGTGTTTTAGGGAAACGTTGTTTTTTTGTTGAGATTCCTTGAACTCTGACGTCAAATTTCACGGTCAATGACGAAAAATCACATGAAATCCTGGGAATCCAAGCTGATAACAATCTTTGATTTGTTGTACGTTGTATCATTACTAAAATCTTCTGAGTTCTGATATGAGATTGGTCTAAGGGAACTTTGCCTACCTGTTTATGCAGTTGTTCAGATATCTGTGATTTATTTATTAGCATTAATGCCCAGTAACGGTTTTGCATTTATTATTACACATCCAACCAATTAGTCCATTAAAGCAGTAAACAAACTTAATCTCTTTGGAGTACTGGAATACTTTGGCTGCTTTGAAAATAGATTATCTAAATTTTGAAATTAACAAACATATGACACGGACTCCATGTTTTCCGAAAAATGGTCATACACTATCAAAGATAAACTAAGTGCATCCCGCCTCATTCTTAGATTAGGTAGAAGGTTTGGAAGGATGGGAAATAAGAACAACGAACGCTCATTATATCCGGTTATTTTTGTTGACGAATATAAATATATTTTGTTTCCCTTGGTTTCGGTACAACCATAATCTTCTCTAATGTTACCGTAATTTCCACGAGCCGATTTCGATTTTCCAAATGGCCTCCGTAATTCCATGCGGCGACGCAGATTCTTACGAAGGCTAGAATGGAGGAGCCAAGATACTCGGCCACAATGAATTATATTTAAGAGGGGGCTCCAGTCCTCTGCGTCTACCTGCTTCTCCCATAAGACCAATGTTAACATTCAAAGTCCGTCCCTCCTCAACGGGTTGTCCGAAATTGATTATTTATGGTTCGTTTTAAAGATCAATAATGTATCTAGCGATCTCAGTAAGCAGAATTTTGTTATCATAAACAGTTCGCGCATAAAAAATCGTAAATATTGAATATTTTGGAATTTAATTGATTGATTATTATTTGCGATATCGAAATTTTGCTTACTGAAATCACTAGGAATATTTTTGCTCTTTAAAATGAGCCATAAATCAACGATATCAGATAATCCGTTGAGGAGGAAAGTTAACAATTCTTTGAAAAAGTTGATAATTCTTTGAAAGTTAACATTGGCCTTATGGGCGAAGCAGGTAGAAACGCGAAAAGTTTCGTGGCTGGAGCGCCCTCTTAAGTTAAATTTTAAAAACGTTTGAGTCCCTTTTGTACTTACTAAACGTAACACTATCCACAAATGTACACGTTGGAGAATCTCGATACACCCAGTTGAGGGAGAGGGAGAGAGAGCCCTATTCATAGTGCAAGAAAGTTTAACAAATCAAAAATACGTTGGAATATCTCTTGGTACAAGAACAAACAAAGGACCGGTGTCAACGTACACGGGCACAAACTCAACCACAGCAGCAATGGTGACACAGGTGTACGGGATAGCCGCCGCGTGGTGAATACTAACAAATAGAGGCAGGCGGCTAGGTTCGTCAGACCGTGTTGAAACAGGAGGAACGCACTCGGGACACTAGATTTGAAATGCTACAGTCTTATTATGGACGTACGCATTGTTCATAAAATATGATATTTTTCAATTCAGAAAACCCGTGGATTGTTTATTTTTAATTGAATAGGAAAATAAATTACGATTTTAGTCTTTGTCTGAAATTGTATATGAAGGTAATCACGTGTTTGAATATGTGCTATTACTTTGTCTTCCCCGAGTCTTACGAGCTGCACAGTGTTGGCCCAGTACTTGGGAAAATACCTTAGAATTTTAACACTCTTGTAAAATGGTTTATTGATTTAAATCATGTTATATTACATATGCAGAACCAAGAACTTGTAGGCAATTACATTTTTGAGATAATTACTTATTAGATTCTAGTTCATAAATTAAAGGTAAAAAGTAGGCCTAATTTAGGTGCAAGGTATTAGTCCTCTCCCTGTAGAAAATTTGTTGTCTTTATGTGAAGAACTTGTTTAAACTCTCACAGTAAACAAACGCATGAACTATTTAATTTTGAAGTAAAAATTGGAATTGGAAATGTAATCTGAGAGAGCTCTAAAGGAATTTAGAACCAGGAAAGGCATAAAACATTCATATAGGTAGGCTTACTTCATCTAAACTATGCTATAATAATGTTTAATCATAAGTCAAAATAACTCAAATACTTTTTACGGAAAAGAGAGCTGCTTACAAAGTTCCAGTTAAGCTTATTACATGCTTGAAATATTCTATATTACTAACGGTAATGTGTTAACTTATTTTTAATTATAATTATATCGCATCTTAATTTGATTCTAGCGTTATCTAAGTCGGACAAAGTAACATACCGTGTCTTAAAATAGAATAGAACATCTACACTTGCTTTGTAAAACAAAAGCAACCAAAGAACAACATAAGTTATTAAAATGGAAAGCCACAATAGGTTGGTATAAATATATAAAAAATAAAATGAAATAATGTTGTAGGCATAGCGAATTAAACTAAACATTTTCGCCTATAAGCGCCTTTATTCCAACTTACTTAAAGATGAACCTGGGGAAATTAAACAACCTGTTAAAACAAACTTTTGACATTTTCAGATAATTACTCCAAATGCACAAGACATCTTTAAGCGAGCACAAATTACACCTGTGACGCCGATAAAAAGTTTACACTAAACTCGTTTAACGGGCTTGAAGCCCTAGCCCAGGGGACCGTGAGTGATGGAGGCATGTAAGCAGGGTTCTGATTAAAATGCTAATCGCCCCCCTCGAGTCCGGCCGTTAGCTATCAGGGCTAGTGTCGCATTACTTTACTTTCTTATAATTTGTAAACAACAAATATGCCGCATTACTTTATTTTCTTACTTTTTGTAAATAACAAATATGCAGATTCTATCTTGCAAAGGTGTTTTTCGAAAGCTCTGCACCTCACATTCATGAATTTACCGATGTTAAAGCAGCCTTTAGCACAATTAAAGTAAAAAAACTCGTATGGTTCTACTGTATATAAAATCCTCAAAATAACCCAAATACTCGTAACTGTCTGAAAGACTATTTACAAAACAGGAATCACATACCAAGTCTACTAAAATTTAAAAATTTAATTCTGTATCAATGAAACATAAAACACTGTAGAATGACATGGTAAAATTAAATAGAACACTTATCCAGATTATCATCCAGACCTCCACACTGTCGACTCTATTATTGTTCAAAGAAGAACAGACGAGAAGAACCAATAGCCTTAACTTAGCCTTTACATTGGCCAATTACGCATTACTTAGCTTTTTATCTCTAAACAATTCAAGAACTTCGCATCGCCTTACAGACACTCGCTGATACGCCATCTAATACTGCCAATGGATTTCCAGAATACTGAACACTCTGCATTAACTATGATACGCTGTTAGATAGGGCGCAACGCATCCACCCGCATCTCGCTGCCACGCTGAGCGACGGTCCGGCACGGGTGGCATGGTATGTTGCATTCTGATGACGGCAATGTGAATCGACCCGAAACGTTGTCAAGGCCGTCCGTTCACACGAACCTGCAGCAGTAAAGTTCACATTTCCCATGTCAAAAACCGGCAAATAGGTAAAAGGCTCAGGCGTTTTGAAATTAATTAAACACCTATAGTTAACCTAACATTCAACATTTCACTGGAATGCAAGAGCCTCTCTCACTGGAATAATTTAACAACAAAAAACATTGTTAAAAACCCACACAGTTTTGACAGTTTAATTTAAACTGCATGTAATCAAGTACTGTGACGTGGTAAAATAAACTTGATTCCCTGACTCTGTTCAGAAACATGCTAATAAATATTAAACACATATTTTCCACAGCCATGTGTGTGGATAAGTATCGACAGTAACGACTAAGAAAGAAATAAGAAGAAAGAAAGAAAAAGCTTTATTTTCACATATTTTAAGAAAAAGCTTTATTCTCACGTATTTTAAGAAAAATTAACAAAGTCAGTCAACAGCTGCACAACAATGGTCAACAATGACCGTCTGTTGGGTTGGCATAATTATAACGTCATAAGGACAGTAACGACTACGTTTAGCAACAAACATGATTCAACTCCAAAAAAAAATGAAAACCTGTTGAATGAGTTTATGTTGCGACATAGGAAACAGCTTTCCTGCAATAACCGCGTGGCAAAACAATGAGAACAATTTTACCATTCTCGTCTAAAATCAATATATAGGAGCCAATTTTGGGACCTTGTAAACGAGCTCACATTGGTAAATGGGTGTAACTTAGTAAGAAGAGAATTATCGAGATTAAAGAAGCTAATGATAAAGCAGTTAAGACGGGAAGGCACTTCAAAGTCGGAGTCAGGATTACCTGAAGGACTTAATTAAGATCTGCCCTTTGGCGGTCTCTTGATGCAATTACACCTCTGATGCTGCCTCCAAGACCTGCTGTAGATCATTGAACCAGGAGTAATCGGCATCTGGAACTCGGCTTCTGAGCAGTCGGCAGTACGAATTACTTCAAAAGATATCAACGTCTAAGAAGCCAGTTGTTTGAAGAGTTCTACTGGAAGTCGGTTACGAGACAAAATGATTTAAAAGGACACTAATAGGTTAAACGGTACCTAGGACTGAATTTTATATATTGGAAAAAATCAATTTAAAACCAGTGTTCTTGAACGTACTATCCAAAGGCAAATATTATTACCGAGTAAATTTAAATCTGAGCAATAACAAACATTGTTATTATTTGATAAAGCATTATTTTTTGGAATTTTTTCTATCGGAGTTAACTTTGGCAAAACGAGCAGCTACCCTTCTCACCGTACAATCTGGCCGTATTTCAATGTTTTTAATACTCAGTACACACACTAAATTAGTTCTACATTAACAGTTGTTTAATAGTATTTAATCTGTAAACAAACAGGCCAGTTATAGTGCATGTTCGACTGATGTCCTCAAGAAAGTACTATATTCATATGTGTTATATGACTCAAATAAAACGCAATAAAATGTTAATTCCGGGAAACGGCTAAAATATTAGTTTTACCCGATGTACCTAATGCCGTGAATTTCCAAGGCAGAAAGTACGAGGAAAACATATTTCGGGGAAGAACATTTCTGGGGAAAGGAACTGAGGATGTAAGAGAACTAATAAACATGGACAGAAAACAAAGAACGCCCGAGGGAGGGATGGCGAGAAAAAGAGAGCGACGGGGGACTACAAACTTTCCATCTTGCCCCTGGCCTCCCTAGAGAGTAGAGAGTAGGCTACCAGGGTAGCAAGCGCGTACAAACCGGCAGCTATGCAAAAACCAATTACGGGAATACATTAAATTATTTGTAGGCTAATTTTTTATCAAATTAAACTTTATGAACCATAAATCAAACAACAATTTATCTTATCAGCTCATTAACTCGCACTAAATAATGATTTTGTTACTAAATGCACTTGAAGCTTTATTTTATATTCCAAATACTTCCGATAAACGATAAAATGTAATTGCAACCAACATCCATCGTTCAAAGACAGACCAATAGCAGCGACACCATACAGTGAAATTTATAGAACTGAATTACATTACATCTATTTCAATTAATGTTTTGCATATCGTCCGATAAAAGTAAATCACTAAACGTGATTTGTTGCAAATTGTTCCACAGTGAGCAATAAAACTTGTAATTACACGGTATGATTGATCACAGAATGAAATTCCCATGTCTTGCGTACCAATAGAACTGCTACCGTTGCTGATTCCTATACATCTATGCCATTAATCTGGAACAATAATTAAACTGTACGTTAAAATAAATATGATTACGAATCTCTTAAACTGTCTAATGTAGATGGAAAATGTCATTACCATTACAATAGAAATATTGTTCAGTTCAGCGATTTAAAGAGAGTCATAGATTTTTCTTCGAAATATTATCATCAAAGACAATCCTATGAATAATAAATACCCCAGTAGCAGCAAACCTGCGAACTCAGCGACTTTCCAATGCATATATATGTGTCTTAATACCACTTAAGGACACATACCAAGTTTCATCAATATACATTCATAAACAAATGATTTATTACACTTTAATTATTCTCCATAAGGATAACATGGCGTCTGAGGATGCAGGTTTGCTGAAACAAGGTACCGGTACCGGTACACAAAAAATGTTTTTTTATGAAAAAATTTTGTTATAGGTCTAACTCAACTAGGTGAAGCCACATACCAAATTGTATTAACATGTTCATAATTAGGTTTAAGGGAGATAATATTTTACTGATTCTCCATAAGAATAACATGGGGTCTGAGTACGCAGGTTTGCTGCTACGGGCACGATCGGCAAAAATCGTTTTTCGTGCAAATATCAATATACTACAACGGTATGAATCAATATACCAAGTTGCTTCAGGATAAGTTGATAAATAAGCAATATATACAATTTTTCTTATTCTCAATGATAACATTGGACAAAGTACTCTGTTTAGTACTTTCAATAGCTCTGTAACCAATTGACGTAGAGCAATGATAAAAACAAATTGTTATTTTTTTAAGCTGAATTTAATGGTGAAAACTAAAATTGGATTGGTTTACTAAAATATTGTATGTAAAACACTCAAACAAATATTTTTGGGGTACGGAACCCCCAAAAATACCCCTTTGGATAGAGCGATCTGACTGGTTTTCGAAAATAAAGTCATAAATGAAGCTTTACATGATTGTACCAAATTTAATCAAAATCGGATAATTTACACGAGAGTTATCGCACCCACTCATGGACACATATATATACATATGGATATATCTATAGATAAATATATATAGTTTAGAACGAATGCGAATGGTGGTTTTGCATCTGGGGACCTCAACAAAAGGAAAAGATAACATGGTCCCGGGCCTAGGTCTTACCATGCCGACTACGGTAATAGCTTCTTCCCTATAGGGGAAATTCGCTAAAATGTACTTAATGTGATGATTTATCAACAGTTTGACCTAGAAATTACGCTTCTGTATTATACTACATATTAATAAAAGAATACATAAATCATAACAGTTGGGTTAGTATTTTGTCATAATATCCTTAAAAATTAAACATCAAGAAAACCAAGCACCGATGTAGGCTAATATTATTAACTAAAATAGGTATCATACGTATAATAAATTTGAAGGGTTTGGACCGCTTTTCCTACAAGCGTTTGTGTACTCTATTAGCAAAAATGCCGTTGGCGTTGAAATGCAAAAGAAAAAGAAATACCGCCGTTGCAGCAAACCTGCATACTCAGCGAATTTCAAATGGTACTTCACTAAGTCATGAAGCCACTTCCAAACCAACTTTAATCAAAGCATATTAATAAACAAGCGAGATATTTTATTTATTCCCCACTAGCTGTGTATACCCGTCCTTCGTACGGGTTGTAAATAAATGGTAGATTAACTAAAGCAAATAACAATCCACATGATTTTACAATAATAAAATTACATTTTACACGTTTAGTGTGCAATTAAATTAAAGTTAATGAAATATACTGGCAGATTGTTCGAGTACTGTTGCTAAGTCGAGGAACTCTGTCAAGTAGTAAACGGCGTTTGGTTTGCGACTCCAAATCGGTACACGTAACACTTTGGATTCGCTCTTAGAAATAAAATACCCCCGTCGCAGCAAACCTGCGTACTCAGCGAATTTCCAATGCATAATATATGTCTTAATACCACATAAAGCCGCAAACCAAGTTTCATAAAAATATATTCACATATAAGCGATTTTAATTATTCTCCATAAGAATAACATTGGTAATGAGTACGTAACATAAGAATAACATGGGGGCTGAGTACGCAGGTTTTCTGCTACGGGAATAATCAACAAAAAATAAATTTTTTGTGCAAATATCAATATACCAGTACTACGTGAAGCCACATACCAAGTTTCATCAAAATACATTCATAAATAATCGAGATATCAAATTTTATTTATTCTCCATAAGGATAACATTGGACAACGTACTGTGTTTAGCACTTTGAATATCTCTGCAACGGTTGGGCGTAGAATCACAATTTAAACACCAAAATTATTGTTTTGTGGAACTGAACAGATTGGTAAAAGCAATATGAAGTTTACATTAAAATAAACTGAGGAAAAGCCAAAAACCTTTTTCCCATAAGATTAACATGGGAGATTTTATGAGCAAGTGTTTTTGGATTTTCTCCACAACCACTTAACCTAGGTTAATAATTCAAAATACTAAATTATTTGGTTTTTTAAGCTCTATAACATGGTCTAAACCAAAATTAAGTTTTTTAAAAATTTTAGGGTGAAAAATGCAAAAAAAATGATTTTTGGAAAGTTTAAAACCCCCATAAACCCCCATTCCCATTGTCCGATTTTTCTGGTTTTCGAACTTAAAGTCATGAATGTCATTTTACACATTTGAGCCAAATTTCATCAAAATCGGACGTTTTTTACTCAAGTTATCGTGTTAACGGACACACACATATATATATATATATATATATATATATATATATATATATATATACATATATATAAAAATTTGAACGAATAGTGTTTTTGGAATCTGGGGACCTCAAAACAAAAAGTTATCATGGTCTCGGGCTTAAGTCTTACCATGAGACCTACGGTAATAGCTTCTTCCCTATAGGGGAAATTCGCTAATAACCCAAGTACAAAAAAATTAAAAATATCGGGGAGTGGGGAGCAAATACATAGAATCGGGGGGGGGCAAAAAATTATAAAATGGGGGGGGGCAAAAAATATAAAATCGGGGAGGGGGCAAAAATATGAAATGGGGACATAAAATAAAAATATAAAATCGAAAAGGGGGAGGAAAATATAAAATGGGGGGCAAAAATGTGAAATCGGGGGGGTCATTAAGATCGGGGGGAACGAGCAGAGTACCCCAATACCCCATACTCTCGCCTACCGAAAAAAGGTTTTGAGTTGCCATTCAAGTTATATTTCTATAATGATAAACAGCTGTTTACAATATTTTAAGTCATAGATACAACTATTAAGTCATCAGCTGCTTCAATATAAATAAATACTTTGTCCATAAGAATAACATAGGATCTTTAAAACCCCGTAGGGCAGAGTCCTAAGGTGATTTCCAAAAATCCAATTAAAACCTTCTAACGCACATATAGAACATGGAAAAAAGTTTCAAAAAAAACAGTGCACCCGTTTCCCTGTGAAAAGCGAACAAAACGTGTCCAAAATCGCAGGAAATCACATTTTTGAGCGGCCGCCATTATTTTTTCAAAAGGCGTATGCCGTTTTAAAGTGGCCTAAATCCTTCTCACGCATGTATAGAACAAAGAAACAAAGTTTCATCAATGTCAGTGCACCCGCTTTACGTGAAAAGCGAACAAAAACCCGTCCTTGAGTGTCACCGAAGACAGACAGACAGTCACACAGAAATTGATATAAGACGTTTCTGCTTTCCTATGGTATGAAACGTGAAAATATGCAAGATTTCATAATTCCAAGCAATGTACAGACAAAACTCTAATTTTATTTATATAGATAAGAAAAACATTAGGACTGAGTATGCAGGTTTGCTGCATCAAGGACACAAAATCTGGTTTGTATGCAAATACCAATGGATCACCACCAGATACCAACAACATACCAAGTTTTATCAATTTATGTTCATAAACAAGCAAGTTATCACATGTTTATTATTCTCCATAAGAATAACTTTATAGCTGCTGAGTACGCAGGTTTGCTGCCATGGGGACCACAACAAATGAGTTATGTATGCAAATAGCATTTAAACCCAACAATATAAAGCCACATCCCAAGTTTCATTAATATATGTTTATTAATTAGCGAGATATACAATTTTACTTATTCTCCATAAGATTAACATTGGACAACGTACTGTGTTTAGCACTCTCAATATGTCGGTAACCAATTGACGTAGAGCGATGATCAAAATACCAAATTGTTTGGTTTTTAAGCTGAATTTAATGGTGTAAACCAAAATTTGGATTTAAAAATAATTATGTAAAAGTACAAAAACCCATTTTTGGGGTACAAAATCCCCCCAAAACCCCCCTTAAAGTAGAGCGACCTGTCTGGTTCTCGAACTCATGAAAACAGATGTTGCCTTACACGTTTATACCAAATTTCATACCATTTACGAAAGTTATCGCCCCATTAACACCATTCGTTCAAATTCACACATGTATATATATATATATATATATATATATATATATATATATATATATATATATATATTTGAATTTGAACGAATGGTGTTTTTGTCATCTGGGGAACTCAAAGCGAAAAGTTATCATGGTCCCGGGCCTAGGTCTTACCATGCCACCTACGGTAATAGCTTCTTCCCTAAAGGGAAATTCGCTAAAAGAAAAGAAAATAACCTATTTTCTATAGTGATTAACCTTGAATTGTTGTATCATAACTGGACGATTTACAAAAGATTGCATTAGTACTTAAAAATATAATTAATGGATTGTTTTTAAGCAACTTCTCACGGTGAAATGTTCTTTAAGCATGCTTAGCCAGCCAAAGAAACATGTTTTTTTGGGGTTACCACATGTAATTTTTATTTAAATATAATTTTAATTTGTACCATTGAATTCAGCATAAAAAACAAATAATTTGGTATTTTGATCATTGCTCTACGTCAATTGGTTACCGGTACTGACATATTGAAAGTGCTAAACGCAGTAGGTTGTCTAATGTTATTCTTATGGAGAAAAAGAAAAATTGTATAGGCCTATCTCGCTTATTTATGAACATAAAATGACGAAATTTGGTATATGGCTTCATCTGGTTGTGGTTCATGGTTGTTTGCACAAAAAAACAATTTTTCGCCTATGGTTCCCGTAGCAGCAAACCTAGGTACTTGGTCCCCATGTTATTCTTATGGAAAATAATTAAAATGTTAGATATCGCTTATTTATGAATGTATATGGATGAAACTTGGTATGTGACTTCACTAAGATAATTTCTATTGATATTTGTATGAAAACCCATTATTTTGTGTTCCTTGTTGCAGCAAACCTGTGTACTCATCCCCAATGTTATTCTTATGGAGAATAATTAATATTTTAAATATCGCTTGTTTGTGAATATATTTCTTATGAATCCTGTTAAGTGTTTTAATGTGTTATTTTATATATTCATTGGAAATTCGCTGAGTATGCAGGTTTGCTGCGACGGGGGTATTTTAATTTCGGATGACTGTTGAAAGTAGCAGATTAACAGCTTGTGGTGTATCATGTACTATCTATTCTCGATATATTTCAGGGGTTACAGTATTTAGATAGTCGATTTAATCGTCAATATAATAAATATACAGGAGAGAAATGATTTGCGCATTTCACTCTACACATTTTTAGGCAGTGTTCAAATTTTGCTCAGTGAATCGCTAAGTATCTTTTTTTGCTCTTATAATGAACCATGAACCAACTACATCGGATAATCCGTTGAGGAGGGACGGGCTTTTAAAGCTAACATATGGGGAAACTGGTACAAATTCGAAACGATTCGTGACTCTCCTCTTCAACAAGTGTAAAGAACAACCGATTTTTCAACTATGCCCGCTACTGCATTGGCACATAGACTCCAACAGTTTATCTTTATAAAGAGCTGGCATGATTAGGACACGAGCCACAAAGTATAATATAGAAAATAT
Organism: Allygus modestus; assembly: GCA_963675035.1. Lineage (NCBI taxonomy): Eukaryota > Metazoa > Arthropoda > Insecta > Hemiptera > Cicadellidae > Allygus > Allygus modestus. Next base: position 60,766,019 of record OY776115.1, on the reverse strand, counting down.
TTAACTATAGAACGTGCTGCAGTGGCTATATAATCTCTGCTACAAAATTAGTTGTTGATACCGATTTCCAAAATTATATCATTATATAACATTCCAAATAACAAAAGTCCAAGATTATTATAAAACCAATTGTTGACGAGGACGAGCCTCAGCCGGTTATGTAACCAGGTTCAATATGTATATATTAAAAAAGGCCCGCAACAGCATACATTAATCAAGGAGACCTATTATTAGTTTCGAGGAGTCGTTTATTGGACTCTCAGTGTTGAAAATGTCCCGAAGGATTATGTAACTATAAGACGCGTTTTCATTTTAAGATTACGCAGCTAGCTGCCTTGTTGGGGAAGGAAAAAATATAAGCAGGATTTAACGCAAAGTTTACTCTGGATCTCGCTCAGTTTTAAACTAGAGCTCCTGCATTAATTTATATCGCATTGACCAAATTAAATTCAACCGTTTCACAACTAGTGTAAAATAGGTGAAAACGCTGCGACAAACGCGACCACCACATCCTTTCACAAAAAACTGTCGGAGGTATACAATGAAGGAATAATGCAACCAAATACGCAAAATATAATCGCAAGAGCACACATAGGTATGAATTATACTCCACATAATTTACGATTCTCAGTTACAGCACAGCTTGTATTTTGGTTACATTACATCAACATACTGAAACGTTTTATTTTAGTTTCAATAGGTTTATGTTTTAATGATTGTAATGAATGCTTAACGCATTAAATATAAAGTAAATCTCAGTTAAATGAAACCGGATGACGACTCGTCCTACATCAACTAATAGAATGGTGAATTCACGAAATTTGCAACCACAGTTGAATAACCTGCGCGGACTTAATATTAAATTTAGTTTACTTCAACTCCGATTGATTAAATTAATGAAGACATTATATACCAGAGTATTTTATTGAATGTTGGCCCAGTAAACTATTTAAAAATTGTACACTATAACAGTGTTGAAATTGAAATGTTATCGCAAAAGTTGTCTGACTAGTGCATACAATAGCAAATAACCTGTACAATATGTTTTAAGAACTTATTTTGGAAATTAAATAAATATGTTCTATATTTTTACCGCTGACTGACCGTAAATTAGGAACATTTAACGCTGTTCCCGACCACCTGTAGTGCTAGGAGGCTCCGATCGTCGCGAGACCTACTGCCAACCGTTACTCCACCTACTTCCTCCTGCTACTCCGGCATGTCGCACCCTCGCCCTACCTAGCCCTACTGAACTGACCCTTACCTACCTTGATTTCTGCCCAAAACAGCAGGTGAGGCAGCCACCAATCCAACGAAAATCCACAGCCTCCCCGCCATCGTAGCACCTACACCACACACACTCTAGTACATGCTGTACACACTATATACACGACTGTACACTTATATACACAGTAACGATATTCGGCACAAAGTTTTCACTAGATTCCGTTATGTTTGGAGTGACAGGCGAAAGTTCCTTCCTCATGCAAGGTTGGACGCGCACTGACGCGGCGGCGAAGGATCGCCCCCTCCTTTCCCCTACTTCCCCCACCACTCGCAGCAACAGGTTTTCCGCTGCACCTTCCACGTCTCGTCCTGCGTTACCTGGTACCTGGTACGGCCACGGCCATTCGGTTCCGCTCCATCGGGGAACTACAACGGATCAACTCGACGTCATTCGCGGATGAAAACTTTGGAGCCAAAAAACTGTTCCGATTTTTGTTGGTTTTTGTAAAACTACTCGCTCTACGATAAGTATCAGATATTTTTGGAAATAAATGAAGACGTACAAACACAATAAAGTTTATTACAACATTAGTTATGTCGTAACCTCAATTTGGTAATGGTGAATGGCTTCAATGCTACAGCGCGTGTTGTAATCTCTAAAAACAATTTACTCTCTAAAAACCTCCAAAATTGCAATACATAATACAAAAATTGATAAAAGACCCCGCATAGGCATTGCCTGTGCGCGTGGGCCGAGTCCCTAATAGTCTCTCAAAGTTCATAAAAACGTCGAGAACGTAAAAATGAAATTCACTTCACTACAATTACAGACGACATAAACTAATATGCATGACATTCTGCTATTGAAGTGATTCGATGGAGTCATATTGTTGTGAAATACGAGGAAATCTACATAAGCAGAATTAATGAAGGAAATTTCCAATACGTAAATTGTAATAAAATCCTTATAGAGTTTAAGAAATACGAGTAACTAATTTACAAGTTATTACGGTACAATTTAATTTATAACTCTAATAAACATTTTCAAAGACGATTTATGAACAGTCAGTAAAATGTATAATTTGTTAAATTGTTTATTACTAAGGAATATTTAAGTACAGGTAGTAAATTATTATTGTCGATTGTTTTTTTTTAATTAAACTGTTAATAGACTCAATTTATTAATAATAAAACTTGTTTTCCATTATTTTACTTTTTTGAAAAGGTCAGACGAGTAAAACCATACTTGTCAAAAATATTAATGTATAGTATTGTATTATGTATAAAAAAGTATAAGTAAGGTTTGCCAGACCATAGTGTAAGCATACCCCTACATACCTACCTACGTACGTACATACAATACACCTTGTGCCAGATATGTGTATTTTACGTCTACACCAAGTGCGGGAATTGGTTATGATGTTATAAACCACTATTAAAATGTTTCCATATTCAGAAACATTCAGATTTCTGGTTTTGAAGCGAGAACTTAGTGAACACTCTATTAGCAACTTTATAACCACGCCATTGTTAAGGACTTCTACATAATCTTTTCAGTAATGTTACTAATGTTGTTTCAGGTATGTTTGGCCGTGTCGCAGTTAATAGGGGCTACCGACATGAACATGTCACCACCTTATCAGTAACCTACAGCCCGCTTATCTCCGGCTAATTTGATTGTTCTTATTCAAATTAATATTGTGTACCTTCCTGATAACACACACAGTCCCGGTATGTAATATGAGACGTCTTCAATAAGCTTGAGAGTATTATATCTTTACGGTGTTATCGTATATACATTTAGTTTTTTACTGAGGCTATCACATATTATTATACACCAAGAATTAAATTATAACACAGTGGAAAATTCATATTATGCTAACATTTAAGAGGTGCCATTTTTTACGATTCTGTTTATTACTTAAAGTGTGATTTATATAGATTGTTAAATATGTAGTAAATTGAATTACGATATCAAGAAATATAAAATTGTAAGTAACAAGTCAATCAGGTTACAAAAATAGCATTTCAGGTCAGATTATCAAGAAAATTTTATTTTGAAAAATTGTTTAGTAATAAATGGATTATTTTTAGGGTTGCCATAAACTTCAAAATCGCACTATGTAATGAACGAACATCGACATTTTTAACTTGTCCACCTCTTTCCTGTTTGATTTTATAAATAAAAATGCTCTTGGCCCTTTACAAAAACAATTAGAAAGGATCCATTGCAGTTGTGAAGATCATAATGATACTACCTTGAGGTATAATTTAATCATTTACCTTGAGGTACTTAACAAAATGCAGCCACGTTTTGACACAGGGTCTTATCGTGCACGAAACTCCGCCGTTCACACGAACGTAGCTTTCCCGTCACTCGCAGGAAATATGATAAGTAAGGGTTTATTTTAATAAGTAAGGGTTTGTTATAAATGCGTTCTTTTTTAAATATAACCAACATTTTATTTAAGTTTCATCGGAGATTAAGTTTAAATGTTTGTAAATAATAATTATTTCTGCTGTATTTTTTACTTGGAATTAACCTAAACGGGCGACTGTAACATCCCTTTTCGTGAAAATTTTTAATTTACTTTAATAGCTCAGATGAACGATCAATCACTTTACTGAAAAGTTGCCTTCGGTTTAAAATTCTCAAAATCTCAAAGAAAGAATACAGTATTAAATCCTATAACATTTAAATTGAAAACACCATAAAACCACGTTTTGAAAACACAACGTCTAAGTCCTTTTAATTGGCAAATATGTCCAATCAGATGCATATGAAAAATGTTCCAGTACAAAGTAGTTGTTCAGTTCCTTCTCTAAAATAAAATATGGGAAAATGATAGATAACAGAAATGCAGACTCAGCCAATTTGTTTGCTAAATTATTTTCATATGAAAACGCACTGAGTTCACTAAACATTTACTACTAATAAACTCGTGTTGTTAGGGGAAGAAAAGATAAGGACAATTTGTGTTTCACAATACACACAAAAGGGCCTTATAAAATGTTTTGAAAAAGAAGCCAAGAGAAGAAGCCTCATCCAAAATTAATTCACTACCTTAAACTCATAGGATTCTATATAGATTCGTTGCTCTGTGGTATAATGTTTGTCACAAAATATAGAGTGTGCAAGAAATTTGTTTCAAAATTCATTCAAGACCATCCCTTTTAGTACCCGGTTTGTCCCGAGTTGAGTGTGCTGTGAGTGAACTTAGTTCTGTGGTTAATCTTTTGAATTATTTAGCATAATAAACATCTACTTATGTTATCATCTGGTCAAATAAATTGAATTTCCATAAGAATATCGGTGCAACTTGGCCAGCCCGTGGGGCGAAGCCCTAAAGTCAGTTCGGAAACAGAACCCTTTTCTATTTTAGACCTAAAATCAGTGTACCAAATTTTTATCCCTCCAGCATATCAGTAAGTTGGAGAACTTTTGATGAACACTTCAGGGCTTTGGATATTAAGATTTTCTATATTATTTATTATTTTGGCGTATTATAACACCGGATTGTGAAACCGTTGTAGTATAAACTACTCTTATTTATTTATACGTAATAGGTAATGAAATAACCGACAGGTCTATAGGGAGCGGCGGTGTAAACAGGAAAAATTACTGCAGTATGAGCTACTCGGTTTACTAATGACTACTGCTGACTTTAGCTAAGAAACATATTCGCAATCCAAACAAGTGTTTAGTTTTGAAATTATAATAATCATCTCTATTTAAAGAAGTTATGTCCTTATAGTCATCGTTTCTAATTAGACCGTTTGATTACGATTTTATTAACAAAGCAATAATTTGATTTAATTCGGGTTGTTAGTGTTCTCACATCGTTAACAGCATATTAACTGTAAACCCTTCTCGAAATAAGTACGCAATTGCATTCATCGACTGGTGCGCATAAAATAATTTATTAATTGCCTTTTTAAGATTTAGTTTTTCGAACTTTAGCAAAACTATGCAAATTATGAAAGAGCGATTTTTTTATGCATAAAAGTGAAGCTTATGTTTACCTGTTCTTAACTGGCATATCTACAAGGAAACTTGTGTGAAACGTTTACTTTCTATAGACGGACCAAAAGTAGGATCTCTTATTTTCAACCTTTCTTATTAGCCTCCAAAATAAAATTACCTTCATTGATGATTTAAATAGAATTATTGCAGTAAATATAGGAAATCTATTCCAATTTACTTTTGTTATGTTGTGAGCTTTTCTTCTTATTTTTCTAAGCAACGTTCTTGAAGAAAAGTACGCAATCTTTTTTTCTACTGTTATGGTGTTTTTGTAAAATATTTTGTACAATTTTGTGTTTTTTATAAAATGCTGATGTAATTAAAGATGTAAGATACAAATTACCACCAAGCCGCGGATAAGTAAACGCATTTCGAGCTATAAATTTTACATGAGATTTAATTAAATTCTGACGGTTCATTTGGATCTGTTGTTTATCTTTAATGGGATTTATTTGAACTAGGATTTAATCAGCCCCTATCGGATGCGGGTTTTACTAATTAACAGAATTTTCGAATTAAAGCTTGTTTTGTTCCACGATTCCATTAACTGATTTATATTCTGTATATGATTTTCTAATTATCAAATAATAAATCAGAAATATGTTAAATATTATAAATATAAATATTATTTATATTTCATTCAAACATTTCAATCACTTTATACGATTACACATTAAATTAAGGTTTGTTTCCATTCATTTTAGAGACTGTTACAGTAGACGGATTAAAACATTTATACCGCTGCAGTATATTTTTTTACAAATAATCTACATATAATTTTATGTAAACACGAACCTTTTTTAAAGGAATAATATGGATTGTCCCTAAAAATATCTAATGGATCTAAAAGACAGATAAAGTTAAAAATATTAAATTTACTTTATGAAAAAAGTTTAATTTTTACAAAAAAATACTAAAATACCCATACATTGTAATAAGTTTGAACTAAAATTTAAAAATGTTGCATTATGCATTATGTAAAATTATCAGTTCAGCGTCATCTGTAACTTCTGTGGGCCCTTTACTTATATACAAAATCTTAGCAATTTATATACTTATAAGTTATCACTAAATATTTGGTACATATTATGAGGCAATATTCTAAACGAAACCCTATTGTTTAATTTGTAATTTTTACTAATTAGTCTATTACTTTATTAAGGCTCCAGGCACGACAATTTTTGCATTTCTACCTGTTTCCCCATAAGGCCAATGTTAACTTTCAATTCCGTCCTTTCAACGAATTATCCGATATCGTTGAATTATGTATAATTTTAAAATACTTAATAGTTTCAGGGAGAAAAATTCCGATATCCTGATAATAATCGCTCAAACAAATTTCAAAATATTAAATATTTACTTTTTTTCTATGAACTGCTATATTGAAACTTTGCTTATTGAAATCGTTAGATATTGTTGTTCTTTAAAATTAACCATTAGTCAGCGATGTCGAAGTCGAGGAGGGACGGGCTTTGAAAGTTAACATTGGTATTATGGGGAAAGCAGGTTGATGCCGAGGACTGGAGACCCCTTTTAAGTTAAACATTGCATATTTATGGAACTATAATCATCCTCAAGGACGTTGGTTTGATTAGACGCTGCAGTAGACGGCACGGAATGACGCCCAATTGCTATTGGGTGCGACACACGGTGCGTAAACCATCATAAATCACCGGCCGGCCGTCACTGGAACCAAACTGATATTGATAATGTCAAAGGCACCGGCCATTGTGAATAATGACGCAAAATGACTCGCGTGTGGCGTCTTTTACTTGATAAATGAAGCGGCTAAGACAGAAACCTGCTCGGAATGTCCAAAATTATTGTATTGAACATTAAAGATAGTTATACTTCTTGAACTCAAATTAAGCCAGGAAAGGTTCCCTTATAATTTATTTACCTTAAGAGACAACTAAACTGCCTGTTATACTTTTGCTTCGAGCAATCGTAAAACATTGTACAGTATTTGTTAAATCTGAATTGTGTTTAAAAACGTACCTTTTACATTGATATTGTTGTTTTTTCTAGCCTAATTAATAAAGGAATGAACACTTAATAGACACTTAAAATTTAACTTATAAATCTTAAATAAAATTTAAACATTATTGAGAAGATAAATATCCAACAAATCGATCGAAACGAAAATAATACATTATACGACTTCAATTATCTCCAAATAAATAATAATAAATGTATATCAACTAATTGTGATTAAAGTAAGGCTCAAGGTAAGAGTTTACTTACATAATAACTTATTAAAACGTTTTTCAACAAACGTTTTAAATATTCATCGACATCTGCAGCCCTAAGACGGCAGCGGTAACTCGTTAGACTCTGGAGGGAGACTCGGAATAATTGACGGGGTTTGTGGTCGCCGCCTTCTTCTATTATTAACTATTTCAAAGTCTCAAGCCAAACCTAATAAACTTATAATCCATTTAAGTATAACTTCTTGCCCAAGTATGGAGGTAATTTGAAATTTGGAGTATAAGTAACCTCGGTCTACGTAATAGTTTATAATATTATTTTATTTTACCAACCTTTGTTTTGAATTTTAAGTACTTTATGGCGTGGTTTGGAAGTTTATTTTGCCTTTAGTGATGTCAACGTTATCGTCAATGGTATTTTAGATCCTCAATTTGAAATGTGATAAGGCATCCTTGAATGAGATAGTTTAATAAAACACTATCTTTGTACTGATATGTGAAAGTAGTTCGCTCATTATTTAACTAAGTGAGTTTAGTTTTGATAGTATTTACAAGTAAGTGGACTTAAATGATAGAACATACGTTTCTTGTTTGCATGCAAGGTATACAGTCAACTTAGTGTACCCTGCTGGTTACATTTTTGCTATAACTATAATGCTTTGACATTTTGTCTGCACTTAACCTTTACGTGTTACCCTTAAAATTATATTAAGGACAGATCTCAGCGCAGTAGTTATAAGCTTACCTATTGTACTCTTTTGTCAACGTATGTAGAGTTAATCATTAATTAAGTTGGCAATCCCAGTTAATCGTCTGTTTTGCACGGCATTATTGCCAACTGTTGATCATCAAATATCGTATGTATACATAATACATTCGAATCATTGAATTAAAACAATTAAATGGGCTTTCTAAACTGAAATTCAGTTTCAGAATGATTACCAACAATGATTTACCATCCATACTCAATGAATTTTGTAGTAGGTTGGATTAAGTAATTTGTATACACATCTGGATACTTAATTTCAGGACTATCAGATCACTCACTATACGTTAATCATTAATCACTATGTATTACATAACAACTTAAATATGTATAACCGATCTTGGAAACGGTTTCAGATATATCTGTATTCATAATTTGTATATAACAGGGTGTGTTCACCTTTAAAAAGTAGAAGATGTTTTTATTCGGACTTGGCGAAACTTTAACTTGGTGAAGTTTTTAACAATATAATTCTTTCGTGAGCTAGATCAAAAATTCTATGTCCCTTATGGCCAATTTTTCTTTTGACATTCTAGTTTTTTTTTTTGTATCTTATCGTTCAATTGTTCTCATTTATTTAATATTTTTGCCAAATAAGTTATTGTTTGTTTTTAGGGGTATTTAAAATGATCTTGGCATATTTTAGCTTGTAGAAGGAAATTGTAGCTGACACTAATGCAATAAATCAAATATCAGAATGTTTATAAATGTTACTGCACTGAAACGAAGAACCTCAATATGTTAGTGGGGTCATACAGATTATAATCTCAAAGTCTATAAAATTTAATTTGTTTCATAACTTAAAATGTATTTTTGTTTCATAGAATATAATCGATTATAGACTATAACACAAATTCACTAAACATTATAGACTATGATACAATTCAAGTCTTACAGCTAATAAATGTAAAATTGATTCATAAGCCATAAAACTGTTCATGTTTCGTAGCTTATAATGCACGGAGGGGAAATACTCAAGTTGTGTTATACTCTATATTTGGTGAGGATGCGTGCGCGGTGGAAGAGCGGCCAGCGGGACCATTTGACCATTTGGCTACGAGCAGCGACAATAATGCAGTTCTAGTTAAAACGAGTTTGCACGCAGCACGCTGACGTGAGGGAAGTGAATTTCCACATAAAAACTTTTAAAACTCAAAATCAATGTAAAAACATACATTTGTTCATTTTTTTTTTAAATCTGAAAACATTGATTTTTTGGCTGTACTGATACTCCTGGTTTCATTTACTTGCAAAGCTGGGAATACAATTTTGTGCATTATAAGGTTAGGAGAAGGTCCAGACAGGCTTGAAAGTAGGCGTGAGGTTGCTGGGGATAATAAAAGTACTCTAACAAAGGAATAACAGGCTTTTCTAGTGTAAAACCCCCATAAGACGACGTACTGTGTTTAGCCAATACACATTTTCTTTAATAACTCGGTAAATATTTATGCTAGAATGAAGAGAGAGGGCTTAAAACTTTCGCTTTTTTAATTTCCATCTTTTTACATGCATTAATTTTACATCTGGGTCTTTTCTGACCCTTTTTGGGCCCAAAAACTCGAAATTTGAAAGATTAATCCCAAAAAAATGGGTTTAGAGTTTTCCGATTGTTTTGCCCAACGAACTTGTCCAACAGATTATAGAAAGGAACGTCCCTACCAAATTTGAAGTAAATCGGGCAAAAATGCGACCGCTAGAGTGCATACACACATATATATATATATATATATATATATATATATATATATAAATATGTCTCTCTCTCTCTCTCTCTCTCTCTCTCTATACATATATATATATATATATATATATATAATTTTGAACGACCCCCCAAAACGTGTTCAGGGGGTCACGTTAGGAACTTCTATGGTGGTCCCGGGCTTAAGTTTCACCGTGCGGGTCATGCTAATAGTTCACTTTCCAAAGGAAATTCACTAACAAGTTCATTAAGAAAAATTCCAATTTACTATTTTATTTTGTATAACTGTCCGTTGCCATAAGCTAATAGGCCTGTGCGGCGGCGATCTAAAGACAGCTAGGCACAGAAACTAAAATAGTCTCATGGGCAAACCAGTGTTGACCGCTTGTGAGAAAGTATCACAGCAGTAAGCCGGGATCGAACCTGCGCTTGACCACTGCTGACTTGCGAGGCCAGCGCTCTACCACCACTGTAATTAGTTCAAGATTATGAGTCGAAGTGTAACAAATTTGAAAACTAATCATTTATAACATTATAAAACAAAACTGTGGCGTCGTTTTGATAAATTATTACTAATTTAAAAAATACCAAATAACATTTTTGTTTATCATGGGTACATTTAGCCCAAAAATCAACATTTATTTGTGGTGAAAAGGTGAGAGAGTGAGAGAGCTTCCCTGATACCGTCCAAGGCCACACAATACTCCAGGCAGGAATGCCGTATTGTGACGTCACATCATCAGCCGGCCTCCCGGCCTATCTCTCTTATGAGATAGGTATCTTATGGCGATTCACGGTCGCGCGCTCAAAACTATTCCGCCCTGAGTCACTGGTTAGGATTTTTTCATAAACCATATATTTTGTATTATTCTAAAGGTACTAGTTGGATATTTCCAACTTGGATTCGTTGAATATTTTGTTCAAGGGGACCTTCGGCACTTTAAATTCCACTATCTTTTACTTTCTCCCCCTATATATTGTATGTGGGGAAATATTTTTATCGCCAAAGTTGTTGTTATCGGTGTAAATACTTCGGTTGGTGCTCCCTGAACTCACAAAGTTGTTTGAACGATGTCTGTCTGTATGTATGGATGATTTACCTACCTTGACATCACACCAATGGACCAAATTTTATCAATTTTTACCAAATTTTTATATGTATATGTGCTAATCCACGGTGTCTCGAAGAGATTTGTATTTATTTTTAAAAGTAATAATTCCCCAAACACCTTAGGAATCCACATTTATTAAAAACTACTCAAACAATTTTGGTTAGAATTTTTTGGTTTTTAGTTCTTCAGGTCTCTAACAAAATGACACCACTCGTATTTCTTGTAAATTTCTGTTTCAGAAACTAAAGACATTAAAAGTGTTTCAAATCTCAGTGTGTTGGAAATTTCATACAATAATAGTTTGCCTCTGCAGTGAGGATGAAAAACAAAGAACAAATGTTTTCAAAACTTATTTTAACACCAAGCCTGTAAATTCTGAATGACGTTCGCTGACTGCACCACAGCCCTTGCAGTAAAATATGAATATTGTTGTGTTGTTGAGGAAGGTTTCCCGGTAATAAACCGGAACCGCTCGTAAACAGCTGGTATAAATCTGTTGGGAAATAAAATCAGCTGATGGTTTATTGTTGGAGTCGAAAAAACGTATGTTGTTAGAAAAAATGGCTCTGGGTACATTCACTGCACGAACTGTTTCATGAGATAGATTGTATCATATTCTCCATTTACTTTTCATCCTCGTTGTTGGTGGACCGGCAGCAAGGTTCGTAGAGCTTTCAGACCAGGTGTGCTGAGTCGATCTATTTAAGGTTTTCTCCGGAGGAGACCTAGTAAACACAGCTGGAAGGTCACGTGGTCCCCAATCCAATCTGCAGTGTTGCTGGAAACACGATATTTATCGTACGCGTACCATATTTTCCTCATCAGTGTAATTAGAATTAACATTGTATAACTGCTTACATTCTATGATAAGCTGTTATTTTATGAAACTAACATATTGTTTTTATTCATTTGTATTATTAGATTAATGGATTAAAGGGTTTAAATTTTCTTTCTGCATGTCCAGTGACAATTTAAAAATAGCTGTACCATTATTATACCCTTAAGGTTGGCAACACTTTATGTTGTTGTTGATTTATGAATCAGCTGGACGCCCTCGTAAGACATCTTTGCTGCTAACATTACTCTTATGTAAATAAGCACACCTGGTCTGAAAGCTCTACGAACCTTCTGTCGGCAGTAGTTTGTCAACTGATGAAGGCACCTATTCGAAAGTTCTCATTTCCCATTTGAAATAATGTTAAGTGTATCAAACAATGAGCCTTTTGATGACTGGTAGCCTATATATCAGTTGCCTTGTACCATATTTGATTTACTTTTGGTTTAAAATAAATTGTTGGTGCTGGTGAGTTTATGTTATTAAAGAAATTATTGCGGACATTTTTCATTACTGATTATTAAAATAGAGTTTCACGAAGTTTTGAGATATGGAATCTGATCCCATAATCAGGTGAAAAAATACCTATGTCATAACAATTTGTTTACTGCTTTCACAGTTTTCTGTTTTACCATTTTTGAGATTTTATCCAGCTTCGCTTTCATTTTGCCACTAATTTGGCCTCGTTCTAGGGTTTTTTTCACCTGAAGTCGTGAAGTGGTGTTACTAATCAGTGATTGAAAATGTCCGCAATAATTTCTTAAATATCATTTTTGTATATTTACCATGTTGTCTCAGGACAAAATAGGAGAAAAAAGTAAGTCCGAAATATACCAGAACTGCAACAAAACAAGTCGGTCAAACAAAAAGAAATTTAGAAATACCCCCGTCGCAGCAAACCTGCATACTCAGCGAATTTCCAATGAATATATAACATAACACATTAAGCCACTTAACAGAATTCATAAGAAATATAATCACAAACAAGCGATATTTAAAATATTAATTATTCTCCATAAGAACAACATTGGGGATGAGTACGCAGGTTTGCTGCAACAAGGAATACAAAATAATGGGTTTTTATGCAAATATCAATAGAACTCATCTAAGTGAAGTCACATACCAAGTTTCATCCATATACATTCATAAATAAGCGATATATAATATTTTAAATATTTTCCATAAGAATAACATGGGGACCGAGTACCTAGGTTTGCTGAAACGGGAATCATAGGCGAAAAATTTTTTTTTGAGCAAACAATAATAAACTACAACCAGATGAAGTCATATACCAAATTTTGTCGGTTTATGTTCATAAATAAGCGAGATATACAATTTTTATTTTTCTTCATAAGAATAACATTAGACAACGTACTGTGTTTAGCACTTTCAATATCTCAGTAACCAATTGACGTAGAGCAAAGATCAAAATACCAAATTGTTTGTTTTTTTAAGCTGATTTTAATGGTAAAAATTGCAATTTGATTAAAATAAAAATTACATGTGAAAACCCCAAAAAACCCGTTTTTGGGGTACAAAACCCCCCTTTGGATGATGCGATTCGTCTGGTTTTCGAACTCGTTCAAATAAATGGTACTTTACACATTTGTACCAAATTTCATTAAGATCGGAGCTTTTTTACGAGAGTTATCGTGCTTACGGACACATATATATATATATAAATAAATATATATATATATATTCATATATAAAAATTTGAACGAATGGTGTTTTTGGCATCTGGGGACCTTGAAATGAAAAGTTATCATGGTCTTGGGCTTAAGTCTTACCATGAGACCTACGGTAATAGCTTCTTCCCTATAGGGGAAATTCGCTAAAAGAGTAAAATAACGTAACTCACATGTGAGATTTAATTGACTTGATAGCTCTGCTGTTGCAAGTCATTGACTTGATAGCTCTGCTGTTGCAAGTCATTGACTTGATAGCTCTGCTGTTGCAAGTCATTGACTTGATAGCTCTGCTGTTGCAAGTCATTGACTTGATAGCTCTGCTGTTGCAAGTCATTGACTTGATAGCTCTGCTGTTGCAAGTCATTGACTTGATAGCTCTGCTGTTGCAAGTCATTGACTTGATAGCTCTGCTGTTGCAAGTCATTGACTTGATAGCTCTGCTGTTGCAAGTCATTGACTTGATAGCTCTGCTGTTGCAAGTCATTGACTTGATAGCTCTGCTGTTGCAAGTCATTGACTTAATAGCTCTGCTGTTGCAAGTCATTGACTTGATAGCTCTGCTGTTGCAAGTCATTGCCTTAATTGCCTTACAACTGGAGATTCATTTTCTGAAATAAATTATAAAATTATAAAACATGTAAAAACATCAAACTACCTGCGTGGGGACATTCATTTGATAATTTCAAACAGAAAAGATGATTTAATAAATATTGACGAAGATAATGTTAAAAATTCTGTTATTCTAAATTAAGTTTACAGAAGAAACATGTTATAAAAATATTTAATATGAAACTAATCTCAAAGTTATATATAGCAAACCTAATGTTTTAGCTAATTTACCCTATAGGGAAATTCCCATAAGTCTCATAGTAAGACTTAAGCCCGAGACCATGATAACTTAAACTTTTTTTGAGGTCCCCAAATGCCAAAATACTATTAGTTTAAATTTATATATATGTGTGTCCGTTACCTCGATAATTTTTGAAATAAACGCCCGATTTTTATGAAATTTGGCAAAAATGTAGAGAGTAACATTTATGACTTTACTTTCGAAAACCAGATTGATCGGACTATGGGAAGGGGGTTTATAGGGGCTTAAGATTTTCCAAAAATCGGTTTTTTGTTTTTTAGCGAATTTCCCCTCTCATGGTAAGACTTAAGCCCGAGACCATGATAACTTTTCATTTTGAGGTCCCCAGATGCCAAAAACACCATTCGTTCAAATTTATATATATATATATATATATATATATATATATTTATATATATATATATATGTGTCCGTAAGCACGATAACTCTCGTAAAAAAGGTCCGATCTTAATGAAATTTGGTACAAATGTGTAAAGTACCATTTATTTGAACGAGTTCGAAAACCAGATGAATCGCACCATCCAAAGGGGGGTTTTGGGGGGGTTTTGTACCCCAAAAATGTGTTTTTTGGGGTTTCCACATGTAATTTTTATTTTAATCAAATTTAAAATTTTTACCATTTAATTCAGCATAAAAAGACAAATAATTTGGTATTTTTATCATTGCTCTACGTCAATTGGTTCCTGAGATATTGAAAGTGCTAAACACAGTACGTTGTCTAATGTTATTCTTATGGAGAAAAAGAAAAATTTATATCTCGCTTATTTATGAACATAAACTGACAAAATTTGGTATATGGCTTCACCTGGTTGGGGTTTATCGTTGTTTTGACAAAATACAAAATTTTCACGTATAGTTCCCGTAGCAGCAAACCTAGGTAATCGGTCCCCATGTTATTCTTATGGAGAATAATTTAAATGTTATATATCGCTTACTTATGAATGTATACGAATGAAACGTGGTATGTGACTTTACTTAGATGAGTTCTAATGATATTTGTATAAAAACCCATTATTTTGTGTTCCTTGTTGCAGCAAACCTGCGTACTCATCCCCAATGTTATTCTTATGAAGAATAATTAATATTTTTAATATCGCTTGTTTGTGAATATATTTCCTATGAATCCTGTTAAGTGTTAATGTTTTATGTTATATATTGATTGGAAATTCGCTGAGTATGCAGGTTTGCTGCGACGGGGGTATTTCTTTTTTTAACCTCTAACATTTTAAAAACACTTAATTTTGGTTACAGCCATTTTATACAGCTTACACAAACAAATAATTTAGTATCATGATTAATTAACCTAGGTTAATTGGTTACGAAAAAATCCAAAAACGTGTTAACACAATTTTCCATGTTAATCTTATCGGAAAAAGGTTTTTAGCTTCCTCAGTTAATTTTACTGAAAATATAAAATATATTTTTACCAATTAGTTCAGCTATACAAAACAATAATTTTGGTGTTTTACAACCGTTTCAGAGATATTCAAAGTGCTAAACACAATACGTTGTCAAAAGTTATCCTTATGGAGAATAATTAAAATTTTATATCTCTATTATATATGAATTGATGAATATTGATGAAACCTGGCAAGTGGCTTCACCTAGTATTGTATATTAATATTAAGACAACAATTAGTTTGTTTCGATTTTCCCTGTAGCAGCTGACCAGCATACTCAGCCCTAATGTTATTTTTATGAAGAATAAGTAAAGTTTTATATCTCCCTTAATCATGAACATAAAATAATTAAACTGGGTATGTAGCTCACCTGGTTAAGTTATATTGATAAATGCACAACCACACATTTCTTATCTGTCTTGTTGCAGCAAACCTGCGTACTCAGCCTTCAATGTTATTCCTATGGAGAATAAGTAAAATGCTATCACTTATTGATTCATGTATTTTTATGAAACTTGGTGAGTGGCTTTGTGTGGTAGTGAGAAAAATATACATGCATTTGAAATTCGCTGAGTACGCAAGTTTGCTGCGAAGGGGGTAATATATATATATATAATTTACTTCAAATTAACTAAACTTTTTTTAAATTACAACTATATATATATATATCAGTTATATATCTGATATATATATATATATATCTAATATATATATATATATATCAGTATATATATAATTATATATATATTATACATAATTGTATTATAAACAAAAATGTTTAATGTATTCGTCTGTTTTGTTTGCTTTTGTACTTTTTCGTGGAGGAACTGACGATAAACTATCGAAAGGTCTCGACCAATACACAATGTAAATCTATATTGTTGTTAGTGAGTTTTAAATCGGTTAGAACAAACAACCAATGTAAGTACAGTATCAATATAAATATATTTTTTAATGTTGTGAGAGTAATTTATTGTATGCTATCTGCTATGCCCGTGCTTCGCAACGGGGTAAAAACTCAGAGTATAAAAATTGTTAACAAAAAATATTAAAGTCTGTAGTTAGAAATAATCCTTGTAACAGTCGTTTATTTAAATTAATATATTTAAGAAAAAACATATGAACCAAATAAAACTCTCCTCCATATGAATAATATGAGGACTTGGAAGTCCCGTGGGGCAGAGCCCTGAGGACCTCTCTGGACGGCAATAGGCTTATGACACCCCTGGGTACATTGACTGTATCTGTGAAAGATTTTAGCAGAATTGGATGGAAGAATAGACAGACACCATCTCATTTTTAGAATAGTAGTGATTGCTTAACTATAACAACACGTATCATGCTACTCAATAAATTAAAAACTGGTAATGAATACAACAAACTAACACACAATTTTCCTAGGCTTTTAAATTATTGCGTATTGTTTAGAGCAACCGAATTGTCTACCGGGAGTGTTGGCAGCAACTGGCAACATGAATGGTAAAATGAAACAAATGACGAGTCAAATAAATGACTAATTGAAAAAAGACTGCAGTCTCAGCATCGGTTTGACTAATGACTTCAGCTGACATCAGCAAAGAAATATATTTACGTTACAATGCATATTTTAGCTTTATTTTGAATTATAATAATAATGTTAGTTATTGAACATAATGTTTCTTATAAGTTGGCTGGAAATAAATATATCAGTTAATTAAAAAATGTTGGTTTATTTTAATCAATAGTGTACACCATGATTGCTATGTATATCATAGTAATCATGGTGTACACTATTGATTAAAATAAACCAACATTTTTTAATTATATATAAATAATATATTAATTATATATAAAATAATTATATGTAATTCGATTTTTCTGTAGATCAATCAAAACTGTGCTGTGAATCGCGTACAGATAAATAAATCAGGATTGGATTGCTGTGATTGACGGTGAGTAGTTCTACAATCAAAACTATGCTGTGAAACGCGTACAGATAAATAAATCAGGACTGGATTCTTTGATTGACGGTGAGTAGGTCTACAGTCAAAACTGTGCTGTGAAACGCGTACAGATAAATAAATCAGGACTGGATTGCTGTGATTGGCGGTGAGTAGGTCTACAATCAAAACCGTGCTGTGAAACGCGTACAGATAAATAAATCAGGACTGGATTCTGTGATTGACGGTGAGTAGATCTACAATCAAAACTGTGCTGTGAAACGCGTACAGATAAATAAATCAGGACTGGATTCTGTGTTTGATGGTGAGTAGGTCTACAATCAGAACTGTGCTGTGAAACGCGTACAGATAAATAAATCAGGACAAGATTCTTTGATTGAAGGTGAGTAGGTCTAAAATCAAAACTGTGCTGTGAAACGCGTACAGATAAATAAATCAGGACTGGATTCTGTGATTGACGGTGAGTAGGTCTACAATTACAACTGTGCTGAAAAAACGCGTACAGATAAATAAATCAGGACTGGATTCTTTGATTTACGGTAAGAAGGTCTACAATCAAAACTATGCTGTGAAACGCGTACAGATAAATAAATCAGGACTGGATTCTGTGATTGACGGTGAGTATGTCTACAATTAAAACTGTGCTGTGAAACGCGTACGGATAAATAAATCAGGACTGGATTCTTTGATTGACGGTGAGTAGGTCTACAATCAAAACTGTGCTGTAAAACGCGTACAGATAAATAAATCAGGACTGGATTGCTGTGATTGACGGTGAGTAGGTCTACAATCAAAACTGTGCTGTGAAACGCGTACAATAAATCAGGACTGGATTCTGTGATTGACGGTGAGTAGCACTACGATCAAAACTGCTGTGAAACGCGTACAGATAAATAAATCAGGACTAGATGTTTTGATTTACGGTGAGAAGGTCTACAATCAAAACTGTGCTGTGAAACGCGTACAGATAAATAAATCAGGACTGGATTTTGTGATCGACGGTGAGTAGGTCTACAATTAAAACTGTGCTGTGAAACGCGTACAGATAAAATAGTAGGACTAGATTCTTTGATTGACGGTGAGTAGGTCTACAATCAAAACTGTGCTGTGAAACGCGTACAGATAAATAAATCAGGATTGGATTGCTGTAACTGACGGTGAGTAGTTCTACAATCAAAACTATGCTGTGAAACGCGTAGAGATAAATAAATCAGGACTGGATTCTTTGATTGACGGTGAGTAGGTCTACAGTCAAAACTGTGCTGTGATACGCGTACAGATAAATAAATCAGGACTGGATTCTTTGATTGACGATGAGTAGGTCTACAATCAAAACTGTGCTGTGAAACGCGTACAGATAAATAAATCAGGACTGGATTGGTGTGATTGACGGTGAGTAGGTCTACAATCAAAACTGTGCTGTGAAACGCGTACAATAAATCAGGACTGGATTCTGTGATTGACGGTGAGTAGGTCTACGATCAAAACTGTGCTGTGAAACGCGTACAGATAAATAAATCAGGACTAGATTCTTTGATTTACGGCGAGAAGGTCTACAATCAAAACTGTGCTGTAAAACGCGTACAAATAAATAAATCAGGACTGGACTCTGTGATTGACGGTGAGTAGCTCTACAATAAAAACTGTGCTGTAAAACACGTACAGACAAATAAATCAGGACTGGATTCTGTGATTGACGGTGAGTAGGTCTACAGTCAAAACTGTGCTGTGAAACGCGTACAGATAAATAAATCAGGACTGGATTGCTGTGATTGACGGTGAGTAGGTCTACAATCAAAACCGTGCTGTGAAACGCGTACAGATAAATAAATCAGGACTAGATTCTTTGATTGAAGGTGAGTAGGTCTACAATCAAAACTGTGCTGTGAAACGCGTACAGATAAATAAATCAGGACTGGATTCTGTGATTGACGGTGAGTAGGTCTACAATTAAAACTGTGCTGAAAAAACGCGTACAGATAAATAAATCAGGACTGGATTCTTTGATTTACGGTAAGAAGGTCTACAATCAAAACTGTGCTGTGAAACGCGTACAGATAAATAAATCAGGACTGGATTCTGTGATTGACGGTGAGTATGTCTACAATTAAAACTGTGCTGTGAAACGCGTACAGATAAATAAATCAGGACTGGATTCTTTGATTGACGGTGAGTAGGTCTACAATCAAAACTGTGCTGTAAAACGCGTACAGATAAATAAATCAGGAATGGATTGCTGTGATTGATGGTGAGTAGGTCTACAATCAAAACTGTGCTGTGAAACGCGTACAATAAATCAGGACTGGATTCTGTGATTGACGGTGAGTAGGTCTACGATCAAAACTGCTGTGAAACGCGTACAGATAAATAAATCAGGACTAGATGTTTTGATTTACGGTGAGAAGGTCTACAATCAAAACTGTGCTGTGAAACGCGTACAGATAAATAAATCAGGACTGGATTTTGTGATCGACGGTGAGTAGGTCTACAATTAAAACTGTGCTGTGAAACGCGTACAGATAAAATAGTAGGACTAGATTCTTTGATTGACGGTGAGTAGGTCTACAATCAAAACTGTGCTGTGAAACGCGTACAGATAAATAAATCAGGATTGGATTGCTGTAACTGACGGTGAGTAGTTCTACAATCAAAACTATGCTGTGAAACACGTAGAGATAAATAAATCAGGACTGGATTCTTTGATTGACGGTGAGTAGGTCTACAGTCAAAACTGTGCTGTGATACGCGTACAGATAAATAAATCAGGACTGGATTCTTTGATTGACGATGAGTAGGTCTACAATCAAAACTGTGCTGTGAAACGCGTACAGATAAATAAATCAGGACTGGATTGGTGTGATTGACGGTGAGTAGGTCTACAATCAAAACTGTGCTGTGAAACTCGTACAATAAATCAGGACTGGATTCTGTGATTGACGGTGAGTAGGTCTACGATCAAAACTGTGCTGTGAAACGCGTACAGATAAATAAATCAGGACTAGATTCTTTGATTTACGGCGAGAAGGTCTACAATCAAAACTGTGCTGTAAAACGCGTACAAATAAATAAATCAGCACTGGATTCTGTGATTGACGGTGAGTAGCTCTACAATCAAAACTGTGCTGTGAAACACGTACAGACAAATAAATCAGGACTGGATTCTGTGATTGATGGTGAGTAGGTCTACAATCAGAACTGTGCTGTGAAACGCGTACAGATAAATAAATCAGGACTAGATTCTTTGATTGAAGGTGAGTAGGTCTACAATCAAAACTGTGCTGTGAAACGTGTACAGATAAATAAATCAGGACTGGATTCTGTGATTGACGGTGAGTAGGTCTACAATTAAAACTGTGCTGAAAAAACGCGTACAGATAAATAAATCAGGACTGGATTTTTTGATTTACGGTAAGAAGGTCTACAATCAAAACTGTGCTGTGATACGTGTACAGATAAATAAATCAGGACTGGATTCTTTGATTGACGATGAGTAGGTCTACAATCAAAACTGTGCTGTGAAACGCGTACAGATAAATAAATCAGGACTGGATTGGTGTGTTTGACGGTGAGTAGGTCTACAATCAAAACTGTGCTGTGAAACGCGTACAATAAATCAGGACTGGATTCTGTGATTGACGGTGAGTAGGTCTACGATCAAAACTGTGCTGTGAAACGCGTACAGATAAATAAATCAGGACTAGATTCTTTGATTTACGGTGAGAAGGTCTACAATCAAAACTGTGCTGTAAAACGCGTACAAATAAATAAATCAGGACTGGATTCTGTGATTGACGGTGAGTAGCTCTACAATCAAAACTGTGCTGTGAAACACGTACAGACAAATAAATCAGGACTGGATTCTGTGATTGACGGTGAGTAGGTCTACAATTAAAACTGTGCTGTGAAACGCGTACAGATAAATAAATCAGGACTGGATTCTTTGATTGACGGTGAGTAGGTCTACAATTAAAACTGTGCTGTAAAACGCGTACAGATAAATAAATCAGGACTGGATTCTTTGATTGATGGTGAGAAGGTCTACAAGTAAAACTGTGCTGTAAAACGCGTACAGATAAATAAATCAGGACTGGATTCTGTGATTGACGGTGAGTAGGTCTACAATCAAAACTGTGCTGTGAAACGCGTACGGATAAATAAATCAGGACTGGATTCTGTGATTTACGGTGAGAAGGTCTACAATCAAAACTGTACTGTAAAACGCGTACACATAAATAAATCAGGACTGGATTCTGTGATTGACGGTGAGTAGGTCTACAATCAAAACTGTGCTGTAAAACGCGTACAGATAAATAAATCAGGACTGGATTCTGTGATTGACGGTGAGTAGGTCTACAATTAAAAGTGTGCTGTGAAACGCGTACAGATAAATAAATCAGGACTGGATTCTTTGATTGCCGGTGAGAAGGTCTACAATCAAAACTGTGCTTTAAAACGCGTACAGATAAATAAATCAGGACTGGATTCTGTGATTGACGGTGAGTAGGTCTACGATCAAAACTGCTGTGAAACGCGTACAGATAAATAAATCAGGACTAGATTCTTTGATTTACGGTGAGTAGGTTTACAATCAAAACTGTGCTGTGAACCGCGTACAGATAAATAAATCAGGACTGGATCCTGTGATTGACGGTGAGTAGGTCTACAATTAAAACTTTGCTGTGAAACGCGTACAGATAAATAAATCAGGACTGGATTCTTTGATTGACGGTGAGTAGGTCTACAGTCAAAAATGTGCTGTGAAACGCGTACAGATAAATAAATCAGGATTGGATTGCTGTGATTGACGGTGAGTAGTTCTATAATCAAAACTATGCTGTGAAACGCGTACAGATAAATAAATCAGGACTGGATTGCTGTGATTGACGGTGAGTTGGTCTACAATCAAAACTGTGCTGTGAAACGCGTACAATAAATCAGGAGTGGATTCTGTGATTGACGGTGAGTAGGTCTACAATCAAAACTGTGCTGTGAAACGCGTACAGATAAATAAATCAGGACTGGATTCTGTGATTGACGGTGAGTAGGTCTACAGTCAAAACTGTGCTGTAAAACGCGTACAGATAAATAAATCAGGACTGGATTCTGTGATTGACGGTGAGTTGGTCTACAATTAAAACTGTGCTGTGAAACGCGTACAGATAAATGAATCAGGACTGGATTCTTTGATTGACGGTGAGTAGGTCTACAAACAAAACTGTGCTGTGAAACGCGTACAGATAAATAAATCAGGACTGAATTGCTGTGATTGACGGTGAGTAGGTCTACAATCAAAATGTTTTACATGCTGGATATGTTAGTCAACTAGAAATCTAGTGAGCTGTCGATTTTTTTCACTCTCGAAATATATTTTCAATTACAGCGATCCACAGGCCTATAATGTATGAATTTAAGGATTTGATTAACTAGTTTTGTAGGATAACTTTTCAATCGTATCACTATAGAAAAACTATAATACTAAGAACATTTTTTAACGTTTAACGTTTATTGTTTTTTTTCTGGCAAACTATTTTTTTCTCTGTGTGTATGAATTTTTATTTTTCAAAACAATATAAGAATTTATAATATTTTTTAGGTACATCGCTTTGAAAACGAAGCACGCGACCATTTTTATGGGGTTTCATGATAATTTTAAGCATATAGATACAGGTAATAGCTAGTAAAACTTTAAATTACACAAATAAGCTTGATAAAGAATTTCTATTAAATTCTATTCAAAATCACGGATAGATAAACGTATTTTGTTGCTCTAAATATTGCAACGAGATTTAATTAAAATCTGACGGCTCATTTAGATTTGTTGTTTACCTTTAGTGAGATTTATCTGAATTAGATTTTAATCAATAACTCCGATCGGATGCGGGTTTCAATGTTTAACATAATTTCCAAATTAAGCTTGCGTTGTTCCAACAAAACGCCATTATCTGATGTACTTGATTTTCCAATTATGGAAACTAAATTGTTAAAAAATGCTAGAAAACAAATGATGTGTCGATGAACATTTTGAATATTTAATTAAAACTATTAAGTTCTTCTGATTGTGAGGATTGTTAAAACAACTTTTTGATTGGCATATTACGTGTTGTTATTACTTACGGGATGTAATAAAAGACGTCTTACGACACTATAATTACCTACCGGTCAGTATACGGTAGGTATACTCACAACACTATAATTCAGTATAGAAGTTTTACAAGAATTTATTTGCGCTTATACTGATTCACATACAGACGGTAAACAGATATAAAAGATGGTACAAGGCTATCGATTTCGACCAGTCACACCGGTCATCATCAGGCCAATCTCAGTTTGACCTGTTGATGACCGGTGTGACTGGTCGAAATCGATAGGCTTGCACCATCTTTTATATATGTTTACCGTCTGTATGTGAATCAGTATAAGTTTAAATATATTCTTAAGTGTTGTAAGACTATTTTATTACATCCTGATTGTTAAAACTTGTCTTTAATGGATTGTACTCAACAACTCTTATTGAAATTAAATACAATAGAATAAATAAGTCCAACCAACACTTCTATACTCCTACATTACTATCACTTACCTATTACATAATGGCAAGTGGGTAGACGATAAACAGCTGGGGGAAAATTAATTTGCACAGCAACAATGATTAAGATTAGACCTATTTGTTTTTATACTTGTTTAACCTTTAAAGCATCTATGCGTTAAACAAATCTAGAAATAAAACGCATCTGAAAAATGATTAAAAAAGGGTACTGTACTTAAAATAAGGAACTATGCAACAACAATTTTTTACGTATTTTGCAATTGAGTTAAACCATGACCCTATGTAGTATCTACGTACTCTAGTACCTAACGTATATTACCGTCTCTTACCAGAGACTACCTTGGTTCAACTCAAAAAACAAGCTATAACGTTTATTAAAATATCCTACTCCCTCTCAATTACTTTTACTACTCAGCATTAACACTATATCCAAAACAACGAGATCCTGTCACATTTCTGTGCGTTATGTTTCAGTAATTTATCTCTGAGGTTTGGAGGACCTACCTCTTAATCGGTTCTTAGCTGAAAAGAGAAAAGAATGACATGAAATGAACTTGGGATTTAATACAAAATATAACTGTTTTTATCAAACTACATTGGTTCAAAAATCCTGAAAAATGTCTCCTAAAAGAACCCCAGTGTCGTAACAGGTTTCCATTGAAGAAAGGAAAGACAGAGTTTGCGATTCACAATACACACAATAGAGCGTTATTAAAGGAACTGAAAAAGAAGCCAAGAAGGAGCCTAGAAAATACATTCTCAACTTGAAACCATACAGACCCCAAAGTAATGTTCTTTCAAAAAAATATGTATCCTCCTACATAACTGACAGTACAATTTAATTACTTATTCCGCATAAATTATTAAAAGTAACGCATTTTTTTATAATTTATCATTTAATAATGAATATAATTATATTTAGGATTCCATATGATATCATCTCTGTACGATATGAGATGAGGGTAAGAGCACAAAAAGATTATCTTAAACTAATTTGTTCATTATACACGAATGTAAGATTTGCATGAAATTTCGATGATAATGAGGGAAAGACCGTGGAAATTTACTCTGTCTGTTCTTAAACCAATGGTCAATTTGTATCATTTAAACCCAGAGCGTGGATCTAAACACAAGTCCGTCTATCTTTCTTGTCCTATGTTGCAACACAATATATACAATAAATGCACTTATAAGACTGACAAACACAACAACACTACACATTGAAATTACCGTGCGGAGGAATCGGCATGACAGGTCTACAGGGAGTGTCAGTAGCTGCCGGCAACATTAATTGTAGAATAGAACAAATGATCAGTCAAATAAATGTCTAAACTGGAAAAATTACTGCAGTCTCAGCTACGGTTTGACTAATGACTACTGCTGACTTTAGAGAAGAAACATATTTGCACAAACAATCCATATTTCAGTTTCGGTTTTGGAGTAGAACCATAGTAGGTATTAAAAAAACTCTACCACTTAATTTTTTTCTACAGTTCATTAAACGGATTTAAATAATGTTTTTTTATAAAGTGAGCAAATAATTTTATTTGGAATATCATTGTACACATCAAGCAGACGAAATTACTTGTCCAAATTATCTTCTGTATCTTCATATTTATCATTTATCTTCATATATTTTTAATTTGTAACGAGTTACTTTATTATAAGAAATAGAAGACCTAAAAATTAATTTTTAAAGGACATCTTTTTAAAGGCAAATACGTCATCATATATCTTGTTTTCCGCGATGTTGGTAAATATTTAGAGATAGGTCATTTAATAAAAGAAAATTATAAAATTTAACAATTATGATAAGAATCTCTATTCAATTAAATCTAAATCACAGATAAAAAAACTCATTTTGTGGCTATAAATATTACAGGGATTTAATTAAAATCCTACGGTGTATTTGACATTGTTTTTTCCCTTTTGAGATTTAACTGAACTAGATATTTTTGGATGGGGCGCAGGGGGACAATAGAGTGGCCCCCTAGGTCACCTGATTTAGGGGCCATGCATAAATTACGTCACGCTATTTTCAGCCCTTTTTGACCCACTCCCCCCCCCTGTGTCACACTCTGTCACGCTGCTCATTACTCCCCTCTCTACCCTGTCACGTCACACTTATTAATTATTAAGTATTGGATTGTGGCGTGCGGTATTTCGAAACTGTAACCAGGGTCGTATTTACGATCGTTTTGGCCCCCGGCGGCTCACTCCAGTGAGGCCCCTCTATTATTTGTTTATTTGTTTTAAGATTCATTTGTTACAATTGCAATTTGATTACAATTGATTTTATACTGTTTTCATGGAGTTTCATAAGATCCTCAAGGAATCCAAATTTATTTGCAACTTCTTCATACGTTTTAGCCCGTAGTTCAAGTTGTGCTTTCAAGGGATCAAGCACGGGGAAATAATGTTTCAATTTATAGGTTTTACGTTCCTTTTAGAACTTAGTCTGATGTTTTGTCATTATCTAAAAATGTGAGCCTGTTACTGCGCTTGGTGATGCGATCTTGCTGATCTTGACTCCTCTCATTCTATTTATCTCCTCTCATTTCATCCGCAGCTTTCATAAAAATGTCAAAACTATCTATTTTTCCTCAACGTAGCTTCCAAGAGAATCTAACACTTTAACGGACACTAAAAGTCCTACGGAGGGCTTTTGCAAAACGTTGTTGATTTCCAATACTGCCACGTCGTCCGATCGGTGAATAGCCCTAGCTTCTACCTAATTTTTGGATCGAGTCGAGTAGTGCCAATTATTCTTGAATTTAGAGTATTTTAGAGCGAGTATTTTTCATCAGCAATAACTGTTGTTGGTTGGTAGTTTCAAATAGTGTCATGAGATTTGGATAACACATTCCAGATTTGATAGTCTAAATAACATGGTTTCTAACTAATATATGAGTAGCAAAGCAAATAAATGTTTGGCTAGTACCTACAATCAATCTGGAATATGTTAAATCTGTATGTCAAACAAAATGTTTGACTGTTGTTTTCCATACAACAACAGCCCGGTTGCCATTTTACCAATATCACTTGGTCTGGACTTCGCTTAAAATCGCTTTTTGACCGACATGTGTCGCGCGCCGGTTTTGGCACATATTACCTTTAACGTCTTCATTTTCGGCCGTTATTACGTGGTCCAGTCTTCATTTTGGCCGATATTAAGTTTTCCGTCATCATTTACAGCCGATCGCGGTCCGATCGTCATTTTCACTGTTAGTGACTGATAGTGCTGTAATAAATTCAACTTTTAGTTACTTTCTTTAATTGGTTGTAAACAAAACTTTAGTTTATACAACAGAAACAAAATATAACAAGGGGACTAAACTTTTAACTACAAATTACTTCTCACAACATTAACAAATATATTTACTGATATAATGTACTCATGAACAAGACGGCAAATATACATAAAATATGGCACAAGGCGATCGATTTCAACAAGTCACACCGGTCATGATCGGGCCCATTCAGACAATCAATAATTTCTCTGATTGGGCCTGATCATGACCAGTGTGACTGGACATCAAGTATTGCCTTGTACCCTATTTGACGTATATTTATCGTCTTGTAAGGAAACACCGTATAAGTCTTAAAACAATTGTAGTGTTGTGAGATGCAATTTATTTTATATTTTTTAATTGTTATGACACGTGCCACACCACTCAAAAAATCGCTTGGTCTATGGTAAAACGTGGATTACATATTAAACGTACATAAATTGATTGTTTTTATTATATTTGTTATCGACCGAATTAAAATCCCTGCGCAGAAAATATTCGGTTCAAGAAATAATGACTGGCTGGGTAGCGTAGTGGTTAGAGCCCTCGCTTCATTCCAAGATCTAGCAAAAGAAATACTTAGCGATTTCGTAAGCAGAAATTCGTCGACATAAATAGTTAAACTTATAAAATAGTAAATACTGAATATTTTAGATTGTTATTGAACGATTATTTATTTTGATATCAACATTTATATGTAGAAATTCTCAATCGCTATTGGGCGCGACACACGGTGCATGGGCCATCATAAATCACCAGCTGGCCGTCACTGGAACCAAACTGATATTGATAATGTCAGAGGCACCGGTCATTGTGAATAATGACGCAAAATGACTCGCGTGTGGCGTCTTTTACTTGATAAATGAAGCTGCTACGACAGAAACCTGCTCGAAATGTTCAAAATTGGGTAGAGTTGAACACTTGACGAAAATTTCGATTAGTGTGCTAGTTTCCCTTAAACTACATCAGTATAGGACGAAAAAGTTCATATTTGTTTAACATTTAGAAATCGATTACTTCTGTCTAATCTACCTTTGTTAGTCAAATACGCCATTATTACTCTAAGAATTTAGCACTATTTAAACAAATCACATTTCCGCAGTTTACAGTAATATGTTGTTAGCTAGAGAGGTAAAACTAAATAACCAAATGATAATAGTCGTTAAAAACAGTTACAATGTTTATTGGAGCTGTTTTGACCCTCAAACGCGCATTTCACCTGCATTGAAATTTATATGTATTTATATTTATTGTTTGACAAGTTTTATTCGTGTCAAACTATGATAACAATAAGAGTTGAAGAAACTCTAAAGAATAAACTTATAAATATGTATTAAAACAATTAAATAGGATTGAGAATTTCCAACAAACTTATAAGTAATAATACTCAAATTATGTCCATTAGAGGACAATAATAATTTTAGCAAAGTGATATATAATAATATGTAGTAATATGTGGATGTAGAATGAGTTATCTTTTTACAATGACTTATTCTAAGATTTTCGGCCTTTTAAATAACAAGCAATGGAGACAACCCTGAGATGGCTGCGGTCAGTTCGCCAGAGACTCTGGAGAGGATTCGGAATAATTAAAGGGTTTTGTGGTGGCCTCCTCTTCTATTACTAATTATTTCAAAGTCCCAAGACAAGCCAGGTGAACTTATAATCCAATTAAGTTTACCCTTATTGTCTTGCTTTTAAGAAGACATTTTGTTGTATTAGTGACCTTTGTAAACTTATATTTTAGCGTTCAAATACTATTATTTTAGAGTAGGGAGAAAAGAAAGGGGATTTTAATTATGTACTTTATGGCTTGGTTTAAAATTATTGTATTCTTCGTCAAGCGTTGTCGAAGGCTATAACCTTAAACTTCTTTGAGTGTAATTGGATTCTTTGTTTAAAACCTGACCCGGGTAGTTTAGGGTGGATTATGTGTTAAAACATTATCTTTGTATACGGACAGGTCAAGTAGGTATTAATTGGCTGTACGTTCTGGGTAAGAGGAGGGGGCTAGCTGACCGTATTGTTGCCACAGCCCCCCCTCCCCCACCACCATTCACAACACCACCCCTCCCCGCGCACAATGTTAAATTATCCCTGGTAGGGAGTGGAACGGAAAACTAAAACTATTATCATATTCTTTCATCAGTTAATATCGGATTAACCAGGTTGCCAATCCCAATACATTATCCGATGCATGGTATTATAACCAACTGATAATCAAACCGAGAATAAAAACACAATACGTTGGAATCATTTAATAAGGACAATAATTGGTACTAAATACTGTTCTTTATGAATGTAAACATGCAGTTTCATAGTGTTTAATAACAGGTAACAATTATTCACCATCTATACATACACCATCGTGATTTTCCAATAATCAATGTACCACTTCATTTAAATGCAATTTGAATTACCTAACCCGAGGTCATCATACAGTATATTTGTCTCTAACGTTGGATAATATTGTAAAACGCACTCGACCTGTTGCTAGAGTAATTCATTTATAAGTGAGTGTAAATGAGAGTAGGCGTTGCTCGTTTATAGTAGAGAATATTGTACTAGAATAGGATTTGTATAGATTATTTTTATTCTGATTTGGTGATACCATTGACTATACACACTACGTGAGTGTGTATAGTCAATGGTGATACCTACATTTTATTAAAACTGTTGGATATTTTCTTTTTTGATCAAATCAAAAATTCTTATTCCATTGAGCTGGTTTAATATTGAAGTATTATACTGTATTCGACTAATTCGAATATCTCGTGTATCTCATGTATCTGGCACAAGTACATTATTTATTATGTTAAACATGGTTTAACATCTGTAGAGACTTGTGATTTCGTGGATTTTTTAAGGCCGCTTTTCCAGTGGAGTGCGTAATTAATTAGCACCCCAATGATATCTAAGCCTTTAATGTTATCCATCCTAAAATAAGAAACATTGCCTTATTATTGTTTTTGTTGGAATAACAAGACGTTTATTCCAACAAAGTTAGAGTGTTTTACAATTTCACTTATATAATGTAATTACTACTACAGCATATACTGTGGACTTATAGAAAATAAAAAGTAGAATAGATTAAATAGAAAATTTAAAGCAAGCTGTCGTAATAAAAATTAATATAAATATGCTCATGGGATTCATCAGACATAGGCAACATAGGCCTGAGCGTCGGCTGCGTTGCTGTGAAATAATAAATTGGCCTGCTTATTTTTGAAATTGGTAAAATTTTGAATTGGAATAGTTTAATGATTTTTATCGTGTGAAAAAATTAACGGGAGAAAAATTAGATATAGAAATGTTTTTAAGATAAATTTGGAGTAATTAGATTAATTTTTAGTGTAGTGGAGTATGATAGCTGAAAATCTTCACATCTGGCAACCAATGCGCCCCTTTGAATTCAGATAGTACATGAGTAGACGAGTCCAAAAAGTCCGGCACACAAAGTTTCCTAGCCCTCTAGCAGTTTTGATGATGTAATTAATATGGCCGCCAAGGTTTTGTGACATGTTTCTACATTTCCCTATATAACTTGAGTTAGCAGTTTGATATTACACTATATATTTAGTGATTATTGATCAGAAGAAAATGAGGCTTTCCATCGGTATACTGTACACCATTGTTTAGAATCATGATACTAGAAATAGTTGTAACATTATTTTTTTTGTTTTGATTTTGATTTTTTCGAATCATTTTGCTAAATACAAAAACAGTTATAATAAAATGCCCCCATTGCAGCAAACCTGCATACTCAGCTAATTTCAAATGGTACCTTACTACGTCATGAAGTCACTTACCAACTTTCATCATTGATTATACATCCTACATTCCGTAGGATGTATAATCAATGCTTTCATCAAAGCATATTCATAGTTAAGCTAATTATTTTGAGTTTTATCAGTGCGGCATTTTAAAAAGTTATTTTACCGTTATGACGTGATTTTTATATCCCAGTATTGAGGAACCGGAATCTGAATCGTAGTTTAAACTAAGGCGTAAAATACGTCTTTAAAACTACTTCAAAAGGATATTGACTCAGTGTAATATAGTTACCGATACAGATACAGTTTAAACGACCCTTGTGTTTGAACACATGTATCTTAACATATAATTTATAGTGTCGATGTTTTACGTTCATTGTTCCCAAATTAACTACGCAAGAGTTCATCACCGTGTTTACAAAACTAGCTTTAACACAAAAGCTGTAAAGTCGGAATGACGTTCTTTGACTGCTCAGCCCATGCAGTAAAGTATGCATACTGTTGTGTTTTGTTGTTGAGGAAGATTTTCCGGTAATAAAGCGGAACCGCTCGTAAACAGCTGGCATAAATCTGGCGGGAAATCAAATCAGCTGATGGTTTATTGTTGGAGTCGCCTGGCATCGGCATACAGGTTTTCAGCAAACAGGGCCTTTAAACAACTTTGTCAGTGCATAATATAGACCAAAATAATGTTCAAAGGATTTATTAGTAAACTTTATTTCAAAATTAGATTAACAATGAAAAGTGGATATTTTTTACTTTTGGTTCATGAGAATGGATTTTATTTACTATGAGGGGAAACAATCAAACAAAGCTTAAACGACCCAAAAATGTAATCTTCCTAAGAACTGTCCTCTATTTATGAAGAAATTATTTTGAAATAAGCGTACTTTTGGATCCTGCTGACTATGTAGATCTTGTGAACTTACATTATAATTTAACATATCTAAATCGATCCTGATAAAAATACCCCGTAGCAGCAAACCTGCATCCTCAGCGAATTTCCAATGCATATATATGTATCTTAATACCACATTAAGCCACAAACCAAGTTTCATCAATAAACGATTTATGACATTTTAATTATTCTCCATTATAATAACATGGCGGCTGAGTATGCAGGTTTGCTGAAGCAAGGAACACAAAAAATGGGGTAAATACAAATATCAATATAACTCAACTAGATAAAGCCACATACCAAATTTTATTAATTTATGTTCATAATTAAGGGAGATTACACGTTACTTATTCTCCATAAGAATAACATAGGGCTGAGTACGCAGGTTTGCTGCTTCAGGAACTATCCGTCAAAAAAATGTTTTATAGTGTAAATATCAATAGATCACAACGACATGAAGCAATATACCAAGTTTAATCAGGATAAGTTGATAAATAAGCGAGATATACAATTTTTCTTATTCTTCATAAGAATCATTGGACAACGTACTGTGTTTAGCACTTTCAATATCTCTGTAACCATTTGACGTAGAGAAATGATCAAAACACCAAATTGTGAGTATTTTTAAGCTGATTTCAATGAAAAAGACTGAAATTTGGCTTTTTAAAAAATTATATGTAAAAACCTCAAAAAACCCATTTTTGGGGTAAAAAAACCCCCAAAATACCCTTTTGGATAGGTCGATCTGTCTGGTTTTCGAACGTCGTAAATGCTGCTTTACACGTTTATGCCAAATTTCATCAAAATCGGATTATTTTTACGAGAGTTAGAGTGCTCACGGACACACATATATTATATATACAGTTTCGAACGAATGGTGTTTTTTGGCACCTGGGGACCTCAAAACGAAAAGTTATCATGGTCCCGGGCCTAGGTCTTACCATGCCGACTACGGTAATAGTTTCTTCCCTATAGGGGAAATTTGCTAAAATCATGGAAAGTTTCGAAATTAGAGCCAGATGTCATTTGTCCCTGAGCAACGATTAATGATGCTTCCTAATTATATTGTCGACCGTATATAGTATTAATATCAGGATTTGGCAATAAATAAAAGTCACCAAAGGCTAAAACACCAAAGGCTTTATCAGATCACAAATCGAAAAACGTTTGTATCCAGAAAATCACAATAATGATATGGATTTTATGGCGTCAGATCATATGATGCACAACTAACTAATAAATTAATTTTATGAGTAATTTTATTTTCCAAAATAAAAATGATCCGCTTTGATATTGAAAAACGATGTTTTATTTCGTGTAAAAAATCGACTCGGTATTTGGACATCACAAACCTTATATCGTCCTTTCTTATTTACATATATATTTTTATATTTGTTGTATTATTTAATTTCAAAAAATAAATAAACAGACGGTGAACAGAGTGGCAGATTTTTCACAGGGATTTGGTCCAACTTTGTACGCGCAAGGAAACTCAGTATTCCATTACGTCGTAATTGTACTTTCGGTAGTTTTAGGAGTCGCTGTGGCTACGTACCCGGCAGTTCGTAGATACTCCCCATTGGGTACCCGGCAGAAGTCAATGACGTCACCTTATGGAAATAATCATACCTGGGCTGAAAGCTCTACGAACCTTGATAATTGACAAGCTCGGTGGCCCAGTGGATATGGTGATAGATCTACGAACGGGCGGTTCCCTGTTCAAGTCTCACTTTTGAGTATATTTTTTGGGATCTGAAATTTTCTTTTAAATTTTTACTGTGATTTGTTCGGTGTTAAATCTTACTTTTGTTGTTTACTTTTTCAAGTCTGAAATTCCTATTTAATTTTACTTTGATTTATTTATACTAATTAATTTGTTTGTAATTGTGTTTCACAACGAACAGCCACCATACAGCGCTCTGCGGAGTTAGGTTAGGTTAGGATATTATATTTTGTCGTGAACTGTAACCTAGTTGTTTGTTATTTTGTTCACGCAAATCCATTTAGTAAATAGATTTAACATAACGCAGACGACTCCAGAAACGAAACACGTTCCGCTGCTATTGACGTCACAGGTAATGTCGAGCGCATAAAAAACAATCAGTGACGTCATCGACTTCTGCCGGGTACCCAATGGGGAGCCGGCTGCCGGGTACGTTGCCACAACGTTTAGGAATTGATATCCCTTTTAACATTGTTACATACAGCGACAGCGACAACACCGGGAAAAGTTAATTCTAAAAATAGTTAACATACTTCACTCTTTAATATAGAGGATATATCCTTCAACATTTTCCCGTTTTTAGATCAAAACGCACGAAGGAACCTTTGATACTGTGTTGCAAATAATAAAGGGAAGAACGTAAAGAATGTCATTTTCTGAGATCTAATAAGCGATAAAGGGGTCTCATATCTGGACCACAGTATTGTTGAGAAGGTGATCCAAGCTGACCTTGACATCAGAGCTCGGAGCTTTAATACAGTGTTACATCGTGTACCACATTGTTAAACTATACTATGTCACTTCATAATACAGCTTGCAAAAGGTACTTAAAACAAATTGTAAAATCACCTTCAGTAAAAAATGTTCTACTAACTCCTCCTTATTTGCCTACTTATCGTGATAAGAGCTAAAATTATTAAAACCCAAGACTAACTTAACATAAGTATTTCGTACTACCATTTTATACTGGTATTTTCATTCAGTATGTTCAGTGTATTGTTACAGTACCAATACTCTGCATTTTTATAGTGGGTGCAATGTGTTGTTGTTTAATAGAGTACATTTTATACTGTTATTATATGAATTTAGGATAAGTTAATGCTGTTTACATATTATTTTGTGACAGGTTTAAGAGTTGTAAAGTGTAACTAGCCAAAAACGAGTGAAGTATATTAAGTATATTAATTAATTGTAATGCTATGAGTTTTTACTTTTAATCATCTTATTTTGTTTTAATTATCGCGTAATTACAGCAAGCAAATAATTACCCTGAAACTATCATTTGTTCTCACATGATCGCCTGCTTCACTCGTATAATTTTGTCATTTAGCATTGTCAACGCGTCAGTGACATTTTTAATTCCGGTTATTAACAGCTGTTAAATCTTTAGAACTGTTTTCAATAGTCGATGAATAAATTGAAAATTATACATCAACACAATGATCATCAACGCTGCAATATTTCGCCTTAACTTTGTAATAAAAGTGATGCCGTAATCATTTATATACAAGGATTTTCAAAAGTATTACTTTCCTTCTAAATTAAGTAAATACATAGAGCTTAACAATAAGCTTGTCATCGAGTGCCACGCGCTGTGGACATTTCTTTCCAACAAATGAAAACTCTGCAATAAAACTTCAATTATCAGTTACTTTCTACCTCTTTCCAACTGAAATATAACCCTCCACACTTTATTACATTTGTGTATTGAGTTTGTTTATTAGATTTGGTAATGTGTATAGGATCTGTGTTTGTTGAAATTCTAGGTGTCGATTACGCCTATATGTTAATTTTCCTGCATACTTACATTTTGGAAAAATATACAAAATTACAAAATAATGAAGGAGTTCTTTAACTATTAAAAATATTAACTAAATACTACTACTAATAATAGTGTTATTATAAGGGTGTAACTTATGGTATGTTACACGTACTTTTGTTAGCTTTTTGGCACGTATTTAAAGTATGATCAATCCAGTCCAGATTGTCGTTTAAAATAACGTTAAACAATTGAATTGGTTTTAAAATATAGCGAAGTTGTAACCACACTGGCATACAATTAATTAGTTAGTAGAGAAATTAACATTAAATTTCATGAGCTTTTTTAAGTTCGTATTAATTCTAGTTCAGCTGCACGTAACACAATAACCTTTCTGTGGCATTTTAAACATAAAAGTATTAAATATAATATAACCGTTTACTGATTATCAGTTTGATTTAAATATGATTGTTTACTTAAAAGAAAATTATGAATTCGGCAATAAGACAAACTGCGACAGCTCGACCATGCTCTTAACAGTTTTTTTATTGTTTTCTCAAAGATTTCGTTAATTTAACTATTGAATATCTATTTAAAAATAATATTTTCATAAATTAAAATCCGATTTTTTAATTAACCACTCACATCGATTTTGTGAATATGAAAAATAGTTCATATTTAATAAACTGAAGTAGCTATTACTACTTTATTGACTGAAGTAGTTAGTCGATACATTATTACCTTTTGTTAATATTTATTTATATTTGTTTTGTTTTCTGAACCCTCTGATATCTTTCATTATAAGTTTCGTTCATAGCCTCTTCCACATTGCCTTGAGGCAGGACAATTGCACCAGAAAT
Source organism: Allygus modestus (assembly GCA_963675035.1). Taxonomy (NCBI): domain Eukaryota; kingdom Metazoa; phylum Arthropoda; class Insecta; order Hemiptera; family Cicadellidae; genus Allygus; species Allygus modestus. Next base: position 60,729,397 of record OY776115.1, on the reverse strand, counting down.
CATTTATCTCCAGCAACAATGTTTAACAGTGTAAACGCTCCTTGTGTAGGTTGACTTGCTAGTTCAACCTATTAATAACAACAAGACAACAGCCACAAACCAAGTTAATTATTCGGAAGCCCGACCTCGAGTCCCTTCAGCGTCAGTGCTGCCTTACCAGTCTTACCATGAGGAAATGTATGATATAATTAGTTATAGAATAGGTAAAAACATTCTAGCATATCGAAGGTAAATATTAGACAAGATTCGATTTATATCTATTAGAGATAAACATATTATATTTTTTCATACAATTCTTCTTGTTAAATCTGTTAGATTTTACAGATTTTATTTAGTTCGGAGAATTCCTTTAAGACAAAAAAGGTTTCATTGCACTTTCTTTGTTTGCACAACACTGATGGTTCGAGTTAATGAATGAATAAAACATTCATAATTGAAGGCATTATTTGTTCAAATGGAGTAAAAGATATTTTACAGTAGAAAATATGTAATTCAAACAGATTATTTTTAAACAAAAAGGAGAAGAAATTAAAATTAGACTATTTTTTTGCCACATGGATTTTACAGTCACAAGCCAAGATTTAAGTAACGGTTAATTAATTAACTGATTTAAATTAAAGTTATTAGTTTGTTTATGAGTTATTTAAATAGTTGATATAACTACAAATAATCTTTTGATTTTTGTTCGAGAAATGCAGACCTTTAAATATATTTATGTTACATGTTCGGTACTAATCAAAAACCCTTATCCTCTAAATAATTCTTTTGGAGATTTGAAAAACAACCATTTTCAGGGCTCCATCACATGGGCTTTTCTTATAGTTTATTTTATTAAGTTAGTCAAAATATAATATTGAACATTTGTCAAAACATCGTATTATTCCTGCGAAATTCCCTTATGTGAATAAATACCAAGTAGTTCATTCAAAAAGTGAATAATGCGCTGCATACGTTAGTATTTTAGCTTATTGTAGAAAATATGTCGATTATAGGCCCGGTTGCCTTGATCAAATCTGAATAACCCAGCAGTTCATACTAAGTTGCATTCGGTAGGTTATATGATTAATCTATTTCAACAGTTTTTTATAGTTGTATTTAAAAAGTTTCCCGTATGTATCAGGGATAGACTTAACATAAACAACTTACTATACACTTTTTAAAGAATACCGCAAGAGTTTCAAACGCATGCTTCTTTAGAAAAATTTTACAATATGTAACCTTCAATACATACAACATAGTTTTTTTGGATTGCTCTCTTACTATTTAAAATAATTAAACCTCAACCTTAATTAAACAAAATATTGTTTCATACATTAATCAGTGATTTTCTAAAACGAAGTGAAATAAAAAAAAAACAATATTATGTTCCTCGCGCAGAAATGAAGGTACTGGCTTCATTATCAATTTCCAATTAAAACTAACTTTCATTTGGCCAAAGGTTGATTGACTGTGACAACCCGTGAATGCGCATTCTAAAACTAATATTCTTTATTGCAGAATGACAGTCACATTGAACGGTAGTGTTGTTGTAAACTTAACAAAAATCATATTTTGATGTTAGCCACGTTTTTATTTTGTTTACCATTTATTAGATACATGCTCGTTTTTGCTAGGTGGGTAATGGTGGCTAAGCGTATTTGTAGGTAAAATATACATACCTACAAATTGCATGTATTTGCTAAAGATATGTCAAGGATTCAAGTTTCAATAAGTTATTATCATGTAAATACGACGTTCAACAGGTGATCCACAAATCTGACAATGGTAGTGTGAAAACTTTAGTAAGTTTTGGTACTGTTGCAAGTTCACTAGAGTTAAATGCATTAAATCATGATAAGCTTCCAATCACTGTGACCACAGACAAAGGAATCTATAGATTCGTTTCTCTGCGCTATGACATATTATTCCCCCTTCTTCCCCCCTTGCCCAGCTAAGATGCCAATTTCACAATGCAGTATAATGTACTTAAAAATAACCATTTCATTATGATATAATCAACTTTTGCCAAAATCATAATATTTTATTTTTAGTTGGCAATTTGGTAACAACGCCCCAAGTGTCATGGCACTATATTTGAGCGGTTAACCCTTGCAACCAGTGACCTCTCTCTGCTTGCAACATGTTCCACGTCCGTAACCAAATCGGCCGGTGCCAGTGACGTTATCCGTAACTACTTTGCTTTAGTGATAAATGATGCATTACATGTGCGCTCTTCTACAAGAGATAAAAGTAGAATTTGCTCTCCTATCTTAGGTTTAAATAACTTACACACCTTATATGTAAGTGTAGTTAACATGCATTATAATCACGTTATTAAAAAAAGGTTGAGCATAAAAGACTCATATAATTGTTTGACAATAATATGAATTCTGTGGTTCAAAACAATATTTTAAACACTTCCTGCATCGTAATTTTGTTTATTATCACCACCTTGAGATCGTCTAAGATTCAAGTTACATACCAAAACTTAGGACTTACAAGTGAGTGATTGATTTATGACCTAAATGAAACGCCATGACGTACACAGAATAGAGAGGATGGTTGAAAACGGTTTGAAGAAGCGCTGTACTGCAAATAAAACCATTGTGTGCTGCTGAAAACACATATTTACACATCTTCTCTCGGCTGAAAAACAACAAAACATGTTGTCTGGGATAAAACATGACACAGAAACTTTATTTGAAAGATTTGGAATAAGTATTACATGTGAACTACATTTGTTTTATTAGATTTTAGGTTTTATTAGATGGATGCAACCGTGCATTAGAAGCTGTCAATTATTTTGTGCATCCTTTTGTTTCATATAGTTTGATCAGTGTTATGAGAGACAATATGTAGTATTTTGTATTATTCAAAAGCACAAAATAATTATTTGTTAATAGATTTTAAAAAGTGCTATTAATACTAAGAATAGGAAGTAGTACTAATTAATGGTACATAAAAAAAATTAAAAAAAAAAAATAATTTCTCAAAAAGCGTTAAAGCTCCTTAAAATAAGCAAAATGTACTGTACTAAATATAAAATGTTTTCAATGATATTTTTGGAATTTTTTAAATATAAATTTACTATTGTTAATTTTACCAAATTTTTAGTACACTAGAAATAGGTATTATAAAAGAAGTCATATAAAATCAAAAGTAGTTTTGTTTTCTTGGGTTAATTTTAACGCATAACGCGAGAAATATGATACTTCTAATGAAAAAGAAAAGCCTCCGGATATTTTACCGGATACCAGAGGTATATCAGAGATAAAGCCAGAACTGGTCTGGCGTCGGTTCGATCCCGGCCGGCTGCTGTGGTACTTTCAAGAGCGGTCGCCACTGGGTCTGGCGTCGGTTCGATCCCGGCCGGCTGCTGTGGTACTTTCAAGAGCGGTCGCCACTGGGTTTGGCGTCGGTTCGATCCCGGCCGGCTGCTGTGGTACTTTCAAGAGCGGTCGCCTCTGGGTTTGGCGTCGGTTCGATCCCGGCCGGCTGCTGTGGTACTTTCAAGGGCGGTCGCCACTGGGTCTGGCGTCGGTTCGATCCCGGCCGGCTGCTGTGGTACTTTCAAGGGCGGTCGCCACTGGGTCTGGCGTCGGTTCGATCCCGGCCGGCTGCTGTGGTACTTTCAAGAGCGGTCGCCACTGGGTTTTACATTTCTTCAATCTGAACGAATTCGTTCTCTGAGGCGTTGACAATAAATCGGTGGACATGCCTATTATTGGCTTATGGCGATTAACAGTTAAAAATTAAAGTTGTTACTATAGTAAATTATCCCTCCTAACACAAAATTCTACAGTAAAAACTGTTATATTTACATGATAATGAAAACAAATCTGAACGATATTAGACCGCAACATAATAACAGAGAGGGACGTAAAGAATGATGTGCTTTGAGGTCCAATAAGCGGTAACGGCCCTCATGACCCGAGGAGCCCAATTTTGAAAATATTACCTCTTGAAAATATCCGTCGAGTCTTTGGTACTGAAAATGTCATCGGCCTGCCACAATATTAAGTTTTGTGAGGAAAGGTGTTGTAGAAACAGTATATAACAGTAATGACCTCTACAATATATACCCTCACTTAACATCCTCTACGACCACCTTTTACACAAACTGTGTATAAGTTTGTATCTTCTGAATAAATGTTCTGGTATTGGTACTTTTTTTATTGATTTGGTTGTTACTTACTAAGATATATTATTTAGCGTCTAAAATCTGTAATATTCTAAACACTTTTAAAGTATTCCCGGTTCTACTACTAGTTCCATCACTTTGACCTTACTTAACATGGCATTAGTGATGGCTTATTACGAATTTAAAGTAATACAATTTATGATTTGAGTAGGTTTTTACTGCAAACCCATTTTAATCAACCACAAGTTATCCATTCCTGAGGGACGGAATCATCTGTATCCACTGTCATTCAGAACTGCTAATTGTTTAATAATTTATTAGTTGGTTAATTAGCTGTTTAACGGTCGTGACGAGAAAAGAAAAGTATTTCAGCCTCTTAAAACTAATGCTTTATTCAAACTTTCCCAACAGCTTTGCCCAACAGGTTCGCTTGTTTACCTGATTTGTTATAGTCACATACATTTACAGAGCTGATTAAATCTACTTTTGTAAAATGTGTTTTACAAGACACTTTTATTTTATATGCCTTAGGTGGGCATTTATTGAAAAAAATAATATTTGTCCTCCAATTCTCTTACCGAGACAAGTGTTTCCAATTCAAGTGTTTGGTCGTGGGTGTCAGAATCACGGGCTTCTAATAATACACAGCCCGAATTAGATAATAACAAAATCAGCTGATGATGAATGCATAAGTGGAGATTTTAAATTCATCATATTCTCTCCTTATCAAATTATATACGTATAGTATCTTAGGTATTGAGGGCATCTTCTTTTCCTGATGGGTTTCCATGATGGGACATTTTCCATTTATTTAGATTCACACTCATTTTCATTGCTTCCTGTCTCAGATTTTTGTCATGTTGTTTTCTGTGCTTGATATTCATTCTGCAGGTCACACTCTAGAGAAGTAGGCGTAGCAATGTCGTTCACTTCATCAGTACATGGAGTTGATGCATGAACGAGTTGATCAGTTAAGTAGACAATGACGAACAGCTTGTCACTTTGACGAGTCTCATATACCCACGTAGGCCAAATGTTTCAAAGTCACTGTTCATTCTTGTCCATTCTGATTCCGTACTGGGGATTAGGTTCGAGACATTAAATTTATTCAAAATATGGATCGTACTTATTAGACCGATAACGGTTGGGTAGCGCAGTGTGTTTAGCATGCTGGCTCATAATCTGAAGTTCACCAGATCGATCCTGAGAAAAACCCTGAAAATATTTTGAAGGTTCCAAACTGGATTCAGCTGCCATTGGCTATTAATTAATGATCCTGGCTAAAACATCAGTCGGCCTTAGTCAGTAACAAGGCTACACAAAGCATCTCACCCAGTCTACACGTATCATTCATTCATATTTGCCTTAAAATAAGCCCTAGTTACGACGGTGTCTTACACAATGATTAAGTCTTTGTGGCATTTCAGAAGGGCTGGACCAGGAACGTAGGTGAGGCAGTCCTGTCAGATGTATAAAAACACGTTCGTTGGGGTTACATTGGTAGCCGTACACAGTAATTATTTAACAGCTTGTAAAGCTTCGTGCTCTGTGTACAAACTATCTAATAACTCAGCACCTAATAGTTAATATTAAATTAGTTTTTACCATTTCGATATAATCAAATTGAATATTGAATAAATAAGTATTAATTTGTATTACTGTAAATGCAATATTGTATTATTATTAAAGCCTAGACGGGAACTTCTTGGTTCAACTTCTAAAACAGTTTCCTTGGGTCGGCTTGGAAGTTTTAGCCTATTAATAACAAAAGGCCAAAGTCCACAGAAGTATTTAATTATTCTAAAGTACGACCATGAGCCTCTTTGTGCCCCAGAACTTCCAATGTTCAGGTCAAATATTAAATAGGCTTAGAAACAGATAACTAGCCACAGGAGATTAGTTTTTTTACGACAGTTTATAGATATTAAAGAGATAATTTAGTTAAACCGTCAGTGTTGTGGCTAAACGTACAAAATAACGTAACTAGACTAGTAAAATACTGAACAAATTCAAAATATCGTATCGTTTATCCACAAATTCTGTTCTAAATGGTTAATACATGAGTTGCACAACAATCTAGCTCAGATATTAGGAATCGTTTTATATACTATGTTCTATCTATTTACTTTCAATCAGTGATACAATTATAAATAAATAAATAAACATTATGGCTTATGACAATTTACGATTATATTTGTTTAAGAAAAGATTATCTAAATCTTATTTTAAACATTCATAAATATTACATATACTCTTACTTCTGAGTAAACTTTATTTTGTTTAATGTACATTCGAACATTTTCCAAATTCTTATTAAAAAATTTAAATAATTATACAATTTTATATTTAAATATTACATAAGTTTTCTGAGTTCACAATAAGCTATAGTATTTCCAAATTATTTAGGACTAGCCCATACCTAGATTAGTTATGGATATTCTCAAATTTTACACAGCTAGCAATTAAATCTGCATACAGTTTTTTTTTCAGCCAACACTCGAACAACATTGAACCGATTGACCATACTATTAAACAAAGTAAAAACGAGTTTTGGATTTTTGTTCTTTAATATATTTTTAATCACACTTTACAGTCATACTAATATTATAAATTGCTCTATTGTGTATTTCAATGCTAACCCTAGAGCAAAATTATTAAGATAACGCAAAATAGTTCTACCCTGATAACAGGGGTAGTTGTTTTGTTTGTCCAGTTCAACATGTTCAAATTAAAATCTAATTTACATTGGGCCAAGGTTTGATTAACTGTTACCGCTTGTGGCTACACAAATAAATGGTAATTAAGGCAGAATCGAGTCTGGTTGTCGGAATAATTGTCTAATGTTAACGTTCTGTCTCTACCCCTCACTAAATAAAAGTAATCATGGAAAAATCAATTATATATTAATATTGTATTTACTAATGAATCTTCGGGTTCACTTATTTTGAGAGCAAATTTACATGACATTACCTAGGTTAACGTGGTTTTGTTGGAATTTCTCTTTAATTTAATAATCCTGAAAAAGGTTTAACTATATTTCAATTGCATTTTGGGTAATGCCAAGACAAAATAACGATCATAAATAAAGCTTCAAAAAAGTAAAACGTGGCTGAATGCTTGAAAAGATCGGAGCTATGTACAGTCTACATAGATGATTAAGGTAAATAGGTTATAGACAAATATTATTTCGTATAATTACGTTAAACATCGTAAAAGTTAATAAACTACCAAAACGTAATTACTGCAACAGAAATTATTTCAGGAAAGTTTGGATGATTTAGCAACTCCTAGACAAAATTGGACCGCTTTCGGGTGAACGGATAAATAATCCATGGTTTCCTTATAACGGTTGCTCCTATCTCTACTTAAGTACATACCATTTATTCATAGCAATGGTTCTATTAAGTACCTTAAAACACAATTTCTTTAATTGTTTATACTATTTATACTTTCCGATAATTCTTTTCTAGCTACGTAGACATTATAACTGTCTTCCCAGGAACATTGTTTAAAGTGCTAATAGGGCAATTAGCTATTGCTGCGATCACGTTGTCTGGCTTTTAGTTTTAGTTTTATAATGCTAAATAAAAGATTTTATAGCCGCACTAAGTCTTGGATGTTAAGGTTTTACAATAAAAATTAAGAAATACTTTTTAAATAGAGAAACAGTAGGAAATAACTTTGTAATCTGATGGATTACGTCGATTAACGTTATTAAATATTATGACACTTAACCTAAAGTTCCTGCTTCAAATGTTGTAAATACTAATTAACTCAACATACACAAATTTTAACAAAAGAAACTAAATTTGGATTCATCATGTTTGGAAATCTCAAGTAAATTGCATTTTCAAACTGACATCAGTAGCTTTGAGCTAGAGGTGAAATACATTATTATCACACTTATTTTTTCTCTAAATATTTATTAGTTGAATCATAAGGATTTATCTCAAGCCTACATAGGTCTTGTTTAGTACTTATATTTTAAGATTTTCTAATATAATTAATTGTGTGGTCAATTTAATATTAAGGACGTAGTTTTATTTCAAGAGGCATATCTCCCCAAAAATTTTGTTGTTTGATAAGTTTACCTGTGCGACAGAGAGAGAGAGATGTCTGTCGTTGCTTGCAAAAGTCAGGCCATATGACGTAGTCCGTTGCCTTGACAACGATATTTTTCTTGACTTTTGATTGGATGTAGATTTCCTGGCGATTCGCAAAATTCCCGGCGTCTGTCTGTCTAGCGTCGGTCTTGCTCTTTTTTTGCGTTTTTATATAAAATTCCCTGGTCCTTCGAATTAAAACAATCTCAACCCCCCATACGATTCATTTGATCCGGCTCGAAGGACCAAATGAATCGTATGGGGGGTTGAGATTGTTTTAATTCGAAGGACCAGGGAATTTTATATAAAAACGCCCAAAATATTGAATGTTTATAACTTAATAGAAAGTGGATAATTAATGAGTTGAGCCTACTGCAAACTGGGATATAATGTTTACGCTAATTTTACCCAGAGAACAATGTCACACACAAATTAAAACGGTGAACAGTACCTTTGTCCAATATTTCCAGTGCGATGAAGGTTCCAGTAGGGAAGTCGCCGCCGGCGCCGGTGGGGTCCTGGGGCCGTGGAGCGGAGACGCACGACAGTTCTTTCACAACTTTATTCTTGAGGCTTGACGCGATCACGGAAGAACGAGTACGAAAAGTTCATCTGCCGCGGAAGCACGCACAAGATGTTCTGGGAGGTCTTGAAGCACTGAATTTAATGGAAGTTAGCAGACACTGACTTTAACGGGAATTTAATTATTAGGACAAAATATATTTGACAAACTAGAGTGTTGAAGAATTTAGAGTTTAAGAGAGTTAATAATAATTGAGGAAAACTAGGCAAAACGCCTATTTAAGAGAAAATATGAGAAACCGGTGCGAGATGCTACTAAGAGCAAGACCGACGCTAGACTGACAGACGCCGGGAATTTTGCGAATCGCCAGGAAAGGTCTAATATATAATAATGGTAGTTTATAAGCCAAATTAGTGTAATGTAGATTTGTATCCTCCAAGAGATTTATTTTATAAAAAAAACCATCACCAAAACTTATCACCTCAAAGAAAATTTATATTTTTTAATGTAGAGTTTTATAAAGCTTGATTTAATACGAGTAAACGAAAATTATTAATTCCCGAGCATACATGGATTTCGAATCTTAAATGATTGAATGGAATCTTAAGTTCGGATGACAACTTTAATTTTAAACGTTTCAGTACTCGAAATAGACAAATCAATTGGTAACAAGAAAGGCAATGTGTAAGATTGAACCACCCTTCAAGATTTCACTGCTGTAAACGTAAAGGTACAACCTTGCCGCAAACGTAAACACTTATGTTACAAATTCCATCAAGCCTAACGACAAAGTTAAGGGTTTTACTACTGACTCAACTGGTTTTACTGAAATCTGCCGTTGGATATTTTGTTTGTGTTTGTATGTACGTATCTAGATTACGAACATCGTTTTGGACAATGGCTATGATGTTAGGAAATATCCCCATATTACCATATTAGGCTGATTCATTTTAAGTGTGTGTTATGAGAATTTTGATGATTTCGTTTTAAAATAGCAAAGGTACTGAACAGCAAACTTAATTCCATTTCTTTTAAATTGGCAGCATGAAATGTGCTATTTTAGATTGAGATCGAGTCTCTTTTTGGTTTTTAATATAGTTCAATGGCACAATTTTTTAAAATATTATTCATTATTCCATATTTAAACAAAATTCATGACTTCTAGGGCAGATTATATGTCAGAATTAAAAACTGTACCATGAAGTATATTTCTCAGCTAAGCACATTCACAGAACTCCTGGCATCTGGCGCCTTACGGAATGGTTCGCGTGTAAATCTGTACAAGATTTGCACACATGCATTTGTAAACATTCTTGTACACATGCTTAAAATAACTATTGATATAACAAAATTATCTATACTTTCAAAGTAGACTTTACATTATCACAAGTAGAGTGTACATAATTTAAATTGGCTAAATAAATTCCTACGATTGTTCAGACGGAACAGTTCGCTATCCGAGACCAAGTTATGTAAAGGGCGCGTGAGAGGGATAGGGATAGGTGCTGAGAACTGGGCCGAAATGAACAAAACATCACGCTATACCAGACTGTGGGAGCCGTGTTTTATTGTTTGGATTCGCGAACACCGAGGGGAATTATGCGTAGACAGCAATAATGGCAGAGTCGCTGTGAGAAATGGTGCGCGGAATTTGTCAGAAATTGTATAGACCAGAAGCCTGGTCAACAAAATTGCTGATTCCCAGTCATCTAAACTAGGAAAAGTGCTGATTTGACGAATGCGGCATAGGGGATTGAATGTTTCAGAATTATCAATGTTATATTATACTGATATCCTTGAGAAACCACATATTTTTATGTTCAATAAATTTGTAGTGCGGAGTAAGTGACGTTTCGTTTGGAGAAATTACGTCAAAACAATTGATTGTTTGACGCTTTACTAGAGTTTATTCTTTCCGCAACTACTTCAAAACTACTTGATCTAAGAAACTGACCTAGTGGTGTTTTAAACCCATTGTTCTGTAAATTTTTTTCCCCCTGATAACCACAAGAACATCGATACTTTAAATTAATCAATTCTCCGGAGGAAACCCGTAAACATGTTATATTATAAAATTTATAGAAGACATTCTGAAATTTTAATTGTAATTTTTAATTTATAAGTTGCCATCTCAGCAACGAATCATCGCTATTATGTTACGAATTTATTCTAGTTATATGGGGCAAATCTTAAATAGGAATGCAAACTCTTCAACTTTCACAATTCTTTGGATTTGAAAAGTGATAGTTGGAATGTTCGTTAACGAATACCAGGAACACATTGTCGCATTGTCAAGTCAGGTGAACATAGACCATAGACCATTTGACGCCGACATTTCCGTGTGGTCTCTAACAGTCTATGGACCACGAGTCTACTTGATACGTCAGTCCGTGGTCCTGACAGTGTTGTTGCTTTTAGATATGTCAACTGAATGCTATAACTTATAAACTAAATAGGATTCTTACCTCCGTCAATAGTCCAAAATGTTTGACATATAGGCATAACCTATGTCAAACATTTTGGACTATTGACGGATATAAGAAACCTGTTTAGGCCCGAACATAGTCCGCGGGCTAAAAAAATGGATTTGAATCTAAAACTTCTACTACAGTTTTCCTCGAATCTTACTTTGCTGGATTGCTTCACTCAAATGCCCAAGTACACGGTCAGTGTAATATATAAAGTGGCAAACTTAAAAAATCGTTAACATGTAGGTATTTAAACTACAAATACCACATGTTTAATCAAGATTAATCTTAAATTTGCAATCAGACAACCAATTTCAAACCTTTACCATTCTCTCAGGGAAAATCATAGACGAAAGTGAATAAGGAAGAGTCATCGCCACAGAGATTTCACTATAGCCCGAGCTGTTCCCGGCAGATGGGGAATCGCGGTTTTCGAGTCACGTCCCCCCCCCGCAATTTTGGTGCTCATACGAGTCGTGCCCCCAGCCGTGTTATTATTCCGGTGGTATGCCGTGTCCAAAGGTCCCATCCAACAACTTGTACACTGTATGTCTTGCAATCGTGGTCCGAAACGCCGAAGAACCTTGGAATTACGATTTCCAATTCGTGTGATTTAATCTGCCGCGAACTGAAACCTGTTGTTTTCAAAACACCTTATTGTAAGTGAGGGGAGGATTAACCATGCGCTCAAAGAATTGAAGACAAGCTGTTTATTTGTGTTTTTTAATCGAATTTATTTCATGCAAAACTTTATTTTTTTATTTCTTTTATTCTATAAAAGCCAAGTTCTGTGTAAAGATATGTATCCTTTAACTATCTGTTACCCGCAGGCTTCGCCCCGCAAATGATTTATACAAACTATGACAGTTGTGTGTGCTGGATTCTGTGGCTAGGCCGTGGAACTACTACGAATCAAGATAAGCTGTTTGCATTTTCATCAGCTCAAACAAAAATGAATGTCCATAAGGAATACATGAAAACTTTTTCGGGGTCTCTGGCGGAGCCCTAAGGTCAGATCAGGATGAAAACCATTTAGTTTTCCAATTTAGTGTACATAATGTTAACTCCTTAGGTAAATGGGAAGTAAGAGAATTCGTGATTAGTGGGCGACTCAGACAGTGAGTGAGGGCTTTGCCTTTTACAGGTATAGATTAATAAAATAGTCATAAGTTACACCAGTGCTGTATTTACCAATGATGCGTGCAGCTCTTCATAACGACCTATAACAAATCCTCAGGCGAAACCGGGTATTCTATAGTTTCAAATAAGTATGAGTTAGGTTAACTGTTCACAGAATCATCAGTTGTAAATGAAATGGTATTTTATACCAAATTTTCTAGTGCAAAGTTGTTAAACTAAGAATTACTACATTATAAAACGCCTCTCCTTAAAACTCCAGTGAAATTAAATCCCCAACTAGGTGCTTCGCCGTTACTGAGTCTAGTATTTTCCACTTAACACCAAACAACATTTTACAGGGAGTAATCTTGTTTTCGCGAATCTCTGTTTTATGGCAGGCAACTTTATTACCTTTCAGACACAAATCAACTAAGTGCCTGCAATTCCAGCACACGTGTGGGCGCTCCTGCTAGTCAGTTCCTCACTTATTATTTTACAATCGTGATTCCACAATCCTTTTATTTTATAATGTGTATCCCGTATCTCTCTCCTCTGTATTTATCGTGGATGTTTACTATGTTCCATGATGTTATTTACCTTTTACACTCTAGTTAACTTTTAGCAACAAATTTTGATTTTGCAATTTTGTTTTGAAATCAATGAGTACCAAGTTTTGAGAAAATTAATAGTTTTAAAGATAAGCTTTGGAATACAGCCTATATTTAGTAACGATTAAGAATCTATTTAAATGTATTATTTCAAATATTAACGCTATTTTTCACTTTTCTTTATGGTATTGGGTTCTAAAAAGGAAGAAAATTAGTTTAATTTAACTGCAGTAGCATATGTGGACTTAGTCTAGTTTTAAAAGACTACCGATTTAGTAGCATATTAAAACTAAGTCTAGTTTTCAAAGACTGCACTAAAAAACTTCAATAAGGTGAATCTAAAAGATATAAAACACAAGATTTAAGTAAACCCATAGAAAAATGGCTGGGAAAAAAAACAATATGCAGGAAAAAATATATAATCTTGTGTTGCCTGTGGGCAGTAAGCAGCACAAGACTTTGCGATGGCTTAAACAATTGACTTGTTTTAACAAAAGTAAATTCCTGAACAATATTTCCACTGTGTTTCTGTCACAGAGTTACTTTTATTACTGTATTCAGTATATCAACACAGACTTTTCTTAAATGCTCTTTAAAGAGAAATCTATTTGGAAGGAACAATCTGACTTTGACTATGCAATGCTAATGTTATCAAGACTTCGAATACTTTAATGATGTGTTTTTCCTATAAAAACTTCATTCGATATTCAAATAAGAAAATTTAATTGTTAACAATATTTAAGTATTTATATCCAATTTAGTTCTTTAGTTATTATTATTAGTTTATTTATAATTATATTAATTTAGTTATATCCATTATTTCATTTCATTTCATTTCAGTTTGCAACTTTCCCAATGTAATGGCTGCATTGTTATATATTTTGTCGAATGGACTTAAAAATAATTTAATATGAATTAATTAGTGAATCCGCATTATTTTGTAAGCTCCATCAATTCAACTAACAATCCATCAATAAAACTTGCATAGCAACCATAAAGCCTATGAATAGGAGTCCTAAAGATAGGTATACAAAAATCCTAAAAGGACACAGGTATGATAAGAGCTGTTTATTAAATAGAAGAATGTCTACGTTGTTATAGTTTAAGAGTTTTAAATATGCCGTAAAGAAGTAAAGATATAACATTACACATTAGAACCAACTCAATTATTTTCGTTGCTTAGCAATATTAATACACCAGAAAATCAGCCAGAAAATCTTTGGTCGAAATTATATTTTGCAACAACTTTGTCAAAACCTTTCCATGGCGTTTCGTATAACAATCCGTTCTATCCAGTCTCTGCATAAACCGTGAAATACCCAATCACTGTTGTTTACTGAAAACAGGTGGAAAATAATAAAACAACTCATAAAAGTCAACCTCCACCGTAAAGCAATGTAATCGGTTCCGTGGTGGTGGAATTGGTGGCATAAACTGAAGTATAAAAATTGAATCGGGGCAACAGCAGCAGTTGTTTACAATATTCATAATCTGCCCTCCTAGTTGGTATGTCACACGTTGGACGAGTTCGCATAACAATACCACTAATGTATACAGTAGCTGATTCCCTACTAGAAAGCCATACATTTGTTTTGCCGCTCTTTGTATGATATGTCATGTTTTATTGGTATACGTTTTACTACAATTATTGTGGCAACAAATTCCTATTTCTATTCTTATTGACGTTTACCCTTAAAATCGTATAGAAATGGTAAGATTGCGAAGGTTTTATTTCGAGTTATAATATGTAGCGGCACATAGTAAGCACAATGGACTGCCGAATATGCACCTCATTTGTTCAAGTTCAAGATCAACTTGTTTGGTGAGAATGTTGACATAAGTGGCTAAGTGTTGGTTACAAAACAGTCAATAATTATTTTGGTACATTAGGCTACAGGTACAAATACAAGAATAATTAAATTTTATACAACAAATTAATGTGGTTATGGCTATCAACTGTGACTTTTTTATACAATAAAAAGCCTAATCAACAAGTAAGACTTGTAATTGCTTTCAAAACTTATTACGGTATTGTTCTAAATTTAAATTTAGGGGCAGGTGATTTGTTAGCTTGAAACGAACATTGTAAGACATGATATGTAATGAGTGCAGGAGGAGGATTGGTAATTTATAAAGACAATGTAAAGATATGGATAAATTGATAAATGAACATGTAAATTGTTATCCTGGTAGTGCAGGAACTTATTTCCAAAACTTCTGGTAGCCGATCTTTATGTATAATTCTATAAGCGAAATATGTAGTCAAAATTGTGGGAGTTAGGCAAATCGCAGGATGGTGGGAGGGGGTTCAAATTAAAGGTCTTGATCCCAAGGACTCGGGAAAAATAGCAGTATTTCCATAGAGTTACCATCAAACAAGAAATAACGTCAAACATCCCCCATAAGAAAAGCAAGGGGATTTAAAAACGTCTGCTTTGTTTATTAAAACATGTGATTAAGTGTCATACTTTTCTTACGAAATTACATGTGTTCCTTCCTATATTGTTTTATCATCCTCAGCAAGTAAAGAGTAAAAATATCAGAAGAGGCAGAGTATTGGAGCAAGGTTAAGAGTCTTCATCACCGGAAGTTGATAGACGCCATCTAGGAGTTTTGCTCCATAAGGCCAATGTTAACTTTGTGCCTCCATTACTCCTCACCTGAACGTCACATAAAATTAATTTTGGTGTCAAATTAAAGGTTTTGCCGTCCTCTAGGGAAATACAATGTCGAATTTTTTAATTTGGGTACCATAGTTGCATAATAAATAGTTTAATTTTGAACTGAAACACTGTACATGTTCTCATTAATTTGTGACAAAATCCAAATTCGACTATTGTATTTCCCTAGAGGACGACGAAACCTTTAATTTGACACCAAAATTAATCGTTTGTGACGATAAGGTGGGGAGTAACGGATGCACAAAGTTAACATTGGCCTTATGGAACAAAACACCAAGATGGCGTCCGGCAACTTCCGGTGATGAAGACTCTTAAGGGCTGTCACCGTGTCGCCCTTCAAGCCACTAGTAGGGTATAAAGAGAAACACCGTTTTCAGTCTTCGTTACGCTCATTGGACCTAATGGTTGGTATGACCGGTCGAAGTTTAAATAGTTTGCCTTTTTCTACATTTTATTTAATGTTTAGCGTATGTAAGTTAGTACAGTGTAAGAATAAATCAATTTCTAAATGTTGTACGCCTTTTCAGTTCCATCCTGTATTACCGAGTTATAAAATGGCGCATTTCAAAGCTTATAAATGTTATTTACTTAACTAACAGTTAATTAACTTGTCAACGAGCATTTTCATTATTTTAATTCAACTAACATTATCATGTGTAGACAATTTGTTTACATTATATAAGTGCACCATTAACTGCGAAGTTAAATTATCTTATTTGTATTTTATTTCGTGTTAAATTAACTATTTAAAAAACAATATTCCCAAATTGTATGCAACCAAGCGGTAATGGAACAATGACAACTGAAGAAGCTAAATGATGAGATCTTGAAATTTCACCATCACTAATTCAATTAGTAGCAATTATATGTCTCATTGGCATATGTAATTGGTTGGTGGCCCATAAGCGATAAAGGGGTGGTGCACGAGAACGTACTGAATTCCACCGTGAATATCGAGTGGTATTGCAATAATTGAAGGGGCTAATGCAGGGGGGCGAGGGTGTTGTAACCAGGGAGCTCGGGCAGGAAACACCAGAGTGAACACATCGAGTTACAGGTGTTGCCGAAAAACTTCGTAGTAGAGATACAGAAGATGGTCATGCAACTAGTGTTGCGCAGTATCCAAAGCAACATTAATATTAATATCCAAGTTTCATTAATATTTTGTTTATTTGGTATAATTTTTCTTTATGTTATTGACTCTTGTTTTAAACTTTGAAATTTCATTTGTAAAATCTGTAACTCGAATCATAGTTGAATATAGTTTAATAAAATTACCAAATGACGTATCATGTTTATCTGTGCAAATCACAACCTATGTGAACTCTACAAATAAAACATTTAATTTCATTTCAACTTTATTGTAGATTTCGTCTCTGGTTTAAGCTAAGAGTAAATCAATACGATTTATGATTAAACATATAGATTCTAACTCATTAAAAAAAAATACTAGAAGCGAATTAAATTTAAACTCACATATTTTCTAGAATTTACTCGTCTACAAAACCCCACTAAGTCACTAATAATATATTACAAAGTAACCTGTGCGATTTTAACCGATAGATTACTACTATTAGTACGTTAAAAACTGTTTGATTATTTTTATATCGTTGCGTGAATATATTTCGTAATATGTAAGTCATACTTATGAATTAATATTTCTAAAATATTAATTGCATATTTACCTAATGGAAATTTATTGTTGTGGGGAAAATATATTACAATTTGCAAGGTTCCCCAATCAAGGGTGACTAACCAGTGATTAATGTGGTGAGTTTTGTATAACAGAAAACCAAACCGTAGCAGGAGCATTTGAGGAAGCCATGAATCTGAAAACCATGAACCGTATACTGGAATGAGAAAAGTCTCGGGGCGGAAATGGTAAATATTAGTTTTTGGTACGAACTCTCCTAAGACCATAAGTTAAATCAAAGTGTCAAGTCATAGCACATTTTTAGATGTTGGAGCTTGATTAGCTGTGTGATCTGATTTTCTATTAAACCTAAATCAGGTGAACATGCGAAGCTGTTGGGAAAGGCTAGTTGTAATAACTCAAAATCAGTTTTTCGTCTAAATGTAAAAGGCCTTAGTTAAATCGTGTAGGTAATAAACATTCGAGTACACAAGTAAACCATTATATCTGTTAGAATTCTAGCTAAATCATTGATTTGTTTGATAAACAATAACATGATCAACGTGATCTTTTTAAAAATAACTTCTAGTTTTTTTTAAAGTTTGAATTTACTGACCATAAAATTGTTTACTATAAAATAAATAAATTTATTCCTTCAAATAAACGTAAAAATAAAGTTCAAAGTATTACTGAGTAAACAAACTATTACTTCGTTCTTTTCTTTTCCTGGAATGTCTATAAGGAAATTTATAAAGTTATTTAATATAATTTATGAGAAGTTTTTTATTAGCAGTTATTTTGGCGAATTTCCCCTATAGGGAAGAAGCTATTACCGTAGTCGGCATGGTAAGACCTAGGCCCGGGACCATGATAACTTTTCGTTTTGAGGTCCCCAGACCCCAAAAACACCATTCGTTCGATACTGTATATATATATATATATATATATATATATATATATATATATATATATATATGTGTCCGTGAGCACGATAACTCTCGTAAAAATGATCCGATTTTGATGAAATTTGGTATAAACGTGTAAAGCAACATTTATGACTTTAAGTTCGAAAACCAGCCAGATCGCTCTACCCGAAGGGGTATTTTGGGGGGGTTTTGTACCCCAAAAATGGGTTTTTCGAATTTTTCACATATAATTTTTGAAATATTCAAATTTTAGTTTTCACCATTGGATTCAGCTTAAAAAAACACACAATTTGGTATTTTGATCATTTCTCTACGTCAATTGGTTACCGAGATATTGAAAGTGCTAAACACAGTACGTTGTCTAATGTTTTCTTATGGAGGAAAAGAAAAATTTTATATCTCGCCTATTTATCAACGTATACTGACGAAACTTGGTATACGGCTTCATCTGGTTGTGGACCATTGATATTTGCTCAAAAAGACAATTTTTTACCCAAGGCTCCCGTAGCAGCAAACCTGCGTACTCAGCCCCATGTTATTCTTATGGAGAATAAGTAACGTGTTATCTGCCTTCCTTATGAAAATAAATTAATGAAATTTGGTATGTCGCTTTACCTTGATGAGTTGTATTGATATTTGTATAAAACCCCATTTTTTGTGTTCCTTGCTTCAGCAAACCTGCATACTCAGCTGCCATGTTATTCTTATGGAGAATAATTAAAATGTCATAAATCGTTTATTTATGAATGTATATTGATGAAACTTGGTATGTGGCTTTATGTGGTATTAATATACATATATATGCATTGGAAATTCGCTGAGTACGCATGTTTGCTGCTACGGGGGTATTTATTTATATTTCTGCTTGTTATAAGGTTTGTTAAGGAACGTTACAATTCATAAACTTTTAATAGTGTACTATTAAATAACCATATATAAACTTGAATGATGTTACGGATTTCTTTAAAAGAAGGTTCTATTTTCTTTCTGGGAAACCAAATTTATTTTTTAGTTTTAGTAAAGTTTAAACAGTTTAATTATGTTTTCCGTATAAGGAAGGGGTGCAGTGTAAATGATCTAATTCTTAAAATTAGTGGGTTTAATTCCAAAAAATCTAGTTACCAAAAGGGTATATGCAATACGACATTTTTGTACTTAATATAACTTTAAACCTGCATCAAAGTGCATGGACAAGGTGTGAAAAAAACATAAATATTTTAAATACGGCTTACGGTTACTTAACCTAATGATAACTTTGATCCCATGAACAAATATTAATAAAACCACTCAATATTTGTTTTATAAACGTCGTCTAGAGTACTAAAGGGTACTTGGTATTGATATGTTAACTATTAGTATAACAAGTGAGTGCAGGAGTGCAGGAGGACCTTTTTAGCGAATTTCCCCTATAGGGGAGAAGCTATGACCGTAGTCGGCATGGTAAGACCTAGGCCCGGGACCATGATAACTTTTCGTTTTGAGGTCCCCAGATGCCAAAAACACCATCCGTTCAAAACCGTCTATATATATATATGTGTGTGTGTGAGTGTGTGTGTGTGTGTGTGTGTGTGTGTGTGTGTGTGTGTGTGTGTGTGTGTGTGTGTGTGTGTGTGTGTGTGTGTGTGTGTGTGTGTGTCCGTAGGCACGATAACTTTCGTAAAAATGGTCCGATCTAGATGCAATTTTGTATAAACGTGAAAGGCAGCATCTATTTTCATGAGTTCGAAAACCAGACAGGTCACTCACTCTATTTTAAAGGGGGTTTTGGGGAGATTTTGTACCCCAAAAATGGGGTTTTAGATCTTTATACATATAATTATTTTTGAACCCAAATCTTAGTTTACACCATTAAATTCGGCTTAAAAAACAAACAATTTGGTATTTTGATCATTGCTCTACGTCAATTGGTTACCGAGATATTGAAAGTGCTAAACTCAGTACGTTGTCCAATTCCAATGTTAGTCTTATGGAAAATAATTAACATGTTATACATAGCTTATTAATGAACATATATTAATGAAACTTGGTATATGGCTTTATATGGTTGGGTTTCACTGATATTTGCATACAAAACCCATTTGTTGTGGTCCCCATGGCAGCAAACCTGCGTACTCAGCAGTTATGTTATTCTTAAGAAGAAATGTGATATCTTGCTTGTTTATGAACATAAATTGATAAAACTTGGTTTGTTGCTTCATATAGTGGTGATCCATTGGTATTTCCATAAAACCCAGATTGTTACGGTCCTTGATGCAGCAAACCTGCATACTTATTCCTAATGTTTTTCTAATGGAGAATAAATAAAATGTCATTTCACGATTATTTATGAATATGATGAAAGTTGGTAAGTGGCTTCGTAACTTAGTTAAGTACCGTTTGAAATTCAATGAGTATGCATGTTTGCTGCAACGAGGGTATTATGACAATTATTGTGATAACTCTTAGTTTTTAACTGTACAATTTGACTAGTTTTCCATGCTATGTTAAAATTGTTTATGGCAATAAAGGCTTCTTGATTCTTGATTTTATAAAAGAGTAGATGGAGTAAGAAGTAAGAAGTGTGTTTCGTAGGAAATTTTACAAATGTAAAATTAAACCAATGAAATTAACCTATAACAAAATAATAATTATGGATCTGTTCTAGTTGTGAAATAAAACCAAATAGTCATATTGTATTATTTTTTCGATACAAAATGCAGTGAAAATTCTTCAAAAGAACAACATAAACAATTGAACTGATCGCTATCAAAATTATTGTTTACAAACACGTTATTCTGTTTCAACTCGTTTTAATAAACGGCTTTTCTAAAGTTTAAAACTCGGTGTTTTAATATATTCCGAGCTGTCTGGGGGTTATTCGACAACAGCCAGAAACAAAATAAAAGCCAAAGCAACAATGACGGCGGCTATTCATTTCACTAGACTTTGTTCATTTTACCCGTTCGTTGACGAAATCAATAACAATTTGGCCTTTTGTGAAGACAAGATAAATGGTGGCCAGGAGTCAGCGAGGGTTTGACCTAAGTTTTGTGTGAAAATAAGGGAGACGTTGTGCAACGCTATTTCTATGTTTGGTGATGCTCAATACAGGTTTATGATTCCTCTATATGTTAAACATATTATTAATCAATACAAAATTTTGCTACTTTGATTGTTCGTCGATACCGAAGTTTATAATAAAAATATTTTAGTTATTTTAGATCGAATGTTTGTTGATAAATGAAAATAGATCTTAAAACTAATAACCACTAAGAACAGTCCAAGCTTAAACATATTGAACAATTAAATTAAATCAATCTGTATGCAACTCTCGTAAAACTATGAAGTTATAACACGATATACGATGCGGAGGTTTTCATGAATTC
Organism: Allygus modestus; assembly: GCA_963675035.1. Taxonomy (NCBI): domain Eukaryota; kingdom Metazoa; phylum Arthropoda; class Insecta; order Hemiptera; family Cicadellidae; genus Allygus; species Allygus modestus. The sequence continues at coordinate 60,707,851 of OY776115.1, read as the reverse complement.
AGCCAAGATATATCCACATCTCCCAAACTCACTTTAACTCGTGTACACTGACATATAAAAACTGGAGAGAAAGGTCATAATATTAAATTGCTTCACTATGACGGAATTTTTCAAAATAAATCTGTTACTTTTGCAGATCAACTTACATCAGTATGAATAGGGAAAGTTTAATACCTGTATTAGTCCGTACATTGGTCATAGTGGCGGAGCGCCTGATGGGCTGAGGGGAGAAGTTGAATTCACCGCTTTCGTCAACATTTTCCCGAGTTAAACATTTGTTTAAAAACAACTTTTTACTTTTCTGAAAATTTGCCGCCCTGGGTTGCAGCCCCTATAGCCCCCGCCCTAAATCCGCCACTGCTGTATTGTTAACACATTCTGTTAAATTTATGTTATAATCATGATTACTCTCAGGAAACCACGTGTTCGCAGGAAACCACACCTACGTGAACTACCATAAGCTTTTCCATAATCGAATTCTGCACATTCTTTAAACGCTGGTAAGATTGCCAGTGAAGTGGGTTCATTCTAATATATATATGAAACAGTCATTGCCCAACAATATTTGGACATTAGCCATTAATCATTAGTCAGTCATCTTATTTTCGGTGAGCAGTATATTATCTCACATATTATATTATATTAAATATTATATCTAAATATATATATATATATATATATATATATATATATATATATATATATATATATTATTTCGGTAGGTTATTTTCATTATCTTACACATAATAAGCGGGTTTTATAGGCTTTTTTATACTAATGTAACATTGTTTGTTGTATTTTTATTATATAAGTAAATATACATCATATAACATATTTTATAAATGTATTCCATATATAAAAGTGCCCCAACCGATTCAAAATGGGAACTACTAGCAATTCTTTAATAAAATGTAGAAATGAAATATCGCGACGACGACATAAAAGCAAAGAATACTTATAAACGTATCAGTAAGTATTCATTGATAAAAGCGAGGACATTTCCTGCGAGCACATAAAAGCAGTTTTAATCCTTATATTGCAACTTGTTCTATTCAGAACAAGGTTTTTGGTTGCAAACCATGTGCAATGGTAGTATTAAAATATGTACATTGTATATACAGAACCGGGGGTTCACAGTGATAATATTCATGAGTGACATACAATAAGTAATTGCATTTTTTGACAATACATACATGTGTAAAATTTTCGCAAAATTTAAAGTGGACAAATAATTTAAAATACCTAAACTCTACCCAATATATCGCCGAATTTTACTTTTACTAGTTTTTATTGCATATTTATTTATATTAAATTGTGTGTTATTTAGTATTGAATTCATATCACTTTTATAATGCATCTCGACATTATAACAGGCATCTAAAAAGCCATTATTAAACCTAATTATTTTGTTTGTATAAGAATAGAGCTTAGTGCTTAGTACTCAAATAAAATAATATCAAAAATAACCTATGACAACATTTATTATGAAACCACATAAAATTAGGTCTTTATTTTGTTTCAGTTGTTAGTATATTGTTAGAAATAATTGTAGCTATAAATCCATCGCTCCGTTTCTGCGCCGACTTAATTCGTAGGAAGGCCCGAAGCCTTTTAACTCTCCTAATTTCAAAAACAAATATGACTCTATTAGACTTCAGTCTTGTTGCCAAGCAGGCAATGCGACCTCCAAGCTCAGCGACTAGGCAGGACAGACCAGGCCGAGACCATCATATAACATAGTATGTTGTAGTTGTAGTAGACAGATTTACAAGTTGGTTTGAAGAGGAGGAGAGGAGGTGGGGGTCGGCGATTCCGTACCTGGTGCGAAGAGGTACGGGTTCTCTCTCTCTCTCTCTCTCTCTCTCTCGCACTCAAGTTCCCTGTTGAACCGTTGAACCTGCGGGCAGCGCCACCTCACCTGTCAGTTTAGTCGCTAACGCTAACCTATATTATTCTATCACTGGATTCTATCACTGGACAATGTTAATAAGATTATGATATCGATGTTATGATCTGATGCTATACTGTCCGTTTCCTCGGATAAAAGTAAATCATGCTTCGTTAGGCTTTTAATTAGTGAAATGTTTTCTTTATCTTAAACTCGTTGAACGAGTCGTGTCAAGGACAAAAGTTGAATTTTACCTTGCGGAAAAACACCATCGAGTCGAGGTCTGGTAAACCTTAGGCCCAGAGCCATTGTAATTGCTAAAGTCATGGACCCAATTGGTAAAAACAATATAAACTACTAAACAAATTCGAGTGGTATTGTTTCAATTAGTTTACACCATAACTACAAAACTCAACTACAAAATTTTGAACAACGGCAGATTGAATGGGTATGCGCTACATGTTTAGTATGTATTATACTTTCCTTTCTGGCATGCCTTTCTACAGTGTCATTTGCATTTACAGTATGTACGAAATATGCATTGGGAACAAACTATACTAAACCGTCAAGAACTCAAGTAAGGTAAACGAATACCGTATATTCCGATAACGTTTACTATTACGGAACCTGTTTTTCAAACTTTTGAAAAATAATATCAACAGACCAAAATCAAGAGTTATAGTAATCATATATTTTGTACACTTATATAATACATTTAAAAATATAACGGGGAATACAGTACTCTATTTCTCAATACTGTAATACAAAACCAAAAACTTTAGCAAACTTATGGACCGCAGCACCGATAGCATGGACAAATTTAATGTAAAAACCTTCCTTTCAGCAAAGAAAATATAAAGAAGCTATGACCGTGGGTTGCATCGTGGAAGGGCAAAAATACAGTATAGCGTACCGTTTGCAAACAATACGTTTTTATTAGAACTAATATATTTTATCTAGAGGTATAAGATATAAAATAAATTTGAGGGAAACTCATCTGTAACTGCACTACATATTATTTGTCCAGTCGTTTACACATGTTTATATGAGAAACAAAAATTATCAGTTTATTTTGTGTTTGAGGGTTTGAGGGAGGAATTTTCGTAAAAAGGTTCAATTTTGATTAAATTTGGTACAAGCATGTAAAGCAACATTTATGACTTCTAAGATATAATATCAGTCAGATCGCCTCGTCCTAAGGGGCATTTTGGAGGGGTTTTGTACCCTAAACTGATTTTTTTATTGTTGTACATATAATCATTTTATAGTCCAATTAGCGAATTTCCCCTATAGGGAAGAAGCTATTACCGTAGGTCTATGGTAAGACTTAAGCCCGAGACCGTGACAATTTTTTCTTTAGGTCCCCAGATGACTAAAACACTATTCGTTCAAATTTATATATATATGTATATATATATATTTGTATATATATATGTGTGTGTGTGTGTGTGTGTGTGTGTGTGTGTGTGTGTGTGTGTGTGTGTGTCCATGAATGCGATAACTTGAGTAAAAACCGTCCGTTTTCTATGAAACTTGGCTCAAATGTGTAAAGTGACATTTATGACTAAGTTCGAAAACGATAAAAATCGGACTATGGGAAGGGGGGTTTATGGGGGTTTTAAATTTTAAAAAAATCAGATTTTTGCATTTTTTTACCCTAAAAATTTTAAAACACTTAATTTTGGTTTGATCCTTGTTATAGAGCTTAAAAAACAAATAATATAGTTTTTTGAATTATTTACCTAGGTCAAGTGGTTGCGGAGAAAATAAAAAAAACCTGCTCATAAAATCTCCCATGTTAATCTTATGGGAAAAAGGTTTTTGGCTTTACCTAAGTTAATTTTAATGTAAACTTCACATTTGCTTTTCCCAAACAACTCAGCTACACAAAATAATCATTTTGGTGTTTAAACTGTGATTCTACGTCCAACCGTTGCAGAGATATTCAAAGTGCTAAACACAGTACGTTGTCAATGTTATCCTTATGGAGAATAAATAAAATTTGATACCTCCATTATTAATGAATATATATTGACGAAAATTGACATGTGGCGTCTCGTAGTACTGGTATATTGATATTTGCACAACAAATTGTTTTTTTGTTGATCATCCCCATAGCAGCCAACCTGTATACTCAGCCCCAATGAAATTCTTTTGGAGAATAAGAAAAATGTAATGACTCCCTTAATTATGAACATAAATTAATAAAACTTGGTATGTGGCTTCAGCTTGTTGAGTTATATTGGATATTTGCATAAAAACCCCATTTTTTGGTCCTTATTGCAGCAAACCTGCTTACTCAGCTCCCATGTTATTCTTATGGAGAATAATTAAAATTGTATATATTGCTTATATGTGAATATGTTTTTATGAAACTTTGTATGCGGCTTTATATGGTATTAAGAGTTGGAATTATGATATTATGCATTTGAAATTCACTGAGTACGCAGGTTTGCTGCGACGGGGGTATTTTAGTTTTACCATTGGATTCAGCTTTAAAAAATCAATTTAGTACTTTAAACTTTATATTATTGCTCTACAGATACGAAAAGTACTAAATTCAATACGCTGTCCAATGTTATTCTCATAGAGATTAAGTAAAATTGTATATCTCGCTTATTTATATTGACGAAACTTGGTATGTCGTTCTACCTGGTTGTGGTGTGTTAATATTTGCTCCAAAACGCAGTTTTTTTGTTCCCGTAGCAGCGAACCTGCTTACTCAGCCTTAATGCTATTCTTATCTAGAAAAATTATCATGTCTTTCTTAAATATAAATACAAATTAATACAGCTTAGTATGTGGCTTAAATTAGTTCAGTTATATTGGTATTTGCACAAACACTCATCTTTACAAAGTATAGCTTATTTTTGAAAATTTATTTTCATGAACTTGATAAGTGAAGCCTTGTGTAAGAAATATATATATATGGTTTGTGCAATGGAAATTTACTGAATACGCAGATTTGCTGCGACGGGGCTAATCAAACTAATCAATTAGTTTGATTACTAAAATTTTGTATCCACAACATTATATTTTTATAACAGCACATTTTAAAGTGTTCTGAATACATGTTCTAAAAAGCTTAGAAAATCAACCGAATCTTGCAGATATAGTTTATAGGATATAGTTAGGTGGTAACTTAATATTACCATAATACATTATTAACACCATGCAATGCTGTTAATGTAATAGCTGTTGTAATTTATACTCCAGATTTCCTCAAGTACTAGACGAACGATCTCAGCGTAGAACTCAGGCGTTATTCTCGTCTCCAGTGTACGACTTCACAACAATAACCGATACCGCACAAGTCTCATTGTTTTCAGCGAAACCGTTTCTATTGTTGTGCTTTCACTGCCCGTTGTTGTGGAACGCCCGCATAAATATTTAAACCATCTTCAGATCCGTTTGTTTAATAATGAACAGCCCTCCTCTCCGAGACCTACTTACAGAGTTTCTAAATGTCAAATGACTCGCATTCATTAGCGTTTGTTGGTAAATTTTAATTAAATGAAAGTTGAATTATGAAATAATTACATTTCAGACAGCATCTGTTATTATGATTGAAGTAGGCTTCCAATATTTCCGTGTATGGGTGTATGCAATGTACTTCTGTTACATCCTGCTCGTGAGACCTTTTTAGTTGTATACCACCAACTATAAAACTATTTTATCTGATCAGCAGCCATATGCCCCAATATGCCCCAATGCCCAATGCTCACCTGGGTTGTGGGCGGCGTTATTTGCACAGGCACTTTGCTCTCAGTGAGGGGTATTTCTGGTTCAGGGCCGTCAGGACGGATGGACAAGTCTAAATCTGGCCTATGGTTTATTGGTGTTGGGAAGGATCCACCATTGATTTCCAGAGAAAGTACGAAATCACATAAAACTACTCTATTTTGCGCCAATGCAGGTGTGAGCCCCAGTATATGATATGACACTGAACCCTTGCATCAACAGCATTGCATATACCCATGACGTGCTAGTTGGGAGACTTTCGGGGGGATAAATGTGCGTCGTCATGACTACTGTGAGCCCCAGTATATGATATGACACTGAACCCTTGCATCAGCAGCATTGCATATACCCATGACGTGCTAGTTGGGAGACTTTCGGGGGGATAAATGTGCGTCGTCATGACTACTGTGAGCCCCAGTATATGATATGACACTGAACCCTTGCATCAGCAGCATTGCATATACCCATGACGTGCTAGTTGGGAGACTTTCGGGGGGATAAATGTGCGTCGTCATGACTACTGTGAGCCCCAGTATATGATATGACACTGAACCCTTGCATCAGCAGCATTGCATATACCCATGACGTGCTAGTTGGGAGACTTTCGGGGGGGATAAATGTGCGTCGTCATGACTACTGTGAGCCTAGGACTAGGCTAGATACAAATTCAACAGAAATAAATATTCAAGTTTATAACAAGTGCAATAACAATAAATTAACCCTAACAATAAATTCTAACAAATAAATTACAACAGTTGAATATAATATTATTATCAACAACTGATAACAAGAGACTCACGTGCGAATGTGTCAAAACAAGCTAAACGAGGGACAAGGAGGCCTTATGAGCCTTATGTCCAAAATATCGCAATTCCATAAAACATTGCAGCGCTGTATGAATTACCAATTGTGTATTTATTTACCTCACATTCTACCTTGAATGAAAAAAAAACTAGTTAAGGGCTGCGGGAGGTTTTCTCGCAGACCCCCACCAACAATAGTTCTAACGCCTAATGATCTGTTAAAGTGAGTACCATCTCTTCTATGGGATTTGCCATGAAATAAATGAAAAAATAAAGAAATAAAATTGGTAAAATAGTGAGGCAACTTCACCACTCTGGTTGACTCCGACTGCATTGTGAGAAGAAAACTGTTTATCCGGTGCAACTCCTGGATCGCGACTGGATTTCCCCTTATCCGAGGATACGAAGAAAAAGTTACTACAATTACCACAGCTCCCGGATAATTCCTTCGAATTAGCCTCAACAAGGACAAAAACTGATTCTTGAAAAACGTAGGGCCTACTTCTGCCAACAAATCATTGGTCCCAATTAAAATTAAAGCGGTTTGTCAACAACTATAGGCAAGGTTGTTCGCTTGATGTAAGATTTTATTGCCCCTGATATTCCTAAACTAAAGGTTGAACAAAGAGAGTGATTTCCTATCTTCAAAAACTCAGCAAATCTCATAGCAACAAAATCACCAATAACTTGTACTGGCAAGGTAACTTGTGGTTCTGCCATTGCAGTTAGACTCCAACTCTGAAGTAGAAAAATGCAAACTGCTTAATTGTGTAGGCCGATTTGAATCAAAACACTAAACGGGGCCTGGGGTTATTAAACCCCAAAATACCAGTGGAAATGTAACCTAACCTGGAAAATCTCCCTAATACCTTCAATAAAAAAGGAGGGGAACAAAGCGACGACTCAAACGTCAACAGGACCCACGCTTATGAAACACAAATCTTAAAACTAACCATGGCATAGATATATTATACATGAGAAAAAATGAGGTTCAGAAACAACTCTACGAGGTAGGTAGCACATTGTTTAAACGAGTTCGCACGCAGCACGCTGACGTGAGGGAAGTGAATTTCCACATAAAAAACTATAAAATTCGAAATCAGTTAAAAACATACATTTATTCCAATTTTTATTCAAATCTGAAAATATTGATTTTTTGGCTGTTCTGATGCTCCTGGTTCTATTTACCTGCAATGCTGGGAATACAATTTTGTGCATTATAAGGTTAGGAGAAGGTCCAGTCAGGCATTAAAGTAGGCGTGAGGTTGTTGGGGATGGTAAAAGTACACCAACAAATTAATAACAGGCTTTTCTAATGTCAAACGCCCTAAGACAACGTACTGTGTTTGGTCGATACAAGTTTTCTTTAATAACTCAGTAAATATGTATGCTAGAATGACGAGAGAGGGCTTAAAACTTTCGCCTCTCTAATTCCCATCTTTTTACATCCACTTATTTTACATCTGGGGCTTTTTTGACCCTTTTTGGGCCCAAAAACTCGAAATTTGAAAAATTAATCCCAAAAAAAGGGGTTTAGAGTTTTCCGATTGTTTTGCCTAACGAACTTGTCCAACTGATTACAGAAAGGAACGTCCCTACCAAATTTGAAGTAAATCGGACAAAAATTGCGACCACTAGAGTGCAAACACACATATATATATATATATATCTATATATTAACAAATTTATATATTTATATATTATAAAATTTTGAACGACCCCCCAAAACGTGTTCAGGGGGTAACGTTAGGAACTTCTATGGTGGTCCCGGGCTTAAGTTTCACCGTGCGGGTCATGCTAATAGTTCACTTTCCAAAGGAAATTCACTAATAAGAATCACATGCATCTATCATTAGGCTTCCATCAATATTACTTAAACTATCATTGCACTGTCACTGTAAATGAAATTTGGAAACAAATTAAAAAACAAAACATTTAGAAAATTTGAAACTAATCTGAGTTCAGCCATAAAAAATTAAAAGTATGCTACGGGTTTTGGCTAGGACAAATTAATGTCCCTGCCATAACCTACCTTGCACACAGCCTATACTTCCACCAAGGACCCAGCCTAATTGCTTTAAGCCTTCTTTATTTTAATTACGTCTCACTTGCAAGAGGTTTAATGTTTACAATTCAATTAAATTCACCTCCATGCCGCTTCGCTGCCCAAAAGGAAGCTGGTTTGAACTGAAAAGGAACAACACGATATGCATACTAGGTTAAATATAGGCCTGTGTGACGGTTTGAGTCCAAAAGGGAATGAGTCAGCGAGAAAAATTCAGATGAGAGACCTCGAGACATTAAATTCAGGTTCTGACCACTTACCTTAAAAAAAAATCCCCAGGGAAAATGAGGGCCATACAGTTCACTTAACTGACTTGGAACCAGTAGGCTTGAGATAGCATTCACTGCTGGAAAGGAAAGGCCAAATGTTAAAGTTGTTTCACAAAAACCAATAGTTTAGAAAAAGCAAATAGTTCCTGAAGTCAGTAACTAGGCCATTTCCTGATGTTACTTGAAATGAAAAACCTGTGATAGACCTAGGCCCTAATTAGCCTGACAGAAAGGATGACTAAGCCCAAATTAGGTTATGATGATGCAAAGGACAAATTTTAAAATACCACAAACTCTAAGCTAAATTCAGGGCCCATTTTCTAAATAGGCCAAGTAGGCCGCGGCCTAGGGCGGCAAATGTTTGGGGGGCGGCTAATTTCTGGAAGCATATTTTTAAATATAAATTTGTCTACAGCTTAGATGGATTTCAAATATTGTAAGCTTACTTTCAATACAAGTTTTACTTTTTTAAACTTTGTAAATCATCTTTAACATCGAGTAAAAATAACTTTTTTCTATTTGATATGTTATGCCGAAGGCAGGAAGAACGCGGGGATGAAAGTATTTAATTAGTTTATTCGTCTTTGCCAGTCATGAAGGGCGACGTCACCGCGATTGTTCACAGGGCCGATGTTAACTGGCGAGATCGCGGCGAGTATTTCTCGCGTGAAGTATCGGACAAAATAAACAAATGGTGCATTGTTTCTTACCCAAAACCACTGAATAAAAAGTATGATAACGAGGTATGAGGTTATTTAGTATAAGCTATGTGTTTTGAAGGGTATTTGACATTATAGTTGCGTAGGTAAAAGTCACCTACATGAACATTTCTCACTTTTAGCGAATTTCCCCTATAGGGAAGAAGCTATTACCATTGACTATACTCAATGCTATTACCGTAGGTGGTGTGGTAAGACCTAGGCCCGGGACCATGATAACTTTTCGTTTTGAGGCCCCCAGATGCCAAAAACACCATTCGTTCAAATTCATATATCTGTATATATATATATATATATATATATATATATATATATATATAATATACCTGGAGGTTAATACAAAATCACATAAAACCAAAATTATCTACAAAAACAGTTTATATTTCGGTTTACAACATCTTTAGAACTTGATACAAATGATAACAACTAACTGAGTACCATTTGTTGTAAATCTTATAATAAATCATATGTTTTTTAAAAAACAGTAAATTTGTACATCTATATGTATTAAAAAATTGGAGCTTTGTGTAACTTTTTCTTTATCTTTAACGAATGTTCAGACCTTTTGGGCACTTTGACTCGGTCACTAGTTGGCATGACTGTTCGAGACTTCTAAGTGACGACACACTGAACTTTTTGGTGATTTGTATAATTGGCTTGACTTGATACGTATTTTCGAAACTTTCACCGTGTTTCTTTCCGTGTGTCACTAGGGGTTTGGTCTCATCCTGATGCTTGTATGCAAACCGGTGACCCGTCATCCTTACTCTTAGTGTGTTTGTTCTAGAGCCAATATCAAAATCTTTAGGGTATTTCTTACATTTTATTTGGTTTACATATTTTTTGAGTCACAGGATAAATTGCCTGGTATTTTGTATATTTTTGATGTTGAGCTGCTCTTAAAGGTTGACGATTTTTCAATTTGTTTGCATACAAGACATCGGGGTTTCTTGCAGGGATGCGATCCGGCGACAATTCCGCTTGTTTTCTCTGACATGGGAAGTTTTGGTTTTGAAATTATATCTTTAAGAGTAGGTGGTCTTTTAAAGACAACTCTAGGTGTACATTTAAAGATATTGTTTTTTTCAGAGGGGAAGACTGTAGAATGTCAAAGGCAATCTTTATAATACTATTAATTTTTTGAAGTCCAGGATGAAACTGGGTCCCTGTCTTCACTGCATAGTCGTTGAGCTCTTGTTGCTAGACTTTTTGGAATTGATTTCTTAACATAAAGTGGGTGGCGTAGTAACCACGATAGACAACTTCAAGACTAGCTAGTCATTACGGGCGAAGAAGCACATGCTATAATTCTTATGGAGGATAATTAAAATTGTATATCTCTCTTTGTTATAAACTCGAATTGAATAAACATGATTTCTTACTTTATTTAGTTTTTTCTATTTATATTTCCATTAAACAATTTTTCCAGACCGAGGGAAACATGTGGTTCAAATTGTCAAAAAACACACGTAGAAAGAACATTGCCAACAGAAAACCATCCCGGTGGAGGCAGAAGTGAGGATCCATCCGGCGGAAGGTCGGCAGAGGGATAGTGGAGAGTAGGCGGAGGGACGGGCCCTCTCCTTCTGGTGTTGTGTCAATGGTGGGAGTAAGTCCCTCCAGCAAAGGGTCGGTAAAGTAGACCATTTGCGCAGAAGTCACCAAATGATCCTACAGAGGAGGGTTTGGTGGCTTCTGCGCACCTCCGCCTACCGACCACCCTCCCTATACCGACCTTCCGCCGGATGTATCCTCACTTCTGCCTCTAACGGGATGGTTTTCTGTTGGCCATGTTCTTTGCACGTGTGTTCTTTGACAGTTGCAACCACGTGTTTCCCTCGGGATGGAAAAATTGTTTAATGGAAATATAAATAGATAAAAACCAAATAAAGTAACATTCGTGTTTATTCAATTCGAGTTTATAACAAAGAGAGAAATACAACTTAAATTATCCTCCATAAGAATTATAGCATGTGCTTCTTTGCCCGTAATGACTAGCTGGTCTTGACGTTGTCTACCGTGGTGACTCGTTCACGTTACAGTTTCGTAACACATTCGTTAATTAACGGAACGGTTGGTGTAAAAGTGTTATATTGCCGGTATTATGACCCGCGGCAGGCTGCCTATACGTGTCCTACATAGCGGACATATCAGAGGCAATCTGATAGGAGTTTCTACTTCATTACCGTCAGGTAGAAGTACCTTATGGAACAGATCGGTGTCTACAAAGTTTTCGGCACAATCTCGACACATAGTTATGTGACCGCAAGGAACAAACAGTCGGGACGGGCGATTGGTGAAACAAGCGCAGCACTTGAAAACTGCGTCTGACGGGACACAATCCTCTCGGGTGCCCTCGAGACACTGACGAAGCTCCAACTTTTGTTTCTCAATGTTTTCATTCGCTGGAAAGCTGTTTTCTCCTTCCATTTCACGAAATGGATGTTGCAGGTCCACATCCATATGTTCATCGCCGTTCCCCAATACATCAACATCTATAATCGATTCTTCTCGTTCTATTTCACAAAATGGATAGTGCAGTTCTATATCCATCAATTCAGCGATGTTCTCGAACTCGTCGATATCCATACTCGTACCTGCTCCGTCCATTTCACAGCTCCTAATGCCTGTTGTACCTACCTCTCTTACTATATATACTCTTTGGTAAGTCGAGTTAAGGTTCTCGACCCTGATCAAATTGGAACATGACGACCAAGTGAGCAAAGGTAAGGTGTGTATCGGGACTGTTAAAGGACGTCTTAAAGGCCTAGTCACATTGCACGTGGCGGGCGTGGCAGGATGTATAAAACAACAGGAGTAGGAGGATTTGGTGACTTCTGCGCACCTCCACCTACCCACCACCCTCCCTCCGCCGACCTTCCGCCCGATGGATCCTCACTTCTGCCTCTAACGGGATGGTTTTCTGTTGGCCATGTTCTTTGCACGTGTGTTCTTTGACAGTTGCAACCACGTGTTTCCCTCGGGATGGAAAAATTGTTTAATGGAAATATAAATAGATAAAAACCAAATAAAGTAACAATTCGTGTTTATTCAATTTCCAGTTTATAACAAAGAGAGAAATACAACTTTAATTATCCTCCATAAGAATTATAGCATGTGCTTCTTCGCCCGTAATGACTAGCTGGTCTTGACGTTGTCTACCGTGGTGACTCGTTCCCGTTGCAGTTTCGTAACACATTCGTTCATTAACGGAACGTTTGGTGTAAAAGTGTTATATTGCCGGTATTATGACCCGCGGCAGGCTGCCTATACGTGTCCTACATGGGAGACATATCAGAGGAAATTTGATAGGAGTTTCTACTTCATTACCGTCAGGTAGAAGTACCTTATGGAACAGATCGTTGTCTACAAAGTTTTCGGCACAATCTCGGCACATAGTTATGTGACCGCAAGGAACACACAGTCGGGACGGGCGATTGGGGAAACAAGCGCAGCACTTGAAAACTGCGTCTGACGGGACACAATCCTCTCGGGTGCCCTCGAGACACTGACGAAGCTCCAACTTTTGTTTCTCAATGTTTTCATTCGCTGGAAAGCTGTTTTCTCCTTCCATTTCACGAAATGGATGTTGCAGGTCCACATCCTTATGTTCATCGCCGTTCCCCAATACATCAACATCTATAATCGATTCTTCACGTTCTATTTCACAAAATGGATAGTGCAGTTCTATATCCATCGGTTCAGCGATGTTCTCCAACTCGTCGATATCCATACTCGTACCTGCTCCGTCCATTTCACAGCTCCTAATGCCTGTTGTCACTACCTCTCTTACTATATATACTCTTTGGTAAGTCGAGTTAAGGTTCTCGACCCTGATCAAATTGGAACATGACGACCAAGTGAGCAAAGGTAAGGTGTGTATCGGGACTGCTAAAGGACGTCTTACAGGCCTAGTCACATTGCACTTGGCGGATGTGGTTGGATGTATAAAACAAAAGGAGTAGGAGGATTTGGTGACTTCTGCGCACCTCCGCCTACACACCACCCTCCCTCCGCCGACCTTCCGCCGGATGGATCCTCACTTCTGCCTCTAACGGGATGGTTTTCTGTTGGCCATGTTCTTTGCACGTGTGTTCTTTGACAGTTTTAACCACGTGTTTCCCTCGGGATGGAAAAATTGTTTAATGGAAATATAAATAGATAAAAACCAAATAAAGTAACAATTCGTGTTTATTCAATTCGAGTTTATAACAAAGAGAGAAATACAACTTTAATTATCCTCCTTAAGAATTATAGCATGTGCTTCATCGCCCGTAATGACTAGCTGGTCTTGACGTTGTCTACCGTGGTGACTCGTTCACGTTGCAGTTTCGTAATTCATTCGTTCATTAACGGAACGGTTGGTGTAAAAGTGTTATATTGCCGGTATTATGACCCGCGGCAGGCTGCCTATACGTGTCCTACATAGCGGACATATCAGAGGCAATCTGATAGGAGTTTCTACTTCATTACCGTCAGGTAGAAGTACCTTATGGAACAGATCGGTGTCTACAAAGTTTTCGGCACAATCTCGGCACATAGTTATGTGACCGCAAGGAACAAACAGTCGGGACGGGCGATTGGTGAAACAAGCGCAGCACTTGAAAACTGCGTCTGACGGGACACAATCCTCTCGGGTGCCCTCGAGACACTGACAAAGCTCCAACTTTTGTTTCTCAACGTTTTCATTCGCTGGAAAGCTGTTTTCTCCTTCCATTTCACGAAATGGGTGTTGCAGGTCCACATCCATATGTTCATCGCCGTTCCCCAATACGTCAACATCTATAATCGATTCTTCACGTTCTATTTCACAAAATGGATAGTGCAGTACTATATCCAACGGTTCAGCGATGTTCTCGAACTCGTCGATATCCATACTCGTACCTGCTCCGTCCATTTCACAGCTCCTAATGCCTGTTGTCACTACCTCTCTTACTATATACTCTTTGGTAAGTCGAGTTAAGGTTCTCTACCCTGATCAAATTGGAACATGACGACCAAGTGAGCAAAGGTAAGGTGTGTATCGGGACTGCTAAAGGACGTCTTACAGGCCTAGTCACATTGCAAGTGGCGGGCGTGGCAGGATGTATAAAACAACAGGAGTAGAAGGATTTGGTGACTTCTGCGCACCTCCGCCTACCCACCACCCTCCCTCCACCGACCTTCCGCCGGATGGATCCTCACTTCTGCCTCTAACGGGATGGTTTTCTGTTGGCCATGTTCTTTGCACGTGTGTTCTTTGACAGTTGCAACCACGTGTTTCCCTCGGGATGGAAAAATTGTTTAATGGAAATATAAATAGATAAAAACCAAATAAAGTAACAATTCGTGTTTATTCAATTCCAGTTTATAACAAAGAGAGAAATACAACTTTAATTATCCTCCATAAGAATTATAGCATGTGCTTCTTCGCCCGTAATGACTAGCTGGTCTTGACGTTGTCTACCGTGGTGACTCGTTCCCGTTGCAGTTTCGTAACACATTCGTTCATTAACGGAACGTTTGGTGTAAAAGTGTTATATTGCCGGTATTATGACCCGCGGCAGGCTGCCTATACGTATCCTACATAGGAGACATATCAGAGGCAATTTGATAGGAGTTTCTACTTCATTACCGTCAGGTAGAAGTACCTTATTGAACAGATCGTTGTCTACAAAGTTTTCGGCACAATCTCGGCACATTGTTATGTCACCGCAAGGAACACACAGTCGGGACGGGCGATTGGGGAAACAAGCGCAGCACTTGAAAACTGCGTCTGACGGGACACAATCCTCTCGGGTGCCCTCGAGACACTGACGAAGCTCCAACTTTTGTTTCTCAATGTTTTCATTCGCTGGAAAGCTGTTTTCTCCTTCCATTTCACGAAATGGATGTTGCAGGTCCACATCCTTATGTTCTTCGCCGTTCCCCAATACATCAACATCTATAATCGATTCTTCACGTTCTATTTCACAAAATGGATAGTGCAGTTCTATATCCATCGGTTCAGCGATGTTCTCCAACTCGTCGATATCCATACTCGTACCTGCTCCGTCCATTTCACAGCTCCTAATGCCTGTTGTCACTACCTCTCTTACTATATATACTCTTTGGTAAGTCGAGTTAAGGTTCTCCACCCTGATCAAATTGGAACATGACGACCAAGTGAGCAAAGGTAAGGTGTGTATCGGGACTGCTAAAGGACGTCTTACAGGCCAAGTCACATTGCACTTGGCGGATGTGGTTGGATGTATAAAACAAAAGGAGTAGGAGGATTTGGTGACTTCTGCGCACCTCCGCCTACACACCACCCTCCCTCCACCGAACTTCCGCCGGATGGATCCTCACTTCTGCCTCTAACGGGATGGTTTTCTGTTGGCCATGTTCTTTGCACGTGTGTTCTTTGACAGTTGCAACCACGTGTTTCCCTCGGGATGGAAAAATTGTTTAATGGAAATATAAATAGATAAAAACCAAATAAAGTAACAATTCGTGTTTATTCAATTCCAGTTTATAACAAAGAGAGAAATACAACTTTAATTATCCTCCATAAGAATTATAGCATGTGCTTCTTCGCCCGTAATGACTAGCTGGTCTTGACGTTGTCTACCGTGGTGACTCGTTCCCGTTGCAGTTTCGTAACACATTCGTTCATTAACGGAACGTTTGGTGTAAAAGTGTTATATTGCCGGTATTATGACCCGCGGCAGGCTGCCTATACGTGTCCTACATAGCGGACATATCAGAGGCAATCTGATAGGAGTTTCTACTTCATTACCGTCAGGTAGAAGTACCTTATGGAACAGATCGGTGTCTACAAAGTTTTCGACATAATCTCGGCACATAGTTATGTGACCGCAAGGAACGCACAGTCGGGACGGGCGATTGGTGAAACAAGCGCAGCACTTGAAAACTGCGTCTGACGGGACACAATCCTCTCGGGTGCCCTCGAGCCACTGACGAAGCTCCAACTTTTGTTTCTCAATGTTTTCATTCGCTGGAAAGCTGTTTTCTCCTTCCATTTCACGAAATGGATGTTGCAGGTCCAGATCCATATGTTCATCGCCGTTCCCCAATACATCAACATCTATAATCGATTCTTCACGTTCTATTTCACAAAATGGATAGTGCAGTACTATATCCAACGGTTCAGCGATGTTCTCGAACTCGTCGATATCCATACTCGTACCTGCTACGTCCATTTCACAGCTCCTAATGCCTGTTGTCACTACCTCTCTTACTATATACTCTTTGGTAAGTCGAGTTAAGGTTCTCTACCCTGATCAAATTGGAACATGACGACCAAGTGAGCAAAGGTAAGGTGTGTATCGGGACTGCTAAAGGACGTCTTACAGGCCTAGTCACATTGCAAGTGGCGGGCGTGGCAGGATGTATAAAACAACAGGAGTAGAAGGATTTGGTGACTTCTGCGCACCTCCGCCTACCCACCACCCTCCCTCCGCCGACCTTCCGCCGGATGGATCCTCACTTCTGCCTCTAACGGGATGGTTTTCTGTTGGCCATGTTCTTTGCACGTGTGTTCTTTGACAGTTGCAACCACGTGTTTCCCTCGGGATGGAAAAATTGTTTAATGGAAATATAAATAGATAAAAACCAAATAAAGTAACAATTCGTGTTTATTCAATTCCAATTTATAACAAAGAGAGAAATACAACTTTAATTATCCTCCATAAGAATTATAGCATGTGCTTCTTCGCCCGTAATGACTAGCTGGTCTTGACGTTGTCTACCGTGGTGACTCGTTCCCGTTGCAGTTTCGTAACACATTCGTTCATTAACGGAACGTTTGGTGTAAAAGTGTTATATTGCCGGTATTATGACCCGCGGCAGGCTGCCTATACGTATCCTAAATAGGAGACATATCATAGGCAATTTGATAGGAGTTTCTACTTCATTACCGTCAGGTAGAAGTACCTTATGGAACAGATCGGTGTCTACAAAGTTTTCGGCACAATCTCGGCACATAGTTATGTGACCGCAAGGAACACACAGTCGGGACGGGCGATTGGTGAAACAAGCGCAGCACTTGAAAACTGCGTCTGACGGGACACAATCCTCTCGGGTGCCCTCGAGACACTGACAAAGCTCCAACTTTTGTTTCTCAACGTTTTCATTCGCTGGAAAGCTGTTTTCTCCTTCCATTTCACGAAATGGATGTTGCAGGTCCACATCCTTATGTTCATCGCTGTTCCCCAATACATCAACATCTATAATCGATTCTTCACGTTCTATTTCACAAAATGGATAGTGCAGTTCTATATCCATCGGTTCAGCGATGTTCTCCAACTCGTCGATATCCATACTCGTACCTGCTCCGTCCATTTCACAGCTCCTAATACCTGTTGTCACTACCTCTCTTACTATATATACTCTTTGGTAAGTCGAGTTAAGGTTCTCCACCCTGATCAAATTGGAACATGACGACCAAGTGAGCAAAGGTAAGGTGTGTATCGGGACTGCTAAAGGACGTCTTACAGGCCTAGTCACATTGCACTTGGCGGATGTGGTTGGATGTATAAAACAAAAGGAGTAGGAGGATTTGGTGACTTCTGCGCACCTCCGCCTACACACCACCCTCCCTCCGCCGACCTTCCGCCGGATGGATCCTCACTTCTGCCTCTAACGGGATGGTTTTCTGTTGGCCATGTTCTTTGCACGTGTGTTCTTTGACAGTTGCAACCACGTGTTTCCCTCGGGATGGAAAATTTGTTTAATGGAAATATAAATAGATAAAAACCAAATAAAGTAACAATTCGTGTTTATTAATTCCAGTTTATAACAAAGTGAGAAATACAACTTTAATTATCCTCCATAAGAATTATAGCATGTGCTTCTTCGCCCGTAATGACTAGCTGGTCTTGACGTTGTCTACCGTGGTGACTCATTCACGTTGCAGTTTCGTAACGAATTCGTTCATTAACGGAACGGTTGGTGTAAAAGTGTTATATTGCCGGTATTATGACCCGCGGCAGGCTGCCTATACGTGCCCTACATAGCGGACATATCAGAGGCAATCTGATAGGAGTTTCTACTTCATTACCGTCAGGTAGAAGTACCTTATGGAACAGATCGGTGTCTACAA
Organism: Allygus modestus; assembly: GCA_963675035.1. Classification (NCBI taxonomy): domain Eukaryota; kingdom Metazoa; phylum Arthropoda; class Insecta; order Hemiptera; family Cicadellidae; genus Allygus; species Allygus modestus. The sequence goes on along the minus strand of OY776115.1, from coordinate 60,689,284 downwards.
AGTTTTCGGCACAATCTCGGCACATAGTTTTGTGACCGCAAGGAACACACAGTCGGGACGGGCGATTGGTGAAACAAGCGCAGCACTTGAAAACTGCGTCTGACGGGACACAATCCTCTCGGGTGCCCTCGAGACACTGACGAAGCTCCAACTTTTGTTTCTCAATGTTTTCATTCGCTGGAAAGCTGTTTTCTCCTTCCATTTCACGAAATGGGTGTTGCAGGTCCACATCCATATGTTCATCGCCGTTCCCCAATACGTCAACATCTATAATCGATTCTTCTCGTTCTATTTCACAAAATGGATAGTGCAGTTCTATATCCATCGGTTCAGCGATGTTTTCCAACTCGTCGATATCCATACTTGTACCTGCTCCGTCCATTTCACAGCTCCTAATGCCTGTTGTCACTACCTCTCTTACTATATACTCTTTGGTAAGTCGAGTTAAGGTTCTCTACCCTGATCAAATTGGAACATGACGACCAAGTGAGCAAATGTAAGGTGTGTATCGGGACTGCTAAAGGACGTATTACAGGCCTAGTCAAATTGCAAGTGGCGTGCGTGGCAGGATGTATAAAACAACAGGAGTAGAAGGATTTGGTGACTTCTGCGCACCTCCGCCTACCCACCACCCTCCCTCCGCCGACCTTCCGCCGGATGGATCCTCACTTCTGCCTCTAACGGGATGGTTTTCTGTTGCCATGTTCTTTGCATGTGTGTTCTTTGACAGTTGCAACAACGTGTTTCCCTCGGGCTGGAAAAATTGTTTAATGGAAATATAAATAGATAAAAACCAAATAAAGTAACAATTCGTGTTTATTCAATTCCAGTTTATAACAAAGAGAGAAATACAACTTTAATTATCCTCCATAAGAATTATAGCATGTGCTTCTTCGCCCGTAATGACTAGCTGGTCTTGACGTTGTCTACCGTGGTGACTCGTTCCCGTTGTAGTTTCGTAACACATTCGTTCATTAACGGAACGTTTGGTGTAGAAGTGTTATATTGCCGGTATTATGACCCGCGGCAGGCTGCCTATACGTGTCCTACATAGGAGACATATCAGAGGCAATTTGATAGGAGTTTCTACTTCATTACCGTCAGGTAGAAGTACCTTATGGAACAGATCGTTGTCTACAAAGTTTTCGGCACAATCTCGGCACATAGTTATGTCACCGCAAGGAACACACAGTCGGGACGGGCGATTGGGGAAACAAGCGCAGCACTTGAAAACTGCGTCTGACGGGACACAATCCTCTCGGTTGCCCTCGAGACACTGACGAAGCTCCAACTTTTGTTTCTCAATTTTTTCATTCGCTGGAAAGCTGTTTTCTCCTTCCATTTCACGAAATGGATGTTGCAGGTCCACATCCTTATGTTCATCGCCGTTCCCCAATACATCAACATCTATAATCGATTCTTCACGTTCTATTTCACAAAATGGATAGTGCAGTTCTATATCCATCGGTTCAGCGATGTTCTCCAACTCGTCGATATCCATACTCGTACCTGCTCCGTCCATTTCACAGCTCCTAATGCCTGTTGTCACTACCTCTCTTACTATATATACTCTTTGGTAAGTCGAGTTAAGGTTCTCCACCCTGATCAAATTGGAACATGACGACCAAGTGAGCAAAGGTAAGGTTTGTATCGGGACTGCTAAAGGACGTCTTACAGGCCTAGTCACATTGCACTTGGCGGATGTGGTTGGATGTATAAGACAAAAGGAGTAGGAGGATTTGGTGACTTCTGCGCACCTCCGCCTACACACCACCCTCCCCCCGCCGACCTTCCACCGGATGGATCCTCACTTCTGCCTCTAACAGGATGGTTTTCTGTTGGCCATGTTCTTTGCACGTGTGTTCTTTGACAGTTGCAACCACGTGTTTCCCTCGGGATGAAAAAATTGTTTAATGGAAATATAAATAGATAAAAACCAAATAAAGTAACAATTCGTGTTTATTCAATTCGAGTTTATAACAAAGAGAGAAATACAACTTTAATTATCCTCCTTAAGAATTATAGCATGTGCTTCATCGCCCGTAATGACTAGCTGGTATTGACGTTGTCTACCGTGGTGACTCGTTCACGTTGCAGTTTCGTAACACATTCGTTCATTAACGGAACGGTTGGTGTAAAAGTGTCATATTGCCGGTATTATGACCTGCGGCAGGCTGCCTATACGTGTCCTACATAGTGGACATATCAGAGGCAATCTGATAGGAGTTTCTACTTCATTACCGTCAGGTAGAAGTACCTTATGGAACAGATTTGTGTCTACAAAGTTTTCGGCACAATCTCGGCACATAGTTATGTGACCGCAAGGAACACACAGTCGGGACGGGCGATTGGTGAAACAAGCGCAGCACTTGAAAACTGCGTCTGACGGGACACAATCCTCTCGGGTGCCCTCGAGACACTGACGAAGCTCCAACTTTTGTTTCTCAATGTTTTCATTCGCTGGAAAGCTGTTTTCTCCTTCCATTTCACGAAATGGGTGTTGCAGGTCCACATCCATATGTTCATCGCCGTTCCCCAATACGTCAACATCTATAATCGATTCTTCTCGTTCTATTTCACAAAATGGATAGTGCAGTTCTATATCCATCGGTTCAGCGATGTTTTCCAACTCGTCGATATCCATACTTGTACCTGCTCCGTCCATTTCACAGCTCCTAATGCCTGTTGTCACTACCTCTCTTACTATATACTCTTTGGTAAGTCGAGTTAAGGTTCTCTACCCTGATCAAATTGGAACATGACGACCAAGTGAGCAAAGGTAAGGTGTGTATCGGGACTGCTAAAGGACGTCTTACAGGCCTAGTCAAATTGCAAGTGGCGTGCGTGGCAGGATGTATAAAACAACAGGAGTAGAAGGATTTGGTGACTTCTGCGCACCTCCGCCTACCCACCACCCTCCCTCCACCGACCTTCCGCCGGATGGATCCTCACTTCTGCCTCTAACGGGATGGTTTTCTGTTGGCCATGTTCTTTGCACGTGTGTTCTTTGACAGTTGCAACAACGTGTTTCCCTCGGGCTGGAAAAATTGTTTAATGGAAATATAAATAGATAAAAACCAAATAAAGTAACAATTCGTGTTTATTCAATTCCAGTTTATAACAAAGAGAGAAATACAACTTTAATTATCCTCCATAAGAATTATAGCATGTGCTTTTTAGCCCGTAATGACTAGCTGGTCTTGACGTTGTCTACCGTGGTGACTCGTTCCCGTTGTAGTTTCGTAACACATTCGTTCATTAACGGAACGTTTGGTGTAGAAGTGTTATATTGCCGGTATTATGACCCGCGGCAGGCTGCCTATACGTGTCCTACATAGGAGACATATCAGAGGCAATTTGATAGGAGTTTCTACTTCATTACCGTCAGGTAGAAGTACCTTATGGAACAGATCGTTGTCTACAAAGTTTTCGGCACAATCTCGGCACATAGTTATGTCACCGCAAGGAACACACGGTCGGGACGGGCGATTGGGGAAACAAGCGCAGCACTTGAAAACTGCGTCTGACGGGACACAATCCTCTCGGGTGCCCTCGAGACACTGACGAAGCTCCAACTTTTGTTTCTCAATGTTTTCATTCGCTGGAAAGCTGTTTTCTCCTTCCATTTCACGAAATGGATGTTGCAGGTCCACATCCTTATGTTCATCGCCGTTCCCCAATACATCAACATCTATAATCGATTCTTCACGTTCTATTTCACAAAATGGATAGTGCAGTTCTATATCCATCGGTTCAGCGATGTTCTCCAACTCGTCGATATCCATACTCGTACCTGCTCCGTCCATTTCACAGCTCCTAATGCCTGTTGTCACTACCTCTCTTACTATATATACTCTTTGGTAAGTCGAGTTAAGGTTCTCCACCCTGATCAAATTGGAACATGACGACCAAGTGAGCAAAGGTAAGGTGTGTATCGGGACTGCTAAAGGACGTCTTACAGGCCTAGTCACATTGCACTTGGCGGATGTGGTTGGATGTATAAAACAAAAGGAGTAGGAGGATTTGGTGACTTCTGCGCACCTCCGCCTACACACCACCCTCCCTCCGCCGACATTCCGCCGGATGGATCCTCACTTCTGCCTCTAACGGGATGGTTTTCTGTTGGCCTTGTTCTTTGCACGTGTGTACTTTGTCAGTTGCAACCACGTGTTTCCCTCGGGATGGAAAAATTGTTTAATGGAAATATAAATAGATAAAAACCAAATAAAGTAACAATTCGTGTTTATTCAATTCCAGTTTATAACAAAGAGAGAAATACAACTTTAATTATCCTCCATAAGAATTATAGCATGTGCTTCTTCGCCCGTAATGACTAGCTGGTCTTGACGTTGTCTACCGTGGTGACTCGTTCCCGTTGCAGTTTCGTAACACATTCGTTCATTAACGGAACGTTTGGTGTAAAAGTGTTATATTGCCGGTATTATGACCCGCGGCAGGCTGCCTATACGTGTCCTACATAGTGGACATATCAGAGGCAATCTGATAGGAGTTTCTACTTCATTACCGTCAGGTAGAAGTACCTTATGGAACAGATCGGTGTCTACAAAGTTTTCGGCACAATCTCGGCACATAGTTATGTGACCGCAAGGAACACACAGTCGGGACGGGCGATTGGTGAAACAAGCGCAGCACTTGAAAACTGCGTCTGACGGGACACAATCCTCTCGGGTGCCCTCGAGACACTGACGAAGCTCCAACTTTTGTTTCTCAATGTTTTCATTCGCTGGAAAGCTGTTTTCTCCTTCCATTTCACGAAATGGGTGTTGCAGGTCCACATCCATATGTTCATCGCCGTTCCCCAATACGTCAACATCCATAATCGATTCTTCTCGTTCTATTTCACAAAATGGATAGTGCAGTTCTATATCCATCGGTTCAGCGATGTTTTCCAACTCGTCGATATCCATACTTGTACCTGCTCCGTCCATTTCACAGCTCCTAATGCCTGTTGTCACTACCTCTCTTACTATATACTCTTTGGTAAGTCGAGTTAAGGTTCTCTACCCTGATCAAATTGGAACATGACGACCAAGTGAGCAAAGGTAAGGTGTGTATCGGGACTGCTAAAGGACGTCTTACAGGATTAGTCAAATTGCAAGTGGCGTGCGTGGCAGGATGTATAAAACAACAGGAGTATAAGGATTTGGTGACTTCTGCGCACCTCCGCCTACCCACCACCCTCCCTCCGCCGACCTTCCGCCGGATGGATCCTCACTTCTGCCTCTAACGGGATGGTTTTCTGTTGGCCATGTTCTTTGCACGTGTGTTCTTTGACAGTTGCAACAACGTGTTTCCCTCGGGCTGGAAAAATTGTTTAATGGAAATATAAATAGATAAAACCAAATAAAGTAACAATTCGTGTTTATTCAATTCCAGTTTATAACAAAGAGAGAAATACAACTTTAATTATCCTCCATAAGAATTATAGCATGTGCTTCTTCGCCCGTAATGACTAGCTGGTCTTGACGTTGTCTACCGTGGTGACTCGTTCCCGTTGTAGTTTCGTAACACATTCGTTCATTAACGGAACGTTTGGTGTAGAAGTGTTATATTGCCGGTATTATGACCCGCGGCAGGCTGCCTATACGTGTCCTACATAGGAGACATATCAGAGGCAATTTGATAGGAGTTTCTACTTCATTACTGTCAGGTAGAAGTACCTTATGGAACAGATCGTTGTCTACAAAGTTTTCGGCACAATCTCGGCACATAGTTATGTCACCGCAAGGAACACACAGTCGGGACGGGCGATTGGGGAAACAAGCGCAGCACTTGAAAACTGCGTCTGACGGGACACAATCCTCTCGGGTGCCCTCGAGACACTGACGAAGCTCCAACTTTTGTTTCTCAATGTTTTCATTCGCTGGAAAGCTGTTTTCTCCTTCCATTTCACGAAATGGATGTTGCAGGTCCACATCCTTATGTTCATCGCCGTTCCCCAATACATCAACATCTATAATCGATTCTTCACGTTCTATTTCACAAAATGGATAGTGCAGTTCTATATCCATCGGTTCAGCGATGTTCTCCAACTCGTCGATATCCATACTCGTACCTGCTCCGTCCATTTCACAGCTCCTAATGCCTGTTGTCACTACCTCTCTTACTATATATACTCTTTGGTAAGTCGAGTTAAGGTTCTCCACCCTGATCAAATTGGAACATGACGACCAAGTGAGCAAAGGTAAGGTGTGTATCGGGACTGCTAAAGGACGTCTTACAGGCCTAGTCACATTGCACTTGGCGGATGTGGTTGGATGTATAAGACAAAAGGAGTAGGAGGATTTGGTGACTTCTGCGCACCTCCGCCTACACACCACCCTCCCTCCGCCGACCTTCCACCGGATGGATCCTCACTTCTGCCTCTAACAGGATGGTTTTCTGTTGGCCATGTTCTTTGCACGTGTGTTCTTTGACAGTTGCAACCACGTGTTTCCCTCGGGATGAAAAAATTGTTTAATGGAAATATAAATAGATAAAAACCAAATAAAGTAACAATTCGTGTTTATTCAATTCGAGTTTATAACAAAGAGAGAAATACAACTTTAATTATCCTCCTTAAGAATTATAGCATGTGCTTCATCGCCCGTAATGACTAGCTGGTATTGACGTTGTCTACCGTGGTGACTCGTTCACGTTGCAGTTTCGTAACACATTCGTTCATTAACGGAACGGTTGGTGTAAAAGTGTTATATTGCCGGTATTATGACCTGCGGCAGGCTGCCTATACGTGTCCTACATAGCGGACATATCAGAGGCAATCTGATAGGAGTTTCTACTTCATTACCGTCAGGTAGAAGTACCTTATGGAACAGATCGGTGTCTACAAAGTTTTCGGCACAATCTCGGCACATAGTTATGTGACCGCAAGGAACACACAGTCGGTGCGGGCGATTGGTGAAACAAGCGCAGCACTTGAAAACTGCGTCTGACGGGACACAATCCTCTCGGGTGCCCTCGAGACACTGACGAAGCTCCAACTTTTGTTTCTCAATGTTTACATTCGCTGGAAAGGTGTTTTCTCCTTCCATTTCACGAAATGGGTGTTGCAGGTCCACATCCATATGTTCATCGCCGTTCCCCAATACGTCAACATATATAATCGATTCTTCTCGTTCTATTTCACAAAATGGATAGTGCAGTTCTATATCCATCGGTTCAGCGATGTTTTCCAACTCGTCGATATCCATACTTGTACCTGCTCCGTCCATTTCACAGCTCCTAATGCCTGTTGTCACTACCTCTCTTACTATATACTCTTTGGTAAGTCGAGTTAAGGTTCTCTACCCTGATCAAATTGGAACATGACGACCAAGTGAGCAAAGGTAAGGTGTGTATCGGGACTGCTAAAGGACGTCTTACAGGCCTAGTCAAATTGCAAGTGGCGTGCGTGGCAGGATGTATAAAACAACAGGAGTAGAAGGATTTGGTGACTTCTGCGCACCTCCGCCTACCCACCACCCTCCCTCCGCCGACCTTCCGCCGGATGGATCCTCACTTCTGCCTCTAACGGGATGGTTTTCTGTTGGCCAAGTTCTTTGCACGTGTGTTCTTTGACAGTTGCAACCACGTGTTTCCCTCGGGATGGAAAAATTGTTTAATGGAAATATAAATAGATAAAACCCAAATAAAGTAACAATTCGTGTTTATTCAATTCGAGTTTATAACCAAGAGAGAAATACAACTTTAATTATCCTCCATAAGAATTATAGCATGTGCTTCTTCGCCCGTAATGACTAGCTGGTCTTGACGTTGTCTACCGTGGTGACTCGTTCACGTTGCAGTTTCGTAACACATTCGTTCATTAACGGAACGGTTGGTTTAAAAGTGTTATATTGCCGGTATTATGACCCGCGGCAGGCTGCCTATACGTGTCCTACATAGCGGACATATCAGAGGCATCTGATAGGTGTTTCTACTTCTTTACCGTCAGGTAGAAGTACCTTATGGAACAGATCGGTGTCTACAAAGTTTTCGGCACAATCTCGGCACATAGTTATGTGACCGCAAGGAACACACAGTCGGGACGGGCGATTGGTGAAACAAGCGCAGCACTTAAAAACTGCGTCTGACGGGACACAATCCTCTCGGGTTCCCTTGAGACACTGACGAACCTCCAACTTTTGTTTCTCAATGTTTTCATTTGATGGAAAGCTGTTTTCTCCTTCCATTTCACGAAATGGGTGTTGCAGGTCCACATCCATATGTTCATCGCGATCCTTAAATACTCACATACATTCTTATGGAGGATAATTAAAGTTGTATTTCTCTCTTTGTTATAAACTCAAATTGAATAAACACGAATTGTTACTTTATTTGGGTTTTATCTATTTATATTTCCATTAAACAATTTTTCCATCCCGAGGGAAACACTTGGTTGCAACTGTCAAAGAACACACGTGCAAAGAACATGGCCAACAGAAAACCATCCCGTTAGAGGCAGAAGTGAGGATCCATCCGGCGGAAGGTCGGCGGAGGGAGGATGGTGGGTAGGCGGAGGTGCGCAGAAGTCACCAAATCCTCGTACTAATACATCCTGCCACGCCCGCCACTTGCAATGTGACTAGGCCTGTAAGACGTCCTTTAGCAGTCCCGATACACACCTTACCTTTGCTCACTTGGTCGTCATGTTTCAATTTGATCAGGGTCGAGAACCTTAACTCGACTTACCAAAGAGTATATATAGTAAGAGAGGTAGTGACAACAGGCATTAGGAGCTGTGAAATGGACGGAGCAGGTACGAGTATGGATATCGACGAGTTCGAGAACATCGCTGAACCGATGGATATAGAACTGCACTATCCATTTTGTGAAATAGAACAAGAAGAATCGATTATAGATGTTGACGTATTGGGGAACGGCGATGAACATATGGATGTGGACCTGCAACACCCATTTCGTAAAATGGAAGGAGAAAACAGCTTTCCAGCGAATGAAAACATTGAGAAACAAAAGTTGGAGCTTCGTCAGTGTCTCGAGGGCACCCGAGAGGATTGTGTCCCGTCAGACGCAGTTTTCAAGTTCTGCGCTTGTTTCACCAATCGCCCGTCCTGACTGTGTGTTACTTGCGGTCACATAACTATGTGCCGAGATTGTGCCGAAAACTTTGTAGACACCGATCTGTTCCATAAGGTACTTCTACCTGACGGTAATGAAGTAGAAACTCCTATCAGATTGCCTCTCATATGTCCGCTATGTAGGACACGTATAGGCAGCCTGCCGCGGGTCATAATACCGGCAATATAACACTTTTACACCAACCGTTCCGTTAATGAACGAATGTGTTACGAAACTGCAACGTGAACGAGTCACCACGGTAGACAACGTCAAGACCAGGTAGTCATTACGGGCGAAGAAGCACATGCTATAATTCTTATGGAGGATAATTAAAGTTGTATTTCTCTCTTTGTTATAAACTCGAATTGAATAAACACGAATTGTTACTTTATGTGGGTTTTATCTATTTATATTTCCATTAAACAATTTTTCCATCCCGAGGGAAACACGTGGTTGCAACTGTCAAAGAACACACGTGCAAAGAACATGGCCAACAGAAAACCATCCCGTTAGAGGCAGAAGTGAGGATCCATCCGGCGGAAGGTCGGCGGAGGGAGGGTGGTGGGTAGGTGGAGGTGCGCAAAAGTCACTAAATCCTCCTACTAATACATCCTGCCACGCCCGCCACTTGCAATGTCACTAGGCCTGTAAGACGTCCTTTAGCAGTCCCGATACACACCTTACCTTTGCTCACTTGGTCGTCATGTTCCAATTTGATCAGGGTCGAGAACCTTAACTCGACTTACCAAAGAGTATATATAGTAAGAGAGGTAGTGACAACCGGCGTTAGGAGCTGTGAAATGGACGGAGCAGGTACGAGTATGGATATCGACGAGTTCGAGAACATCGCTGAACCGATGGATATAGAACTGCACTATCCATTTTTTGAAATAGAACGAGAAGAATCGATTATAGATGTTGACGTATTGGGGAACGGCGATGAACATATGGATATGGACCTGCAACACCCATTTCGTGAAATGGAAGGAGAAAACAGCTTTCCAGCAAATGAAAACATTGAGAAACAAAAGTTGGAGCTTCGTCAGTGCCTCGAGGGCACCCGAGAGGATTGTGTCCCGTCAGACGCAGTTTTCAAGTGCTGCGCTTGTTTCCCCAATCGCCCGTCTCGACTGTGTGTTCCTTGCGGTCACATAACTATGTGCCGAGATTGTGCCGAAAACTTAGTAGATACCGATCTGTTCCATAAGGTACTTCTACCTGACGCTAATGAAGTAGAAACTCCTATCAGATTGCCTCTGATATGTCCGCTATGTAGGACACTAATAGGCAGCCTGCCGCGGCTCATAATACCGGCAATATGACACTTTTACACCAACCGTTCCGTTAATGAACGAATGTGTTACGAAACTGCAACGTGAACGAGTCACCACGGTAGACAACGTCAAGACCAGCTAGTCATTACGGGCGAAGAAGCACATGCTATAATTCTTATGGAGGATAATTGAAGTTTTATTTCTCTCTTTGTTATAAACTCGAATTGAATAAACACGAATTATTACTTTATTTGGTTTTTATCTATTTATATTTCCATTAAAAAATTTTTCCATCGCGAGGGAAACACGTGGTTGCAACTGTCAAAGAACACACGTGCAAAGAACATGGCCAACAGAAAACCATCCTGTTAGAGGCAGAAGTGAGGATCCATCCGGCGGAAGGTCGGCGGAGGGAGGGTGGTGGGTAGGCGGAGGTGCGCAGAAGTCACCAAATCCTCCTACTTGTTGTTTTATACATCCTGTCATGCCCGCCACTTGCAATGTGACTAGGCCTTTAAGACGTCCTTTAGCAGTCCCGATACACACCTTACCTTTGCTCACTTGGTCGTCATGTTCCAATTTGATCAGGGTCGAGAACCTTAACTCGACTTACCAAAGAGTATATATAGTAAGAGAGGTAGTGACAACAGGCGTTAGGAGCTGTGAAATGGACGGAGCAGGTACGAGTATGGATATCGACGAGTTCGAGAAAATCGCTGAACCGATGGATATAGAACTGCACTATCCATTTTGTGAAATAGAACGAGAAGAATCGATTATAGATGTTGACGTATTGGGGAACGGCGATGAACATATGGATGTGGACCTGCAACACCCATTTCGTAAAATGGAAGGAGAAAACAGCTTTCCAGCGAATGAAAACATTGAGAAACAAAAGTTGGAGCTTCGTCAGTGTCTCGAGGGCACCCGAGAGGATTGTGTCCCGTCAGACGCAGTTTTCAAGTGCTGCGCTTGTTTCACCAATCGCCCGTCCCGACTGTGTGTTCCTTGCGGTCGCATAACTATGTGCCGAGATTGTGCCGAAAACTTTGTAGACACCGATCTGTTCCATAAGGTACTTCTACCTGACGGTAATGAAGTAGAAACTCCTATCAGATTGCCTCTCATATGTCCGCTATGTAGGACACGTATAGGCAGCCTGCCGCGGGTCATAATACCGGCAATATAACACTTTTACACCAACCATTCCGTTAATCAACGAATGTGTTACGAAACTGCAACGTGAACGGGTCACCACGGCAGACAACGTCAAGACCAGCTAGTCATTACGGGCGAAGAAGCACATGCTATAATTCTTATGGAGGGTACTTAAAGTTGTATTTCTCTCTTTGTTATAATCTCGAATTGAATAAACACGAATTATTACTTTATTTGGTTTTTATCTATTTATATTTCCATTAAACAATTTTTCCATCCCGAGGGAAACACGTGGTTGCAACTGTCAAAGAACACACGTGCAAAGAACATGGCCAACAGAAAACCATCCCGTTAGAGGCAGAAGTGAGGATCCATCCGGCGGAAGGTCAGCGGAGGGAGGGTGGTGGGTAGGCGGAGGTGCGCAGAAGTCACCAAATCCTCCTACTCCTGTTGTTTTATACATCCTGCCACGCCCGCCACTTGCAATGTGACTAGGCCTGTAAGACGTCCTTTAGCAGTCCCGATACACACATTACCTTTGCTCACTTGGTCGTCATGTTTCAATTTGATCAGGGTCGAGAACCTTAACTCGACTTACCAAAGAGTATATATAGTAAGAGAGGTAGTGACAACAGGCGTTAGGAGCTGTGAAATGGACGGAGCAGGTACGAGTATGGATATCGACGAGCTCGAGAACATCGCTGAACCGATGGATATAGAACTGCACTATCCATTTTGTGAAATAGAACGAGAAGAATCGATTATAGATGTTGACGTATTGGGGAACGGCGATGAACATATGGATGTGTACCTGCAACACCCATTTCGTAAAATGGAAGGAGAAAACAGCTTTCCAGCGAATGAAAACATTGAGAAACAAAAGTTGGAGCTTCGTCAGTGTCTCGAGGGCACCCGAGAGGATTGTGTCCCGTCAGACGCAGTTTTCAAGTGCTGCGCTTGTTTCACCAATCGCCCGTCCCGACTGTGTGTTCCTTGCGGTCACATAACTATGTGCCGAGATTGTGCCGAAAACTTTGTGGACACCGATCTGTTCCATAAGGTACTTCTACCTGACGGTAATGAAGTAGAAACTCCTATCAGATTGCCTCTGATATGTCCGCTATGTAGGACACGTATAGGCAGCCTGCCGCAGGTCATAATACCGGCAATATAACACTTTCCAACCGTTTTGTTAATGAACGAATGTGTTACGAAACTGCAACGTGAACGAGTCACCACGGTAGACAACGTCAAGACCAGCTAGTCATTACGGGCGAAGAAGCACATGCTATAATTCTTATGGAGGGTACTTAAAGTTGTATTTCTCTCTTTGTTATAAACTCGAATTGAATAAACACGAATTATTACTTTATTTGGTTTTTATCTATTTATATTTCCATTAAACAATTTTTCCATCCCGAGGGAAACACGTGGTTGCAACTGTCATAGAACACACTTGCAAAGAACATGGCCAACAGAAAACCATCCCGAGGGAAACACGTGGTTGCAACTCTCAAAGAACACACGTGCAAAGAACATGGCCAACAGAAAACCATCCCGTTAGAGGCAGAAGTGAGGAACTATCCGGCGGAAGGTCGGCGGAGGGAGGGTGGTGGGTAGGCGGAGGTGCGCAAAAGTCACCAAATCCTCCTTCTACCATCCCGAGGGAAACACGTGGGTGCAACTGTCAAAGAACACACGTGCAAAGAACATGGCCAACAGAAAACCATCCCGTTAGAGGCAGAAGTGAGGATCCATCCGGCGGAAGGTCGGCGGAGGGATTTGGTAGGAGGATTTGGTGACTTCTGCGCACCTCCGCCTACCCACCACCCTCCCTCCGCCGACCTTCCGCCGGATGGATCCTCACTTCTGCCTCTAACGGGATGGTTTTCTGTTGGCCATGTTCTTTGCACGTGTGTTCTTTGACAGTTGCACCCACGTGTTTCCCTCGGGATGGTAGTAGGAGGATTTGGTGACTTCTGCACACCTCCGCCTACCCACCACCCTCCCTCCGCCGACCTTCCGCCGGATAGTTCCTCACTTCTGCCTCTAACGGGGTGGTTTTCTGTTGGCCATGTTCTTTGCAAGTGTGTTCTTTGACAGTTGCAACCACGTGTTTCCCTCGGGATGGAAAAATTGTTTAATGGAAATATAAATAGATAAAAACAAAATAAAGTAATAATTCGTGTTTATTCAATTCGAGTTTATAACAAAGAGAGAAATACAATTTTAAGTACCCTCCATAAGAATTATAGCATGTGCTTCTTCGCCCGTAATGACTAGCTGGTCTTGACGTTGTCTACCGTGGTGACTCGTTCACGTTGCAGTTTCGTAACACATTCGTTCATTAACAAAACGGTTGGAAAGTGTTATATTGCCGGTATTATGACCTGCGGCAGGCTGCCTATACGTGTCCTACATAGCGGACATATCAGAGGCAATCTGATAGGAGTTTCTACTTCATTACCGTCAGGTAGAAGTACCTTATGGAACAGATAGGTGTCTACAAAGTTTTCGGCACAATGTCGGCACATAGTTATGTGACCGCAAGGAACACACAGTCGGGACGGGCGATTGGTGAAACAAGCGCAGCACTTGAAAACTGCGTCTGACGGGACACAATCCTCTCGGGTGCCCTCGAGACTCTGACGAAGCTCCAACTTTTGTTTCTCAATGTTTTCATTCGCTGGAAAGCTGTTTTCTCCTTCCATTTCACGAAATGGTTGTTGCAGGTCCACATCCATATGTTCATCGCCGTTCCCCAATACGTCAACATCTATAATCGATTCTTCTTGTTCTATTTCACAAAATGGATAGTGCAGTTCTATATCCATCGGTTCAGCGATGTTCTCGAACTCGTCGATATCCATACTCGTACCTGCTCCGTCCATTTCACAGCTCCTAATGCCTGTTGTCACTACCTCTCTTACTATATATACTCTTTGGTAAGTCGAGTTAAGGTTCTCGACCCTGACCAAGTTAGCAAAGGTAAGGTGTGTATCGGGACTGCTAAAGGACGTCTTACAGGCCTAGTCACATTGCAAGTGGCGGGCGTGGCAGGATGTATAAAACAACAAGTAGGAGGATTTGGTGACTTCTGCGCACCTCCGCCTACCCACCACCCTCCCTCCGCCGACCTTCCGCCGGATGGATCCTCACTTCTGCCTCTAACGGGATGGTTTTCTGTTGGTCATGTTCTTTCCACGTGTGTTCTTTGACAGTTGCACCCACGTGTTTCCCTCGGGATGGTAGTAGGAGGATTTGGTGACTTCTGCGCACCTCCGCCTACCCACCACCCTCCATCCGCCGACCTTCCGCCGGATGGATCCTCACTTCTGCCTCTAACGGGATGGTTTTCTGTTGGCCATGTTCTTTGCACGTGTGTTCTTTGACAGTTGCACCCACGTGTTTCCCTCGGGATGGTAGTAGGAGGATTTGGTGACTTCTGCGCACCTCCGCCTACCCACCACCCTCCCTCCGCCGACCTTCCGCCGGATAGATCCTCACTTCTGTCTCTAACGGGATGGTTTTCTGTTGGCCATGTTCTTTGCACGTGTTTTCTTTGACAGTTGCACCCACGTGTTTCCCTCGGGATGGTAGTAGGAGGATTTGGTGACTTCTGCGCACCTCCGCCTACCCACCACCCTCCCTCCGCCAACCTTCCACCGGATGGATCCTCACTTCTGCCTCTAACGGGATGGTTTTCTGTTGGCCATGTTCTTTGCACGTGTGTTCTTTGAGAGTTGCAACCACGTATTTCCCTCGGGATGGTTTTCTGTTGGCCATGTTCTTTGCAAGTGTGTTCTTTGACAGTTGCAACCACGTGTTTCCCTCGGGATGGAAAAATTGTTTAATGGAAATATAAATAGATAAAAACCAAATAAAGTAATAATTCGTGTTTATTCAATTCGAGTTTATAACAAAGAGAGAAATACAACTTTAAGTACCCTCCATAAGAATTATAGCATGTGCTTCTTCGCCCGTAATGACTAGCTGGTCTTGACGTTGTCTACCGTGGTGACTCGTTCACGTTGCAGTTTCGTAACACATTCGTTCATTAACAAAACGGTTGGAAAGTGTTATATTGCCGGTATTATGATCTGCGGCAGGCTGCCTATACGTGTCCTACATATCGGACATATCAGAGGAAATCTGATAGGAGTTTCTACTTCATTACCGTCAGGTAGAAGTACCTTATGGAACAGATCGGTGTCTACAAAGTTTTCGGCACAATCTCGGCACATAGTTATGTGACCGCAAGGAACACACAGTCGGGACGGGCGATTGGTGAAACAAGCGCAGCACTTGAAAACTGCGTCTGACGGGACACAATCCTCTCGGGTGCCCTCGAGACTCTGACGAAGCTCCAACTTTTGTTTCTCAATGTTTTCATTCGCTGGAAAGCTGTTTTCTCCTTCCATTTCACGAAATGGGTGTTGCAGGTCCACATCCATATGTACATCGCCGTTCCCCAATACGTCAACATCTATAATCGATTCTTCTTGTTCTATTTCACAAAATGGATAGTGCAGTTCTATATCCATCGGTTCAGCGATGTTCTCGAACTCGTCGATATCCATACTCGTACCTGCTCCGTCCATTTCACAGCTCCTAATGCCTGTTGTCACTACCTCTCTTACTATATATACTCTTTGGTAAGTCGAGTTAAGGTTCTCGACCCTGACCAAGTTAGCAAAGGTAAGGTGTGTATCGGGACTGCTAAAGGACGTCTTACAGGCCTAGTCACATTGCAAGTGGCGGGCGTGGCAGGATGTATAAAACAACAAGTAGGAGGATTTGGTGACTTCTGCGCACCTCCGCCTACCCACCACCCTCCCTTCGCCGACCTTCCGCCGGATGGATCCTCACTTCTGCCTCTAACGGGATGGTTTTCTGTTGGCCATGTTCTTTGCACGTGTGTTCTTTGACAGTTGCACCCACGTGTTTCCCTCGGGATGGTAGTAGGAGGATTTGGTGACTTCTGCGCACCTCCGCCTACCCACCACCCTCCCTCCGCCGACCTTCCGCCGGATGGATCCTCACTTCTGCCTCTAACGGGATGGTTTTCTGTTGGCCATGTTCTTTGCACGTGTGTTCTTTGAGAGTTGCAACCACGTGTTTCCCCCGGGATGGTATTCTGTTGGCCATGTTCTTTGCAAGTGTGTTCTTTGACAGTTGCAACCACGTGTTTCCCTCGGGATGGAAAAATTGTTTAATGGAAATATAAATAGATAAAAACCAAATAAAGTAATAATTCGTGTATATTCAATTAGAGTTTATAACAAAGAGAGAAATACAACTTTAAGTACCCTCCATAAGAATTATAGCATGTGCTTCTTCGCCCGTAATGACTAGCTGGTCTTGACGTTGTCTACCGTGGTGACTCGTTCACGTTGCAGTTTCGTAACACATTCGTTCATTAACAAAACGGTTGGAAAGTGTTATATTGCCGGTATTATGACCTGCGGCAGGCTGCCTATTTTTGTCCTACATAGCGGACATATCAGAGGCAATCTGATAGGAGTTTCTACTTCATTACCGTCAGGTAGAAGTACCTTATGGAACAGATCGGTGTCTACAAAGTTTTCGGCACAATCTCGGCACATAGTTATGTGACTGCAAGGAACACACAGTCGGGACGGGCGATTGGTGAAACAAGCGCAGCACTTGAAAACTGCGTCTGACGGGACACAATCCTCTCGGGTGCCCTCGAGACTCTGACGAAGCTCCAACTTTTGTTTCTCAATGTTTTCATTCGCTGGAAAGCTGTTTTCTCCTTCCATTTCACGAAATGAGTGTTGCAGGTCCACATCCATATGTTCATCGCCGTTCCCCAATACGTCAACATCTATAATCGATTCTTCTTGTTCTATTTCACAAAATGGATAGTGCAGTTCTATATCCATCGGTTCAGCGATGTTCTCGAACTCGTCGATATCCATACTCGTACCTGCTCCGTCCATTTCACAGCTCCTAATGCCTGTTGTCACTACCTCTCTTACTATATATACTCTTTGGTAAGTCGAGTTAAGGTTCTCGACCCTGACCAAGTTAGCAAAGGTAAGGTGTGTATCGGGACTGCTAAAGGACGTCTTACAGGCCTAGTCACATTGCAAGTGGCGGGCGTGGCAGGATGTATAAAACAACAAGTAGGAGGATTTGGTGACTTCTGCGCACCTCCGCCTACCCACCACCCTCCCTCCGCCGACCTTCCGCCAGATGGATCCTCACTTCTGCCTCTAACGGGATGGTTTTCTGTTGGCCATGTTCTTTGCACGTGTGTTCTTTGAGAGTTGCAACCACGTGTTTCCCTCGGGATGGTTTTCTGTTGGCCATGTTCTTTGCAAGTGTGTTCTTTGACCGTTGCAACCACGTGTTTCCCTCGGGATGGAAAAATTGTTTAATGGAAATATAAATAGATAAAAACCAAATAAAGTAATAATTCGTGTTTATTCAATTCGAGTTTATAACAAAGAGAGAAATACAACTTTAAGTACCCTCCATAAGAATTATAGCATGTGCTTCTTCGCCCGTAATGACTAGCTGGTCTTGACGTTGTCTACCGTGGTGACTCGTTCACGTTGCAGTTTCGTAACACATTCGTTCATTAACAAAACGGTTGGAAAGTGTTATATTGCCGGTATTATGATCTGCGGCAGGCTGCCTATACGTGTCCTACATATCGGACATATCAGAGGAAATCTGATAGGAGTTTCTACTTCATTACCGTCAGGTAGAAGTACCTTATGGAACAGATCGGTGTCTACAAAGTTTTCGGCACAATCTCGGCACATAGTTATGTGACCGCAAGGAACACACAGTCGGGACGGGCGATTGGTGAAACAAGCGCAGCACTTGAAAACTGCGTCTGACGGGACACAATCCTCTCGGGTGCCCTCGAGACTCTGACGAAGCTCCAACTTTTGTTTTTAAATGTTTTCATTCGCTGGAAAGCTGTTTTCTCCTTCCACAGTCGGGGACCCTGGCCAAGTTAGCAAAGGTAAGGTGTGTATCGGGACTGCTAAAGGACGTCTTACAGGCCTAGTCACATTGCAAGTGGCGGGCGTGGCAGGATGTATAAAACAACAAGTAGGAGGATTTGGTGACTTCTGCGCACCTCCGCCTACCCACCACCCTCCCTTCGCCGACCTTCCGCCGGATGGATCCTCACTTCTGCCTCTAACGGGATGGTTTTCTGTTGGCCATGTTCTTTGCACGTGTGTTCTTTGACAGTTGCACCCACGTGTTTCCCTCGGGATGGTAGTAGGAGGATTTGGTGACTTCGGCGCACCTCCGCCTACCCACCACCCTCCCTCCGCCGACCTTCCGCCGGATGGATCCTCACTTCTGCCTCTAACGGGATGGTTTTCTGTTGGCCATGTTCTTTGCACGTGTGTTCTTTGAGAGTTGCAACCACGTGTTTCCCCCGGGATGGTATTCTGTTGGCCATGTTCTTTGCAAGTGTGTTCTTTGACAGTTGCAACCACGTGTTTCCCTCGGGATGGAAAAATTGTTTAATGGAAATATAAATAGATAAAAACCAAATAAAGTAATAATTCGTGTATATTCAATTAGAGTTTATAACAAAGAGAGAAATACAACTTTAAGTACCCTCCATAAGAATTATAGCATGTGCTTCTTCGCCCGTAATGACTAGCTGGTCTTGACGTTGTCTACCGTGGTGACTCGTTCACGTTGCAGTTTCGTAACACATTCGTTCATTAACAAAACGGTTGGAAAGTGTTATATTGCCGGTATTATGACCTGCGGCAGGCTGCCTATACGTGTCCTACATAGCGGACATATCAGAGGCAATCTGATAGGAGTTTCTACTTCATTACCGTCAGGTAGAAGTACCTTATGGAACAGATCGGTGTCTACAAAGTTTTCGGCACAATCTCGGCACATAGTTATGTGACTGCAAGGAACACACAGCCGGGACGGGCGATTGGTGAAACAAGCGCAGCACTTGAAAACTGCGTCTGACGGGACACAATCCTCTCGGGTGCCCTCGAGACTCTGACGAAGCTCCAACTTTTGTTTCTCAATGTTTTCATTCGCTGGAAAGCTGTTTTCTCCTTCCATTTCACGAAATGAGTGTTGCAGGTCCACATCCATATGTTCATCGCCGTTCCCCAATACGTCAACATCTATAATCGATTCTTCTTGTTCTATTTCACAAAATGGATAGTGCAGTTCTATATCCATCGGTTCAGCGATGTTCTCGAACTCGTCGATATCCATACTCGTACCTGCTCCGTCCATTTCACAGCTCCTAATGCCTGTTGTCACTACCTCTCTTACTATATATACTCTTTGGTAAGTCGAGTTAAGGTTCTCGACCCTGACCAAGTTAGCAAAGGTAAGGTGTGTATCGGGACTGCTAAAGGACGTCTTACAGGCCTAGTCACATTGCAAGTGGCGGGCGTGGCAGGATGTATAAAACAACAAGTAGGAGGATTTGGTGACTTCTGCGCACCTCCGCCTACCCACCACCCTCCCTCCGCCGACCTTCCGCCAGATGGATCCTCACTTCTGCCTCTAACGGGATGGTTTTCTGTTGGCCATGTTCTTTGCACGTGTGTTCTTTGAGAGTTGCAACCACGTGTTTCCCTTGGGATGGTTTTCTGTTGGCCATGTTCTTTGCAAGTGTGTTCTTTGACAGTTGCAACCACGTGTTTCCCTCGGGATGGAAAAATTGTTTAATGGAAATTTAAATAGATAAAAACCAAATAAAGTAATAATTCGTGTTTATTCAATTCGAGTTTATAACAAAGAGACAAATACAACTTTAAGTACCCTCCATAAGAATTATAGCATGTGCTTCTTCGCCCGTAATGACTAGCTGGTCTTGACGTTGTCTACCGTGGTGACTCGTTCACGTTGCAGTTTCGTAACACATTCGTTCATTAACATAACGGTTGGAAAGTGTTATATTGCCGGTATTATGACCTGCGGCAGGCTGCCTATACGTGTCCTACATAGCGGACATACCAGAGGCAATCTGATAGGAGTTTCTACTTCATTACCGTCAGGTAGAAGTACCTTATGGAACAGATCGGTGTCTACAAAGTTTTCGGCACAATCTCGGCACATAGTTATGTGACCGCAAGGAACACACAGTCGGGACGGGCGATTGGTGAAACAAGCGCAGCACTTGAAAACTGCGTCTGACGGGACACAATCCTCTCGGGTGCCCTCGAGACTCTGACGAAGCTCCAACTTTTGTTTCTCAATGTTTTCATTCGCTGGAAAGCTGTTTTCTCCTTCCATTTCACGAAATGGGTGTTGCAGGTCCACATCCATATGTACATCGCCATATGTACATCGTAGTAGGAGGATTTGGTGACTTCTGCGCACCTCCGCCTACCCACCACCCTCCCTCCGCCGACCTTCCACCGGATGGATCCTCACTTCTGCCTCTACCGGGATGGTTTTCTGTTGGCCATGTTCTTTGCACGTGTGTTCTTTGAGAGTTGCAACCACGTATTTCCCTCGGGATGGTTTTCTGTTGGCCATGTTCTTTGCAAGTGTGTTCTTTGACAGTTGCAACCACGTGTTTCCCTCGGGATGGAAAAATTGTTTAATGGAAATATAAATAGATAAAAACCAAATAAAGTAATAATTCGTGTTTATTCAATTCGAGTTTATAACAAAGAGAGAAATACAACTTTAAGTACCCTCCATAAGAATTATAGCATGTGCTTCTTCGCCCGTAATGACTAGCTGGTCTTGACGTTGTCTACCGTGGTGACTCGTTCACGTTGCAGTTTCGTAACACATTCGTTCATTAACAAAACGGTTGGAAAGTGTTATATTGCCGGTATTATGACCTGCGGCAGGCTGCCTATACGTGTCCTACATAGCGGACATATCAGAGGCAATCTGATAGGAGTTTCTACTTCATTACCGTCAGGTAGAAGTACCTTATGGAACAGATAGGTGTCTACAAAGTTTTCGGCACAATCTCGGCACATAGTTATGTGACCGCAAGGAACACACAGTCGGGACGGGCGATTGGTGAAACAAGCGCAGCACTTGAAAACTGCGTCTGACGGGACACAATCCTCTCGGGTGCCCTCGAGACTCTGACGAAGCTCCAACTTTTGTTTCTCAATGTTTTCATTCGCTGGAAAGCTGTTTTCTCCTTCCATTTCTCGAAATGGTTGTTGCAGGTCCACATCCATATGTTCATCGCCGTTCCCCAATACGTCAACATCTATAATCGATTCTTCTTGTTCTATTTCACAAAATGGATAGTGCAGTTCTATATCCATCGGTTCAGCGATGTTCTCGAACTCGTCGATATCCATACTCGTACCTGCTCCGTCCATTTCACAGCTCCTAATGCCTGTTGTCACTACCTCTCTTACTATATATACTCTTTGGTAAGTCGAGTTAAGGTTCTCGACCCTGACCAAGTTAGCAAAGGTAAGGTGTGTATCGGGACTGCTAAAGGACGTCTTACAGGCCTAGTCACATTGCAAGTGGCGGGCGTGGCAGGATGTATAAAACAACAAGTAGGAGGATTTGGTGACTTCTGCGCACCTCCGCCTACCCACCACCCTCCCTCCGCCGACCTTCCGCCGGATGGATCCTCACTTCTGCCTCTAACGGGATGGTTTTCTGTTGGTCATGTTCTTTCCACGTGTGTTCTTTGACAGTTGCACCAACGTGTTTCCCTCGGGATGGTAGTAGGAGGATTTGGTGACTTCTGCGCACCTCCGCCTACCCACCACCCTCCATCCGCCGACCTTCCGCCGGATGGATCCTCACTTCTGCCTCTAACGGGATGGTTTTCTGTTGGCCATGTTCTTTGCACGTGTGTTCTTTGACAGTTGCACCCACGTGTTTCCCTCGGGATGGTAGTAGGAGGATTTGGTGACTTCTGCGCACCTCCGCCTACCCACCACCCTCCCTCCGCCGACCTTCCGCCGGATAGATCCTCACTTCTGTCTCTAACGGGATGGTTTTCTGTTGGCCATGTTCTTTGCACGTGTTTTCTTTGACAGTTGCACCCACGTGTTTCCCTCGGGATGGTAGTAGGAGGATTTGGTGACTTCTGCGCACCTCCGCCTACCCACCACCCTCCCTCCGCCGACCTTCCACCGGATGGATCCTCACTTCTGCCTCTAACGGGATGGTTTTCTGTTGGCCATGTTCTTTGCACGTGTGTTCTTTGAGAGTTGCAACCACGTATTTCCCTCGGGATGGTTTTCTGTTGGCCATGTTCTTTGCAAGTGTGTTCTTTGACAGTTGCAACCACGTGTTTCCCTCGGGATGGAAAAATTGTTTAATGGAAATATAAATAGATAAAAACCAAATAAAGTAATAATTCGTGTTTATTCAATTCGAGTTTATAACAAAGAGAGAAATACAACTTTAAGTACCCTCCATAAGAATTATAGCATGTGCTTCTTCGCCCGTAATGACTAGCTGGTCTTGACGTTGTCTACCGTGGTGACTCGTTCACGTTGCAGTTTCGTAACACATTCGTTCATTAACAAAACGGTTGGAAAGTGTTATATTGCCGGTATTATGATCTGCGGCAGGCTGCCTATACGTGTCCTACATATCGGACATATCAGAGGAAATCTGATAGGAGTTTCTACTTCATTACCGTCAGGTAGAAGTACCTTATGGAACAGATCGGTGTCTACAAAGTTTTCGGCACAATCTCGGCACATAGTTATGTGACCGCAAGGAACACACAGTCGGGACGGGCGATTGGTGAAACAAGCGCAGCACTTGAAAACTGCGTCTGACGGGACACAATCCTCTCGGGTGCCCTCGAGACTCTGACGAAGCTCCAACTTTTGTTTCTCAATGTTTTCATTCGCTGGAAAGCTGTTTTCTCCTTCCATTTCACGAAATGGGTGTTGCAGGTCCACATCCATATGTACATCGCCGTTCCCCAATACGTCAACATCTATAATCGATTCTTCTTGTTCTATTTCACAAAATGGATAGTGCAGTTCTATATCCATCGGTTCAGCGATGTTCTCGAACTCGTCGATATCCATACTCGTACCTGCTCCGTCCATTTCACAGCTCCTAATGCCTGTTGTCACTACCTCTCTTACTATATATACTCTTTGGTAAGTCGAGTTAAGGTTCTCGACCCTGACCAAGTTAGCAAAGGTAAGGTGTGTATCGGGACTGCTAAAGGACGTCTTACAGGCCTAGTCACATTGCAAGTGGCGGGCGTGGCAGGATGTATAAAACAACAAGTAGGAGGATTTGGTGACTTCTGCGCACCTCCGCCTACCCACCACCCTCCCTTCGCCGACCTTCCGCCGGATGGATCCTCACTTCTGCCTCTAACGGGATGGTTTTCTGTTGGCCATGTTCTTTGCACGTGTGTTCTTTGACAGTTGCACCCACGTGTTTCCCTCGGGATGGTAGTAGGAGGATTTGGTGACTTCTGCGCACCTCCGCCTACCCACCACCCTCCCTCCGCCGACCTTCCGCCGGATGGATCCTCACTTCTGCCTCTAACGGGATGGTTTTCTGTTGGCCATGTTCTTTGCACGTGTGTTCTTTGAGAGTTGCAACCACGTGTTTCCCCCGGGATGGTATTCTGTTGGCCATGTTCTTTGCAAGTGTGTTCTTTGACAGTTGCAACCACGTGTTTCCCTCGGGATGGAAAAATTGTTTAATGGAAATATAAATAGATAAAAACCAAATAAAGTAATAATTCGTGTATATTCAATTAGAGTTTATAACAAAGAGAGAAATACAACTTTAAGTACCCTCCATAAGAATTATAGCATGTGCTTCTTCGCCCGTAATGACTAGCTGGTCTTGACGTTGTCTACCGTGGTGACTCGTTCACGTTGCAGTTTCGTAACACATTCGTTCATTAACAAAACGGTTGGAAAGTGTTATATTGCCGGTATTATGACCTGCGGCAGGCTGCCTATACGTGTCCTACATAGCGGACATATCAGAGGCAATCTGATAGGAGTTTCTACTTCATTACCGTCAGGTAGAAGTACCTTATGGAACAGATCGGTGTCTACAAAGTTTTCGGCACAATCTCGGCACATAGTTATGTGACTGCAAGGAACACACAGTCGGGACGGGCGATTGGTGAAACAAGCGCAGCACTTGAAAACTGCGTCTGACGGGACACAATCCTCTCGGGTGCCCTCGAGACTCTGATGAAGCTCCAACTTTTGTTTCTCAATGTTTTCATTCGCTGGAAAGCTGTTTTCTCCTTCCATTTCACGAAATGAGTGTTGCAGGTCCACATCCATATGTTCATCGCCGTTCCCCAATACGTCAACATCTATAATCGATTCTTCTTGTTCTATTTCACAAAATGGATAGTGCAGTTCTATATCCATCGGTTCAGCGATGTTCTCGAACTCGTCGATATCCATACTCGTACCTGCTCCGTCCATTTCACAGCTCCTAATGCCTGTTGTCACTACCTCTCTTACTATATATACTCTTTGGTAAGTCGAGTTAAGGTTCTCGACCCTGACCAAGTTAGCAAAGGTAAGGTGTGTATCGGGACTGCTAAAGGACGGCTTACAGGCCTAGTCACATTGCAAGTGGCGGGCGTGGCAGGATGTATAAAACAACAAGTAGGAGGATTTGGTGACTTCTGCGCACCTCCGCCTACCCACCACCCTCCCTCCGCCGACCTTCCGCCAGATGGATCCTCACTTCTGCCTCTAACGGGATGGTTTTCTGTTGGCCATGTTCTTTGCACGTGTGTTCTTTGAGAGTTGCAACCACGTGTTTCCCTCGGGATGGTTTTCTGTTGGCCATGTTCTTTGCAAGTGTGTTCTTTGACCGTTGCAACCACGTGTTTCCCTCGGGATGGAAAAATTGTTTAATGGAAATATAAATAGATAAAAACCAAATAAAGTAATAATTCGTGTTTATTCAATTCGAGTTTATAACAAAGAGAGAAATACAACTTTAAGTACCCTCCATAAGAATTATAGCATGTGCTTCTTCGCCCGTAATGACTAGCTGGTCTTGACGTTGTCTACCGTGGTGACTCGTTCACGTTGCAGTTTCGTAACACATTCGTTCATTAACAAAACGGTTGGAAAGTGTTATATTGCCGGTATTATGATCTGCGGCAGGCTGCCTATACGTGTCCTACATATCGGACATATCAGAGGAAATCTGATAGGAGTTTCTACTTCATTACCGTCAGGTAGAAGTACCTTATGGAACAGATCGGTGTCTACAAAGTTTTCGGCACAATCTCGGCACATAGTTATGTGACCGCAAGGAACACACAGTCGGGACGGGCGATTGGTGAAACAAGCGCAGCACTTGAAAACTGCGTCTGACGGGACACAATCCTCTCGGGTGCCCTCGAGACTCTGACGAAGCTCCAACTTTTGTTTCTCAATGTTTTCATTCGCTGGAAAGCTGTTTTCTCCTTCCACAGTCGGGGACCCTGACCAAGTTAGCAAAGGTAAGGTGTGTATCGGGACTGCTAAAGGACGTCTTACAGGCCTAGTCACATTGCAAGTGGCGGGCGTGGCAGGATGTATAAAACAACAAGTAGGAGGATTTGGTGACTTCTGCGCACCTCCGCCTACCCACCACCCTCCCTTCGCCGACCTTCCGCCGGATGGATCCTCACTTCTGCCTCTAACGGGATGGTTTTCTGTTGGCCATGTTCTTTGCACGTGTGTTCTTTGACAGTTGCACCCACGTGTTTCCCTCGGGATGGTAGTAGGAGGATTTGGTGACTTCTGCGCACCTCCGCCTACCCACCACCCTCCATCCGCCGACCTTCCGCCGGATGGATCCTCACTTCTGCCTCTAACGGGATGGTTTTCTGTTGGCCATGTTCTTTGCACGTGTGTTCTTTGACAGTTGCACCCACGTGTTTCCCTCGGGATGGTAGTAGGAGGATTTGGTGACTTCTGCGCACCTCCGCCTACCCACCACCCTCCCTCCGCCGACCTTCCGCCGGATAGATCCTCACTTCTGTCTCTAACGGGATGGTTTTCTGTTGGCCATGTTCTTTGCACGTGTTTTCTTTGACAGTTGCACCCACGTGTTTCCCTCGGGATGGTAGTAGGAGGATTTGGTGACTTCTGCGCACCTCCGCCTACCCACCACCCTCCCTCCGCCGACCTTCCACCGGATGGATCCTCACTTCTGCCTCTAACGGGATGGTTTTCTGTTGGCCATGTTCTTTGCACGTGTGTTCTTTGAGAGTTGCAACCACGTATTTCCCTCGGGATGGTTTTCTGTTGGCCATGTTCTTTGCAAGTGTGTTCTTTGACAGTTGCAACCACGTGTTTCCCTCGGGATGGAAAAATTGTTTAATGGAAATATAAATAGATAAAAACCAAATAAAGTAATAATTCGTGTTTATTCAATTCGAGTTTATAACAAAGAGAGAAATACAACTTTAAGTACCCTCCATAAGAATTATAGCATGTGCTTCTTCGCCCGTAATGACTAGCTGGTCTTGACGTTGTCTACCGTGGTGACTCGTTCACGTTGCAGTTTCGTAACACATTCGTTCATTAACAAAACGGTTGGAAAGTGTTATATTGCCGGTATTATGATCTGCGGCAGGCTGCCTATACGTGTCCTACATATCGGACATATCAGAGGAAATCTGATAGGAGTTTCTACTTCATTACCGTCAGGTAGAAGTACCTTATGGAACAGATCGGTGTCTACAAAGTTTTCGGCACAATCTCGGCACATAGTTATGTGACCGCAAGGAACACACAGTCGGGACGGGCGATTGGTGAAACAAGCGCAGCACTTGAAAACTGCGTCTGACGGGACACAATCCTCTCGGGTGCCCTCGAGACTCTGACGAAGCTCCAACTTTTGTTTCTCAATGTTTTCATTCGCTGGAAAGCTGTTTTCTCCTTCCATTTCACGAAATGGGTGTTGCAGGTCCACATCCATATGTACATCGCCGTTCCCCAATACGTCAACATCTATAATCGATTCTTCTTGTTCTATTTCACAAAATGGATAGTGCAGTTCTATATCCATCGGTTCAGCGATGTTCTCGAACTCGTCGATATCCATACTCGTACCTGCTCCGTCCATTTCACAGCTCCTAATGCCTGTTGTCACTACCTCTCTTACTATATATACTCTTTGGTAAGTCGAGTTAAGGTTCTCGACCCTGACCAAGTTAGCAAAGGTAAGGTGTGTATCGGGACTGCTAAAGGACGTCTTACAGGCCTAGTCACATTGCAAGTGGCGGGCGTGGCAGGATGTATAAAACAACAAGTAGGAGGATTTGGTGACTTCTGCGCACCTCCGCCTACCCACCACCCTCCCTTCGCCGACCTTCCGCCGGATGGATCCTCACTTCTGCCTCTAACGGGATGGTTTTCTGTTGGCCATGTTCTTTGCACGTGTGTTCTTTGACAGTTGCACCCACGTGTTTCCCTCGGGATGGTAGTAGGAGGATTTGGTGACTTCTGCGCACCTCCGCCTACCCACCACCCTCCCTCCGCCGACCTTCCGCCGGATGGATCCTCACTTCTGCCTCTAACGGGATGGTTTTCTGTTGGCCATGTTCTTTGCACGTGTGTTCTTTGAGAGTTGCAACCACGTGTTTCCCCCGGGATGGTATTCTGTTGGCCATGTTCTTTGCAAGTGTGTTCTTTGACAGTTGCAACCACGTGTTTCCCTCGGGATGGAAAAATTGTTTAATGGAAATATAAATAGATAAAAACCAAATAAAGTAATAATTCGTGTATATTCAATTAGAGTTTATAACAAAGAGAGAAATACAACTTTAAGTACCCTCCATAAGAATTATAGCATGTGCTTCTTCGCCCGTAATGACTAGCTGGTCTTGACGTTGTCTACCGTGGTGACTCGTTCACGTTGCAGTTTCGTAACACATTCGTTCATTAACAAAACGGTTGGAAAGTGTTATATTGCCGGTATTATGACCTGCGGCAGGCTGCCTATACGTGTCCTACATAGCGGACATATCAGAGGCAATCTGATAGGAGTTTCTACTTCATTACCGTCAGGTAGAAGTACCTTATGGAACAGATCGGTGTCTACAAAGTTTTCGGCACAATCTCGGCACATAGTTATGTGACTGCAAGGAACACACAGTCGGGACGGGCGATTGGTGAAACAAGCGCAGCACTTGAAAACTGCGTCTGACGGGACACAATCCTCTCGGGTGCCCTCGAGACTCTGACGAAGCTCCAACTTTTGTTTCTCAATGTTTTCATTCGCTGGAAAGCTGTTTTCTCCTTCCATTTCACGAAATGAGTGTTGCAGGTCCACATCCATATGTTCATCGCCGTTCCCCAATACGTCAACATCTATAATCGATTCTTCTTGTTCTATTTCACAAAATGGATAGTGCAGTTCTATATCCATCGGTTCAGCGATGTTCTCGAACTCGTCGATATCCATACTCGTACCTGCTCCGTCCATTTCACAGCTCCTAATGCCTGTTGTCACTACCTCTCTTACTATATATACTCTTTGGTAAGTCGAGTTAAGGTTCTCGACCCTGACCAAGTTAGCAAAGGTAAGGTGTGTATCGGGACTGCTAAAGGACGGCTTACAGGCCTAGTCACATTGCAAGTGGCGGGCGTGGCAGGATGTATAAAACAACAAGTAGGAGGATTTGGTGACTTCTGCGCACCTCCGCCTACCCACCACCCTCCCTCCGCCGACCTTCCGCCAGATGGATCCTCACTTCTGCCTCTAACGGGATGGTTTTCTGTTGGCCATGTTCTTTGCACGTGTGTTCTTTGAGAGTTGCAACCACGTGTTTCCCTCGGGATGGTTTTCTGTTGGCCATGTTCTTTGCAAGTGTGTTCTTTGACCGTTGCAACCACGTGTTTCCCTCGGGATGGAAAAATTGTTTAATGGAAATATAAATAGATAAAAACCAAATAAAGTAATAATTCGTGTTTATTCAATTCGAGTTTATAACAAAGAGAGAAATACAACTTTAAGTACCCTCCATAAGAATTATAGCATGTGCTTCTTCGCCCGTAATGACTAGCTGGTCTTGACGTTGTCTACCGTGGTGACTCGTTCACGTTGCAGTTTCGTAACACATTCGTTCATTAACAAAACGGTTGGAAAGTGTTATATTGCCGGTATTATGATCTGCGGCAGGCTGCCTATACGTGTCCTACATATCGGACATATCAGAGGAAATCTGATAGGAGTTTCTACTTCATTACCGTCAGGTAGAAGTACCTTATGGAACAGATCGGTGTCTACAAAGTTTTCGGCACAATCTCGGCACATAGTTATGTGACCGCAAGGAACACACAGTCGGGACGGGCGATTGGTGAAACAAGCGCAGCACTTGAAAACTGCGTCTGACGGGACACAATCCTCTCGGGTGCCCTCGAGACTCTGACGAAGCTCCAACTTTTGTTTCTCAATGTTTTCATTCGCTGGAAAGCTGTTTTCTCCTTCCACAGTCGGGGACCCTGACCAAGTTAGCAAAGGTAAGGTGTGTATCGGGACTGCTAAAGGACGTCTTACAGGCCTAGTCACATTGCAAGTGGCGGGCGTGGCAGGATGTATAAAACAACAAGTAGGAGGATTTGGTGACTTCTGCGCACCTCCGCCTACCCACCACCCTCCCTTCGCCGACCTTCCGCCGGATGGATCCTCACTTCTGCCTCTAACGGGATGGTTTTCTGTTGGCCATGTTCTTTGCACGTGTGTTCTTTGACAGTTGCACCCACGTGTTTCCCTCGGGATGGTAGTAGGAGGATTTGGTGACTTCTGCGCACCTCCGCCTACCCACCACCCTCCCTCCGCCGACCTTCCGCCGGATGGATCCTCACTTCTGCCTCTAACGGGATGGTTTTCTGTTGGCCATGTTCTTTGCACGTGTGTTCTTTGAGAGTTGCAACCACGTGTTTCCCCCGGGATGGTATTCTGTTTGCCATGTTCTTTGCAAGTGTGTTCTTTGACAGTTGCAACCACGTGTTTCCCTCGGGATGGAAAAATTGTTTAATGGAAATATAAATAGATAAAAACCAAATAAAGTAATAATTCGTGTATATTCAATTAGAGTTTATAACAAAGAGAGAAATACAACTTTAAGTACCCTCCATAAGAATTATAGCATGTGCTTCTTCGCCCGTAATGACTAGCTGGTCTTGACGTTGTCTACCGTGGTGACTCGTTCACGTTGCAGTTTCGTAACACATTCGTTCATTAACAAAACGGTTGGAAAGTGTTATATTGCCGGTATTATGACCTGCGGCAGGCTGCCTATACGTGTCCTACATAGCGGACATATCAGAGGCAATCTGATAGGAGTTTCTACTTCATTACCGTCAGGTAGAAGTACCTTATGGAACAGATCGGTGTCTACAAAGTTTTCGGCACAATCTCGGCACATAGTTATGTGACTGCAAGGAACACACAGCCGGGACGGGCGATTGGTGAAACAAGCGCAGCACTTGAAAACTGCGTCTGACGGGACACAATCCTCTCGGGTGCCCTCGAGACTCTGACGAAGCTCCAACTTTTGTTTCTCAATGTTTTCATTCGCTGGAAAGCTGTTTTCTCCTTCCATTTCACGAAATGAGTGTTGCAGGTCCACATCCATATGTTCATCGCCGTTCCCCAATACGTCAACATCTATAATCGATTCTTCTTGTTCTATTTCACAAAATGGATAGTGCAGTTCTATATCCATCGGTTCAGCGATGTTCTCGAACTCGTCGATATCCATACTCGTACCTGCTCCGTCCATTTCACAGCTCCTAATGCCTGTTGTCACTACCTCTCTTACTATATATACTCTTTGGTAAGTCGAGTTAAGGTTCTCGACCCTGACCAAGTTAGCAAAGGTAAGGTGTGTATCGGGACTGCTAAAGGACGGCTTACAGGCCTAGTCACATTGCAAGTGGCGGGCGTGGCAGGATGTATAAAACAACAAGTAGGAGGATTTGGTGACTTCTGCGCACCTCCGCCTACCCACCACCCTCCCTCCGCCGACCTTCCGCCAGATGGATCCTCACTTCTGCCTCTAACGGGATGGTTTTCTGTTGGCCATGTTCTTTGCACGTGTGTTCTTTGAGAGTTGCAACCACGTGTTTCCCTCGGGATGGTTTTCTGTTGGCCATGTTCTTTGCAAGTGTGTTCTTTGACAGTTGCAACCACGTGTTTCCCTCGGGATGGAAAAATTGTTTAATGGAAATTTAAATAGATAAAAACCAAATAAAGTAATAATTCGTGTTTATTCAATTCGAGTTTATAACAAAGAGACAAATACAACTTTAAGTACCCTCCATAAGAATTATAGCATGTGCTTCTTCGCCCGTAATGACTAGCTGGTCTTGACGTTGTCTACCGTGGTGACTCGTTCACGTTGCAGTTTCGTAACACATTCGTTCATTAACATAACGGTTGGAAAGTGTTATATTCCCGGTATTATGACCTGCGGCAGGCTGCCTATACGTGTCCTACATAGCGGACATACCAGAGGCAATCTGATAGGAGTTTCTACTTCATTACCGTCAGGTAGAAGTACCTTATGGAACAGATCGGTGTCTACAAAGTTTTCGGCACAATCTCGGCACATAGTTATGTGACCGCAAGGAACACACAGTCGGGACGGGCGATTGGTGAAACAAGCGCAGCACTTGAAAACTGCGTCTGACGGGACACAATCCTCTCGGGTGCCCTCGAGACTCTGACGAAGCTCCAACTTTTGTTTCTCAATGTTTTCATTCGCTGGAAAGCTGTTTTCTCCTTCCATTTCACGAAATGGGTGTTGCAGGTCCACATCCATATGTACATCGCCATATGTACATCGTAGTAGGAGGATTTGGTGACTTCTGCGCACCTCCGCCTACCCACCACCCTCCCTTCGCCGACCTTCCGCCGGATGGATCCTCACTTCTGCCTCTAACGGGATGGTTTTCTGTTGGCCATGTTCTTTGCACGTGTGTTCTTTGACAGTTGCACCCACGTGTTTCGCTCGGGATGGTAGTAGGAGGATTTGGTGACTTCTGCGCACCTCCGCCTACCCACCACCCTCCCTCCGCCGACCTTCCGCCGGATGGATCCTCACTTCTGCCTCTAACGGGATGGTTTTCTGTTGGCCATGTTCTTTGCACGTGTGTTCTTTGAGAGTTGCAACCACGTGTTTCCCCCGGGATGGTATTCTGTTGGCCATGTTCTTTGCAAGTGTGTTCTTTGACAGTTGCAACCACGTGTTTCCCTCGGGATGGAAAAATTGTTTAATGGAAATATAAATAGATAAAAACCAAATAAAGTAATAATTCGTGTATATTCAATTAGAGTTTATAACAAAGAGAGAAATACAACTTTAAGTACCCTCCATAAGAATTATAGCATGTGCTTCTTCGCCCGTAATGACTAGCTGGTCTTGACGTTGTCTACCGTGGTGACTCGTTCACGTTGCAGTTTCGTAACACATTCGTTCATTAACATAACGGTTGGAAAGTGTTATATTGCCGGTATTATGACCTGCGGCAGGCTGCCTATACGTGTCCTACATAGCGGACATACCAGAGGCAATCTGATAGGAGTTTCTACTTCATTACCGTCAGGTAGAAGTACCTTATGGAACAGATCGGTGTCTACAAAGTTTTCGGCACAATCTCGGCACATAGTTATGTGACCGCAAGGAACACACAGTCGGGACGGGCGATTGGTGAAACAAGCGCAGCACTTGAAAACTGCGTCTGACGGGACACAATCCTCTCGGGTGCCCTCGAGACTCTGACGAAGCTCCAACTTTTGTTTCTCAATGTTTTCATTCGCTGGAAAGCTGTTTTCTCCTTCCATTTCACGAAATGGGTGTTGCAGGTCCACATCCATATGTACATCGCCGTTCCCCAATACGTCAACATCTATAATCGATTCTTCTTGTTCTATTTCACAAAATGGATAGTGCAGTTCTATATCCATCGGTTAAGCGATGTTCTCGAACTCGTCGATATCCATACTCGTACCTGCTCCGTCCATTTCACAGCCCCTAATGCCTGTTGTCACTACCTCTCTTACTATATATACTCTTTGGTAAGTCGAGTTAAGGTTCTCGACCCTGACCAAGTTAGCAAAGGTAAGGTGTGTATCGGGACTGCTAAAGGACGTCTTACAGGCCTAGTCACATTGCAAGTGGCGGGCGTGGCAGGATGTATAAAACAACAAGTAGGAGGATTTGGTGACTTCTGCGCACCTCCGCCTACCCACCACCCTCCCTTCGCCGACCTTCCGCCGGATGGATCCTCACTTCTGCCTCTAACGGGATGGTTTTCTGTTGGCCATGTTCTTTGCACGTGTGTTCTTTGACAGTTGCACCCACGTGTTTCCCTCGGGATAGTAGTAGGAGGATTTGGTGACTTCTGCGCACCTCCGCCTACCCACCACCCTCCCTCCGCCGACCTTCCGCCGGATGGATCCTCACTTCTGCCTCTAACGGGATGGTTTTCTGTTGGCCATGTTCTTTGCACGTGTGTTCTTTGAGAGTTGCAACCACGTGTTTCCCCCGGGATGGTATTCTGTTGGCCATGTTCTTTGCAAGTGTGTTCTTTGACAGTTGCAACCACGTGTTTCCCTCGGGATGGAAAAATTGTTTAATGGAGATATAAATAGATAAAAACCAAATAAAGTAATAATTCGTGTATATTCAATTAGGGTTTATAACAAAGAGAGAAATACAACTTTAAGTACCCTCCATAAGAATTATAGCATGTGCTTCTTCGCCCGTAATGACTAGCTGGTCTTGACGTTGTCTACCGTGGTGACTCGTTCACGTTGCAGTTTCGTAACACATTCGTTCGTTAACAAAACGGTTGGAAAGTGTTATATTGCCGGTATTATGACCTGCGGCAGGCTGCCTATACGTGTCCTACATAGCGGACATATCAGAGGCAATCTGATAGGAGTTTCTACTTCATTACCGTCAGGTAGAAGTACCTTATGGAACAGATCGGTGTCTACAAAGTTTTCGGCACAATCTCGGCACATAGTTATGTGACCGCAAGGAACACACAGTCGGGACGGGCGATTGGTGAAACAAGCGCAGCACTTGAAAACTGCGTCTGACGGGACACAATCCTCTCGGGTGCCCTCGAGACTCTGACGAAGCTCCAACTTTTGTTTCTCAACGTTTTCATTCGCTGGAAAGCTGTTTTCTCCTTCCATTTCACGAAATGGGTGTTGCAGGTCCACATCCATATGTTCATCGCCGTTCCCCAATACGTCAACATCTATAATCGATTCTTCTTGTTCTGTTTCACAAAATGGATAGTGCAGTTCTATATCCATCGGTTCAGCGATGTTCTCGAACTCGTCGATATCCATACTCGTACCTGCTCCGTCCATTTCACCGCTCCTAATGCCTGTTGTCACTACCTCTCTTACTATATATACTCTTTGGTAAGTCGAGTTAAGGTTCTCGACCCTGACCAAGTTAGCAAAGGTAAGGTGTGTATCGGGACTGCTAAAGGACGTCTTACAGGCCTAGTCACATTGCAAGTGGCGGGCGTGGCAGGATGTATAAAACAACAAACAACTGTTGCAACCGTGGTTGCAACTGTCAAAGAACACACGTGCAAAGTACATGGTCAACAGAAAACCATCCCGTTAGAGGCAGAAGTGAGGATCCATCCGGCGGAAGGTCGGCGGAGGGAGGGTGGTGGGTAGGCGGAGGTGCGCAGAAGTCAGCAAACCCTCCTACCAAATCCCTCTGCCGACCTTCCGCCGGATGGATCCTCTTTTCTGCCTCTAACGGGATGGTTTTCTGTTGGCCATGTTCTTTGCACGTGTGTTCTTTGACAGTTGCACCCACGTGTTTCCCTCGGGATGGTAGTAGGAGGATTTGGTGACTTCTGCGCACCTCCGCCTACCCACCACCCTCCCTCTGCCGACCTTCCGCCGGATTGTTCCTCACTTCTGCCTCTAACGGGATGGTTTTCTGTTGGCCATGTTCTTTGCACGTGTGTTCTTTGAGAGTTGCAACCACGTGTTTCCCTCGGGATGGTTTTCTGTTGGCCATGTTCTTTGCAAGTGTGTTCTTTGACAGTTGCAACCACGTGTTTCCCTCGGGATGGAAAAAATGTTTAATGGAAATATAAATAGATAAAAACCAAATAAAGTAATAATTCGTGTTTATTCAATTCGAGTTTATAACAAAGAGAGAAATACAACTTTAAGTACCCTCCATAAGAATTATAGCATGTGCTTCTTCGCCCGTAATGACTAGCTGGTCTTGACGTTGTCTACCGTGGTGACTCGTTCACGTTGCAGTTTCGTAACACATTCGTTCATTAACAAAACGGTTGGAAAGTGTTATATTGCCGGTATTATGACCTGCGGCAGGCTGCCTATACGTGTCCTACATAGCGGACATATCAGAGGCAATCTGATAGGAGTTTCTACTTCATTACCGTCAGGTAGAAGTACCTTATGGAACAGATCGGTGTCTACAAAGTTTTCGGCACAATCTCGGCACATAGTTATGTGACCGCAAGGAACACACAGTCGGGACGGGCGATTGGTGAAACAAGCGCAGCACTTGAAAACTGCGTCTGACGGGACACAATCCTCTCGGGTGCCCTCGAGACTCTGACGAAGCTCCAACTTTTGTTTCTCAATGTTTTCATTCGCTGGAAAGCTGTTGTCTCCTTCCATTTCACGAAATGGGTGTTGCAGGTCCACATCCATATGTTCATCGCCGTTCCCCAATACGTCAACATCTATAATCGATTCTTCTTGTTCTATTTCACAAAATGGATAGTGCAGTTCTATATCCATCGGTTCAGCGATGTTCTCGAACTCGTCGATATCCATACTCGTACCTGCTCCGTCCATTTCACCGCTCCTAATGCCTGTTGTCACTACCTCTCTTACTATATATACTCTTTGGTAAGTCGAGTTAAGGTTCTCGACCCTGACCAAGTTGGCAAAGGTAAGGTGTGTATCGGGACTGCTGAAGGACGTCTTACAGGCCTAGTCACATTGCAAGTGGCGGGCGTGTTAGGATGTATAAAACAACAAGTAGGAGGATTTGGTGACTTCTGCGCACCTCCGCCTACCCACCACCCTCCCTCCGCCGACCTTCCGCCGGATGGATCCTCACTTCTGCCTCTAACGGGATGGTTTTCTGTTGGCCATGTTCTTTCCACGTGTGTTCTTTGACAGTTGCACCCACGTGTTTCCCTCGGGATGGTAGTAGGAGGATTTGGTGACTTCTGCGCACCTCCGCCTACCCACCACCCTCCCTCCGCCGACCTTCCGCCGGATGGATCCTCACTTCTGCCTCTAACGGGATGGTTTTCTGTTGGCCATGTTCTTTGCACGTGTGTTCTTTGACAGTTGCACCCACGTGTTTCCCTCGGGATGGTAGTAGGAGGATTTGGTGACTTCTGCGCACCTCCGCCTACCCACCACCCTCCCTCCGCCGACCTTCCGCCGGATGGATCCTCACTTCTGTCTCTAACGGGATGGTTTTCTGTTGGCCATGTTCTTTGCACGTGTGTTCTTTGACAGTTGCACCCACGTGTTTCCCTCGGGATGGTAGTAGGAGGATTTGGTGACTTCTGCGCACCTCCGCCTACCCACCACCCTCCCTCCGCCGACCTTCCGCCGGATGGATCCTCACTTCTGCCTCTAACGGGATGGTTTTCTGTTGGCCATGTTCTTTGCACGTGTGTTCTTTGAGAGTTGCAACCACGTATTTCCCTCGGGATGGTTTTCTGTTGGCCATGTTCTTTGCAAGTGTGTTCTTTGACAGTTGCAACCACGTGTTTCCCTCGGGATGGAAAAATTGTTTAATGGAAATATAAATAGATAAAAACCAAATAAAGTAATAATTCGTGTATATTCAATTAGAGTTTATAACAAAGAGAGAAATACAACTTTAAGTACCCTCCATAAGAATTATAGCATGTGCTTCTTCGCCCGTAATGACTAGCTGGTCTTGACGTTGTCTACCGTGGTGACTCGTTCACGTTGCAGTTTCGTAACACATTCGTTCATTAACATAACGGTTGGAAAGTGTTATATTGCCGGTATTATGACCTGCGGCAGGCTGCCTATACGTGTCCTACATAGCGGACATACCAGAGGCAATCTGATAGGAGTTTCTACTTCATTACCGTCAGGTAGAAGTACCTTATGGAACAGATCGGTGTCTACAAAGTTTTCGGCACAATCTCGGCACATAGTTATGTGACCGCAAGGAACACACAGTCGGGACGGGCGATTGGTGAAACAAGCGCAGCACTTGAAAACTGCGTCTGACGGGACACAATCCTCTCGGGTGCCCTCGAGACTCTGACGAAGCTCCAACTTTTGTTTCTCAATGTTTTCATTCGCTGGAAAGCTGTTTTCTCCTTCCATTTCACGAAATGGGTGTTGCAGGTCCACATCCATATGTACATCGCCGTTCCCCAATACGTCAACATCTATAATCGATTCTTCTTGTTCTATTTCACAAAATGGATAGTGCAGTTCTATATCCATCGGTTCAGCGATGTTCTCGAACTCGTCGATATCCATACTCGTACCTGCTCCGTCCATTTCACAGCCCCTAATGCCTGTTGTCACTACCTCTCTTACTATATATACTCTTTGGTAAGTCGAGTTAAGGTTCTCGACCCTGACCAAGTTAGCAAAGGTAAGGTGTGTATCGGGACTGCTAAAGGACGTCTTACAGGCCTAGTCACATTGCAAGTGGCGGGCGTGTAGTAGGAGGATTTGGTGACTTCTGCGCACCTCCGCCTACCCACCACCGTCCCTTCGCCGACCTTCCGCCGGATGGATCCTCACTTCTGCCTCTAACGGGATGGTTTTCTGTTGGCCATGTTCTTTGCACGTGTGTTCTTTGACAGTTGCACCCACGTGTTTCCCTCGGGATGGTAGTAGGAGGATTTGGTGACTTCTGCGCACCTCCGCCTACCCACCACCCTCCCTCCGCCGACCTTCCGCCGGATGGATCCTCACTTCTGCCTCTAACGGGATGGTTTTCTGTTGGCCATGTTCTTTGCACGTGTGTTCTTTGAGAGTTGCAACCACGTGTTTCCCCCGGGATGGTATTCTGTTGGCCATGTTCTTTGCAAGTGTGTTCCTTTACAGTTGCAACCACGTGTTTCCCTCGGGATGGAAAAATTGTTTAATGGAAATATAAATAGATAAAAACCAAATAAAGTAATAATTCGTGTATATTCCATTAGGGTTTATAACAAAGAGAGAAATACAACTTTAAGTACCCTCCATAAGAATTATAGCATGTGCTTCTTCGCCCGTAATGACTAGCTGGTCTTGACGTTGTCTACCGTGGTGACTCGTTCACGTTGCAGTTTCGTAACACATTCGTTCGTTAACAAAACGGTTGGAAAGTGTTATATTGCCGGTATTATGACCTGCGGCAGGCTGCCTATACGTGTCCTACATAGCGGACATATCAGAGGCAATCTGATAGGAGTTTCTACTTCATTACCGTCAGGTAGAAGTACCTTATGGAACAGATCGGTGTCTACAAAGTTTTCGGCACAATCTCGGCACATAGTTATGTGACCGCAAGGAACACACAGTCGGGACGGGCGATTGGTGAAACAAGCGCAGCACTTGAAAACTGCGTCTGACGGGACACAATCCTCTCGGGTGCCCTCGAGACTCTGACGAAGCTCCAACTTTTGTTTCTCAACGTTTTCATTCGCTGGAAAGCTGTTTTCTCCTTCCATTTCACGAAATGGGTGTTGCAGGTCCACATCCATATGTTCATCGCCGTTCCCCAATACGTCAACATCTATAATCGATTCTTCTTGTTCTATTTCACAAAATGGATAGTGCAGTTCTATATCCATCGGTTCAGCGATGTTCTCGAACTCGTCGATATCCATACTCGTACCTGCTCCGTCCATTTCACCGCTCCTAATGCCTGTTGTCACTACCTCTCTTACTATATATACTCTTTGGTAAGTCGAGTTAAGGTTCTCGACCCTGACCAAGTTAGCAAAGGTAAGGTGTGTATCGGGACTGCTAAAGGACGTCTTACAGGCCTAGTCACATTGCAAGTGGCGGGCGTGGCAGGATGTATAAAACAACAAACAACTGTTGCAACCGTGGTTGCAACTGTCAAAGAACACACGTGCAAAGTACATGGCCAACAGAAAACCATCCCGTTAGAGGCAGAAGTGAGGATCCATCCGGCGGAAGGTCGGCGGAGGGAGGGTGGTGGGTAGGCGGAGGTGCGCAGAAGTCACCAAACCCTCCTACCAAATCCCTCCGCCGACCTTCCGCCGTATGGATCCTCACTTCTGCCTCTAACGGGATGGTTTTCTGTTGGCCATGTTCTTTGCACGTGTGTTCTTTGACAGTTGCACCCACGTGTTTCCCTCGGGATGGTAGTAGGAGGATTTGGTGACTTCTGCGCACCTCCGCCTACCCACCACCCTCCCTCCGCCGACCTTCCGCCGGATTGTTCCTCACTTCTGCCTCTAACGGGATGGTTTTCTGTTGGCCATGTTCTTTGCACGTGTGTTCTTTGAGAGTTGCAACCACGTGTTTCCCTCGGGATGGTTTTCTGTTGGCCATGTTCTTTGCAAGTGTGTTCTTTGACAGTTGCAACCACGTGTTTCCCTCGGGATGGAAAAATTGTTTAATGGAAATATAAATAGATAAAAACCAAATAAAGTAATAATTCGTGTTTATTCAATTCGAGTTTATAACAAAGAGAGAAATACAACTTTAAGTACCCTCCATAAGAATTATAGCATGTGCTTCTTCGCCCGTAATGACTAGCTGGTCTTGACGTTGTCTACCGTGGTGACTCGTTCACGTTGCAGTTTCGTAATACATTCGTTCATTAACAAAACGGTTGGAAAGTGTTATATTGCCGGTATTATGACCTGCGGCAGGCTGCCTATACGTGTCCTACATAGCGGACATATCAGAGGCAATCTGATAGGAGTTTCTACTTCATTACCGTCAGGTAGAAGTACCTTATGGAACAGATCGGTGTCTACAAAGTTTTCGGCACAATCTCGGCACATAGTTATGTGACCGCAAGGAACACACAGTCGGGACGGGCGATTGGTGAAACAAGCGCAGCACTTGAAAACTGCGTCTGACGGGACACAATCCTCTCGGGTGCCCTCGAGACTCTGACGAAGCTCCAACTTTTGTTTCTCAATGTTTTCATTCGCTGGAAAGCTGTTTTCTCCTTCCATTTCACGAAATGGGTGTTGCAGGTCCACATCCATATGTTCATCGCCGTTCCCCAATACGTCAACATCTATAATCGATTCTTCTTGTTCTATTTCACAAAATGGATAGTGCAGTTCTATATCCATCGGTTCAGCGATGTTCTCGAACTCGTCGATATCCATACTCGTACCTGCTCCGTCCATTTCACCGCTCCTAATGCCTGTTGTCACTACCTCTCTTACTATATATACTCTTTGGTAAGTCGAGTTAAGGTTCTCGACCCTGACCAAGTTGGCAAAGGTAAGGTGTGTATCGGGACTGCTAAAGGACGTCTTACAGGCCTAGTCACATTGCAAGTGGCGGGCGTGGCAGGATGTATAAAACCACAAGTAGGAGGATTTGGTGACTTCTGCGCACCTCCGCCTACCCACCACCCTCCCTCCGCCGACCTTCCGCCGGATGGATCCTTACTTCTGCCTGTAACGGGATGGTTTTCTGTTGGCCATGTTCTTTCCACGTGTGTTCTTTGACAGTTGCACCCACGTGTTTCCCTCGGGATGGTAGTAGGAGGATTTGGTGACTTCTGCGCACCTCCGCCTACCCACCACCCTCCCTCCGCCGACCTTCCGCCGGATGGATCCTCACTTCTGCCTCTAACGGGATGGTTTTCTGTTGGCCATGTTCTTTGCACGTGTGTTCTTTGACAGTTGCACCCACGTGTTTCCCTCGGGATGGTAGTAGGAGGATTTGGTGACTTCTGCGCACCTCCGTCTACCCACCACCCTCCCTCCGCCGACCTTCCGCCGGATGGATCCTCACTTCTGTCTCTAACGGAATGGTTTTCTGTTGGCCATGTTCTTTGCACGTGTGTTCTTTGACAGTTGCACCCACGTGTTTCCCTCGGGATGGTAGTAGGAGGATTTGGTGACTTCTGCGCACCTCCGCCTACCCACCACCCTCCCTCCGCCGACCTTCCGCCGGATGGATCCTCACTTCTGCCTCTAACGGGATGGTTTTCTGTTGGCCATGTTCTTTGCACGTGTGTTCTTTGAGAGTTGCAACCACGTATTTCCCTCGGGATGGTTTTCTGTTGGCCATGTTCTTTGCAAGTGTGTTCTTTGACAGTTGCAACCACGTGTTTCCCTCGGGATGGAAAAATTGTTTAATGGAAATATAAATAGATAAAAACCAAATAAAGTAATAATTCGTGTTTATTCAATTCGAGTTTATAACAAAGAGAGAAATACAACTTTAAGTACCCTCCATAAGAATTATAGCATGTGCTTCTTCGCCCGTAATGACTAGCTGGTCTTGACGTTGTCTACCGTGGTGACTCGTTCACGTTGCAGTTTCGTAACACATTCGTTCATTAACAAAACGGTTGGAAAGTGTTATATTGCCGGTATTATGACCTGCGGCAGGCTGCCTATACGTGTCCTACATAGCGGACATATCAGAGGCAATCTGATAGGAGTTTCTACTTCATTACCGTCAGGTAGAAGTACCTTATGGAACAGATCGGTGTCTACAAAGTTTTCGGCACAATCTCGGCACGTAGTTATGTGACCGCAAGGAACACACAGTCGGGACGGGCGATTGGTGAAACAAGCGCAGCACTTGAAAACTGCGTCTGACGGGACACAATCCTCTCGGGTGCCCTCGAGACTCTGACGAAGCTCCAACTTTTGTTTCTCAATGTTTTCATTCGCTGGAAAGCTGTTTTCTCCTTCCATTTCACGAAATGGGTGTTGCAGGTCCACATCCATATGTTCATCGCCGTTCCCCAATACGTCAACATCTATAATCGATTCTTCTTGTTCTATTTCACAAAATGGATAGTGCAGTTCTATATGCATCGGTTCAGCGATTTTCTCGAACTCGTCGATATCCATACTCGTACCTGCTCCGTCCATTTCACAGCTCCTAATGCCTGTTGTCACTACCTCTTTTACTATATATACTCTTTGGTAAGTCGAGTTAAGGTTCTCGACCCTGACCAAGTTAGCAAAGGTAAGGTGTGTATCGGGACTGCTAAAGGACGTCTTACAGGCCTAGTCACATTGCAAGTGGCGGGCGTGGCAGTATGTATAAAACAACAAACAACTGTTGCAACCGTGGTTGCAACTGTCAAAGAACACAAGTGCAAAGAACATGGCCAACAGAAAACCATCCCGTTAGAGGCAGAAGTGAGGATCCATCCGGCGGAAGGTCGGCGGAGGGAGGGTGGTGGGTAGGCGGAGGTGCGCAGAAGTCACCAAACCCTCCTACCAAATCCCTCCGCCGACCTTCCGCCGGATGGATCCTCACTTCTGCCTCTAACGGGATGGTTTTCTGTTGGCCATGTTCTTTGCACGTGTGTTCTTTGAGAGTTGCAACCACGTATTTCCCTCGGGATGGTTTTCTGTTGGCCATGTTCTTTGCAAGTTTGTTCTTTGACAGTTGCAACCACGTGTTTCCCTCGGGATGGAAAAATTGTTTAATGGAAATATAAATAGATAAAAACCAAATAAAGTAATAATTCGTGTTTATTCAATTCGAGTTTATAACAAAGAGAGAAATACAACTTGAAGTTCCCTCCATAAGAATTATAGCATGTGCTTCTTCGCCCGTAATGACTAGCTGGTCTTGACGTTGTCTACCGTGGTGACTTGTTCACGTTGCAGTTTCGTAACACATTCGTTCATTAACAAAACGGTTGGAAAGTGTTATATTGCCGGTATTATGACCTGCGGCAGGCTGCGTATACGTGTCCTACATAGCGGACATATCAGAGGCAATCTGATAGGAGTTTCTACTTCATTACCGTCAGTTATAAGTACCTTATGGAACAGATCGGTGTCTACAAAGTTTTCGGCACAATCTCGGCACATAGTTATGTGACCGCAAGGAACACACAGTCGGGACGGGCGATTGGTGAAACAAGCGCAGCACTTGAAAACTGCGTCTGACGGGACACAATCCTCTCGGGTGCCCTCGAGACTCTGACGAAGCTCCAACTTTTGTTTCTCAATGTTTTCATTCGCTGGAAAGCTGTTTTCTCCTTCCATTTCACGAAATGGGTGTTGCAGGTCCACATCCAT
Organism: Allygus modestus; assembly: GCA_963675035.1. Lineage (NCBI taxonomy): Eukaryota > Metazoa > Arthropoda > Insecta > Hemiptera > Cicadellidae > Allygus > Allygus modestus. The sequence continues at coordinate 60,645,543 of OY776115.1, read as the reverse complement.
ATGTACATCGCCGTTCCCCAATACGTCAACATCTATAATCGATTCTTCTTGTTCTATTTCACAAAATAGATAGTGCAGTTCTATATCCATCGGTTCAGCGATGTTCTCGAACTCGTCGATATCCATACTCGTACCTGCTCCGTCCATTTCACAGCTCCTAATGCCTGTTGTCACTACCTCTCTTACTATATATACTCTTTGGTAAGTCGAGTTAAGGTTCTCGACCCTGACCAAGTTAGCAAAGGTAAGGTGTGTATCGGGACTGCTAAAGGACGTCTTACAGGCCTAGTCACATTGCAAGTGGCGGGCGTGGCAGGATGTATAAAACAACAAGTAGGAGGATTTGGTGACTTCTGCGCACCTCCGCCTACCCACCACCCTCCCTCCGCCGACCTTCCGCCGGATGGATCCTCACTTCTGCCTCTAACGGGATGGTTTTCTGTTGGCCATGTTCTTTGCACGTGTGTTCTTTGACAGTTGCACCCACGTGTTTCCCTCGGGATGGTAGTAGGAGGATTTGGTGACTTCTGCGCACCTCCGCCTACCCACCACCCTCCCTCCGCCGACCTTCCGCCGGATGGATCCTCACTTCTGTCTCTAACGGAATGGTTTTCTGTTGGCCATGTTCTTTGCACGTGTGTTCTTTGACAGTTGCACCCACGTGTTTCCCTCGGGATGGTAGTAGGAGGATTTGGTGACTTCTGCGCACCTCCGCCTACCCACCACCCTCCCTCCGCCGACCTTCCGCCGGATGGATCCTCACTTCTGCCTCTAACGGGATGGTTTTCTGTTGGCCATGTTCTTTGCACGTGTGTTCTTTGAGAGTTGCAACCACGTATTTCCCTCGGGATGGTTTTCTGTTGGCCATGTTCTTTGCAAGTGTGTTCTTTGACAGTTGCAACCACGTGTTTCCCTCGGGATGGAAAAATTGTTTAATGGAAATATAAATAGATAAAAACCAAATAAAGTAATAATTCGTGTTTATTCAATTCGAGTTTATAACAAAGAGAGAAATACAACTTTAAGTACCCTCCATAAGAATTATAGCATGTGCTTCTTCGCCCGTAATGACTAGCTGGTCTTGACGTTGTCTACCGTGGTGACTCGTTCACGTTGCAGTTTCGTAACACATTCGTTCATTAACAAAACGGTTGGAAAGTGTTATATTGCCGGTATTATGACCTGCGGCAGGCTGCCTATACGTGTCCTACATAGCGGACATATCAGAGGCAATCTGATAGGAGTTTCTACTTCATTACCGTCAGGTAGAAGTACCTTATGGAACAGATCGGTGTCTACAAAGTTTTCGGCACAATCTCGGCACGTAGTTATGTGACCGCAAGGAACACACAGTCGGGACGGGCGATTGGTGAAACAAGCGCAGCACTTGAAAACTGCGTCTGACGGGACACAATCCTCTCGGGTGCCCTCGAGACTCTGACGAAGCTCCAACTTTTGTTTCTCAATGTTTTCATTCGCTGGAAAGCTGTTTTCTCCTTCCATTTCACGAAATGGGTGTTGCAGGTCCACATCCATATGTTCATCGCCGTTCCCCAATACGTCAACATCTATAATCGATTCTTCTTGTTCTATTTCACAAAATGGATAGTGCAGTTCTATATGCATCGGTTCAGCGATTTTCTCGAACTCGTCGATATCCATACTCGTACCTGCTCCGTCCATTTCACAGCTCCTAATGCCTGTTGTCACTACCTCTTTTACTATATATACTCTTTGGTAAGTCGAGTTAAGGTTCTCGACCCTGACCAAGTTAGCAAAGGTAAGGTGTGTATCGGGACTGCTAAAGGACGTCTTACAGGCCTAGTCACATTGCAAGTGGCGGGCGTGGCAGTATGTATAAAACAACAAACAACTGTTGCAACCGTGGTTGCAACTGTCAAAGAACACAAGTGCAAAGAACATGGCCAACAGAAAACCATCCCGTTAGAGGCAGAAGTGAGGATCCATCCGGCGGAAGGTCGGCGGAGGGAGGGTGGTGGGTAGGCGGAGGTGCGCAGAAGTCACCAAACCCTCCTACCAAATCCCTCCGCCGACCTTCCGCCGGATGGATCCTCACTTCTGCCTCTAACGGGATGGTTTTCTGTTGGCCATGTTCTTTGCACGTGTGTTCTTTGAGAGTTGCAACCACGTATTTCCCTCGGGATGGTTTTCTGTTGGCCATGTTCTTTGCAAGTTTGTTCTTTGACAGTTGCAACCACGTGTTTCCCTCGGGATGGAAAAATTGTTTAATGGAAATATAAATAGATAAAAACCAAATAAAGTAATAATTCGTGTTTATTCAATTCGAGTTTATAACAAAGAGAGAAATACAACTTGAAGTTCCCTCCATAAGAATTATAGCATGTGCTTCTTCGCCCGTAATGACTAGCTGGTCTTGACGTTGTCTACCGTGGTGACTTGTTCACGTTGCAGTTTCGTAACACATTCGTTCATTAACAAAACGGTTGGAAAGTGTTATATTGCCGGTATTATGACCTGCGGCAGGCTGCGTATACGTGTCCTACATAGCGGACATATCAGAGGCAATCTGATAGGAGTTTCTACTTCATTACCGTCAGTTATAAGTACCTTATGGAACAGATCGGTGTCTACAAAGTTTTCGGCACAATCTCGGCACATAGTTATGTGACCGCAAGGAACACACAGTCGGGACGGGCGATTGGTGAAACAAGCGCAGCACTTGAAAACTGCGTCTGACGGGACACAATCCTCTCGGGTGCCCTCGAGACTCTGACGAAGCTCCAACTTTTGTTTCTCAATGTTTTCATTCGCTGGAAAGCTGTTTTCTCCTTCCATTTCACGAAATGGGTGTTGCAGGTCCACATCCATATGTACATCGCCGTTCCCCAATACGTCAACATCTATAATCGATTCTTCTTGTTCTATTTCACAAAATAGATAGTGCAGTTCTATATCCATCGGTTCAGCGATGTTCTCGAACTCGTCGATATCCATACTCGTACCTGCTCCGTCCATTTCACAGCTCCTAATGCCTGTTGTCACTACCTCTCTTACTATATATACTCTTTGGTAAGTCGAGTTAAGGTTATCGACCCTGACCAAGTTAGCAAAGGTAAGGTGTGTATCGGGACTGCTAAAGGACGTCTTACAGGCCTAGTCACATTGCAAGTGGCGGGCGTGGCAGGATGTATAAAACAACAAGTAGGAGGATTTGGTGACTTCTGCGCACCTCCGCCTACCCACCACCCTCCCTCCGCCGACCTTCCGCCGGATGGATCCTCACTTCTGCCTCTAACGGGATGGTTTTCTGTTGGCCATGTTCTTTGCACGTGTGTTCCTTGACAGTTGCACCCACGTGTTTCCCTCGGGATGGTAGTAGGAGGATTTGGTGACTTCTGCGCACCTCCGCCTACCCACCACCCTCCCTCCGCCGACCTTCCGCCGGATGGATCCTCACTTCTGCCTCTAACGGGATGGTTTTCTGTTGGCCATGTTCTTTGCACGTGTGTTCTTTGAGAGTTGCAACCACGTGTTTCCCCCGGGATGGTTTTCTGTTGGCCATGTTCTTTGCAAGTGTGTTCTTTGACAGTTGCAACCACGTGTTTCCCTCGGGATGGAAAAATTGTTTAATGGAAATATAAATAGATAAAAACCAAATAAAGTAATAATAAAGTAATGTGTGATTGGACAGTTGCAACCACGTGTTTCCCTCGGGATGGAAAAATTGTTTAATGGAAATATAAATAGATAAAAACCAAATAAAGTAATAATTCGTGTTTATTCAATTCGAGTTTATAACAAAGAGAGAAATACAACTTTAAGTACCCTCCATAAGAATTATAGCATGTGCTTCTTCGCCCGTAATGACTAGCTGGTCTTGACGTTTTCTACCGTGGTGACTCGTTCACGTTGCAGTTTCGTAACACATTCGTTCATTAACAAAACGGTTGGAAAGTGTTATATTGCCGGTATTATGACCTGCGGCAGGCTGCCTATACGTGTCCTACATAGCGGACATATCAGAGGCAATCTGATAGGAGTTTCTACTTCATTACCGTCAGGTAGAAGTACCTTATGGAACAGATCGGTGTCTACAAAGTTTTCGGCACAATCTCGGCACATAGTTATGTGACCGCAAGGAACACACAGTCGGGACGGGCGATTGGTGAAACAAGCGCAGCACTTGAAAACTGCGTCTGACGGGACACAATCCTCTCGGGTGCCCTCGAGACTCTGACGAAGCTCCAACTTTTGTTTCTCAATGTTTTCATTCGCTGGAAAGCTGTTTTCTCCTTCCATTTTACGAAATGGGTGTTGCAGGTCCACATCCATATGTACATCGCCGTTCCCCAATACGTCAACATCTATAATCGATTCTTCTTGTTCTATTTCACAAAATGGATAGTGCAGTTCTATATCCATCGGTTCAGCGATGTTCTCGAACTCGTCGATATCCATACTCGTACCTGCTCCGTCCATTTCACAGCTCCTAATGCCTGTTGTCACTACCTCTCTTACTATATATACTCTTTGGTAAGTCGAGTTAAGGTTCTCGACCCTGACCAAGTTAGCAAAGGTAAGGTGTGTATCGGGACTGCTAAAGGACGTCTTACAGGCCTAGTCACATTGCAAGTGGCGGGCGTGGCAGGATGTATAAAACAACAAGTAGGAGGATTTGGTGACTTCTGCGCACCTCCGCCTACCCACCACCCTCCCTCCGCCGACCATCCGCCGGATGGATCCTCACTTCTGCCTCTAACGGGATGGTTTTCTGTTGGCCATGTTCTTTGCACGTGTGTTCTTTGACAGTTGCACCCACGTGTTTCCCTCGGGATGGTAGTAGGAGGATTTGGTGACTTCTGCGCACCTCCGCCTACCCACCACCCTCCCTCCGCCGACCTTCCGCCGGATGGATCCTCACTTCTGCCTCTAACGGGATGGTTTTCTGTTGGCCATGTTCTTTGCAAGTGTGTTCTTTGACAGTTGCAACCACGTGTTTCCCTCGGGATGGAAAAATTGTTTAATGGAAATATAAATAGATAAAAACCAAATAAAGTAATAATAAAGTAATGTGTGATTGGACAGTTGCAACCACGTGTTTCCCTCGGGATGGAAAAATTGTTTAATGGAAATATAAATAGATAAAAACCAAATAAAGTAATAATTCGTGTTTATTCAATTCGAGTTTATAACAAAGAGAGAAATACAACTTTAAGTATCCTCCATAAAAATTATAGCATGTGCTTCTTCGCCCGTATTGACTAGCTGGTCTTGACGTTGTCTACCGTGGTGACTCGTTCACGTTGCAGTTTCGTAACACATTCGTTCATTAACAAAACGGTTGGAAAGTGTTATATTGCCGGTATTATGACCTGCGGCAGGCTGCCTATACGTGTCCTACATAGCGGACATATCAGAGGCAATCTGATAGGAGTTTCTACTTCATTACCGTCAGGTAGAAGTACCTTATGGAACAGATCGGTGTCTACAAAGTTTTCGGCACAATCTCGGCACATAGTTATGTGACCGCAAGGAACACACAGTCGGGACGGGCGATTGGTGAAACAAGCGCAGCACTTGAAAACTGCGTCTGATGGGACACAATCCTCTCGGGTGCCCTCGAGACTCTGACGAAGCTCCAACTTTTGTTTCTCAATGTTTTCATTCGCTGGAAAGCTGTTTTCTCCTTCCATTTCACGAAATGGGTGTTGCAGGTCCACATCCATATGTTCATCGCCGTTCCCCAATACGTCAACATATATAATCGATTCTTCTTGTTCTATTTCACAAAATGGATAGTGCAGTTCTATATCCATCGGTTCAGCGATGTTCTCGAACTCGTCGATATCCATACTAGTACCTGCTCCGTCCATTTCACAGCTCCTAATGCCTGTTGTCACTACCTCTCTTACTATATATACTCTTTGGTAAGTCGAGTTAAGGTTCTCGACCCTGACCAAGTTAGCAAAGGTAAGGTGTTTATCGGGACTGCTAAAGGACGTCTTACAGGCCTAGTCACATTGCAAGTGGCGGGCGTGGCAGGATGTATAAAACAACAAGTAGGAGGATTTGGTGACTTCTGCGCACCTCCGCCTTCCCACCACCCTCCGTCCGCCGACCTTCCGCCGGATGGATCCTCACTTCTGCCTCTAACGGGATGGTTTTCTGTTGGCCATGTTCTTTGCACGTGTGTTCTTTGAGAGTTGCAACCACGTATTTCCCTCGGGATGGTTTTCTGTTGGCCATGTTCTTTGCAAGTGTGTTCTTTGACAGTTGCAACCACGTGTTTCCCTCGGGATGGAAAAATTGTTTAATGGAAATATAAATAGATAAAAACCAAATAAAGTAATAATTCGTGTTTATTCAATTCGAGTTTATAACAAAGAGAGAAATACAACTTTAAGTACCCTCCATAAGAATTATAGCATGTGCTTCTTCGCCCGTAATGACTAGCTGGTCTTGACGTTGTCTACCGTGGTGACTCGTTCACGTTGCAGTTTCGTAACACATTCGTTCATTAACAAAACGGTTGGAAAGTGTTATATTGCCGGTATTATGACCTGCGGCAGGCTGCCTATACGTGTCCTACATAGCGGACATATCAGAGGCAATCTGATAGGAGTTTCTACTTCATTACCGTCAGGTAGAAGTACCTTATGGAACAGATCGGTGTCTACAAAGTTTTCGGCACAATCTCGGCACATAGTTATGTGACCGCAAGGAACACACAGTCGGGACGGGCGATTGGTGAAACAAGCGCAGCACTTGAAAACTGCGTCTGACGGGACACAATCCTCTCGGGTGCCCTCGAGACTCTGACGAAGCTCCAACTTTTGTTTCTCAATGTTTTCATTCGCTGGAAAGCTGTTTTCTCCTTCCATTTCACGAAATGGGTGTTGCAGGTCCACATCCATATGTACATAGCCGTTCCCCAATACGTCAACATCTATAATCGATTCTTCTTGTTCTATTTCACAAAATGGATAGTGCAGTTCTATATCCATCGGTTCAGCGATGTTCTCGAACTCGTCGATATCCATACTCGTACCTGCTCCGTCCATTTCACAGCTCCTAATGCCTGTTGTCACTACCTCTCTTACTATATATACTCTTTGGTAAGTCGAGTTAAGGTTCTCGACCCTGACCAAGTTAGCAAAGGTAAGGTGTGTATCGGGACTGCTAAAGGACGTCTTACAGGCCTAGTCACATTGCAAGTGGCGGGCGTGGCAGGATGTATAAAACAACAAGTAGGAGGATTTGGTGACTTCTGCGCACCTCCGCCTACCCACCACCCTCCCTCCACCGACCTTCCGCCGGATGGATCCTCACTTCTGCCTCTAACGGGATGGTTTTCTGTTGGCCATGTTCTTTGCACGTGTGTTCTTTGACAATTGCACCCACGTGTTTCCCTCGGGATGGTAGTAGGAGGATTTGGTGACTTCTGCGGACCTCCGCCTACCCACCACCCTCCCTCCGCCGACCTTCCGCCGGATGGATCCTCACTTCTGCCTCTAACGGGATGGTTTTCTGTTGGCCATGTTCTTTGCACGTGTGTTCTTTGAGAGTTGCAACCACGTGTTTCCCCCGGGATGGTTTTCTGTTGGCCATGTTCTTTGCAAGTGTGTTCTTTGACAGTTGCAACCACGTGTTTCCCTCGGGATGGAAAAATTGTTTAATGGAAATATAAATAGATAAAAACCAAATAAAGTAATAATAAAGTAATGTGTGATTGGACAGTTGCAACCACGTGTTTCCCTCGGGATGGAAAAATTGTTTAATGGAAATATAAATAGATAAAAACCAAATAAAGTAATAATTCGTGTTTATTCAATTCGAGTTTATAACAAAGAGAGAAATACAACTTTAAGTACCCTCCATTAGAATTATAGCATGTGCTTCTTCGCCCGTAATGACTAGCTGGTCTTGACGTTGTCTACCGTGGTGACTCGTTCACGTTGCAGTTTCGTAACACATTCGTTCATTAACAAAACGGTTGGAAAGTGTTATATTGCCGGTATTATGACCTGCGGCAGGCTGCCTATACGTGTCCTACATAGCGGACATATCAGAGGCAATCTGATAGGAGTTTCTACTTCATTACCGTCAGGTAGAAGTACCTTATGGAACAGATCGGTGTCTACAAAGTTTTCGGCACAATCTCGGCACATAGTTATGTGACCGCAAGGAACACACAGTCGGGACGGGCGATTGGTGAAACAAGCGCAGCACTTGAAAACTGCGTCTGACGGGACACAATCCTCTCGGGTGCCCTCGAGACTCTGACGAAGCTCCAACTTTTGTTTCTCAATGTTTTCATTCGCTGGAAAGCTGTTTTCTCCTTCCATTTCACGAAATGGGTGTTGCAGGTCCACATCCATATGTACATCGCCGTTCCCCAATACGTCAACATCTATAATCGATTCTTCTTGTTCTATTTCACAAAATGGATAGTGCAGTTCTATATCCATCGGTTCAGCGATGTTCTCGAACTCGTCGATATCCATACTCGTACCTGCTCCGTCCATTTCACAGCTCCTAATGCCTGTTGTCACTACCTCTCTTACTATATATACTCTTTGGTAAGTCGAGTTAAGGTTCTCGACCCTGACCAAGTTAGCAAAGGTAAGGTGTGTATCGGGACTGCTAAAGGACGTCTTACAGGCCTAGTCACATTGCAAGTGGCGGCTGTGGCAGGATGTATAAAACAACAAGTAGGAGGATTTGGTGACTTCTGCGCACATCCGCCTACCCACCACCCTCCCTCCGGCGACCTTCCGCCGGATGGATCCTCACTTCTGCCTCTAACGGGATGGTTTTCTGTTGGCCATGTTCTTTGCACGTGTGTTCTTTGACAGTTGCACCCACGTGTTTCCCTCGGGATGGTAGTAGGAGGATTTGGTGACTTCTGCGCACCTCCGCCTACCTACCACCCTCCCTCCGCCGACCTTCCGCCGGATAGTTCCTCACTTCTGCCTCTAACGGGATGGTTTTCTGTTGGCCATGTTCTTTGCACGTGTGTTCTTTGAGAGTTGCAACCACGTGTTTCCCTCGGGATGGTTTTCTGTTGGCCATGTTCTTTGCAAGTGTGTTCTTTGACAGTTGCAACCACGTGTTTCCCTCGGGATGGAAAAATTGTTTAATGGAAATATAAATAGATAAAAACCAAATAAAGTAATAATTCGTGTTTATTCAATTCGAGTTTATAACAAAGAGAGAAATACAACTTTAAGTACCCTCCATAAGAATTATAGCATGTGCTTCTTCGCCCGTAATGACTAGCTGGTCTTGACGTTGTCTACCGTGGTGACTCGTTCACGTTGCAGTTTCGTAACACATTCGTTCATTAACAAAACGGTTGGAAAGTGTTATATTGCCGGTATTATGACCTGCGGCAGGCTGCCTATACGTGTCCTACATAGCGGACATATCAGAGGCAATCTGATAGGAGTTTCTACTTCATTACCGTCAGGTAGAAGTACCTTATGGAACAGATCGGTGTCTACAAAGTTTTCGGCACAATCTCGGCACATAGTTATGTGACCGCAAGGAACACACAGTCGGGACGGGCGATTGGTGAAACAAGCGCAGCACTTGAAAACTGCGTCTGATGGGACACAATCCTCTCGGGTGCCCTCGAGACTCTGACGAAGCTCCAACTTTTGTTTCTCAATGTTTTCATTCGCTGGAAAGCTGTTTTCTCCTTCCATTTCACGAAATGGGTGTTGCAGGTCCACATCCATATGTTCATCGCCGTTCCCCAATACGTCAACATCTATAATCGATTCTTCTTGTTCTATTTCACAAAATGGATAGTGCAGTTCTATATCCATCGGTTCAGCGATGTTCTCGAACTCGTCGATATCCATACTCGTACCTGCTCCGTCCATTTCACAGCTCCTAATGCCTGTTGTCACTACCTCCCTTACTATATATACTCTTTGGTAAGTCGAGTTAAGGTTCTCGACCCTGACCAAGTTAGCAAAGGTAAGGTGTTTATCGGGACTGCTAAAGGACGTCTTACAGGCCTAGTCACATTGCAAGTGGCGGGCGTGGCAGGATGTATAAAACAACAAGTAGGAGGATTTGGTGACTTCTGCGCACCTCCGCCTTCCCACCACCCTCCGTCCGCCGACCTTCCGCCGGATGGATCCTCACTTCTGCCTCTAACGGGATGGTTTTCTGTTGGCCATGTTCTTTCCACGTGTGTTCTTTGACAGTTGCACCCACGTGTTTCCCTCGGGATGGTAGTAGGAGGATTTTGTGACTTCTGCGCACCTCCGCCTACCCACCACCCTCCCTCCGCCGACCTTCCGCCGGATGGATCCTCACTTCTGCCTCTAACGGGATGGTTTTCTGTTGGCCATGTTCTTTGCACGTGTGTTCTTTGACAGTTGCACCCACGTGTTTCCCTCGGGATGGTAGTAGGAGGATTTGGTGACTTCTGCGCACCTCCGCCTACCCACCACCCTCCCTCCGCCGACCTTCCGCCGGATGGATCCTCACTTCTGTCTCTAACGGGATGGTTTTCTGTTGGCCATGTTCTTTGCACGTGTGTTCTTTGACAGTTGCACCCACGTGTTTCCCTCGGGATGGTAGTAGGAGGATTTGGTGACTTCTGCGCACCTCCGCCTACCCACCACCCTCCCTCCGCCGACCTTCCGCCGGATGGATCCTCACTTCTGCCTCTAACGGGATGGTTTTCTGTTGGCCATGTTCTTTGCACGTGTGTTCTTTGAGAGTTGCAACCACGTATTTCCCTCGGGATGGTTTTCTGTTGGCCATGTTCTTTGCAAGTGTGTTCTTTGACAGTTGCAACCACGTGTTTCCCTCGGGATGGAAAAATTGTTTAATGGAAATATAAATAGATAAAAACCAAATAAAGTAATAATTCGTGTTTATTCAATTCGAGTTTATAACAAAGAGAGAAATACAACTTTAAGTACCCTCCATAAGAATTATAGCATGTGCTTCTTCGCCCGTAATGACTAGCTGGTCTTGACGTTGTCTACCGTGGTGACTCGTTCACGTTGCAGTTTCGTAACACATTCGTTCATTAACAAAACGGTTGGAAAGTGTTATATTGCCGGTATTATGACCTGCGGCAGGCTGCCTATACGTGTCCTACATAGCGGACATATCAGAGGCAATCTGATAGGAGTTTCTACTTCATTACCGTCAGGTAGAAGTACCTTATGGAACAGATCGGTGTCTACAAAGTTTTCGGCACAATCTCGGCACATAGTTATGTGACCGCAAGGAACACACAGTCGGGACGGGCGATTGGTGAAACAAGCGCAGCACTTGAAAACTGCGTCTGACGGGACACAATCCTCTCGGGTGCCCTCGAGACTCTGCCGAAGCTCCAACTTTTGTTTCTCAATGTTTTCATTCGCTGGAAAGCTGTTTTCTCCTTCCATTTCACGAAATGGGTGTTGCAGGTCCACATCCATATGTACATCGCCGTTCCCCAATACGTCAACATCTATAATCGATTCTTCTTGTTCTATTTCACAAAATGGATAGTGCAGTTCTATATCCATCGGTTCAGCGATGTTCTCGAACTCGTCGATATCCATACTCGTACCTGCTCCGTCCATTTCACAGCTCCTAATGCCTGTTGTCACTACCTCTCTTACTATATATACTCTTTGGTAAGTCGAGTTAAGATTCTCGACCCTGACCAAGTTAGCAAAGGTAAGGTGTGTATCGGGACTGCTAAAGGACGTCTTACAGGCCTAGTCACATTGCAAGTGGCGGGCGTGGCAGGATGTATAAAACAACAAGTAGGAGGATTTGGTGACTTCTGCGCACCTCCGCCTACCCACCACCCTCCCTCCGCCGACCTTCCGCCGGATGGATCCTCACTTCTGCCTCTAACGGGATGGTTTTCTGTTGGCCATGTTCTTTGCACGTGTGTTCCTTGACAGTTGCACCCACGTGTTTCCCTCGGGATGGTAGTAGGAGGATTTGGTGACTTCTGCGCACCTCCGCCTACCCACCACCCTCCCTCCGCCGACCTTCCGCCGGATGGATCCTCACTTCTGCCTCTAACGGGATGGTTTTCTGTTGGCCATGTTCTTTGCACGTGTGTTCTTTGAGAGTTGCAACCACGTGTTTCCCCCGGGATGGTTTTCTGTTGGCCATGTTCTTTGCAAGTGTGTTCTTTGACAGTTGCAACCACGTGTTTCCCTCGGGATGGAAAAATTGTTTAATGGAAATATAAATAGATAAAAACCAAATAAAGTAATAATAAAGTAATGTGTGATTGGACAGTTGCAACCACGTGTTTCCCTCGGGATGGAAAAATTGTTTAATGGAAATATAAATAGATAAAAACCAAATAAAGTAATAATTCGTGTTTATTCAATTCGAGTTTATAACAAAGAGAGAAATACAACTTTAAGTACCCTCCATAAGAATTATAGCATGTGCTTCTTCGCCCGTAATGACTAGCTGGTCTTGACGTTGTCTACCGTGGTGACTCGTTCACGTTGCAGTTTCGTAACACATTCGTTCATTAACAAAACGGTTGGAAAGTGTTATATTGCCGGTATTATGACCTGCGGCAGGCTGCCTATACGTGTCCTACATAGCGGACATATCAGAGGCAATCTGATAGGAGTTTCTACTTCATTACCGTCAGGTAGAAGTACCTTATGGAACAGATCGGTGTCTACAAAGTTTTCGGCACAATCTCGGCACATAGTTATGTGACCGCAAGGAACACACAGTCGGGACGGGCGATTGGTGAAACAAGCGCAGCACTTGAAAACTGCGTCTGACGGGACACAATCCTCTCGGGTGCCCTCGAGACTCTGACGAAGCTCCAACTTTTGTTTCTCAATGTTTTCATTCGCTGGAAAGCTGTTTTCTCCTTCCATTTCACGAAATGGGTGTTGCAGGTCCACATCCATATGTACATCGCCGTTCCCCAATACGTCAACATCTATAATCGATTCTTCTTGTTCTATTTCACAAAATGGATAGTGCAGTTCTATATCCATCGGTTCAGCGATGTTCTCGAACTCGTCGATATCCATACTCGTACCTGCTCCGTCCATTTCACAGCTCCTAATGCCTGTTGTCACTACCTCTCTTACTATATATACTCTTTGGTAAGTCGAGTTAAGGTTCTCGACCCTGACCAAGTTAGCAAAGGTAAGTAGTGTATCGGGACTGCTAAAGGACGTCTTACAGGCCTAGTCACATTGCAAGTGGCGGGCGTGGCAGGATGTATAAAACAACAAGTAGGAGGATTTGGTGACTTCTGCGCACCTCCGCCTACTCACCACCCTCCCTCCGCCGACCTTCCGCCGGATGGATCCTCACTTCTGCCTCTAACGGGATGGTTTTCTGTTGGCCATGTTCTTTGCACGTGTGTTCTTTGAGAGTTGCAACCACGTATTTCCCTCGGGATAGTTTTCTGTTGGCCATGTTCTTTGCAAGTGTGTTCTTTGACAGTTGCAACCACGTGTTTCCCTCGGGATGGAAAAATTGTTTAATGGAAATATAAATAGATAAAAACCAAATAAAGTAATAATTCGTGTTTATTCAATTCGAGTTTATAACAAAGAGAGAAATACAACTTTAAGTACCCTCCATAAGAATTATAGCATGTGCTTCTTCGCCCGTAATGACTAGCTGGTCTTGACGTTGTCTACCGTGGTGACTCGTTCACGTTGCAGTTTCGTAACACATTCGTTCATTAACAAAACGGTTGGAAAGTGTTATATTGCCGGTATTATGACCTGCGGCAGGCTGCCTATACGTGTCCTACATAGCGGACATATCAGAGGCAATCTGATAGGAGTTTCTACTTCATTACCGTCAGGTAGAAGTACCTTATGGAACAGATCGGTGTCTACAAAGTTTTCGGCACAATCTCGGCACATAGTTATGTGACCGCAAGGAACACACAGTCGGGACGGGCGATTGGTGAAACAAGCGCAGCACTTGAAAACTGCGTCTGACGGGACACAATCCTCTCGGGTGCCCTCGAGACTCTGACGAAGCTCCAACTTTTGTTTCTCAATGTTTTCATTCGCTGGAAAGCTGTTTTCTCCTTCCATTTCACGAAATGGGTGTTGCAGGTCCACATCCATATGTACATAGCCGTTCCCCAATACGTCAACATCTATAATCGATTCTTCTTGTTCTATTTCACAAAATGGATAGTGCAGTTCTATATCCATCGGTTCAGCGATGTTCTCGAACTCGTCGATATCCATACTCGTACCTGCTCCGTCCATTTCACAGCTCCTAATGCCTGTTGTCACTACCTCTCTTACTATATATACTCTTTGGTAAGTCGAGTTAAGGTTCTCGACCCTGACCAAGTTAGCAAAGGTAAGGTGTGTATCGGGACTGCTAAAGGACGTCTTACAGGCCTAGTCACATTGCAAGTGGCGGGCGTGGCAGGATGTATAAAACAACAAGTAGGAGGATTTGGTGACTTCTGCGCACCTCCGCCTACCCACCACCCTCCCTCCACCGACCTTCCGCCGGATGGATCCTCACTTCTGCCTCTAACGGGATGGTTTTCTGTTGGCCATGTTCTTTGCACGTGTGTTCTTTGACAATTGCACCCACGTGTTTCCCTCGGGATGGTAGTAGGAGGATTTGGTGACTTCTGCGGACCTCCGCCTACCCACCACCCTCCCTCCGCCGACCTTCCGCCGGATGGATCCTCACTTCTGCCTCTAACGGGATGGTTTTCTGTTGGCCATGTTCTTTGCACGTGTGTTCTTTGAGAGTTGCAACCACGTGTTTCCCCCGGGATGGTTTTCTGTTGGCCATGTTCTTTGCAAGTGTGTTCTTTGACAGTTGCAACCACGTGTTTCCCTCGGGATGGAAAAATTGTTTAATGGAAATATAAATAGATAAAAACCAAATAAAGTAATAATAAAGTAATGTGTGATTGGACAGTTGCAACCACGTGTTTCCCTCGGGATGGAAAAATTGTTTAATGGAAATATAAATAGATAAAAACCAAATAAAGTAATAATTCGTGTTTATTCAATTCGAGTTTATAACAAAGAGAGAAATACAACTTTAAGTACCCTCCATTAGAATTATAGCATGTGCTTCTTCGCCCGTAATGACTAGCTGGTCTTGACGTTGTCTACCGTGGTGACTCGTTCACGTTGCAGTTTCGTAACACATTCGTTCATTAACAAAACGGTTGGAAAGTGTTATATTGCCGGTATTATGACCTGCGGCAGGCTGCCTATACGTGTCCTACATAGCGGACATATCAGAGGCAATCTGATAGGAGTTTCTACTTCATTACCGTCAGGTAGAAGTACCTTATGGAACAGATCGGTGTCTACAAAGTTTTCGGCACAATCTCGGCACATAGTTATGTGACCGCAAGGAACACACAGTCGGGACGGGCGATTGGTGAAACAAGCGCAGCACTTGAAAACTGCGTCTGACGGGACACAATCCTCTCGGGTGCCCTCGAGACTCTGACGAAGCTCCAACTTTTGTTTCTCAATGTTTTCATTCGCTGGAAAGCTGTTTTCTCCTTCCATTTCACGAAATGGGTGTTGCAGGTCCACATCCATATGTACATCGCCGTTCCCCAATACGTCAACATCTATAATCGATTCTTCTTGTTCTATTTCACAAAATGGATAGTGCAGTTCTATATCCATCGGTTCAGCGATGTTCTCGAACTCGTCGATATCCATACTCGTACCTGCTCCGTCCATTTCACAGCTCCTAATGCCTGTTGTCACTACCTCTCTTACTATATATACTCTTTGGTAAGTCGAGTTAAGGTTCTCGACCCTGACCAAGTTAGCAAAGGTAAGGTGTGTATCGGGACTGCTAAAGGACGTCTTACAGGCCTAGTCACATTGCAAGTGGCGGCTGTGGCAGGATGTATAAAACAACAAGTAGGAGGATTTGGTGACTTCTGCGCACCTCCGCCTACCCACCACCCTCCCTCCGGCGACCTTCCGCCGGATGGATCCTCACTTCTGCCTCTAACGGGATGGTTTTCTGTTGGCCATGTTCTTTGCACGTGTGTTCTTTGACAGTTGCACCCACGTGTTTCCCTCGGGATGGTAGTAGGAGGATTTGGTGACTTCTGCGCACCTCCGCCTACCTACCACCCTCCCTCCGCCGACCTTCCGCCGGATAGTTCCTCACTTCTGCCTCTAACGGGATGGTTTTCTGTTGGCCATGTTCTTTGCACGTGTGTTCTTTGAGAGTTGCAACCACGTGTTTCCCTCGGGATGGTTTTCTGTTGGCCATGTTCTTTGCAAGTGTGTTCTTTGACAGTTGCAACCACGTGTTTCCCTCGGGATGGAAAAATTGTTTAATGGAAATATAAATAGATAAAAACCAAATAAAGTAATAATTCGTGTTTATTCAATTCGAGTTTATAACAAAGAGAGAAATACAACTTTAAGTACCCTCCATAAGAATTATAGCATGTGCTTCTTCGCCCGTAATGACTAGCTGGTCTTGACGTTGTCTACCGTGGTGACTCGTTCACGTTGCAGTTTCGTAACACATTCGTTCATTAACAAAACGGTTGGAAAGTGTTATATTGCCGGTATTATGACCTGCGGCAGGCTGCCTATACGTGTCCTACATAGCGGACATATCAGAGGCAATCTGATAGGAGTTTCTACTTCATTACCGTCAGGTAGAAGTACCTTATGGAACAGATCGGTGTCTACAAAGTTTTCGGCACAATCTCGGCACATAGTTATGTGACCGCAAGGAACACACAGTCGGGACGGGCGATTGGTGAAACAAGCGCAGCACTTGAAAACTGCGTCTGATGGGACACAATCCTCTCGGGTGCCCTCGAGACTCTGACGAAGCTCCAACTTTTGTTTCTCAATGTTTTCATTCGCTGGAAAGCTGTTTTCTCCTTCCATTTCACGAAATGGGTGTTGCAGGTCCACATCCATATGTTCATCGCCGTTCCCCAATACGTCAACATCTATAATCGATTCTTCTTGTTCTATTTCACAAAATGGATAGTGCAGTTCTATATCCATCGGTTCAGCGATGTTCTCGAACTCGTCGATATCCATACTCGTACCTGCTCCGTCCATTTCACAGCTCCTAATGCCTGTTGTCACTACCTCCCTTACTATATATACTCTTTGGTAAGTCGAGTTAAGGTTCTCGACCCTGACCAAGTTAGCAAAGGTAAGGTGTTTATCGGGACTGCTAAAGGACGTCTTACAGGCCTAGTCACATTGCAAGTGGCGGGCGTGGCAGGATGTATAAAACAACAAGTAGGAGGATTTGGTGACTTCTGCGCACCTCCGCCTTCCCACCACCCTCCGTCCGCCGACCTTCCGCCGGATGGATCCTCACTTCTGCCTCTAACGGGATGGTTTTCTGTTGGCCATGTTCTTTCCACGTGTGTTCTTTGACAGTTGCACCCACGTGTTTCCCTCGGGATGGTAGTAGGAGGATTTTGTGACTTCTGCGCACCTCCGCCTACCCACCACCCTCCCTCCGCCGACCTTCCGCCGGATGGATCCTCACTTCTGCCTCTAACGGGATGGTTTTCTGTTGGCCATGTTCTTTGCACGTGTGTTCTTTGACAGTTGCACCCACGTGTTTCCCTCGGGATGGTAGTAGGAGGATTTGGTGACTTCTGCGCACCTCCGCCTACCCACCACCCTCCCTCCGCCGACCTTCCGCCGGATGGATCCTCACTTCTGTCTCTAACGGGATGGTTTTCTGTTGGCCATGTTCTTTGCACGTGTGTTCTTTGACAGTTGCACCCACGTGTTTCCCTCGGGATGGTAGTAGGAGGATTTGGTGACTTCTGCGCACCTCCGCCTACCCACCACCCTCCCTCCGCCGACCTTCCGCCGGATGGATCCTCACTTCTGCCTCTAACGGGATGGTTTTCTGTTGGCCATGTTCTTTGCACGTGTGTTCTTTGAGAGTTGCAACCACGTATTTCCCTCGGGATGGTTTTCTGTTGGCCATGTTCTTTGCAAGTGTGTTCTTTGACAGTTGCAACCACGTGTTTCCCTCGGGATGGAAAAATTGTTTAATGGAAATATAAATAGATAAAAACCAAATAAAGTAATAATTCGTGTTTATTCAATTCGAGTTTATAACAAAGAGAGAAATACAACTTTAAGTACCCTCCATAAGAATTATAGCATGTGCTTCTTCGCCCGTAATGACTAGCTGGTCTTGACGTTGTCTACCGTGGTGACTCGTTCACGTTGCAGTTTCGTAACACATTCGTTCATTAACAAAACGGTTGGAAAGTGTTATATTGCCGGTATTATGACCTGCGGCAGGCTGCCTATACGTGTCCTACATAGCGGACATATCAGAGGCAATCTGATAGGAGTTTCTACTTCATTACCGTCAGGTAGAAGTACCTTATGGAACAGATCGGTGTCTACAAAGTTTTCGGCACAATCTCGGCACATAGTTATGTGACCGCAAGGAACACACAGTCGGGACGGGCGATTGGTGAAACAAGCGCAGCACTTGAAAACTGCGTCTGACGGGACACAATCCTCTCGGGTGCCCTCGAGACTCTGCCGAAGCTCCAACTTTTGTTTCTCAATGTTTTCATTCGCTGGAAAGCTGTTTTCTCCTTCCATTTCACGAAATGGGTGTTGCAGGTCCACATCCATATGTACATCGCCGTTCCCCAATACGTCAACATCTATAATCGATTCTTCTTGTTCTATTTCACAAAATGGATAGTGCAGTTCTATATCCATCGGTTCAGCGATGTTCTCGAACTCGTCGATATCCATACTCGTACCTGCTCCGTCCATTTCACAGCTCCTAATGCCTGTTGTCACTACCTCTCTTACTATATATACTCTTTGGTAAGTCGAGTTAAGGTTCTCGACCCTGACCAAGTTAGCAAAGGTAAGGTGTGTATCGGGACTGCTAAAGGACGTCTTACAGGCCTAGTCACATTGCAAGTGGCGGGCGTGGCAGGATGTATAAAACAACAAGTAGGAGGATTTGGTGACTTCTGCGCACCTCCGCCTACCCACCACCCTCCCTCCGCCGACCTTCCGCCGGATGGATCCTCACTTCTGCCTCTAACGGGATGGTTTTCTGTTGGCCATGTTCTTTGCACGTGTGTTCCTTGACAGTTGCACCCACGTGTTTCCCTCGGGATGGTAGTAGGAGGATTTGGTGACTTCTGCGCACCTCCGCCTACCCACCACCCTCCCTCCGCCGACCTTCCGCCGGATGGATCCTCACTTCTGCCTCTAACGGGATGGTTTTCTGTTGGCCATGTTCTTTGCACGTGTGTTCTTTGAGAGTTGCAACCACGTGTTTCCCCCGGGATGGTTTTCTGTTGGCCATGTTCTTTGCAAGTGTGTTCTTTGACAGTTGCAACCACGTGTTTCCCTCGGGATGGAAAAATTGTTTAATGGAAATATAAATAGATAAAAACCAAATAAAGTAATAATAAAGTAATGTGTGATTGGACAGTTGCAACCACGTGTTTCCCTCGGGATGGAAAAATTGTTTAATGGAAATATAAATAGATAAAAACCAAATAAAGTAATAATTCGTGTTTATTCAATTCGAGTTTATAACAAAGAGAGAAATACAACTTTAAGTACCCTCCATAAGAATTATAGCATGTGCTTCTTCGCCCGTAATGACTAGCTGGTCTTGACGTTGTCTACCGTGGTGACTCGTTCACGTTGCAGTTTCGTAACACATTCGTTCATTAACAAAACGGTTGGAAAGTGTTATATTGCCGGTATTATGACCTGCGGCAGGCTGCCTATACGTGTCCTACATAGCGGACATATCAGAGGCAATCTGATAGGAGTTTCTACTTCATTACCGTCAGGTAGAAGTACCTTATGGAACAGATCGGTGTCTACAAAGTTTTCGGCACAATCTCGGCACATAGTTATGTGACCGCAAGGAACACACAGTCGGGACGGGCGATTGGTGAAACAAGCGCAGCACTTGAAAACTGCGTCTGACGGGACACAATCCTCTCGGGTGCCCTCGAGACTCTGACGAAGCTCCAACTTTTGTTTCTCAATGTTTTCATTCGCTGGAAAGCTGTTTTCTCCTTCCATTTCACGAAATGGGTGTTGCAGGTCCACATCCATATGTACATCGCCGTTCCCCAATACGTCAACATCTATAATCGATTCTTCTTGTTCTATTTCAAAAAATGGATAGTGCAGTTCTATATCCATCGGTTCAGCGATGTTCTCGAACTCGTCGATATCCATACTCGTACCTGCTCCGTCCATTTCACAGCTCCTAATGCCTGTTGTCACTACCTCTCTTACTATATATACTCTTTGGTAAGTCGAGTTAAGGTTCTCGACCCTGACCAAGTTAGCAAAGGTAAGTAGTGTATCGGGACTGCTAAAGGACGTCTTACAGGCCTAGTCACATTGCAAGTGGCGGGCGTGGCAGGATGTATAAAACAACAAGTAGGAGGATTTGGTGACTTCTGCGCACCTCCGCCTACTCACCACCCTCCCTCCGCCGACCTTCCGCCGGATGGATCCTCACTTCTGCCTCTAACGGGATGGTTTTCTGTTGGCCATGTTCTTTGCACGTGTGTTCTTTGACAGTTGCACCCACGTGTTTCCCTCGGGATGGTAGTAGGAGGATTTGGTGACTTCTGCGCACCTCCGCCTACCCACCACCCTCCCTCCGCCGACCTTCCGCCGGATGGATCCTCACTTCTGCCTCTAACGGGATGGTTTTCTGTTGGCCATGTTCTTTGCACGTGTGTTCTTTGAGAGTTGCAACCACGTGTTTCCCCCGGGATGGTTTTCTGTTGGCCATGTTCTTTGCAAGTGTGTTCTTTGACAGTTGCAACCACGTGTTTCCCTCGGGATGGAAAAATTGTTTAATGGAAATATAAATAGATAAAAACCAAATAAAGTAATAATAAAGTAATGTGTGATTGGACAGTTGCAACCACGTGTTTCCCTCGGGATGGAAAAATTGTTTAATGGAAATATAAATAGATAAAAACCAAATAAAGTAATAATTCGTGTTTATTCAATTCGAGTTTATAACAAAGAGAGAAATACAACTTTAAGTACCCTCCATAAGAATTATAGCATGTGCTTCTTCGCCCGTAATGACTAGCTGGTCTTGACGTTGTCTACCGTGGTGACTCGTTCACGTTGCAGTTTCGTAACACATTCGTTCATTAACAAAACGGTTGGAAAGTGTTATATTGCCGGTATTATGACCTGCGGCAGGCTGCCTATACGTGTCCTACATAGCGGACATATCAGAGGCAATCTGATAGGAGTTTCTACTTCATTACCGTCAGGTAGAAGTACCTTATGGAACAGATCGGTGTCTACAAAGTTTTCGGCACAATCTCGGCACATAGTTATGTGACCGCAAGGAACACACAGTCGGGACGGGCGATTGGTGAAACAAGCGCAGCACTTGAAAACTGCGTCTGACGGGACACAATCCTCTCGGGTGCCCTCGAGACTCTGACGAAGCTCCAACTTTTGTTTCTCAATGTTTTCATTCGCTGGAAAGCTGTTTTCTCCTTCCATTTCACGAAATGGGTGTTGCAGGTCCACATCCATATGTACATCGCCGTTCCCCAATACGTCAACATCTATAATCGATTCTTCTTGTTCTATTTCACAAAATGGATAGTGCAGTTCTATATCCATCGGTTCAGCGATGTTCTCGAACTCGTCGATATCCATACTCGTACCTGCTCCGTCCATTTCACAGCTCCTAATGCCTGTTGTCACTACCTCTCTTACTATATATACTCTTTGGTAAGTCGAGTTAAGGTTCTCGACCCTGACCAAGTTAGCAAAGGTAAGTAGTGTATCGGGACTGCTAAAGGACGTCTTACAGGCCTAGTCACATTGCAAGTGGCGGGCGTGGCAGGATGTATAAAACAACAAGTAGGAGGATTTGGTGACTTCTGCGCACCTCCGCCTACTCACCACCCTCCCTCCGCCGACCTTCCGCCGGATGGATCCTCACTTCTGCCTCTAACGGGATGGTTTTCTGTTGGCCATGTTCTTTGCACGTGTGTTCTTTGACAGTGGCACCCACGTTTTTCCCTCGGGATGGTAGTAGGAGGATTTGGTGACTTCTGCGCACCTCCGCCTACCCACCACCCTCCCTCCGCCGACCTTCCGCCGGATGGATCCTCACTTCTGCCTCTAACGGGATGGTTTTCTGTTGGCCATGTACTTTGCACGTGTGTTCTTTGAGAGTTGCAACCACGTGTTTCCCCCGGGATGGTTTTCTGTTGGCCATGTTCTTTGCAAGTGTGTTCTTTGACAGTTGCAACCACGTGTTTCCCTCGGGATGGAAAAATTGTTTAATGGAAATATAAATAGATAAAAACCAAATAAAGTAATAATAAAGTAATGTGTGATTGGACAGTTGCAACCACGTGTTTCCCTCGGGATGGAAAAATTGTTTAATGGAAATATAAATAGATAAAAACCAAATAAAGTAATAATTCGTGTTTATTCAATTCGAGTTTATAACAAAGAGAGAAATACAACTTTAAGTACCCTCCATAAAAATTATAGCATGTGCTTCTTCGCCCGTAATGACTAGCTGGTCTTGACGTTGTCTACCGTGGTGACTCGTTCACGTTGCAGTTTCGTAACACATTCGTTCATTAACAAAACGGTTGGAAAGTGTTATATTGCCGGTATTATGACCTGCGGCAGGCTGCCTATACGTGTCCTACATAGCGGACATATCAGAGGCAATCTGATAGGAGTTTCTACTTCATTACCGTCAGGTAGAAGTACCTTATGGAACAGATCGGTGTCTACAAAGTTTTCGGCACAATCTCGGCACATAGTTATGTGACCGCAAGGAACACACAGTCGGGACGGGCGATTGGTGAAACAAGCGCAGCACTTGAAAACTGCGTCTGACGGGACACAATCCTCTCGGGTGCCCTCGAGACTCTGACGAAGCTCCAACTTTTGTTTCTCAATGTTTTCATTCGCTGGAAAGCTGTTTTCTCCTTCCATTTCACGAAATGGGTGTTGCAGGTCCACATCCATATGTACATCGCCGTTCCCCAATACGTCAACATCTATAATCGATTCTTCTTGTTCTATTTCACAAAATGGATAGTGCAGTTCTATATCCATCGGTTCAGCGATGTTCTCGAACTCGTCGATATCCATACTCGTACCTGCTCCGTCCATTTCACAGCTCCTAATGCCTGTTGTCACTACCTCTCTTACTATATATACTCTTTGGTAAGTCGAGTTAAGGTTCTCGACCCTGACCAAGTTAGCAAAGGTAAGGTGTGTATCGGGACTGCTAAAGGACGTCTTACAGGCCTAGTCACATTGCAAGTGGCGGGCGTGGCAGGATGTATAAAACAACAAGTAGGAGGATTTGGTGACTTCTGCGCACCTCCGCCTACTCACCACCCTCCCTTCGCCGACCTTCCGCCGGATGGATCCTCACTTCTGCCTCTAACGGGATGGTTTTCTGTTGGCCATGTTCTTTGCACGTGTGTTCTTTGACAGTTGCACCCACGTGTTTCCCTCGGGATGGTAGTAGGAGGATTTAGTGACTTCTGCGCACCTCCGCCTACCCACCACCCTCCCTCCGCCGACCTTCCGCCGGATGGATCCTCACTTCTGCCTCTAACGGGATGGTTTTCTGTTGGCCATGTTCTTTGCACGTGTGTTCTTTGAGAGTTGCAACCACGTGTTTCCCCCGGGATGGTTTTCTGTTGGCCATGTTCTTTGCAAGTGTGTTCTTTGACAGTTGCAACCACGTGTTTCCCTCGGGATGGAAAAATTGTTTAATGGAAATATAAATAGATAAAAACCAAATAAAGTAATAATAAAGTAATGTGTGATTGGACAGTTGCAACCACGTGTTTCCCTCGGGATGGAAAAATTGTTTAATGGAAATATAAATAGATAAAAACCAAATAAAGTAATAATTCGTGTTTATTCAATTCGAGTTTATAACAAAGAGAGAAATACAACTTTAAGTACCCTCCATAAGAATTATAGCATGTGCTTCTTCGCCCGTAATGACTATCAGGTCTTGACGTTGTCTACCATGGTGACTCGTTCACGTTGCAGTTTCGTAACACATTCGTTCATTAACAAAACGGTTGGAAAGTGTTATATTGCCGGTATTATGACCTGCGGCAGGCTGCCTATACGTGTCCTACATAGCGGACATATCAGAGGCAATCTGATAGGAGTTTCTACTTCATTACCGTCAGGTAGAAGTACCTTATGGAACAGATCGGTGTCTACAAAGTTTTCGGCACAATCTCGGCACATAGTTATGTGACCGCAAGGAACACACAGTCGGGACGGGCGATTGGTGAAACAAGCGCAGCACTTGAAAACTGCGTCTGACGGGACACAATCCTCTCGGGTGCCCTCGAGACAGTAGGACAGTAGGGACAGTAGGAGGATTTGGTGACTTCTGCGCACCTCCGCCTTCCCACCACCCTCCGTCCGCCGACCTTCCGCCGGATGGATCCTCACTTCTGCCTCTAACGGGATGGTTTTCTGTTGGCCATGTTCTTTCCACGTGTGTTCTTTGACAGTTGCACCCACGTGTTTCCCTCGGGATGGTAGTAGGAGGATTTTGTGACTTCTGCGCACCTCCGCCTACCCACCACCCTCCCTCCGCCGACCTTCCGCCGGATGGATCCTCACTTCTGCCTCTAACGGGATGGTTTTCTGTTGGCCATGTTCTTTGCACGTGTGTTCTTTGACAGTTGCACCCACGTGTTTCCCTCGGGATGGTAGTAGGAGGATTTGGTGACTTCTGCGCACCTCCGCCTACCCACCACCCTCCCTCCGCCGACCTTCCGCCGGATGGATCCTCACTTCTGTCTCTAACGGGATGGTTTTCTGTTGGCCATGTTCTTTGCACGTGTGTTCTTTGACAGTTGCACCCACGTGTTTCCCTCGGGATGGTAGTAGGAGGATTTGGTGACTTCTGCGCACCTCCGCCTACCCACCACCCTCCCTCCGCCGACCTTGCGCCGGATGGATCCTCACTTCTGCCTCTAACGGGATGGTTTTCTGTTGGCCATGTTCTTTGCACGTGTGTTCTTTGAGAGTTGCAACCACGTATTTCCCTCGGGATGGTTTTCTGTTGGCCATGTTCTTTGCAAGTGTGTTCTTTGACAGTTGCAACCACGTGTTTCCCTCGGGATGGAAAAATTGTTTAATGGAAATATAAATAGATAAAAACCAAATAAAGTAATAATTCGTGTTTATTCAATTCGAGTTTATAACAAAGAGAGAAATACAACTTTAAGTACCCTCCATAAGAATTATAGCATGTGCTTCTTCGCCCGTAATGACTAGCTGGTCTTGACGTTGTCTACCGTGGTGACTCGTTCACGTTGCAGTTTCGTAACACATTCGTTCATTAACAAAACGGTTGGAAAGTGTTATATTGCCGGTATTATGACCTGCGGCAGGCTGCCTATACGTGTCCTACATAGCGGACATATCAGAGGCAATCTGATAGGAGTTTCTACTTCATTACCGTCAGGTAGAAGTACCTTATGGAACAGATCGGTGTCTACAAAGTTTTCGGCACAATCTCGGCACATAGTTATGTGACCGCAAGGAACACACAGTCGGGACGGGCGATTGGTGAAACAAGCGCAGCACTTGAAAACTGCGTCTGACGGGACACAATCCTCTCGGGTGCCCTCGAGACTCTGCCGAAGCTCCAACTTTTGTTTCTCAATGTTTTCATTCGCTGGAAAGCTGTTTTCTCCTTCCATTTCACGAAATGGGTGTTGCAGGTCCACATCCATATGTACATCGCCGTTCCCCAATACGTCAACATCTATAATCGATTCTTCTTGTTCTATTTCACAAAATGGATAGTGCAGTTCTATATCCATCGGTTCAGCGATGTTCTCGAACTCGTCGATATCCATACTCGTACCTGCTCCGTCCATTTCACAGCTCCTAATGCCTGTTGTCACTACCTCTCTTACTATATATACTCTTTGGTAAGTCGAGTTAAGGTTCTCGACCCTGACCAAGTTAGCAAAGGTAAGGTGTGTATCGGGACTGCTAAAGGACGTCTTACAGGCCTAGTCACATTGCAAGTGGCGGGCGTGGCAGGATGTATAAAACAACAAGTAGGAGGATTTGGTGACTTCTGCGCACCTCCGCCTACCCACCACCCTCCCTCCGCCGACCTTCCGCCGGATGGATCCTCACTTCTGCCTCTAACGGGATGGTTTTCTGTTGGCCATGTTCTTTGCACGTGTGTTCCTTGACAGTTGCACCCACGTGTTTCCCTCGGGATGGTAGTAGGAGGATTTGGTGACTTCTGCGCACCTCCGCCTACCCACCACCCTCCCTCCGCCGACCTTCCGCCGGATGGATCCTCACTTCTGCCTCTAACGGGATGGTTTTCTGTTGGCCATGTTCTTTGCACGTGTGTTCTTTGAGAGTTGCAACCACGTGTTTCCCCCGGGATGGTTTTCTGTTGGCCATGTTCTTTGCAAGTGTGTTCTTTGACAGTTGCAACCACGTGTTTCCCTCGGGATGGAAAAATTGTTTAATGGAAATATAAATAGATAAAAACCAAATAAAGTAATAATAAAGTAATGTGTGATTGGACAGTTGCAACCACGTGTTTCCCTCGGGATGGAAAAATTGTTTAATGGAAATATAAATAGATAAAAACCAAATAAAGTAATAATTCGTGTTTATTCAATTCGAGTTTATAACAAAGAGAGAAATACAACTTTAAGTACCCTCCATAAGAATTATAGCATGTGCTTCTTCGCCCGTAATGACTAGCTGGTCTTGACGTTGTCTACCGTGGTGACTCGTTCACGTTGCAGTTTCGTAACACATTCGTTCATTAACAAAACGGTTGGAAAGTGTTATATTGCCGGTATTATGACCTGCGGCAGGCTGCCTATACGTGTCCTACATAGCGGACATATCAGAGGCAATCTGATAGGAGTTTCTACTTCATTACCGTCAGGTAGAAGTACCTTATGGAACAGATCGGTGTCTACAAAGTTTTCGGCACAATCTCGGCACATAGTTATGTGACCGCAAGGAACACACAGTCGGGACGGGCGATTGGTGAAACAAGCGCAGCACTTGAAAACTGCGTCTGACGGGACACAATCCTCTCGGGTGCCCTCGAGACTCTGACGAAGCTCCAACTTTTGTTTCTCAATGTTTTCATTCGCTGGAAAGCTGTTTTCTCCTTCCATTTCACGAAATGGGTGTTGCAGGTCCACATCCATATGTACATCGCCGTTCCCCAATACGTCAACATCTATAATCGATTCTTCTTGTTCTATTTCAAAAAATGGATAGTGCAGTTCTATATCCATCGGTTCAGCGATGTTCTCGAACTCGTCGATATCCATACTCGTACCTGCTCCGTCCATTTCACAGCTCCTAATGCCTGTTGTCACTACCTCTCTTACTATATATACTCTTTGGTAAGTCGAGTTAAGGTTCTCGACCCTGACCAAGTTAGCAAAGGTAAGTAGTGTATCGGGACTGCTAAAGGACGTCTTACAGGCCTAGTCACATTGCAAGTGGCGGGCGTGGCAGGATGTATAAAACAACAAGTAGGAGGATTTGGTGACTTCTGCGCACCTCCGCCTACTCACCACCCTCCCTCCGCCGACCTTCCGCCGGATGGATCCTCACTTCTGCCTCTAACGGGATGGTTTTCTGTTGGCCATGTTCTTTGCACGTGTGTTCTTTGACAGTTGCACCCACGTGTTTCCCTCGGGATGGTAGTAGGAGGATTTGGTGACTTCTGCGCACCTCCGCCTACCCACCACCCTCCCTCCGCCGACCTTCCGCCGGATGGATCCTCACTTCTGCCTCTAACGGGATGGTTTTCTGTTGGCCATGTTCTTTGCACGTGTGTTCTTTGAGAGTTGCAACCACGTGTTTCCCCCGGGATGGTTTTCTGTTGGCCATGTTCTTTGCAAGTGTGTTCTTTGACAGTTGCAACCACGTGTTTCCCTCGGGATGGAAAAATTGTTTAATGGAAATATAAATAGATAAAAACCAAATAAAGTAATAATAAAGTAATGTGTGATTGGACAGTTGCAACCACGTGTTTCCCTCGGGATGGAAAAATTGTTTAATGGAAATATAAATAGATAAAAACCAAATAAAGTAATAATTCGTGTTTATTCAATTCGAGTTTATAACAAAGAGAGAAATACAACTTTAAGTACCCTCCATAAAAATTATAGCATGTGCTTCTTCGCCCGTAATGACTAGCTGGTCTTGACGTTGTCTACCGTGGTGACTCGTTCACGTTGCAGTTTCGTAACACATTCGTTCATTAACAAAACGGTTGGAAAGTGTTATATTGCCGGTATTATGACCTGCGGCAGGCTGCCTATACGTGTCCTACATAGCGGACATATCAGAGGCAATCTGATAGGAGTTTCTACTTCATTACCGTCAGGTAGAAGTACCTTATGGAACAGATCGGTGTCTACAAAGTTTTCGGCACAATCTCGGCACATAGTTATGTGACCGCAAGGAACACACAGTCGGGACGGGCGATTGGTGAAACAAGCGCAGCACTTGAAAACTGCGTCTGACGGGACACAATCCTCTCGGGTGCCCTCGAGACTCTGACGAAGCTCCAACTTTTGTTTCTCAATGTTTTCATTCGCTGGAAAGCTGTTTTCTCCTTCCATTTCACGAAATGGGTGTTGCAGGTCCACATCCATATGTACATCGCCGTTCCCCAATACGTCAACATCTATAATCGATTCTTCTTGTTCTATTTCACAAAATGGATAGTGCAGTTCTATATCCATCGGTTCAGCGATGTTCTCGAACTCGTCGATATCCATACTCGTACCTGCTCCGTCCATTTCACAGCTCCTAATGCCTGTTGTCACTACCTCTCTTACTATATATACTCTTTGGTAAGTCGAGTTAAGGTTCTCGACCCTGACCAAGTTAGCAAAGGTAAGGTGTGTATCGGGACTGCTAAAGGACGTCTTACAGGCCTAGTCACATTGCAAGTGGCGGGCGTGGCAGGATGTATAAAACAACAAGTAGGAGGATTTGGTGACTTCTGCGCACCTCCGCCTACTCACCACCCTCCCTTCGCCGACCTTCCGCCGGATGGATCCTCACTTCTGCCTCTAACGGGATGGTTTTCTGTTGGCCATGTTCTTTGCACGTGTGTTCTTTGACAGTTGCACCCACGTGTTTCCCTCGGGATGGTAGTAGGAGGATTTAGTGACTTCTGCGCACCTCCGCCTACCCACCACCCTCCCTCCGCCGACCTTCCGCCGGATGGATCCTCACTTCTGCCTCTAACGGGATGGTTTTCTGTTGGCCATGTTCTTTGCACGTGTGTTCTTTGAGAGTTGCAACCACGTGTTTCCCCCGGGATGGTTTTCTGTTGGCCATGTTCTTTGCAAGTGTGTTCTTTGACAGTTGCAACCACGTGTTTCCCTCGGGATGGAAAAATTGTTTAATGGAAATATAAATAGATAAAAACCAAATAAAGTAATAATAAAGTAATGTGTGATTGGACAGTTGCAACCACGTGTTTCCCTCGGGATGGAAAAATTGTTTAATGGAAATATAAATAGATAAAAACCAAATAAAGTAATAATTCGTGTTTATTCAATTCGAGTTTATAACAAAGAGAGAAATACAACTTTAAGTACCCTCCATAAGAATTATAGCATGTGCTTCTTCGCCCGTAATGACTATCAGGTCTTGACGTTGTCTACCATGGTGACTCGTTCACGTTGCAGTTTCGTAACACATTCGTTCATTAACAAAACGGTTGGAAAGTGTTATATTGCCGGTATTATGACCTGCGGCAGGCTGCCTATACGTGTCCTACATAGCGGACATATCAGAGGCAATCTGATAGGAGTTTCTACTTCATTACCGTCAGGTAGAAGTACCTTATGGAACAGATCGGTGTCTACAAAGTTTTCGGCACAATCTCGGCACATAGTTATGTGACCGCAAGGAACACACAGTCGGGACGGGCGATTGGTGAAACAAGCGCAGCACTTGAAAACTGCGTCTGACGGGACACAATCCTCTCGGGTGCCCTCGAGACTCTGACGAAGCTCCAACTTTTGTTTCTCAATGTTTTCATTCGCTGGAAAGCTGTTTTCTCCTTCCATTTCACGAAATGGGTGTTGCAGGTCCACATCCATATGTACATCGCCGTTCCCCAATACGTCAACATCTATAATCGATTCTACTTGTTCTATTTCACAAAATGGATAGTGCAGTTCTATATCCATCGGTTCAGCGATGTTCTCGAATTCGTCGATATCCATACTCGTACCTGCTCCGTCCATTTCACAGCTCCTAATGCCTGTTGTCACTACCTCTCTTACTATATATACTCTTTGGTAAGTCGAGTTAAGGTTCTCGACCCTGACCAAGTTAGCAAAGGTAAGGTGTGTATCGGGACTGCTAAAGGACGTCTTACAGGCCTAGTCACATTGCAAGTGGCGGGCGTGGCAGGATGTATAAAACAACAAGTAGGAGGATTTGGTGACTTCTGCGCACCTCCGCCTACCCACCACCCTCCCTCCGCCGACCTTCCGCCGGATGGATCCTCACTTCTGCCTCTAACTGGATGGTTTTCTGTTGGCCATGTTCTTTGCACGTGTGTTCTTTGACAGTTGCACCCACGTGTTTCCCTCGGGATGGTAGTAGGAGGATTTGGTGACTTCTGCGCACCTCCGCCTACCCACCACCCTCCCTCCGCCGACCTTCCGCCGGATAGTTCCTCACTTCTGCCTCTAACGGGATGGTTTTCTGTTGGCCATGTTCTTTGCACGTGTGTTCTTTGAGAGTTGCAACCACGTGTTTCCCTCGGGATGGTTTTCTGTTGGCCATGTTCTTTGCAAGTGTGTTCTTTGACAGTTGCAACCACGTGTTTCCCTCGGGATGGAAAAATTGTTTAATGGAAATATAAATAGATAAAAACCAAATAAAGTAATAATTCGTGTTTATTCAATTCGAGTTTATAACAAAGAGAGAAATACAACTTTAAGTATCCTCCATAAGAATTATAGCATGTGCTTCTTCGCCCGTAATGACTAGCTGGTCTTGACGTTGTCTACCGTGGTGACTCGTTCACGTTGCAGTTTCGTAACACATTCGTTCATTAACAAAACGGTTGGAAAGTGTTATATTGCCGGTATTATGACCTGCGGCAGGCTGCCTATACGTGTCCTACATAGCGGACATATCAGAGGCAATCTGATAGGAGTTTCTACTTCATTACCGTCAGGTAGAAGTACCTTATGGAACAGATCGGTGTCTACAAAGTTTTC
The DNA here is from genome assembly GCA_963675035.1 of Allygus modestus. Taxonomy (NCBI): domain Eukaryota; kingdom Metazoa; phylum Arthropoda; class Insecta; order Hemiptera; family Cicadellidae; genus Allygus; species Allygus modestus. The sequence goes on along the minus strand of OY776115.1, from coordinate 60,614,246 downwards.
GGCACAATCTCGGCACATAGTTATGTGACCGCAAGGAACACACAGTCGGGACGGGCGATTGGTGAAACAAAAGCAGCACTTGAAAACTGCGTCTGATGGGACACAATCCTCTCGGGTGCCCTCGAGACTCTGACGAAGCTCCAACTTTTGTTTCTCAATGTTTTCATTCGCTGGAAAGCTGTTTTCTCCTTCCATTTCACGAAATGGGTGTTGCAGGTCCACATCCATATGTTCATCGCCGTTCCCCAATACGTCAACATCTAAAATCGATTCTTCTTGTTCTATTTCACAAAATGGATAGTGCAGTTCTATATCCATCGGTTCAGCGATGTTCTCGAACTCGTCGATATCCATACTCGTACCTGCTCCGTCCATTTCACAGCTCCTAATGCCTGTTGTCACTACCTCTCTTACTATATATACTCTTTGGTAAGTCGAGTTAAGGTTCTCGACCCTGACCAAGTTAGCAAAGGTAAGGTGTTTATCGGGACTGCTAAAGGACGTCTTACAGGCCTAGTCACATTGCAAGTGGCGGGCGTGGCAGGATGTATAAAACAACAAGTAGGAGGATTTGGTGACTTCTGCGCACCTCCGCCTTCCCACCACCCTCCGTCCGCCGACCTTCCGCCGGATGGATCCTCACTTCTGCCTCTAACGGGATGGTTTTCTGTTGGCCATGTTCTTTGCACGTGTGTTCTTTGACAGTTGCACCCACGTGTTTCCCTCGGGATGGTAGTAGGAGGATTTGGTGACTTCTGCGCACCTCCGCCTACCCACCACCCTCCCTCCGCCGACCTTCCGCCGGATGGATCCTCACTTCTGCCTCTAACGGGATGGTTTTCTGTTGGCCATGTTCTTTGCACGTGTGTTCTTTGAGAGTTGCAACCACGTGTTTCCCCCGGGATGGTTTTCTGTTGGCCATGTTCTTTGCAAGTGTGTTCTTTGACAGTTGCAACCACGTGTTTCCCTCGGGATGGAAAAATTGTTTAATGGAAATATAAATAGATAAAAACCAAATAAAGTAATAATAAAGTAATGTGTGATTGGACAGTTGCAACCACGTGTTTCCCTCGGGATGGAAAAATTGTTTAATGGAAATATAAATAGATAAAAACCAAATAAAGTAATAATTCGTGTTTATTCAATTCGAGTTTATAACAAAGAGAGAAATACAACTTTAAGTACCCTCCATAAGAATTATAGCATGTGCTTCTTCGCCCGTAATGACTAGCTGGTCTTGACGTTGTCTACCGTGGTGACTCGTTCACGTTGCAGTTTCGTAACACATTCGTTCATTAACAAAACGGTTGGAAAGTGTTATATTGCCGGTATTATGACCTGCGGCAGGCTGCCTATACGTGTCCTACATAGCGGACATATCAGAGGCAATCTGATAGGAGTTTCTACTTCATTACCGTCAGGTAGAAGTACCTTATGGAACAGATCGGTGTCTACAAAGTTTTCGGCACAATCTCGGCACATAGTTATGTGACCGCAAGGAACACACAGTCGGGACGGGCGATTGGTGAAACAAGCGCAGCACTTGAAAACTGCGTCTGACGGGACACAATCCTCTCGGGTGCCCTCGAGACTCTGACGAAGCTCCAACTTTTGTTTCTCAATGTTTTCATTCGCTGGAAAGCTGTTTTCTCCTTCCATTTCACGAAATGGGTGTTGCAGGTCCACATCCATATGTACATCGCCGTTCCCCAATACGTCAACATCTATAATCGATTCTTCTTGTTCTATTTCACAAAATGGATAGTGCAGTTCTATATCCATCGGTTCAGCGATGTTCTCGAACTCGTCGATATCCATACTCGTACCTGCTCCGTCCATTTCACAGCTCCTAATGCCTGTTGTCACTACCTCTCTTACTATATATACTCTTTGGTAAGTCGAGTTAAGGTTCTCGACCCTGACCAAGTTAGCAAAGGTAAGTAGTGTATCGGGACTGCTAAAGGACGTCTTACAGGCCTAGTCACATTGCAAGTGGCGGGCGTGGCAGGATGTATAAAACAACAAGTAGGAGGATTTGGTGACTTCTGCGCACCTCCGCCTACTCACCACCCTCCCTCCGCCGACCTTCCGCCGGATGGATCCTCACTTCTGCCTCTAACGGGATGGTTTTCTGTTGGCCATGTTCTTTGCACGTGTGTTCTTTGACAGTGGCACCCACGTTTTTCCCTCGGGATGGTAGTAGGAGGATTTGGTGACTTCTGCGCACCTCCGCCTACCCACCACCCTCCCTCCGCCGACCTTCCGCCGGATGGATCCTCACTTCTGCCTCTAACGGGATGGTTTTCTGTTGGCCATGTTCTTTGCACGTGTGTTCTTTGAGAGTTGCAACCACGTGTTTCCCCCGGGATGGTTTTCTGTTGGCCATGTTCTTTGCAAGTGTGTTCTTTGACAGTTGCAACCACGTGTTTCCCTCGGGATGGAAAAATTGTTTAATGGAAATATAAATAGATAAAAACCAAATAAAGTAATAATAAAGTAATGTGTGATTGGACAGTTGCAACCACGTGTTTCCCTCGGGATGGAAAAATTGTTTAATGGAAATATAAATAGATAAAAACCAAATAAAGTAATAATTCGTGTTTATTCAATTCGAGTTTATAACAAAGAGAGAAATACAACTTTAAGTACCCTCCATAAAAATTATAGCATGTGCTTCTTCGCCCGTAATGACTAGCTGGTCTTGACGTTGTCTACCGTGGTGACTCGTTCACGTTGCAGTTTCGTAACACATTCGTTCATTAACAAAACGGTTGGAAAGTGTTATATTGCCGGTATTATGACCTGCGGCAGGCTGCCTATACGTGTCCTACATAGCGGACATATCAGAGGCAATCTGATAGGAGTTTCTACTTCATTACCGTCAGGTAGAAGTACCTTATGGAACAGATCGGTGTCTACAAAGTTTTCGGCACAATCTCGGCACATAGTTATGTGACCGCAAGGAACACACAGTCGGGACGGGCGATTGGTGAAACAAGCGCAGCACTTGAAAACTGCGTCTGACGGGACACAATCCTCTCGGGTGCCCTCGAGACTCTGACGAAGCTCCAACTTTTGTTTCTCAATGTTTTCATTCGCTGGAAAGCTGTTTTCTCCTTCCATTTCACGAAATGGGTGTTGCAGGTCCACATCCATATGTACATCGCCGTTCCCCAATACGTCAACATCTATAATCGATTCTTCTTGTTCTATTTCACAAAATGGATAGTGCAGTTCTATATCCATCGGTTCAGCGATGTTCTCGAACTCGTCGATATCCATACTCGTACCTGCTCCGTCCATTTCACAGCTCCTAATGCCTGTTGTCACTACCTCTCTTACTATATATACTCTTTGGTAAGTCGAGTTAAGGTTCTCGACCCTGACCAAGTTAGCAAAGGTAAGTAGTGTATCGGGACTGCTAAAGGACGTCTTACAGGCCTAGTCACATTGCAAGTGGCGGGCGTGGCAGGATGTATAAAACAACAAGTAGGAGGATTTGGTGACTTCTGCGCACCTCCGCCTACTCACCACCCTCCCTCCGCCGACCTTCCGCCGGATGGATCCTCACTTCTGCCTCTAACGGGATGGTTTTCTGTTGGCCATGTTCTTTGCACGTGTGTTCTTTGACAGTGGCACCCACGTTTTTCCCTCGGGATGGTAGTAGGAGGATTTGGTGACTTCTGCGCACCTCCGCCTACCCACCACCCTCCCTCCGCCGACCTTCCGCCGGATGGATCCTCACTTCTGCCTCTAACGGGATGGTTTTCTGTTGGCCATGTTCTTTGCACGTGTGTTCTTTGAGAGTTGCAACCACGTGTTTCCCCCGGGATGGTTTTCTGTTGGCCATGTTCTTTGCAAGTGTGTTCTTTGACAGTTGCAACCACGTGTTTCCCTCGGGATGGAAAAATTGTTTAATGGAAATATAAATAGATAAAAACCAAATAAAGTAATAATAAAGTAATGTGTGATTGGACAGTTGCAACCACGTGTTTCCCTCGGGATGGAAAAATTGTTTAATGGAAATATAAATAGATAAAAACCAAATAAAGTAATAATTCGTGTTTATTCAATTCGAGTTTATAACAAAGAGAGAAATACAACTTTAAGTACCCTCCATAAAAATTATAGCATGTGCTTCTTCGCCCGTAATGACTAGCTGGTCTTGACGTTGTCTACCGTGGTGACTCGTTCACGTTGCAGTTTCGTAACACATTCGTTCATTAACAAAACGGTTGGAAAGTGTTATATTGCCGGTATTATGACCTGCGGCAGGCTGCCTATACGTGTCCTACATAGCGGACATATCAGAGGCAATCTGATAGGAGTTTCTACTTCATTACCGTCAGGTAGAAGTACCTTATGGAACAGATCGGTGTCTACAAAGTTTTCGGCACAATCTCGGCACATAGTTATGTGACCGCAAGGAACACACAGTCGGGACGGGCGATTGGTGAAACAAGCGCAGCACTTGAAAACTGCGTCTGACGGGACACAATCCTCTCGGGTGCCCTCGAGACTCTGACGAAGCTCCAACTTTTGTTTCTCAATGTTTTCATTCGCTGGAAAGCTGTTTTCTCCTTCCATTTCACGAAATGGGTGTTGCAGGTCCACATCCATATGTACATCGCCGTTCCCCAATACGTCAACATCTATAATCGATTCTTCTTGTTCTATTTCACAAAATGGATAGTGCAGTTCTATATCCATCGGTTCAGCGATGTTCTCGAACTCGTCGATATCCATACTCGTACCTGCTCCGTCCATTTCACAGCTCCTAATGCCTGTTGTCACTACCTCTCTTACTATATATACTCTTTGGTAAGTCGAGTTAAGGTTCTCGACCCTGACCAAGTTAGCAAAGGTAAGGTGTGTATCGGGACTGCTAAAGGACGTCTTACAGGCCTAGTCACATTGCAAGTGGCGGGCGTGGCAGGATGTATAAAACAACAAGTAGGAGGATTTGGTGACTTCTGCGCACCTCCGCCTACTCACCACCCTCCCTTCGCCGACCTTCCGCCGGATGGATCCTCACTTCTGCCTCTAACGGGATGGTTTTCTGTTGGCCATGTTCTTTGCACGTGTGTTCTTTGACAGTTGCACCCACGTGTTTCCCTCGGGATGGTAGTAGGAGGATTTAGTGACTTCTGCGCACCTCCGCCTACCCACCACCCTCCCTCCGCCGACCTTCCGCCGGATGGATCCTCACTTCTGCCTCTAACGGGATGGTTTTCTGTTGGCCATGTTCTTTGCACGTGTGTTCTTTGAGAGTTGCAACCACGTGTTTCCCCCGGGATGGTTTTCTGTTGGCCATGTTCTTTGCAAGTGTGTTCTTTGACAGTTGCAACCACGTGTTTCCCTCGGGATGGAAAAATTGTTTAATGGAAATATAAATAGATAAAAACCAAATAAAGTAATAATAAAGTAATGTGTGATTGGACAGTTGCAACCACGTGTTTCCCTCGGGATGGAAAAATTGTTTAATGGAAATATAAATAGATAAAAACCAAATAAAGTAATAATTCGTGTTTATTCAATTCGAGTTTATAACAAAGAGAGAAATACAACTTTAAGTACCCTCCATAAGAATTATAGCATGTGCTTCTTCGCCCGTAATGACTATCAGGTCTTGACGTTGTCTACCATGGTGACTCGTTCACGTTGCAGTTTCGTAACACATTCGTTCATTAACAAAACGGTTGGAAAGTGTTATATTGCCGGTATTATGACCTGCGGCAGGCTGCCTATACGTGTCCTACATAGCGGACATATCAGAGGCAATCTGATAGGAGTTTCTACTTCATTACCGTCAGGTAGAAGTACCTTATGGAACAGATCGGTGTCTACAAAGTTTTCGGCACAATCTCGGCACATAGTTATGTGACCGCAAGGAACACACAGTCGGGACGGGCGATTGGTGAAACAAGCGCAGCACTTGAAAACTGCGTCTGACGGGACACAATCCTCTCGGGTGCCCTCGAGACTCTGACGAAGCTCCAACTTTTGTTTCTCAATGTTTTCATTCGCTGGAAAGCTGTTTTCTCCTTCCATTTCACGAAATGGGTGTTGCAGGTCCACATCCATATGTACATCGCCGTTCCCCAATACGTCAACATCTATAATCGATTCTACTTGTTCTATTTCACAAAATGGATAGTGCAGTTCTATATCCATCGGTTCAGCGATGTTCTCGAATTCGTCGATATCCATACTCGTACCTGCTCCGACCATTTCACAGCTCCTAATGCCTGTTGTCACTACCTCTCTTACTATATATACTCTTTGGTAAGTCGAGTTAAGGTTCTCGACCCTGACCAAGTTAGCAAAGGTAAGGTGTGTATCGGGACTGCTAAAGGACGTCTTACAGGCCTAGTCACATTGCAAGTGGCGGGCGTGGCAGGATGTATAAAACAACAAGTAGGAGGATTTGGTGACTTCTGCGCACCTCCGCCTACCCACCACCCTCCCTCCGCCGACCTTCCGCCGGATGGATCCTCACTTCTGCCTCTAACTGGATGGTTTTCTGTTGGCCATGTTCTTTGCACGTGTGTTCTTTGACAGTTGCACCCACGTGTTTCCCTCGGGATGGTAGTAGGAGGATTTGGTGACTTCTGCGCACCTCCGCCTACCCACCACCCTCCCTCCGCCGACCTTCCGCCGGATAGTTCCTCACTTCTGCCTCTAACGGGATGGTTTTCTGTTGGCCATGTTCTTTGCACGTGTGTTCTTTGAGAGTTGCAACCACGTGTTTCCCTCGGGATGGTTTTCTGTTGGCCATGTTCTTTGCAAGTGTGTTCTTTGACAGTTGCAACCACGTGTTTCCCTCGGGATGGAAAAATTGTTTAATGGAAATATAAATAGATAAAAACCAAATAAAGTAATAATTCGTGTTTATTCAATTCGAGTTTATAACAAAGAGAGAAATACAACTTTAAGTATCCTCCATAAGAATTATAGCATGTGCTTCTTCGCCCGTAATGACTAGCTGGTCTTGACGTTGTCTACCGTGGTGACTCGTTCACGTTGCAGTTTCGTAACACATTCGTTCATTAACAAAACGGTTGGAAAGTGTTATATTGCCGGTATTATGACCTGCGGCAGGCTGCCTATACGTGTCCTACATAGCGGACATATCAGAGGCAATCTGATAGGAGTTTCTACTTCATTACCGTCAGGTAGAAGTACCTTATGGAACAGATCGGTGTCTACAAAGTTTTCGGCACAATCTCGGCACATAGTTATGTGACCGCAAGGAACACACAGTCGGGACGGGCGATTGGTGAAACAAAAGCAGCACTTGAAAACTGCGTCTGATGGGACACAATCCTCTCGGGTGCCCTCGAGACTCTGACGAAGCTCCAACTTTTGTTTCTCAATGTTTTCATTCGCTGGAAAGCTGTTTTCTCCTTCCATTTCACGAAATGGGTGTTGCAGGTCCACATCCATATGTTCATCGCCGTTCCCCAATACGTCAACATCTAAAATCGATTCTTCTTGTTCTATTTCACAAAATGGATAGTGCAGTTCTATATCCATCGGTTCAGCGATGTTCTCGAACTCGTCGATATCCATACTCGTACCTGCTCCGTCCATTTCACAGCTCCTAATGCCTGTTGTCACTACCTCTCTTACTATATATACTCTTTGGTAAGTCGAGTTAAGGTTCTCGACCCTGACCAAGTTAGCAAAGGTAAGGTGTTTATCGGGACTGCTAAAGGACGTCTTACAGGCCTAGTCACATTGCAAGTGGCGGGCGTGGCAGGATGTATAAAACAACAAGTAGGAGGATTTGGTGACTTCTGCGCACCTCCGCCTTCCCACCACCCTCCGTCCGCCGACCTTCCGCCGGATGGATCCTCACTTCTGCCTCTAACGGGATGGTTTTCTGTTGGCCATGTTCTTTCCACGTGTGTTCTTTGACAGTTGCACCCACGTGTTTCCCTCGGGATGGTAGTAGGAGGATTTTGTGACTTCTGCGCACCTCCGCCTACCCACCACCCTCCCTCCGCCGACCTTCCGCCGGATGGATCCTCACTTCTGCCTCTAACGGGATGGTTTTCTGTTGGCCATGTTCTTTGCACGTGTGTTCTTTGAGAGTTGCAACCACGTGTTTCCCCCGGGATGGTTTTCTGTTGGCCATGTTCTTTGCGAGTGTGTTCTTTGACAGTTGCAACCACGTGTTTCCCTCGGGATGGAAAAATTGTTTAATGGAAATATAAATAGATAAAAACCAAATAAAGTAATAATAAAGTAATGTGTGATTGGACAGTTGCAACCACGTGTTTCCCTCGGGATGGAAAAATTGTTTAATGGAAATATAAATAGATAAAAACCAAATAAAGTAATAATTCGTGTTTATTCAATTCGAGTTTATAACAAAGAGAGAAATACAACTTTAAGTACCCTCCATAAGAATTATAGCATGTGCTTCTTCGCCCGTAATGACTAGCTGGTCTTGACGTTGTCTACCGTGGTGACTCGTTCACGTTGCAGTTTCGTAACACATTCGTTCATTAACAAAACGGTTGGAAAGTGTTATATTGCCGGTATTATGACCTGCGGCAGGCTGCCTATACGTGTCCTACATAGCGGACATATCAGAGGCAATCTGATAGGAGTTTCTACTTCATTACCGTCAGGTAGAAGTACCTTATGGAACAGATCGGTGTCTACAAAGTTTTCGGCACAATCTCGGCACATAGTTATGTGACCGCAAGGAACACACAGTCGGGACGGGCGATTGGTGAAACAAGCGCAGCACTTGAAAACTGCGTCTGACGGGACACAATCCTCTCGGGTGCCCTCGAGACTCTGACGAAGCTCCAACTTTTGTTTCTCAATGTTTTCATTCGCTGGAAAGCTGTTTTCTCCTTCCATTTCACGAAATGGGTGTTGCAGGTCCACATCCATATGTACATCGCCGTTCCCCAATACGTCAACATCTATAATCGATTCTTCTTGTTCTATTTCACAAAATGGATAGTGCAGTTCTATATCCATCGGTTCAGCGATGTTCTCGAACTCGTCGATATCCATACTCGTACCTGCTCCGTCCATTTCACAGCTCCTAATGCCTGTTGTCACTACCTCTCTTACTATATATACTCTTTGGTAAGTCGAGTTAAGGTTCTCGACCCTGACCAAGTTAGCAAAGGTAAGGTGTGTATCGGGACTGCTAAAGGACGTCTTACAGGCCTAGTCACATTGCAAGTGGCGGGCGTGGCAGGATGTATAAAACAACAAGTAGGAGGATTTGGTGACTTCTGCGCACCTCCGCCTACCCACCACCCTCCCTCTGCCGACCTTCCGCCGGATGGATCCTCACTTCTGCCTCTAACGGGATGGTTTTCTGTTGGCCATGTTCTTTGCACGTGTGTTCTTTGACAGTTGCACCCACGTGTTTCCCTCGGGATGGTAGTAGGAGGATTTGGTGACTTCTGCGCACCTCCGCCTACCCACCACCCTCCCTCCGCCGACCTTCCGCCGGATAGTTCCTCACTTCTGCCTCTAACGGGATGGTTTTCTATTGGCCATGTTCTTTGCACGTGTGTTCTTTGAGAGTTGCAACCACGTGTTTCCCTCGGGATGGTTTTCTGTTGGCCATGTTCTTTGCAAGTGTGTTCTTTGACAGTTGCAACCACGTGTTTCCCTCGGGATGGAAAAATTGTTTAATGGAAATATAAATAGATAAAAACCAAATAAAGTAATAATTCGTGTTTATTCAATTCGAGTTTATAACAAAGAGAGAAATACAACTTTAAGTACCCTCCATAAGAATTATAGCATGTGCTTCTTCGCCCGTAATGACTAGCTGGTCTTGACGTTGTCTACCGTGGTGACTCGTTCACGTTGCAGTTTCGTAACACATTCGTTCATTAACAAAACGGTTGGAAAGTGTTATATTGCCGGTATTATGACCTGCGGCAGGCTGCCTATAAGTGTCCTACATAGCGGACATATCAGAGGCAATCTGATAGGAGTTTCTACTTCATTACCGTCAGGTAGAAGTACCTTATGGAACAGATCGGTGTCTACAAAGTTTTCGGCACAATCTCGGCACATAGTTATGTGACCGCAAGGAACACACAGTCGGGACGGGCGATTGGTGAAACAAGCGCAGCACTTGAAAACTGCGTCTGACGGGACACAATCCTCTCGGGTGCCCTCGAGACTCTGACGAAGCTCCAACTTTTGTTTCTCAATGTTTTCATTCGCTGGAAAGCTGTTTTCTCCTTCCATTTCACGAAATGGGTGTTGCAGGTCCACATCCATATGTACATCGCCGTTCCCCAATACGTCAACATCTATAATCGATTCTTCTTGTTCTATTTCACAAAATGGATAGTGCAGTTCTATATCCATCGGTTCAGCGATGTTCTCGAACTCGTCGATATCCATACTCGTACCTGCTCCGTCCATTTCACAGCTCCTAATGCCTGTTGTCACTACCTCTCTTACTATATATACTCTTTGGTAAGTCGAGTTAAGGTTCTCGACCCTGACCAAGTTAGCAAAGGTAAGGTGTGTATCGGGACTGCTAAAGGACGTCTTACAGGCCTAGTCACATTGCAAGTGGCGGGCGTGGCAGGATGTATAAAACAACAAGTAGGAGGATTTGGTGACTTCTGCGCACCTCCGCCTACCCACCACCCTCCCTCCGCCGACCTTCCGCCGGATGGATCCTCACTTCTGCCTCTAACGGGATGGTTTTCTGTTGGCCATGTTCTTTGCACGTGTGTTCTTTGACAGTTGCACCCACGTGTTTCCCTCGGGATGGTAGTAGGAGGATTTGGTGACTTCTGCGCACCTCCGCCTACCCACCACCCTCCCTCCGCCGACCTTCCGCCGGATGGATCCTCACTTCTGCCTCTAACGGGATGGTTTTCTGTTGGCCATGTTCTTTGCACGTGTGTTCTTTGAGAGTTGCAACCACGTATTTCCCTCGGGATGGTTTTCTGTTGGCCATGTTCTTTGCGAGTGTGTTCTTTGACAGTTGCAACCACGTGTTTCCCTCGGGATGGAAAAATTGTTTAATGGAAATGTAAATAGATAAAAACCAAATAATGTAATAATTCGTGTTTATTCAATTCGAGTTTATAACAAAGAGAGAAATACAACTTTAAGTACCCTCCATAAGAATTATAGCATGTGCTTCTTCGCCCGTAATGACTAGCTGGTCTTGACGTTGTCTACCGTGGTGACTCGTTCACGTTGCAGTTTCGTAACACATTCGTTCATTAACAAAACGGTTGGAAAGTGTATTATTGCCGGTATTATGACCTGCGGCAGGCTGCCTATAAGTGTCCTACATAGCGGACATATCAGAGGCAATCTGATAGGAGTTTCTACTTCATTACCGTCAGGTAGAAGTACCTTATGGAACAGATCGGTGTCTACAAAGTTTTCGGCACAATCTCGGCACATAGTTATGTGACCGCAAGGAACACACAGTCGGGACGGGCGATTGGTGAAACAAGCGCAGCACTTGAAAACTGCGTCTGACGGGACACAATCCTCTCGGGTGCCCTCGAGACTCTGACGAAGCTCCAACTTTTGTTTCTCAATGTTTTCATTCGCTGGAAAGCTGTTTTCTCCTTCCATTTCACGAAATGGGTGTTGCAGGTCCACATCCATATGTACATCGCCGTTCCCCAATACGTCAACATCTATAATCGATTCTTCTTGTTCTATTTCACAAAATGGATAGTGCAGTTCTATATCCATCGGTTCAGCGATGTTCTCGAACTCGTCGATATCCATACTCGTACCTGCTCCGTCCATTTCACAGCTCCTAATGCCTGTTGTCACTACCTCTCTTACTATATATACTCTTTGGTAAGTCGAGTTAAGGTTCTCGACCCTGACCAAGTTAGCAAAGGTAAGGTGTGTATCGGGACTGCTAAAGGACGTCTTACAGGCCTAGTCACATTGCAAGTGGCGGGCGTGGCAGGATGTATAAAACAACAAGTAGGAGGATTTGGTGACTTCTGCGCACCTCCGCCTACCCACCACCCTCCCTCCGCCGACCTTCCGCCGGATGGATCCTCACTTCTGCCTCTAACGGGATGGTTTTCTGTTGGCCATGTTCTTTGCACGTGTGTTCTTTGACAGTTGCACCCACGTGTTTCCCTCGGGATGGTAGTAGGAGGATTTGGTGACTTCTGCGCACCTCCGCCTACCCACCACCCTCCCTCCGCCGACCTTCCGCCGGATGGATCCTCACTTCTGCCTCTAACGGGATGGTTTTCTGTTGGCCATGTTCTTTGCACGTGTGTTCTTTGAGAGTTGCAACCACGTATTTCCCTCGGGATGGTTTTCTGTTGGCCATGTTCTTTGCGAGTGTGTTCTTTGACAGTTGCAACCACGTGTTTCCCTCGGGATGGAAAAATTGTTTAATGGAAATATAAATAGATAAAAACCAAATAATGTAATAATTCGTGTTTATTCAATTCGAGTTTATAACAAAGAGAGAAATACAACTTTAAGTACCCTCCATAAGAATTATAGCATGTGCTTTTTCGACCGTAATGACTAGCTGGTCTTGACGTTGTCTACCGTGGTGACTCGTTCACGTTGCAGTTTCGTAACACATTCGTTCATTAACAAAACGGTTGGAAAGTGTTATATTGCCGGTATTATGACCTGCGGCAGGCTGCCTATACGTGTCCTACATAGCGGACATATCAGAGGCAATCTGATAGGAGTTTCTACTTCATTACCGTCAGGTAGAAGTACCTTATGGAACAGATCGGTGTCTACAAAGTTTTCGGCACAATCTCGGCACATAGTTATGTGACCGCAAGGAACACACAGTCGGGACGGGCGATTGGTGAAACAAGCGCAGCACTTGAAAACTGCGTCTGACGGGACACAATCCTCTCGGGTGCCCTCGAGACTCTGACGAAGCTCCAACTTTTGTTTCTCAATGTTTTCATTCGCTGGAAAGCTGTTTTCTCCTTCCATTTCACGAAATGGGTGTTGCAGGTCCACATCCATATGTACATAGCCGTTCCCCAATACGTCAACATCTATAATCGATTCTTCTTGTTCTATTTCACAAAATGGATAGTGCAGTTCTATATCCATCGGTTCAGCGATGTTCTCGAACTCGTCGATATCCATACTCGTACCTGCTCCGTCCATTTCACAGCTCCTAATGCCTGTTGTCACTACCTCTCTTACTATATATACTCTTTGGTAAGTCGAGTTAAGGTTCTCGACCCTGACCAAGTTAGCAAAGGTAAGGTGTGTATCGGGACTGCTAAAGGACGTCTTACAGGCCTAGTCACATTACAAGTGGCGGGCGTGGCAGGATGTATAAAACAACAAGTAGGAGGATTTGGTGACTTCTGCGCACCTCCGCCTACCCACCACCCTCCCTCCGCCGACCTTCCGCCGGATGGATCCTCACTTCTGCCTCTAACGGGATGGTTTTCTGTTGGCCATGTTCTTTGCACGTGTGTTCCTTGACAGTTGCACCCACGTGTTTCCCTCGGGATGGTAGTAGGAGGATTTGGTGACTTCTGCGCACCTCCGCCTACCCACCACCCTCCCTCCGCCGACCTTCCGCCGGATGGATCCTCACTTCTGCCTCTAACGGGATGGTTTTCTGTTGGCCATGTTCTTTGCACGTGTGTTCTTTGAGAGTTGCAACCACGTGTTTCCCCCGGGATGGTTTTCTGTTGGCCATGTTCTTTGCAAGTGTGTTCTTTGACAGTTGCAACCACGTGTTTCCCTCGGGATGGAAAAATTGTTTAATGGAAATATAAATAGATAAAAACCAAATAAAGTAATAATAAAGTAATGTGTGATTGGACAGTTGCAACCACGTGTTTCCCTCGGGATGGAAAAATTGTTTAATGGAAATATAAATAGATAAAAACCAAATAAAGTAATAATTCGTGTTTATTCAATTCGAGTTTATAACAAAGAGAGAAATACAACTTTAAGTACCCTCCATAAGAATTATAGCATGTGCTTCTTCGCCCGTAATGACTAGCTGGTCTTGACGTTGTCTACCGTGGTGACTCGTTCACGTTGCAGTTTCGTAACACATTCGTTCATTAACAAAACGGTTGGAAAGTGTTATATTGCCGGTATTATGACCTGCGGCAGGCTGCCTATACGTGTCCTACATAGCGGACATATCAGAGGCAATCTGATAGGAGTTTCTACTTCATTACCGTCAGGTAGAAGTACCTTATGGAACAGATCGGTGTCTACAAAGTTTTCGGCACAATCTCGGCACATAGTTATGTGACCGCAAGGAACACACAGTCGGGACGGGCGATTGGTGAAACAAGCGCAGCACTTGAAAACTGCGTCTGACGGGACACAATCCTCTCGGGTGCCCTCGAGACTCTGACGAAGCTCCAACTTTTGTTTCTCAATGTTTTCATTCGCTGGAAAGCTGTTTTCTCCTTCCATTTCACGAAATGGGTGTTGCAGGTCCACATCCATATGTACATCGCCGTTCCCCAATACGTCAACATCTATAATCGATTCTTCTTGTTCTATTTCACAAAATGGATAGTGCAGTTCTATATCCATCGGTTCAGCGATGTTCTCGAACTCGTCGATATCCATACTCGTACCTGCTCCGTCCATTTCACAGCTCCTAATGCCTGTTGTCACTACCTCTCTTACTATATATACTCTTTGGTAAGTCGAGTTAAGGTTCTCGACCCTGACCAAGTTAGCAAAGGTAAGGTGTGTATCGGGACTGCTAAAGGACGTCTTACAGGCCTAGTCACATTGCAAGTGGCGGGCGTGGCAGGATGTATAAAACAACAAGTAGGAGGATTTGGTGACTTCTGCGCACCTCCGCCTACTTACCACCCTCCCTCCGCCGACCTTCCGCCGGATGGATCCTCACTTCTGCCTCTAACGGGATGGTTTTCTGTTGGCCATGTTCTTTGCACGTGTGTTCTTTGACAGTTGCACCCACGTGTTTCCCTCGGGATGGTAGTAGGAGGATTTAGTGACTTCTGCGCACCTCCGCCTACCCACCACCCTCCCTCCGCCGACCTTCCGCCGGATGGATCCTCACTTCTGCCTCTAACGGGATGGTTTTCTGTTGGCCATGTTCTTTGCACATGTGTTCTTTGAGAGTTGCAACCACGTGTTTCCCCCGGGATGGTTTTCTGTTGGCCATGTTCTTTGCAAGTGTGTTCTTTGACAGTTGCAACCACGTGTTTCCCTCGGGATGGAAAAATTGTTTAATGGAAATATAAATAGATAAAAACCAAATAAAGTAATAATAAAGTAATGTGTGATTGGACAGTTGCAACCACGTGTTTCCCTCGGGATGGAAAAATTGTTTAATGGAAATATAAATAGATAAAAACCAAATAAAGTAATAATTCGTGTTTATTCAATTCGAGTTTATAACAAAGAGAGAAATACAACTTTAAGTACCCTCCATAAGAATTATAGCATGTGCTTCTTCGCCCGTAATGACTAGCAGGTCTTGACGTTGTCTACCGTGGTGACTCGTTCACGTTGCAGTTTCGTAACACATTCGTTCATTAACAAAACGGTTGGAAAGTGTTATATTGCCGGTATTATGACCTGCGGCAGGCTGCCTATACGTGTCCTACATAGCGGACATATCAGAGGCAATCTGATAGGAGTTTCTACTTCATTACCGTCAGGTAGAAGTACCTTATGGAACAGATCGGTGTCTACAAAGTTTTCGGCACAATCTCGGCACATAGTTATGTGACCGCAAGGAACACACAGTCGGGACGGGCGATTGGTGAAACAAGCGCAGCACTTGAAAACTGCGTCTGACGGGACACAATCCTCTCGGGTGCCCTCGAGACTCTGACGAAGCTCCAACTTTTGTTTCTCAATGTTTTCATTCGCTGGAAAGCTGTTTTCTCCTTCCATTTCACGAAATGGGTGTTGCAGGTCCACATCCATATGTACATCGCCGTTCCCCAATACGTCAACATCTATAATCGATTCTTCTTGTTCTATTTCACAAAATGGATAGTGCAGTTCTATATCCATCGGTTCAGCGATGTTCTCGAACTCGTCGATATCCATACTCGTACCTGCTCCGTCCATTTCACAGCTCCTAATGCCTGTTGTCACTACCTCTCTTACTATATATACTCTTTGGTAAGTCGAGTTAAGGTTCTCGACCCTGACCAAGTTAGCAAAGGTAAGGTGTGTATCGGGACTGCTAAAGGACGTCTTACAGGCCTAGTCACATTGCAAGTGGCGGGCGTGGCAGGATGTATAAAACAACAAGTAGGAGGATTTGGTGCACCCACGTGTTTCCCTCGGGATGGTAGTAGGAGGATTTGGTGACTTCTGCGCACCTCCGCCTACCCACCACCCTCCCTCCGCCGACCTTCCGCCGGATGGATCCTCACTTCTGCCTCTAACGGGATGGTTTTCTGTTGGCCATGTTCTTTGCACGTGTGTTCTTTGAGAGTTGCAACCACGTGTTTCCCCCGGGATGGTTTTCTGTTGGCCATGTTCTTTGCAAGTGTGTTCTTTGACAGTTGCAACCACGTGTTTCCCTCGGGATGGAAAAATTGTTTAATGGAAATATAAATAGATAAGAACCAAATAAAGTAATAATAAAGTAATGTGTGATTGGACAGTTGCAACCACGTGTTTCCCTCGGGATGGAAAAATTGTTTAATGGAAATATAAATAGATAAAAACCAAATAAAGTAATAATTCGTGTTTATTCAATTCGAGTTTATAACAAAGAGAGAAATACAACTTTAAGTACCCTCCATAAGAATTATAGCATGTGCTTCTTCGCCCGTAATGACTAGCTGGTCTTGACGTTGTCTACCGTGGTGACTCGTTCACGTTGCAGTTTCGTAACACATTCGTTCATTAACAAAACGGTTGGAAAGTGTTATATTGCCGGTATTATGACCTGCGGCAGGCTGCCTATACGTGTCCTACATAGCGGACATATCAGAGGCAATCTGATAGGAGTTTCTACTTCATTACCGTCAGGTAGAAGTACCTTATGGAACAGATCGGTGTCTACAAAGTTTTCGGCACAATCTCGGCACATAGTTATGTGACCGCAAGGAACACACAGTCGGGACGGGCGATTGGTGAAACAAGCGCAGCACTTGAAAACTGCGTCTGACGGGACACAATCCTCTCGGGTGCCCTCGAGACTCTGACGAAGCTCCAACTTTTGTTTCTCAATGTTTTCATTCGCTGGAAAGCTGTTTTCTCCTTCCATTTCACGAAATGGGTGTTGCAGGTCCACATCCATATGTACATCGCCGTTCCCCAATACGTCAACATCTATAATCAATTCTTCTTGTTCTATTTCACAAAATGGATAGTGCAGTTCTATATCCATCGGTTCAGCGATGTTCTCGAACTCGTCGATATCCATACTCGTACCTGCTCCGTCCATTTCACAGCTCCTAATGCCTGTTGTCACTACCTCTCTTACTATATATACTCTTTGGTAAGTCGAGTTAAGGTTCTCGACCCTGACCAAGTTAGCAAAGGTAAGGTGTGTATCGGGACTGCTAAAGGACGTCTTACAGGCCTAGTCACATTGCAAGTGGCGGGCGTGGCAGGATGTATAAAACAACAAGTAGGAGGATTTGGTGCACCCACGTGTTTCCCTCGGGATGGTAGTAGGAGGATTTGGTGGCTTCTGCGCACCTCCGCCTACCCACCACCCTCCCTCCGCCGACCTTCCGCCGGATGGATCCTCACTTCTGCCTCTAACGGGATGGTTTTCTGTTGGCCATGTTCTTTGCACGTGTGTTCTTTGAGAGTTGCAACCACGTGTTTCCCCCGGGATGGTTTTCTGTTGGCCATGTTCTTTGCAAGTGTGTTCTTTGACAGTTGCAACCACGTGTTTCCCTCGGGATGGAAAAATTGTTTAATGGAAATATAAATAGATAAGAACCAAATAAAGTAATAATAAAGTAATGTGTGATTGGACAGTTGCAACCACGTGTTTCCCTCGGGATGGAAAAATTGTTTAATGGAAATATAAATAGATAAAAACCAAATAAAGTAATAATTCGTGTTTATTCAATTCGAGTTTATAACAAAGAGAGAAATACAACTTTAAGTACCCTCCATAAGAATTATAGCATGTGCTTCTTCGCCCGTAATGACTAGCAGGTCTTGACGTTGTCTACCGTGGTGACTCGTTCACGTTGCAGTTTCGTAACACATTCGTTCATTAACAAAACGGTTGGAAAGTGTTATATTGCCGGTATTATGACCTGCGGCAGGCTGCCTATACGTGTCCTACATAGCGGACATATCAGAGGCAATCTGATAGGAGTTTCTACTTCATTACCGTCAGGTAGAAGTACCTTATGGAACAGATCGGTGTCTACAAAGTTTTCGGCACAATCTCGGCACATAGTTATGTGACCGCAAGGAACACACAGTCGGGACGGGCGATTGGTGAAACAAGCGCAGCACTTGAAAACTGCGTCTGACGGGACACAATCCTCTCGGGTGCCCTCGAGACTCTGACGAAGCTCCAACTTTTGTTTCTCAATGTTTTCATTCGCTGGAAAGCTGTTTTCTCCTTCCATTTCACGAAATGGGTGTTGCAGGTCCACATCCATATGTACATCGCCGTTCCCCAATACGTCAACATCTATAATCGATTCTTCTTGTTCTATTTCACAAAATGGATAGTGCAGTTCTATATCCATCGGTTCAGCGATGTTCTCGAACTCGTCGATATCCATACTCGTACCTGCTCCGTCCATTTCACAGCTCCTAATGCCTGTTGTCACTACCTCTCTTACTATATATACTCTTTGGTAAGTCGAGTTAAGGTTCTCGACCCTGACCAAGTTAGCAAAGGTAAGGTGTGTATCGGGACTGCTAAAGGACGTCTTACAGGCCTAGTCACATTGCAAGTGGCGGGCGTGGCAGGATGTATAAAACAACAAGTAGGAGGATTTGGTGCACCCACGTGTTTCCCTCGGGATGGTAGTAGGAGGATTTGGTGACTTCTGCGCACCTCCGCCTACCCACCACCCTCCCTCCGCCGACCTTCCGCCGGATGGATCCTCACTTCTGCCTCTAACGGGATGGTTTTCTGTTGGCCATGTTCTTTGCACGTGTGTTCTTTGAGAGTTGCAACCACGTGTTTCCCCCGGGATGGTTTTCTGTTGGCCATGTTCTTTGCAAGTGTGTTCTTTGACAGTTGCAACCACGTGTTTCCCTCGGGATGGAAAAATTGTTTAATGGAAATATAAATAGATAAGAACCAAATAAAGTAATAATAAAGTAATGTGTGATTGGACAGTTGCAACCACGTGTTTCCCTCGGGATGGAAAAATTGTTTAATGGAAATATAAATAGATAAAAACCAAATAAAGTAATAATTCGTGTTTATTCAATTCGAGTTTATAACAAAGAGAGAAATACAACTTTAAGTACCCTCCATAAGAATTATAGCATGTGCTTCTTCGCCCGTAATGACTAGCTGGTCTTGACGTTGTCTACCGTGGTGACTCGTTCACGTTGCAGTTTCGTAACACATTCGTTCATTAACAAAACGGTTGGAAAGTGTTATATTGCCGGTATTATGACCTGCGGCAGGCTGCCTATACGTGTCCTACATAGCGGACATATCAGAGGCAATCTGATAGGAGTTTCTACTTCATTACCGTCAGGTAGAAGTACCTTATGGAACAGATCGGTGTCTACAAAGTTTTCGGCACAATCTCGGCACATAGTTATGTGACCGCAAGGAACACACAGTCAGGACGGGCGATTGGTGAAACAAGCGCAGCACTTGAAAACTGCGTCTGACGGGACACAATCCTCTCGGGTGCCCTCGAGACTCTGACGAAGCTCCAACTTTTGTTTCTCAATGTTTTCATTCGCTGGAAAGCTGTTTTCTCCTTCCATTTCACGAAATGGGTGTTGCAGGTCCACATCCATATGTACATCGCCGTTCCCCAATACGTCAACATCTATAATCAATTCTTCTTGTTCTATTTCACAAAATGGATAGTGCAGTTCTATATCCATCGGTTCAGCGATGTTCTCGAACTCGTCGATATCCATACTCGTACCTGCTCCGTCCATTTCACAGCTCCTAATGCCTGTTGTCACTACCTCTCTTACTATATATACTCTTTGGTAAGTCGAGTTAAGGTTCTCGACCCTGACCAAGTTAGCAAAGGTAAGGTGTGTATCGGGACTGCTAAAGGACGTCTTACAGGCCTAGTCACATTGCAAGTGGCGGGCGTGGCAGGATGTATAAAACAACAAGTAGGAGGATTTGGTGCACCCACGTGTTTCCCTCGGGATGGTAGTAGGAGGATTTGGTGACTTCTGCGCACCTCCGCCTACCCACCACCCTCCCTCCGCCGACCTTCCGCCGGATGGATCCTCACTTCTGCCTCTAACGGGATGGTTTTCTGTTGGCCATGTTCTTTGCACGTGTGTTCTTTGAGAGTTGCAACCACGTGTTTCCCCCGGGATGGTTTTCTGTTGGCCATGTTCTTTGCAAGTGTGTTCTTTGACAGTTGCAACCACGTGTTTCCCTCGGGATGGAAAAATTGTTTAATGGAAATATAAATAGATAAGAACCAAATAAAGTAATAATAAAGTAATGTGTGATTGGACAGTTGCAACCACGTGTTTCCCTCGGGATGGAAAAATTGTTTAATGGAAATATAAATAGATAAAAACCAAATAAAGTAATAATTCGTGTTTATTCAATTCGAGTTTATAACAAAGAGAGAAATACAACTTTAAGTACCCTCCATAAGAATTATAGCATGTGCTTCTTCGCCCGTAATGACTAGCTGGTCTTGACGTTGTCTACCGTGGTGACTCGTTCACGTTGCAGTTTCGTAACACATTCGTTCATTAACAAAACGGTTGGAAAGTGTTATATTGCCGGTATTATGACCTGCGGCAGGCTGCCTATACGTGTCCTACATGGCGGACATATCAGAGGCAATCTGATAGGAGTTTCTACTTCATTACCGTCAGGTAGAAGTACCTTATGGAACAGATCGGTGTCTACAAAGTTTTCGGCACAATCTCGGCACATAGTTATGTGACCGCAAGGAACACACAGTCGGGACGGGCGATTGGTGAAACAAGCGCAGCACTTGAAAACTGCGTCTGACGGGACACAATCCTCTCGGGTGCCCTCGAGACTCTGACGAAGCTCCAACTTTTGTTTCTCAATGTTTTCATTCGCTGGAAAGCTGTTTTCTCCTTCCATTTCACGAAATGGGTGTTGCAGGTCCACATCCATATGTACATCGCCGTTCCCCAATACGTCAACATCTATAATCAATTCTTCTTGTTCTATTTCACAAAATGGATAGTGCAGTTCTATATCCATCGGTTCAGCGATGTTCTCGAACTCGTCGATATCCATACTCGTACCTGCTCCGTCCATTTCACAGCTCCTAATGCCTGTTGTCCCTACCTCTCTTACTATATATACTCTTTGGTAAGTCGAGTTAAGGTTCTCGACCCTGACCAAGTTAGCAAAGGTAAGTAGTGTATCGGGACTGCTAAAGGACGTCTTACAGGCCTAGTCACATTGCAAGTGGCGGGCGTGGCAGGATGTATAAAACAACAAGTAGGAGGATTTGGTGACTTCTGCGCACCTCCGCCTACTCACTACCCTCCCTCCGCCGACCTTCCGCCGGATGGATCCTCACTTCTGCCTCTAACGGGATGGTTTTCTGTTGGCCATGTTCTTTGCACGTGTGTTCTTTGACAGTTGCACCCACGTGTTTCCCTCGGGATGGTAGAAGGAGGATTTGGTGACTTCTGCGCACCTCCGCCTACCCACCACCCTCCCTCCGCCGACCTTCCGCCGGATGGATCCTCACTTCTGCCTCTAACGGGATGGTTTTCTGTTGGCCATGTTCTTTGCACGTGTGTTCTTTGAGTTGCAACCACGGATTTCCCTCGGGATGGTTTTCTGTTGGCCATGTTCTTTGCAAGTGTGTTCTTTGACAGTTGCAACCACGTGTTTCCCTCGGGATGGAAAAATTGTTTAATGGAAATATAAATAGATAAAAACCAAATAAAGTAACAATTCGTGTTTATTCAATTCGAGTTTATAACAAAGAGAGAAATACAACTTTAAGTACCCTCCATAAGAATTATAGCATGTGCTTCTTCGCCCGTAATGACTAGCTGGTCTTGACGTTGTCTACCGTGGTGACTCGTTCACGTTGCAGTTTCGTAACACATTCGTTCATTAACAAAACGGTTGGAAAGTGTTATATTGCCGGTATTATGACCTGCGGCAGGCTGCCTATACGTGTCCTACATAGCGGACATATCAGAGGCAATCTGATAGGAGTTTCTACTTCATTACCGTCAGGTAGAAGTACCTTATGGAACAGATCGGTGTCTACAAAGTTTTCGGCACAATCTCGGCACATAGTTATGTGACCGCAAGGAACACACAGTTGGGACGGGCGATTGGTGAAACAAGCGCAGCACTTGAAAACTGCGTCTGACGGGACACAATCCTCTCGGGTGCCCTCGAGACTCTGACGAAGCTCCAACTTTTGTTTCTCAATGTTTTCATTCGCTGGAAAGCTGTTTTCTCCTTCCATTTCACGAAATGGGTGTTGCAGGTCCACATCCATATGTACATCGCCGTTCCCCAATACGTCAACATCTATAATCGATTCTTCTTGTTCTATTTCACAAAATGGATAGTGCAGTTCTATATCCATCGGTTCAGCGATGTTCTCGCACTCGTCGATATCCATACTCGTACCTGCTCCGTCCATTTCACAGCTCCTAATGCCTGTTGTCACTACCTCTCTTACTATATATACTCTTTGGTAAGTCGAGTTAAGGTTCTCGACCCTGACCAAGTTAGCAAAGGTAAGGTGTGTATCGGGACTGCTAAAGGACGTCTTACAGGCCTAGTCACATTGCAAGTGGCGGGCGTGGCAGGATGTATAAAACAACAAGTAGGAGGATTTGGTGACTTCTGCGCACCTCCGCCTACCCACCACCCTCCGTCCGCCGACCTTCCGCCGGATGGATCCTCACTTCTGCCTCTAACGGGTTGGTTTTCTGTTGGCCATGTTCTTTGCACGTGTGTTCTTTGACAGTTGCACCCACGTGTTTCCCTCGGGATGGTAGTAGGAGGATTTGGTGACTTCTGCGCACCTCCGCCTACCCACCACCCTCCCTCCGCCGACCTTCCGCCGGATGGATCCTCACTTCTGCCTCTAAAGGGATGGTTTTCTGTTGGCCATGTTCTTTGCACGTGTGTTCTTTGAGAGTTGCAACCACGTGTTTCCCCCGGGATGGTTTTCTGTTGGCCATGTTCTTTGCAAGTGTGTTCTTTGACAGTTGCAACCACGTGTTTCCCACGGGATGGAAAATTTTTTAATGGAAATATAAATAGATAAAAACCAAATAAAGTAATAATAAAGTAATGTGTGATTGGACAGTTGCAACCACGTGTTTCCCTCGGGATGGAAAAATTGTTTAATGGAAATATAAATAGATAAAAACCAAATAAAGTAATAATTAGTGTTTATTCAATTCGAGTTTATAACAAAGAGAGAAATACAACTTTAAGTACCCTCCATAAGAATTATAGCATGTGCTTCTTCGCCCGTAATGACTAGCTGGTCTTGACGTTGTCTACCGTGGTGACTCGTTCACGTTGAAGTTTCGTAACACATTCGTTCATTAACAAAACGGTTGGAAAGTGTTATATTGCCGGTATTATGACCTGCGGCAGGCTGCCTATACGTGTCCTACATAGCGGACATATCAGAGGCAATCTGATAGGAGTTTCTACTTCATTACCGTCAGGTAGAAGTACCTTATGGAACAGATCGGTGTCTACAAAGTTTTCGGCACAATCTCGGCACATAGTTATGTGACCGCAAGGAACACACAGTCGGGACGGGCGATTGGTGAAACAAGCGCAGCACTTGAAAACTGCGTCTGACGGGACACAATCCTCTCGGGTGCCCTCGAGACTCTGACGAAGCTCCAACTTTTGTTTCTCAATGTTTTCATTCGCTAGAAAGCTGTTTTCTCCTTCCATTTCACGAAATGGGTGTTGCAGGTCCACATCCATATGTTCATCGCCGTTCCCCAATACGTCAACATCTATAATCGATTCTTCTTGTTCTATTTCACAAAATGGATAGTGCAGTTCTATATCCATCGGTTCAGCGATGTTCTCGAACTCGTCGATATCCATACTCGTACCTGCTCCGTCCATTTCACAGCTCCTAATGCCTGTTGTCACTACCTCTCTTACGATATATACTCTTTGGTAAGTCGAGTTAAGGTTCTCGACCCTGACCAAGTTAGCAAAGGTAAGGTGTGTATCGGGACTGCTAAAGGACGTCTTACAGGCCTAGTCACATTGCAAGTGGCGGGCGTGGCAGGATGTATAAAACAACAAGTAGGAGGATTTGGTGACTTCTGCGCACCTCCGCCTACCCACCAACCTCCCTCCGCCGACCTTCCGCCGGATGGATCCTCACTTCTGCCTCTAACGGGATGGTTTTCTGTTTGCCATGTTCTTTGCACGTGTGTTCCTTGACAGTTGCACCCACGTGTTTCCCTCGGGATGGTAGTAGGAGGATTTGGTGACTTCTGCGCACCTCCGCCTACCCACCACCCTCCCTCCGCCGAACTTCCGCCGGATGGATCCTCACTTCTGCCTCTAACGGGATGGTTTTCTGTTGGCCATGTTCTTTGCACGTGTGTTCTTTGAGAGTTGCAACCACGTGTTTCCCCCGGGATGGTTTTCTGTTGGCCATGTTCTTTGCAAGTGTGTTCTTTGACAGTTGCAACCACGTGTTTCCCTCGGGATGGAAAAATTGTTTAATGGAAATATAAATAGATAAAAACCAAATAAAGTAATAATAAAGTAATGTGTGATTGGACAGTTGCAACCACGTGTTTCCCTCGGGATGGAAAAATTGTTTAATGGAAATATAAATAGATAAAAACCAAATAAAGTAATAATTCGTGTTTATTCAATTCGAGTTTATAACAAAGAGAGAAATACAACTTTAAGTACCCTCCATAAGTATTATAGCATGTGCTTCTTCGCCCGTAATGACTAGCTGGTCTTGACGTTGTCTACCGTGGTGACTCGTTCACGTTGCAGTTTCGTAACACATTCGTTCATTAACAAAACGGTTGGAAAGTGTTATATTGCCGGTATTATGACCTGCGGCAGGCTGCCTATACGTGTCCTACATAGCGGACATATCAGAGGCAATCTGATAGGAGTTTCTACTTCATTACCGTCAGGTAGAAGTACCTTATGGAACAGATCGGTGTCTACAAAGTTTTCGGCACAATCTCGGCACATAGTTATGTGACCGCAAGGAACACACAGTCGGGACGGGCGATTGGTGAAACAAGCGCAGCACTTGAAAACTGCGTCTGACGGGACACAATCCTCTCGGGTGCCCTCGAGACTCTGACGAAGCTCCAACTTTTGTTTCTCAATGTTTTCATTCGCTGGAAAGCTGTTTCTCCTTCCATTTCACGAAATGGGTGTTGCAGGTCCACATCCATATGTACATCGCCGTTCCCCAATACGTCAACATCTATAATCGATTCTTCTTGTTCTATTTCACAAAATGGATAGTGCAGTTCTATATCCATCGGTTCAGCGATGTTCTCGAACTCGTCGATATCCATACTCGTACCTGCTCCGTCCATTTCACAGCTCCTAATGCCTGTTGTCACTACCTCTCTTACTATATATACTCTTTGGTAAGTCGAGTTAAGGTTCTCGACCCTGACCAAGTTAGCAAAGGTAAGGTGTGTATCGGGACTGCTAAAGGACGTCTTACAGGCCTAGTCACATTGCAAGTGGCGGGCGTGGCAGGATGTATAAAACAACAAGTAGGAGGATTTCGTGACTTCTGCGCACCTCCGCCTACTCACCACCCTCCCTCCGCCGACCTTCCGCCGGATGGATCCTCACTTCTGCCTCTAACGGGATGGTTTTCTGTTGGCCATGTTCTTTGCACGTGTGTTCTTTGACAGTTGCACCCACGTGTTTCCCTCGGGATGGTAGTAGGAGGATTTAGTGCCTTCTGCGCACCTCCGCCTACCCACCACCCTCCCTCCGCCGACCTTCCGCCGGATGGATCCTCACTTCTGCCTCTAACGGGATGGTTTTCTGTTGGCCATGTTCTTTGCACGTGTGTTCATTGAGAGTTGCAACCACGTGTTTCCCCCGGGATGGTTTTCTGTTGGCCATGTTCTTTGCAAGTGTGTTCTTTGACAGTTGCAACCACGTGTTTCCCTCGGGATGAAAAAATTGTTTAATGGAAATATAAATAGATAAAAACCAAATAAAGTAATAATAAAGTAATGTGTGATTGGACAGTTGCAACCACGTGTTTCCCTCGGGATGGAAAAATTGTTTAATGGAAATATAAATAGATAAAAACCAAATAAAGTAATAATTCGTGTTTATTCAATTCGAGTTTATAACAAAGAGAGAAATACAACTTTAAGTACCCTCCATAAGAATAATAGCATGTGCTTCTTCGCCCGTAATGACTAGCTGGTGTTGACGTTGTCTACCGTGGTGACTCGTTCACGTTGCAGTTTCGTAACACATTCGTTCATTAACAAAACGGTTGGAAAGTGTTATATTGCCGGTATTATGACCTGCGGCAGGCTGCCTATACGTGTCCTACATAGCGGACATATCAGAGACAATCTGATAGGAGTTTCTACTTCATTACCGTCAGGTAGAAGTACCTTATGGAACAGATCGGTGTCTACAAAGTTTTCGGCACAATCTCGGCACATAGTTATGTGACCGCAAGGAACACACAGTCGGGACGGGCGATTGGTGAAACAAGCGCAGCACTTGAAAACTGCGTCTGACGGGACACAATCCTCTCGGGTGCCCTCGAGACTCTGACGAAGCTCCAACTTTTGTTTCTCAATGTTTTCATTCGCTGGAAAGCTGTTTTCTCCTTCCATTTTACGAAATGGGTGTTGCAGGTCCACATCCATATGTACATCGCCGTTCCCCAATACGTCAACATCTATAATCGATTCTTCTTGTTCTATTTCACAAAATGGATAGTGCAGTTCTATATCCATCGGTTCAGCGATGTTCTCGAACTCGTCGATATCCATACTCGTACCTGCTCCGTCCATTTCACAGCTCCTAATGCCTGTTGTCACTACCTCTCTTACTATATATACTCTTTGGGAAGTCGAGTTAAGGTTCTCGACCCTGACCAAGTTAGCAAAGGTAAGGTGTGTATCGGGACTGCTAAAGGACGTCTTACAGGCCTAGTCACATTGCAAGTGGTGGGCGTGGCAGGATGTATAAAACAACAAGTAGGAGGATTTCGTGACTTCTGCGCACCTCCGCCTACCCACCACCCTCCCTCCGCCGACCTTCCGCCGGATGGATCCTCACTTCTGCCTCTAACGGGATGGTTTTCTGTTGGCCATGTTCTTTGCACGTGTGTTCTTTGACAGTTGCACCCACGTGTTTCCCTCGGGATGGTAGTAGGAGGATTTGGTGACTTCTGCGCACCTCCGCCTACCCACCACCCTCCCTCCGCCGACCTTCCGCCGGATGGATCCTCACTTCTGCCTCTAACGGGATGGTTTTCTGTTGGCCATGTTCTTTGCACGTGTGTTCTTTGAGAGTTGCAACCACGTGTTTCCCCCGGGATGGTTTTCTGTTGGCCATGTTCTTTGCAAGTGTGTTCTTTGACAGTTGCAACCACGTGTTTCCCTCGGGATGGAAAATTGTTTAATGGAAATATAAATAGATAAAAACCAAATAAAGTAATAATAAAGTAATGTGTGATTGGACAGTTGCAACCACGTGTTTCCCTCGGGATGGAAAAATTGTTTAATGGAAATATAAATAGATAAAAACCAAATAAAGTAATAATTCGTGTTTATTCAATTCGAGTTTATAACAAAGAGAGAAATACAACTTTAAGTACCCTCCATAAGAATTATAGCATGTGCTTCTTCGCCCGTAATGACTAGCTGGTCTTGACGTTGTCTACCGTGGTGACTCGTTCACGTTGCAGTTTCGTAACACATTCGTTCATTAACAAAACGGTTGGAAAGTGTTATATTGCCGGTATTATGACCTGCGACAGGCTGCCTATACGTGTCCTACATAGCGGACATATCAGAGGCAATCTGATAGGAGTTTCTACTTCATTACCGTCAGGTAGAAGTACCTTATGGAACAGATCGGTGTCTACAACGTTTTCGGCACAATCTCGGCACATAGTTATGTGACCGCAAGGAACACACAGTCGGGACGGGCGATTGGTGAAACAAGCGCAGCACTTGAAAACTGCGTCTGACGGGACACAATCCTCTCGGGTGCCCTCGAGACTCTGACGAAGCTCCAACTTTTGTTTCTCAATGTTTTCATTCGCTGGAAAGCTGTTTTCTCCTTCCATTTCACGAAATGGGTGTTGCAGGTCCACATCCATATGTACATCGCCGTTCCCCAATACGTCAACATCTATAATCGATTCTTCTTGTTCTATTTCACAAAATGGATAGTGCAGTTCTATATCCATCGGTTCAGCGATGTTCTCGCACTCGTCGATATCCATACTCGTACCTGCTCCGTCCATTTCACAACTCCTAATGCCTGTTGTCACTACCTCTCTTACTATATATACTCTTTGGTAAGTCGAGTTAAGGTTCTCGACCCTGACCAAGTTAGCAAAGGTAAGGTGTGTATCGGGACTGCTAAAGGACGTCTTACAGGCCTAGTCACATTGCAAGTGGCGGGCGTGGCAGGATGTATAAAACAACAAGTAGGAGGATTTGGTGACTTCTGCGCACCTCCGCCTACCCACCACCCTCCGTCCGCCGACCTTCCGCCGGATGGATCCTCACTTCTGCCTCTAACGGGATGGTTTTCTGTTGGCCATGTTCTTTGCACGTGTGTTCTTTGACAGTTGCACCCACGTGTTTCCCTCGGGATGGTAGTAGGAGGATTTGGTGACTTCTGCGCACCTCCGCCTACCCACCACCCTCCCTCCGCCGACCTTCCGCCGGATGGATCCTCACTTCTGCCTCTAAAGGGATGGTTTTCTGTTGGCCATGTTCTTTGCACGTGTGTTCTTTGAGAGTTGCAACCACGTGTTTCCCCCGGGATGGTTTTCTGTTGGCCATGTTCTTTGCAAGTGTGTTCTTTGACAGTTGCAACCACGTGTTTCCCACGGGATGGAAAATTTTTTAATGGAAATATAAATAGATAAAAACCAAATAAAGTAATAATAAAGTAATGTGTGATTGGACAGTTGCAACCACGTGTTTCCCTCGGGATGGAAAAATTGTTTAATGGAAATATAAATAGATAAAAACCAAATAAAGTAATAATTAGTGTTTATTCAATTCGAGTTTATAACAAAGAGAGAAATACACCTTTAAGTACCCTCCATAAGAATTATAGCATGTGCTTCTTCGCCCGTAATGACTAGCTGGTCTTGACGTTGTCTACCGTGGTGACTCGTTCACGTTGAAGTTTCGTAACACATTCGTTCATTAACAAATGGTTGGAAAGTGTTATATTGCCGGTATTATGACCTGCGGCAGGCTGCCTATACGTGTCCTACATAGCGGACATATCAGAGGCAATCTGATAGGAGTTTCTACTTCATTACCGTCAGGTAGAAGTACCTTATGGAACAGATCGGTGTCTACAACGTTTTCGGCACAATCTCGGCACATAGTTATGTGACCGCAAGGAACACACAGTCGGGACGGGCGATTGGTGAAACAAGCGCAGCACTTGAAAACTGCGTCTGACGGGACACAATCCTCTCGGGTGCCCTCGAGACTCTGACGAAGCTCCAACTTTTGTTTCTCAATGTTTTCATTCGCTAGAAAGCTGTTTTCTCCTTCCATTTCACGAAATGGGTGTTGCAGGTCCACATCCATATGTTCATCGCCGTTCCCCAATACGTCAACATCTATAATCGATTCTTCTTGTTCTATTTCACAAAATGGATAGTGCAGTTCTATATCCATCGGTTCAGCGATGTTCTCGAACTCGTCGATATCCATACTCGTACCTGCTCCGTCCATTTCACAGCTCCTAATGCCTGTTGTCACTACCTCTCTTACGATATATACTCTTTGGTAAGTCGAGTTAAGGTTCTCGACCCTGACCAAGTTAGCAAAGGTAAGGTGTGTATCGGGACTGCTAAAGGACGTCTTACAGGCCTAGTCACATTGCAAGTGGCGGGCGTGGCAGGATGTATAAAACAACAAGTAGGAGGATTTCGTGACTTCTGCGCACCTCCGCCTACTCACCACCCTCCCTCCGCCGACCTTCCGCCGGATGGATCCTCACTTCTGCCTCTAACGGGATGGTTTTCTGTTGGCCATGTTCTTTGCACGTGTGTTCTTTGACAGTTGCACCCACGTGTTTCCCTCGGGATGGTAGTAGGAGGATTTAGTGACTTCTGCGCACCTCCGCCTACCCACCACCCTCCCTCCGCCGACCTTCCGCCGGATGGATCCTCACTTCTGCCTCTAACGGGATGGTTTTCTGTTGGCCATGTTCTTTGCACGTGTGTTCTTTGAGAGTTGCAACCACGTGTTTCCCCCGGGATGGTTTTCTGTTGGCCATGTTCTTTGCAAGTGTGTTCTTTGACAGTTGCAACCACGTGTTTCCCTCGGGATGAAAAAATTGTTTAATGGAAATATAAATAGATAAAAACCAAATAAAGTAATAATAAAGTAATGTGTGATTGGACAGTTGCAACCACGTGTTTCCCTCGGGATGGAAAAATTGTTTAATGGAAATATAAATAGATAAAAACCAAATAAAGTAATAATTCGTGTTTATTCAATTCGAGTTTATAACAAAGAGAGAAATACAACTTTAAGTACCCTCCATAAGAATAATAGCATGTGCTTCTTCGCCCGTAATGACTAGCTGGTCTTGACGTTGTCTACCGTGGTGACTCGTTCACGTTGCAGTTTCGTAACACATTCGTTCATTAACAAAACGGTTGGAAAGTGTTATATTGCCGGTATTATGACCTGCGGCAGGCTGCCTATACGTGTCCTACATAGCGGACATATCAGAGGCAATCTGATAGGAGTTTCTACTTCATTACCGTCAGGTAGAAGTACCTTATGGAACAGATCGGTGTCTACAAAGTTTTCGGCACAATCTCGGCACATAGTTATGTGACCGCAAGGAACACACAGTCGGGACGGGCGATTGGTGAAACAAGCGCAGCACTTGAAAACTGCGTCTGACGGGACACAATCCTCTCGGGTGCCCTCGAGACTCTGACGAAGCTCCAACTTTTGTTTCTCAATGTTTTCATTCGCTGGAAAGCTGTTTTCTCCTTCCATTTTACGAAATGGGTGTTGCAGGTCCACATCCATATGTACATCGCCGTTCCCCAATACGTCAACATCTATAATCGATTCTTCTTGTTCTATTTCACAAAATGGATAGTGCAGTTCTATATCCATCGGTTCAGCGATGTTCTCGAACTCGTCGATATCCATACTCGTACCTGCTCCGTCCATTTCACAGCTCCTAATGCCTGTTGTCACTACCTCTCTTACTATATATACTCTTTGGGAAGTCGAGTTAAGGTTCTCGACCCTGACCAAGTTAGCAAAGGTAAGGTGTGTATCGGGACTGCTAAAGGACGTCTTACAGGCCTACTCACATTGCAAGTGGTGGGCGTGGCAGGATGTATAAAACAACAAGTAGGAGGATTTCGTGACTTCTGCGCACCTCCGCCTACCCACCACCCTCCCTCCGCCGACCTTCCGCCGGATGGATCCTCACTTCTGCCTCTAACGGGATGGTTTTCTGTTGGCCATGTTCTTTGCACGTGTGTTCTTTGACAGTTGCACCCACGTGTTTCCCTCGGGATGGTAGTAGGAGGATTTGGTGACTTCTGCGCACCTCCGCCTACCCACCACCCTCCCTCCGCCGACCTTCCGCCGGATGGATCCTCACTTCTGCCTCTAAAGGGATGGTTTTCTGTTGGCCATGTTCTTTGCACGTGTGTTCTTTGAGAGTTGCAACCACGTGTTTCCCCCGGGATGGTTTTCTGTTGGCCATGTTCTTTGCAAGTGTGTTCTTTGACAGTTGCAACCACGTGTTTCCCACGGGATGGAAAATTTTTTAATGGAAATATAAATAGATAAAAACCAAATAAAGTAATAATAAAGTAATGTGTGATTGGACAGTTGCAACCACGTGTTTCCCTCGGGATGGAAAAATTGTTTAATGGAAATATAAATAGATAAAAACCAAATAAAGTAATAATTAGTGTTTATTCAATTCGAGTTTATAACAAAGAGAGAAATACACCTTTAAGTACCCTCCATAAGAATTATAGCATGTGCTTCTTCGCCCGTAATGACTAGCTGGTCTTGACGTTGTCTACCGTGGTGACTCGTTCACGTTGAAGTTTCGTAACACATTCGTTCATTAACAAATGGTTGGAAAGTGTTATATTGCCGGTATTATGACCTGCGGCAGGCTGCCTATACGTGTCCTACATAGCGGACATATCAGAGGCAATCTGATAGGAGTTTCTACTTCATTACCGTCAGGTAGAAGTACCTTATGGAACAGATCGGTGTCTACAACGTTTTCGGCACAATCTCGGCACATAGTTATGTGACCGCAAGGAACACACAGTCGGGACGGGCGATTGGTGAAACAAGCGCAGCACTTGAAAACTGCGTCTGACGGGACACAATCCTCTCGGGTGCCCTCGAGACTCTGACGAAGCTCCAACTTTTGTTTCTCAATGTTTTCATTCGCTAGAAAGCTGTTTTCTCCTTCCATTTCACGAAATGGGTGTTGCAGGTCCACATCCATATGTTCATCGCCGTTCCCCAATACGTCAACATCTATAATCGATTCTTCTTGTTCTATTTCACAAAATGGATAGTGCAGTTCTATATCCATCGGTTCAGCGATGTTCTCGAACTCGTCGATATCCATACTCGTACCTGCTCCGTCCATTTCACAGCTCCTAATGCCTGTTGTCACTACCTCTCTTACGATATATACTCTTTGGTAAGTCGAGTTAAGGTTCTCGACCCTGACCAAGTTAGCAAAGGTAAGGTGTGTATCGGGACTGCTAAAGGACGTCTTACAGGCCTAGTCACATTGCAAGTGGCGGGCGTGGCAGGATGTATAAAACAACAAGTAGGAGGATTTCGTGACTTCTGCGCACCTCCGCCTACTCACCACCCTCCCTCCGCCGACCTTCCGCCGGATGGATCCTCACTTCTGCCTCTAACGGGATGGTTTTCTGTTGGCCATGTTCTTTGCACGTGTGTTCTTTGACAGTTGCACCCACGTGTTTCCCTCGGGATGGTAGTAGGAGGATTTAGTGACTTCTGCGCACCTCCGCCTACCCACCACCCTCCCTCCGCCGACCTTCCGCCGGATGGATCCTCACTTCTGCCTCTAACGGGATGGTTTTCTGTTGGCCATGTTCTTTGCACGTGTGTTCTTTGAGAGTTGCAACCACGTGTTTCCCCCGGGATGGTTTTCTGTTGGCCATGTTCTTTGCAAGTGTGTTCTTTGACAGTTGCAACCACGTGTTTCCCTCGGGATGAAAAAATTGTTTAATGGAAATATAAATAGATAAAAACCAAATAAAGTAATAATAAAGTAATGTGTGATTGGACAGTTGCAACCACGTGTTTCCCTCGGGATGGAAAAATTGTTTAATGGAAATATAAATAGATAAAAACCAAATAAAGTAATAATTCGTGTTTATTCAATTCGAGTTTATAACAAAGAGAGAAATACAACTTTAAGTACCCTCCATAAGAATAATAGCATGTGCTTCTTCGCCCGTAATGACTAGCTGGTCTTGACGTTGTCTACCGTGGTGACTCGTTCACGTTGCAGTTTCGTAACACATTCGTTCATTAACAAAACGGTTGGAAAGTGTTATATTGCCGGTATTATGACCTGCGGCAGGCTGCCTATACGTGTCCTACATAGCGGACATATCAGAGGCAATCTGATAGGAGTTTCTACTTCATTACCGTCAGGTAGAAGTACCTTATGGAACAGATCGGTGTCTACAAAGTTTTCGGCACAATCTCGGCACATAGTTATGTGACCGCAAGGAACACACAGTCGGGACGGGCGATTGGTGAAACAAGCGCAGCACTTGAAAACTGCGTCTGACGGGACACAATCCTCTCGGGTGCCCTCGAGACTCTGACGAAGCTCCAACTTTTGTTTCTCAATGTTTTCATTCGCTGGAAAGCTGTTTTCTCCTTCCATTTTACGAAATGGGTGTTGCAGGTCCACATCCATATGTACATCGCCGTTCCCCAATACGTCAACATCTATAATCGATTCTTCTTGTTCTATTTCACAAAATGGATAGTGCAGTTCTATATCCATCGGTTCAGCGATGTTCTCGAACTCGTCGATATCCATACTCGTACCTGCTCCGTCCATTTCACAGCTCCTAATGCCTGTTGTCACTACCTCTCTTACTATATATACTCTTTGGGAAGTCGAGTTAAGGTTCTCGACCCTGACCAAGTTAGCAAAGGTAAGGTGTGTATCGGGACTGCTAAAGGACGTCTTACAGGCCTACTCACATTGCAAGTGGTGGGCGTGGCAGGATGTATAAAACAAGTAGGAGGATTTCGTGACTTCTGCGCACCTCCGCCTACCCACCACCCTCCCTCCGCCGACCTTCCGCCGGATGGATCCTCACTTCTGCCTCTAACGGGATGGTTTTCTGTTGGCCATGTTCTTTGCACGTGTGTTCTTTGACAGTTGCACCCACGTGTTTCCCTCGGGATGGTAGTAGGAGGATTTGGTGACTTCTGCGCACCTCCGCCTACCCACCACCCTCCCTCCGCCGACCTTCCGCCGGATGGATCCTCACTTCTGCCTCTAACGGGATGGTTTTCTGTTGGCCATGTTCTTTGCACGTGTGTTCTTTGAGAGTTGCAACCACGTGTTTCCCCCGGGATGGTTTTCTGTTGGCCATGTTCTTTGCAAGTGTGTTCTTTGACAGTTGCAACCACGTGTTTCCCTCGGGATGGAAAAATTGTTTAATGGAAATATAAATAGATAAAAACCAAATAAAGTAATAATAAAGTAATGTGTGATTGGACAGTTGCAACCACGTGTTTCCCTCGGGATGGAAAAATTGTTTAATGGAAATATAAATAGATAAAAACCAAATAAAGTAATAATTCGTGTTTATTCAATTCGAGTTTATAACAAAGAGAGAAATACAACTTTAAGTACCCTCCATAAGAATTATAGCATGTGCTTCTTCGCCCGTAATGACTAGCTGGTCTTGACGTTGTCTACCGTGGTGACTCGTTCACGTTGCAGTTTCGTAACACATTCGTTCATTAACAAAACGGTTGGAAAGTGTTATATTGCCGGTATTATGACCTGCGGCAGGCTGCCTATACGTGTCCTACATAGCGGACATATCAGAGGCAATCTGATAGGAGTTTCTACTTCATTACCGTCAGGTAGAAGTACCTTATGGAACAGATCGGTGTCTACAACGTTTTCGGCACAATCTCGGCACATAGTTATGTGACCGCAAGGAACACACAGTCGGGACGGGCGATTGGTGAAACAAGCGCAGCACTTGAAAACTGCGTCTGACGGGACACAATCCTCTCGGGTGCCCTCGAGACTCTGACGAAGCTCCAACTTTTGTTTCTCAATGTTTTCATTCGCTGGAAAGCTGTTTTCTCCTTCCATTTCACGAAATGGGTGTTGCAGGTCCACATCCATATGTTCATCGCCGTTCCCCAATACGTCAACATCTATAATCGATTCTTCTTGTTCTATTTCACAAAATGGATAGTGCAGTTCTATATCCATCGGTTCAGCGATGTTCTCGAACTCGTCGATATCCATACTCGTACCTGCTCCGTCCATTTCACAGCTCCTAATGCCTGTTGTCACTACCTCTCTTACGATATATACTCTTTGGTAAGTCGAGTTAAGGTTCTCGACCCTGACCAAGTTAGCAAAGGTAAGGTGTGTATCGGGACTGCTAAAAGACGTCTTACAGGCCTAGTCACATTGCAAGTGGCGGGCGTGGCAGGATGTATAAAACAACAAACAACTGTTGCATCCGTGGTTGCAACTGTCAAAGAACACACTTGGAAAGAACATGGCCAACAGAAAACCATCCCGGGGGAAACACGTGGTTGCAACTCTCAAAGAACACACGTGCAAAGAAAATGGCCAACAGAAAACCATCCCGTTAGAGGCAGAAGTGAGGATCCATCCGGCGGAAGGTCGGCGGAGGGATGGTGGTGGGTAGGCGGAGGTGCGCAGAAGAATGGAAAGCTGTTTTCTCCTTCCATTTCACGAAATGGGTGTTGCAGGTCCACATCCATATGTACATCGCCGTTCCCCAATACGTCAACATCTATAATCGATTCTTCTTGTTCTATTTCACAAAATGGATAGTGCAGTTCTATATCCATCGGTTCAGCGATGTTCTCGAACTTGTCGATATCCATACTCGTACCTGCTCCGTCCATTTCACAGCTCCTAATGCCTGTTGTCACTACCTCTCTTACTATATATACTCTTTGGTAAGTCGAGTTAAGGTTCTCGACCCTGACCAAGTTAGCAAAGGTAAGGTGTGTATCGGGACTGCTAAAGGACGTCTTACAGGCCTAGTCACATTGCAAGTGGCGGGCGTGGCAGGATGTATAAAACAACAAGTAGGAGGATTTGGTGACTTCTGCGCACCTCCGCCTACCCACCACCCTCCCTCCGCCGACCTTCCGCCGGATGGATCCTCACTTCTGCCTCTAACGGGATGGTTTTCTGTTGGCCATGTTCTTTGCACGTGTGTTCTTTGACAGTTGCACCCACGTGTTTCCCTCGGGATGGTAGTAGGAGGATTTGGTGACTTCTGCGCACCTCCGCCTACCCACCACCCTCCCTCCGACGACCTTCCGCCGGATGGATCCTCACTTCTGCCTCTAACGGGATGGTTTTCTGTTGGCCATGTTCTTTGCACGTGTGTTCTTTGAGAGTTGCAACCACGTGTTTCCCCCGGGATGGTTTTCTGTTGGCCATGTTCTTTGCAAGTGTGTTCTTTGACAGTTGCAACCACGTGTTTCCCTCGGGATGGAAAAATTGTTTAATGGAAATATAAATAGATAAAAACCAAATAAAGTAATAATTCGTGTTTATTCAATTCGAGTTTATAACAAAGAGAGAAATACAACTTTAAGTACCCTCCATAAGAATAATAGCATGTGCTTCTTCGCCCGTAATGACTAGCTGGTCTTGACGTTGTCTACCGTGGTGACTCGTTCACGTTGCAGTTTCGTAACACATTCGTTCATTAACAAAACGGTTGGAAAGTGTTATATTGCCGGTATTATGACCTGCGGCAGGCTGCCTATACGTGTCCTACATAGCGGACATATCAGAGGCAATCTGATAGGAGTTTCTACTTCATTACCGTCAGGTAGAAGTACCTTATGGAACAGATAGGTGTCTACAAAGTTTTCGGCACAATCTCGGCACATAGTTATGTGACCGCAAGGAACACACAGTCGGGACGGGCGATTGGTGAAACAAGCGCAGCACTTGAAAACTGCGTCTGACGGGACACAATCCTCTCGGGTGCCCTCGAGACTCTGACGAAGCTCCAACTTTTGTTTCTCAATGTTTTCATTCGCTGGAAAGCTGTTTTCTCCTTCCATTTCACGAAATGGGTGTTGCAGGTCCACATCCATATGTACATCGCCGTTCCCCAATACGTCAACATCTATAATCGATTCTTCTTGTTCTATTTCACAAAATGGATAGTGCAGTTCTATATCCATCGGTTCAGCGATGTTCTCGAACTCGTCGATATCCATACTCGTACCTGCTCCGTCCATTTCACAGCTCCTAATGCCTGTTGTCACTACCTCTCTTACTATATATACTCTTTGGTAAGTCGAGTTAAGGTTCTCGACCCTGACCAAGTTAGCAAAGGTAAGGTGTGTATCGGGACTGCTAAAGGACGTCTTACAGGCCTAGTCACATTGCAAGTGGTGGGCGTGGCAGGATGTATAAAACAACAAGTAGGAGGATTTGGTGACTTCTGCGCACCTCCGCCTACCCACCATCCTCCCTCCGCCGACCTTCCGCCGGATGGATCCTCACTTCTGCCTCTAACGGGATGGTTTTCTGTTGGCCATGTTCTTTGCACGTGTGTTCTTTGACAGTTGCACCCACGTGTTTCCCTCGGGATAGTAGTAGGAGGATTTGGTGACTTCTGCGCACCTCCGCCTACCCACCACCCTCCCTCCGCCGACCTTCCGCCGGATGGATCCTCACTTCTGCCTCTAACGGGATGGTTTTCTGTTGGCCATGTTCTTTGCACGTGTGTTCTTTGAGAGTTGCAACCACGTGTTTCCCCCGGGATGGTTTTCTGTTCGCCATGTTCTTTGCAAGTGTGTTCTTTGACAGTTGCAACCACGT
Source organism: Allygus modestus (assembly GCA_963675035.1). Classification (NCBI taxonomy): domain Eukaryota; kingdom Metazoa; phylum Arthropoda; class Insecta; order Hemiptera; family Cicadellidae; genus Allygus; species Allygus modestus. Next base: position 60,575,755 of record OY776115.1, on the reverse strand, counting down.
GTTTCCCTCGGGATGGAAAAATTGTTTAATGGAAATATAAATAGATAAAAACCAAATAAAGTAATAATAAAGTAATGTGTGATTGGACAGTTGACACCACGTGTTTCCCTCGGGATGGAAAAATTGTTTAATGGAAATATAAATAGATAAAAACCAAATAAAGTAATAATTCGTGTTTATTCAATTCGAGTTTATAACAAAGAGAGAAATACAACTTTAAGTACCCTCCATAAGAATTATAGCATGTGCTTCTTCGCCCGTAATGACTAGCTGGTCTTGACGTTGTCTACCGTGGTGACTCGTTCACGTTGCAGTTTCGTAACACATTCGTTCATTAACAAAACGGTTGGAAAGTGTTATATTGCCGGTATTATGACCTGCGGCAGGCTGCCTATACGTGTCCTACATAGCGGACATATCAGAGGCAATCTGATAGGAGTTTCTACTTCATTACCGTCAGGTAGAAGTACCTTATGGAACAGATCGGTGTCTACAAAGTTTTCGGCACAATCTCGGCACATAGTTATGTGACCGCAAGGAACACACAGTCGGGACGGGCGATTGGTGAAACAAGCGCAGCACTTGAAAACTGCGTCTGACGGGACACAATCCTCTCGGGTGCCCTCGAGACTCTGACGAAGCTCCAACTTTTGTTTCTCAAGGTTTTCATTCGCTGGAAAGCTGTTTTCTCCTTCCATTTCACGAAATGGGTGTTGCAGGTCCACATCCATATGTTCATCGCCGTTCCCCAATACGTCAACATCTATAATCGATTTTTCTTGTTCTATTTCACAAAATGGATAGTGCAGTTCTATATCCATCGGTTCAGCGATGTTCTCGAACTCGTCGATATCCATACTCGTACCTGCTCCGTCCATTTCACAGCTCCTAATGCCTGTTGTCACTACCTCTCTTACTATATATACTCTTTGGTAAGTCGAGTTAAGTTTCTCGACCCTGACCAAGTTAGCAAAGGTAAGGTGTGTATCGGGACTGCTAGTGGACGTCTTACAGGCCTAGTCACATTGCAAGTGGCGGGCGTGGCAGGATGTATAAAACATCAAACAACTGTTGCAACCGTGGTTGCAACTGTCAAAGAACACACTTGCAAAGAACATGGCCAACAGAAAACCATCCCGGGGGAAACACGTGGTTGCAACTCTCAAAGAACACACGTGCAAAGAACATGGCCAACAGAAAACCATCCCGTTAGAGGCAGAAGTGAGGATCCATCCGGCGGAAGGTCGGCGGAGGGAGGGTGGTGGGTAGGCGGAGGTGCGCAGAAGTCACCAAATCCTCCTACTACCATCCCGAGGGAAACACGTGGGTGCAACTGTCAAAGAACACACGTGCAAAGAACATGGCGAACAGAAAACCATCCCGTTAGAGGCAGAAGTGAGGATCCATCCGGCGGAAGGTCGGCGGAGGGATGGTGGTGGGTAGGCGGAGGTGCGCAGAAGTCACCAAACCCTCCTACTACGTGTTTCCCCCGGGATGGTTTTCTGTTGGCCATGTTCTTTGCAAGTGTGTTCTTTGACAGTTGCAACCACGGTTGCAACAGTTGTTTGTTGTTTTATACATCCTGCCACGCCCGCCACTTGCAATGTGACTAGGCCTGTGAGACGTCCACTAGCAGTCCCGATACACACCTTACCTTTGCTAACTTGGTCAGGGTCGAGAACCTTAACTCGACTTACCAAAGAGTATATATAGTAAGAGAGGTAGTGACAACAGGCATTAGGAGCTGTGAAATGGACGGAGCAGGTACGAGTATGGATATCGACGAGTTCGAGAACATCGCTGAACCGATGGATATAGAACTGCACTATCCATTTTGAGAAATAGAACAAGAAAAATCGATTATAGATGTTGACGTATTGGGGAACGGCGATGAACATATGGATGTGGACCTGCAACACCCATTTCGTGAAATGGAAGGAGAAAACAGCTTTCCAGCGAATGAAAACATTGAGAAACAAAAGTTGGAGCTTCGTCAGAGTCTCGAGGGCACCCGATAGAATTGTGTCCCGTCAGACGCAGTTTTCAAGTGCTGCGCTTGTTTCACCAATCGCCCGTCCCGACTGTGTGTTCCTTGCGGTCACATAACTATGTGCCGAGATTGTGCCGAAAACTTTGTAGACACCGATCTGTTCCATAAGGTACTTCTACCTGACGGTAATGAAGTAGAAACTCCTATCAGATTGCCTCTGATATGTCCGCTATGTAGGACACGTATAGGCAGCCTGCCGCAGGTCATAATACCGGCAATATAACACTTTCCAACGGTTTTGTTAATGAACGAATGTGTTACGAAACTGCAACGTGAACGAGTCACCACGGTAGACAACGTCAAGACCAGCTAGTCATTACGGGCGAAGAAGCACATGCTATAATTCTTATGGAGGGTACTTAAAGTTGTATTTCTCTCTTTGTTATAAACTCGAATTGAATAAACACGAATTATTACTTTATTTGGTTTTTATCTATTTATATTTCCATTAAACAATTTTTCCATCCCGGGGGAAACACGTGGTGTCAACTGTCCAATCACACATTACTTTATTATTACTTTATTTGGTTTTTATCTATTTATATTTCCATTAAACAATTTTTCCATCCCGAGGGAAACACGTGGTTGCAACTGTCAAAGAACACACTTGCAAAGAACATGGCCAACAGAAAACCATCCCGGGGGAAACACGTGGTTGCAACTCTCAAAGAACACACGTGCAAAGAACATGGCCAACAGAAAACCATCCCGTTAGAGGCAGAAGTGAGGATCCATCCGGCGGAAGGTCGGCGGAGGGAGGGTGGTGGGTAGGCGGAGGTGCGCAGAAGTCACCAAATCCTCCTACTACTATCCCGAGGGAAACACGTGGGTGCAACTGTCAAAGAACACACGTGCAAAGAACATGGCGAACAGAAAACCATCCCGTAAGAGGCAGAAGTGAGGATCCATCCGGCGGAAGGTCGGCGGAGGGATGGTGGTGGGTAGGCGGAGGTGCGCAGAAGTCACCAAACCCTCCTACTTGTTGTTTTATACATCCTGCCACGCCCACCACTTGCAATGTGACTAGGCCTGTAAGACGTCCTTTAGCAGTCCCGATACACACCTTACCTTTGCTAACTTGGTCAGGGTCGAGAACCTTAACTCGACTTACCAAAGAGTATATATAGTAAGAGAGGTAGTGACAACAGGCATTAGGAGCTGTGAAATGGACGGAGCAGGTACGAGTATGGATATCGACGAGTTCGAGAACATCGCTGAACCGATGGATATAGAACTGCACTATCCATTTTGTGAAATAGAACAAGAAGAATCGATTATAGATGTTGACGTATTGGTGAACGGCGATGTACATATGGATGTGGACCTGCAACACCCATTTCGTAAAATGGAAGGAGAAAACAGCTTTCCAGCGAATGAAAACATTGAGAAACAAAAGTTGGAGCTTCGTCAGAGTCTCGAGGGCACCCGAGAGGATTGTGTCCCGTCAGACGCAGTTTTCAAGTGCTGCGCTTGTTTCACCAATCGCCCGTCCCGACTGTGTGTTCCTTGCGGTCACATAACTATGTGCCGAGATTGTGCCGAAAACTTTGTAGACACCTATCTGTTCCATAAGGTACTTCTACCTGACGGTAATGAAGTAGAAACTCCTATCAGATTGCCTCTGATATGTCCGCTATGTAGGACACGTATAGGCAGCCTGCCGCAGGTCATAATACCGGCAATATAACACTTTCCAACCGTTTTGTTAATGAACGAATGTGTTACGAAACTGCAACGTGAACGAGTCACCACGGTAGACAACGTCAAGACCAGCTAGTCATTACGGGCGAAGAAGCACATGCTATTATTCTTATGGAGGGTACTTAAAGTTGTATTTCTCTCTTTGTTATAAACTCGAATTGAATAAACACGAATTATTACTTTATTTGGTTTTTATCTATTTATATTTCCATTAAACAATTTTTCCATCCCGAGGGAAACACGTGGTTGCAACTGTCCAATCACACATTACTTTATTATTACTTTATTTGGTTTTTATCTATTTATATTTCCATTAAACAATTTTTCCATCCCGAGGGAAACACGTGGTTGCAACTGTCAAAGAACACACTTGCAAAGAACATGGCCAACAGAAAACCATCCCGGGGGAAACACGTGGTTGCAACTCTCAAAGAACACACGTGCAAAGAACATGGCCAACAGAAAACCATCCCGTTAGAGGCAGAAGTGAGGATCCATCCGGCGGAAGGTCGGCGGAGGGAGGGTGGTGGGTAGGCGGAGGTGCGCAGAAGTCACCAAATCCTCCTACTACCATCCCGAGGGAAACACGTGGGTGCAACTGTCAAAGAACACACGTGCAAAGAACATGGCGAACAGAAAACCATCCCGTTAGAGGCAGAAGTGAGGATCCATCCGGCGGAAGGTCGGCGGAGGGATGGTGGTGGGTAGGCGGAGGTGCGCAGAAGTCACCAAACCCTCCTACTACCATCCCGAGGGAAACACGTGGTTGCAACTCTCAAAGAACACACGTGCAAAGAACATGGCCAACAGAAAACCATCCCGTTAGAGGCAGAAGTGAGGATCCATCCGGCGGAAGGTCGGCGGAGGGATGATGGTGGGTAGGCGGAGGTGCGCAGAAGTCACCAAACCCTCCTACTACAATCCTCTCGGGTGCCCTCGAGACTCTGACGAAGCTCCAACTTTTGTTTCTCAATGTTTTCATTCGCTGGAAAGCTGTTTTCTCCTTCCATTTCACGAAATGGGTGTTGCAGGTCCACATCCATATGTTCATCGCCGTTCCCAGATACGTCAACATCTATAATCGATTCTTCTTGTTCTATTTCACAAAATGGATAGTGCAGTTCTATATCCATCGGTTCAGCGATGTTCTCGAACTCGTCGATATCCATACTCGTACCTGCTCCGTCCATTTCACAGCTCCTAATGCCTGTTGTCACTACCTCTCTTACTATATATACTCTTTGGTAAGTCGAGTTAAGGTTCTCGACCCTGACCAAGTTAGCAAAGGTAAGGTGTGTATCGGGACTGCTAAAGGACGTCTTACAGGCCTAGTCACATTGCAAGTGGCGGGCGTGGCAGGATGTATAAAACAACAAACAACTGTTGCAACCGTGGTTGCAACTGTCAAAGAACACACTTGCAAAGAACATGGCCAACAGAAAACCATCCCGGGGGAAACACGTGGTTGCAACTCTCAAAGAACACACGTGCAAAGAACATGGTCAACAGAAAACCATCCCGTTAGAGGCAGAAGTGAGGATCCATCCGGCGGAAGGTCGGCGGAGGGATGGTGGTGGGTAGGCGGAGGTGCGCAGAAGAATGGAAAGCTGTTTTCTCCTTCCATTTCACGAAATGGGTGTTGCAGGTCCACATCCATATGTACATCGCCGTTCCCCAATACGTCAACATCTATAATCGATTCTTCTTGTTCTATTTCACAAAATGGATAGTGCAGTTCTATATCCATCGGTTCAGCGATGTTCTCGAACTCGTCGATATCCATACTCGTAACTGCTCCGTCCATTTCACAGCTCCTAATGCCTGTTGTCACTACCTCTCTTACTATATATACTCTTTGGTAAGTCGAGTTAAGGTTCTCGACCCTGACCAAGTTAGCGAAGGTAAGGTGTGTATCGGGACTGCTAAAGGACGTCTTACAGGCCTAGTCACATTGCAAGTGGTGGGCGTGGCAGGATGTATAAAACAACAGGTAGGAGGATTTGGTGACTTCTGCGCACCTCCGCCTACCCACCACCCTCCCTCCGCCGACCTTCCGCCGGATGGATCCTCACTTCTGCCTCTAACGGGATGGTTTTCTGTTGGCCATGTTCTTTGCACGTGTGTTCTTTGACAGTTGCACCCACGTGTTTCCCTCGGGATGGTAGTAGGAGGATTTGGTGACTTCTGCGCACCTCCGCCTACCCACCACCCTCCCTCCGCCGACCTTCCGCCGGATGGATCCTCACTTCTGCCTCTAACGGGATGGTTTTCTGTTGGCTATGTTCTTTGCACTGTGTTCTTTGAGAGTTGCAACCACGTGTTTCCCCCGGGATGGTTTTCTGTTGGCCATGTTCTTTGCAAGTGTGTTCTTTGACAGTTGCAACCACGTGTTTCCCTCGGGATGGAAAAATTTTTTAATGGAAATATAAATAGATAAAAACCAAATAAAGTAATAATAAAGTAATGTGTGATTGGACAGTTGCAACCACGTGTTTCCCTCGGGATGGAAAAATTGTTTAATGGAAATATAAACAGATAAAAACCAAATAAAGTAATAATTCGTGTTTATTCAATTCGAGTTTATAACAAAGAGAGAAATACAACTTTAAGTACCCTCCATAAGAATTATAGCATGTGCTTCTTCGCCCGTAATGACTAGCTGGTCTTGACGTTGTCTACCGTGGTGACTCGTTCACGTTGCAGTTTCGTAACACATTCGTTCATTAACAAAACGGTTGGAAAGTGTTATATTGCCGGTATTATGACCTTCGGCAGGCTGCCTATACGTGTCTTAAATAGCGGACATATCAGAGGCAATCTGATAGGAGTTTCTACTTCATTACCGTCAGGTAGAAGTACCTTATGGAACAGATCGGTGTCTACAAAGTTTTCGGCACAATCTCGGCACATAGTTATGTGACCGCAAGGAACACACAGTCGGGATGGGCGATTTGTGAAACAAGCGCAGCACTTGAAAACTGCGTCTGACGGGACACAATCCTCTCGGGTGCCCTCGAGACTCTGACGAAGCTCCAACTTTTGTTTCTCAATGTTTTCATTCGCTGGAAAGCTGTTTTCTCCTTCCATTTCACGAAATGGGTGTTGCAGGTCCACATCCATATGTTCATCGCCGTTCCCCAATACGTCAACATCTATAATCGATTCTTCTTGTTCTATTTCACAAAATGGATAGTGCAGTTCTATATCCATCGGTTCAGCGATGTTCTCGAACTCGTCGATATCCATACTCGTACCTGCTCCGTCCATTTCACAGCTCCTAATGCCTGTTGTCACTACCTCTCTTACGATATATACTCTTTGGTAAGTCGAGTTAAGGTTCTCGACCCTGACCAAGTTAGCAAAGGTAAGGTGTGTATCGGGACTGCTAAAGGACGTCTTACAGGCCTAGTCACATTGCAAGTGGCGGGCGTGGCAGGATGTATAAAACAACAAACAACTGTTGCAACCGTGGTTGCAACTGTCAAAGAACACACTTGCAAAGAACATGGCCAACAGAAAACCATCCCGGGGGAAACACGTGGTTGCAACTCTCAAAGAACACACGTGCAAAGAACATGGCGAACAGAACACCATCCCGTTAGAGGCAGAAGTGAGGATCCATCCGGCGGAAGGTCGGCGGAGGGAGGGTGGTGGGTAGGCGGAGGTGCGCAGAAGTCACCAAATCCTCCTACTACCATCCCGAGGGAAACACGTGGGTGCAACTGTCAAAGAACACACGTGCAAAGAACATGGCCAACAGAAAACCATCCCGTTAGAGGCAGAAGTGAGGATCCATCTGGCGGAAGGTCGGCGGAGGGATGGTGGTGGGTAGGCGGAGGTGCGCAGAAGTCACCAAACCCTCCTACTACCATCCCGAGGGAAACACGTGGGTGCAACTGTCAAAGAACACACGTGCAAAGAACATGGCCAACAGAAAACCATCCCGTTAGAGGCAGAAGTGAGGATCCATCTGGCGGAAGGTCGGCGGAGGGATGGTGGTGGGTAGGCGGAGGTGCGCAGAAGTCACCAAACCCTCCTACTACCATCCCGAGGGAAACACGTGGGTGCAACTGTCAAAGAACACACGTGCAAAGAACATGGCCAACAGAAAACCATCCCGTTAGAGGCAGAAGTGAGGATCCATCCGGCGGAAGGTCGGCGGAGGGATGGTGGTGGGTAGGCGGAGGTGCGCAGAAGTCACCAAACCCTCCTACTACAATCCTCTCGGGTGCCCTCGAGACTCTGACGAAGCTCCAACTCTTGTTTCTCAATGTTTTCATTCGCTGGAAAGCTGTTTTCTCCTTCCATTTCACGAAATGGGTGTTGCAGGTCCACATCCATATTTTCATCGCCGTTCCCCAATACGTCAACATCTATAATCGATTCTTCTTGTTCTATTTCACAAAATGGATAGTGCAGTTCTATATCCATCGGTTCAGCGATGTTCTCGAAATCGTCGATATCCATACTCGTACCTGCTCCGTCCATTTCACAGCTCCTAATGCCTGTTTTCACTACCTCTCTTACTATATATACTCTTTGGTAAGTCGAGTTAAGGTTCTCGACCCTGACCAAGTTAGCAAAGGTAAGGTGTGTATCGGGACTGCTAGTGGACGTCTTACAGGCCTAGTCACATTGCAAGTGGCGGGCGTGGCAGGATGTATAAAACAACAAACAACTGTTGCAACCGTGGTTGCAACTGTCAAAGAACACACTTGCAAAGAACATGGCCAACAGAAAACCATCCCGGGGGAAACACGTGGTTGCAACTCTCAAAGAACACACGTGCAAAGAACATGGCCAACAGAAAACCATCCCGTTAGAGGCAGAAGTGAGGATCCATCCGGCGGAAGGTCGGCGGAGGGAGGGTGGTGGGTAGGCGGAGGTGCGCAGAAGTCACCAAATCCTCCTACTACCATCCCGAGGGAAACACGTGGGTGCAACTGTCAAAGAACACACGTGCAAAGAACATGGCCAACAGAAAACCATCCCGTTAGAGGCAGAAGTGAGGATCCATCCGGCGGAAGGTCGGCGGAGGGATGGTGGTGGGTAGGCGGAGGTGCGCAGAAGTCACCAAACCCTCCTACTACCATCCCGAGGGAAACACGTGGGTGCAACTGTCAAAGAACACACGTGCAAAGAACATGGCCAACAGAAAACCATCCCTTTAGAGGCAGAAGTGAGGATCCATCCGGCGGAAGGTCGGCGGAGGGATGGTGGTGGGTAGGCGGAGGTGCGCAGAAGTCACCAAACCCTCCTACTACAATCCTCTCGGGTGCCCTCGAGACTCTGACGAAGCTCCAACTTTTGTTTCTCAATGTTTTCATTCGCTGGAAAGCTGTTTTCTCCTTCCATTTTACGAAATGGGTGTTGCAGGTCCACATCCATATGTTCATCGCCGTTCCCCAATACGTCAACATCTATAATCGATTCTTCTTGTTCTATTTCACAAAATGGATAGTGCAGTTCTATATCCATCGGTTCAGCGATGTTCTCGAACTCGTCGATATCCATACTCGTACCTGCTCCGTCCATTTCACAGCTCCTAATGCCTGTTGTCACTACCTCTCTTACTATATATACTCTTTGGTAAGTCGAGTTAAGGTTCTCGACCCTGACCAAGTTAGCAAAGATAAGGTGTGTATCGGGACTGCTAAAGGACGTCTTACAGGCCTAGTCACATTGCAAGTGGCGGGCGTGGCAGGATGTATAAAACAACAAACAACTGTTGCAACCGTGGTTGCAACTGTCAAAGAACACACTTGCAAAGAACATGGCCAACAGAAAACCATCCCGGGGGAAACACGTGGTTGCAACTCTCAAAGAACACACGTGCAAAGAACATGGCCAACAGAAAACCATCCCGTTAGAGGCAGAAGTGAGGATCCATCCGGCGGAAGGTCGGCGGAGGGATGGTGGTGGGTAGGCGGAGGTGCGCAGAAGAATGGAAAGCTGTTTTCTCCTTCCATTTCACGAAATGGGTGTTGCAGGTCCACATCCATATGTTCATCGCCGTTCCCCAATACGTCAACATCTATAATCGATTCTTCTTGTTCTATTTCACAAAATGGATAGTGCAGTTCTATATCCATCGGTTCAGCGATGTTCTCGAACTCGTCGATATCCATACTCGTACCTGCTCCGTCCATTTCACAGCTCCTAATGCCTGTTTTCACTACTAGGAGGATTTGGTGACTTCTGCGCACCTCCGCCTACCCACCACCCTCCCTCCGCCGACCTTCCGCCGGATGGATCCTCACTTCTGCCTCTAACGGGATGGTTTTCTGTTGGCCATTTTCTTTGCACGTGTGATCTTTGACAGTTGCAACCACGTGTTTCCCTCGGGATGGAAAAATTGTTTAATGGAAATATAAATAGATCAAAACCAAATACCCCCGTCGCAGCAAACCTGCATACTCAGCGAATTTCCAATGGAGATATAAATGTCTTAATACTACATAAAGCCACTTACCAAGTTTCATAAAAATATATTCACAAATAAGTGATATATACAATTTTAATTATTCTCCATAAGAATAACATTGGGGCTGAGTGCGCAGGTTTGCTGCAACAAGGAACACAAAAAATTGGTTTTTATGCTAATATCAATATAACTCAACTAGGAGAGGTCGTATACCAGTTTTTATTAATTTGTGGTCATAATTAAGGGAAACAGAGCATTTAATTATTATCCATAAGAATAACATGGGGCCTGAGTACGCAGGTTTGCTGCTACGGGATGATTATGCAAAAAAGATTTTTTGGAGCAAATATCAATAGACCTCAACGGGATGAAGCTGTATACCAAGTTTCGTCAGTATACGTTCATAAATAAGCGAGATAAAAAATTTTTCTTTTCCTCCTATCTCGAGGGAGATAGGAGTCTCCTCGTGTTTCCCTCTGGATGGAAAACTCGTTTAATGGAAATATAAATAGATAAAAACCAAATAAAGTAATACTTCGTGTTTATTCAATTGGAAGTAGGAGGATTTGGTGACTTCTGCGCACCTCCGCCTACCCACCACCCTCCCTCCGCCGACCTTCCGCCGGATGGATCCTCACTTCTGTCTCTAACGGGATGGTTTTCTGTTGGCCATGTTCTTTGCACGTGTGTTCTTTGACAGTTGCACCCACGTGTTTCCCTCGGGATGGTAGTAGGAGGATTTGGTGACTTCTGCGCACCTCCGCCTACCCACCACCCTCCCTCCGCCGACCTTCCGCCGGATGGATCCTCACTTCTGCCTCTAACGGGATGGTTTTCTGTTGGCTATGTTCTTTGCACTGTGTTCTTTGAGAGTTGCAACCACGTGTTTCCCCCGGGATGGTTTTCTGTTGGCCATGTTCTTTGCAAGTGTGTTCTTTGACAGTTGCAACCACGTGTTTCCCTCGGGATGGAAAAATTTTTTAATGGAAATATAAATAGATAAAAACCAAATAAAGTAATAATAAAGTAATGTGTGATTGGACAGTTGCAACCACGTGTTTCCCTCGGGATGGAAAAATTGTTTAATGGAAATATAAACAGATAAAAACCAAATAAAGTAATAATTCGTGTTTATTCAATTCGAGTTTATAACAAAGAGAGAAATACAACTTTAAGTACCCTCCATAAGAATTATAGCATGTGCTTCTTCGCCCGTAATGACTAGCTGGTCTTGACGTTGTCTACCGTGGTGACTCGTTCACGTTGCAGTTTCGTAACACATTCGTTCATTAACAAAACGGTTGGAAAGTGTTATATTGCCGGTATTATGACCTTCGGCAGGCTGCCTATACGTGTCTTAAATAGCGGACATATCAGAGGCAATCTGATAGGAGTTTCTACTTCATTACCGTCAGGTAGAAGTACCTTATGGAACAGATCGGTGTCTACAAAGTTTTCGGCACAATCTCGGCACATAGTTATGTGACCGCAAGGAACACACAGTCGGGATGGGCGATTTGTGAAACAAGCGCAGCACTTGAAAACTGCGTCTGACGGGACACAATCCTCTCGGGTGCCCTCGAGACTCTGACGAAGCTCCAACTTTTGTTTCTCAATGTTTTCATTCGCTGGAAAGCTGTTTTCTCCTTCCATTTCACGAAATGGGTGTTGCAGGTCCACATCCATATGTTCATCGCCGTTCCCCAATACGTCAACATCTATAATCGATTCTTCTTGTTCTATTTCACAAAATGGATAGTGCAGTTCTATATCCATCGGTTCAGCGATGTTCTCGAACTCGTCGATATCCATACTCGTACCTGCTCCGTCCATTTCACAGCTCCTAATGCCTGTTGTCACTACCTCTCTTACGATATATACTCTTTGGTAAGTCGAGTTAAGGTTCTCGACCCTGACCAAGTTAGCAAAGGTAAGGTGTGTATCGGGACTGCTAAAGGACGTCTTACAGGCCTAGTCACATTGCAAGTGGCGGGCGTGGCAGGATGTATAAAACAACAAACAACTGTTGCAACCGTGGTTGCAACTGTCAAAGAACACACTTGCAAAGAACATGGCCAACAGAAAACCATCCCGGGGGAAACACGTGGTTGCAACTCTCAAAGAACACACGTGCAAAGAACATGGCGAACAGAACACCATCCCGTTAGAGGCAGAAGTGAGGATCCATCCGGCGGAAGGTCGGCGGAGGGATGGTGGTGGGTAGGCGGAGGTGCGCAGAAGTCACCAAACCCTCCTACTACAATCCTCTCGGGTGCCCTCGAGACTCTGACGAAGCTCCAACTCTTGTTTCTCAATGTTTTCATTCGCTGGAAAGCTGTTTTCTCCTTCCATTTCACGAAATGGGTGTTGCAGGTCCACATCCATATTTTCATCGCCGTTCCCCAATACGTCAACATCTATAATCGATTCTTCTTGTTCTATTTCACAAAATGGATAGTGCAGTTCTATATCCATCGGTTCAGCGATGTTCTCGAACTCGTCGATATCCATACTCGTACCTGCTCCGTCCATTTCACAGCTCCTAATGCCTGTTGTCACTACCTCTCTTACTATATATACTCTTTGGTAAGTCGAGTTAAGGTTCTCGACCCTGACCAAGTTAGCAAAGGTAAGGTGTGTATCGGGACTGCTAAAGGACGTCTTACAGGCTTAGTCACATTGCAAGTGGCGGGCGTGGCAGGATGTATAAAACAACAAACAACTGTTGCAACCGTGGTTGCAACTGTCAAAGAACACACTTGCAAAGAACATGGCCAACAGAAAACCATCCCGGGGGAAACACGTGGTTGCAACTCTCAAAGAACACACGTGCAAAGAACATGGCCAACAGAAAACCATCCCGTTAGAGGCAGAAGTGAGGATCCATCCGGCGGAAGGTCGGCGGAGGGATGGTGGTGGGTAGGCGGAGGTGCGCAGAAGAATGGAAAGCTGTTTTCTCCTTCCATTTCACGAAATGGGTGTTGCAGGTCCACAACCATATGTTCATCGCCGTTCCCCAATACGTCAACATCTATAATCGATTCTTCTTGTTCTATTTCACAAAATGGATAGTGCAGTTCTATATCCATCGGTTCAGCGATGTTCTCGAAATCGTCGATATCCATACTCGTACCTGCTCCGTCCATTTCACAGCTCCTAATGCCTGTTTTCACTACCTCTCTTACTATATATACTCTTTGGTAAGTCGAGTTAAGGTTCTCGACCCTGACCAAGTTAGCAAAGGTAAGGTGTGTATCGGGACTGCTAGTGGACGTCTTACAGGCCTAGTCACATTGCAAGTGGCGGGCGTGGCAGGATGTATAAAACAACAAACAACTGTTGCAACCGTGGTTGCAACTGTCAAAGAACACACTTGCAAAGAACATGGCCAACAGAAAACCATCCCGGGGGAAACACGTGGTTGCAACTCTCAAAGAACACACGTGCAAAGAACATGGCCAACAGAAAACCATCCCGTTAGAGGCAGAAGTGAGGATCCATCCGGCGGAAGGTCGGCGGAGGGAGGGTGGTGGGTAGGCGGAGGTGCGCAGAAGTCACCAAATCCTCCTACTACCATCCCGAGGGAAACACGTGGGTGCAACTGTCAAAGAACACACGTGCAAAGAACATGGCCAACAGAAAACCATCCCGTTAGAGGCAGAAGTGAGGATCCATCCGGCGGAAGGTCGGCGGAGGGATGGTGGTGGGTAGGCGGAGGTGCGCAGAAGTCACCAAACCCTCCTACTACCATCCCGAGGGAAACACGTGGGTGCAACTGTCAAAGAACACACGTGCAAAGAACATGGCCAACAGAAAACCATCCCTTTAGAGGCAGAAGTGAGGATCCATCCGGCGGAAGGTCGGCGGAGGGATGGTGGTGGGTAGGCGGAGGTGCGCAGAAGTCACCAAACCCTCCTACTACAATCCTCTCGGGTGCCCTCGAGACTCTGACGAAGCTCCAACTTTTGTTTCTCAATGTTTTCATTCGCTGGAAAGCTGTTTTCTCCTTCCATTTTACGAAATGGGTGTTGCAGGTCCACATCCATATGTTCATCGCCGTTCCCCAATACGTCAACATCTATAATCGATTCTTCTTGTTCTATTTCACAAAATGGATAGTGCAGTTCTATATCCATCGGTTCAGCGATGTTCTCGAACTCGTCGATATCCATACTCGTACCTGCTCCGTCCATTTCACAGCTCCTAATGCCTGTTGTCACTACCTCTCTTACTATATATACTCTTTGGTAAGTCGAGTTAAGGTTCTCGACCCTGACCAAGTTAGCAAAGATAAGGTGTGTATCGGGACTGCTAAAGGACGTCTTACAGGCCTAGTCACATTGCAAGTGGCGGGCGTGGCAGGATGTATAAAACAACAAACAACTGTTGCAACCGTGGTTGCAACTGTCAAAGAACACACTTGCAAAGAACATGGCCAACAGAAAACCATCCCGGGGGAAACACGTGGTTGCAACTCTCAAAGAACACACGTGCAAAGAACATGGCCAACAGAAAACCATCCCGTTAGAGGCAGAAGTGAGGATCCATCCGGCGGAAGGTCGGCGGAGGGATGGTGGTGGGTAGGCGGAGGTGCGCAGAAGAATGGAAAGCTGTTTTCTCCTTCCATTTCACGAAATGGGTGTTGCAGGTCCACATCCATATGTTCATCGCCGTTCCCCAATACGTCAACATCTATAATCGATTCTTCTTGTTCTATTTCACAAAATGGATAGTGCAGTTCTATATCCATCGGTTCAGCGATGTTCTCGAACTCGTCGATATCCATACTCGTACCTGCTCCGTCCATTTCACAGCTCCTAATGCCTGTTTTCACTACTAGGAGGATTTGGTGACTTCTGCGCACCTCCGCCTACCCACCACCCTCCCTCCGCCGACCTTCCGCCGGATGGATCCTCACTTCTGCCTCTAACGGGATGGTTTTCTGTTGGCCATTTTCTTTGCACGTGTGATCTTTGACAGTTGCAACCACGTGTTTCCCTCGGGATGGAAAAATTGTTTAATGGAAATATAAATAGATCAAAACCAAATACCCCCGTCGCAGCAAACCTGCATACTCAGCGAATTTCCAATGGAGATATAAATGTCTTAATACTACATAAAGCCACTTACCAAGTTTCATAAAAATATATTCACAAATAAGTGATATATACAATTTTAATTATTCTCCATAAGAATAACATTGGGGCTGAGTGCGCAGGTTTGCTGCAACAAGGAACACAAAAAATTGGTTTTTATGCTAATATCAATATAACTCAACTAGGAGAGGTCGTATACCAGTTTTTATTAATTTGTGGTCATAATTAAGGGAAACAGAGCATTTAATTATTATCCATAAGAATAACATGGGGCCTGAGTACGCAGGTTTGCTGCTACGGGATGATTATGCAAAAAAGATTTTTTGGAGCAAATATCAATAGACCTCAACGGGATGAAGCTGTATACCAAGTTTCGTCAGTATACGTTCATAAATAAGCGAGATAAAAAATTTTTCTTTTCCTCCTATCTCGAGGGAGATAGGAGTCTCCTCGTGTTTCCCTCTGGATGGAAAACTCGTTTAATGGAAATATAAATAGATAAAAACCAAATAAAGTAATACTTCGTGTTTATTCAATTGGAAGTAGGAGGATTTGGTGACTTCTGCGCACCTCCGCCTACCCACCACCCTCCCTCCGCCGACCTTCCGCCGGATGGATCCTCACTTCTGTCTCTAACGGGATGGTTTTCTGTTGGCCATGTTCTTTGCACGTGTGTTCTTTGACAGTTGCACCCACGTGTTTCCCTCGGGATGGTAGTAGGAGGATTTGGTGACTTCTGCGCACCTCCGCCTACCCACCACCCTCCCTCCGCCGACCTTCCGCCGGATGGATCCTCACTTCTGCCTCTAACGGGATGGTTTTCTGTTGGCCATGTTCTTTGCACGTGTGTTCTTTGAGAGTTGCAACCACGTGTTTCCCTCGGGATGGTTTTCTGTTGGCCATGTTCTTTGCAAGTGTGTTCTTTGACAGTTGCAACCACGTGTTTCCCTCGGGATGGAAAAATTGTTTAATGGAAATATAAATAGATAAAAACCAAATAAAGTAATAATTCGTGTTTATTCAATTCGAGTTTATAACAAAGAGAGAAATACAACTTTAAGTACCCTCCATAAGAATTATAGCATGTGCTTCTTCGCCCGTAATGACTAGCTGGTCTTGACGTTGTCTACCGTGGTGACTCGTTCACGTTGCAGTTTCGTAACACATTCGTTCATTAACAAAACGGTTGGAATATGTTATATTGCCGGTATTATGACCTGCGGCAGGCTGCCTATACGTGTCCTACATAGCGGACATATCAGAGGCAATCTGATAGGAGTTTCTACTTCATTACCGTCAGGTAGAAGTACCTTATGGAACAGATCGGTGTCTACAAAGTTTTCGGCACAATCTCGGCACATAGTTATGTGACCGCAAGGAACACACAGTCGGGACGGGCGATTGGTGAAACAAGCGCAGCACTTGAAAACTGCGTCTGACGGGACACAATCCTCTCGGGTGCCCTCGAGACTCTGACGAACCTCCAACTTTTGTTTCTCAATGTTTTCATTCGCTGGAAAGCTGTTTTCTCCTTCCATTTCACGAAATGAGTGTTGCAGGTCCACATCCATATGTTCATCGCCGTTCCCCAATACGTCAACATCTATAATCGATTCTTCTTGTTCTATTTCACAAAATGGATAGTGCAGTTCTATATCCATCGGTTCAGCGATGTTCTCGAACTCGTCGATATCCATACTCGTACCTGCTCCGTCCATTTCACAGCTCCTAATGTCTGTTGTCACTACCTCTCTTACTATATATACTCTTTGGTAAGTCGAGTTAAGGTTCTCGACCCTGACCAAGTTAGCAAAGGTAAGGTGTGTATCGGGACTGCTAAAGGACGTCTTACAGGCCTAGTCACATTGCAAGTGGCGGGCGTGGCAGGATGTATAAAACAACAAGTAGGAGGATTTGGTGACTTCTGCGCACCTCCGCCTACCCACCACCCTCCCTCCGCCGACCTTCCGCCGGATGGGTCCTCACTTCTGCCTCTAACGGGATGGTTTTCTGTTGGCCATGTTCTTTGCACGTGTGTTCTTTGACAGTTGCAACCACGGTTGCAACAGTTGTTTGTTGTTTTTGTTGTTTGTAGTAGGAGGATTTGGTGACTTCTGCGCACGTAACTATGACAGTTCACATAACTATGTGCCGAGATTGTGCCGAAAACTTTGTAGACACCGATCTGTTCCATAAGGTACTTCTACCTGACGGTAATGAAGTAGAAACTCCTATCAGATTGCCTCTGATATGTCCGCTATGTAGGACACGTATAGGCAGCCTGCCGCAGGTCATAATACCGGCAATATAACACTTTCCAACCGTTTTGTTAATGAACGAATGTGTTACGAAACTGCAACGTGAACGAGTCACCACGGTAGACAACGTCAAGACCAGCCAGTCATTACGGGCGAAGAAGCACATGCTATAATTCTTATGGAGGGTACTTAAAGTTGTATTTCTCTCTTTGTTATAAACTCGAATTGAATAAACACGAATTATTACTTTATTTGGTTTTTATCTATTTATATTTCCATTAAACAATTTTTCCATCCCGAGGGAAACACGTGGTTGCAACTGTCAAAGAACACACTTTCAAAGAACATGGCCAACAGAAAACCATCCCGAGGGAAACACGTGGTTGCAACTCTCAAAGAACACACGTGCAAAGAACATGGCCAACAGAAAACCATCCCGTTAGAGGCAGAAGTGAGGATCCATCCGGCGGAAGGTCGGCGGAGGGAGGGTGGTGGGTAGGCGGAGGTGCGCAGAAGTCACCAAATCCTCCTACTACCATCCCGAAGGAAACACGTGGGTGCAACTGTTAAAGAACACACGTGCAAAGAACATGGCCAACAGAAAACCATCCCGTTAGAGGCAGAAGTGAGGATCCATCCGGCGGAAGGTCGGCGGAGGGAGGGTGGTGGGTAGGCGGAGGTGCGCAGAAGTCACCAAATCCTCCTACTTGTTGTTTTATACATCCTGCCACGCCCGCCACTTGCAATGTGACTAGGCCTGTAAGACGTCCTTTAGCAGTCCCTATACACACCTTACCTTTGCTAACTTGGTCAGGGTCGAGAACCTTAACTCGACTTACCAAAGAGTATATATAGTAAGAGAGGTAGTGACAACAGGCATTAGGAGCTGTGAAATGGACGGAGCAGGTACGAGTATGGATATCGACGTAGCTTTCCAGCGAATGAAAACATTGAGAAACAAAAGTTGGAGCTTCGTCAGAGTCTCGAGGGCACCCGAGAGGAATGTGTCCCGTCAGACGCAGTTTTCAAGTGGTGCGCTTGTTTCACCAATCGCCCGTCCCGACTGTGTGTTCCTTGCGGTCACATAACTATGTGCCGAGATTGTGCCGAAAACGATGTAGACACCGATCTGTTCCATAAGGTACTTCTACCTGACGGTAATGAAGTAGAAACTCCTATCAGATTGCCTCTGATATGTCCGCTATGTAGGACACGTATAGGCAGCCTGCCGCAGGTCATAATACCGGCAATATAACACTTTCCAACCGTTTTGTTAATGAACGAATGTGTTACGAAACTGCAACGTGAACGAGTCACCACGGTAGACAACGTCAAGACCAGCTAGTCATTACGGGCGAAGAAGCACATGCTATAATTCTTATGGAGGGTACTTAAAGTTGTATTTCTCTCTTTGTTATAAACTCGAATTGAATAAACACGAATTATTACTTTATTTGGTTTTTATCTATTTATATTTCCATTAAACAATTTTTCCATCCCGAGGGAAACACGTGGTTTCAACTGTCAAACAACACACTTGCAAAGAACATGGCCAACATAAAACCATCCCGAGGGAAACACGTGGTTGCAACTCTCAAAGAACACACGTGCAAAGAACATGGCCAACAGAAAACCATCCCGTTAGAGGCAGAAGTGAGGATCCATCCGGCGGAAGGTCGGCGGAGGGAGGTAGGTGGGTAGGCGGAGGTGCGCAGAAGTCACCAAATCCTCCTACTTGTGGTTTTATACATCCTGCCACGCCCGCCACTTGCAATGTGACTAGGCCTGTAAGACGTCCTTTAGCAGTCCCGATACACACCTTAACTTTGCTAACTTGGTCAGGGTCGAGAACCTTAACTCGACTTACCAAAGAGTATATATAGTAAGAGAGGTAGTGACAACAGGCATTAGGATCTGTGAAATGGACGGAGCAGGTACGAGTATGGATATCGACGAGTTCGAGAACATCGCTGAACCGATGGATATAGAACTGCACTATCCATTTTGTGAAATAGAACAAGAAGAATCGATTATAGATGTTGACGTATTGGGGAACGGCGATGAACATATGGATGTGGACCTGCAACACCCATTTCGTGAAATGGAAGGAGAAAACAGCTTTCCAGCCAATGAAAACATTGAGAAACAAAAGTTGGAGCTTCGTCAGAGTCTCGAGGGCACCCGAGAGGATTGTGTCCTGTCAGACGCAGTTTTCAAGTGCTGCGCTTGTTTCACCAATCGCCCGTCCCGACTGTGTGTTCCTTGCGGTCACATAACTATGTGCCGAGATTCAGCGATGTTCTCGAACTCGTCGATATCCATACTCGTACCTGCTCCGTCCATTTCACAGCTCCTAATGCCTGTTGTCACCACCTCTCTTACTATATATACTCTTTGGTATGTCGAGTTAAGGTTCTCGACCCTGACGAAGTTAGCAAAGGTAAGGTGTGTATCGGGACTGCTAAAGGACGTCTTACAGGCATAGTCACATTGCAAGTGGCGGGCGTGGCAGGATGTATAAAACAACAAACAACTGTTGCAACCGTGGTTGCAACTGTCAAAGAACACACGTGCAAAGAACATGGCCAACAGAAAACCATCCCGTTAG
Organism: Allygus modestus; assembly: GCA_963675035.1. Lineage (NCBI taxonomy): Eukaryota > Metazoa > Arthropoda > Insecta > Hemiptera > Cicadellidae > Allygus > Allygus modestus. The sequence continues at coordinate 60,555,618 of OY776115.1, read as the reverse complement.
AGGCAGAAGTGAGGATCCATCCGGCGGAAGGTCGGCGGAGGGAGGGTGGTGGGTAGGCGGAGGTGCGCAGAAGTCACCAAATCCTGCTACTTGTTGTTTTATACATCCTGCCACGCCCGCCACTTGCAATGTGACTAGGCCTGTAAGACGTCCTTTAGCAGTCCCGATACACACCTTACCTTTGCTAAGGAAGTGTGTTCTTTGACAGTTGCAACCACGTGTTTCCCTCGGGATGGAAAAATTGTTTAATGGAAATATAAATAGATAAAAACCAAATAAAGTAATAATTCGTGTTTATTCAATTCGAGTTTATAACAAAGAGAGAAATACAACTTTAAGTACCCTCCATAAGAATTATAGCATGTGCTTCTTCGCCCGTAATGACTAGCTGGTCTTGACGTTGTCTACCGTGGTGACTCGTTCACGTTGCAGTTTCGTAACACATTCGTTCATTAACAAAACGGTTGGAAAGTGTTATATTGCCGGTATTATGACCTGCGGCAGGCTGCCTATACGTGTCCTACATATCGGACATATCAGAGGCAATCTGATAGGAGTTTCTACTTCATTACCGTCAGGTAGAAGTACCTTATGGAACAGATCGGTGTCTACAAAGTTTTCGGCACAATCTCGGCACATAGTTATGTGACCGCAAGGAACACACAGTCGGGACGGGCGATTGGTGAAACAAGCGCAGCACTTGAAAACTGCGTCTGACGGGACACAATCCTCTCGGGTGCCCTCGAGACTCTGACGAAGCTCCAACTTTTGTTTCTCAATGTTTTCATTCGCTGGAAAGCTGTTTTCCCCTTCCATTTCACGAAATGGGTGTTGCAGGTCCACATCCATATGTACATCGCCGTTCCCCAATACGTCAACATCTATAATCGATTCTTCTTGTTCTATTTCACAAAATGGATAGTGCAGTTCTATATCCATCGGTTCAGCGATGTTCTCGAACTCGTCGATATCCATACTCGTACCTGCTCCGTCCATTTCACAGCTCCTAATGCCTGTTGTCACTACCTCTCTTACTATATATACTCTTTGGTAAGTCGAGTTAAGGTTCTCGACCCTGACCAAGTTAGCAGAGGTAATTTGTATCGGGACTGCTAAAGGACGTCTTACAGGCCTAGTCACATTGCAAGTGGGGGGCGTGGCAGGATGTCTAAAACAACAAACAACTGTTGCAACCGTGGTTGCAACTGTCAAAGAACACACGTGCAAAGAACATGGCCAACAGAAAACCATCCCGTTAGAGGCAGAAGTGAGGACCCATCCGGCGGAAGGTCGGCGGAGGGAGGGTGGTGGGTAGGCGGAGGTGCGCAGAAGTCACCAAATCCTCCTACTTGTTGTTTTATACATCCTGCCACGCCCGCCACTTGCAATGTGACTAGGCCTGTAAGACGTCCTTTAGCAGTCCCGATACACACCTTACCTTTGCTAACTTGGTCAGGGTCGAGAACCTTAACTCGACTTACCAAAGAGTATATATAGTAAGAGAGGTAGTGACAACAGACATTAGGAGCTGTGAAATGGACGGAGCAGGTACGAGTATGGATATCGACGAGTTCGAGAACATCGCTGAACCGATGGATATAGAACTGCACTATCCATTTTGTGAAATAGAACAAGAAGAATCGATTATAGATGTTGACGTATTGGGGAACGGCGATGAACATATGGATGTGGACCTGCAACACTCATTTCGTGAAATGGAAGGAGAAAACAGCTTTCCAGCGAATGAAAACATTGAGAAACAAAAGTTGGAGGTTCGTCAGAGTCTCGAGGGCACCCGAGAGGATTGTGTCCCGTCAGACGCAGTTTTCAAGTGCTGCGCTTGTTTCACCAATCGCCCGTCCCGACTGTGTGTTCCTTGCGGTCACATAACTATGTGCCGAGATTGTGCCGAAAACTTTGTAGACACCGATCTGTTCCATAAGGTACTTCTACCTGACGGTAATGAAGTAGAAACTCCTATCAGATTGCCTCTGATATGTCCGCTATGTAGGACACGTATAGGCAGCCTGCCGCAGGTCATAATACCGGCAATATAACATATTCCAACCGTTTTGTTAATGAACGAATGTGTTACGAAACTGCAACGTGAACGAGTCACCACGGTAGACAACGTCAAGACCAGCTAGTCATTACGGGCGAAGAAGCACATGCTATAATTCTTATGGAGGGTACTTAAAGTTGTATTTCTCTCTTTGTTATAAACTCGAATTGAATAAACACGAATTATTACTTTATTTGGTTTTTATCTATTTATATTTCCATTAAACAATTTTTCCATCCCGAGGGAAACACGTGGTTGCAACTGTCAAAGAACACACTTGCAAAGAACATGGCCAACAGAAAACCATCCCGAGGGAAACACGTGGTTGCAACTCTCAAAGAACACACGTGCAAAGAACATGGCCAACAGAAAACCATCCCGTTAGAGGCAGAAGTGAGGATCCATCCGGCGGAAGGTCGGCGGAGGGAGGGTGGTGGGTAGGCGGAGGTGCGCAGAAGTCACCAAATCCTCCTACTACCATCCCGAGGGAAACACGTGGGTGCAACTGTCAAAGAACACACGTGGGACGTTGTGATATCCATACTCGTACCTGCTCCGTCCATTTCACAGCTCCTAATGCCTGTTGTCACTACCTCTCTTACTATATATACTCTTTGGTAAGTCGAGTTAAGGTTCTCGACCCTGACCAAGTTAGCAAAGGTAAGGTGTGTATAGGGACTGCTAAAGGACGTCTTACAGGCCTAGTCACATTGCAAGTGGCGGGCGTGGCAGGATGTATAAAACAACAAGTAGGAGGATTTGGTGACTTCTGCGCACCTCCGCCTACCCACCACCCTCCCTCCGCCGACCTTCCGCCGGATGGATCCTCACTTCTGCCTCTAACGGGATGGTTTTCTGTTGGCCATGTTCTTTGCACGTGTGTTCTTTAACAGTTGCACCCACGTGTTTCCTTCGGGATGGTAGTAGGAGGATTTGGTGACTTCTGCGCACCTCCGCCTACCCACCACCCTCCCTCCGCCGACCTTCCGCCGGATGGATCCTCACTTCTGCCTCTAACGGGATGGTTTTCTGTTGGCCATGTTCTTTGCACGTGTGTTCTTTGAGAGTTGCAACCACGTGTTTCCCTCGGGATGGTTTTCTGTTGGCCATGTTCTTTGAAAGTGTGTTCTTTGACAGTTGCAACCACGTGTTTCCCTCGGGATGGAAAAATTGTTTAATGGAAATATAAATAGATAAAAACCAAATAAAGTAATAATTCGTGTTTATTCAATTCGAGTTTATAACAAAGAGAGAAATACAACTTTAAGTACCCTCCATAAGAATTATAGCATGTGCTTCTTCGCCCGTAATGACTGGCTGGTCTTGACGTTGTCTACCGTGGTGACTCGTTCACGTTGCAGTTTCGTAACACATTCGTTCATTAACAAAACGGTTGGAAAGTGTTATATTGCCGGTATTATGACCTGCGGCAGGCTGCCTATACGTGTCCTACATAGCGGACATATCAGAGGCAATCTGATAGGAGTTTCTACTTCATTACCGTCAGGTAGAAGTACCTTATGGAACAGATCGGTGTCTACAAAGTTTTCGGCACAATCTCGGCACATAGTTATGTGACCGCAAGGAACACACAGTCGGGACGGGCGATTGGTGAAACAAGCGCAGCACTTGAAAACTGCGTCTGACGGGACACAATCCTCTCGGGTGCCCTCGAGACTCTGACGAAGCTCCAACTTTTGTTTCTCAATGTTTTCATTCGCTGGAAAGCTGTTTTCTCCTTCCATTTCACGAAATGGGTGTTGCAGGTCCACATCCATATGTTCATCGCCGTTCCCCAATACGTCAACATCTATAATCGATTCTTCTTGTTCTATTTCACAAAATGGATAGTGCAGTTCTATATCCATCGGTTCAGCGATGTTCTCGAACTCGTCGATATCCATACTCGTACCTGTTTCGTCCATTTAACAGCTCCTAATGCCTGTTGTCACTACCTCTCTTACTATATATACTCTTTGGTAAGTCGAGTTAAGGTTCTCGACCCTGACCAAGTTAGCAAAGGTAAGGTGTGTATCGGGACTGCTAAAGGACGTCTTACAGGCCTAGTCACATTGCAAGTGGCGGGCGTGGCAGGATGTATAAAACAACAAGTAGCAGGATTTGGTGACTTCTGCGCACCTCCGCCTACCCACCACCCTCCCTCCGCCGACCTTCCGCCGGATGGATCCTCACTTCTGCCTCTAACGTGATGGTTTTCTTTTGGCCATGTTCTTTGCACGTGTGTTCTTTTAGAGTTGCAACCACGTGTTTCCCTCGGGATGGTTTTCTGTTGGCCATGTTCTTTGCAAGTTTGTTCTTTGACAGTTGCAACCACGTGTTTCCCTCGGGATGGAAAAATTGTTTAATGGAAATATAAATAGATAAAAACCAAATAAAGTAATAATTCGTGTTTATTCAATTCGAGTTTATAACAAAGAGAGAAATACAACTTTAAGTACCCTCCATAAGAATTATAGCATGTGCTTCTTCGCCCGTAATGACTAGCTGGTCTTGACGTTGTCTACCGTGGTGACTCGTTCACGTTGCAGTTTCGTAACACATTCGTTCATTAACAAAACGGTTGGAAAGTGTTATATTGCCGGTATTATGACCTGCGGCAGGCTGCCTATACGTGTCCTACATAGCGGACATATCAGAGGCAATCTGATAGGAGTTTCTACTTCATTACCGTCAGGTAGAAGTACCTTATGGAACAGATCGGTGTCTACAAAGTTTTCGGCACAATCTCGGCACATAGTTATGTGACCGCAAGGAACACACAGTCGGGACGGGCGATTGGTGAAACAAGCGCAGCACTTGAAAACTGCGTCTGACGGGACACAATCCTCTCAGGTGCCCTCGAGACTCTGACGAAGCTCCAACTTTTGTTTCTCAATGTTTTCATTCGCTGGAAAGCTGTTTTCTCCTTCCATTTCACGAAATGGGTGTTGCAGGTCCACATCCATATGTTCATCGCCGTTCCCCAATACGTCAACATCTATAATCGATTCTTCTTGTTCTATTTCACAAAATGGATAGTGCAGTTCTATATCCATCGGTTCAGCGATGTTCTCGAACTCGTCGATATCCATACTCGTACCTGCTCCGTCCATTTCACAGCTCCTAATGCCTGTTGTCACTACCTCTCTTACTATATATACTCTTTGGTAAGTCGAGTTAAGGTTCTCGACCCTGACCAAGTTAGCAAAGGTAAGGTGTGTATCGGGACTGCTAAAGGACGTCTTACAGGCCTAGTCACATTGCAAGTGGCGGGCGTGGCAAGATGTATAAAACAACAAGTAGGAGGATTTGGTGACTTCTGCGCACCTCCGCCTACCCACCACCCTCCCTCCGCCGACCTTCCGCCGGATGGATCCTCACTTCTGCCTCTAACGGGATGGTTTTCTGTTGGCCATGTTCTTTGCACGTGTGTTCTTTGAGAGTTGCAACCACGTGTTTCCCTCGGGATGGTTTTCTGTTGGCCATGTTCTTTGCAAGTGTGTTCTTTGACAGTTGCAACCACGTGTTTCCCTCGGGATGGAAAAATTGTTTAATGGAAATATAAATAGATAAAAACCAAATAAAGTAATAATTCGTGTTTATTCAATTCGAGTTTATAACAAAGAGAGAAATACAACTTTAAGTACCCTCCATAAGAATTATAGCATGTGCTTCTTCGCCCGTAATGACTAGCTGGTCTTGACGTTGTCTACCGTGGTGACTCGTTCACGTTGCAGTTTCGTAACACATTCGTTCATTAACAAAACGGTTGGAATATGTTATATTGCCGGTATTATGACCTGCGGCAGGCTGCCTATACGTGTCCTACATAGCGGACATATCAGAGGCAATCTGATAGGAGTTTCTACTTCATTACCGTCAGGTAGAAGTACCTTATGGAACAGATCGGTGTCTACAAAGTTTTCGGCACAATCTCGGCACATAGTTATGTGACCGCAAGGAACACACAGTCGGGACGGGCGATTGGTGAAACAAGCGCAGCACTTGAAAACTGCGTCTGACGGGACACAATCCTCTCGGGTGCCCTCGAGACTCTGACGAACCTCCAACTTTTGTTTCTCAATGTTTTCATTCGCTGGAAAGCTGTTTTCTCCTTCCATTTCACGAAATGAGTGTTGCAGGTCCACATCCATATGTTCATCGCCGTTCCCCAATACGTCAACATCTATAATCGATTCTTCTTGTTCTATTTCACAAAATGGATAGTGCAGTTCTATATCCATCGGTTCAGCGATGTTCTCGAACTCGTCGATATCCATACTCGTACCTGCTCCGTCCATTTCACAGCTCCTAATGTCTGTTGTCACTACCTCTCTTACTATATATACTCTTTGGTAAGTCGAGTTAAGGTTCTCGACCCTGACCAAGTTAGCAAAGGTAAGGTGTGTATCGGGACTGCTAAAGGACGTCTTACAGGCCTAGTCACATTGCAAGTGGCGGGCGTGGCAGGATGTATAAAACAACAAGTAGGAGGATTTGGTGACTTCTGCGCACCTCCGCCTACCCACCACCCTCCCTCCGCCGACCTTCCGCCGGATGGGTCCTCACTTCTGCCTCTAACGGGATGGTTTTCTGTTGGCCATGTTCTTTGCACGTGTGTTCTTTGACAGTTGCAACCACGGTTGCAACAGTTGTTTGTTGTTTTAGACATCCTGCCACGCCCGCCACTTGCAATGTGACTAGGCCTGTAAGACGTCCTTTAGCAGTCCCGATACAAATTACCTCTGCTAACTTGGTCAGGGTCGAGAACCTTAACTCGACTTACCAAAGAGTATATATAGTAAGAGAGGTAGTGACAACAGGCATTAGGAGCTGTGAAATGGACGGAGCAGGTACGAGTATGGATATCGACGAGTTCGAGAACATCGCTGAACCGATGGATATAGAACTGCACTATCCATTTTGTGAAATAGAACAAGAAGAATCGATTATAGATGTTGACGTATTGGGGAACGGCGATGTACATATGGATGTGGACCTGCAACACCCATTTCGTGAAATGGAAGGGGAAAACAGCTTTCCAGCGAATGAAAACATTGAGAAACAAAAGTTGGAGCTTCGTCAGAGTCTCGAGGGCACCCGAGAGGATTGTGTCCCGTCAGACGCAGTTTTCAAGTGCTGCGCTTGTTTCACCAATCGCCCGTCCCGACTGTGTGTTCCTTGCGGTCACATAACTATGTGCCGAGATTGTGCCGAAAACTTTGTAGACACCGATCTGTTCCATAAGGTACTTCTACCTGACGGTAATGAAGTAGAAACTCCTATCAGATTGCCTCTGATATGTCCGATATGTAGGACACGTATAGGCAGCCTGCCGCAGGTCATAATACCGGCAATATAACACTTTCCAACCGTTTTGTTAATGAACGAATGTGTTACGAAACTGCAACGTGAACGAGTCACCACGGTAGACAACGTCAAGACCAGCTAGTCATTACGGGCGAAGAAGCACATGCTATAATTCTTATGGAGGGTACTTAAAGTTGTATTTCTCTCTTTGTTATAAACTCGAATTGAATAAACACGAATTATTACTTTATTTGGTTTTTATCTATTTATATTTCCATTAAACAATTTTTCCATCCCGAGGGAAACACGTGGTTGCAACTGTCAAAGAACACACTTCCTTAGCAAAGGTAAGGTGTGTATCGGGACTGCTAAAGGACGTCTTACAGGCCTAGTCACATTGCAAGTGGCGGGCGTGGCAGGATGTATAAAACAACAAGTAGCAGGATTTGGTGACTTCTGCGCACCTCCGCCTACCCACCACCCTCCCTCCGCCGACCTTCCGCCGGATGGATCCTCACTTCTGCCTCTAACGGGATGGTTTTCTGTTGGCCATGTTCTTTGCACGTGTGTTCTTTGACAGTTGCAACCACGGTTGCAACAGTTGTTTGTTGTTTTATACATCCTGCCACGCCCGCCACTTGCAATGTGACTATGCCTGTAAGACGTCCTTTAGCAGTCCCGATACACACCTTACCTTTGCTAACTTCGTCAGGGTCGAGAACCTTAACTCGACATACCAAAGAGTATATATAGTAAGAGAGGTGGTGACAACAGGCATTAGGAGCTGTGAAATGGACGGAGCAGGTACGAGTATGGATATCGACGAGTTCGAGAACATCGCTGAATCTCGGCACATAGTTATGTGACCGCAAGGAACACACAGTCGGGACGGGCGATTGGTGAAACAAGCGCAGCACTTGAAAACTGCGTCTGACAGGACACAATCCTCTCGGGTGCCCTCGAGACTCTGACGAAGCTCCAACTTTTGTTTCTCAATGTTTTCATTGGCTGGAAAGCTGTTTTCTCCTTCCATTTCACGAAATGGGTGTTGCAGGTCCACATCCATATGTTCATCGCCGTTCCCCAATACGTCAACATCTATAATCGATTCTTCTTGTTCTATTTCACAAAATGGATAGTGCAGTTCTATATCCATCGGTTCAGCGATGTTCTCGAACTCGTCGATATCCATACTCGTACCTGCTCCGTCCATTTCACAGATCCTAATGCCTGTTGTCACTACCTCTCTTACTATATATACTCTTTGGTAAGTCGAGTTAAGGTTCTCGACCCTGACCAAGTTAGCAAAGTTAAGGTGTGTATCGGGACTGCTAAAGGACGTCTTACAGGCCTAGTCACATTGCAAGTGGCGGGCGTGGCAGGATGTATAAAACCACAAGTAGGAGGATTTGGTGACTTCTGCGCACCTCCGCCTACCCACCTACCTCCCTCCGCCGACCTTCCGCCGGATGGATCCTCACTTCTGCCTCTAACGGGATGGTTTTCTGTTGGCCATGTTCTTTGCACGTGTGTTCTTTGAGAGTTGCAACCACGTGTTTCCCTCGGGATGGTTTTATGTTGGCCATGTTCTTTGCAAGTGTGTTGTTTGACAGTTGCAACCACGTGTTTCCCTCGGGATGGAAAAATTGTTTAATGGAAATATAAATAGATAAAAACCAAATAAAGTAATAATTCGTGTTTATTCAATTCGAGTTTATAACAAAGAGAGAAATACAACTTTAAGTACCCTCCATAAGAATTATAGCATGTGCTTCTTCGCCCGTAATGACTAGCTGGTCTTGACGTTGTCTACCGTGGTGACTCGTTCACGTTGCAGTTTCGTAACACATTCGTTCATTAACAAAACGGTTGGAAAGTGTTATATTGCCGGTATTATGACCTGCGGCAGGCTGCCTATACGTGTCCTACATAGCGGACATATCAGAGGCAATCTGATAGGAGTTTCTACTTCATTACCGTCAGGTAGAAGTACCTTATGGAACAGATCGGTGTCTACATCGTTTTCGGCACAATCTCGGCACATAGTTATGTGACCGCAAGGAACACACAGTCGGGACGGGCGATTGGTGAAACAAGCGCACCACTTGAAAACTGCGTCTGACGGGACACATTCCTCTCGGGTGCCCTCGAGACTCTGACGAAGCTCCAACTTTTGTTTCTCAATGTTTTCATTCGCTGGAAAGCTACGTCGATATCCATACTCGTACCTGCTCCGTCCATTTCACAGCTCCTAATGCCTGTTGTCACTACCTCTCTTACTATATATACTCTTTGGTAAGTCGAGTTAAGGTTCTCGACCCTGACCAAGTTAGCAAAGGTAAGGTGTGTATAGGGACTGCTAAAGGACGTCTTACAGGCCTAGTCACATTGCAAGTGGCGGGCGTGGCAGGATGTATAAAACAACAAGTAGGAGGATTTGGTGACTTCTGCGCACCTCCGCCTACCCACCACCCTCCCTCCGCCGACCTTCCGCCGGATGGATCCTCACTTCTGCCTCTAACGGGATGGTTTTCTGTTGGCCATGTTCTTTGCACGTGTGTTCTTTAACAGTTGCACCCACGTGTTTCCTTCGGGATGGTAGTAGGAGGATTTGGTGACTTCTGCGCACCTCCGCCTACCCACCACCCTCCCTCCGCCGACCTTCCGCCGGATGGATCCTCACTTCTGCCTCTAACGGGATGGTTTTCTGTTGGCCATGTTCTTTGCACGTGTGTTCTTTGAGAGTTGCAACCACGTGTTTCCCTCGGGATGGTTTTCTGTTGGCCATGTTCTTTGAAAGTGTGTTCTTTGACAGTTGCAACCACGTGTTTCCCTCGGGATGGAAAAATTGTTTAATGGAAATATAAATAGATAAAAACCAAATAAAGTAATAATTCGTGTTTATTCAATTCGAGTTTATAACAAAGAGAGAAATACAACTTTAAGTACCCTCCATAAGAATTATAGCATGTGCTTCTTCGCCCGTAATGACTGGCTGGTCTTGACGTTGTCTACCGTGGTGACTCGTTCACGTTGCAGTTTCGTAACACATTCGTTCATTAACAAAACGGTTGGAAAGTGTTATATTGCCGGTATTATGACCTGCGGCAGGCTGCCTATACGTGTCCTACATAGCGGACATATCAGAGGCAATCTGATAGGAGTTTCTACTTCATTACCGTCAGGTAGAAGTACCTTATGGAACAGATCGGTGTCTACAAAGTTTTCGGCACAATCTCGGCACATAGTTATGTGACCGCAAGGAACACACAGTCGGGACGGGCGATTGGTGAAACAAGCGCAGCACTTGAAAACTGCGTCTGACGGGACACAATCCTCTCGGGTGCCCTCGAGACTCTGACGAAGCTCCAACTTTTGTTTCTCAATGTTTTCATTCGCTGGAAAGCTGTTTTCTCCTTCCATTTCACGAAATGGGTGTTGCAGGTCCACATCCATATGTTCATCGCCGTTCCCCAATACGTCAACATCTATAATCGATTCTTCTTGTTCTATTTCACAAAATGGATAGTGCAGTTCTATATCCATCGGTTCAGCGATGTTCTCGAACTCGTCGATATCCATACTCGTACCTGTTTCGTCCATTTAACAGCTCCTAATGCCTGTTGTCACTACCTCTCTTACTATATATACTCTTTGGTAAGTCGAGTTAAGGTTCTCGACCCTGACCAAGTTAGCAAAGGTAAGGTGTGTATCGGGACTGCTAAAGGACGTCTTACAGGCCTAGTCACATTGCAAGTGGCGGGCGTGGCAGGATGTATAAAACAACAAGTAGCAGGATTTGGTGACTTCTGCGCACCTCCGCCTACCCACCACCCTCCCTCCGCCGACCTTCCGCCGGATGGATCCTCACTTCTGCCTCTAACGTGATGGTTTTCTTTTGGCCATGTTCTTTGCACGTGTGTTCTTTTAGAGTTGCAACCACGTGTTTCCCTCGGGATGGTTTTCTGTTGGCCATGTTCTTTGCAAGTTTGTTCTTTGACAGTTGCAACCACGTGTTTCCCTCGGGATGGAAAAATTGTTTAATGGAAATATAAATAGATAAAAACCAAATAAAGTAATAATTCGTGTTTATTCAATTCGAGTTTATAACAAAGAGAGAAATACAACTTTAAGTACCCTCCATAAGAATTATAGCATGTGCTTCTTCGCCCGTAATGACTAGCTGGTCTTGACGTTGTCTACCGTGGTGACTCGTTCACGTTGCAGTTTCGTAACACATTCGTTCATTAACAAAACGGTTGGAAAGTGTTATATTGCCGGTATTATGACCTGCGGCAGGCTGCCTATACGTGTCCTACATAGCGGACATATCAGAGGCAATCTGATAGGAGTTTCTACTTCATTACCGTCAGGTAGAAGTACCTTATGGAACAGATCGGTGTCTACAAAGTTTTCGGCACAATCTCGGCACATAGTTATGTGACCGCAAGGAACACACAGTCGGGACGGGCGATTGGTGAAACAAGCGCAGCACTTGAAAACTGCGTCTGACGGGACACAATCCTCTCAGGTGCCCTCGAGACTCTGACGAAGCTCCAACTTTTGTTTCTCAATGTTTTCATTCGCTGGAAAGCTGTTTTCTCCTTCCATTTCACGAAATGGGTGTTGCAGGTCCACATCCATATGTTCATCGCCGTTCCCCAATACGTCAACATCTATAATCGATTCTTCTTGTTCTATTTCACAAAATGGATAGTGCAGTTCTATATCCATCGGTTCAGCGATGTTCTCGAACTCGTCGATATCCATACTCGTACCTGCTCCGTCCATTTCACAGCTCCTAATGCCTGTTGTCACTACCTCTCTTACTATATATACTCTTTGGTAAGTCGAGTTAAGGTTCTCGACCCTGACCAAGTTAGCAAAGGTAAGGTGTGTATCGGGACTGCTAAAGGACGTCTTACAGGCCTAGTCACATTGCAAGTGGCGGGCGTGGCAAGATGTATAAAACAACAAGTAGGAGGATTTGGTGACTTCTGCGCACCTCCGCCTACCCACCACCCTCCCTCCGCCGACCTTCCGCCGGATGGATCCTCACTTCTGCCTCTAACGGGATGGTTTTCTGTTGGCCATGTTCTTTGCACGTGTGTTCTTTTAGAGTTGCAACCACGTGTTTCCCTCGGGATGGTTTTCTGTTGGCCATGTTCTTTGCAAGTTTGTTCTTTGACAGTTGCAACCACGTGTTTCCCTCGGGATGGAAAAATTGTTTAATGGAAATATAAATAGATAAAAACCAAATAAAGTAATAATTCGTGTTTATTCAATTCGAGTTTATAACAAAGAGAGAAATACAACTTTAAGTACCCTCCATAAGAATTATAGCATGTGCTTCTTCGCCCGTAATGACTAGCTGGTCTTGACGTTGTCTACCGTGGTGACTCGTTCACGTTGCAGTTTCGTAACACATTCGTTCATTAACAAAACGGTTGGAAAGTGTTATATTGCCGGTATTATGACCTGCGGCAGGCTGCCTATACGTGTCCTACATAGCGGACATATCAGAGGCAATCTGATAGGAGTTTCTACTTCATTACCGTCAGGTAGAAGTACCTTATGGAACAGATCGGTGTCTACAAAGTTTTCGGCACAATCTCGGCACATAGTTATGTGACCGCAAGGAACACACAGTCGGGACGGGCGATTGGCGAAACAAGCGCAGCACTTGAAAACTGCGTCTGACGGGACACAATCCTCTCAGGTGCCCTCGAGACTCTGACGAAGCTCCAACTTTTGTTTCTCAATGTTTTCATTCGCTGGAAAGCTGTTTTCTCCTTCCATTTCACGAAATGGGTGTTGCAGGTCCACATCCATATGTTCATCGCCGTTCCCCAATACGTCAACATCTATAATCGATTCTTCTTGTTCTATTTCACAAAATGGATAGTGCAGTTCTATATCCATCGGTTCAGCGATGTTCTCGAACTCGTCGATATCCATACTCGTACCTGCTCCGTCCATTTCACAGCTCCTAATGCCTGTTGTCACTACCTCTCTTACTATATATACTCTTTGGTAAGTCGAGTTAAGGTTCTCGACCCTGACCAAGTTAGCAAAGGTAAGGTGTGTATCGGGACTGCTAAAGGACGTCTTACAGGCCTAGTCACATTGCAAGTGGCGGGCGTGGCAAGATGTATAAAACAACAAGTAGGAGGATTTGGTGACTTCTGCGCACCTCCGCCTACCCACCACCCTCCCTCCGCCGACCTTCCGCCGGATGGATCCTCACTTCTGCCTCTAACGGGATGGTTTTCTGTTGGCCATGTTCTTTGCACGTGTGTTCTTTGAGAGTTGCAACCACGTGTTTCCCTCGGGATGGTTTTATGTTGGCCATGTTCTTTGCAAGTGTGTTGTTTGACAGTTGCAACCACGTGTTTCCCTCGGGATGGAAAAATTGTTTAATGGAAATATAAATAGATAAAAACCAAATAAAGTAATAATTCGTGTTTATTCAATTCGAGTTTATAACAAAGAGAGAAATACAACTTTAAGTACCCTCCATAAGAATTATAGCATGTGCTTCTTCGCCCGTAATGACTAGCTGGTCTTGACGTTGTCTACCGTGGTGACTCGTTCACGTTGCAGTTTCGTAACACATTCGTTCATTAACAAAACGGTTGGAAAGTGTTATATTGCCGGTATTATGACCTGCGGCAGGCTGCCTATACGTGTCCTACATAGCGGACATATCAGAGGCAATCTGATAGGAGTTTCTACTTCATTACCGTCAGGTAGAAGTACCTTATGGAACAGATCGGTGTCTACAAAGTTTTCGGCACAATCTCGGCACATAGTTATGTGACCGCAAGGAACACACAGTCGGGACGGGCGATTGGTGAAACAAGCGCACCACTTGAAAACTGCGTCTGACGGGACACAATCCTCTCGGGTGCCCTCGAGACTCTGACGAAGCTCCAACTTTTGTTTCTCAATGTTTTCATTCGCTGGAAAGCTACGTCGATATCCATACTCGTACCTGCTCCGTCCATTTCACAGCTCCTAATGCCTGTTGTCACTACCTCTCTTACTATATATACTCTTTGGTAAGTCGAGTTAAGGTTCTCGACCCTGACCAAGTTAGCAAAGGTAAGGTGTGTATCGGGACTGCTAAAGGACGTCTTACAGGCCTAGTCACATTGCAAGTGGCGGGCGTGGCAGGATGTATAAAACAACAAGTAGGAGGATTTGGTGACTTCTGCGCACCTCCGCCTACCCACCACCCTCCCTCCGCCGACCTTCCGCCGGATGGATCCTCACTTCTGCCTCTAACGGGATGGTTTTCTGTTGGCCATGTTCTTTCCACGTGTGTTCTTTGACAGTTGCACCCACGTGTTTCCCTCGGGATGGTAGTAGGAGGATTTTGTGACTTCTGCGCACCTCCGCCTACCCACCACCCTCCCTCCGCCGACCTTCCGCCGGATGGATCCTCACTTCTGCCTCTAACGGGATGGTTTTCTGTTGGCCATGTTCATTGCACGTGTGTTCTTTAACAGTTGCACCCACGTGTTTCCTTCGTGATGGTAGTAGGAGGATTTGGTGACTTCTGCGCACCTCCGCCTACCCACCACCCTCCCTCCGCCGACCTTCCGCCGGATGGATCCTCACTTCTGCCTCTAACGGGATG
Organism: Allygus modestus; assembly: GCA_963675035.1. Classification (NCBI taxonomy): domain Eukaryota; kingdom Metazoa; phylum Arthropoda; class Insecta; order Hemiptera; family Cicadellidae; genus Allygus; species Allygus modestus. Next base: position 60,540,604 of record OY776115.1, on the reverse strand, counting down.
GTTTTCTGTTGGCCATGTTCATTGCACGTGTGTTCTTTGAGAGTTGCAACCACGTGTTTCCCTCGGGATGGTTTTCTGTTGGCCATGTTCTTTGAAAGTGTGTTCTTTGACAGTTGCAACCACGTGTTTCCCTCGGGATGGAAAAATTGTTTAATGGAAATATAAATAGATAAAAACCAAATAAAGTAATAATTCGTGTTTATTCAATTCGAGTTTATAACAAAGAGAGAAATACAACTTTAAGTACCCTCCATAAGAATTATAGCATGTGCTTCTTCGCCCGTAATGACTGGCTGGTCTTGACGTTGTCTACCGTGGTGACTCGTTCACGTTGCAGTTTCGTAACACATTCGTTCATTAACAAAACGGTTGGAAAGTGTTATATTGCCGGTATTATGACCTGCGGCAGGCTGCCTATACGTGTCCTACATAGCGGACATATCAGAGGCAATCTGATAGGAGTTTCTACTTCATTACCGTCAGGTAGAAGTACCTTATGGAACAGATCGGTGTCTTCAAAGTTTTCGGCACAATCTCGGCACATAGTTATGTGACCGCAAGGAACACACAGTCGGGACGGGCGATTGGTGAAACAAGCGCAGCACTTGAAAACTGCGTCTGACGGGACACAATCCTCTCGGGTGCCCTCGAGACTCTGACGAAGCTCCAACTTTTGTTTCTCAATGTTTTCATTCGCTGGAAAGCTGTTTTCTCCTTCCCTTTCACGAAATGGGTGTTGCAGGTCCACATCCATATGTTCATCGCCGTTCCCCAATACGTCAACATCTATAATCGATTCTTCTTGTTCTATTTCACAAAATGGATAGTGCAGTTCTATATCCATCGGTTCAGCGATGTTCTCGAACTCGTCGATATCCATACTCGTACCTGCTCCGTCCATTTAACAGCTCCTAATGCCTGTTGTCACTACCTCTCTTACTATATATACTCTTTGGTAAGTCGAGTTAAGGTTCTCGACCCTGACCAAGTTAGCAAAGGTAAGGTGTGTATCGGGACTGCTAAAGGACGTCTTACAGGCCTAGTCACATTGCAAGTGGCGGGCGTGGCAGGATGTATAAAACAACAAGTAGGAGGATTTGGTGACTTCTGCGCACCTCCGCCTACCCACCACCCTCCCTCCGCCGACCTTCCGCCGGATGGATCCTCACTTCTGCCTCTAACGGGATGGTTTTCTGTTGGCCATGTTCTTTGCACGTGTGTTCTTTTAGAGTTGCAACCACGTGTTTCCCTCGGGATGGTTTTCTGTTGGCCATGTTCTTTGCAAGTGTGTTGTTTGACAGTTGCAACCACGTGTTTCCCTCGGGATGGAAAAATTGTTTAATGGAAATATAAATAGATAAAAACCAAATAAAGTAATAATTCGTGTTTATTCAATTCGAGTTTATAACAAAGAGAGAAATACAACTTTAAGTACACTCCATAAGAATTATAGCATGTGCTTCTTCGCCCGTAATGACTAGCTGGTCTTGACGTTGTCTACCGTGGTGACTCGTTCACGTTGCAGTTTCGTAACACATTCGTTCATTAACAAAACGGTTGGAAAGTGTTATATTGCCGGTATTATGACCTGCGGCAGGCTGCCTATACGTGTCCTACATAGCGGACATATCAGAGGCAATCTGATAGGAGTTTCTACTTCATTACCGTCAGGTAGAAGTACCTTATGGAACAGATCGGTGTCTACAATGTTTTCGGCACAATCTCGGCACATAGTTATGTGACCGCAAGGAACACACAGTCGGGACGGGCGATTGGTGAAACAAGCGCACCACTTGAAAACTGCGTCTGACGGGACACAATCCTCTCGGGTGCCCTCGAGACTCTGACGAAGCTCCAACTTTTGTTTCTCAATGTTTTCATTCGCTGGAAAGCTATTTTCTCCTTCCATTTCACGAAATGGGTGTTGCAGGTCCACATCCATATGTACATCGCCGTTCCCCAATACGTCAACATCTATAATCGATTCTTCTTGTTCTATTTCACAAAATGGATAGTGCAGTTCTATATCCATCGGTTCAGCGATGTTCTCGAACTCGTCGATATCCATACTCGTACCTGCTCCGTCCATTTCACAGCTCCTAATGCCTGTTGTCACTACCTCTCTTACTATATATACTCTTTGGTAAGTCGAGTTAAGGTTCTCGACCCTGACCAAGTTAGCAAAGGTAAGGTGTGTATCGGGACTGCTAAAGGACGTCTTACAGGCCTAGTCACATTGCAAGTGGCGGGCGTGGCAGGATGTATAAAACAACAAGTAGGAGGATTTGGTGATTTCTGCGCACCTCCGCCTACCCACCACCCTCCCTCCGCCGACCTTCCGCCGGATGGATCCTCACTTCTGCCTCTAACGGGATGGTTTTCTGTTGGCCATGTTCTTTGCACGTGTGTTCTTTAACAGTTGCACCCACGTGTTTCCCTCGGGATGGTAGTAGGAGGATTTTGTGACTTCTGCGCACCTCCGCCTACCCACCACCCTCCCTCCGCCGACCTTCCGCCGGATGGATCCTCACTTCTGCCTCTAACGGGATGGTTTTCTGTTGGCCATGTTCTTTGACAGTTGCAACCACGTGTTTCCCTCGGGTTGGAAAAATTATTTAATGGAAATATAAATAGATAAAAACCAAATAAAGTAACAATTCGTGTTTATTCAATTCGAGTTTATAACAAAGAGAGAAATACAACTTTAATTATCCTCCATAAGAATTATAGCATGTGCTTCTTCGCCCGTAATGACTAGCTGGTCTTGACGTTGTCTACCGTGGTGACTCGTTCACGTTGCAGTTTCGTAACACATTCGTTCATTAACGGAACGGTTGGTGTAAAAGTGTTATATTGCCGGTATTATGACCCGCGGCAGGCTGCCTATACGTGTCCTACATAGCGGACATATCAGAGGCAATCTGATAGGAGTTTCTACTTCATTACCGTCAGGTAGAAGTACCTTATGGAACAGATCGGTGTCTACAAAGTTTTCGGCACAATCTCGGCACATAGTTATGTGACCGCAAGGAACACACAGTCGGGACGGACGATTGGTGAAACAAGCGCAGCACTTGAAAACTGCGTCTGACGGGACACAATCCTCTCGGGTGCCCTCGAGACACTGACGAAGCTCCAACTTTTGTTTCTCAATGTTTTCATTCGCTGGAAAGCTGTTTTCTCCTTCCATTTCACGAAATGGATGTTGCAGGTCCACATCCATATGTTCATCGCCGTTCCCCAATACATCAACATCTATAACCGATTCTTCACGTTCTATTTCACAAAATGGATAGTGCAGTTCTATATCCATCGGTTCAGCGATGTTCTCGAACTCGTCGATATCCATACTCGTACCTGCTCCGTCCATTTCACAGCTCCTAATGCCTGTTGTCACTACCTCTCTTACTATATATACTCTTTGATAAGTCGAGTTAAGGTTCTCGACCCTGATCAAATTGGAACATGACGACCAAGTGAGCAAAGGTAAGGTGTGTATCGGGACTGCTAAAGGACGTCTTACAGGCCTAGTCACATTGCAAGTGGCGGGCGTGGCAGGATGTATAAAACAGCAAGTAGGAGGATTTGGTGACTTCTGCGCACCTCCGACTACCCACCATCCTCCCTCCGCCGACCTTCCGCCGGATGGATCCTCACTTCTGCCTTTAACAAAGTTTTACAAAGTTTTTGGTGTTAATCCTCTGTAGTAGGAGGATTTGGTGACGTCTGCGCACCTCCGCCTACCCACCACCCTCCCTCCACCGACCTTCCGCCGGATGGATCGTCACTTCTGCCTCTAACGGGATGGTTTTCTGTTGGCCATGTTCTTTGCACGTGTGTTCTTTGACAGTTGCAACCACGTGTTTCCCTCTGGATGGAAAACTCGTTTAATGGAAATATAAATAGATAAAAACCAAATAAAGTAATACTTCGTGTTTATTCAATTCGAGTTTATAACAAAGAGAGAAATACAACTTTAAGTACCCTCCATAAGAATTATAGCATGTGCTTCTTCGCCCGTAATGACTAGCTGGTCTTGACGTTGACTACCGTGGTGACTCGTTCACGTTGCAGTTTCGTAACACATTCGTTAATTAACGGAACGGTTGGTGTAAAAGTGTTATATTGCCGGTATTATGACCCGCGGCAGGCTGCCTATACTTGTCCTACATAGCGGACATATCAGAGGCAATCTGATAGGAGTTTCTACTTCATTACCGTCAGGTAGAAGTACCTTATAGAACAGATCGGTGTCTACAAAGTTTTCGGCACAATCTCGGCACTTAGTTATGTGACCGCAAGGAACACACAGTCGGGACGGACGATTGGTGAAACAAGCGCAGCACTTGAAAACTGCGTCTGACGGGACACAATCCTCTCGGGTGCCCTCGAGACACTGGCGAAGCTCCAACATTTGTTTCTCAATGTTTTCATTCGCTGGAAAGCTGTTTTCTCCTTCCATTTCACGAAATGGGTGTTGCAGGTCCACATGCATATGTTCATCGCAGTTCCCCAATATGTCAACATCTATAATCGATTCTTCTCGTTCTATTTAAAAAAATGGATAGTGCAGTTCTATATCCATCGGTTCAGCGATGTTCTCGAACTCGTCGATATCCATACTCGTACCTGCTCCGTCCATTTCACAGCTCCTAATGCCTGTTGTCACTACCTCTCTTACTATATATACTCTTTGGTAAGTCGAGTTAAGGTTCTCGACCCTGATCAAATTGGAACATGACGACCAAGTGAGCAAAGGTAAGGTGTGTATCGGGACTTCTAAAGGACGTCTTACAGGCCTAGTCACATTGCAAGTGGCGGGCGTGGCACCTGCTCCGTCCATTTCACAGCTCCTAATGCCTGTTGTCACTACCTCTCTTACTATATATACTCTTTGGTAAGTCGAGTTAAGGTTCTCGACCCTGATCAAATTGGAACATGACGACCAAGTGAGCAAAGGTAAGGTGTGTATCGGGACTTCTAAAGGACGTCTTACAGGCCTAGTCACATTGCAAGTGGCGGGCGTGGCAGGATGTATTAGTAGGAGACATAACTATGTGCCGAGATTGTTCCGAAAACTTTGTAGACACCGATCTGTTCCATAAGGTAACAAAGTAGGTTCCTGACGGTAATGAAGTAGAAACGCCTATCAGATTGCCTCTGATATGTCCGCTATGTAGGACACGTATAGGCAGCCTGCCGCGGGTCATAATACCGGAAATATAACACTTTCCAACCGTTTTGTTAATGAACGAATGTGTTACGAAACTGCAACGTGAACGAGTCACCACGGTAGACAACGTCAAGACCAGCTAGTCATTACGGGCGAAGAAGCACATGCTATAATTGTTATGGAGGGTACTTAAAGTTGTATTTCTCTCTTTGTTATAAACTCGAATTGAATAAACACGAATTATTACTTTATTTGGTTTTTATCTATTTATATTTCCATTAAACAATTTTTCCATCCCGAGGGAAACACGTGGTTGCAACTGTCAAAGAACACACGTGCAAAGAACATGGCCAACAGAAAACCATCCCGTTAGAGGCAGAAGTGAGGATCCATCCGGCGGAAGGTCGGCGGAGGGAGGGTGATGGGTAGGCGGAGGTGCGCAGAAGTCACCAAATCCTCCTACTACAGACGTCCTTTAGCAGTCCCGATACACACCTTACCTTTGCTCACTTGGTCGTCATGTTCCAATTTGATCAGGGTCGAGAACCTTAACTCGACTTACCAAAGAGTATATATAGTAAGAGAGGTAGTGACAACAGGCATTAGAAGCTGTGAAATGGACGGAGCAGGTACGAGTATGGATATCGACAAGTTCGAGAACATCGCTGAACCGATGGATATAGAACTGCACTATCCATTTTGTGAAATAGAACAAGAAGAATCGATTATAGATGTTGACGTATTGGGGAACGGCGATGAACATATGGATGTGGACCTGCAACACCCATTTCGTGAAATGGAAGGAGAAAACAGCTTTCCAGCGAATGAAAACATTGAGAAACAAAAGTTGGAGCTTCGTCAGAGTCTTGAGGGCACCCGAGAGGAGTGTGTCCCGTCAGACGCAGTTTTCAAGTGCTGCGCTTGTTTCACCAACCGCCCGTCCCGACTGTGTGTTCCTTGCGGTCACATAACTATGTGCCGAGATTGTGCCGAAAACTTTGTAGACACCGATCTGTTCCATAAGGTACTTCTACCTGACGGTAATGAAGTAGAAACTCCTATCAGATTGCCTCTGATATGTCCGCTATGTAGGACACGTATAGGCAGCCTGCCGCAGGTCATAATACCGGCAATATAACACTTTCCAACCGTTTTGTTAATGAACGAATGTGTTACGAAACTGCAACGTGAACGAGTCACCACGGTAGACAACGTCAAGACCAGCTAGTCATTACGGGCGAAGAAGCACATGCTATAATTCTTATGGAGTGTACTTAAAGTTGTATTTCTCTCTTTGTTATAAACTCGAATTGAATAAACACGAATTATTACTTTATTTGGTTTTTATCTATTTATATTTCCATTAAACAATTTTTCCATCCCGAGGGAAACACGTGCATGCAACTGTCAAAGAACACACTTGCAAAGAACATGGCCAACAGAAAAAGATCCCGAGGGAAAAACGTGGTTGCAACTCTCAAAGAACACACGTGCAAAGAACATGGCCAACAGAAAACCATCCCGTTAGAGGCAGAAGTGAGGATCCATCCGGCGGAAGGTCGGCGGAGGGAGGGTGGTGGGTAGGCGGAGGTGCGCAGAAGTCACCAAATCCTCCTACTTGTTGTTTTATACATCCTGCCACGCCCGCCACTTGCAATGTGACTAGGCCTGTAAGACGTCCTTTAGAAGTCCCGATACACACTATACCTTTGCTCACTTGGTCAGGGTCGAGAACCTTAACTCGACTTACCAAAGAGTATATATAGTAAGAGAGGTAGTGACAACAGGCATTAGGAGCTGTGAAATGGACGGAGCAGGTACGAGTATGGATATCGACGAGTTCGAGAACATCGCTGAACCGATGGATATAGAACTGCACTATCCATTTTGTGAAATAGAACGAGAAGAATCGATTATAGATGTTGACGTATTGGGGAATAGCGATGAACATATGGATGTGGACCTGCAACACCTATTTCGTGAAATGGAAGGAGAAAACAGCTTTCCAGCGAATGAAAACGTTGAGAAACAAAAGTTGGAGCTTCGTCAGTGTCTCGAGGGCACCCGAGAGGATTGTGTCCCGTCAGACGCAGTTTTCAAGTGCTGCGCTTGTTTCACCAATCGCCCGTCCCGACTGTGTGTTCCTTGCGGTCACATAACTATGTGCCGAGATTGTGCCGAAAACTTTGTAGACACCGATCTGTTCCATAAGGTACTTCTACCTAACGGTAATGAAGTAGAAACTCCTATCAGATTGCCTCTGATATGTCCGCTATGTAGAACACGTATAGGCAGCCTGCCGCGGGTCATAATACCGGCAATATAACACTTTTACACCAACCGTTCCGTTAATGAACGAATGTGTTACGAAACTGCAACGTGAACGAGTCACCACGGTAGACAACGTCAAGACCAGCTAGTCATTACGGGCGAAGAAGCACATGCTATAATTCTTATGGAGGGTACTTAAAGTTGTATTTCTCTCTTTGTTATAAACTCGAATTGAATAAACACGAATTATTACTTTATTTGGTTTTTATCTATTTATATTTCCATTAAACAATTTTTCCATCCCGAGGGAAACACGTGGTTGCAACTGTCAAAGAACACACGTGCAAAGAACATGGCCAACAGAAAACCATCCCGTTAGAGGCAGAAGTGAGGATCCATCCGGCGGAAGGTAGGCGGAGGGAGGGTGGTGGGTAGGCGGAGGTGCGCAGAAGTCACCAAATCCTCCTACTTGTTGTTTTATACATCCTGCCACGCCCGCCACTTGCAATGTGACTAGGCCTGTAAGACGTCCTTTAGCAGTCCCGATACACACCTTACCTTTGCTCACTTGGTCAGGGTCGAGAACCTTAACTCGACGTACCAAAGAGTATATATAGTAAGAGAGGTAGTGACAACAGGCATTAGGAGCTGTGAAATGGACGGAGCAGGTACGAGTATGGATATCGACGAGTTCGAGAACATCGCTGAACCGATGGATATAGAACTGCACTATCCATTTTGTGAAATAGAACGAGAAGAATCGATTATAGATGTTGACGTATTGGGGAACGGCGATGAACATATGGATGTGGACCTGCAACACCCATTTCGTGAAATGGAAGGAGAAAACAGCTTTCCAGCGAATGAAAACGTTGAGAAACAAAAGTTGGAGCTTCTTCAGTGTCTCGAGGGCACCCGAGAGGATTGTGTCCCGTCAGACGCAGTTTTCAAGTGCTGCGCTTGTTTCACCAATCGCCCGTCCCGACTGTGTGTTCCTTGCGGTCACATAACTATGTGCCGAGATTGTGCCGAAAACTTTGTAGACACCGATCTGTTCCATAAGGTACTTCTACCTAACGGTAATGAAGTAGAAACTCCTATCAGATTGCCTCTGATATGTCCGCTATGTAGGACACGTATAGGCAGCCTGCCGCGGGTCATAATACCGGCAATATAACACTTTTACACCAACCGTTCCGTTAATGAACGAATGTGTTACGAAACTGCAACGTGAACGAGTCACCACGGTAGACAACGTCAAGACCAACTAGTCATTACGGGCAAGGAAGCACATGCTATAATTCTTATGGAGGGTACTTAAAGTTGTATTTCTCTCTTTGTTATAAACTCGAATTGAATAAACACGAATTATTACTTTATTTGGTTTTTATCTATTTATATTTCCATTAAACAATTTTTCCATCCCGAGGGAAACACGTGGTTGCAACTGTCAAAGAACACACGTGCAAAGAACATGGCCAACAGAAAACCATCCCGTTAGAGGCAGAAGTGAGGATCCATCCGGCGGAAGGTCGGCGGAGGGAGGGTGGTGGATAGGCGGAGGTGCGCAGAAGTCACCAAATCCTCCTACTTGTTGTTTTATACATCCTGCCACGCCCGCCAATTGCAATGTGACTAGGCCTGTAAGACGTCCTTTAGCAGTCCCGATACACACCTTACCTTTGCTCACTTGGTCGTCATGTTCCAATTTGATCAGGGTCGAGAACCTTAACTCGACTTACCAAAGAGTATATATAGTAAGAGAGGTAGTGACAACAGGCATTAGGAGCTGTGAAATGGACGGAGCAGGTACGAGTATGGATATCGACGAGTTCGAGAACATCGCTGAACCGATGGATATAGAACTGCACTATCCATTTTGTGAAATAGAACAAGAAGAATCGATTATAGATGTTGACGTATTGGGGAACGGCGATGAACATATGGATGTGGACCTGCAACACCCATTTCGTGAAATGGAAGGAGAAAACAGCTTTCCAGCGAATGAAAACATTGAGAAACAAAGGTTGGAGGTTCGTCAGAGTCTCGAGGGCACCCGAGAGGATTGTGTCCCGTCAGACGCAGTTTTCAAGTGCTGCGCTTGTTTCACCAATCGCCCGTCCCGACTGTGTGTTCCTTGCGGTCACATAACTATGTGCCGAGATTGTGCCGAAAACTTTGTAGACACCGATCTGTTCCATAAGGTACTTCAACCTGACGGTAATGAAGTAGAAACTCCTATCAGATTGCCTCTGATATGTCCGCTATGTAGGACACGTATAGGCAGCCTGCCGTGGGTCATAATACCGGCAATATAACACTTTCCAACCGTTTTGTTAATGAACGAATGTGTTACGAAACTGCAACGTGAACGAGTCACCACGGTAGACAACGTCAAGACCAGCTAGTCATTACGGGCGAAGAAGCACATGCTATAATTCTTATGGAGGGTACTTAAAGTTGTATTTCTCTCTTTGTTATAAACTCGAATTGAATAAACACGAATTATTACTTTATTTGGTTTTTATCTATTTATATTTCCATTAAACAATTTTTCCATCCCGAGGGAAACACGTGGTTGCAACTGTCAAAGAACACACTTGCAAAGAACATGGCCAACAGAAAACCATCCCGAGGGAAACACGTGGTTGCAACTCTCAAAGAACACACGTGCAAAGAACATGGCCAACAGAAAACCATCCCGTTAGAGGCAGAAGTGAGGATCCGTCCGGCGGAAGGTCGGCGGAGGAAGGTGGTGGGTAGGCGGAGGTGCGCAGAAGTCACCACATCCTCCTACTTGTTGTTTTATACATCCTGCCACGCCCGCCACTTGCAATGTGACTAGGCCTGTAAGACGTCCTTTGGCAGTCCCGATACACACCTTACCTTTGCTAACTTGGTCAGGGTCGAGAACCTTAACTCGACTTACCAAAGAGTATATATAGTAAGAGAGGTAGTGACAACAGGCATTAGGAGCTGTGAAATGGACGGAGCAGGTACGAGTATGGATATCGACGAGTTCGAGAACATCGCTGAACCGATGGATATAGAACTGCACTATCCATTTTGTGAAATAGAACAAGAAGAATCGATTATAGATGTTGACGTATTGGGGAACGGCGATGAACATATGGATGTGGACCTGCAACACCCATTTCGTGAAATGGAAGGAGAAAACAGCTTTCCAGCGAATGAAAACATTGAGAAACAAAGGTTGGAGGTTCGTCATAGTCTCGAGGGCACCCGAGAGGATTGTGTCCCGTCAGACGCAGTTTTCAAGTGCTGCGCTTGTTTCACCAATCGCCCGTCCCGACTGTGTGTTCCTTGCGGTCACATAACTATATGCCGAGATTGTGCCGAAAACTTTGTAGACACCGATCTGTTCCATAAGGTACTTCAACCTGACGGTAATGAAGTAGAAACTCCTATCAGATTGCCTCTGATATGTCCGCTATGTAGGACACGTATAGGCAGCCTGCCGCAGGTCATAATACCGGCAATATAACACTTTTACACCAACCGTTCCGTTAATGAACGAATGTGTTACGAAACTGCAACGTGAACGAGTCACCACGGTAGACAACGTCAAGACCAGCTAGTCATTACGGGCGAAGAAGCACATGCTATAATTCTTATGGAGGGTACTAAAAGTTGTATTTCTCTCTTTGTTATAAACTCGAATTGAATAAACACGAATTATTACTTTATTTGGTTTGTATCTATTTATATTTCCATTAAACAATTTTTCCATCCCGAGGGAAACACGTGGTTGCAACTGTCAAAGAACACACGTACAAAGAACATTGCCAACAGAAAACCATCCCGTTAGAGGCAGAAGTGAGGATCCATCCGGCGGAAGGTCGGCGGAGGGAGGGTGGTGGGTAGGCGGAGGTGCGCAGAAGTCACTAAATCCTCCTACTACAGACGTCCTTTAGCAGTCCCGATACACACCTTACCTTAGCTCACTTGGTCGTCATGTTCCAATTTGATCAGGGTCGAGAACCTTAACTCGACTTACCAAACAGTATATATATTAAGAGAGGTAGTGACAACAGGCATTAGAAGCTGTGAAATGGACGGAGCAGGTACGAGTATGGATATCGACGAGTTCGAGAACATCGCTGAACCGATGGATATAGAACTGCACTATCCATTTTGTGAAATAGAACAAGAAGAATCGATTATAGATGTTGACGTATTGGGGAACGGCGATGAACATATGGATGTGGACCTGCAACACCCATTTCGTGAAATGGAAGGAGAAAACAGCTTTCCAGCGAATGAAAACATTGAGAAACAAAAGTTGGAGCTTCGTCAGAGTCTTGAGGGCACCCGAGAGGATTGTGTCCCGTCAGACGCAGTTTTCAAGTGCTGCGCTTGTTTCACCAATCGCCCGTCCCGACTGTGTGTTCCTTGCGGTCACATAACTATGTGCCGAGATTGTGCCGAAAACTTTGTAGACACCGATCTGTTCCATAAGGTACTTCTACCTGACGGTAATGAAGTAGAAACTCCTATCAGATTGCCTCTGATATGTCCGCTATGTAGGACACGTATAGGCAGCCTGCCGCAGGTCATAATACCGGCAATATAACACTTTTACACCAAACGTTCCGTTAATGAACGAATGTGTTACGAAACTGCAACGTGAACGAGTCACCACGGAAGACAACGTCAAGACCAGCTAGTCATTACGGGCGAAGAAGCACATGCTATAATTCTTAAGGAGGGTACTTAAAGTTGTATTTCTCTCTTTCTTATAAACTCGAATTGAATAAACACGAATTATTACTTTATTTGGTTTTTATCTATTTATATTTCCATTAAACAATTTTTCCATTCCGAGGGAAACACGTGGTTGCAACTGTCAAAGAACACACGTGCAAAGAACATGGCCAACAGAAAACCATCCCGTTAGAGGCAGAAGTGAGGATCCATCCAGCGGAAGGTCGGCGGAGGGAGGGTGGTGGGTAGGCGGAGGTGCGCAGAAGTCACCAAATCCTCCTACTTGTTGTTTTATACATCCTGCCAAGCCCGCCACTTGCAATGTGACTAGGCCTGTAAGACGTCCTTTAGCAGTCCCGATACACACCTTACCTTTGCTAACTTGGTCAGGGTCGAGAACCTTAACTCGACTTACCAAAGAGTATATATAGTAAGAGAGGTAGTGACAACAGGCATTAGGAGCTGTGAAATGGACGGAGCAGGTACGAGTATGGATATCGACGAGTTCGAGAACATCGCTGAACCGATGGATATAGAACTGCACTATCCATTTTGTGAAATAGAACAAGAAGAATCGATTATAGATGTTGACGTATTGGGGAACGGCGATGAACATATGGATGTGGACCTGCAACACCCATTTCGTGAAATGGAAGGAGAAAACAGCTTTCCAGCGAATGAAAACATTGAGAAACAAAAGTTGGAGCTTCGTCAGAGTCTCGAGGGCACCCGAGAGGATTGTGTCCCGTCAGACGCAGTTTTCAAGTGCTGCGCTTGTTTCACCAATCGCCCGTCCCGACTGTGTGTTCCTTGCGGTCACATAACTATGTGCCGAGATTGTGCCGAAAACTTTGTAGACACCGATCTGTTCCATAAGGTACTTCTACCTGACGGTAATGAAGTAGAAACTCCTATCAGATTGCCTCTGATATGTCCGCTATGTAGGACACTTATAGGCAGCCTGCCGTGGGTCATAATACCGGCAATATAACACTTTCCAACCGTTTTGTTAATGAACGAATGTGTTACGAAACTGTAACGTGAACGAGTCACCACGTTAGACAACGTCAAGACCAAATAGTCATTACGGGCGAAGAAGCACATGCTATAATTCTTATGGAGGATAATTAAAGTTGTATTTCTCTCTTTGTTATAAACTCGAATTGAATAAACACGAATTATTACTTTATTTGGTTTTTATCTATTTATATTTCCATTAAACAATTTTTCCATCCCGAGGGAAACACGTGGTTGCAACTGTCAAAGAACACACGTGCAAAGAACATGGCCAACAGAAAACCATCCCGTTAGAGGCAGAAGTGAGGATCCATCCGGCGGAAGGTCGGCGGAGGGAGGGTGGTGGGTAGGCGGAGGTGCGCAGAAGTCACCAAATCCTCCTACTTGTTGTTTTATACATCCTGCCACGCCCGCCACTTGCAATGTGACTAGGCCTGTAAGACGTCCTTTAGCAGTCCCGATACACACCTTACCTTTGCTCACTTGGTCGTCATGTTCCAATTTGATCAGGGTCGAGAACCTTAACTCGACTTACCAAAGAGTATATATAGAAAGAGAGGTTGTGACAACAGGCATTAGGAGCTGTGAAATGGACGGAGCAGGTACGAGTATGGATATCGACGACTTCAAGAACATCGCTGAACCGATGGATATAGAACTGCACTATCCATTTTGTGAAATAGAACAAGAAGAATCGATTATATTGACGTATTGGGGAACGGCGATGAACATATGGATGTGGACCTGTAACACCCATTTCGTGAAATGGAAGGAGAAAACAGCTTTCCAGCGAATGAAAACATTGAGAAATAAAAGTTGGAGCTTCGTCAGAGTCTCGAGGGCACCCGAGAGGATTGTGTCCCGTCAGACGCAGTTTTCAAGTGCTGCGCTTGTTTCACCAATCGCCCGTCCCGACTGTGTGTTCCTTGCGGTCACATAACTTTGTGCCGAGATTGTTCCGAAAACTTTGTAGACACCGATCTGTTCCATAAGGTACTTCTACCTGACGGTAATGAAGTAGAAACTCCTATCAGATTGCCTCTGATATGTCCGCTATGTAGGAGACGTATAGGCAGCCTGCCGCGGGTCATAATACCGGAAATATAACACTTTCCAACCGTTTTGTTAATGAACGAATGTGTTACGAAACTGCAACGTGAACGAGTCACCACGGTAGACAACGTCAAGACCAGCTAGTCATTACGGGCGAAGAAGCACATGCTATAATTCTTATGGAGGGTACTTAAAGTTGTATTTCTCTCTTTGTTATAAACTCGAATTGAATAAACACGAATTATTACTTTATTAGGTTTTTATCTATTTATATTTCCATTAAACAATTTCTCCATCCCGAGGGAAACACGTGGTTGCAACTGTCAAAGAACACACGTGCAAAGAACATGGCCAACAGAAAACCATCCCGAGGGAAACACGTGGTTGCAACTCTCAAAGAACACACGTGCAAAGAACATGGCCAACAGAAAACCATCCCGTTAGAGGCAGAAGTGAGGATCCATCCGGCGGAAGGTCGGCGGAGGGAGGGTGGTGGGTAGGCGGAGGTGCGCAGAAGTCACCAAATCCTCCTACTTGTTGTTTTATACATCCTGCCACGCCCGCCACTTGCAATGTGACTAGGCCTGTAAGACGTCCTTTAGCAGTCCCGATACACACCTTACCTTTGCTCACTTGGTCAGGGTCGAGAACCTTAACTCGACTTACCAAAGAGTATATATAGTAAGAGAGGTAGTGACAACAGGCATTAGGAGCTGTGAAATGGACGGAGCAGGTACGAGTATGGATATCGACGAGTTCGAGAACATCGCTGAACCGATGGATATAGAACTGCACTATCCATTTTGTGAAATAGAAAGAGAAGAATCGATTATAGATGTTGACGTATTGGGGAACGGCGATAAACATATGGATGTGGACCTGCAACACCCATTTCGTGAAATGGAAGGAGAAAACAGCTTTCCAGCGAGTGAAAACGTTGAGAAACAAAAGTTGGAGCTTCGTCAGTGTCTCGTGGGCAACCGAGAGGATTGTGTCCCGTCAGACGCAGTTTTCAAGTGCTGCGCTTGTTTCACCAATCGCCCGTCCCGACTGTGTGTTCCTTGCGGTCACATAACTATGTGCCGAGATTGTGCCGAAAACTTTGTAGACACCGATCTGTTCCATAAAGTACTTCTACCTGACGGTAATGAAGTAGAAACTCCTATCAGATTGCCTCTGATATGTCCGCTATGTAGGACACGTATAGGCAGCCTGCCGCTGGTCATAATACCGGCAATATAACACTTTTACACCAACCGTTCCGTTAATGAACGAATGTGTTACGAAACTGCAACCTGAACGAGTCACCACGGTAGACAACGTCAAGACCAAATAGTCATTACGGGCGAAGAAGCACATGCTATAATTCTTATGTAGTGTACTTAAAGTTGTATTTCTCTCTTTGTTATAAACTCGAATTGAATAAACACGAATTATTACTTTATTTGGTTTTTATCTATTTATATTTCCATTAAACAATTTTTCCATCCCGAGGGAAACACGTGGTTGAAACTGTCAAAGAACACACGTGCAAAGAGCATGGCCAACAGAAAACCCTCCCGTTAGAGGCAGAAGTGAGGATCCATCGGGCGGAAGGTCGGCGGAGGGAGGGTGGTGGGTAGGCGGAGGTGCGGAGAAGTCACCAAATCCTCCTACTTGTTGTTTTATACATCCTGCCACGCCCGCCACTTGCAATGTGACTAGGCCTGTAAGACGTCCTTTAGCAGTCCCGATACACACCTTACCTTTGCTCACTTGGTCGTCATGTTCCAATTTGATCAGGGTCGAGAACCTTAACTCGACATACCAAAGAGTATATATAGTAAGAGAGGTAGTGACAACAGGCATTAGGAGCTGTGAAATGGACGGAGCAGGTACGAGTATGGATATCGACGAGTTCGAGAACATCGCTGAACCGATGGATATAGAACTGCACTATCCATTTTGTGAAATAGAACGAGAATAATCGATTATAGATGTTGACGTATTGGGGAACAGCGATGAACATATGGACGTGGACCTGCAACACCCATTTCGTGAAATGGAAGGAGAAAACAGCTTTCCAGCGAATGAAAACATTGAGAAACAAAAGTTGGAGCTTCGTCAGTGTCTCGAGGGCACCCGAGAGGATTGTGTCCCGTCAGACGCAGTTTTCAAGTGCTGCGCTTGTTTCACCAATCGCCCGTCCCGACTGTGTGTTCCTTGCGGTCACATAACTATGTGCCGAGATTGTGCCGACAACTTTGTAGACACCGATCTGTTCCATAAGGTACTTCTACCTGAAGGTAATGAAGTAGAAACTCCTATCAGATTGCCTCTGATATGTCCGCTATGTAGGACACGTATAGGCAGCCTGCCGCGGGTCATAATACCGGCAATATAACACTTTTACACCAAACGTTCCGTTAATGAACGAATGTGTTACGAAACTGCAACGGGAACGAGTCACCACGGTAGACAACGTCAAGACCAGCTAGTCATTACGGGCGAAGAAGCACATGCTATAATTCTTATGGAGGATAATTAAAGTTGTATTTCTCTCTTTGTTATAAACTGGAATTGAATAAACAGGAATTGTTACTTTATTTGGTTTTTATCTATTTATATTTCCATTAAACAATTTTTCCATCCCGAGGGAAACACGTGGTTGCAACTGTCAAAGAACACACGTGCAAAGAACATGGCCAACAGAAAACCATCCCGTTATAGGCAGAAGTGAGGATCCATCCAGCGGAAGGTCGGCGGAGGGAGGGATTTGGGTAGACGGAGGTGCGCAGAAGTTACCAAATCCTTCTACTCCTGTTGTTTTATACATCCTGCCACGCCCGCCACTTGCAATGTGACTAAGCCTGTAAGACGTACTTTAGCAGTCCCGATACACACCTTACCTTTGCTCACTTGGTCGTCATGTTCCAATTTGATCAGGGTCAAGAACCTTAACTCGACTTACCAAAAAGTATATATAGTAAGAGAGGTAGTGACAACAGGCATTAGGAGCTGTGAAATGGACGGAGCAGGTACGAGTATGGATATCGACGAGTTCGAGAACATCGCTGAACCGATGGATATAGAACTGCACTATCTATTTTGTGAAATAGAACAAGAAGAATCGATTATAGATGTTGACGTATTGGGGAACGGCGATTAACATATTGATGTGGACCTGCAACACCCATTTTGTGAAATGGAAGGAGAAAACAGCTTTCCAGCGAATGAAAACATTGAGAAACAAAAGTTGGATCTTCGTCAGTGTCTCGAGGGCACCCGAGAGGATTGTGTCCCGTCAGACTCAGTTTTCAAGTGCTGCTCTTGTTTCACCAATCGCCCGTCCCGACTGTGTGTTCCTTGCGGTCACATAACTATTTGCCGAGATTGTGCCGAAAGCTTTGTAGACACCGATCTGTTCCATAAGGTACTTCTACCTGACGGTAATGAAGTAGAAACTCCTATCACATTGCCTCTGATATGTCCGCTATGTAGGACACGTATAGGCAGCCTGCCGCGGGTCATAATACCGGCAATATAACACTTTTACACCAACCGTTCCGTTAATGAACGAATGTGTTACGAAACTGCAACGGGAACGAGTCACAACGGTAGACAACGTCAAGACCAGCTAGTCATTACGGGCGAAGAAGCACATGCTATAATTCTTACGGAGGGTACTTAAAGTTGTATTTCTCTCTTTGTTATAAACTCGAATTGAATAAACACGAATTATTACTTTATTTGGTTTTTATCTATTTATATTTCCATTAAACAATTTTTCCATCCCGAGGGTAACACGTGGTTGCAACTGTCAAAGAACACATGTGCAAAGAACATGGCCAACAGAAAACCATCCCGTTAGAGGCAGAAGTGAGGATCCATCCGGCGGAAGGTCGGCGGAGGGAGGGTGGTGGGTAGGCGGAGGTGCGCAGAAGTCACCAAATCCTCATACTTGTTGTTTTATACATCCTGCCACGCCCGCCACTTGCAATGTGACTAGGCCTGTAAGACGTCCTTTAGCAGTCCCGATACACACCTTACCTTTGCTCACTTGGTCGTCATGTTCCAATTTGATCAGGGTCGAGAACCTTAACTCGACATACCAAAGAGTATATATAGTAAGAGAGGTAGTGACAACAGGCATTAGGAGCTGTGAAATGGACGGAGAAGGTACGAGTATGGATATCGACGAGTTCGAGAACATCGCTGAACCGATGGATATAGAACTGCACTATCCATTTTGTGAAATAGAACGAGAAGAATCGATTATAGATGTTGACGTATTGGGGAACGGCGATGAACATATGGATGTGGACTTGCAACACCCATTTCGTGAAATGGAAGGAGAAAACAGCTTTCCAGCGAATGAAAACATTGAGAAACAAAAGTTGGAGCTTCGTCAGTGTCTCGAGGGCACCCGAGAGGATTGTGTCCCGTCAGACGCAGTTTTCAAGTGCTGCGCTTGTTTCACCAATCGCCCGTCCCGACTGTGTGTTCCTTGCGGTCACATAACTATGTGCCGAGATTGTGCCGAAAACTTTGTAGACACCGATCTGTTCCATAAGGTACTTCTACCTGAAGGTAATGAAGTAGAAACTCCTATCAGATTGCCTCTGATATGTCCGCTATGTAGGACACGTATAGGCAGCCTGCCGCGGGTCATAATACCGGCAATATAACACTTTTACACCAAACGTTCCGTTAATGAACGAATGTGTTACGAAACTGCAACGGGAACGAGTCACCACGGTAGACAACGTCAAGACCAGCTAGTCATTACGGGCGAAGATGGACATGCTATAATTCTTATGGAGGGTACTTAAAGTTGTATTTCTCTATTTGTTATAAACTCGAATTGAATAAACACGAATTATTACTTTATTTGGTTTTTATCTATTTATATTTCCATTAAACAATTTTTCCATCCCGAGGGAAACATGTGGTTGCAACTGTCAAAGAACACACGCGCAAAGAACATGGCCAACAGAAAACCATCCGGAGGGAAACACGTGGTTGCAACTCTCAAAGAACACACGTGCAAAGAACATGGCCAACAGAAAACCATCCCGTTAGAGGCAGAAGTGAGGATCCATCCGGCGGAAGGTCGTCGGAGGGAGGGTGGTGGGTAGGCGGAGGTGCGCAGAAGTCACCAAATCCTCCTACTTCTTGTTTTATACATCCTGCCACGCCCGCCACTTGCAATGTGACTAGGCCTGTAAGACGTACTTTAGCAGTCCCGATACACACCTTACCTTTGCTCACTTGGTCAGGGTCGAGAACCTTAACTCGACTTACCAAAGAGTATATATAGTAAGAGAGGTAGTGACAACAGGCATTAGGAGCTGTGAAATGGACGGAGCAGGTACGAGTATGGATATCGACGAGTTCGAGAACATCGCTGAACCGATGGATATAGAACTGCACCATCCATTTTGTGAAATAGAACGAGAAGAATCGATTATAGATGTTGACGTATTGGGGAACGGCGATGAACATATGGATGTGGACCTGCAACACCCATTTCGTGAAATGGAAGGAGAAAACAGCTTTCCAGCGAGTGAAAACGTTGAGAAACAAAAGTTGGAGCTTCGTCAGTGTCTCGTGGGCAACCGAGAGGATTTTTTCCCGTCAGACGCAGTTTTCAAGTGCTGCGCTTGTTTCACCAATCGCCCGTCCCGACTGTGTGTTCCTTGCGGTCACATAACTATTTGCCGAGATTGTGCCGAAAACTTTGTAGACACCGATCTGTTCCATAAGGTACTTCTACCTGACGGTAATGAAGTTGAAACTCCTATCAGATTGCCTCTGATATGTCCACTATGTAGGACACGTATAGGCAGCCTGCCGCGGTTCATAATACCGGCAATAAAACACTTTTACACCAACCGTTCCGTTAATGAACGAATGTGTTACGAAACTGCAACGTGAACGAGTCTCCACGGTAGACAACGTCAAGACCAGCTAGTCATTACGGGCGAAGAAGCACTTGCTATAATTCTTATGGAGGGTACTTAAAGTTGTATTTCTCTCTTTGTTATAAACTCGAATTGAATAAACACGAATTATTACTTTATTTGGTTTTTATCTATTTATATTTCCATTAAACAATTTTTCCATCCCAAGGGTAACACGTGGTTGCAACTGTCAATGAACACACATGCAAAGAACATGGCCAACAGAAAACCATCCCGTTAGAGGCAGAAGTGAGGATCCATCGGGCGGAAGGTCGGCGGAGGGAGGGTGGTGGGTAGGCGGTGGTGCGGAGAAGTCACCAAATCCCCCTATTTGTTGTTTTATACATCCTGCCACGCCCGCCACTTGCAATGTGACTAGGCCTGTAAGACGTCCTTTAGCAGTCCCGATACACACCTTACCTTTGCCCACTTGGTCGTCATGTTCCAATTTGATCAGGGTCGAGAACCTTAACTCGACATACCAAAGAGTATATATAGTAAGAGAGGTAGTGACAACAGGCATTAGGAGCTGTGAAATGGACGGAGCAGGTACGAGTATGGATATCGACGAGTTCGAGAACATCGCTGAACCGATGGATATAGAACTGCACTATCCATTTTGTGAAATAGAACGAGAAGAATCGATTATAGATGTTGACGTATTGGGGAACGGCGATGAACATATGGATGTGGACCTGCAACACCCATTTCGTGAAATGGAAGGAGAAAACAGCTTTCCAGCGAGTGAAAACGTTGAGAAACAAAAGTTGGAGCTTCGTCAGTGTCTCGTGGGCAACCGAGAGGATTGTGTCCCGTCAGACGCAGTTTTCAAGTGCTGCGCTTGTTTCACCAATCGCCCGTCCCGACTGTGTGTTCCTTGCGGTCACATAACTATGTGCCGAGATTGTGCCGAAAACTTTGTAGACACCGATCTGTTCCATAAGGTACTTCTACCTGAAGGTAATGAAGTAGAAACTCCTATCAGATTGCCTCTGATATGTCCGCTATGTAGGACACGTATAGGCAGCCTGCCGCGGGTCATAATACCGGCAATATAACACTTTTACACCAAACGTTCCGTTTATGAACGAATGTGTTACGAAACTGCAACGGGAACGAGTCACCACGGTAGACAACGTCAAGACCAGCTAGTCATTACGGGCGAAAAAGCACATGCTATAATTCTTATGGAGGATAATTAAAGTTGTATTTCTCTCTTTGTTATAAACTGGAATTGAATAAACACGAATTGTTACTTTATTTGGTTTTTATCTATTTATATTTCCATTAAACAATTGTTCCATCCCGAGGGAAACACGTGGTTGCAACTGTCAAAGAACACACGTGCAAAGAACATGGCCAACAGAAAACCATCCCGTTAGAGGCAGAAGTGAGGATCCATCCAGCGGAAGGTCGGCGGAGGGAGGGTTTTGGGTAGGCGGAGGTGCGCAGAAGTTACCAAATCCTTCTACTCCTGTTGTTTTATACATCCTGCCACGCCCGCCACTTGCAATGTGACTAGGCCTGTAAGACGGCCTTTAGCAGTCCCGATACACACCTTACCTTTGCTCACTTGGTCGTCATGTTCCAATTTGATCAGGGTCGAGAACCTTAACTCGACTTACCAAAGAGTATATATAGTAAGAGAGGTAGTGACAACAGGCATTAGGAGCTGTGAAATGGACGGAGCAGGTACGAGTATGAATATCGACGAGTTCGAGAACATCGCTGAACCGATGGATATAGAACTGCATTATCCATTTTGTGAAATAGAACAAGAAGAATCGATTATAGATGTTGACGTATTGGGGAACGGCGATTAACATATTGATGTGGACCTGCAACACCCATTTTGTGAAATGGAAGGAGAAAACAGCTTTCCAGCGAATGAAAACATTGAGAAACAAAAGTTGGAGCTTCGTCAGTGTCTCGAGGGCACCCGAGAGGATTGTGTCCCGTCAGACTCAGTTTTCAAGTGCTGCTCTTGTTTCACCAATCGCCCGTCCCGACTGTGTGTTCCTTGCGGTCACATAACTATTTGCCGAGATTGTGCCGAAAACTTTGTAGACACCGATCTGTTCCATAAGGTACTTCTACCTGCCGGTAATGAAGTAGAAACTCCTATCAGATTGCCTCTGATATGTCCGCTATGTAGGACACGTATAGGCAGCCTGCCGCGGGTCATAATACCGGCAATATAACACTTTTACACCAACCGTTCCGTTAATGAACGAATGTGTTACGAAACTGCAATGTGAACGAGTCTCCACGGTAGACAACGTCAAGACCAGATAGTCATTACGGGCGAAGAAGCACATGCTATAATTCTTACGGAGGGTACTTAAAGTTGTATTTCTCTCTTTGTTATAAACTCGAATTGAATAAACACGAATTATTACTTTATTTGGTTTTTATCTATTTATATTTCCATTAAACAATTTTTCCATCCCGAGGGTAACACGTGGTTGCAACTGTCAAAGAACACACGTGCAAAGAACATGGCCAACAGAAAACCATCCCGTTAGAGGCAGAAGTGAGGATCCATCCGGCGGAAGGTCGGCGGAGGGAGGGTGGTGGGTAGGCGGAGGTGCGCCGAAGTCACCAAATCCTCCTACTCCTGTTGTTTTATACATCCTGCCACGCCCGCCACTTGCAATGTGACTAGGCCTGTAAGACGTCCTTTAGCAGTCCCGATACACACCTTACCTTTGCTCACTTGGTCGTCATGTTCCAATTTGATCAGGGTCGAGAACCTTAACTCAACTTACCAAAGAGTATATATAGTAAGAGAGGTAGTGACAACAGGCATTAGGAGCTGTGAAATGGACGGAGCAGGTACGAGTATGGATATCGACGAGTTCGAGAACATCGCTGAACCGATGGATATAGAACTGCACTATCCATTTTGTGAAATAGAACATGAAGAATAGTTATAGATGTATTAGGAGGATTTGGTGACTTCTGCGCACCTCCGCCTACCCACCACCCTCGCTCCACCGACTTTCCACCGGATGGATCCTCACTTCTGCCTCTAACGGTTTGGTTTTCTGTTGGCCATGTTCTTTGAAATTGCAACGTGAACGAGTCACCACGGTAGACAACGTCAAGACCAGCTAGTCATTACGGGCGAAGAAGCACATGCTATAATACTTATGGAGGATACTTAAAGTTGTATTTCTCAATTTGTTATAAACTCGAATTGAATAAACACGAATTGTCACTTTATTTGGTTTTTATCCATTTATATTTCCATTAAACAATTTTTCCATCCTGAGGGAAACACGTGGTTGCAACTGTCAAAGAACACACGTGTAAAGAACATGGCCAACAGAAAACCATCCCATAGGAGTATTTGGTAACTTCTGCGAACCTCCGCCTACCCACCACCCTCCCACCACCGACCTTCCGCCGGATGGATCCTCACTTCTGCCTCTAACGGTTTGGTATTCTGTTGGCCATGTTATTTGAAACTGCAACGTGAACGAGTCTCCACGGTAGAACACGTCAAGACCAGCTAGTCATTACGGGCGAAGAAGCACATGCTATAATTCTTATGGAGGATACTTAAAGTTGTATTTCTCTCTTTGTTATAAACTCGAATTGAATAAACACGAATTGTTACTTTATTTGGTTTTATCTATTTATATTTCCATTAAACAATTTTTCCCTCCCGAGGGAAACACGTAGTTGCAACTGTCAAAGAACACACGTGTAAAGAACATGGCCAACAGAAACCCATCCCATAGGAGGATTTGGCAAGGAACACACAGTCGGGACGGGCGATTGGTGAAACAAGAGCAGCACTTGAAAACTGAGTCTGACGGGACACAATCCTCTCGGTTGCCCTCGAGACACTGACGAAGCTCCAACTTTTGTTTCTCAATGTTTTCATTCGCTGGAAAGCTGTTTTCTCCTTCCATTTCACGAAATGGATGTTGCAGGTCCACATCCATATGTTCATCGCCGTTCCCAAATACATCAACATCTATAATCGATTCTTCACGTTCTATTTCACAAAATGGATAGTGCAGTTCTATATCCTCCGCCTACCCACCACCCTCCCTCCACCGACCTTCCGCCGGATGGATCCTCACTTCTGCCTCTAACGGGATGGTTTTCTGTTGGCCATGTTCTTTGCACGTGTGTTCTTTGACAGTTGCAACCACGTGTTTCCCTCGGGATGGAAAATTGTTTAATGGAAATATAAATAGATAAAAACCAAATAAAGTAACAATTCGTGTTTATTCAATTCGAGTTTATAACAAAGAGAGAAATACAACTTTAAGTACCCTCCGTAAGAATTATAGCATGTGCTTCTTCGCCCGTAATGACTAGCTGGTCTTGATGTTGTCTACCGTGGTGACTCGTTCACGTTGCAGTTTCGTAACACATTCGTTCATTAACGGAACGGTTGGTGTAAAAGTGTTATATTGCCGGTAATATGACCCGCGGCAGGCTGCCTATACGTGTCCTACATAGCGGACATATCAGAGGCAATCTGATGGGAGTTTCTACTTCATTACCGTCAGGTAGAAGTACCTTATGGAACAGATCGGTGTCTACAAAGTTTTCGGCACAATCTCGGCACATAGTTATGTGACCGCAAGGAACACACAGTCGGGACGGGCGATTGGTGAAACAAGCGCAGCACTTGAAAACTGCGTCTGAAGGGACACAATCCTCTCGGGTGCCCTCGAGACACTGACGAAGCTCCAACTTTTGTTTCTCAATGTTTTCATTCGCTGGAAAGCTGTTTTCTCCTTCCATTTCACGAAATGGATGTTGCAGGTCCACATCCATATGTTCATCGCTGTTCCCCAATACATCAACATCTATAATCGATTCTTCACGTTCTATTTCACAAAATGGATAGTGCAGTTCTATATCCATCGGTTCAGCGATGTTCTCGAACTCGTCGATATCCATACTCGTACCTGCTCCGTCCATTTCACAGCTCCTAATGCCTGTTGTCACTACCTCTCTTACTATATATACTCTTTGGTAAGTCGAGTTAAGGATCTCAACCCTGATCAAATTGGAACATGACGACCAAGTGAGCAAAGGTAAGGTGTGTATCGGGACTCCCAAAGGACGTCTTACAGACCTAGTCACATTGCACGTGGCGGGCGTGGTAGGATGTATAAAACAACAGGAGTAGGAGGATTTGGTGACTTCTGCGGACCTCCGCCTACCCACCACCCTCCCTCCGCCAACCTTCCGCCGGATGGATCCTCACTTCTGCCTCTAACGGGATGGTATTCTGTTGGCCATGTTCTTTGCACGTTTGTTCTTTGACAGTTGCAACCACGTGTTTCCCTCGGGATGGAAAAATTGTTTAATGGAAATATAAATAGATAAAAACCAAATAAAGTAACAATTCGTGTTTATTCAATTCGAGTTTATAACAAAGAGAGAAATACAACTTTAATTATCCTCCATAAGAATTATAGCATGTTCTTCTTCGCCCGTAATGACTAGCTGGTCTTGACGTTGTCTACCGTGGTGACTCGGTCACGTTGCAGGTTCGTGACACATTCGTTCATTAACGGAACGGTTGGTGTAAAAGTTTTATATTGCCGGTAATATGACCCGCGGCAGGCTGCCTATACGTGTCCTACATAGCGGACATATCAGAGGCAATCTGATGGGAGTTTCTACTTCATTACCGTCAGGTAGAAGTACCTTATGGAACAGATCGGTGTCTACAAAGTTTTCGGCACAATCTCGGCACATAGTTATGTGACCGCAAGGAACACACAGTCGGGACGGGCGATTGGTGAAACAAGCGCAGCACTTGAAAACTGCGTCTGAAGGGACACAATCCTCTCGGGTGCCCTCGAGACACTGACGAAGCTCCAACTTTTGTTTCTCAATGTTTTCATTCGCTGGAAAGCTGTTTTCTCCTTCCATTTCACGAAATGGATGTTGCAGGTCCACATCCATATGTTCATCGCTGTTCCCCAATACATCAACATCTATAATCGATTCTTCACGTTCTATTTCACAAAATGGATAGTGCAGTTCTATATCCATCGGTTCAGCGATGTTCTCGAACTCGTCGATATCCATACTCGTACCTGCTCCGTCCATTTCACAGCTCCTAATGCCTGTTGTCACTACCTCTCTTACTATATATACTCTTTGGTAAGTCGAGTTAAGGATCTCAACCCTGATCAAATTGGAACATGACGACCAAGTGAGCAAAGGTAAGGTGTGTATCGGGACTCCCAAAGGACGTCTTACAGACCTAGTCACATTGCACGTGGCGGGCGTGGTAGGATGTATAAAACAACAGGAGTAGGAGGATTTGGTGACTTCTGCGGACCTCCGCCTACCCACCACCCTCCCTCCGCCAACCTTCCGCCGGATGGATCCTCACTTCTGCCTCTAACGGGATGGTATTCTGTTGGCCATGTTCTTTGCACGTTTGTTCTTTGACAGTTGCAACCACGTGTTTCCCTCGGGATGGAAAAATTGTTTAATGGAAATATAAATAGATAAAAACCAAATAAAGTAACAATTCGTGTTTATTCAATTCGAGTTTATAACAAAGAGAGAAATACAACTTTAATTATCCTCCATAAGAATTATAGCATGTTCTTCTTCGCCCGTAATGACTAGCTGGTCTTGACGTTGTCTACCGTGGTGACTCGGTCACGTTGCAGGTTCGTGACACATTCGTTCATTAACGGAACGGTTGGTGTAAAAGTTTTATATTGCCGGTAATATGACCCGCGGCAGGCTGCCTATACGTGTCCTACATAGCGGACATATCAGAGGCAATCTGATGGGAGTTTCTACTTCATTACCGTCAGGTAGAAGTACCTTATGGAACAGATCGGTGTCTACAAAGTTTTCGGCACAATCTCGGCACATAGTTATGTGACCGCAAGGAACACACAGTCGGGACGGGCGATTGGTGAAACAAGCGCAGCACTTGAAAACTGCGTCTGACGGGACACAATCCTCTCGGGTGCCCTCGAGACACTGACGAAGCTCCAACTTTTGTTTCTCAATGTTTTCATTCGCTGGAAAGCTGTTTTCTCCTTCCATTTCACGAAATGCAGTTCTATATCCATCGGTTCAGCGATGTTCTCGAACTCGTCGATATCCATACTCGTACCTGCTCCGTCCATTTCACAGCTCCTAATGCCTGTTGTCACTACCTCTCTTACTATATATACTCTTTGGCAAGTCGAGTTAAGGTTCTCGACCCTGATCAAATTGGAACATGACGACCAAGTTAGCAAAGTCAAGGTGTGTATCGGGACTGCTAAAGGACGTCTTACAGACCTAGTCACATTGCACGTGGCGGGCGTGGCAGGATGTATAAAACAACAGGAGTAGGAGGATTTGGTTACTTCTGCGCACCTCCGCCTACCCACCACCCTCCCTCCGCCGACCTTCCGCCGGATGGATCCTCACTTCTGCCTCTAACGGGATGATTTTCTGTTGGCCATGTTCTTTGCACGTGTGTTCTTTGACAGTTGCAACCACGTGTTTCCCTCGGGATGGAAAAATTGTTTAATGGAAATATAAATAGATAAAAACCAAATAAAGTAACAATTCGTGTTTATTCAATACGAGTTTATAACAAAGAGAGAAATACAACTTTAAGTATCCTCCATAAGAATTATAGCATGTGCTTCTTCGCCCGTAATGACTAGCTGGTCTTGACGTTGTCTACCGTGGCGACTCGTTCACGTTGCAGTTTCGTAACACATTCGTTCATTAACGGAACGGTTGGTGTAAAAATGTTATATTGCCGGTAATATGACCCGCGGCAGGCTGCCTATACGTGTCCTACATAGCGGACATATCAGAGGCAATCTGATGGGAGTTTCTACTTCATTACCGTCAGGTAGAAGTACCTTATGGAACAGATCGGTGTCTACAAAGTTTTCGGCACAATCTCGGCACATAGTTATGTGACCGCAAGGAACACACAGTCGGGACGGGCGATTGGTGAAACAAGCTTAGCACTTGAAAACTGCGTCTGACGGGACACAATCCTCTCAGGTGCCCTCGAGACACTGACAAAACTCCAACTTTTGTTTCTCAATGTTTTCATTCGCTGGTAAGCTGTTTTCTCCTTCCATTTCACGAAATGGATGTTGCAGGTCCACATCCATATGTTCATCGCTGTTCCCCAATACATCAACATCTATAATCGATTCTTCACGTTCTATTTCACAAAATGGATAGTGCAGTTCTATATCCATCGGTTCAGCGATGTTCTCGAACTCGTCGATATCCATACTCGTACCTGCTCCGTCCATTTCACAGCTCCTAATGCCTGTTGTCACTACCTCTCTTACTATATATACTCTTTGGTAAGTCAAGTTAAGGTTCTCGACCCTGATCAAATTGGAACATGACGACCAAGTGAGCAAAGGTAAGGTGTGTATCGGGACTCCTAAAAGACGTCTTACAGACCTAGTCACATTGCACGTGGCGGGCGTGGCAGGATGTATAAAACAACAGGAGTAGGAGGATTTGGTGACTTTTGCGGACCTCCGCCTACCCACCACCCTCCCTCCGCCGACCTTCCGCCGGATGGATCCTCACTTCTGCCTCTAACGGGATGGTTTTCTGTTGGCCATGTTCTTTGCACGTGTGTTCTTTGACAGTTGCAACAACGTGTTTCCCTCGGGATGGAAAAATTGTTTAATGGAAATATAAATAGATAAAAACCAAATAAAGTAACAATTCGTGTTTATTCAATTCGAGTTTATAACAAAGAGAGAAATACAACTTTAATTATCCTCCATAAGAATTATAGCATGTGCTTCTTCGCCCGTAATGACTAGCTGGTCTTGACGTTGTCTACCGTGGTGACTCGGTCACGTTGCAGTTTCGTGACACATTCGTTCATTAACGGAACGGTTGGTGTAAAAGTGTTATATTGCCGGTAATATGACCCGCGGCAGGCTGCCTATACGTGTCCTACATAGCGGACATATCAGAGGCAATCTGATGGGAGTTTCTACTTCATTACCGTCAGGTAGAAGTACCTTATAGAACAGATCGGTGTCTACAAAGTTTTCGGCACAATCTCGGCACATAGTTATGTGACCGCAAGGAACACACAGTCGGGACGGGCGATTGGTGAAACAAGCTTAGCACTTGAAAACTGCGTCTGACAGGACACAATCCTCTCGGGTGCCCTCGAGACACTGACGAAGCTCCAACTTTTGTTTCTCAATGTTTTCATTCGCTGGAAAGCTGTTTTCTCCTTCCATTTCACGAAATGCAGTTCTATATCCATCGATTCAGCGATGTTCTCGAACTCGTCGATATCAAGGTGTCAAAGTCAAGGTGTGTATCGGGACTGCTAAAGGACGTCTTACAGACCTAGTCACATTGCACGTGGCGGGCGTGGCAGGATGTATAAAGCTGTTTTCTCCTTCCATTTCACGAAATGGATGTTCCAGGTCCACATCCATATGTTCATCGCCGTTCCCCAATACATCAACATCTATAATCGATTCTTCAAGTTCTATTTCTCAAAATGGATAGTGCAGTTCTATATCCATCGGTTCAGCGATGTTCTCGAACTCGTCGGTATCCATACTCGTACCTGATCCGTCCATTTCACAGCTCCTAATGCCTGTTGTCACTACCTCTCTTACTATATATACTCTTTGGTAAGTCGAGTTAAGGTTCTCGACCCTGATCAAATTGGAACATGACGACCAAGTGAGCAAAGGTAAGGTGTGTATCGGGACTGCTAAAGGACGTCGACGAGTTGGAGAACATCGCTGAACCGATGGATACAGAACTGCACTATCCATTTTGTGAAATAGAACGTGAAGAATCGATTATAGATGTTGACTTATTGGGGAACGGTGATGAACATATGGATGTGGACCTGCAACACCCATTTCGAGAAATGGAAGGAGAAAACAGATTTCCAACGAATGAAAACATTGAGAAACAAAAGTTGGAGCTTCGTCAGTGTCTCGAGGGCACCCGAGAGGATTGTTTCTCGTCAGACGCAGTTTTCAAGTGCTGCGCTTGTTTCACCAATCGCCCGTCCCGACGGTGTGTTCCTTGCGGTCACTTAACTATGTGCCAAGATTTAGCCGAAAACATTGTAGACACCGATCTGCTCCATAGGGTACTTCTACCTGACGGCAATGAAGTAGAAACTCCTATCAGAGTGCCTCTGATATGTCCGCTATGTAGGACACGTATAGGCAGCCTGCCGCGGTTCATATTACCGGCAATATAACACTTTTACACCAGCCGTTCCGTTAATGAATGTATGTGTTACGAAACTGCAACGTGAACGAGTCACCACGGTAGACAACGTCAAGACCAGCTAGTCATTACGGGCGAAGAAGCACATGCTATAATTCTTATGGAGGATTATTAAAGTTGTATTTCTCTCTTTGTTATAAACTCGAATTGAATAAACACGAATTGTTACTTTATTTGGTTTTTATCTATTTATATTTCCATTAAACAATTTTTCCATCCCGAGGGAAACACGTGGTTGCAACTATCAAAGAACACACGTGCAAATAACATGGCCAACAGAAAACCATCCCGTTAGAGGCAGAAGTGACGATCCATCCGGCGGAAGGTCGGCGGAGGGAGGGTGGTGGGTAGGAGGAGGTGCGCAGAAGTCACCAAATCCTCCAATATGCCGTTCCCCAATACGTCAACATCTATAATCGATTCTTCACGTTCTATTTCACAAAATGGATAGAGCAGTTCTATATCCATCGGTTCAGCGATGTTCTCGAACTCGTCGATATCCATACTCGACAGGCCTTACATCCTGCCACGCCCGCCACGTGCAATGTGACTAGGCCTTTAAGACGTCCTTTAACAGTCCCGATACACACCTTACCTTTGCTCACTTGATCGTCATGTTCCAATTTGATCAGGGTAGAGAACCTTAACTCGACTTATCAAAGAGTATATATAGTAAGAGAGGTAGTGACAACAGGCATTAGGAGCTGTGAAATGGACGGAGCAGGTACGAGTATGGATATCGACGAGTTCGAGAACATCGCTGAACCGATGGATATAGAACTGCACTATCCATTTTGTGAAATAGAACGAGAAAAATCGATTATAGATGTTGACGTATTGGGGAACGGCGATGAACATATGGATGTGGACCTGCAACACCCATTTCGTGAAATGGAAGGAGAAAACAGCTTTCCAGCGAATGAAAACGTTGAGAAACAAAAGTTGGAGCTTCGTCAGTGTCTCGAGGGCAACCGAGAGGATTGTGTCCCGTCAGACGCAGTTTTCAAGTGCTGCGCTTGTTTCACCAATCGCCCGTCCCGACTGTGTGTTCCTTGCGGTCACATAACTATGGGTCGAGATTGTGCCGAAAACTTTGTAGACACCGATCTGTTCCATAAGGTACTTCTACCTGACGGTAATGAAGTAGAAACTCCTATCAGATTGCCTCTGATGTGTCCGCTAAGTAGGACACGTATAGGCAGCCTGCCGCGGGTCATAATACCGGCAATATAACACTTTTACACCAACCGTTCCGTCAATGAACGAATTTGTTACGAAACTGCAACGTGAACGAGTCACCACGGTAGACAACGTCAAGACCAGCTAGTCATTACGGGCGAAGAAGCACATGCTATAATTCTTATGGAGTTTACTTAAAGTTGTATTTCTCTCTTTGTTATAAACTCGAATTAAATAAACACGAATTATTACTTTATTTGGTTTTAATCTATTTATATTTCCATTAAACAATTTTTCCATCCCGAGGGAAACACGTGGTTGCAACTGTCAAAGAACACACGTGCAAAGAACATGGCCAACAGAAAACCATCCCGTTAGAGGCAGAAGTGAGGATCCATCCGGCGGAAGGTCGGCGGAGGGAGGGTGGTGGGTAGGCGGAGGTGCGCAGAAGTCACCAAATCCTCCTACTTGTTGTTTTATACATCCTGCAACGCCCGCCACATGCAATGTGACTAGGCCTGTAAGACGTCCTTTAGCGGTCCCGATACACACCTTACCTTTGCTCACTTGGTCGTCATGTTCCAATTTGATCAGGGTCGAGAACCTTAACTCGACTTACCAAAGAGTATATATAGTAAGAGAGGTAGTGACAACAGGCATTAGGAGCTGTGAAATGGACGGAGCAGGTACGAGTATGGATATCGAATAGTTCGAGAACATCGCTGAACCGATGGATATAGAACTGCACTATCCATTTTGTGAAATAGAACAAGAAGAATCGATTATAGATGTTGACGTATTGGGGAACGGCGATTAACATATTGATGTGGACCTACAACACCCATTTTGTGAAATGGAAGGAGAAAACAGCTTTCCAGCGAATGAAAACATTGAGAAACAAAAGTTGGAGCTTCGTCAGTGTCTCGAGGGCACCCCAAGGGGATTGTGTCCCGTCAGACTCAGTTTTCAAGTGCTGCTCTTGTTTCACCAATCGCCCGTCCCGACTGTGTGTTCCTTGCGGTCACATAACTATTTGCCGAGATTGTGCCAAAAACTTTGTAGACACCGATCTGTTCCATAAGGTACTTCTACCTGACGGTAATGAAGTAGAAACTCCTATCAGATTGCCTCTGATATGTCCGCTATGTAGGACACGTATACGCAGCCTGCCGCGGGTCATAATACCGGCAATATAAAACTTTTACACCAACC
Organism: Allygus modestus; assembly: GCA_963675035.1. Lineage (NCBI taxonomy): Eukaryota > Metazoa > Arthropoda > Insecta > Hemiptera > Cicadellidae > Allygus > Allygus modestus. The sequence continues at coordinate 60,507,769 of OY776115.1, read as the reverse complement.
GTTCCGTTAATGAACGAATGTGTTACGAAACTGCAACGTGAACGAGTCTCCACGGTAGACAACGTCAAGACCAGCTAGTCATTACGGGCGAAGAAGCACATGCTATAATTCTTACGGAGGGTACTTAAAGTTGTATTTCTCTCTTTGTTATAAACTCGAATTGAATAAACACAAATTATTACTTTATTTGGTTTTTATCTATTTATATTTCCATTAAACAATTTTTCCATCCAGAGGGTAACACGTGGTTGCAACTGTCAAAGAACACACGTGCAAAGAACATGGCCAACATAAAACCATCCCGTTAGAGGCAGAAGTGAGGATCCATCCGGCGGAAGGTCGGCGGAGGGAGGGTGGTGGGTAGGCGGAGGTGCGCCGAAGTCACCAAATCCTCCTACTCCTGTTGTTTTATACATCCTGCCACGCCCGCCACTTGCAATGTGACTAGGCCTGTAAGACGTCCTTTAGCAGTCCCGATACACACATTACCTTTGCTCACTTAATCGTCATGTTCCAATTTGATCAGGGTCGAGAACCTTAACTCAACTTACCAAAGAGTATATATAGTAAGAGAGGTAGTGACAACAGGCATTAGGAGCTGTGAAATGGACGGAGCAGGTACGAGTATGGATATCGACGAGTTCGAGAACATCGCTGAACCGATGGATATAGAACTGCACTATCCATTTTGTGAAATAGAACATGAAGAATCGATTATAGATGTATTAGGAGGATTTGGTGACTTCTGCGCACCTCCGCCTACCCACCACCCTCCCTCCACCGACCTTCCGCCGGATGGATCCTCACTTCTGCTTCTAACGGTTTGGTTTTCTGTTGGCCATGTTCTTTGAAACTGCAACGTGAACGAGTCACCACGGTAGACAACGTCAAGACCAGCTAGTCATTACGGGCGAAGAAGCACATGCTATAATTCTTATGGAGGATACTTAAAGTTGTAGTTCTCTCTTTGTTATAAACTCGAATTGAATAAACACGAATTGTTACTTTATTTGGTTTTTATCCATTTATATTTCCATTAAACAATTTTTCCATCCCGAGGGAAACACGTGGTTGCAACTGTCAAAGAACACACGTGTAAAGAACATGGCCAACAGAAAACCATCCCATAAGAGGATTTGGTGACTTCTGCGCACCTCCGCCTACCCACCACCCTCCCTCCGCTGACCGTCCGCCGGATGGATCCTCACTTCTGCCTCTAACGGGATGGTTTTCTGTTGGCCATGTTCTTTGCACGTGTGTTCTTTGGCAGTTGCAACCACGTGTTTCCCTCGGGATGGAAAAATTGTTTAATGGAAATATAAATAGATAAAAACCAAATAAAGTAACAATTCGTGTTTATTCAATTCGAGTTTATAACAAAGAGAGAAATACAACTTTAATTATCCTCCATAAGAATTATAGCATGTGCTTCTTCGCCCGTAATGACTAGCTGGTCTTGACGTTGTCTACCGTGGTGACTCGTTCACGTTGCAGTTTCGTAACACATTCGTTCATTACCGGAACGGTTAGTGTAAAGGTGTTATATTGCCGGTAATATGACCCGCGGCAGGCTGCCTATACGTGTCCTACATAGCGGACATATCAGAGGCAATCTGATGGGAGTTTCTACTTCATTACCGTCAGGTAGAAGTACCTTATGGAACAGATCGGTGTCTACAAAGTTTTCGGCACAATCTCGGCACATAGTTATGTGACCGCAAGGAACACCCAGTTGGGACGGGCGATCGGTTAAACAAGCGCAGCACTTGAAAACTGCGTCTGACGGGACACAATCCTCTCGGGTGCCCTCGAGACACTGACGAAGCTCCAACTTTTGTTTCTCAATGTTTTCATTCGCTGGAAAAATGTTTTCTCCTTCCATTTCACGAAATGCAGTTCTATATCCATCGGTTCAGCGATGTTCTCGAACTCGTCGATATCCATACTCGTACCTGCTCCGTCCATTTCACAGCTCCTAATGCCTCTTATCACTACCTCTCTTACTATATATACTCTTTGGTAAGTCGAGTTAAGGTTCTCGACCCTGATCAAATTAGAACATGACGACCAAGTGAGCAAAGGTAAGGTGTGTATCGGGACTGCTAAAGGACGTCTTACAAACTTAGTAACATTGCACGTGGCGGGCGTGGCAGGATGTATAAAACAACAGGAGTAGGAGGATTTGGTGACTTCTGCGGACCCCCGCCTACCCACCACCCTCCCTCCGCCGACCTTCCGCCGGATGGATCCTCACTTCTGCCTCTAACGGGATGGTTTTCTGTTGGCCATGTTCTTTGCACGTGTGTTCTTTGACAGTTGCAACCACGTGTTTCCCTCGGGATGGAAAAATTGTATAATGGAAATATAAATAGATAAAAACTAAATAAAGTAACAATTCGTGTTTATTCAATTCGAGTTTATAACAAAGAGAGAACTACAACTTTAATTATCCTCCATAAGAATTATAGCATGTGCTTTTTAGCCCGTAATGACTAGCTGGTCTTGACGTTGTCTACCGTGGTGACTCGTTCACGTTGCAGTTTCGTAACACATTCGTTCATTAACGGAACGGTTGGTGTAAAAGTGTTATATTGCCGGTAATATGACCCACGGCACGCTGCCTATACGTGTCCTACATAGCGGACATATCAGAGGCAATCTGATGGGAGTTTCTACTTCATTACCGTAAGGTAGAAGTACCTTATGGAACAGATCGGTGTCTACAAAGTTTTCGGCACAATCTCGGCACATAGTTATGTGACCGCAAGGAACACACAGTCGGGACGGGCGATTGGTGAAACAAGCGCAGCACTTGAAAACTGCGTCTGACGGGACACAATCCTCTCGGGTGCCCTCGAGACACTGAAGAAGCTCCAACTTTTGTTTCTCAATGTTTTCATTCGCTGGAAAGCTGTTTTCTCCTTCCATTTCACGAAATGGATGTTGCAGGTCCACATCCATATGTTCATCGCCATTCCCCAATACATCAACATCTATAATCGATTCTTCACGTTCTATTTCACAAAATGGATAGTGCAGTTCTATATCCATCGGTTCAGCGATGTTCTCGAACTCGTCGATATCCATACTCGTACCTGCTCCGTCCATTTCACAGCTCCTAATGCCTGTTGTCACTACCTCTCTTACTATATATACTCTTTGGTAAGTCGAGTTAAGGATCTCGACCCTGATCAAATTGGAACATGACGACCAAGTGAGCAAAGGTAAGGTGTGTATCGGGACTCCTAAAGGACGTCTTACAGACCTAGTCACATTGCACGTGGCGGGCGTGGCAGGATGTATAAAACAACAGGAGTAGGAGGATTTGGTGACTTCTGCGGACCTCCGCCTACCCACCACCCTCCCTCCGCCGACCTTCCGCCGGATGGATCCTCACTTCTGCCTCTAACGGGATGGTTTTCTGTTGGCCATGTTCTTTGCACGTGTGTTCTTTGACAGTTGCAACCACGTGTTTCCCTCGGGATGGAAAAATTGTTTAATGGAAATATAAATAGATAAAAACTAAATAAAGTAACAATTCGTGTTTATTCAATTCGAGTTTATAACAAAGAGAGAACTACAACTTTAATTATCCTCCATAAGAATTATAGCATGTGCTTTTTAGCCCGTAATGACTAGCTGGTCTTGACGTTGTCTACCGTGGTGACTCGTTCACGTTGCAGTTTCGTAACACATTCGTTCATTAACGGAACGGTTGGTGTAAAAGTGTTATATTGCCGGTAATATGACCCACGGCAGGCTGCCTATACGTGTCCTACATAGCGGACATATCAGAGGCAATCTGATGGGAGTTTCTACTTCATTACCGTCAGGTAGAAGTACCTTATGGAACAGATCGGTGTCTACAAAGTTTTCGGCACAATCTCGGCACATAGTTATGTGACCGCAAGGAACACACAGTCGGGACGGGCGATTGGTGAAACAATCGCAGCACTTGAAAACTGCGTCTGACGGGACACAATCCTCTCGGGTGCCCTCGAGACACTGAAGAAGCTCCAACTTTTGTTTCTCAATGTTTTCATTAGCTGGAAAGCTGTTTTCTCCTTCCATTTTACGAAATGGATGTTGCAGGTCCACATCCATATGTTCATCGCCATTCCCCAATACATCAACATCTATAATCGATTCTTCACGTTCTATTTCACAAAATGGATAGTGCAGTTCTATATCCATCGGTTCAGCGATGTTCTCGAACTCGTCGATATCCATACTCGTACCTGCTCCGTCCATTTCACAGCTCCTAATGCCTGTTGTCACTACCTCTCTTACTATATATACTCTTTGGTAAGTCGAGTTAAGGATCTCGACCCTGATCAAATTGGAACATGACGACCAAGTGAGCAAAGGTAAGATGTGTATCGGGACTCCTAAGGACGTCTTACAGACCTAGTCACATTGCACGTGGCGGGCGTGGCAGGATGTATAAAACAACAGGAGTAGGAGGATTTGGTGACTTCTGCGGACCTCCGCCTACCCACCACCCTCCCTCCGCCGACCTTCCGCCGGATGGATCCTCACTTCTGCCTCTAACGGGATGGTTTTCTGTTGGCCATGTTCTTTGCACGTGTGTTCTTTGACAGTTGCAACCACGTGTTTCCCTCGGGATGGAAAAATTGTTTAATGGAAATATAAATAGATAAAAACTAAATAAAGTAACAATTCGTGTTTATTCAATTCGAGTTTATAACAAAGAGAGAACTACAACTTTAATTATCCTCCATAAGAATTATAGCATGTGCTTTTTAGCCCGTAATGACTAGCTGGTCTTGACGTTGTCTACCGTGGTGACTCGTTCACGTTGCAGTTTCGTAACACATTCGTTCATTAACGGAACGGTTGGTGTAAAAGTGTTATATTGCCGGTAATATGACCCACGGGAGGCTGCCTATACGTGTCCTACATAGCGGACATATCAGAGGCAATCTGATGGGAGTTTCTACTTCATTACCGTCAGGTAGAAGTACCTTATGGAACAGATCGGTGTCTACAAAGTTTTCGGCACAATCTCGGCACATAGTTATGTGACCGCAAGGAACACACAGTCGGGACGGGCGATTGGTGAAACAAGCGCAGCACTTGAACGCTGCGTCTGACGGGACACAATCCTCTCGGGTGCCCTCGAGACACTGAAGAAGCTCCAACTTTTGTTTCTCAATGTTTTCATTCGCTGGAAAGCTGTTTTCTCCTTCCATTTTACGAAATGGATGTTGCAGGTCCACATCCATATGTTCATCGCCATTCCCCAATACATCAACATCTATAATCGATTCTTCACGTTCTATTTCACAAAATGGATAGTGCAGTTCTATATCCATCGGTTCAGCGATGTTCTCGAACTCGTCGATATCCATACTCGTACCTGCTCCGTCCATTTCACAGCTCCTAATGCCTGTTGTCACTACCTCTCTTACTATATATACTCTTTGGTAAGTCGAGTTAAGGATCTCGACCCTGATCAAATTGGAACATGACGACCAAGTGAGCAAAGGTAAGGTGTGTATCGGGACTCCTAAAGGACGTCTTACAGACCTAGTCACATTGCACGTGGCGGGCGTGGCAGGATGTATAAAACAACAGGAGTAGGAGGATTTGGTGACTTCTGCGGACCTCCGCCTACCCACCACCCTCCCTCCGCCGACCTTCCGCCGGATGGATCCTCACTTCTGCCTCTAACGCGATGGTTTTCTGTTGGCCATGTTCTTTGCACGTGTGTTCTTTGACAGTTGCAACCACGTGTTTCCCTCGGGATGGAAAAATTGTTTAATGGAAATATAAATAGATAAAAACCAAATAAAGTAACAATTCGTGTTTATTCAACTCGAGTTTATAACAAAGAGAGAAATACAACTTTAATTATCCTCCATAAGAATTATAGCATGTGCTTCTTCGCCCGTAATGACTAGCTGGTCTTGACGTTGTCTACCGTGGTGACTCGTTCACGTTGCAGTTTCGTAACACATTCGTTCATTAACGGAACGGTTGGTGTAAAAGTGTTATATTGCCGGTAATATGACCCGCGGCAGGCTGCGTATACGTGTCCTACATAGCGGACATATCAGAGGCAATCTGATGGGAGTTTCTACTTCATTACCGTCAGGTAGAAGTACCTTATGGAACAGATCGGTGTCTACAAAGTTTTCGGCACAATCTCGGCACATAGTTATGTGACCGCAAGGAACACCCAGTTGGGACGGGCGATCGGTTAAACAAGCGCAGCACTTGAAAACTGCGTCTGACGGGACACAATCCTCTCGGGTGCCCTCGAGACACTGACGAAGCTCCAACTTTTGTTTCTCAATGTTTTCATTCGCTGGAAAAATGTTTTCTCCTTCCATTTCACGAAATGCAGTTCTATATCCATCGGTTCAGCGATGTTCTCGAACTCGTCGATATCCATACTCGTACCTGCTCCGTCCATTTCACAGCTCCTAATGCCTGTTATCACTACCTCTCTTACTATATATACTCTTTGGTAAGTCGAGTTAAGGTTCTCGACCCTGATCAAATTGGAACATGACGACCAAGTGAGCAAAGGTAAGGTGTGTATCGGGACTGCTAAAGGACGTCTTACAGACCTAGTCACATTGCACGTGGCGGGCGTGGCAGGATGTATAAAATAACAGGAGTAGGAGGATTTGGTGACTTCTGTGCACCTCCGCCTACCCACCACCCTCATTCCGCCGACCTTCCGCCGGATGGATCCTCACTTCTGCCTCTAACGGGATGGTTTTCTGTTGGCCATGTTCTTTGCACGTGTGTTCTTTGACAGTTGCAACCACGTGTTTCCCTCGGGATGGAAAAATTGTTTAATGGAAATATAAATAGATAAAAACCAAATAAAGTAACAATTCGTGTTTATTCAATTCGAGTTTATAACAAAGAGAGAAATACAACTTTAATTATCCTCCATAAGAATTATAGCATGTGCTTCTTAGCCCGTAATGACTAGCTGGTCTTGACGTTGTCCACCGTGGTGACTCGTTCACGTTGCAGTTTCGTAACACAATCGTTCATTAACGGAGCGGTTGGTGTAAAAGTGTTATATTGCCGGTAATATGACCCACGGCAGGCTGCCTATACGTGTCCTACATAGCGGACATATCAGAGACAATCTGATGGGAGTTTCTACTTCATTACCGTCAGGTAGAAGTACCTTATGGAACAGATCGGTGTCTACAAAGTTTTCGGCACAATCTCGGCACATAGTTATGTGACCGCAAGGAACACACAGTCGGAACGGGCGATTGGTGAAACAAGCGCAGCACTTGAAAACTGCGTCTGACGGGACACAATCCTCTCGGGTGCCCTCGAGACACTGACGAAGCTCCAACTTTTGTTTCTCAATGTTTTCATTCGCTGGAAAGCTGTTTTCTCATTCCATTTCACGAAATGGATGTTGCAGGTCCACATCCATATGTTCATCGCCGTTCCCCAATATATCAACATCTATAATCGATTCTTCACGTTCTATTTCACAAAATGGATAGTGCAGTTCTATATCCATCGGTTCAGCGATGTTCTCGAACTCGTCGATATCCATACTCGTACCTGCTCCGTCCATTTCACAGCTCCTAATGCCTGTTGTCACTACCTCTCTTACTATATATACTCTTTGGTAAGTCGAGTTAAGGATCTCGACCCTGATCAAATTGGAACATTACGACCAAGTGAGCAAAGGTAAGGTGTGTATCGGGACTCCTAAAGGACGTCTTACAGACCTAGTCACATTGCACGTGGCGGGCGTGGCAGGATGTATAAAACAACAGGAGTAGGAGGATTTGGTGACTTCTGCGGACCTCCGCCTACCCACCACCCTCCCTCCGCCGACCTTCCGCCGGATGGATCCTCACTTCTGCCTCTAACGGGATGGTTTTCTGTTGGCCATGTTCTTTGCACGTGTGTTCTTTGACAGTTGCAACCACGTGTTTCCCTCGGGATGGAAAAATTGTTTAATGGAAATATAAATAGATAATAACTAAATAAAGTAACAATTCGTGTTTATTCAATTCGAGTTTATAACAAAGAGAGAACTACAACTTTAATTATCCTCCATAAGAATTATAGCATGTGCTTTTTAGCCCGTAATGACTAGCTGGTCTTGACGTTGTCTACCGTGGTGACTCGTTCACGTTGCAGTTTCGTAACACATTCGTTCATTAACGGAACGGTTGGTGTAAAAGTGTTATATTGCCGGTAATATGACCCACGGCAGGCTGCCTATACGTGTCCTACATAGCGGACATATCAGAGGCAATCTGATGGGAGTTTCTACTTCATTACCGTCAGGTAGAAGTACCTTATGGAACAGATCGGTGTCTACAAAGTTTTCGGCACAATCTCGGCACATAGTTATGTGACCGCAAGGAACACACAGTCGGGACGGGCGATTGGTGAAACAAGCGCAGCACTTGAAAACTGCGTCTGACGGGACACAATCCTCTCGGGTGCCCTCGAGACACTGACGAAGCTCCAACTTTTGTTTCTCAATGTTTTCATTCGCTGGAAAGCTGTTTTCTCCTTCCATTTCACGAAATGGATGTTGAAGGACCACATCCATATGTTCATCGCCATTCCCCAATACATCAACATCTATAATCGATTCTTCACGTTCTATTTCACAAAATGGATAGTGCAGTTCTATATCCATCGGTTCAGCGATGTTCTCGAACTCGTCGATATCCATACTCGTACCTGCTCCGTCCATTTCACAGCTCCTAATGCCTGTTGTCACTACCTCTCTTACTATATATACTCTTTGGTAAGTCGAGTTAAGGTTCTCGACCCTGATCAAATTGGAACATGACGACCAAGTTAGCAAAGTCAAGGTGTGTATCGGGACTTCTAAAGGACGTCTTACAGACCTAGTCACATTGATCGTGGCGGGCGTAGCAGGATGTATAAAACAACAGGAGTAGGAGGATTTGGTGACTTCTGCGCACCTCCGCCTACCCACCACCCTCCCTCCGCTGACCTTCCGCCGGATGGATCCTCACTTCTGCCTCTAACGGGATGATTTTCTGTTGGCCATGTTCTTTGCACGTGTGTTCTTTGACAGTTGCAACCACGTGTTTCCCTCGGGATGGAAAAATTGTTTAATGGAAATATAAATAGATAAAAACCAAATAAAGTAACAATTCGTGTTTATTCAATTCGAGTTTATAACAAAGAGAGAAATACAACTTTAAGTATCCTCCATAAGAATTATAGCATGTGCTTCTTCGCCCGTAATGACTAGCTGGTCTTGACGTTGTCTACCGTGGTGACTCGTTCACGTTGCAGTTTCGTAACACATTCGTTCATTAACGGAACGGTTGGTGTAAAAGTGTTATATTGACGGTAATATGACCCGCGGCAGGCTGCCTATACGTGTCCTACATAGCGGACATATCAGAGGCAATCTGATAGGAGTTTCTACTTCATTACCGTCAGGTAGAAGTACCTTATTGAACAGATCGGTGCCTACAAAGTTTTCGGCACAATCTCGGCACATAGTTATGTGACCGCAAGGAACACACAGTCGGGACGGGCGATTGGTGAAACAAGCGCAGCACTTGAAAACTGCGTCTGAAGGGACACAATCCTCTCAGGTGCCCTCGAGACACTGACGAAGCTCCAACTTTTGTTTCTCAATGATTTCATTCGCTGGAAAGCTGTTTTCTCCTTCCATTTCATGAAATGGATGTTGCAGGTCCACATCCATATGTTCATCGCTGTTCCCCAATACATCAACATCTATAATCGATTCTTCACGTTCTATTTCACAAAATGGATAGTGCAGTTCTATATCCATCGGTTCAGCGATGTTCTCGAACTCGTCGATATCCATACTCGTACCTGCTCCGTCTATTTCACAGCTCCTAATGCCTGTTGTCACTACCTCTCTTACTATATATACTCTTTGGTAAGTCGAGTTAAGGTTCTCGACCCTGATCAAATTGGAACATGACGACCAAGTGAGCAAAGGTAAGGTGTGTATCGGGACTCCTAAAGGACGTCTTACAGACCTAGTCACGTTGCACGTGGCGGGCGTGGCAGGATGTATAAAACAACAGGAGTAGGAGGATTTGGTGACTTCTGCGGACCTCCGCCTACCCACCACCCTCCCTCCGCCGACCTTCCGCCGGATGGATCCTCACTTCTGCCTCTAACGGGATGGTTTTCTGTTGGCCATGTTCTTTGCACGTGTGTTCTTTGACAGTTGCAACCACGTGTTTCCCTCGGGATGGAAAAATTGTTTAATGGAAATATAAATAGATAAAAACCAAATAAAGTAACAATTCGTGTTTATTCAATTCGAGTTTATAACAAAGAGAGAAATACAACTTTAATTATCCTCCATAAGAATTATAGCATGTGCTTCTTCGCCCGTAATGACTAGCTGGTCTTGACGTTGTCTACCGTGGTGACTCGGCCACGTTGCAGTTTCGTGACACATTCGTTCATTAACGGAACGGTTGGTGTAAAAGTGTTATATTGCCGGTAATATGACCCGCGGCAGGCTGCCTATACGTGTCCTACATAGCGGACATATCAGAGGCAATCTGATGGGAGTTTCTACTTCATTACCGTCAGGTAGAAGTACCTTATGGAACAGATCGGTGTCTACAAAGTTTTCGGCACAATCTCGGCACATAGTTATGTGACCGCAAGGAACACCCAGTTGGGACGGGCGATCGGTTAAACAAGCGCAGCACTTGAAAACTGCGTCTGACGGGACACAATCCTCTCGGGTGCCCTCGAGACACTGACGAAGCTCCAACTTTTGTTTCTCAATGTTTTCATTCGCTGGAAAAATGTTTTCTCCTTCCATTTCACGAAATGCAGTTCTATATCCATCGGTTCAGCGATGTTCTCGAACTCGTCGATATCCATACTCGTACCTGCTCCGTCCATTTCACAGCTCCTAATGCCTGTTATCACTACCTCTCTTACTATATATACTCTTTGGTAAGTCGAGTTAAGGTTCTCGACCCTGATCAAATTGGAACATGACGACCAAGTGAGCAAAGGTAAGGTGTGTATCGGGACTGCTAAAGGACGTCTTACAGACCTAGTAACATTTTACGTGGCGGGCGTGGCAGGATGTATAAAATAACAGGAGTAGGAGGATTTGGTGACTTCTGTGCACCTCCGCCTACCCACCACCCTCCCTCCGCCGACCTTCCGCCGGATGGATGCTCACTTCTGCCTCTAACGGGATGGTTTTCTGTTGGCCATGTTCTTTGCACGTGTGTTCTTTGACAGTTGCAACCACGTGTTTCCCTCGGGATGGAAAAATTGTTTAATGGAAATATAAATAGATAAAAACCAAATAAAGTAACAATTCGTGTTTATTCAATTCGAGTTTATAACAAAGAGAGAAATACAACTTTAATTATCCTCCATAAGAATTATAGCATGTGCTTCTTAGCCCGTAATGACTAGCTGGTCTTGACGTTGTCCACCGTGGTGACTCATTCACGTTGCAGTTTCGTAACACATTCGTTCATTAACGGAACGGTTGGTGTAAAAGTGTTATATTGCCGGTAATATGACCCACGGCAGGCTGCCTATACGTGTCCTACATAGCGGACATATCAGAGACAATCTGATGGGAGTTTCTACTTCATTACCGTCAGGTAGAAGTACCTTATGGAACAGATCGGTGTCTACAAAGTTTTCGGCACAATCTCGGCACATAGTTATGTGACCGCAAGGAACACACAGTCGGAACGGGCGATTGGTGAAACAAGCGCAGCACTTGAAAACTGCGTCTGACGGGACACAATCATGCCCTCGAGACACTGACGAAGCTCCAACTTTTGTTTCTCAATGTTTTCATTCGCTGGAAAAATGTTTTCTCCTTCCATTTCACGAAATGCAGTTCTATATCCATCGGTTCAGCGATGTTCTCGAACTCGTCGATATCCATACCCGTACCTGCTCCGTCCATTTCACAGCTCCTAATGCCTGTTGTCACCACCTCTCTTACTATATATACTCTTTGGTAAGTCGAGTTAAGGTTCTCGACCCTGATCAAATTGGAACATGGCGACCAAGTGAGCAAAGGTAAGGTGTGTATCGGGACTGTTAAAGGACGTCTTAAAGGCCTAGTCACATTGCACGTGGCGGGCGTGGCAGGATGTATAAAACAACCGGAAAACTAGCCACGTCTTAATTACATTTCCGTGATTGCAACGATGCTATATAGGCCACAAACATCGGTAGAATTTATAAATATGTCATTTTCAATGGTCCAAAGACGTCGGTAACGAAGAGTTTGTGGAGATCACCCTGATTGCGGAGCATTGGGAGAGAATGAGAGCAATTTCAACTATGTCTGAGGACGAACCAAGAAAATCACTTCAATGAGATAAAGGCGATCATATCATACGTTACCCATCCGACGATGCTTCCAGAGTAGTGGCCGGAGATATCTTGGCGGATGGAATATCTCGCTGCGCTGAATGCTGAGATCAAGAGAATAGGTCTATCAACAGAGATTTATGCAATATTTGTTTAAATTTAATGTTTTAAAGACATGTGACAAACGGCCTTTTTTAAGGCCACTAGATTTTTCAATTGATTGACAGTCAGCAACCGCCAAATTCATTTTCAAACCACTCCCACGACTTCTAACAGTTTCGGAACGGATATAAATCCACCCGTTTTCACATTACCCCACATCCGATGACGTATGTCTTTCGTCACACCAAAAGATTTTACAGCCATGTAACAAACGGCCTTTTTAAAGGCCACCAGTTTTTTCAATCGTTTGACACTCAGCAACCACCAAATTCATTTTCAAACCTCTCACACGACTTCTAACAGTTTCGGAATGAATATAAATCCACCCGTTTTCACATTACCTTACATACGATGACGTATGTGTATCATCACACCATTACGTCATCACCTTGACGTCATCACACCCTCTCGTCACTCACGTCACTCAAACGTCACTTCTGATTAAAAACCGCTGAATTTACAGTTGTCCCAGCTCTCCCATTTTGCCTCTACTCAATTGGAAAGTTTCACTTCAAAAAACGTAGGATTCGTGCATTAAATATATTGAATGTTAACATTCTTATGATTAATATAACATTTAAACGGGTTCGCACGCAGCACGCGGACGCTAGGAAAGCGAATTTTCGCATTAAACGCTCAAAAGATTAAAATACAGTAACTGGTTAATAAAACCCTGTGTATTTTTTGGGGTATAGAAAACATTTGATTTGTTGCAGTCCTGGTACACCTGGCTCTAGTTAAACGCAACATTGGCATGACAATGTTGTGCATTATAAGGTTAGAGGATGTTTCTTCAAGTCAAAAGTTGGTATGGGGGTATTGGGGATGATAAAACGGCATCAATATGTGAAAAACAGCATTTTCTAATGTAAAATCCCCACAAGTCAGCTTCAACGGCACTGCGGCTGTCTGCACTGTGTTTAGCCAGTTTACATTTTCTTATATTTGTGCTAGAACGATGAGGGAGGACTTATAGTTTTTTCACATTTATAAGCATCAACTTTAAATATGGGACTCGTCCAACCCTTTTAGGGACCAATACGGAAAGGGGAGGTGGTCGAGAGAGTAGTTATAAGAAGGAGAGGTTGAAGGAGGAGGGGTGTGGGTGTAAGTGGAATGGGCAAGAGGGATGGTTGGTGCCGGGTACGTGCGTGTCATGGCGGCCGATGAAGGGTTCGGTGCCGTATTAATGTGTTTGTTATAAAATTTAAGGGTTGGCGGTGTATTCGTTAACTAGTACAGGACAATTAGAGTTTAACCTGGATCAAATTAGTTAAAGTATGAAACCTCCTAGGATGTGTTCCTGACATATCCCTCATCGTTTCCTGAAAGTTCCCAAAAATTCCCATCTTGGGAAAATCCACCATCTTGGGAAATGGCGAGAAAAGTATATAATTATGTAACCTTTTGCTTAAAACAGGATTATTTAATAACTAAACCATTTGGTATAACCTTGTACATTTCGAAATGATCAATGTGAAAATATCTACACAAAAATATTATATTAAGTAGTGATATTTTGTATTTAACGGTATTAATTGTAATTCAAAGTTGATTATTCAGTTTTAAAATATGACATTTTTCTATTCTTTCGAATTTCCCGCGATCAGTACTCAAAATAGACAAATTTTACCTCTCAACAAAGTTGAAGACAGTTAAATTTCGCACAATATTAATATATAATACATGAGATTTGGCCAAAATTAACGTCAACACCAAGCGCCAAAATTTATTAATTTACTCAGCGTAAACAACAACTCAGAGTGGAAGAACAAAAACTTACCATTCCATCATAGGTTTTTACCACTATGATTTTGTGCTTAAGAACATCCACAACCAACTGAAATTGTTGAAGTAATAGAGGCAATATGTTTTTAAATATTTAAAATATCAAAACTAAGTTAAAATCCACGATATTGGAAAAAGGCGGAAAGAAATCGAATAATGCTTGTTTCCAATAAACCTTTTTCAATAGCTATACCATTTAGAAATCGGAAAAATAGCATAATTTACTCTACACAAAAATACCATATTTTGTGTTGATATTTCGTTAATTTAGTTTAAATTAACAAAAAATAGGCCTAATAACAATAATTAAACTTAATTATTTTATCATCTAGAAAGTTATTGTTTTTTGAAGAGCCTTAACAAAAGCCAATTTTGTTGTTTTGTATTTTATCGAAATAAAACTTTAAGTCTAAACGAAATACTCACACATTTTATTTATAACTTACTGCTTACAACTTAAGTGTAACAAAATTATTAATAATTTTTAGAAACTTTTTTGGACTTATTTACTTATTAGTGGACTTATTTACATATTAGTTGACTTATTTACTAATGTGATATCAACCGTGTATGTCAGTCGATGAGCGTGGATTTTTGCGGCAGCAAAACTCACACGAACTCCCAACTTCGAGTGGTGTGCCCCCTGGGTTCCATTCTTGGCCCACTTCGTTTCTTATTTTTATGTAGTCTTTCTGTATACATAGAATCGACCAGAGTTTTCCTTTACGGCGACGACACATCTCTTTCATTGTCCAGCCCTACTGTGGAGTCTCTTGAACAAATAACGTCTGGTCTGCCTGGAGGGATATTTATTTATTTTTCATTTGATTAAATTAACAAGGAAGTTGATTTAATTTAATAATTTGATGCAGTGTATGCACATTTTAGCTTGTAAGCATCTTTAAGTAAATTTGTTGCATTATCATTTTGTTTGACATTTTCAATGCATAAGTCTTTTGGTTAATAAATGGGTTATTGAGTTATTATTTAGTTATTCTTATTCTTCATAAGTATAACATAATGGCTGCTGAGTACGCAGGTTTGCTGCCATAGGGACCACAAAATATGGGTTCTGTATGCATACATCAATAAACCCCAACCATATGAAGCCACACATCAAGTTTCATACGTGCAATAATAAGCGAGATACTGTATAACATTTTACTTATTCTCCATAAGATTAACATTGGAAAAAAGTACTGCGTTTAGCACTTTCAATATCTCAGTAATCGATTGACATAGAGCAATAACTCAACATACAAAATTGTTTGATTTTGAATGACAAATTTAATGTTGCAAACAAAAGTTTGGGTTTAAAAATAATTATAAGTAAAAATTTCAAACAAAACAACTTTTGGGGTGCAAAGTCCCCTTAAAAATGTTGTGACCTGTCTAGTTTTTGAATTAATGAAAATAGACACTACCTTACCTGTGTATACTGAATTTCATTAAGACCAGGCTTCTTTTTCGAAAGTTTGCGTGGCTATTGACGCCAATACTGTATGTGTGTGTGCCAATAAGATTTGAGTGTTTAAAAACTAAATTAGAAACTATTCATCTATAATTTGACATTTTGAAGTGTTATTTATTTAGTTAACCTTAATTAACTTGATAAATCGTCGTACCAAATTTAACTTTTAAATTTGTAAGCCGTGTTTATAAATTATATCTTTGATATGGAAATTTAGCCAATTAATCAATAATCTTTAAATATCTGGAAAACCACTATTTTTAATTTCGTACAAAATTTAAATAAAAAAGGTTTTTGTTTAAAAAGACATTTTGAACAAAACCAACTCAATGAAATTGGATATATATTAATCAAGTTATCACAGATTTTATAAATTCTGTAAGACTAAATTACTTACGTATTCATCAAATTCAGCTGACTGACGGTGCGTAAGTAATCTAGTCTTAGATAATATCTACAGCTCAGGGGCTAAAAACCATGGATAATTATTTATAAATTCAATGGCAGCCATCTTTAATAGCCGCCATTTTAGTGTCCTGCATTGATTTTTAAGCGGCTCCCTATCTGAAACCTTTTGGTATCACCTATGACCATAGAAAGTACCATATCTCAATCAAAAAGTGCAGCTTTTTTCGTGTACCCGACATACTAATAACTTAAAAATCAACAACACTATTTTTAGCGAATTTCCCCTAAGAAGCTATTACCGTAGTCGGCATGGTAAAACCTAGGCCCGGGACCATGATAACTTTTCGTTTTGAGGTCCCCAGACCCCAAAAACACCATTCGTTCGAAACTGTATATATATATATATATATATATATATATATATATATATATATATATATATATTCAAATTGAAGTTCACAAATTAGGGCTACTTTTATTATAAAAATTAAATAAAAACAATAACCAGAGTACCCTCTTTTTTGAAACATTTTGTATTACTGACACGTGTTTCGACACTTAGGTATGGATGTTCTCGAATATGAAACGAAAGGAGAAAAAATGAACACGAAAGAAGAGCTCCACATTTATATGAACTCTAAAGCCGATAAAGACATCCTTAATAAAATGAAAATACAACAACTAAATCCTATATATGAAAAAATAAGAGAAATTAGAAACAATGACAACAAATATAAAATAGAACCAACTTAACCCAATAAGCTTGAATGAAAAGTTTCTACATCTGTTTATTTTCATATGTTAAGATTTAATTATTTATTTTGGCTAATAATTTTTAGGTTATTTTACTTGTAAACTGTGAACATGATTTAAGTGTCGAAACACGTGTCAGTAATACAAAATGTTTCAAAAAAGAGGGTACTCTGGTTATTGTTTTTATTTAATTTATATATATATATATATATATCGCACCCACGGACATATATATATATATATATATATATATATATATATATATATATATATATATATATATATATATATATATATATATGTCCGTGGGTGCGATAACTCTCGTAAAAATGGTCCGATTTAAATGAAATTTGGTACAAACATGTAAAGCAGCATTTATGACTTTAAGTACGAAAACCAGACAGATTGCCCCATCCAAAGTGGTATTTTGGGGGGTTTTGTACCCCAAAAATGGTTTTTTTGAAGTTTTTACATGTAATATTTTAAAAAGTATAATTTTAGTTTCACCATTAAATTCAGCTTAAAAAAACACACAATTTGGTGTTTTGATCAAATCTCTATGTCAAATGGTTACATAGATATTGAAAGTGCTAAACACAGTACGTTGTCCAATGTTATTCTTATGGAGAATAAGAACAATTGTATATCTCGCTTATTTATGAACTGATACTAATGAAACTTGGTATACGGCTTCATCTGGTTGTGTCTATTGTTATTTGCACAAAACAGCAATTTTTACAGATTATTCCCATAGCAGCAAACCTGCGTACTCAGCCCTTATGTTATTCTTATGGAGAATAAGTAAAATGTAATGCCTCCCTTAGTTATGAACATAATTTAATAAAACTTGGTATGTGGCTTCACCTTGTTGAGTTATATCAATATTTATAAAAACAACCATTTTTTGTGTTTCTTGTTGCAGCAAACCTGCGTACTCATCCCCCATGTTATTCTTATAGAGAAAATCAAAATGGTATATATTGCTTATTTATGATTGTATATTGATGAAACTTGGGATGTGGTTTCACCTATGTGATTTATACTGATATTTGCATGAAAACCCATATATTGTGTGCCTTGTTGCAGCAAACCTACATACTCATCCCCAATGTTATGCTTATGGAGAATAATTAAAATTGTATATATCGCTTATTTGTGAATATATGTTTATAAAACTTACTATTCAGCTTTATGTGGTATTAAGATATTATTATGCATTGGAAATTCGCTGAGTACGCAGGTTTGCTGCGACGGGGGTATTTTATTATTATTGCAGTATCAATAACGCATATCATGTTTAAAAAATGAACCATCTCATTTTAAAAACTATTATGAATTTAATTTTAATTTGTAGTATTTATATTTAATATGTACTTTTATTTTTAGCGAATTTCCCCTATAGGGAAGAAGCTATTACCGTAGTCGGCATGGTAAGACCTAGGCCCGGGACCATGATAACTTTTCGTTTTGAGGTCCCCAGACCCCAAAAACACCATTCGTTCGAAACGAACGAATATATATATATATATGTGTGTGTGTCCGTGGGTGCGATAACTCTCATAAAAAGGTCAGATTTCGATTAAATTTGGTAGAAACGTGTAAAGCAGCATTTATGACTTTAAGTTCGAAAACTAGACAGATCGACCTATCCGAAGGGGTATTTTGGGGGGGTTTTGGACCCCAAAAATGTTTTTTTTTTAGTTTTTTACATATAATATTTGAAAAAGTTAAATTTTATTCTTTTTTATTGTAATCAGCTTAAAAATACGCACAATTTAATCATTGTTCTACGTCAATAGGTTACCGAGATATTGAAAGTGCTAAACACAGTACGTTGTCCAATGTTATTCTGAAGGAGGATAAGAAAAATTGCCTGATTATTTATCAACTTATCCAGGCAAAACTTGGTATATTGCTTCATTTCATTGTGGTCTATTGATATTTGCACAAAAACCCATTTTTTGGCCGATAGTTCCCGTAGCAGCAAACCTGCATACTCAGCCCCATGTTATTCTTATGGAGAATAAGTAACGTGTTATCTTGTTTAATTATGAACATAAATTAATAGAACTTGGCTTTACCTAGTTGAGTTATATTGATATTTGTATAAAAACCCATTTTTAGTGTTCCTTATTTCAGCAAACCTGCATACTCAGCAGCCATGTTATTCTTATGGAGAATAATTAAAATGTCATAAATTGTTTATTTATGAATGTATATTGATGAAACTTGGTATGTGGCTTTATGTGGTATTGAGACAAATTTATATGCATTGGAAATTCGCTGAGTATGCAGGTGTGCTGCTACGGGGGTATTATATTATTACTAATGTTGTGACAGCTTAGTATTAAATTAAGTACCAGTTTCTGACTGTTAACTAATCTTAATGATGATAAATCCCCATTGAACTCTAACTTTGTTATTAAGTATTTCACTTTTTTTGTTAAATAATTATCTTTTATTTAATAGAGTTACTATTACAAAATGCTGATGTCCCAGTGGCATCTTCAATGACAGAAACGTCAATGTGAAAAGATGAAATGCCAAAGAAGAAATAAAAAATATTACTATATATGTAAATAAGTCCAAAAAAGTTTGTACAAATTATTAATAATTTTATGACACTTAAGTTGTAAGCAGTAAGTTATAAATAAAATCTGTGAGTATTTAGTTAATTTAAACTAAATTAACGAAATATCAACACAAAATATGGTATTTTTGTGTAGAGTAAATTATGCTATTTTTCCATAACTGGCCTGTACCCCGATCTGCCCAACTATTGTTTGCCTATCCTTACCTGCGCGTGCGAGAGTCAAGCTTCTGCTACATGCCTTCTCTAAACGGCCAAACTATGCGCACGTTTGGAGAAACAGAGACCCCCAAGAGAAAGTTTTCAGTCAAATATCAATGGGGCATAACCGAATTAATCCTCATACCAAGTTGCATTAAAATTTCAAATAATAACGCATTATTTGTATTTATAACATCGGGCAACGATCGTGTTTAAAAATGGTATTATCTCTGCAATCGATTGATGTATTTGAATGTTTTTCAAACTGATCCCAAAAATAAAATGCTAATTAAAATGTTAGTAAAATAAATGCTATGCAAAAAATAACCCCATATTTAGTTTGTGCGATTTGTTTGATTTTCGAACTTAAAGTTCGAAAATTAAACATACCCCCTAAAGAAGGTGTTCTTTCTATATTGTGGAAATTTGCTATAAGGGAGTTTTTTTTAGGTACGTCGGTCTTTAGGTCTTGCAAAAGGGTTATTATGAGCTGTTTGCCCTGCTTAGTTCGAAAGCCAATGTGTAATCATATGATTGCTAAACTTATCTTAATTTGGTCATATAAGCTGTAACCTTGCACATTGCACGGCGCCTCCACGTTGCAATGAAGATCCGTAAAGGTCAGCGAGGAAGGTTGACGATGGAAACATTATATCCGGGAACCTGGGACTCGGTACCGCCATCGCCGTCGCGTTGTGCAACCTCTGTGGAGGTCGAGCGTGCGGTCTAGGCGTTCTAGGCAGGTAGTTTCACACCGGGCAGTCGGGCAGACGGGTTACGACTTTACCTGCTGTTGTTACCGGGCAGTGTACCAAATGAAGATATGGTAGAATCAGAAATAAAAATAACCAGTGATAGCTTTGCAGACCATGGTAGTAGTGCAATAAATAATTAACATCCTGTTACGCTCTCCCCCATCACTTGTCACCCAACATGTTAGTCACCCATTTCGTGCAACGTTAGAAGATACCTCTGACTTATTGTTCTCTGTGGATGATTTCAGTGGCGTGATCAACGCGTAGAAAACAAAAACGCTCTTACGTCCTTAACCCGCCCAAGGCATTTTAAAAGCTTACGCTCTCGGCTCTCTTCATAACGTTACAAAACACCTCAGTAGGTTTTCTCCACGGTTTACAAAGGTTAAAACCCCCTAACCCTCCAAAGTAAATCTACCGACTTCTGTTACTAGTTTGGGAGAGAATGCGAATTCACTAACGATAAAAAATATACAAAAGATTAAACTAAATGTATTTTCATCTTAAACTAATTCTCTAAATTTTCATCTATAGGCTACATTGCTTCATTTATAATATAATCGCTACTTTCCCTGTGATCGCTTAAGGTATTTACAAATCTATTAGGCCTAGTTGGGATTGTGCTATTTTGATACCCGCCGGCTATCTGTTGTATATCGGACACAGTTGGAGGCCCGTAGGCGTGATTTCCGGAGGTGACCTTGACCGGCTGGCACGGCCCGACACCGTGGTCCCGGGAATCCCCTGCACTCCTCGCATGCCGTCAACAAACATCTGACTGCGGCAAACCCAGATTGACGGCAATTTCCTTACAATTATGCACCAAAAATACGTAATGGCGGAGCGGGACGAATCACTTGGTAAACTCATTATGCGATCGAGAAACATGTAAAAGTTGATTTATTCCCTCTTTTCACTCGGTGCGGTAGCCAACTACATTCCGTTATCTGTCAACAGCATTTAAGGCACTAAGTATGGATGGCCCAAAGTTAAAAATGTTACTGAATAATTACAAAATCCCCGTCGCAGCAAAACCTGCGTACTCAGCGAATTTCCAATGCGTTTATATGTGTGTCTCACTACTAAATAGAGCCACTTACCAACTTTCACAAAAATACATTCATAAATGAGTGATATATAGCATTTTATTTATTCTCCATAAGAATAACATTAGGGCTGAGTACGCAAATTTGCTCACACTAGTAAGGTAAGAAATGTGTATTTGTGCAATTATCAATATAGGCCTAACTCAACTAGATGAAGGCACATACAAAGTTTCATCAATATACATTCATAAATAATCGAGATATCAAATTTAATTTATCCTCCATAAGGATAACATTGGACAACGTACTGTGTTTAGCACTTTGAATTTCTTTGCAAAGGTTGGACGTAGAATCACAATTTAAACTCCAAAATAATTGTTTTTAAGAGCTGAACAGATTAGTAAAAACAATTGTGCAGTTTTTAGTAAAATTAACTAAGGATAAGCTAAAAACATTTTTCCCATAATATTAACATAGGAAGTTTTAAGAATACTTTTTTGGATTTTATCCGCAACAACTGGACCTAGGTTAAATTATTATAACCTAGATACTAAATTATTTGTTTTTTAAACTCTATAAAATTGCTAAAACTAAAATTGAGTGTTTTTAGCGAATTTCCCCTATAGGGAAGAAGCAATTACCGTAGTCGGCATGGTAAGAACTAGGCCCGGGACCATGATAACTTTTCGTTTTGAGGTCCCCAGACCCCAAAAACACCATTCCTTCAAAACTATATATATATATATATATATATATATATAGTTTTGATTTATATATATATCAAATATATATATAGTTATAGTATAATACTGTAGCCTAATTGCTGGACAAACGATTAGTGCGAATCTATAGCTAGGACATGGACGCGCGTATTAAATGCTATGTCTAAAACTTTGTTGAAAGAATTCCAAACATTATAACTTGCCTTCTTTGAGAATAATATTTCCTTGTTTTCGCTACTTCTTGCACCTTTGACTATTCCGTTTACGCAACATTAGACAACATTGGTTTGGACTGTTTTAACATAAAATGTGCATTTCATGCGATATTAGCCCGCTGTTAAATAAAAGACAAACAATTAATCTGAACAATAATTAGTTTATTTGTTTCTCATGATTCTACAGAAATCGTTAACAGTACTTGTATTTAAACATTAATGCTTTGTACTTTTTAAGACTGTTATGGTCATCGGTTGCGGAATGTCATTAATTTTGTTGGTTTACACTTTCTTTCAATAAAAATAACTTACTCTAAACATTTTTCCTTAAATACTACATCAATTCCATAGCCCGCCCACGAACAGTTCCTCAAACCACGTGACCGTACCCGGCGCAGGCAGCGTGAAAGCCATCACTACCCGTGATCTACCGGAAATCCATCCGCTGCGCCGGAAACGGCACCTCACAAAGAGGTGAAAGTGGCTACATAGAGTTCAGAACTCAGAACACGGCCCGCGACACGACACGACTCGCCCGGACATTACATCTGCCGAGGCGAGTTACTCAGTGGACAGCCTCCGCAGGCTTCTGGTAGTACAACAATGGAGTTCGGATTATCCGAATGATAACTATTTTCTCCAAGAGCCCCGGGGTAGCGTCGCGCAATGTTGGACCAAGTTGAAGAACTTCTTTTAAATATTATTTTATTTTATTGTTTACTATTATCAGAATTCAATTAGGAAATAGCATTAATTTCTTAAATGTGGCATTCGGTTGTTAAAAAAATCATAAAATAAATCCCTGAGGTTTAAAATTCGCAAATTAATGCAATGTTTTTAAAATCACTCATTTATCCGGGCTTATGTTTTTATTTTCGTGGTTCCTATAGGGGGTTTCCTTTACACACAAACTCCCTCTGAAATTGCATATGCAAACTACATGCTTTACTCATGCCCATCCCTCCTCCCCCAATGTGCAATATGCCAAGAGACACACATATTCTGATATAGTGGACTTTTCCTATACTAAACTTCTGAGGCTCTGAGACAATTTTCATAGTTGTACATACACAGCAGGAAAAACATATAATAAAAATAACAACGAAATTATTTTGTTACAAATAAATAAACCCCGTCGGATAATATGTCTGCAAGTCTTGTCTTATGTGTCGCTGACATGAGCCTTATGCCTTATGAGCGGCATCTCGAGTAGACTACTGATCATAGTATATTACCATGGAGGAATCATTTATAATGCTTCCGTGATTATGACTAAACTATCGATATACGTTGAATTCAGAAAACCTGTCTTTGTGAACCTAGTCGCCCCTGAATATTCCAGGCAAAAGTAAATGAGATTTAGCGTAGTAAGCGTTTAGTTATCAAGATTTAATTTGCGATATTGCTCACGAAGCTATTCAGCCATTCACATGGTTCGCATTCCCTGTTTTGAGATCTGGAGCCAATGCCGCACTCCGGAGTACAGTGTGGTCTCGCTAGAATGCTACAAAACTTACAAGCTTCGCTATCGAGGGCGAATTCGCTTCCATGTAGATATGCAAGATCCATAGAGTGACATGAATGATAGATTTGATAGTTTATTTAATCATTTTGGTGAATTTAGTTCAGACTAAATCGCTCAGCAACGTTTTAGTTTTAAAGGGAGCGTCAGGCGAATCCGCCCCGATTGCTCGCTCTCCGTTTGAAAGAATTCGCTTCGGGATTTCAGCTCTTAACGAACAACTCACTGTGGATTTTTAAAAGGGAATTAAATAAATAGCTTGATTATACCTAGCTGTGAGGAACAAACATTCACATCTATAACGTCATGTTGTCATAAAGTATTAAATCGGACAAGTTCTAACTTGGCCCCTCAGTCTTCATCGGGAAAACTTGAACAGTTTTTATCAATCTGACAACTCGTACAGAGAATCGCCCTTCCCTTCATTCAAGTTCTCGAAAGATTGCAAAATCTGGCAATTGGGGCAATGTTAAAAAGAGTGAAAACATGTTTTTCAACAAAACTGTATTTAATTGAGATTATGCATTTTTTATGGATTACGTAGTAAATGTTATGTAATTATTGAACTTTTTCTTAAGATGTACAGTATTTAAAACGTTACTCTACCAAATGTCATTACACCTTTCATTCGCGACACTCCCCGCACAGGTGAGCATCGCTTTCGCGACGGCTGGGCGCGGCGATATCGCCCGTGTGGCGCGGGCGGGAGTCATCGGCAACACTGTAGGCGACTCGCCTGCACCGCGCGGCAACAATGTAGGCGGGTAGAGCGGGCGGGACAGTATTGAGCGGCTGGGACCCGATACTGGCGAGCGTGGCGCGTCCACTGCCGCTACTGTCCACTACACTCTCCACTCTCCTGCTGGCCCTCGCCATGTGCAAGATGGATGTGACCAAGCTGATCGCCCTGGTCCGCGACCGCCCGCCCATCTGGGACCAGAAGGACTACAACTACAAGAACCGCGACGTGGTCAAGCTCCTGTGGGACGAGGTGGCCGCCGCACTAGACCGCCCTCGTGAGTAGCCAACACTAGTTGTCGACGGGATGGTTGCTGGTTTATTAATTATTGACAATAGAGACTTAAAAAAGGAACTATTATCAACAGTTTTACTTTAAACCCCCTTTATGCCGTAAGTTTAAATCGTATTGTTTAAAATCATGTTGATGAGTTTAAACCAACTTTCTTCCGGAAGCGGAACTTTTCTTTACAGCTTCCACTAGAATAATTAATTGCTTAACTCGATTTTTATCAAAGTACATTATGCAGATGCGGAAATATCAAACATCGTTTCAACCTGAGAACGTAGCTCGTATTATTGAAGAGATGAGGTGTTTCTTATCTTTACAATAAGTCGGGAAAAAGACGTCGCTTTAATAACCTGTTTGACTCTTCCAGTGGCGTTGCCATGGGAACGTTAAGTTGTTAGACTTTGTTGACGGCTGTCAGCTGATTATAAACACCCGCGCTAATTCCTCCGCCTACGATGAGCGCCATATCGAATATTAGTTTGTTTACTTTTAGCGAATTTCCCCTATAGGGAAGAAGCTATTACCGTAGTCGGCATGGTAAGACCTAGGCCCGGGACCATGATAACTTTTCGTTTTGAGGTCCCCAGACCCCAAAAACACCATTCGTTCGATACTGTATATATATATATATATATATATATATATATATATATATATATGTGTGTGTCCGTGAGCACGATAACTCTCGTAAAAATGATCCGATTTTGACGAAATTTGGTATAAATATGTAAAGCAGCATTTATGACTTTAAGTTCGAAAACCAGACAGATCGACCTATCCGAAGGGGTATTTTGGGGGGGTTTTGTACCCCAAAAATGGGTTTTTTGAATTTTTTACATATAATTTTTGAAAAAGTCAAATTTTAGTTTTGACCATTCGATTTAGCTTAAAAAAACACACAATTTGGTATTTCGATCATTCCTCTACGTCAATTGGTTACCGAGATATTGAAAGTGCTAAACACAGTACGTTGTCTAATGTTATTCTTATGGAGGAAAAGAAAATTTTTTTATCTCGCTTATTTATGAACGTATACTGACGAAACTTGGTATACAGCTTCATCTCGTTGAGGTCTATTGATATTTGCTCCAAAAAATTGTTTTTGCATAATTCTCCCGTAGCAGCAAACCTGCGTACTCAGCCCCCATGTTATTCTTAAGGATAATAATTAAATGCTCTGTCTCCCTTAATTATGAACATAAATGAATAAAAACTGGTATACGACTTCACCTAGTTGAGTTATATTGACATTAGCATAAAAACCCATTTTTTGTGTTCCTTGTTGCAGCAAACCTGCGTACTCAGCCCCAATGTTATTCTTATGGAGATTAATTAAAATTGTATATATAGCTTATTTGTGAATATATTTTTATGAAACTTGGTAAGTGGCTTTATGTAGTATTAAGACATTTATATCTTCATTGGAAATTCGCTGAGTATGCAGGTTTGCTGCGACGGGGGTATATATATATATATATATATAAATATATGTGTCCGTGAGCACGATAACTCTTGTAAAAATTATCCGATTTTGATGAAATTTGGTATAAACGTGTAAACCAACATTTATGACTTTAAGTTCGAAAACCAGCCAGATCACTTTATCCGAAGGGGTATTTTGGGGGGGTTTTGTACCCCAAAAATGGGTTTTTTGAATTTTTTACATATAATTTTGGAAAAGGTCAAATTTTAGTTTTCACCAATGGATTTAGCTTAAAAAAACACACAATTTGGTATTTTGATCATTTCTCTACGTCAATTGGTTACCGAGATATTGAAAGTGCTAAACACAGTACGTTGTCTAATGTTATTCTTATGGAGGAAAAGAAAAATTTTATATCTCGCTTATTTATGAACGTATACTGACAAAACTTGGTATACGGCTTCATCTGGTTGTGGACCATTGATATTTGCTCAAAAAAACAATTTTTTGCCAAAGGCTCCCGTAGCAGCAAACCTGCGAACTCAGCCCCATGTTATTCTTACGGAGAATAAGTAACGTGTTATCTCCCTTAATTATAAAAATAAATTAATGAAATTTGGTATGTGGCTTTACCTAAATGAGTTATATTGATATTTGTATAAAACTCCATTTTTTGTTTTCCTTCCTTCAGCAAACCTGCATACTCAGCCGCCATGTTATTCTTATGGAGAATAATTAAAATGTCACAAATCGTTTATTTATGAATGTATATTGATGAAACTTGGTATGTAGCTTTATGTGGTATTAAGATACATATATATGCATTGGAAATTCGCTGAGTACGCAGGTTTGCTGCTACGGGGGTATTTACTTTCCCCCTCTATACATAGTATATGGAGAAAGTATTGTTTTCGTCAAAATTTTCGAATTTGAGTTGTTAGTGGAAATATTCGTTTTGGTGCTCCCTGAACCCAAAAAAGTGGTTTTTACGTGATGTCTGTGTGTGTGTGTGTGTGTGTGTGTGTGTGTGTGTGTGTGTGTGTGTGTGCGTGTGTGTGTGCGTGTGCGTGTGTGTGTGTGTGTGTGTGTGTGTGTGTGTGTGTGTGTGTGTGTGTGTGTGTGTGTGTGTGTGTGTGTGTGTGTGTGTGTGTGTCTGTGTGGATGTGTACAGAGCTAGAGCCCTAACCAATGGGGCGATTTTCATGAAATTTGGTATGGAGGTACTAATCCACGATATCTCCAGGCGTTTTTTTCATTTTTTTGAATTTTTTATTTTTAAGGGTAATTATCCCCCAAAAACCGCCAAAAAACATGAAAAATCAAAATTTCTCAAAAACGGCTCTAACGATTTTGATTAAACTTTAGTCGTTTGTAGAACTTTAGTTTTCCAACAAAATGACACCACCCGCATACCTATAAAAATTCGGGTTCAGAAATTACAGGACTTAAAACGTCCAAAATTCAGTTTTTTGGATTTTTCATAAAAATAGATAAATATAAAAAAATATAACTATTCACCATTAAAAAGAGCTAAAATAAACTAAATAATTTAGGATTTTGAATTACTATTCTACGATTGCTGGTTTCGGAGAAAATTGAAATTTTCATTTTGCGGTAAACGCAGTACGTTGTCCAATGTTATTCTTATGGGGAATACAAAAATTACTATTTCTCCCTTATTTACTGATCAATTTCATTCAAACTTGATATGCTTGTCAATTTAGCATTGACCAACAGAGTTAATTCGAAATATGTTGCCCCTTAATATCCCTGGGGGCATTTCCCCTCTTAAAACCACGAGTGTAGCAATGGATCCTGTAGTGTCTCCAAAGCAGGGATTTGGGTGGATGTTTTTTAAAACAACTTGTTTACAAGATTTTCTGTACATTCGACCGTGCTTTTTATTCTAAATTTAGTAAATAAAAAGTAATTTATTCATTAAAGTTGGGCTAAAAGGGAGAAAGTATGTGTCAGC
Organism: Allygus modestus; assembly: GCA_963675035.1. Classification (NCBI taxonomy): domain Eukaryota; kingdom Metazoa; phylum Arthropoda; class Insecta; order Hemiptera; family Cicadellidae; genus Allygus; species Allygus modestus. The sequence continues at coordinate 60,479,342 of OY776115.1, read as the reverse complement.
TTCCTGATACCGTTATTTGTCCTAACGTTTATTGTTACAATTAGCCTGTGACTATTAGGCATGATTTAAAATCTACATATTTTATATAATTTTAAATTGTGTAATATCTGAGGAAGAACACGGGAAACGAAATTTATCCAAATAAATGCTCTGGTTCTAGAGAAATATTAAAACCAGTGAAACTATTTTTTTCGTCAAAGCTCTGACTAATCAATCCAATTAATTTATCCTTGATGATTAATAAATTACAGTGCTACATGATGCACTAAAGTTGGTAGTATTATGAGTTTAAAAGCCCTTTTAGCGAATTTCCGCTATAGGGAAGAAGCTACAGTATTACCGTAGGTCTCATGGTAAGACTTAAGCCCGAGACCATGATAACTTTTCATTTTGAGGTCCCCAGATGTCAAAAACACCATTCGTTAAAATTGTTATATATATATATATATATATATATATATATATATATATATGTGTGTGTGTGTGTGTGTGTGTGTGTGTCCGTGAATGCGATAACTTGAGTAAAAAACGTCCGATTTCAATGAAATTTGGCTCAAATGTGTAAAGTGAAATTTTTGACTTAAATTCGAAAACCAGAAAAATCGGACTATGGGAAGGGGGGTTTATGGGAATTTTAAATTTTCCAAAAATCAGTTTTTTTGCATTTTTTACCCTAAGATTTTTAAAACACACAATTTTTGTTTTAACCATTTTATAGAGCTTAAAAAACAAATAATATAGTATTTTGAATCTTTAACCTAGGTTAAGTGGTTGCAGAGAAAATCCAAAAAACATGTTCATAAAATCTCCCATGTTAATCTTATGGGAAAATGGTTTTTAGCTTTTCCTTAATTAATTTTACTGTACACTTCACATTTGCTTTTACCAATCAGTTTATCTCTACAAAACAATCATTTTGGTGTTTAAATTGCTATTCTACGTCCAACCGGCCGAGATATTCAAAGTGGTAAACACAGTACTTTGTCCAATGTTATCCTTATGGAGAATATTTAAAATGTTATATCCCGATTATTTATGAACGTATATTGATGAAACTTGGTATGTGGCTTCACGTAGTACTGGTATATTGATGTCTGCCCAAAAAAATTGATTTTTTGCTGATTATCCTCTAAGCAGCAAACCTGCATACTCATCCCTAATGTTATTCTTATGGAGAATACGTAAAGCTTTATCTCCCTTAATTATGAACATAAATCATTAAAACTTGGTATGTAGCTTCACCTGGTTGAGTTATATTGATAATTGAAAAAAACCACATTTTTATCTTCCTCGTTGCAGCAAAACTGTGTTCTCAGCCTTAATGTTATTCTTATGGAGAATAAATAAAATGCTATACATCACTTATTTATTTAAGTATTTTTATGAAACTTGGTAAGTGGCTTTATGTGGTAGTAAGAAATATATTCATGCATAGGAAATTCGCTGAGTACGCAGGTTTGCTGTGACGGGGGTATTATTTATTTTGTGGTCCCCAGATGCCAAAAACACCATTCGTTAAAATTGTTATATATATTCCGTAATATTATATGCTCCGTAAGCACAATAACTCTCGTAAAAAAGGTCCGATCTTAATGAAATTTGGTAAAAATGTGTAAAGTACCATTTATTTGAACGAGTTCGAAAACCCGACGAATTGCACCATCCAAAGGGGGGTTGGGGGGGTTTTGTACCCCAAAAATGAGTTTTTTGGGGTTTTCACATGTAATTTTTATTTAAATAAAATTGTAATTGATACCATTGAATTCAGCTTAAAAAACAAACAATATGGTATTTTGATCATTGTTCTACGTCAACTAGTTATTGAGATATTGCAAGTGCTAAACACAGTACGTTGTCTAATGCTATTCTTATGGATAAAAAGAAAAATGATATATCTCGCTTATTTATGAAAATATACTGACGAAACTTGGTATATAGCTTCATCTGGTTGTAGTTTGTTGTTTTTTGCACAAAAAAACAAATTTTCACATATGGTTTCCATAGCAGCAAACCTAGGTACTCGGTCCCCATGTTATTTTTATGGAGAATAATTAAAATGTTATATATCGCTTATTTATAAATGTGTATGAATGAAACTTGGTATGTGCGTGTCCACCGAGATCGTCATGTCCGAGTTCGTCACATCTACGAAAATCAATGAGCCGTACTAATTAGGGTCGGCCGTCTACCTGCCCCGCCGGGTACCTATGTCATGCTTCCTCCGCCCGAACGGGAACAACTTATCCTAGTCACAGATCACAAGAGAACGGTCAAATACCGTTCTGAATCTTTACGCTCAGAGTTTACTGATGTTGGTTCTTCATGTAGCTGAAAATTACAACTAGCCTGTACATTTCGCCGAGCAATATTAAAAGTGTTAAATATAAGTTCAATTAAATTTTTATCCATGATAGGATTTGGTTGTTATATTTATTACATTCTTAAATTGTAAGAATGTATTTAACACATTTTTAAGTAAGTAATTGCGAAAGTATAATATCAAAACTACTAAAACTTTGGTAAATTTAAACTGACAGCTGTACTATTGTATTTATTTTATCCGCACGAATACCAAGCCCTTGCTAATGAACAAACATGCACATTTGCATTTTTTTAAACTCTATTTGAAATGTAAACAGCAATATTCTTTAAAAATTTTAACATTCCGCTTTATCAGTTGATAGTTGCTCTAATAATAAAGAGCCCACATGATTTAATAGTTGACGGAGTAAACATCCTGAAAATGTAAAATAAGTGAGAACATTATTACAATTAACACAAATAAAAATGCAATGTTATGCTTTGCAAAAGATAAATGTTTATCTCAGCAAGGCTATATACCCTTATCCAAGGTGGTCCTGAGGGCGGTAACCGCGGTGAGTCATTTCCCACCCTTGCATTCAGAGGAATGCATGTAGAGACTCCAGAGGTCGGCCACTCCAGATTCCAAATCACAGTTTAGACACCCCTCCCCTTAAAATATGCGAAAGAAGGAATGAATGATTTGAAAGGATTTAAATACAGTTCATAAATAAGAGAGAAACTACTGTTTTCTAAAAAATAGTCAACATAGTTAACTTCTATAAATAGTACCATACATAAATACGTTAAACCATATTTATTCAAGTAAACTAGATTCTTTTTACAGTACTAACAATTTAAAAAAAATAAAATTAATACTCTATCCAAGAACTTTTTAAAAATCTCTTTTAAAATTTTGAATTGTTTGAATGTGTTGTGTGATTTTGACTGGGAACAAATGAAAAATTGGGCTTAAAAATACGAATAAGTTTCTTAAAATAATCTGTTATCCTAGTATAATATAATGAATGCACCCCTTTCAGTGTTATATCCTTTTGTATGACACTTTTCAATTTTGTAACACGAATCCTTTTGTACTAAGGCTGTTTTTCGGACTCACGAACAAACATCAATCGGCCTAATTCATCCTTTCAGTGCGATATGTAGTCGTATGACTTCAATTTTGTCATCAATTTTGTCACGAGTTAGTTTGTATAATTTTTAGCTACATGAAAAACCAACATCAGTTAACTTTGAGCTTAAAGATTCAGAACTGTATTGGACCGTTCTCTTGTGATCTGTGACTAGGATAAGTTGTTCCTGTTCGGGCGGAGGAGGCATGACATACCCGGCGGGGCAGGTAGACAGCCGACCCTAATTAGTACGGCTCATTGATTTTCATAGATGTGACGAACTCGGACATGACGATCTCGGTGGTGAGCGGTATGTGACTTTTCTTAGATGAGTTCTATTGATATTTGCATAAAAACCCATTATTTTGTGTTCCTTGTTGCAGCAAACCTGCATACTCATCCCCAACGTTATTCTTATGGAGAATAATTAAAATTATATTTATCGCTTATTTGTGAATATATTTTTATGAAACTTGGTATGCGGCTGTATGTGGGATTAAGACATTGGAAATTTGCTGAGTACGCAGGTTTGCTGCGACAGGGGTATTTAATGTGCACTAACTAATTTAGACATATGCTATTTTAGTTTCATATTTTCTTTATATATAAATTAAGGTTTTGTAAAGTTTTCATCATTGGTAATTTCGATCATTACAAAATGATTCCATAATATACAATGTGTTTTCAATAAAATAAGATATAATATTTTGTTTATTCTCCTCAAGGTAATTTTTAGATTTTTTAGGTAATTTAATCAGTAATTATACTGCATTTTATATGAACTAACGTTTTTAAAATGTCGTTGTAAGGGGATGACATTATTTTTCCAAAGATTTAAACTACAACTGTGGTTATAACCACGTTTAAAAAAAAAGACATATTGTTCATAACAAAAAAATATGTTTCCAATATATAAACTGGCCAAAATTGTAATAATTTGTTTAGATTGCCGATGTTCAATTTTTTTGGTTTATGTTAAATATATAACACGTAGTGCTGCTTTTTACAGTTTGAATATATGATATACCTACATTAGAATTTGTCATACCCCAAATCTGGATGTCACATAAGGAAATGTATGGGATAAATAACAAATAGTCAACATTTAGAAGTACTTATGTCTTCTACAAATATGTGATAGTATTCATAATATAAATACATTTATTGAGAATTTATTATTTACTTTATCAGTTTGCTTGTCAAATTTAAGATGGCCACCTAAATGCCGAGAAACTTAATTGAGTCTAATTTTTCAACTTGTTTATTTCTTAGGATAAAATTCAAATTAACTTGCTGCTTGTTTCGGATTTTAATTGAAAAATCGTCTTTTTTATTAGAAAATCTATATTTTATAGTAGTTTTCTTTAAACCATTTAATTATTTCAGATTATAAATAATTAATATTCTAACTATTATTATTATTTGAAATTGACAATGAAGTGTCGTCCGCAGGTAGGTTAACTAAATTTGATTTAATTTTATTAAATAAATAACTAACTAAATTTGTAGTTACATTTTTTAATATAGATGATAAATAATATGGGTCCAAGAACTGACCTTGTGGAACTCCAGATTTGATTTTGAGGTTATTTGAATTGCTATACAACATACTGTACTGTTCTCTTTGTTTTTGTATGGAATTTTAATATTGAATTATATGAGGTAGATAAGATCTAAACCATGCAGATATAGTAAGACATATTTTACTTTGCTTATTTACTTTTTGTATGTAATTTGCCAAATTACCTTTGAAGGATTTTTGTATTCCATGATTTGTTTACTAATAAAGCCAGATTTTTCCATTCTTGCTAAGTGCAGGTTTTCCTTCTCTTAAAAAAAATGTACTCATGATGGATCAGTAGATCCTAATTCTTTTATTGTTACATTTTTACCTTCATTTTAACAGAAGTTTTATTTGAGAGTTTGATTTTATTATTCTACGTTCTATTTTATTATACTACGTTTTAAAATTGCAGTGGATAAGGTGCGTAAAAGATGGAAGAATCTACGAGATATGTTTCGAAATGAGATAAAAAAAATCTTATTGGAAGCAGGTGATTCTCTGCCAGAAGAATTTGTCTCTCCATGGACCCACTTCGAGGACATGGTATGGATAAATAAAAAGATAATTACTATTTAATATAACAAGATAATAATATTTAGATAAAATAACACTATGTAACTCCAGTCAAGTTATTTTTGTTTGGTAAGCCTTCGAATAGATTTTAACTAAGTTAAAAGAAAAGGGTGACAAGATTATTAGAACTCAAAGTAAAAAACACACATTTTACGTCATAAACAAAACTTTATTGTAAATAAAAACTTTTATTAACAAAACAAAATTACAGAGGTAATATATTTCGACAGTCTATGCTGTCATCTCGAGACCAACTGCCAACAGTTAATAATCCTAACTAAATAATCAGTGGACCTTAGTCAGAAACAAGACATCTCACTAATGTTGCACTCATGGTTCATTCATATTCACCTTAAAATGTGCTCTAGTTTGTGTTGGTGCCTCTCAAGAACATAGTGATTGCTTGTGATCCTCTGGGGTTGGATTACAATTTCCTTGAGAGGTTTGTCAGAGTAATCAATCACAATTAAATATTTATAAGATATAATATTTTAAAATTTCTAGGATGATTAAATTGGTGTTATAACAGTTTTTAAGAAGTATGAGCTGAACAGCTGCCTAATAAATATTACAGAGTTAGGATTATAATCAGCTGTTTGTTATAAACACAACAGTCTACAAATCTCACCAAATCGTTCTGTAGGCATTTACATGTTGTATCTAACAAACTTAAAAGGCAAAAATTATAAATCTGCCAATTTTGGGGAGTGTCGGAATGTTTTAGCTTCAATTTAGTACAAATTCGATGACCACATGTTACCTTGTTTCTCAAACTAATGCTCAGTTCCAGGACACAAATTCTCCTATATTAATAACATGGGAAATTTGAGGACTTTATACGTTATATCATTTAACAAACTTAAAGGGAGAAAATGATAAATCTGACAATTTTTGGGATATCGGAATGTTCAAGCTTCAAATCGATACAACAAATTCCATGACCACACGCTACCTGGTTTTCTCAAACTAAGGCCTTCAAAAATGTTCTCCCATTTAAATAACATATTTTAATCAATATTTTAAAACCTAAAGCAGTGTTTTTGAGTTTCACATTTTTCTATAAATATGCAGTGTAAAAACTTTAAAGTGAGACATCGATTGATAAAGAGGTAGTGGGCCAAAAACAAAATTCCTTAGAGAATTAATAGATAAGATTTTATAAAATGGAGATAAAAACCCAAACTCCCACATTAATGTACCAAAACAGTTTTTAGATTTCACCACTAGGATATAGGCAGATAACAATAACTTAATCACAACTTTTTATAATATAATTAAATTTACATTCTTAAGTCAGTAAAAAAAATTGCATACAGAACAATTATCAGCATTATTGTCTTAGTAGTACTTAGTAGAAGACTGGCTAAAGAATCAGTCGGTCTTAGTCAGTAACAAGGTAACACAAGACATCTCACCCATTCTAAATTCACCACTCATTCATACTCGCCTTAAAATATGCCATAGTTGTGTCAGTGTCTTACACAATGATTTAGTACTAACTGTAACCGTATTACAGTAATTTATGTTGCCAGGTCTTCCTGAAAGATCAGATAGTAACTCGCAAAACTCTCCGAAACCTCAACATCACAGGGGTGGAGTTGAACGATTCAGACGACAATGAAGAAACCCTGGAGATCCCTGTATCTCCGGGGAACTTTGATGATGAAGAAGAGGAGACCCAAGGGGATGATGGAGGTACGATGATAAATTTAGGGGAACTCAAGGGGATTACGGTGGTAAAACGACTAGTTCAGAGGTACACAAGAGGGTGATGGAGGTATCGTAATAATTTTAGAGGGACTCAAGAGATTTTGGATGTATGACGCAATATGTATGGATGAATAAGTTTAGAGGATGGTGTGATGATTAGTTATTTAGAGGGACCCAATGAGATCATGGAGGTGTGATGATTAGTTAAGTGGAACTAACTACAGAAATGAACTACTAATAAACAGAAAATATAATATGTTGAAATGAATTAAAATGCATACATCTAAGAAATAAACAGATGAGGCATGAAACATCATTTAGGTAAATATTCAATAAACCATGAAATATGTAACATCATTGACTATAACTATAACTTTAGTATCTATAGTCAATGGTAACAGTCCACAAAGGTTATAGGTAAGTCTTAAGTTACATCAGAATCTTTTCACAATTTACAAATACTAGGCCCATAGGCCTACTTGTATGTATATCCATAGCACTATAGCATATAGGTGGTAGTTTATTGGAAAACGTTGGTCTTTGCAATCATTTATTGGAAAATTCTCACAAATCCTGCATGTAACTAATGGCCTTGGCCTAGGTCAAGATTGTTAACGAATTAACCTCGATATATAGCTTCATATTTTATGTTAAATTTCTAGAAACAATTAGGTCGCAATTTAAATATATCTTATATGTCACTTTACTTTTAGCGAATTTCCTCTATAGGGAAGAAGCTATTACCGTAGGTCTCATGGTAAGACTTAAGCCCGACACCATGACATTTTTTTTAGGTCCCCAGATGACTAAAACACTATTCGTTCAAATTTATATATATATGTATATATATATATCTATATATATATATATATATATGTGTCCATGAATGCGATAACTTGAGTAAAAAACGTCCGATTTTGATGAAATTTGGCTCAAATGTGTAAAGTGACATTTATGACTAAGTTCGAAAACCAGAAAAATCGGGCCATGGGAAGGGGGGTTTATGGGGATTTTAAATTTTACAAAAATCAGTTTTTTGCATTTTTTACCCTAAAATTTTTAAAACACTTAATTTTGGTTTAGACCATGTTATAGAGCTTAAAAAAACAAATAATATGGTATTTTGAATTATTAAGCCATGTTAAGTGGTTGCGGAGAAAATCCAAAAAAACCTGCTCATAAAATCTCCTATGTTAATCTTATGGGAAAAAGGTTTTTGGCTTTTCCTAAGTTAATTTTAATGTAAACTTCACATTTGCTTTTACCAGTCAACTCAGCTCCACAAAACAATCATTTTGGTGTTTAAATTGTGATTCTACGTCCAACCGTTGCAGAGATATTCAAAGTGCTAAACACAGTACGTTGTCCAATGTTATCCTTATGGAGAATAAATAAAATTTGATATCTCCATTATTAATGAATGTATATTGATGAAACTTGGCACGTGGGGTCACGTAGTACTGGTATATTGATATTTGCACAAAAAATTGATTTTTTGTTGATTATCCCCGTAGCAGCGAACCTGCGTACTCAGCCCCCATGTTATTCTTATGGAGGATAAGTAAAATGTAATGACTCCCTTAATTATGAACATAAATTAATAAAACTTGGTATGTGGCTTCACCTTGTTGAGTTATATTGTTATTTGCATAAAAACCCATTTTTTTAGTTCCTTGTTGCAGCAAACCTGCTTACTCAGCTCCCATGTTATTCTTATGGAGAATAATTAAAATGTTATATAGTGCTTACTTATGATTTAATATTGATTAAACTTGGTATGTGGCTTCACCTAGTTAAATTATATTTATATTAGCATAAAAACCAATTGTTTGTGTTCCTTGTTTCAGCAAACCTATGTACTCATCACCAATGCTATATTCTTATGGAGAATAATTAAAATTGTATATAACGCTTATATATGAATATATTTTTATGAAACTTGGTATGTGGCTTTATATGGTATTAAGACATATATTATGCATTGGAAATTCGCTGAGTACGCAGGTTTGCTGCGACGGGGATATTTTTTATTTATCTTTAGAAGTTTGAGAAAATGTTCTTGGCCAGTCATGGTAGGGCGTAGGGCTTAGTGAACGTCCAAAAGGGCCAACTTTTTTATCAACATTAATGTCATCCTCAATTTTGATTTTACTTGCCATAATATATTAAGCAAAATAAAAACAGAAAACGAAGTACCCTGTGAAGTATGATTTATGTTTTGTAAAATGCAGTCTACATGTTATTGTATTGCAAGTTTTAGCGAATTTCCCCTATAGGGAAGAAGCTATTACCTTAGTCGGCATGACCTAGGCCCGGGACCATGATAACTTTTCGTTTTGAGGTCCTCAGACCCCAAAAACACGATTCGTTCGATACTATATATATATATATATATATATATATATATATATATATATATATGTGTGTGTGTGTGTCCGTGAGCACGATAACTCTCGTAAAAATTATCCGATTTTGACGAAATTTGGTATAAACATGTAAAGCAGCATTTATGACTTTAAGTTCGAAAACCAGACAGATCGACCTATCCAAAGGGGTATTTTGGGGGGGTTTGTACCCCAAAAATTGATTTTTTGAATTTTTTACACATAATTTTTGAAAAAGTCAAATTTTAGTTTTGACCATTCGATTCAGCTTAAAAAACACACAATTTGGTATTTCGATCATTCCTCTACGTCAATTGGTTACCGAGATATTGAAAGTGCTAAACACAGTACGTTGTCTAATGTTATTCTTATGGAGGAAAAGAACATTTTTTTATCTCGCTTATTTATGAACTTATACTGACGAAACTTGGTATACAGCTTCATCTCGTTGAGGTCTATTGATATTTGCTCCAAAAAATTGTTTTTGCATAATTCTCCCGTAGCAGCAAACCTGCGTACTCAGGCCCAATGTTATTCTTATAGATAATAATTAAATGCTCTGTCTCCCTTAATTATGACCATAAATTAATAAAAACTGGTATACGACTTCACCTTGAGTTATATTGATATTAGCATAAAAACCAATTTTTTGTGTTCCTTGTTGCAGCAAACCTGCGTACTCAGCCCCAATGTTATTCTTATGGAGAATAATTAAAATTGTATATATCGCTTATTTGTGAATATATTTTTATGAAACTTGGCTTTATGTAGTATTAAGACATTTATATCTCCATTAGGAATTCGCTGAGTATGCAGGTTTGCTGCGACGGGGGTATTTAACTTTGAAAAAGGAAAGGATAAGGTCAGAGATTGAGGTTATGTTATGGTTATGATATTTAAAGTTGAAGACTGGCGCTAGTGCCCATCCATCCACCAACTCAGTTCGGTACGAAACTTCTACCCTCCCTCCTTCCTTCATCCACACCACAACGTTAACGTTGGAGGGTGACGTCATACATGTTGAGTCGTTGAGTGTGATCAGTGATCACTATTCACTGATCAATGTGATCGTGTCGTGTGATGATGGAGAGTGAGAGTGATGTTTTTCTCTCAATGCTAACAAGAACCCTATAAAAAACATAAATGTTCAATGGCAACCCTATAAAAAAGGCTATGATACATGATCTGCATAATATTTATATTCCTACAGGATAAAATAGGCTGTCTTGAATTTATTTATAATCACTCTTTGTACTGTTTATACAAAGAGTAGACTTTTTTGTAGGATATGATTTCCACCAGTATTAAATATACTGGTCCAATATCGACCAACAAATTTCAAATGGATTCATATTTGAAAGTTTCATTAGTTAAATTATTGTGATTAATTAAATCTATATGTTAGTGTTATTTTTCCTATCAAAAAACCATGTTACAGTTTCTTTGTAATTTCGAGAGTTTCGTGGAGAGTAATTTGGAGAGTTTCGTGAAATAAATTCAGTTTCTAAGATTGAAATGTAAATTGAGTTAAAATAGGTTATTATAACTTAACAAATTGACTAAGTTCTAAGGTTCTGATCTTAGGGTGACAGATTGTCAACTATATTTGTAAATGAGTTATGTTTTGTAGCATTTCATATTATGACAACTAACAAGGGTAAGCCAACCTATCCAAATTAGATTTAACATTTGTTGTACAATTGATCAGCAGGATGCAAACAAACTTGGAAAAAACAAGGCTCTGCCGCATAATGAACAACAACTACAATGTACATAATTGAACATAAGACGACAGGGAATATATACATTTTACATCACGGTAACGTGTTTTACAGTTTATGTTAGGGTTAGACAACAGCAATGACCTCTATCAGTGGACAACAGACGACAAGACAAACTGATGTTAGTGATTTTTTTTGCTTCGTTTATGCCTGAGATTATTGGACTAGACTGACTCAAAATACATTAAGTCACTCTCCTACGTTAACGTTGTGGTGGGGATGGAAGAAGGGTAGAAGTTTCGTACCCGAACTGAGTTGGTGGGGCACTAGCCGCCAGTAATTTGAAGCGCCTCGTGGCAGTGGATTGAGAAAAAACTGTTGAATATAAAAGCTAAAATAACAGAAACATCTGACTAACTGTATAAATGAATGCAGTAAAAGCTTTCAATGAGTAACAAAACGTTTGTATATTCAGGTCATTTTGTTATTAATTGAAGTAAAGTATGTAGGTATACGTAATTACATCAAGATTGTACAAGTAGCGAAAAAAGTAGCTTTATAATCAGCTACATCTATTCTAAAAATGTAGGGCGCTACAACAGCTAAAGCTTCTTTTTTTCCGAAGTAGCGGAGCTAGAGCCGACTACTAAAAATGTAGCTTGCTACTGTAGCCGCTACATGTAGCGCTACTCCCCAACATTGCAGAAACTTGTTTACGTAAAAATCGTATCATATCATGTATGTATAGGAAATAATAATGTATTCATAAAAGTATTAGAAGACTGTTTAAAAGCACATAAATAAATGTTATCTTATTGCTCAATCATTCTCAAACAATGTGAAATATTTATGTTTCTTTTATTTCTTTTAATTTCTTTGTTTTTTTCTTAATATAATTCTAGGATCTGACCTCTCCATAGTTGACAACACCTGGCTGTTCCCGACTTTTCAAACCTTTCTGATAGATTATATTTAGTGATTACCATATTTTTGCCACATCTTATAAGATGCTATAACATAAATATAAATATGTTCATCAAAGCAACGAGTTAACAAATTCCCTACAACTCTTCAAATTCCAATTTCATTTTCAGTGATCACAATGACCACTCAATTTGATGACTCAAACAGTGCAAGGAATTTGTTTAAACTTCATCAGCCATCCACAATCTGTTTTCTCGGACTTGCACGTTCATGCTTCCTCAGCAACCTTTGACACTGTATTGTTGCAGGTGTAGGGGATGCATCAGCAGTGAGATCAGAATTGCCCCAGAACATATCTGATATGATTCCTACCGAGTACCAAAGGCTAGACCACTTCCTGAAGCCTCAGCCTCAACACACCCCGAGGAAACGTAAGAGAGAATCTGGCTCGGAGTTCTACAACAGCTACTACCACCAACCGACATTGCAGGTATGTGGGAGACTCTAGGATTTCTACAAGGGTTGCATGTAATCTATTTATTTGCCATCAATCATTTCAAGGAGTTAAGATCTTGCTGTGAGAGTCATTCCAAGCTGTTACTAGAGTAGCTAGAAGCAATGGTGGTAAAAGAGAAGCATGTGGAATAATGTAAGAAAAATGTTTACATTAAATGCTCCAGTCATGTCAATGGCTCGAGAAACATCAATAGTGGGGGAGAGAGAAACCTAATCTTATTCTCCTCCTTGTTTTGCTATATTAGACACAATTTTAATTGCAACCAGGCAAATAAATATATCCTAAACAATTAAAAACTAACAAGATTATTCACAAATCTGAGCGCCTCACTGTAGAATAACTGTTTTTCGACTCTGGCTCAAGGAGTTAAGATTACTATGATGTACTAACATTATCTTGTTAAGAACGTATTAATGAATGTCAACTCCGGACATATAAATTGGACTCCAAATGTTAAATCTTTGAGGAGAAAGCAGAAAGTCAGAAAAAAATTCCTTATGTATAAGTTTGACCTTAAACAAACGTGACTTTCTTTTAATGAAATCTTCTGTCTTTGGTTTTTCACATCAACCTGACCTCCCCTCCGGTCTTCTCCCTTCCATCTGCAAAGCTCCTCCACCTCCTTGTCCTCTATTACTTATTACTTTTTAGGAACTAGTAGTTAATTGTTTGTTTACATCTTTTACATCTATTGATTGGGTTGAAATTTGACTATTTTGCTATGTTCTAGCATTAATTATACATCCCACGGAATGGTTCCCTAGGATTATAACCATGATCCTAGTCAAGGCCTGTTTGTCAAAACTTTGTGTCTTTACAGAATACTGGACTGCAGTCTGATTTGAAATTAATATTTGTAGTTGTTCAGACAAAACTCTATTTCAAATTCATTTACTCTTTTGATCAACTAAATTTTCCATAGTTACAATAATACTGGTAGTAAAAATTTGATGTTGTCAGAGTTACAGGCAGTGTAGTTCAGCTTTTGATAGTGGTTAACTTACTTATTTTTCTCTCCTGGAGTGTTGAGCTGAAGATGTTAAGGTGGTAATACTGGTTACATGCAACAATATGCTACAGCTTTTATCGGTTTTGGTTGATAAGAGTCTCTCAAAGCTCTCTTTCCTGCTCCATTTTTATTCTACATTGTATGACTTTCTGAAAGTGTCACTTAGTTTAGGTTTTCTCACTAGAGGTGGATTTTATATCCTGTAATTAAAAACCCTCATCTTCCTTTGGTTTAAGATCCATAGTGAGCCTAAATTGGCTGTGTAGCACAGTGGTTAGCGTGCTCGCTTCATAATCTGAAGTTCTCCAGATTGATCCTGAGAAAATTTTGTGGAGGTTCGATACTGGATCCAGCTGCCATTGGTCATTGGGAAATTAGTTAATGATCCTGGCTAAATAATCAGTCAGTCTTAGCCAGTAACAAGGTATCTCACCCATTAAACACTCCTCATTCATTCGTATTCACTTTAAAATACACCCTAGTTACGTTGGAGATATCAAGATATATATATTATTAAGATATTAAATGTAACACTGTACTATTATGCAGGTAGATGACGACTACCACTACTTGATCAGTTTTCTGCCTTCCATGAAGGCCATGCCTCTGCAGACCAAGATGTGGTTTAGACTGAAGATGCAGGAGTTGCTGTATACATGCACTGTCGCCGCCTCTCCGCCTCTCTTTACGTTTGGCACCAGTGAAATGGAAGAAAAACCGCAGCCCAATGGCGATTAATTTAGTTATTTTTAGTTTTAGTGTAAATATTTGTTGCCTCTGTGATTTATTACATTTATTTCGCTCAATGGGTTGTCCTATTGAGCACCACATGTGATGTTATGAGTACTCTAGTATTGCCCTAAGACATACTAATGCTCCAATGGTACGATTGCCATGTATACCAGTGTTTCAGTTTATAAATGGTTAATACCCGATTGACAAAGGACTAATTGCCAAGCCTGCCTTACTTTATGGACTGCTAGTGGTTTTGGTTTTGTTCAACTTGGCCAGTAATAATAATATAACCAAATTGTAGTATAATGCCATTTCGGTCAACCCAACAAAGAAAAAAGCAAAACGTTCATTTTTCAGGCAACAAAAAACTTAATTATTGGCAATCATGTTATTTATACATGCTTTATTTTATGTAATAATACAATGTGTATCTAATTTTCAAAATTAATTTTTACTGACACATGTTTATTCAGCCAGAATAAACAAAGTAATTTTAGGCTTCATGTTACAGCAGTTTTTTCCTACGAAGAACATATATGTACAATATGGCATATGTACAATCAACTGCCAGAAAGTATCAAAAGGCAAGATCAATAACCAGGCAATGTTTAACCCAGCTAGTGATCTGAAGTCATTCCTTATTCCTGTGCAATGTAAGATATTGTGAATATATAAGTAGCTTTCACAGTTAACACTTGTAGAACAAATTAAAGAATATTTTTATGATTAGCAAAATGTGTGTTAAATGAAAACATAAACGAGATCGCACGCAGCACGCTGACGTGAGGGAAGTGGATTTCCACATTAAAACCTTTAAACAAATCTAATAAAGGGTTTAAAACAACACTGGTAACATTTTTTCAAAATTGAAAAATGTTATTTTTTGGCTGTTTTGATGCTCCTGGTTGTATTTAAATTGACTATTAGGATGGCAATGTTGTACATTATAAGGTTAGAAGGAGGTACAGTCAGGATAAAAAGTTGGTATAGAGGTATTGGGGGTGATAAAACTACATCAAGATATGAAAAACAGCATTTTCCAGTGTAAAATCCCCATAAGACAATTAACATTTTCTTTAATAACTCAGTTAATACTTGTGCTAGAATGATGAGAGAGAGCTCAAAAGTTTTGGAATTTTACGTACAATAATTTAATATGCAATAATTTTTCATTCAGGGCTTTTCTGACCCTTTTTGGGTCCAAAACCCAAAATGTTAAAAGTTAAAATCCCAAAAAAAGGGGTTAGAGTTGTCTGATTCTTTTGCCCAACGAACTTGTCCAACTGTTTACAGAATATAAGGTTCCTACCAAATTTCAAGTAAATCGGACAAAAATTGCGACCGCTAGAGTGCGAACAAACATATATATATATACAGTAGAACCTCGCTACGACGACCCTCGATAAGACAAAAACCTCGATAATGAGTCTGATTTTCTAATCCCCGTGAATCTCCCATAACGCTCAATGTTATAAATACCTCTATAACACGACTCATTTTCAAATAAATATCTCGATAGCACGTCTTTTTGTAATTTCATATTACTAATAAATAAACCTCTATAGCGCGTCTTCTCAAATAACTGAACCTCTACAGCACGACACCCACCTCAATAACACGCTTCTTTGTGTAAGTGAACCTTTATTACACGACTCTAACCTCAATAGCGCGCCGTTTTGCGTTACGGAACCTTTATAGCACGACTAAACCTTTCTCATGGATAGTTCCGACGGTTAGAACGGATGTTTTGAAGTAAACAACAACATCTTGAGCTCAGGTCTCAACAGGAAAACCCCCTTCCCATTCCGGCCTTTTCTTGTCTATCACGGGTCATATCAGTATTTCACAATAGGTTAAGGTACTGTATTTTGAGCTTATTAACTCAATACTTTAGTGAACTGATTCGGTTGATTTTTTTTCTTACTGCCGTAAGTTCTGCATAGTATTATATTGAGTAAGACAACTTATCACAGTAGTAGGCCTACAATGAACAATTTACGGTAACATGAATTTTGTAAAATGAATATTGCAGCCTAATTATAAACTTTACTACGCCTATTATTTTCTTCAATCAATTTTAATACTTGTTTTAGTTACTGTAATTGTATTTTTATATGACAATAATAAAGAATTTTGTTTTACTTGTACGTGTGTGTTTTTATGTATGACTGATTTATACAGTAATTTTCTACTTAAAACACAACTTACAAGAAATGTTTCATAAAAAATTTGCTTGGTATAGCAAAAAGTCTGTAACCTCGATAACACGTCTTGTTGTGAAAACCACCTTGATAGCACGACCCTCAATTACAAGTGCACCTCGATAAGAAGCCTATTTTACAGATCCCCTTGAGAGTCGTGTTATCGAGGTTCTACTGTATATATATATAAAGTTTTTAGCGACCCCCCAAAACGTGTTCGGGGGTCACATTAGGAACCTCTATGGTGGCCCTGGGCGGCCACCCAGGGCGCCCAGCGCCACCGTGCAGTCATGCACCGTGCGGGTCATACTAATAGTTTGCTTTTCCATAAGAAATTCACTAATATGATAAAGTTTTACTATTGTGCACTTTTACTTGATTGCAAATGAATTCAAGTCTCCCCTAAAAAAAAATTCAAAATATGTACTGTCACAACCAAAAAGCTATGTTATGTGCAGCATGCACATTCTATTTGTATTGTATATATATTTTGTATAAATTTCATCTTTGCAGCATCACTGTCCAAGCCTGTATAACCTGAGAAGCCTCAAATGTTCTAAGTTGTATAGCGAGTATATTTAAATTAATTTATTTCTGTAAACTTACAGTGCTATATTGTGTCTTCCACTAAGCATTTCTTAGTTCCCTTGATTATTTTTGTGAGTTACTGTTTCATATAATTACTGTTAATAATGTAGGCTACAATATGATGTTTCTGTTATTAAAAGTTATTATAATGTTTTCTAGTTGGAAAGATAACTAATTTATAAAATAGTAAATAGTGAATATAAAAAATTAAACTTCAAAGAAAAGTGAAAACAATTTATCCACCACTCATAAATATATATTTTGTTATTTACATCTAGACTATGGAATATTTTACCTCTTAAGTTGATAAATTAGGTTTTACCGAGAAACTAAGTTACAATAAGTTACAAACCACACTCTGATTAAATATAGTAGAATTGGTTTTTGTGTTCAGTCAAAATGTGGAGAAATTGTCACTCTTTTGTTTAGGAATTTTGAGGCCAGTGAGAATAAATTGTTACCAAAATTAAAGCATCGTGGTTCTACTAGGTTTTAGATTAAAAAGATAAAAACACCTAGTTCTGCTAATCAATACATTGAAGCCTCTTTAGCAAATTCCCCTATAGGGAAGAAGCTATTACCGTAGTCGGCATGGTAAGACCTAGGCCCAGGACGATGATAACTTTTCGTTTTGAGGTCCCCAGACCCCAAAAGCACCATTCGTTCGAACTGTATATATATATCCGATTTGGATTAAATTTGGTATAAACGTGCAAAGCAACATTTATGACTTTAAGTCCAAAAACCAGCCATATCACTCTATCTAAAGGGGTATTTTGGGGGGATTTTGTACCCCAAAAATGTGTTTTTGAACTTTTTACATATAATTTTTGCAATAATCAAATTTTAATTTTCACCATTGGATTCAGATGAAAAAAACACACAATTTGGTATTTTGATCATTCCTCTACGACAATTAGTTACCGAGATATTGAAAGTGCTAATCACAGTACGTTGTCTAATGCTATTCTTACGGAGAATTAGAAAATAAATACATCTCGCTTTTTTATGAACGTATACTGACGAAACTTGGTATACCGCTTTATCTGGTTGTGTTCTATTAATATTTGCTCAAAAAACAATTTTTTGCTAAAGGTACCTGTAGCAGCAAACCTGCTTACTCAGCCCCTATGTTATTCTTATGGAGAAAAATAAAAATGCTATGTCTCCCTTAATTATAAACATAAATTAATAAAACCTTGTATATGACTTCACCTAGTTGAGTTATATTGATATTTGCCTAAACATCTTTTTTTTGTTCCTTGTTGCAGCAAACCTGCTTACTCACCCCCCTTGTTATTCTTATGGAGATAATCAAAAAGGGATATATCGCTTATTTATTAATGTATATTAATGAAACTAGGTATGTGGTTTCACCTAGTTTAGTTATATTGATATTTGCATAGAAACCAATTGTTTATGTTCCTTGTTTCAGCAAACCTATGTACTCATCCCCAATATTATTCTTATGGAGAGTAATTAAAAATTGTATATATCGCTTATTTGTGAATATATTTTTATGAAACTTGGTATGCAGCTTTATGTGGTATTAACACATATATTATGCATTGGAAATTCGCTGAGTACGCAGGTTTGCTGCGACGGGAGCGTTATATGTTTACAACTTGTTATTTGCTGCAGTTTGCAAGGCTACATCACACCAAAAAGTCTATTTTTTATACTGTATTGTCCTTTTATTAGTGATTAAAAAGCTTAATAAAAATTCACCTGGTACATAAAATAACTTCATTATTTTACAATGAAGGTATTGTAAGTGTATTGTTATAATTTTTCCCCAAACATGTTGTTGGCATTTCTGTCTTCTTATTTTAAATTTTACTAATGTTTAATTATCTATTAAAGAAATTTAAAAGCATCCTCAATATCCACAGTAACTCAATTAATTCATTTATAGGACCTAGTACGGTGGTATTTTGGTGATTTGTCCAATTTTTCCAGTTTTGCCTTACATATGAAACATGAATAATGAAGTTAACTCTACAATCTAGTTCGTAATACTTTAAGTAATTGTTTAAATATCTTGTAAAATAGTTATATTGATTTCAGAGTTACATACTTTAGCATAGAAGAAAGACACTTTCCTTAGTTTTAAATGTTCTTTAAATATATACAGGTGAGTTTCTACTCGCTACATTAACTTCGCCAGTCAGTTCTACTCACTAAAAGGAACATAAGTTGTTACATAGACCCATTTCCTATTCTCAACCGTTTGGCTATAATTGGGAATTTTGCAGTTTTTATAACTTACTTGACTTGGCCTTATTAATTGAGCTATAAAATTGTAACCCGTTATTCTACCCAATTCCACTTAACACCAATAGAAAAAGCATTAAATTAACAATAAATATGAGGTTTTACAAAAGATATGTGTTTGAAAACACCAGGTTGTAACGAAAATAAAGTAAATAAATGGTATCAGGAAACTGACACATACTTTCTCCCTTTTAGCCCAACTTTAATGATTAAATTTCTTTTTATTTACTAAATATAGAATACAAATCACGGCCGAATGTACAGAAAATCTTGTAAACAAGTTGTTTTAATAAACATCCACCCAAATCCCAAAAATTATCTGGCGAAGTTGTTCAGATAATTAACAAAGTTATGAGAGTATTTGTATTAAAAGAGTATTTTTTACTTTATTATCGTTACAACCTGGTGTTTTGATACCCAAATCCTTTTGTAAAACCTCGGATTTATTGCAAATTTAATGCTTTTTCTTTTGGTGTTAAGTGGAATTGGGTAGAATAACGGGTTAAAATTTGGTAGCTCAATTAATAAGGCCAAACCAAGTAAGTTCTAAAAAATGGAAAATTCCCAATTACAGCCAAACAGTTGAGAATCGGACACGGGGTCTATAGTAGGGAATTCAATCCCGGACAATATTTTCAATCCCGGGATTAAGGGATTGTAAAAAACAATCCCGGGACTAATCCCGGGATTGGCCGTAATTTACAAAAAGCCTGGAAAAATACCTACAAAATATTGAGTGTACTTTTGTATATATATTTACTATAGCAAATGAATACTATTTTGTTTATTAAAAATACAAAACAATTATTTAAATAGCACAAATGATCAACGGTGAAAGATAAAAATCGGTATTACACTATTAGTACTATTACGTTTGGCCTCACATTGGGCAGGACTTCGGTTATGCAATAAACTAATAAAACAATTCAAGATTGGCATATATATTTAAATTGACAGAAAAACTCTTTCAAAAAGTATCCATGAACAAACATTTCCACCTAAAAAGTAGAAGTAGAAGTACATTTTTTAATGTAGCTGCAGCTGCAGATGAATGAAATTATTAACTGATTACTGAGACAAGTAATGAATAAATCCTACTTGATAAAACAAAACTAGAAACCAAAATACCCTTTCAATAAACAAAGCACTTTCATAATAAAATCATGTAACAATTAGTAAATGATCTAAAATTAATCAAATAAATATTACTTTAAACAAATTCCAATATTGTGTTATTTTAATGAATTTACTTATTATTATATTGGGATAAAAAAACTAAATTTGTTCTTATTAAAATGAAATACCCCCGTCGCAGCAAACCTGCATACTCAGCGAATTTCCAATGAATATATAACATAACACATTAACACTTAACAAGATTCATAAGAAATATATTCACAAACAAGCGATATTAAAAATATTAATTATCGTCCATAAGAATAACATTGGGGATGAGTACGCAGGTTTGCTGCAAAAAGGATCACAAAATAATGAGTTTTTATGCAAATATCATTAGAACTCATCTAAGTAAAGTCACATACCAAGTTTCATTCATATACAGTTATAAGTAAGCGATATATAACATTTTAATTATTCTCCATAAGAATAACATGGGGACCGATTACCTAGGTTTGCTGCTACGGGAACCATACGTGAAAATTTTGTATTTTGTACAAACAACGATAAACCCCAACCAGATGAAGCCATATACCATATTTTGTCAGTTTATATGTTCATAAATAAGCGAGATATACAATTTTTCTTTTTCTCCATAAGAATAACATTAG
Source organism: Allygus modestus (assembly GCA_963675035.1). Lineage (NCBI taxonomy): Eukaryota > Metazoa > Arthropoda > Insecta > Hemiptera > Cicadellidae > Allygus > Allygus modestus. The sequence goes on along the minus strand of OY776115.1, from coordinate 60,457,921 downwards.
ACAACGTACTGTGTTTAGCACTTTCAATATCTCAGGAACCAATTGACGTAGAGCGATGATAAAAATACCAAATTGTTTGTTTTTTTATGCTGAATTAAATGGTAAAAATTGAAATTTGATTTGAATAAAAATTACATGTGGAAACCCCAAAAAACCCATTTTTGGGGTACAAAACCCCCCAAAAACCCCCCTTTGGATGGTGCGATTCGTCTGGTTTTCGAACTCGTTCAAATAAATGGTGCTTTACACATTTGTACCAAATTTCATGAAGATCGGACCTTTTTTACGAGAGTTATCGTGCTTACGGACACATATATATATATATATAAATATATATATATATATACATATATAAAAATTTGAACGAATGGTGTTTTTGGTATCTGGGGACCTCAAAATGAAAAGTTATCATGGTCTCGGGCTTAAGTCTTACCATGAGACCTACAGTAATAGCTTCTTCCCTATAGGGGAAATTCGCTAAAAAGGTCAATTATCATAAAAAAAGGCATAATTATCTGACAATCATCACTTACCCTATTCAGGTAAAATCTGATTGTTTCAAGTGACTGTAAGAAATTTGATTAAAATATAAACCTAAAGCTAGTATGTAAGAAAAAAATTATCAAATCAAAAAGCTTTGATTTATAACTTTATTAAAGTGGTTTTATAGTGATTTATTGCAGTTACATCATTTAGAAACATCACCTGTATTGCTGCTAACTTGAGACAGTTTAGCAATCCCGAAAATCCCGGGATTCGGCATTTGAATCCCGGGATGGAAGAAACCGTAAAATTGGGCAGGATTCCCTAGTCTATAAGAATATATTAAGAGTCTTCATCACCGGAAGTTGCCGGACGCCATCTTGGTGTTTTGTTCCATAAGGCCAATGTTAACTTTGTGCATCCGTTACTCCCCACCTTATCGTCACAAACGATTAATTTTGGTGTCAAATTAAAGGTTTCGTCGTCCTCTAGGGAAATACAATAGTCGAATTTGGATTTTGTCACAAATTAATGAGAACATGTACAGTGTTTCAGTTCAAAATTAAACTATTTATTATGCAACTATGGTACCCAAATTAAAAAATTCGACATTGTATTTCCCTAGAGGACGGCAAAACCTTTAATTTGACACCAAAATTAATTTTATGTGACGTTCAGGTGAGGAGTAATGGAGGCACAAAGTTAACATTGGCCTTATGGAGCAAAACTCCTAGATGGCGTCTATCAACTTCCGGTGATGAAGACTCTTAAGCCAACCTACTTACTTACTTGACTTGGCCTTATTAATTGAGCCATCAAATTGTAACCTGTTATCCTACCCAATTCCACTTAACATAACCACTCCATTAACCAATAGACAATTCCACTTAACCAATAGAAAAAGCATTAAATTAACAATAAATCACTGTATTAGTGGCCTCCATTTTTGTTCCTTTTAGTGAGTAAAACTCACTGGCGAAGTTAATGTAGCAAGTAGAAACTCACCCTGTATACTGTATAAGCAAATTATTTTCCCAGTCATGGTGCTCTCCTAAAAACAAAAACTGTAGTGATAATAAAGACTGATTTGTTTGTATTCCTTTTTTATGTAGATATCTAAATTATACAAAATTGTAAATTTAATGTTTTACTTGAAAAGTTTGTAAAAAATTAAAAATATGTAAATCTGATTTAAAAGCTGTTTTATTTGTCCTTTTCCTGCTCTAAGGATATATTTTACAATCAGTAACTGTTTAATGAAGATTATTTTTCGGTATTTAAGATGGCTAATAACATACAGTATAATATTGTTATGTTGTAATAGCAATAATAAATATTATTAGTAATTTTATAGTTTTATTCTTCCCTTTGGTGTTGAATATATACATAGATAATAGATTAATTATTTGTAGGAATGTTTTCGATGTTGGTAAATATAAAATTTAACATTAAACATTATTCCTCACTCCAGTACCGTGCGATGGTGGTGTAATGGTCAGCATAGTTGCCTTCCAAGCAGTTGATCCGGGTTCGATTCCCGGCCATCGCACTCTACTTTTTGTGCTGTTTAACAATCTCTCTGATTGAAAAGCTCATTATAAGATCCAAACACAGACAGACCGCATTTGATGCTTCGCCATTTTTGGGGTCTGCCGAATTGTTGGAACAAATCTAATGTTTTAAGAAAATTAATTAATTTAAATGATAAATTTAGAAATTTGCTGACTACGGGCAGCCTTAAAAATTGTCAGAAGTAGTTAAATTAATTTATGCCAGCTCTAACAGAAAAATATTTCCTAAAATAAGCATGCGAACGAATTGGAGCTTCAACCATGTACAAAAACAGACAGGATGATTTTTTAAAGCAATTTTCCAAAATATAGCCTGAAAATTTATAGCCTGATTATTTCAGAGCTCGGTTCCTTTCCTTTTTCTTTCACACTTATTATACTGTATTTCTATAGTTTATAGTTCTTTATTAGTTTAACGGAAACTATAAGTACTAAAGTACATTATGAATATCTTTTCAAATAATGTTGATCCGCGCAAACATTTTCTGTATTTTGAAGATATAATCTGGCCATAGAGAATAATATATACCTACTAGAATATCACATCTAAAATTACAGGAACTTTTACCACAGGCCATACAAGTCCTTTTTTCTATGGTCTAAAGGACCATACAGTTTATTGATAACTACTGTATTTAACAGTCAACGCTAGCAGATGCTAGCAGTAAGATGCAAGATGCACAACCCCCTAACTCCAGTAGATGCTACGCTCTGGTGGCCATACGAAGAACTACCAGTCTCCTTTACCGACACTACAGTTACTATCAAGTGCTGCACTCTAGTCGCGGAATTATTGAACGGGCCTTCTATACACAATAATGTTATTGCCACAATGATACATAACGGATTATTTATTCTATGCTTGTATTCTATGCTATTTCTATTTATTTAAGAAATTCTCCCGTTACCAACCAATTATTAGCACTAACAGCTGATTTATTTTTTATCTGGTGGTGATTTGTTTAAGATTACAACCAAATTAGATAATATTGGAGTTATATTGGTAATACTGGAGACAACACTGATAAACAAATTTGCGAGCCGTTCTTTGCCACTTGGTGAGGCAAAGAACTACTCGCTGGAATGGAACAAGTCGACAAAGTGAATCAAACAAATAGCTATTAATAATTTGAAAATTAATAAACTTGTATTGTTTATTTGCTCATAATCTATAATATCTATCTATAATCTATCTATAATATTACAAAGAAGAGGTGGTTTCTGTCTGTCTTTTTGATGTTCCGGGTAAACGCAAAAACTACTGAACCGACTGGGCTGAAACTTTACACAAAGGTAGATCTTGAATCCATGCAACACATAGGCCTATTCACTTCCTTAAAATTCCCTCGGCCTACGCCCCGTGAACGTTCTAAGTTTCAATGTTTACATTTCAGAAGAAAGTAAACATTCAGAAACTGTAATGCGAACAGCTGTGGACACTTACACTTGACAGCTTAAAGAGCAGAAGCAAGAACAGCTGTTTCAAGCTAACTTACCTTTCTAACCCGTGTGAAGAACGGGTACATTCTACTAGTAATATTATAAAGAAGAGGTAGTTTCTGTCTGTCTGTCTGTCTGATGTTCCGGGTGAACGCAAAAACTACTGAACCGACTGGGCTGAAACTTTACACAAAGGTAAATCTTGAACCCATGCAACACATAGGCCTATTCCCTTCCTTAAAATCTCCTCGGGCTACGCCCCGTGAACGTCCTAAGTTTCAATGTTTACATTTCAAAAGAAAGTAAACATTCAGAAACTGTAATGCGAACAGCTGATGGCACTTCCATTTGACAGCTTAAAGAGCAGAAGCAAGAACAGCTGTTTCGAGTTAACTAAAATGCAAATTGCATTGACCATAGGACGGGTAAAGAAAACCCCTGTGCGAAGAACGGGTACATCAGCTAGTAATATTATAAAGCAGAGGTGGTTTCTGTCTGTCTGTCTGTGTGTCTGTGTGATGTTCCGAGTAAACGTAAAAACTACTGAACCGACTGGGCTGAAACTTTGTACACAAAGGTAGATCTTAACATTATGTCCATAAGGATGTGTCCTAAGGATGTATACATGGAAACTTTGGGACCCAGCGGGGCGGGACTCGGGACACGGGGAATTTCGTATACCGTTTCTTAGCAAGCACCTTGGGCCAAAGAGGAACCTATATGTCAAATTTCAACTCTATAGGCCTTATGGTTATGGAGATTTCGTGATAGGTCAGTCAGACAGTGGTATTTGGATTTTATATATTAAGGGGACCGTCCCTACGATTACCCTTTTTGTTTTGTTTTAGGTTTTAACCTTTGAAACAATTTGTATTCTGTTTAGTGAAACTAAATAATATGTTTTGGGGAGAGAAATTTGTTCCACCTTTTTAAATATTTTTAAACCCCTAAAATTCGATTTTTACGTTTTTTATGGATTTTTTATTTTGAATAACTTTTTTGATCAGTTTGAACCAATTTTTTTTATTATGTAGCTTTTGGGTATAGTAACTCATGTACTTCTTTTGGAAAAAAGATGTAAGGTTTTTAGTTTTGAAAAGATTTTCAAATTTTGATTAAATATAATATTTTTTTAATTAAATGTTTTTAAAGCTATAATGTTATCCATACCCAAAAATCTTCTAAATATAACTAAGGTACAGTGGTAAAAATATCAAATGTCTATGTCTAATACTTTAAATTTTATTCAAACATATGTATATATATATATATATAACATGTATTTATTTTGTTATCCAAAAGATATATATAATCTAATTGTTTCCATAGAAACAAAATTGTATTAACATCATTAGCTAACCTACCGTAAAAAATGATATTGTTAGAAAGATTCGCAAAATCGCGAACTTTACTAACTTTTTATTAATTTATTTTTACATGAAAATATTATCAAAAAGGCCTACAAATTCGCACACAGCTCAGTAAGGTATGTAGATTGCAAAAAAAATAAATTAAATTACCCAAAAATTCAAAAAGATTCTGAAACTTGGTGGCGGATCCTCTAAGATTTGTAAACTGTTAATAAAAATATTGCCACAAATTTAGTCAGCTGAATTGTTGTAACCTATACCACCTGATCCTCAAATAATTGACAATTGTGAATGAACACGTTAAATAATGAAAATGGGAACTAACAATGATCGAAAAATTGTGCCGCCCAACGTGGGGCTCGAACCCACGACCCTGAGATTAAGAGTCTCATGCTCTACCGACTGAGCTAGCCGGGCGCTTATTATACCTAAAGTATTCATAATATAAGAGTAAAGAAAAAGTGTTATCCGAAAGGCAATTGATTTGATCTGAAAGTTATGTTGAAAGTTGTAGACTTTCAAGATTTTAAGGTTTGTTATGAAACTATATATGATTTAATAAATATTCACTATTGGGCAAATTTTAATCCATTTCACTCTTCTTTACTAATTAACTTGCTTGTCAACTTTCTTTTCGTAAGTTCCTATAAACGAATACAAATTTAGAAATTCATGTACTGAAAAACCTTTAAAAATGCAAGTAGGATAATCTTTTAATGAGTTTTGGTTGCTAATTTGAGAACCATCCAGTTGGCGAGCGGCTAATTTAGGACACCCATGCAATCGTCCACAGAGTAATACAAAATTAAATTCGCGCTTGCCGCGCCTTCGATTGAAATATTTGTTATTACTCTTTGCCTAAATATTTTAAATCCTGAAATGTTTTGCAAATGGTTTGCATTTCTAAAAAGAAAAAAATTAGTATAATAAATATTTGTATTTTACTATTTGATTTGTTCACTTGTTATGTTTTATTCATTAATAATTATGTTCATATTTTAAAGAATTAATGATGTTAACAAATACATCATATTTGTAACCTTTTAGGTGTGTCTTTATACAATAAAGCATTATTATTATTATTATTAATGAGGGTCAGCTGACACACCGCTTGTTACTGCGGTTTCGTTTAAAAATCCCCAAGCATGAAAATGGCAAGAAAAACAGTCTCAAAATCCCCTCAAGAAAAATGAAACTGCAATAGGTACGTTAATGGGTCTCAAAATCCCCGAGAGCTAGGCTGGAAGTCTTTACTTTCGCACGCGCACTCAAGTTCAGCGCGGTGATGCAAGTATCAGCTTCATGATTTAGTTCATAGATCTGATATTATTATGAATGTAAAACTTCAGATAAGTTATATCTCTGTAATCTTCATTTAATTCCAAGAAAATAAGTCCACGCAACACATAGTTTAAATGGAAAATTAATAAGAGTTAGTATGTAAATCTTATTAGTGGGTAAATTTGCAATGCGCGGTGCAGTTGTTCCGATACCCCATGGAGCAATACAGACTCAATGAACCTGTTGGACCACTAAATCAATTGAAATTTGCAATGCGCGGTGCAGGTGTTCCGATACCCCATGGAGCAACACAGACTCAATGAAACTGTTGGGCCACTGAATCAATCGACATTTGCAATGCGCGGTGCAATTGTTCCGATACCCCATGGAGCAACACAGATTCAATGAAACTGTTGGACCACCGAATCAATTGACATTTGCAATGCGCGGTGCAGTTGTTTCGATACCCCATGGAGCAACACAGACTCAATGAACCTGTTGGACCACTAAATCAATCGAAATTTGCAATGCACGGTGATGTTGTTTCGATCCCCCATGGAGCAACACAGACTCAATGAAACTGTTGGACCACTGAATCAATCGACATTTGCAATGCGCGGTGCAGTTTTTCCGATACCCCATGGAGCAACACAGACTCAATGAACCTGTTGGACCACCGAATCAATTGACATTTGCAATGCGCGGTGCAGTTGTTCCGATACCCCATGGAGCAACACAGAAAAATGAAACTGTTGGACCACTGAATCAATCGACATTTTCAATGCGCGGTGCAGTTATTCCGATACCCCATGGAGCAATACAGACTCAATGAAACTGTTGGACCACTGAATCAATCATCGACATTTGCAATGCGCGGTGCAGTTGTTCCGATACCCCAAGAAACAACACAGACTCAATGAAACTGTTGGACCACTGAATCAATCGACATTTGCAATGCGCGGTGATGTTGTTTCGATACCCCATGGAGCAACACAGACTCAATGAAACTGTTGGACCACTGAATCAATTGACATTTGCAATGCGCGGTGCAGGTGTTCCGATACCCCATGGAGCAACACAGAAAAATGAAACTGTTGGACCACTGAATCAATAGACATTTGCAATGCGCGGTCCAGTTGTTCCGATACCCCATGGAGCAACACAGACTCAATGAACCTGTTGGACCACTGAATCAATCGACATTTGCAATGCGCGGTGCAGTTGTTCCGATACCCCATGGAACAACACAGACTCAATGAAACTGTTGGACCACTGAATCAATCGACATTTGCAATGCGCGGTGCAGTTGTTCCGATACCCCATGGAGCAATACAGACTCAATGAACCTGTTGGACCACTGAATCAATCGACATTTGCAATGTGCCGTGCAGTTGTTCCGATACCCCATGGAGCAATACAGACTCAATGAACCTGTTGGACCACTGAATCAATCGACATTTGCAATGCGCGGTGCAGTTGTTCCGATACCCCATGGAGCAATACAGAGTCAATGAACCTGTTGGACCACTAAATCAATTGAAATTTGCAATGCGCGGTGCAGGTGTTCCGATACCCCATGGAGCAACACAGACTCATTGAAACTGTTGTACCACTGAATCAATCGACATTGTTATTCGTCATCGTCCAAATTATGATAAGGATGAATGGTGAATAGATTTACAAGTTTGTCACAACAGAGTAGTATTTTTGGGAAAGAGCCTAATAAATATTGAAACTAGGGTCCTGACCCCGGCACGGTTTAACGATGTTTGGGCGCCACCGGCCACTGGAGTCAGGAACGTGTTCCTGGAACCAAATTGTATCTTTTATGACGAAATATTTGTAAAATAAAACTCACTTGAGCTGAAAATTGTTTTATTTTCTCCCTTTATTATGTGTAGTACAAAGGGATGAATGATAGTTTTCGTCAATTTTTTCGAATTTGATTTGTTGTTGGTGAAATTTTGTTTGCTCCATGTACCAAACAAAGTGATTAAAATGGTTTTCGAAGCCCGATTCTGATTAAATTTAGTATGAAAGTAATTTTCCAGTCATCCCTAGTGATTTTGTATTGTTTAAGTTGTTGTCTTAACGGGACGCCATCCCCAAAATATCTTGATTTTCTGGTAAACACGGTACGGTATACGTTGTCTAATGCTATTCTTATGGGGGAAAACAATTAATTAGTATGAGTCCACAATTTGCTCACACATAACAACAAAATTTAGGTTGTGTCAGCTACACTTACAACTCAATATAAGTTGAGAATTTGATAAAAATGTTGCCATTGAAACTACATGCGGCACAGATGATTTAAATATTTGTACTGTAGGTATTTACATATTGGTTACTTAAAGAAGTATCCCGCACATTATGCATTGCAACAGGAGCCCCGTAAAGTATGCATATTCGGCATTCAATTTAAAAAATACTTCATTACCATCCAAAGCCTAGTCGTAGCATTACAATTCCAAAGACGTAACAAACTGCAAACCCCAAAGATCTACTATGAACAGACTTGACATTTAGCATCCATAATTGTAACTAATCGGAGGCGAATCAGTCACGCTGACTTTGACCTTGGGTTCAAGTCGAACAGCTTTTATAAGAGTTACAAACGACGCGAGCGACATAGGCATAACCATTACAAACTGTCGCCTCTGATGCGTTGTTACGTAGCGCGGTAGTGAACCGAGTGACTAGAATCATTGGTGAAGGGACTGCGGTGTTCCAACAATGAAACATGCTCGGAAAACAACCTGAAATCCATTCGGTTTAACTTTTGAATCCTGTATTCTTATCGGAAAATTGTATGTATTTCCATTCTAATGTAGCAATTCAAAGACGGGAAGACTTAAAAAGGTGGTTTGGTTTATCAATTCCAATACCAAAGAAGCCAAATATAACTAAATTTACAATATTACTATACCTATTTAAAATTTCGAATTTTACTGAAACTTTGTTTAAATTATTGTGTCGAATTCCTTATGGATAACATTAATTAGTATGAGACTAGTTATGGAGACTAGTTGGACGTAGTTTTTGGTTTGGATGTTCAAGTATGCGTGCTAGGTTGTAACGTAGCAACAAATTACAACTGGTGTAACGAATTTCTAAATATTTTGGAATATAGTTTTCTGGATCCAGGTTAAATTTGAAACAAAACCTAGTGTTTTATGGAAGGTAAATTTGTACTCCGGGATGAATGTTTTTATTGTGGTTGAATAGAGTGACCTGGGCCGGAGATCATTTTAGTGGATTCAAAGAGCGTCTTCGGTGGAGAATTTCAGTGAATGAACAGTAACAGTCAAGTTAGACATTAAAAAGGGTCCTTGCATTCAAAAGGTCATGTAGTTATAATTTTTTATTGTTAGGACCTATACCACAAGTAAGAAACCAAGTTTGCAGCTTCGAAAGATCTGTGCTACTGGCGTAGTAGTAAACAAAACAGTAAAATGTTTGCACTTTTTCAGTTTTTGCTCAATATCTCCGAAAGTATGCCTCTGACAGAATATGTTGTCCAATCGTTTCTTAAACTGGATAAAATTTGCCAAAGTTTGAGACTATAACGACTTCAGTACGTTCATTATCATACGACATTATTCAGATAAATACTTTGAAAACTTGAAAAAATGTCAAAAAATTAAACATTTTCGTAATGGTCTATTTTTTTTGACTTATTGTAAAAAGAGAAAAATTGTATATCTCGCTTATTTATAAACATATACTAACGAAACTTGGTTTATGGCTTCGTCTGGTTGTAGTTTATAATTATTTGTACAAAAAAACAACAATTTTTTGCCGATGGTTCTCGTTGCAGTAAAATCGGCACTTAACCCCCATGTTATTCTTAAGGAGAATATTTGCAATGTTATTATAGCGTTTTAATTGCAAATAAAAACACTATATAATTGAATTTAATAGTTTGAATTGTATTAAATTGTAAATAAATTATTTATATACTTTTTTTTGTAAATAACGGCACACACGTGGCTGGCTTCTGGAAGTTCGGTCCAAAGCTTATAAATTCACGCTCGTCGGGAGCCTGCGGCATTTAACGTACAAATCATGTTCTGAAAGTGTGTCAAGAGGTTATCCTAAGAGACGTGAATTTCTTCAGGTTGGAAGGTATAATTTTTTTTATTATTTTGTTATTTAGAGTCATTATTCAAATCATTGCTCCATTTCTCATTTTGTTTTTCAAAAGAGGGGATCAGTCTATAAAACAATTATTTTGTTTTCAGGGTTCGAAGCGTTTCTATTATTGGGTTGAAGATAATCTAACAGCAGACTAATTAAGTACTGAAAGAAGATTTTGCATTATTAAAGTCTAGTAAATCCCAAAAAAGAAGAAGTGAGTTTAATTTGAAAGTTTGAAGAAAGATAAGCAAAAACAAGTTGTTATTTTATTTTATAAGTTTTAATTATTTTATTTGCAAGTGAAAACATTTGATTTTGTTAATTAACAAAAAAATTTATTTAGTTTATTTTATTTTATGAAGACCACTTCTTAACCTAAGAAAATATTATAGTCAGCTAGACAGCGCTATGTTATGTATCCCTTAATTATGAGGAAAAATCAATAAAACTTGGTATGTTGCTCCACCTAGTTAGGTTCTATTACGGTATTTGCATAAAACCCCATTTTTTATTCCTGGTTGCAGCAAACCTGCGTACTCAGCCCCAATGTTATTCTTATGGAGAATAATTAATAGAGTTGAGTTTTTAAAGTATTGTATCTTAGTAAATAATGGACGCACTGAAGTCGTTATCGTCTCAAACTTTAGCAAATTGTATCCAGTTTAAGAAAGGATCAAAAAACATATTCTGTCAAAGGCATACTTTCGGAGATATTTAGCAAACAATATAAAAGTAACTGTTTTTTTTTTTATTATGCCGGTAGCACAGGTCTTTCGAAGCTGCAAACTTGGTTTATTACTTGTGGTATAGGACCAAACAACATACTAAACAATTAGAAAGAACCACATGACCTTTTGCACGCATGGGTGTTTATTTTGACTGGACTACAGAGCGACTTAAATCATTTCAGTGGACGTAGAGAGCAACTTGCATGGATAGCATTTCAGTTGACTTACAGAGCGACTTGCATGCTTAGCATTTCAGTGGACGTACAGACCGACTTGCATGCATAGCATTTGATTGGACTTACAGAGCGACTTGCATGCATAGCATTTGAGTGGACGTACAGAACGACTTGCATGGATAGCATTTCAGTGGACGTACAGAGCGACTTGCATGAATAGCATTTCAGTGGACTTACAGAGCGACTTGCATGCATAGCATTTGAGTGGACGTACAGAACGACTTGCATGGATAGCATTTCAGTGGACGTACAGAGCAACTTGCATGGATAGCATTTCAGTGGACGTACAGAGCGACTTGCGTGGATAACATTTCAGTGGACTTACAGAGCAACTTGCATGCATAGCATTTCAGTTGACTTACAGAGCGACTTGCATGCATAGCATTTGAGTGGACGTACAGAACGACTTGCATAGATAGCATTTCAGTGGACGTACAGAGCAACTTGCATGGATAGCATTTCAGTGGACGTACACAACGACTTGCATGGATAGCATTTCAGTGGACGTACAGAGCAACTTGCATGAATAACATTTCAGTGGACGTACAGAGCGACTTGCATGGATAGCATTTGAGTGGACGTACAGAACGACTTGCATGGATAGCATTTGAGTGGACGTACAGAACGACTTGCATGGATAGCATTTCAGTGGACGTACAGAGCGACTTGTATGGATAGCATTTCAGTGGACTTACAGAGCGACTTGCATGCATAGCATTTGAGTGGACTTACAGAGCGACTTGCATGCATAGCTTTTGAGTGGACGTACAGAACGACTTGCATGGATAGCATTTCAGTGGACGTACAGAACGACTTGCATGGATAGCATTTCATTGCACTTACAGAGCGACTTGAATGGATAGCATTTCAGTGGACGTACAGAGCGACTTGCATGGATAGCATTTCAGTGGACTTGCAGAGCGACTTGCATGCATTGCATTTCAGTGGACGTACAGATCGACTTGCATGGATAGCATTTCAGTGGACGTACAGAGCGACTTGCATGGATAGCATTTCATTGGACTTACAGAGCGACTTGAATGGATAGCATTTCAGTGGACTTACAGAGCAACTTGCATGCATTGCGTTTCAGTGGACGTACAGAGCGACTTGCATGGATAGCATTTCAGTGGACTTACAGAGCGACTTGCATGGATAGCATTTCAGTGGACTTACAGAGCGACTCGAATGGATATCATTTTAGTGGACTTTCAGAGCGACTTGCATGCATAGCATTTCAGTGGAATTACAGAGCGACTTGCATGGATAGCATTTCAGTGGACTTACAGGGCGACTCGAATGGATATCATTTTAGTGGACTTTCAGAGCGACTTGCATGCATAGCATTTCAGTGGTTTTACAGAGCGACTTGCATGCATAGCATTTCAGTGGAATTACAGAGCGACTTGCATGGGTAACATTTCAAAGGATGTATAAAGCGACTTACATGGATAGCATTTCAGTTTACTTCCAGAGCGACTTGCATGCATATCATTTCAGTAGACGTACAGAGCGAATTGCATGGATAGCATTTTAGTGGATGTACAGATTAACCTGCATGAACATATTTGGCGTCCAAAGTTTGGTGGTGTTTTTAACATAAACCCCGTTGGGGTTTATTAATGCTTATCAATATGTTCGTTAATATGCCTACACTGCATGTGTCAAAATTTATCAAATGGTCCAGAATCCCTCAGCAACTGGGTTATTTCCCGGTGTAACTGGGGTCGTCAGGCCTTGTAACGTTTATTAAAACAGCATGTTCCATCTCTTTTCTCCTAAAAAATATTTTAGCTAAGCTTAAAAATGTAATTGTACTTGTTGGCCCTAACTGATCCCAACTGACATATCTAACCCTACTTATGCCCTCCCCTCAAAACTCCTACTCAAATCCCCCTCTTCAATTCCCCCGAACGTCAAAATATCCCAACATGCAACGATGGATGACAGGTCTGGGGTCTAGGTAACCAAAACAACACGGTACACGCGCCCAAGACCGATGAATGAATCGATCCGTGGCCCCGGTGTGATCCGAGTTCCCGGACGGAGAGGGGGGCGCGCGCGCGCGCGTTTTGACGTAAAGGCGGGTGTCTGACAGGACAGTGTTAGTGTGCGCGCGCGCCTCTCAGTGTTGAGTCGTTAGGCGCGGAGCTGTTGGGGTTTTTGGCAAGGTAGGAGATTGTTTAGAAAAATGCACTTTAAGCCATCACTTGCACTGCTAGCGTACATTTTGCTACCGTTACATGGAGCCTGCTATCCGATATTTTGATTAATCAATCATTTACCCCATGCGAGGCATAAACACTACATATCACATTTTAATATGAAAAGTAAATAAACAAATAATAACGAATAGTATTTTGTACTTATAAATTGATCAAAATTTCCTACCCGTAGCACCCAACAATAGTGTGAAAGACTATATAATAATACGTGTATAAGACTATATAATAGTGTATTGCTGACTATATAATGATAAATAGTGATTGATTATGAAGCATATATTAAGATTATAGAATTAAATATGGTGGTAAATTAATTGTTTTATACAACTTAGGTAAAGTTAAAATTATTTTATAAATAATTTTCAAGACATTTAACATGCTTTATATTTAGTAATATCTGCATAAATTTAATGTTTGTTGAAGGTAAATTTGAAATAAACTTCTTACAAAGTAAAGCTTGTAAATGGTTTAATGTTTATTTTGACAGAATTTCTTTGCAATTTTAGTGCGTACTACAATAAACAACAATTAACAGTTGTACATTTCGACGCGTCAGTTTGAATGAGATTCACTTTTTCTATATAGTTGTAAATACACAACTAAAATAATCCAGTATATAATTTAGTCTACGTATTCAAAACCGTCAGCTTGAAAATAAGTTTCTAGACTCCACACAGTAATTCTGTAAAATATATTATTTAAATAAACACTATACCTTATGCATGATAATATTGATTATTTCTGTTGCTTCTTTGAAAATATTTGATTAGTTATATTGGTCAGTTAAAAGAACGCGACAATCATATTCTATACTTATTTAATGCCGTAGGGGTGTTTATGACTGGAAACTCTACAGGTTGAACTGATTTTAATATTTTTGGTGCCATGGGTGCCGGTCTGAACCAAATTTCTGCCTAAACGACCTAAAGAACGAATGAAACGAATGAACGAATGAAAATAAACGAATAAAATAAACGAATGAACGAATCCTTAGCTTTTTTTAAAGTTTGTAATTTGCTCATAAGATAGACATTCGGAAATAATTTAATTGAATTGCATGCCAAAACAGATGAATAAATACAGTTTATCAGGAAGAACATAAGTTCATTCTGAGACGGTAACACACTGTACATAAGTTGCATTACAAATGTGCTCATTGATTAAAGAGTGAGTTGAAACGTGTATCCCATTCCAGTAAAAATGTATTTTTTTAAATTAAACTTAATACCACAGTGTACCTAGTTGATTTTCTAGGAAGCGTTGTTATTATTATTTATGGTTGTTAAAATATACTGTGAAGTATTTATAAGTTTGCAATATCTAACTTAAAAAAAAACCTTTACCAAGAAATTATGCATTTTTAATAGCTTTGGTCATGTCAAACTATTTGAGATCTTTTAACTGTACAGGTTTTAGGTTTATTTATGTATTTGTAACTTTACTTTAAATTGCAATCAAACTATCAATTAAGAACAGGCACTTATACAGGAGTGTGTTCATCGTCACTACATTGAAGAGAATGCGAGCACCTAATAGTGAGGAGGAAAATATCGACACTTATAAACGTTCTATAAGATGCCAACTAAAGTTACGCCATTTACAGTTATCTATGAAATTTTGTGTTCCAAGTGAAGCACGGAATTTCAAAAACGGATAAACTGGATAACCACAGATCGATATAATATAAACTTTCTTGCTGTAAGACAAGGTCGTGTCACAAAACAAATCGTAAAATTGAATATGAAAATTAGTGAAGGTGTGAATTCACCTCAGTGACAAATCTCAAAATTACCTGGAATACGGAATATCATACGACTCACATTTACCATGGTTAGTTCAGAATCGCACCTTGATGAATCTATATTTTAGGAGCAATGTATAACTTTCGTAATCATGATATTTTTTCATGATTGGAACTTTCTTGCTTGCACAAAATTATCATCCTAAACATGCACAGGCACAATTACAGTTTACAGTTATATACCAAAGGATGTGGAATAAAGCCAACCAAAACTCTTCAGAGAACTTTGCTTTATACTTATAAATGAAATCAATCACTTTACCAATTTTCTTTTAAATATCGCTGATATTTTTTTGCAGCGAGATGACAATGCTGTATTCATTTGTTTTGTTATACATATAAA
This sequence comes from Allygus modestus, assembly GCA_963675035.1. Classification (NCBI taxonomy): domain Eukaryota; kingdom Metazoa; phylum Arthropoda; class Insecta; order Hemiptera; family Cicadellidae; genus Allygus; species Allygus modestus. Next base: position 60,442,303 of record OY776115.1, on the reverse strand, counting down.
TCAAACTTGTTTGACGTTATAACTAAGCAGTTACCATAGACTATTTGGCTATTTTTAGAGTAAGAGAACAGTTTGGCTGTATTCGCAATACCAAACGGATTCCACCGTGTTCATTTCTTGAGTGAGCTTTAGATCCAATGACATATCCACTGTTTTGTTCTTTTTGTACTTTTTGTTTGGTGATAATTGGAATTCAGATTTCCTACATGTTCCAAAAACCCATTAAATATGCTGCACTTCAAACAGACTTCACAAGAAAGGGTAGAAGAGATTTAAGGGATGGGGATAGGTTGTATGTAAGGGAACAAGATTAGACTTTATTTTAAACCACCATATCCAACTAAAAAATATCTTTATCTAGATGTGTCAGTCAGCTGCAACGAGTTTATAGTCCGAATTTACGACAAGACATTTTCCCATCCTCTTTTGAAAAGTCTTCACAGAGGTCAAAATTAATGTATTATAGCCCCTTTTAAAAGTATACACAACTAATAACAATCAACTTTAAATATTCTACATTTGCAGGTCCTTCCGATTTCTCAGGAAGCCTCCTTCATTTTTCGACCTTATTAGATCGCTAATCAACGAATCCGGATAATCTATCGAGGAGCTACGAAACATCAAATTAACATAATGGGGAATGTATAGTCAGAAATGCGTAATCTTTCTGTCATCTTGGTCTTGTTTACTGAATTTAAATATTTCTCAATTTTAAATACACTAACGCACCATACTTATCGAAAAGCAATTATTTTACATTAACCTCTTCAGTATACAGGGTTAGGCAAATGTGTGGAAACCCCCTCATAATATTTTAACGGGTTACACCAGGAAAACTAAATTTAGCACACCGTCATAGGAAATAAAAGTGCACTTTTTGGGCTGTATAACAACTTTGGCCGTGGCCCAAAAATATGGGTTTGTGGGGGCAGCTCAAAAATTGTAAATGTAAAATCCCAGTGAGTGGTACATCAATTTAAAGGTCTTTATAAAAAAATAAGAACAGTGAAAACTAGAGGTCTCTATCTCAACCCAGTAAAAAATGGCGGTCATTTTAAATTTTCATCAGTTTGAGAGAACCCACTCATAATATAGGCATCAATAGCTCAGTTATTCAATAAAGGTAATCAGTAAAATTAAGTAGGACTCATTTACAAGGAATTTATAATTTGATTTGACCTTTAAGAGGAATACAATTTTTTTTAACTTTAACTAAGTCCCAGAAATGAGGGTAGCTTAGTAACTTTAGTATTTTTTGGGGGGGGTTAGCTTAAACAAATTTTGTAAGTAAAGTCCCATTGAGTGACACATCATTTTAAAGGTCTTTATAAAATAAGAACAACAACGAAAACTACATAATACTTTACTTTACTACTTTACTTACTACTTTAATTTAATAACAGAGCTATTGATGCCTACATTATAAGTGGGTTCTCTAAAACTGATGAAAATTTCAAATGACCGCCATTTTGTACTGGGTTGAGATAGAGACCTCTAGTTTTCACTGTTCTTCTTTTTTTTACAAAGACCTTTAAAATGATGTACCACTCAATGGGGCTTTACTTTTAAAATTTTTGAGTTGCTCTCAAAAACCTCTATTTTGGGGCCACGGCCAAAGTTGTTGTACTGCCCAAAAAGTACACTTTTATTTCCTATGAAGATGTGCTAAATTTAGTTTTTCAGGTGTAACACGTTAAAAAGTTATGATGGGGTATCCACACATGTGCTTGACCCTGTATAATTTAGGCTACGTTTCAAAAGCGAGCTCCAGTCACGATAAATGTCTACCTGCATAACCAATTTCGACGTTTGAATCCACCACCTCCTGTAACGGATTGTTCGAAAGCTTTTGCTTTTAAATAATTTTAAAGAACCTAAATAACCTAGTGATTCCATAGTGAGCCGAATTTCTATATTATAAATGCAAATAGTAATTTTTCTAAAAAAATATCCAAACATTTCAATATTTGTGATTATGTTATTGGATAACTACAGACGGAAGTTATAGTTGGTCTCACGTGTTGTATGGGGAGGTTGTTGACTTTATCGAGCCAATAACTTGGGAATAGCCAAGATAACAACATTTGCTTTAGTAGATAATGTTTTGCGCTCCTCTTCGTTGATGGAGCACTCGTAAATGGTGTAATAAAATGTGTCAGTACACACAATTACACGAGAGTATTCAGGAAAGTAAATATAAAACGGAACAGTGAAAAAAGAAAATTACATTAGACACTAAACGACCCAACACTGTGGTATTATATATTAAATAAATATATAATTTAATACATTGAATTTATAATTTAACTTCTGATAACACCACTTTTAATGAATTTAACCTTTAGAGAAGAAGCTATTACCGTGGCTTGGTACGACTTAAGCCCGAGACGATGATAACATTTTGTTTCGAGGTCCCCAGATACCAAAATCACTATTCGTTTAAATATATACGATAAATTTTGAAAAAAATCCGATTTTGATGAAATTTGACACAAAAGTTTAAAGCAACATTCGTGACTTTAAGTTCGAAAACCAGAAAGATCGGACCATGGGAAGGTTTTTTTATGGGGGTTTACAATTTTCCAAAAATCAATTTTTTGAAATTTTCACCTTAAAATGTCAAAAACACTCCATTTTCGTTTTGACCATTTTATAGAGCTTAAAAAAACCAAATAACATAGTATTTTGAATCATTAACCTAGGTGAAGTGGTTGCGGATAAAATCCAAAAAACAAGTTCTTAAATTTCCCCATGTTAATCTTATGAGGAAAAGTTTTTTCACCACACTACGCTGTAATCACCTGTTTTCGGAACGTCATTTGAATACCGAAAGTAGAGTTTTTCCGCCCAAGGGCCGAAAGTCAGCTGGTCTATTTAGCCAGTGTTGCCAACTTGTTCTCAAGCGTACACAACGTTACCTGGTTAATAAGTGCATACTATTTCGTGTTCTTTGGTTGAAACACTGGAACAAATAACAATAAAATTCAATACATTGTACTATCGATGATTTGTTTATTGGTTAACTGTTTTTAGTCCGAGATTGCATGAGGCCGCTCGTGTTTTATGACCGATCACATTTAACCCGTTAGTAATTGTACTATGGTGAAAAATAGCGTTCGCACCTCTGCCGAAAGGGTTTTGCATAGCCCTCGAACGATTTATGACCTCGACTTCGTCTCGGTCATAAAACACGATCTCGGGTCAGCAAAACCCCACTTTCGGCCTTTGGTGCGAAATATACTATTAGCTTTCCTCAGTTAACTTTACTGAAAACTTCACATTTATTTTCATCAATCAGTTCAGCAGTAAAAAACAATCATTTCAGTGTTCAAATTATGATTCTATGTCAAACCGTTGCAGAGATATTCAGAGTGCTAAACATAGTATACGTTGTCCATTGTTATCCTTATGGAGAATAGTTATAATTTGATCTCTCGATTTTTTATGAGAAATTATATTGATGTAAATTGGTATGTGGCTTCTTCACTGGTAAATTTATATTTGCACAAAAAATAGTTTTTTTTATTGTCCCCGTAGCAGCAAACCTCAGCCTTAATGTTATTCTTATGTAGGATAAATAAAGTTGTATATCTCTTTTAATTATGAACATAAATTAATAAAACTTAGAATGTAGCTTCACCTGGTTAAATTATATTTATAATTGCATAAAAACCCATTTCTGATCTTTCTTTTTGCAGCAAACCTGCCGTTAATGCTATTTATTGTCATGGAAACAACAAAATAAAAATAAAATGCTCCGTATCACTTATTTATAAATGAATTTTTATGAATCTTGGTAAGTGTTAGCAAGAAACATATTCATGCATTGGAAATTCGCTGCGTACGCAGGTTTGCTGCGACGGGGGTATTTTATAAAATTGACGCATTTACGAAAGTATTAGAGAAAAACGGGTTATTCTGGTTGCCGCTACGATTTATAATTTTAATATTTGTATATACAGTACATAGTTGAAGATTAAACGTTATACACAAAACCGTAAATTGTGAAGCACAAGTAATCATTTTTCGACATTTCTAAAATCGATGACAAATTTAAATGTTCTCTTCAACCATCTGTAACCGTAATTGTCACAATATCGAGCATATCATCACTTAAACTTTCCATTTTGAGTAATTTTTAATTCAAATTATTCATAAACAATATAAAACTGAAATGGAATGTGTGTCTTCAGAATGCAGTATGATTTTCCCCAGAGGGTTGAAAGATGTCATGGTATGGTTCTACCCCCAGTGTTGTCAGTGCCCCTGTATCGACAAAACCTAATCAACCCCATGTTTTATCAATACGCGAGAGACCACCCCCTTCCTTTCGTGTTTCGTGTTATATAGTGTACAGGATCACTATGTCTCACATGATGACGTTATACTTTGTATAGTGATTGACAGAGTATCTTGGTCGATTTGATGTTTATCTGATAAATTTTCTGGATACATTGTTAAATACCCCTCTTATCATCACGATTATTTATTTGCACATCGACAAGTGCTGTTTCTAGACTACACCAACGAATCTTACTATATTTAATTTTCATAATCGTTAAACATACATATTAATTGACAATAAGGTAAGGTAGTTCAAAAAATAATAAATGAACATATCTATCTTTCAGCGCAATTGGTAAAAGTTAACTAACAATTTTTATAATTCACAACTTACACCTCAATACATCTCATTTTTAAAGGGCTTTAAAGCCCTAGTGTATCAATTTTGGATTATTCAGCTCAAAAAGTGACTCAGAAAAATCTTCAAACATGATATATTTAATACACTATTGCATTACTATTGGCAATTTGCTAAGCAAATCGAAACGTTTAACTCGTTTAGGGATTTTAACCATGGTCAGAGGTTGGTTAAAACATCTGTAAATAGATAAACTTTACATATATATTTTTAATTATATTTATGCAATAAAAAGTAGGTTAAGGAACTGCTTTTGTAGGATACATTAAAATGCTTGGGGTGAACGGCAGCGCGGTTATAATAAACGATAATAACTATAATAAAGGGTATCAGGAAACTGACACATACTTTCTCCCTTTTAGCCAAACTTTAATGACAAAAATATTTGTTATTTATTAAATATAGAATATGAAGTATAGATAAATGTACAGAAAATTGTCTAAAATAGTTGTTTTCAGAAATATCCACCCAAATTGCTTTTTTGGAGGCACTATAGAGTCCGTTGCTACACACAGTAGTTTTGAGAGGGGAAATGCCCCCTTGCCCCCCCAGGGTTAAATAGTAACACATTTCGAACATCATCTGTTGGTCAATGCTAACTTGACCTGCATATCAAATGAAATTGATCAGTAAATAAGAGAGAAATAGTTATTTTTGTATTCCCCATAAGAATAACATTGGACAACGTACTGTGTTTACCGCTAAATGAAAATTTCAATTTTCTCCGCAACTAGCAATCGTAGAATAGTAATTTAAAATACTAATTTATTTAGTTGTTTGAGCTCTTTTTAATGGTGAATAGTAATCTTTTTAAACATTTATGATTTTTTATGAAAAATCCAAAAAACTGACTTTTTAATGTTTTAAGTCCTGTAATTTCTGAACCCGCATTTTTCCAGAAATGCGGGTGGTGTCATTTTGTTGGAAACCTAAAGTTCTACAAACCACGAAAGTTTAATCAAAATCGTTAGAGCCGTTTTTGAGAAATTTGGATTTTTCATGTTTTTTGGCGGATTTTGGGGGATAATTACCCTTAAAAATCAAAAATTCAAAAAAAAATTAAAAAATACCTAGAGATATCGTGGATTAGTACCTACATACCAAATTTCATAAAAATCGGCCCATAGGTTAGGGCTCTAGCTCTATACACATCCACACAGACACACACACACACACACACACACACACACACACACACACACACACACACACACACACACACACACACACACACACACACACACACACACACACACACACACACACACGGACACACACACACACAGACAGACATCACGTAAAAACCACTTTTTTGGGTTCAGGGAGCACCAAAACGAATATTTCCACTAACAACTCAAATTCGAAAATTTTTAAAAACAATACTTTCTCCATATACTATGTATAGGGGGAGAAAGTAAAAAGTAATTTTTAAATCTTATCTGTGCTATTTGTGTGCTTTATGTAAATTTACAGAAACCGGACTTCGATTTCAGTTCTTTCTAAAATGAATATTTATGATATGGTATGAATTCGCGCTGTAGACCCGTCATCGGCCGATATCCACTGGGAATGTGTAAACACGAAACTGTGAACAAGCCGCTGGTCGGGCGGGGATTGTGCTGGACGACTGCCCGATCAGAAATAGCGAACCTGACTCACGGAACACACTGGCACTGGCCAATATAGAGATGAAGTAGAGGTGGCTTCAATAATCAGGAGCCCTTGTTGCAACATTTGAAAATAGATAGATGACCTGCTTAATGTTAAGGGCCGAAAAATAGCTAATACAACAAATTACGAACTTTTCTTTCGCAATAAGTGTATGGAGTTCATTGCCGAACTAAGCTGTAATGAAAAATTGAAAATCTTTATTTATTGGCCTCCAACTTGTATATTTTAAACCTTGTTCCGTTTAATTTACCTATGGAAACCAAAACATGTGACAAATTGTTTATCACAACGAGCGTTATTTTGCTACAAAAAATGAAGAATCTACGTAGGATATAAAGCTTTCAATTTTTTTGAATTGACAAAATATAAGGATTATATTTTATATTGTTGTGTTCCAAACTAATTTTTGAATAAAATGTATTTGTGAATTTTTTTGAAATAAATATTTTTTAAACAACTGATTAATCATTAAGGGTGACAAGATTAGGAAGGTTTAAAACTTGTGGATATGTTTTTTAGTCAAGTAGGGAATCAAAGTTAGTAAACTTAAGTTCCTCAGACTGAGCGTTTTAGAACGTACAGAATGCATCGTGGCGCGTGTCAAATACGACGTAAGCCAATGTTGGCTTAGGTCAGGACGCCAGAGACATAACATCGTCTATTGTTCATGCTCGCTATTCCTGAGTTGATAGTGCTGAAAATTTAGAACATTCTGTAGATTACTTTATCGATTGCCCTAAAAATTCTGCCAATTCGTCCACGCCTGCAACCCATAATTCAAAATTTTTCAAAATTAGGATTTAACTACCCTATTTATATCAAGAAAAAGATCGCTGAAAAAAGGAGACTAAGAAGGATATGGCAAAATAGCAGGAATCAATTAGATAAGACACATTTTAATAGAGCAGCTCAAAATTTAAAAAGATTATTGTGCATTACGAAAAACCAGTGGTTTGAAGAGTGCACCCAATCTCTGACAGCTACCGAGGCTACAGACTGTTCGCTGTGGAAGGCCACGAAAAGGATGAAGCGACCCACAATATCCATTTCACCTATTCTGATGGAAGCTGGGCGAAAAGTAGCACTGAAAAATCAGAAGCATTTGCACAATACTTTTCAAATGTTTTTAAACCGAACAATACTTTAATCGAATGAATAGGAAATACAAGATTTTCTGGATTCTCCACTTCAACTTGATTTCCCGTTACGAAAACTTAAAACATCTGAAGTTCGATCAGTCATAACCAACGACCTTAATCCTAATAAATCTTATGGTTACGATTTAATTACAGGACAATTGTTGAAGTAACTACCAAGAAAAGGTATAATATTCTTAACTTTATTATTTAATGCTATTTTCAGATTAGATCATGTTCCTGTTCAATTTAAAAAAGCTCAGTTAATTTTCATACCAAAACCAGGGAAACCTCTAAACCAACTGAATTTGTACCGACCTATAAGTCTTTTACCAGTCATATCAAAGGTATTTGAAAAACATTTTCTCAAAATATTACAAACTCTAATTGATTTAGTTGTAGTGATGCCTGGCCATCAGTTTGGTTTCAGTCAGAAACACAGTACAATAGAACAAGTCCACAGGGTAGTCGACATAGTACGACTTGGAAAATAAAAACTACTGCTCGACTGCCTTTTTAGATGTCAGCCAAGCGTTTGATAAGGTATGGCATACCGGCTTGTTGTACAAAATTAAGAAGTATCTGCCATATTCTCTTTTCCCTATATTAAAGTCATACCTTACGGATAGATCTTTTCAAATTAAATATCAGGATTTCCTTAATCAACTGCATCCTATAGAATCAGGAGTTCCTCAAGGAAGTGTACTTGGACCATTTTTATACATTCTCTACACTGCAGACCTCCCAGAAAGTGAACATACTGAAATTGAAACTTTTGCAGATGACACTGCAATTTTATCCGTTAATACCCAGCTCAAGCTTATTTTCACTTGCAACAAAGCTTAAACATCATTACAAATTGGTTTAAGACATGGAGGATAAAAATAAACGAAAATAAATCAGCTCATAAAACTTTTACTTTAAATCAAACCTCTTGTCCTCCAATAACAATAAATAATAATCAACTACCTCAAGTAACTGAAGTTAAATATTTAGCTATTTAGGTATGCATATTGATAGTAAACTGGCATGGAAAACTCACATTCGGACGAAGAGACAGCAACTAAATTTAAAAGCAAGCAATCTGAATTGGCTACTCGGAATTAAATCAAAACTAACTTTGGAAAACAAATTATTATTATTATACAAAACTATTATAAAACCAGTTTGGACATGGTGTGCAACTTGGTGCTCTGCGAGTAACTCAAATGTAAAGATAATCCAAAGATATCCATCAAAAATGCTAAGAAAAATTGCCAAAGCACCTTTGTTTGTATACAAAGTATATTGGCAAATTAGAAAACCACCCGAATCATCTTGTTATGAACTTCTTCGACAATTCAACCGCCGTGTAAAGTTTGAAACGATCCTCATTCTTGGACTTTCCATTTAGATTTGTTTAATAATTTTTGTTAGCTCTAACAGTGATTAGCAACTACCTAAATTTTCTGTATTACACACAAATTATTTACTCAATGTTCAAACTAGATAAGAACAGATTGTATAGTTAAAAAAGTTATAAAAAAATTTTTACAAGATCCCCCTGCGATAACAGGGTCGCCAGCTACCCAGTCACTGACTGATTCAAACCTGATCTTAGCTGGAAATGTGGGATCAACAAGTTACAATTCATTTGTGTTCAGAGGGGGTACGAAAAAAACGGCACGAAAAACATTTCGCGTTTCTACCTATTTCCTCTATAAGGCCAATGTTAACTTTCAAAGCCCGTCCTTCCTCAACGTATTATCCGATACCGTTGATTTACAGCTCATTTTAAAGAGCGAAAAAATACGAATCGTATAATTGAGCAAAATGTCGATATCACAAAATAACAATCGTTCAGTAAAATTCAAAAATATTCAGTATTTAAGATTGTTGTATGATTGAACTATTTGTGATATCGATTTTTGTTTTTCTTTAAAATGAACCTTAATCAACGATTTCGGATAACCCGTTGAGGGACGGCCTGTAAGACTGACATTGGCCTCATGGGAGAGGCAGAGGTAGAAGCCGGTGACGGGAGCACCTTCTTAATATATTCCACTGCACTTACAGTGCTCAACTTTTTCCTATCATAAACTCCTGTTTGAATGTATTGGCCCTGAAGTACCGCTGATTAGGCCACTTCCGTAGTCGTCCGCGGAAGGGCGAAGGTGCTCCAGGACTTACGTAACTCGCATCTGGGTCGAGGGGGATGCGAGGTTGGGCAAGTGCGGGACCTTTGGTTCCGAGGCTATTTTGTCACTGCTTCCTGTCCTGTGTTACATTGGATACGAGATCCTCACTGACATTTGTAATGCGAAAGGCTTACGGAGTGCATTTAACAGACAATTAGCATTAATCAGATAATATATATTCGTAATGGGCCCCTCCATCTCGTTCGTTACCATTCAAACTTGTATCGTAAATCTTATTGAAATTCGGTTATAATTTCATTTGGAAAATTTACAAAAGTGTCCATCAACCAAAAGAGTTTCTCCGAATTCCTTCAGAAATGTATGATTGCCATTCTCACAGGTTTTCATTACTAATATGCGATATACAGTTCGGGCCACGGTGCATGGCACCTAGGAAACGCCAGAAACAACTCAAATTTATAGTAAATAAAAGCAGACAATAACGAAAATAAAAAAAACAATGTTTTAGAATTTAATTAATTAATTTTGCTTTCTGTTGACAAAAGTATAATACTGTAACACTAACGGTACTAAGCCAAAAAGAGGCGAAAAGTCATTCCAGAGCATCTGCTAACCAGACGGCAAGCACTGTGACACGAACTGTACCATGTTATGTATTATGTATGTTGTTACACCGTGGAACAAATGCGATACATTAACATATGGAAGCTAACATAAACTATTTGATCTAGAAGGTCACAAACCAACATATTAAATAAATAATAATAATAATGCCAAATTAATTAATTAATAACTAGTGGCTTACAGCGGCTATATGTTTTTCTGTGTAAGTAGATAATCACAGCTCATCATTAGTTCATTTTGCTTATTAATAAAAACACTGTAGTGATATTTCCGTAAGAAAATCATTGGATCTTTGAAGTACAGGGGGGCTTACCTCGTAATTTTTTACATTTCTGATATTTCCCCCCGTCCTTGGCCCTCAAGCTTTAAAATAAATCATCATAACCTAACTTAACTTCTTCGAGATATTTCGTGGGGACCGATTCGCTTACGGAATTAAATATTAAGATAAATCTAAATGTAATTGTATTGATAATTTAAATTAAGATTATTAATTGATAATATTATCTAACACGTTATTGATTTATTTGGGCATATTATAATTCTCAGAAACCGACATTTCCTTTATTATATTATCAATTTATAAATATATTTTTACAATCCCGCTTTTTTATGTTTACATTGTTCATCAGATGCATGTACAACACAAAACATGCCTATCCAGTTAAAGGATTACGATTTCATGCTGGTTTTTAACTTAATGGGTATCAAAACCGTAGCGAACGCGGGCAATGAAATGTCAGAAGCGCGTGCTAATGCGGCACTCGTTGTTGTGCAAATCGACTAACTAGCAGCAATGACTACATTGCTAGCAGCCGGCAGTCACAGCTACAACAGCTGCCACCTGCTAGCAGCTACACAGCTGACAGCTACCCAGCTAACAGCAGCTGTGGGTGATGGGAAGTGAACTAGACTGACGGCTCAAGATCCCGCCAAGGTTAATTATTATATGCAATTCTGTGTGCGAATGCCGCATTGAATTAGAATAACAACACGCAAATGATATTGTTCTGCAGAATTTCTCTTTTCTCCTTCGTTTTATGGTAAGTTCCGCTCATCTCATTGCCTCATTATGGCGGTACATTTCACTATGGTTGGAACAAGAATAGCCTTAGGCTTCCGCGCTTATGTTCTTTCATAGAGGTGTCCCAATATAAAATGTAAGGCAGAGTTTTTCATTGTTTATACCTTTGTATATCTTGAGTTATATCAAATAACTGTTTGGTGTCCTAGGTATTTGAAAATGAATCAGTTAAAATAAATTTAATCGATCACTACCTAATACACAAATTATATTACATGAAAACGCACAGCTCAATTTAAAGTGTTGATGTTTAAACATTGTAACAATATATTAAACTTTGTTTTAACAGGTTTGTATGTATTAAAATCAATATGAATTTGATTTTTATTGTACTATAAAACTATCAAATTAGAATATTCCAATACAAAATAGTGATAGTGAATAGTTGGTGATAGTGAATTTATTTTTAATTTATCAGAACATTGTGCATCAATATTGAAAATTCAGCTACGTTTATTGAACATTTATTATTTGTTTATGTTTTAATAATTTGTAATTAGTTGAAAATATATTTATCGAATTATATGCATTTATTTGCAGTATATTTTTAATTTTTTTGCAGTATAATTTAGATTAAGGAATAATTATATCAATATATATGACACGTGCTGCTTATGATTGGTCTATAAATTATTTTATTTATTTTTCTGGGTATAAATTAACTTTTCTATTTAGTTTCAATTTACTAAAGATTCACTTTACTGCTATGAGAACTCATACTATTACTACGTACAAACTCTATGGTGAGAATTCGATAGCAATCAAAATTATTACAAATTAACTAAATCACAACACATTCTTAGAGTAGTGACATGCTGTTTTTGGCAGTATGGTATTATATTAAAACGTTTTAAACTTACAACATCATGTTGATACATAACAATGGTGATTTTATTTCACAATTTTTAAAACACAACTTGAACCAAGATGAGACTCATAAAGCTGATGCGTAAGGGGGAAAATCGCTAGAAGCCATATCAGTGGAACAGGTGGCCGGGAACTACCACTTGTTATGTGAATGTGCTTTATTTCCCAGGGGCTTCACATGGGTCAAATTTGAGCATTCTTACAAAAATATTATGCGTTTTTATCCCAAAATCTTTTTTAAATGTATGAAACTGCAGCTGGGAAGTGCTAAATCTCCTGCAGTAAAGTGGTGAGAAATAGGCCTATAAGCCAATGTTACTACAGCAATTTTCAGTCTAGTTTACTTACACTTCTAAGGAATGCACAACATAAGTGTCTTGTTTGGTGCGATAAATTGTCAAATGTATTTGGTTAAACGAGTAAAACCATGTTTTTGATAAATATATATCGTTATTGTTTTTAGTATTTTTTGTAACAACACATCATATCTTGAATAACTAATCCTTGGTAATAAAGTATGAATTTCTAAAGTAAATTAGATATTTTATTCCTCATATTTATAGTTTATTAGTAATATAGTATTATTTTCATACACATATTACTGACACTTACATATCACCTGTAATGCAGTTCATTGTCCCAACTTTTAAACATTACTACCTTAATATTCTGTTAATAGTAATATGCAATTACATCTGACTTTCAGCGCTGTTCTTAAACATACATAATCAAGGCAAATGTTAATTACACGTACTAATGTACTGACAAAATCAAACACGTCGAATGCGTTATGTATTACAACGTCCATAAACGCATGTATAACAAGGATTTCTTGAGCACTACACAATATCTGTTTTTTTAATTTATTTAAGTAAAAACAGGTCATGTAAAACCGGTATTGGTATTCTTAAAAGGTAATCCCGGGGCCGCTGTTTCGCACCATGTATGAGTGAGTGTGTGAGTGAGTTAGTTTTGGTGTGCGTGTGCGTACGGAAGTGTTACGTAACGTAGCATCAAGGTAATTGTCCCAACTAGATGGGAATTAATACTCTGGTCCATAAATATTTATCCTGGCCTTTGGGTTCATTGCTTTGATTGATATTATAAACAGCTATTACAATTCTTTTGTTTTGATTTTAAGCTCCATAAGCCCAATGTATATTTTTAACTTTTAATTTTAGTTTTTTCATTTTAGCGAATTTCCCCTATAGAGAAGAAGCTATTACCGTAGGTCTCATGGTAAGACTTAAGCCCGAGACCATGATAACTTTTTGTTTTGAGGTCCCCAGATGCCAAAAAAATATTCTTTCAAATTTATATATATATATATATATATATGTGTGTGTGTGTGTGTGTGTGTGTGTGTGTGTGTGTGTGTGTGTGTGTGTGTGTGTGTGTGTGTGTGTGTGTGTGTGTGTGTGTGTGTGTGTGTCCGTGAATGCGATAACTTGAGTACTCAAATGTGTAAAGTGATATTGATGACTTTAAGTTCGAAAACCAGAAAAATCGGACCATGGAAAAGGGGGTTTATGGGGTTTTAAAATTTTTCAAAAATCAGGTTTTTGCACTTTTCACCCCAAAATTTTTAAAACCCATAATTTTTGTTTTGACCATTTTATAGAGATTAAAAAAACAAATAATATAGTATTTTGAATCATTAACCTAGGTTAAATGGTTGCGGAGAAAATCCAAAAAACGTGTTCATAAAATCTCCCATGTTAATCTTATGAGAAAATGGGTTTTAGCTTTTCCTCAATTAATTCTATTGTAAACTTCACATTTGCTTTTTCCAATCAGTTTAGCTCCAAAAAACAATAATTTTGGTGTTTAAATTGTGATTCTACGTCCATCCGTTGCCGAGATATTCAAAGTGCTAAACACAGTACGTTGTCCAATGTTATCCTTAAGAGTCTTCATCAGAGGAAGTTGTCGGACGCCATCTTGGTGTTTTGTTCCATAAGGCCAATGTTAACTTTGTGCCCCCATTACTCCTCACCTGATCGTCACAAACAATTAATTTTGGTATCAAATTAAAGGTTTCCTCGTCCTCTAGGGAAATACAATAGTCGAATTTGGATTTTATTACAAATTAATGAGAACATATACAGTGTTTCAGTTCAAAATTAAACTATTTATTATGCGACTATAGTACCCAAATTAAAAAATTCGACATTGTATTTCCCTAGAGGACGGCGAAACCTTTAATTTGACAACAAAATGAATTGTATGTGACGATCAGGTAAGGAGTAATGGAGGCACAAAGTTAACATTGGCCTTATGGAGCAAAAATCCAAGATGGCGTCTAGCAACTTCCGGTGATGAAGACTCTTAAGGAGAATATTTAAAATTTGACATCTCGATTATTTATGAACGTATATTGATGAAGCTTGGTATGTGGCTTCACCTAGTACTGTACTGGTATATTGATATTTGCACACCAAATTGATTTTTTGTTGATTATACCCTTAGCAGCAAACCTGCATACTCACCCCTAATGTTAATCTTATGGAGAATACGTAAAGTTTTATATCTCCCTTAATTATGAACATAAATTATTAAAACTTGGTATTTAGCTTCACCTGGTTGAGTTATGTTGATAATTGCAAAAAAAACACATTTTTATCTTCCTTTTTGCAGCAAACCTACGTACTCATCCTCAATGTTATTCTTATGGAGAATAATTAAAATTTTATATGTAGCTTATTTGTGAATATATTTTTATGAAACTTGGTATGCGGCTTTATGTGGTATTAAGACATATATTATGCACGGGAAATTCGCTGAGTACGCAGGTTTGCTGCGACGGGGGTATTTTTATTTTTCCTGGGGATGAGACCTGTCTGGAACTTATTTTTATACCAAAAGTGGTTATTTCCAACATTTGAAAGAAATCGTTGGAGCCGTTTTTGAGTTCAGAGTGTTAAGCAAGCAAGCACGTACGCACGCATGCAAACCTTACTCATATTAGAGTATAGGATAGGATAGGATATGCTGCTAGTAACTAACTATGAACAAGTTTTTCATCGACAAACAAATATAAAATTTACTGAAAGATTTGCATTATGTTAATTTTAAATACAAGTACAGAAAATAACAGTTTCAACGCACTTTTAAAATACAAATCTTCTGATGAGGAGGAGAGAATTTTTAATGGATGAAAATCCCCGAACGTATAGTTTTAAAGCTACTTCAACAAATGAAATCCTAACGTCAACATTTTAACGTTTTCAACTATTTCGAATACTGAACATATGTATAAAGACAGTACATTTGTGTACGATCATATATTTTAAAACTTGCTACTTAAAGTATTATCATGTATTAGCACGCTTGTCACGTGCCATGTGCGTTAAACACGTAAAACAGTTTTTCTTTCGTTTTCAATACAAGCAAATAACAAAACCTAATCTGAAGAAGAGGTATGCATTTCCTGAGCACAGAACACACTCGAGATATGTTTCAAGAATACGCAACGATACAGGTGTTTCAACTTTATTACCAGTGATTAAACATTATCCCCGACCCAGCAGTTGTACAGTTCCACGACTCCTGCCCTCTTGTTCCGGTCCTCGTCCTACACCCAACACCCAACACCTCCGTAGCCCAGGGGTCGGTGTCCAGACACGCTTCCTGGAACTAGAGTTTGCTGACGGGGAGTCGCATTCATACACTTCTCATTAATGGGTAACAATATAACATCTATATAGGGCATTCGCAAAGTTACACTATGTTCGTTTTCGCATGGCACCTAAGGGGTTACACATTCGCTCCTAATGTCAGCCACTCACCCTTCAGGGGTGACTCGTACCACAGACAAGTAATATGTTAATATGTTACTTTTCTGTGCTCGTACACTGTTGTGCCCAGTGCAACTGCTACTACTGAAAATACCCCCGTCGCAGCAAACCTGCGTACTCAGCGAATTTTCAATGCATGCATATGTTTCTCACTACCACATAAAGCCACTTACCAATTTTCATAAATATACATAAATAAATAATTGATCTATAGAATGTTATTTATTCATCATAAGAATAAAATTAGGGCTGAGTACGCAGGTTTGCTGCAAACAAAATGGAATCAATATGTTTTTGTGCAATTATCAATTCAACCAGGTGAAGCTACATACTAAGTTTTATTAATTTATGTTCATAATTAAAGGAGATATACAACTTTACTTATTCTCCATAAGAATAACATTAGGGCTGAGTATGCAGGTTTGCTGCTACGGGGATAATCAATAAAAAATCACCTTTTTGTGCAAATATCAATATACCAGTACTACGTGAAGCCATATACCAAGTTTCATCAATATACATTCATAAATAATGGAGATATCAAATTTTATTTATTCTCCCTAAGGATAACATTGGACAACGTACTGTGTTTAGCACTTTGAATATCTCTGCAACGGTTGGACGTAGAATCACAATTTAAACACCAAAATGATTGTTTTGTAGAGCTGAGTTGATTGGTAAAAGCAAATGTGAAGTTTACATTAAAATTAACTGAGGAAAAGCAAAAACCTTTTTCCCATAAGGTTAACATGGGAGATTTTATGAGCAGGTTTTTTATTTTCTCCACAACCACTTAACCTAGGTTAATAGTTTAAAGTACTATACTGTTCGTTTTTTAAGCTCTATAACATGGACCAAACCAAAATTAATTGTTTTAAAAATTGTAGGGTAAAAAATGCAAAAACCTTATTTTTGGAAAATTAAAAACCCTCATAAACCCCCCTTCCCATGGTCCGATTTTTCTGGTTTTCGAACTTAAAGTCATAAATGTCACTTTACACATTTGAGCCAAATTTCATCGAAATCGGACGTTTTAGCGAATTTCCCCTATAGGGAAGAAGTTATTACCGTAGTCGGCATTCGTAAGACCTAGGCCCGGGACCATGATAAATTTTCGTGTTGAGGTCAACAGATTCCAAAAACACTATTCGTTAAAAAATGTATATACACATATATATATATATATATATATATATATATATATATATATATATATATATATATATATATATATATATATATATATATATAGAGAGAGAGAGAGAGAGAGAGAGAGAGAGAGCACGATAACTCTCGTAAAAATAGTCCGATTTGAAAAAAATTTGGTATAAACGTGTAAAGCAGCATTTATGACTTTTCGAAAACCAGACAGATCGACCTATCCGAAGGGGTTTATGGGGAGGGGTTTGTACCCAAAAAATGGGTTTTTTGAGTTTTTAACATATAATTTATAAAAAAGTAAAATTTTAGAATTTTTTTATTGGCATCAGCTTAAAAAGACGCACTATTTGGTGTTTTGATCATCGCTCTACTTCAAATGGTTACAGAGATAATGAAAGTGTTAAACACAGTACGTTGTCCAATGTTATTCTTATGGAGAATAAGAAAAATTGTATATCTATCTCGCTTATTTATGAACTTATCCTGATGAAACTTGTTATATTGCTTTATATCATTGTGGTCTATTGGCACTAAAAAAATTTTTTGGCCGATAGTTCCCGTCGCAGCAAACCTGCGTACTTAGCTCCCATGTTTTTCTTATGGAGAATAAGTAACGTGTTATCTCCCTTAATTATGAACATAAATTCATCAAATTTGGTATGTGGCTTTACCTTCTTGAGTTATATTGATATTGGTATAAAACCCTATTTTTGTGTTCCTTGCTTCAGCAACCCGCATACTCAGCCGCCATGTTATTCTTATGGAGAATAATTTAAAATGTCATAAATCCTTTGGTAAACTTGGTATGTGGCTTTATGTGGTATTAAGATATATATATATATATATATATATATATATGTGTGTGTGTGTGTGTGTGTGTGTGTGTGTGTGTGTGTAATGAAATTTCGCTGAGTACACAGGTTTGCGGGGGTATTTTACTCAAGTTATCGCATTCACGGACACATATTCACGGATATATATATATATATATATATATATATATATACATATATATAAATTTGAACGAATAGTGTTTTTGTCATCTGGGGACCTCAAAACAAAAAGTTATCATGGTCTTGGGCCTAAGTCTTACCATAAGACCTACGGTAATAGCTTCTTCCCTACAGAGGAAATTCGCTAAAACACAACATTTTAGTTATTATAACGGTATTTTTAGATTATTCTTGCAGATAGAAAGAAAAATGTACCAAACACGAAATGATTATAATTACATTACAACATAGTGATTTAATTAATTTTGATTTGCATATTATAAAAAAACTCAATTATCAGATTGTTTTCTTGGAATGTAACCAAAATTCAAAATACAGTATATATATATATTGGGGCGATTAGTATTAAAATGGCACATTTCATGGTTTTTACTATGACATGTAGATGTCTACCAGCGACCAAAGAATAAAATAGACTGGCAATTGCGTGCTGGGTTTGAAGCCGGGCAACCTCTGAGTGGTGGGGATGAATCCACGTGAATCGTCCACAGCGCTACCGAGTGTTGCCGTCGCTGGCGCTGTCCCGGTACTGTCTTTAATTCAAGATTATCCCTGTACCAACAGATTTAATTTTATTATTATTGTTTACCCACAGTGAATAATATTTGTCTTATAACAGTTGCCTTTCTCACATGAATAACAGTTTTCATAAGAAATATACGAGTATGAAGTTTGATTGAGATTATTCCTAACTTTGAGGCTGCCTGCAGGCTAAACTAAGCATCTTGAGAAAAAATATGAAGAATAAAAATTTGTTTTCATGTCTTTTCCGAAAACTTTCTCGCTGACAAAACTTGCCTGACCAAATAATAAAAAAAATCATCACAGATAAACTTTTTCATGTCTAAATTCACAACAAAATCTTGATCTCCTTAGTTTTGAATTTTTTAAAGTCATTATAATATTTTGTTTTCTACTCCAACTCAACCCATTGCTGTTGACATACTGTTTAATTCAATTTCACAAAAAAATCTTATCTCTAACTGTACGTTTAGACGGTTGTAATGACGCGGCGAATTAAAATTTGTGCCAGTAGTGGCCAGTGGCTGAGCCGTTTAAGCCTCCGAGTGGCGAGGGACCGGCTTCAACTACAGTAATGTATAGTGGATAGGGGATTGCCAGTCTATGTTATTCTTTGGTCGCTGATGTCTACCAGCTTCGCGTGGGTGGGGACGGCTGTGAGTACGCGTGCTAGAATATTAGAATAAGAGTGTATAAGGTTCTATTAAATATTAACTTTTTACCTGTATTCCTTTGATATATTATAAGCTACAATGCGTATTATATTAAATACATATGAATCGTGTTTAGATTAGAACTGGTTCATGAAATATCAAGGTGTTTGCTCACTAGGAAAGGAGCAGGTTCATGTACAGAGAAAACAATTTAAAAATAGACGTCATTAGAAAACGTAGAATTAGAGGAACATTTAATGCACTGAATTGATCTCTTTCGAGGCTTCAGCGATTCACTGCATGGAACAAGTTATGGTTTCTTCAAACAGTTGAACGAATTATATAGGGCAACAGTTGTTCCCTTGGAAAGCCTTATTAATACCTTAGTTACCTGGAAACGACTGAGCTGCTGGGGCGTGGGACCAGCACCTCAGCATCTCGGTGTCGACTCAGCACCTTAGCCCGGGACTCAGCACCAGCAGATGAATGGTTCCCACAGCGGTGTTGGTTAGTGCCGGATTGCTCGACATTCCTGATTACTCTCTTAGTTGCCTATAAGGTGAACTATATAAGAGGTGGTCGCAGTATGCACTACTTCTCATTAATGGAGAGTTCCTCTGCTTCTATACCTGTTTCTCCCAAAATACCATGTTAAATATCAAAGTCAGTGCCTCCTCAACGGATTATCCGGAATCGATGATTTTTTAATAAATGTTAAAGAGAAAAAATAACTAGCGAGTTCAATGAGAATCATTTTGATATCACAAATGGTTCACCCATTAAATAATCGCGAATATGGAATATTTTGCAATTTTTATGAGAATTATTTGTGATATTAAAATTTTGCTCACTGAAATCCCTAAGTATTTTGATTTATTTTCGCTCATTAAAATGAGCCATATTCAACAATATCGGATAATCTGTTGAGGTGGGACGGATTTGTAATGTTAAAATTGGCGATATGGGCGAAGCAAGAGTAAACGCGAAATGTACCGTGACTGGAGCCCCCATGGCGAAGTCTTGCCCTCGGTCCCTTAGGGTTGAGGGTATACTTGAAAAGTTAAACATCAGTATCAATGGATAGTCGCTCACTGATTTAACAGGGTCCCATAAATCAACCAGAAGATCAGATTGGGGCATATTTTCAGGTTTTAGGACGGACTTTTCTCAAAATGTTCGATTGGTTTATTTTAGATTATTATATCTAATTTTAAATATTTGAATGTTGAAAACCTATAAACAGTGATGAAAGTACTGCATTTGATGCGTATTGTCGAGAGCTGCTCCGTTGTCACACGGAGTCTTATGGAAGTTCCCAAACGCGTGCAGCTGAATAGGGACAGCTAATAACGGATTTGCTGTTACATTTTGAAAAATAATCTAATATTTCCCTTCGTCGTTCAAGAGCACAGTAAACATACTTCACTCAGAATCGTATTGTCTGATGAAGGAAACCATAACAAAACAGGCACAATTGTTGTAAAATTAGTTTAAACTATAACCCCTCCAACATGTAGCGGCATGCGCCCATGACATGAGGGCCCAGGGCCTAGGTCTAGACCACGACCGTGGCGCGGCTACCCGCATGTTATGAAGTAGCTTCCGAATGTTGTCTCGTTGCTGAAGGGTAGGTCACAATTAATTGAAGCTGTTGCCAATTTAATGTTCATTTAATTCAGCACATCCAGATGGCTTCCGGACTCAACCTCACTTGAGAGAATTGGTTATTGTTCTTGAGACAGTGGAGCGGACATTGAAACAAGTAATTAGTATATATAGTCTTAACAGATTTTGTGTAATGGGTTTGGAAATAAGGATTATAATTAAATAAACACTTTTTTGTGTCTTTTTTATTTCTGAGTTGAGGCGAAAAAATTCTTCGCAAACAAACTGTAACACTATCAAGATCAACACAAACAAATATTGTTATTGAATATTCAGAATATAATAATGGTGAAGGATAATTGGGAATTAAATGGTAAAACTAAACATTAGGAGGATTTATTACAAACTATATATTAAATAAAAAGTTTCCAACAATAATTTTGAGACAGATTAAAAAATAAACTAACATTTTTCAAATATAAAAAATTTTGTGATACTTGACAATTGAAATAAATACTGAACAAACAAACAAAAATAAAACCGATCATACGATAAACAACTATACATATTAACTGATGCGATAAAATAACACTGATTAGTACTGATCGTGATTTGTTTTCTCAGCATTTTTACAGCAATAGACAACAATATTTCTTTTAATAACGTACTAATTAATATCTTACCAAATTATCATGAGCATGTTTTGTATAAACCCATCAGCTTTGGGTGGTTTTGTACTTAAACTCATTTTTCATATAAAATATTAACATTTTAAACTCCATCACCTTAATTAAACAATAAATAATTCGTTACGTCACAAATTATCAAATGACATGCCTTTTTCCTGCTGTTTTAGCTGGAAATTAGCTGCGTTAACTTTTCTCAGCTTAAAATACAATAGTTAGAGCAAAAAATACTTTCTTTGAGGATACAACACTGCCTTAAAAAAACAGTAACTGATAGTAATCATCCGTAATCTCAATCCCGTAAAAATTAGACAGTAGGACATATTCTCATAGATTTTCTACTATGAGAAATAAGTCGCGTTCTAACCCCGTGGTGAAGTTATTTAGTTAAATACAAACTTTTAGTAATGCATATTTTTAACACTCGAAGTGGGAAGTAGGTTTTCTTATGCTCGTTGTCCTTATTACCTGTGACTCGTAAGTCGTTATTTACAGTAACTGCGGCATTTCATGTTGCGTTATCTTAAAGGGAATTCTTCCGCAGTAAAATATACCTTTGTTCGCCTTTTGTTGCCATCAGGTTGATAAGAAAATTGATTAGAGAGGTGATAACGTGTCCTTTATAAAAACAAGGACTGTCCCACGCATGACTGATAACCGAACGCTGTGACGTACAATACGTGATAAACAAATCATAAAGGAAACTAATGCTTTCCAAAAAGATGTTAGACAACAACAGAGCACTTCGAAATTAAAATCTCTAAAAATAATGATCCTTTCTTTGGGATTTAAATGCATTATTTTTTGTGATGTGTAATTGAGTCGTCTACTACTGTGTCAAAACTTAAAACAGAACTATAATGAGTGTCTTACAGTAAAGGTGCATGGTAAAATCGTCAAACAATATAGAGTCCATATTAACATTGTTATTGAATTTTGTCCTGAAATTAATTTCTCAAACAACATTTAGTCTTAAAATCGGCAACTTAATCTTTTAATGAATAACATCGTGTTACTTACCCAGAGACCTCTCTAAGTCACTAAACATTTCATAAAACGTTCAACTATTGGTTGCAAACTATTGTTCATTTTACTAAAAAAGTACGTTTCTTAGCGTTTAAACCTAAGACCATTAAGGGAAGAAATAACATTTGTATCAAATTATAGTCTCTCGTCGGCATGAATGATCTTTTATCAAACTATTTATCCCCCTTTAGGATTATACTCTTCTAGGCTTCAGAGTTCCATCGATAAACACTGATGGAAAAAACATACCATCAGAAATCGGATGTCGGATAAAATAATCGATATAGTAATCCTTGGCACAAACTAAAAAGAATTCGCCTACTACAAATATTCTATTTGCTCAATCACCCGCTTTCTTTGAATTTTGGCCGAATTCACCCAGTTTATTTGCAGTTTCGAATGGAAACCTATTAAAATCGACTGTTTCTTTTAGCCAGAACCATTCATTAACAGCCGATCAATAAGCCAACAAGAAAACAACAGTTGAATAACACCACTGCTCCAGATTTAGGCCTAGGTCCCAAACAAAGATTGAAACAGATTCATTAATCATTGAAATATTACCAACAAATACAAAACTCGTGTTGACATGGTTTCTTTGTAGCTACAACGACTCAAGCGTGCTCGGGCCGACATCACGTCGGATCTTATAGTTCTTCAGAATGAAAACAAACACATTGGCAGCCAGCCTCCAACATTGATGACGTAGCGGGTCCAAGAACCATCCAGTTGGAGCAACAATGGGAGGATGACGTCACGGTGCTGAGTCTGCGGATAAACTGCATCTGCAATCTGGAATCTGCAATCTACACTCCGGGCGGTGGGTGGCTCACTGCTGACGGAGGAAACGGAGGAATCAGAATCAACTGATAAACGAGAAAAATGTAAGAGCTGCGAAAGCAATTCTCATTGTTGTGAGGCGTGACTAAGTATTGCTGAGGAACAGATGTCGCGTGTAGAACAATTATTCCAACCATGATACACGATTAAAAGCACTCTAAAAGAATAACCAATGAAATGCTACACGAATTTGTAATCCAGTCACATCGTTTTTCATATAGCTAACTCAATACTTACTAAGAACCAGAAAGACTAATTTGTATCTAATGACATGAAAAAGGTGATGTAAAGTGGTGCTTCTAAAGTATTTAAATTTGTAAGATACTAGACAACTTTTATTTTTACAAATCATCATAGATTCATCTTAAGTCTACATCAAACAAATTTAAATTCGTTCAGACAAGATTTAAAATCTTGATGCGTTTAAAAACGCTCTTTCTGCAATTTTTATTTAAACTGTTTACACATTACGTTATTTAACCAAATGGATCCCTTATTATTGGAGTTTACATGCTTAGGCAAAGCAATACGTCGGTTTTATTAATATCACATTTCACAGGTTTTAAAGTTATGAAATAAGATTGACATTACAAAAAAAAAACTATTGTTATATTTCCATTATTGTTTATAACGAATAGTTTTCGACTAGAACTATAGATTCCTAGGACCTTGATTAGTGGTTAGAAACCTTCCTAGCGTTAACCTGAATGACTAGGCGAAGTTTCATCCCAATCGGATAAGTGGTATAGGAGCGCTTAATGGTTAAACAGACAAACAAACATTTATTTTTATATTTAGATATCTTTTTATATAATGCCAACTAGTTGGTTTCTACTCGATTTGTAATACAATCGATGATATGAACAATTATAAAGAGACAAGTCACATGTACGAGCAAATGAGTGTCAAAGCGATATTCACAGACGAACAACTCGGGCACTTCAGCTGAGCCGTTGCCAGCCCAGGAATGGTCTCCATTACAATATTTTAATAGCTACAAAAACAGCTGTCTCAAGAGGCCCTGCTCGTCGTTCAGATCACCACGCTTGTCGAATGCTAACGCCATTTATATCTCAAGGTTGTTAGGTTCACTTGTATCAAATACACAGGCGATTGATGATTTCTTTGATTTATTTACTAGCTATACGATTATTATGTCACCACTTTGCACCTGATGTCAAGTACAGCATAGCAGTTGGGGGGTCTCAACGAAGGCTGTGGACGAATTAAGCGTCTATGGGGTGGAATTGGTATGATATTGAACGACTTTGCGACTTGGACTATTGGAGCTTAAATAATAGGGTACCGTGTGCGCTAACCAGAACCCTGCTCAGCCCATCGGTGGGAGTGTAGAAAAGCCAGGTCGAGCGGCGAACTTTTTTACCAAAAAATCCAAAATTTAGCCAAACTGCTATTGTTTTTTTACCAGAATTAATAAACGGGAGTAATATTTTTTTAAATTACTAGCTTAACGGGAAACTCTGGATTCGAAATTTATTTCCACTTTTGAGACCATACGGTGTTGCGTTTCCTCATCGTCATTCAAATAACTGTTTAATGATCCTTATTGAAATATGTTGGCAAATTGTATACTAGGGAGCGAGCGTGGGGAAATAATCTCGACGCCTTAAAAGATAAACGTGTATACTGCATATCTAATTTTAAAAATCAATCTAGAAGGAAAACAAACAACCGTGAATTTACAACTTGTTACTGCAAATAGTTTAATTTAATTTACCTCCAACAACGTATTTACTTCTTTACTTAAGTATAACGTTCGTAGTTAAATTAACTAATAAATTTGACGCAATATTTTTTTTTAATATTCAGTCATAAATGTTTTTATATAGCTTACGTTCCACAGTTATTAATACCTTACTCCCACGAGACTCAAGCCCATGATCCGTCCGTGGTCGCGGACCCCGAGGGGGCGGAACCCAGAGTCCACAATACGATTGGTTCCACTCCCTGGGGGAAGGTTCTTCCATAGTTTGTTTTAAAAACAACCTTAGAGCCCTAAGGTCAGCCTTTAACATGGGTTTCAGTCTTTGATATAAAGGAAATACGTAATTTCTTAAAACAAAGAGAATATTTTGTCTATATTTCAAGTCAGATTCAGCTATACAATAACAAATGTTTGTGAATCGATGACGGTTTTCATAAATCTTTATCAAATACAGTATGATATTTTGTTAAATCGTGGCATGGCTCCATGTCAGCTCACCATATTGTATAATATACCCTTCAACACAATGGTTATCTTAATATATCAAACAAAGAGGTGTTAGTTACAAATCTTATAACTCAAGAACGGCTGAACGGATTTAAATGAAATTTAAATCCCCTTTGCTCTGCCCCTTTGGCTTTTAAAGTTTACATGTTATTCCTTATGGGAACATGTGTTTATAATTTTCTGCTTTTAATTAATAAACAGATAATGTTTCGATAAAACAGCTGTTTTTGTAAAAAACTTTGAAAGTTTAAATGTTATTCGCTATGGGAACATGTGTTTATTAGGAGTATATCTAAACACACTTGAAAGGCATAAATAAACGTTCATTATGGAAATAAAAAACCTACTTGAACGGCAACTCACATAATAGAAATAAAATACCTCCGTCGCAGAAAACCTGCGTACTCAGCGAATTTACATTTTAAAAGTACTAATTTACTAATTAAAAATACATGAATAAATAAGTGATCTATAGCATTTTATTTATTCTCCATAAGAATAACATTAGGGCTGAGTACGCAGGTTTGCTGCAACAAGGAACGCAAAATATATAATTTTATGCAATTATCAATGTAACTCAACTAGGTGAAGCTACATACTAAGTTTTATTAATTTATGTCCATAATTAAGGGAGATATAAAACTTTACTTATTCTCCATAAGTATAATCATTGATTATACATCCTACGGATCCTTAGGATGTATAATCAATGGTATAACATTAGGCTGAGTATGCAGATTTGATGCTACTGGGATAATCAACAAAAACTCAATCGTTCTTGCAAATATCAACATACCAGTACTACGCGAAGCCACATACCAAGTTTCATCAATATGCATTCATAAATAATGGAGATATCAAATTTTATTTATTCTCCTTAAGGATAACATTGGACAACGTACTGTGATTAGCACTTTGAATATCTCTATAACGGTTGGACGTAGAATCACAATTTAAACACCAAAATGATTGTTTTGTAGAGCTGAATTGATCGGTAAAAGCAAATGTGAAGTTTACATTAAAATGAACAGAGGAAAAGCCAAACCCCATTTTCCCATTAGATTAACATGGGAGATTTTATGAGCAGGTTTTTTTTTATTTTCCCCGCAACCACTTAACCTAGGTTAATAATTTAAATTGCTATATTACTTTTTTTAAGCTATATTAAATGCTCAAAACCAAAATTGAGTGTTTTAAAAATTGTAGGGTGAAAAGTGCAAAAAACTGATTTTTGGACAATTTAAAACCCCCATAAACCCCCCTTCCGATGGTCCGATTTTTCTGGTTTTCGAACTTAAAGTCATGAATGTCACTTTACACATTTGAGCCAAATTTAATCGAAATCGGACTTTTTTACTCAAGTTATCGTGTTAACGCACACACACACACACACACACACACACACACACACACACACACACACTCACACACATTTATATATATACATACATGTATATATATATATATATATATATATATATATATACATAAATATAAATTTGAACGAATGGTGTTTTTGACATCTGTGGACCTCAAAACAAAAAGTTATCATGGTCTCGGGCTTAAGTCTTACCATGAGACCTACGGTAATAGCTTCTTCACTATAGGGGAGATTCGCTAAAACTACTTGAATGGCAACTCAAACTCTTTTTTCGATAGGCGAGTGAGCGTAGCGAACGAGCTCATCCGGGAGGCGAGTGAGCGAAGCGAACGAGCTCACACTGAAAATGAACGAGTATTTGACATAAAAAAAATTCAATGACATTAGGACCGGACAACGTCTGTCGGGCCAGCTAGAGCTCTTATAATACCTAAATACCATCGCTGCCATAATTGAAAGCAACAACCTTATCTCTAGGCAACTTTAATTCCTTTTATTGCATTTTTAAACAATTCTGGCATTTGACAAAGGTTGCTGCAGCATTTTCTTCAACTTATTTGCTTGCTTTTCAATTAAAGTCGAGCAAAAAATATAATATCTCTCTTTAATAATCTGATTCCATTATAAACAAATCATCAAATCCTTGACGTGCGCTACTTTCTGAGTCAAAGCCCTTGGCTGAGGAAAACAATTTGCATGAGCACGTGTTTTAATAAACCGATTGATTAAAGTTGCATCACAAGATTAATTTTTATCCTTGATAGCCAATGGGGACAGATATAGTTCATATTTATCAATACCAGCACAAGTTATACTATCGTTTAAGGGATGAAATTCATTGGTAAATAAATATATTCTAAATATTCTGTATATTTGCAGTCCTTGCCATTTCCGTTTCAAGATCCCTGCCCAGTGATGCTAATTGTTTGTGCGGACGTTAAACACTCCAAGTTTGCCGATTATCAACCACGGCGAGTGTCTCGTGTGTTATCAGTGTGGACAGGTCGTGCCTGGCCTAGGTTTGGCCAACGGGTCAAATTGGCAAACGCACGCTCGGTAAACTTAAGTAGATGAGATGAACACGGCTATTGGCTCTAACAGTTTCGGAAAATGTGGTGTTGTGTAGCCTCTAACAAATATTTTGCTGTTTACATTAACTGTGAAAACAACGCACTTGCAGTTTGGCGAATGTCGTTAAACGTTAGACTCTTGTTCCACCAAATCACATTTGTATTAACATTGTGTTGAACATCACAATGTTAATGCAAGAATCTTTGTTGATAGTACAATAAATTAAATGTCCATCTCAATAGCCTTACAGTAAAAATTGAGGTTATTTGTCACTACAAGTCTCAGTTTGAGAAATTCTTTAAAGCGTACTCGTATTCCACTAAGGTAGGTAGAAACACATAAACAATACGTTAACCAAAAATGTTGCTCAAAATTAGCCTTGTTCTCTTAACAATTCGAATAATAGTGATAGTAAAAAAATACTCAGTTTCCAAGTTCATAAGTTTACGCTTCGACGGACTCGCCTATTTATAAGTGGGGTTGAACTCTTTATTTTTTTTCAAAAATCCTTTAGCGTTACAAATAGTGCACACTAATGTACTGATAAAGTATCTTTACTCTCTATCAGTAATACATAAAATTAGGTATGCTTTGTGTTTGGCCGGACCAGCGGCAAGGACATATTTATCGTCGTTATCCGCACGTATATCTGTGGCCAGTAATGGTGGCAAGTGCGGGGACAGAACCCGAGACCTTGATCTGAAATTGTGGGGACAGAAGCAGAGCAGTGATACACCCGAGTAACAATAATAGTTGTGGTTAAATCCCAATAAACCACGGTGACTGTATCACAAGTGGTTGCAAAAACAGAACAATTAGGGGCTATAAAGATTGCAACAAAATAATTTAGTACTTTAACGTTTATTTATAAACGCGTATGCCTTTATGCGTTGAACAAACCCAAACCGCAGGACTCGTCATTGTCTGTGGACCAAACACGCAAGTGACAGGATAATTTGTTATACAAATATACAAATACAGGTTATACAGGTTATAGCCTCGCCTTAATGAAATCAATTACTGTTTTTACCGTTCTTGTAAAACTCCATGGTTCTATACAAGATTTGTCACGGGCGCTTTCCAATGAAATGTCCCTACAATTATGTTAACTCTCGCCTCGTTTTATGATGATTATGACTTCACCCGCAGATGCTATATATAAATGTCAGAATAGTTGTACTACAAGAAAATAGCACCAAGTCATTAATCCAGCAATTCTATTTACAAACATCTTACATGTTTTGCAATGAATAAAAAAACATCCAAATAGGAAAAAACAAGTTTCGGGAATATTATAAATTGTAGAAACCATTTCAATGTTCAATTCTGTCTGAACTTGTAACCATCTGGAGGGATTTATAACGCCATAAATCCCGTCTATTTGGTCTACGTTGTTTACTGTAATCTCTATCGTTCGGCACAAGCTTTCATGTCTAGGCGAGTGTCAAGCGATGCTTTTATTTGTATACGATTGTATTTTGACTGGAATCCACTTATCAAACAATTACTGATAAACAGACAACGACCTACTCTTGAACTCGACTCTTGAGACGATCACAATCAAAGAGCCGAAACGTCTCAGTCAATCGCCTCTACTCGAGATAAGAGATAACAAAGGCCCTCTGCGATAAGAGTAATCTTTGGCTAATGAGTGGAGATTAGCGCTTGAGGAAGAGTGATAATTTTATTTTTCTGCTCGTTACAGCACTGTAGCTATCCGCGTGAGTTTATATGCATGAGATAAAAAAGGAGGTGATACGATGAAAATGAGAATCATGTTTGGTTTAGTAGAAAATAGATTGGCCCTTTAAGAACAAATGGAAGTTATGTTTTCTTACCTGTCTGTAAATTATGTCTTTGTGTAATATCTTCATATGTTTCCAATCTCTCCTTTTCATGATTTTTTCAATATAGCAACAACCAATAGAATAGTACATACGAATGGGTGCAGGAACACGAAACTAAAAATACCTTCTATTGTTATAATGCATTTTAAAACATATTGGTCGTTCCAAGGTTTTAAAAATGTCTTTACTCGTTTTAGTTGCGTGAAATTAATATGATATTAATCCTATACTCTAATATGAGTAAGGTTTGCTTGCTTGCTTGCTTGCTTGCGAAATTGATCTCAAAAACGGCACCAACAATTTCCTTCAAATGTTCGAAATAACTAATTTCTGGGATAAAAATAAGTTCTAGACAGGCCTCATCCCCAGGAAAAATCAAATAATGTAAAAAAATCAAATAAAAAGTTAAAAAAATTAAAATTGGGCTTATGTAGTTTCAAATCAAAATAAAATAACTGTAACAGCTGTTCATAATCAACCAGCGAACTGTCAAAGTAATACTCATGTTGTTTATGTTTATCAACATGTGGTTTCCTGAGAGCAGAGATTACAAGATTTGAGTGAAGATTACATATATAGAGTAGTAAACAAAATCAAAGGGACATTGAGCTATAAATAACAACTGGAGGAACCTTAAAAATTTAAAAAAGAGGCAAATGAGTTATACAAATCAGATTATCAGAAGGGGGAAGTGGTGAAATATTACTCCGAGTCATCTAAACAAACTGACTGGCCTTCCCCCGAGCAAAGATCGGCCCCCCAGGTACTATACTAACAATCTATCATAAGACTTGTATATTTACCAACACAAATGCAGGACCCAGATGTGGCAAAACTTTCAGCGAGTAAATTTTTTTGAAGCCAATCTTAAATTGTAAAGTGAGTAAAATAACAGCCACAATGTTCGTTTGCTATGATTAACTATGTCTTGTATATTAAGCTTCCTCTTCTAAAACTCAAGAATCTCCTCTTCACGGGTTCATCGATCAGGCCTTTGGTTGTTGTCATGCTCCATTCATTATGCTGAAGTTGGTATCCAATGCAAAGATTGGTGGGGTCTTGGTCCATGATAAGCTAGCCTTAAAAAAGTTACATTTTCTACTATAAAACAATGTCCAAATTATCAAAATAAACATAATGATGATTAAATATTGTATACCTTTTTTGTTTTTTGTCTTTCTACGAATGTTTAACGTTTAGATAGGGATGAGGTCCAAACCCTGGTCTTTTTACTATTTAAGGTCGACCTATTCTTAAAAAGCATGATTAATTAATATCCCCACAACGAATGGCAGCTGGATCCAGCTTCGAACCTTCATAAATGTTAAGAATTAGATCAGGATATCAATCTTACCAACCACAGATTACGAGACGAACACCCTGACCATTGGACTAACCGGCCAGTTAAACCCAATGTCCACAATTACGAGTTCGCACGCAGCACGCTGACGTGAGGGAAGTGAATTTCCACATAAAAAACTTTTAAAACTCAAAATCAGTGTAAAAACATAAATTTGTTCCAATTTTTATTCAAATCTGAAAACATTGATTTTTTGGCTGTTCTGATGATCCTGGTTTCATTTACCTGCAATGCTGGTGGGAATACAATTTGCACATTTTAATATTAGGGGAAGGTCCAGTCAGGCTTGAAAGTAGGTATGAGGTTGCTGGGGATGATAAAAGTACACCAAAAAATGAATAACAGGCTTTTCCAATGTAAAACCCTCTAAGACAACGACCTGTGTTTGGTCGATACAGATTTTCTTTAAGGGTGCGCCGTACCTCCCTTCCGCACGCTCAAGTAAGGGGTTTGCATCTCCCTCATTGTAGGCTAAATTGTTAACCAATTGTAAAAATAATTTGATGTTATTTAATTCAATAAATGTTCATCTAGAGATCATAGATTTAAAAATCGTGATTTTAGTTCAAAATAAGTGGTAGGCCATTAGTAATGTTCTCAAATTAAGCGTTTTTCTAAAGATTCCTAACGTATGGAGAAAAATTATTTTGGAGAAAAGGAACCGTATGATCCCTAGATTGGAATCTGAAAAGTGTGAAACTGCAAATAGTTTGGTATAAATCTGTAAAATAACAGTGCGATCGAGGAGAACAAAATGGTCTTCAAGCGTAAATATGCATGGCCCTGCTTGTTGGCGGCGCCGGCGCGGCGCTAAACAACAATGAATTCAATCTGGGTAGGGCGCACCCTTAATAACTCGGTAAATAGTTGTGCTAGAATGACAAGAGAGGGCCTAAAAGTTTTGCTTTACTAATACCCATCTTTCTACATGCGTGGCTTTTCTGACCCTTTTTGGGCCCAAAACCCGAAATTTGAATGATTAATCCCAAAAAAGGGGATTTAGAGTTTTCCGTTTGTTTCGCCCAACGAACTTGTTCAACTGATTATAGAAAGGATCGTCCGTACTAAATTTGAAGTAAATCGGACCAAAAATGCGACCACTAGAGTGCATAAACATATATATATATATATATATATATATATATATACTAGGCTTATCGCCGTTGGGGGCTCGCCCCCAAACCCCCTTTTGAAGTTCGCTTCGCTCACTTACATTCCTCAGTCAACTCAAGTTTAAATCAAACTCAACTATTGTAGTTCATTAACCAAAGAAAAACTACACAAAAATTACCTTAGGTGAGCACATTAACACCTACACAGGCGGTCCCATATCGGTTCGATATCGAAACATTTGACCAACCGGCTGCTTGTTAGTTTTATCGAATGAACTCTCGACTACGATGGTTGTTTCGAGGTGAATAAAAGCTAAAAATAAAGTGTTCACTCAATCAAAGTCAATCAGATGTAAATACAAATTTGTGGTTACAATGTTAAATTGGAGTTCTACAAATGGATTTACGTGTAAAAAAAACAACAAATTAGACTTCAGTTCACGACAAAATTATAGTAACCTAACCTAACCTAACTCCGCAGAGCGATGTAAGTGGCTGTTCGTTGTGCAACATAATTACAAATAAATGAATTTTTAAAAACAAAAAAGTCAAATTAAACAGAAATAAATTGCAGCCACAAAAAGTAAGCATCAAAAGTAGGATTCAAACCCGTGACCACATGATCTTGAATCATTTGACTATACATAACCACTGGGCTACTGGGCTAAATTCATTCGATATAACAAACAATCGGTTGATTACATTTTCCAATATCGTAACAAACGATATTCGCGATATTGGACCTCCCGTGTAGGCCTTAATGTGCTCACCTTGTTTTGTAACAGCTGATTTATATAAACCTCATGTGAGCAAATTAGTATCGCCTACACGGGCGGTTTTTAAATCAGCTGATACAAACATGTGATATTAGCCAAAGATAGTGTGCTTTCATTTGAAACGGCTTTCCAAAACTGTACACATTTAAATGGGCCAAAATACTCAAAATTACTTCTTCTCCGATGAATAGCGGCTGAACGGATGATCGGATCTTAAATCTGACGAAAAATCGTTAGTTGGAAATTAAATTTTCTACAACATTTGTATTTAACATTTTTTGCCATCTCTTACCTTTTCCGTACAAAACGCGCTCAAAGTGTAAAAATTGAAAAAGTGGAATTTTCCTCGCCCCAAAAACTCAAAAATGTTAACTTTTGGTAATTTTTCTGGGAGTTTCTCGTCAAGAGCTTTAATTCAATTATGGGGTCGAGAGGGGTTCGTTTACGGGAAGTGCCTCATAGTCGTGAGTGAGTGAGTGACCCCGTCTAGCTTTATATAAGTAGATATAATTTTGAACGACCCCAAAACGTGTTCAGGGAGACCACGTTAGGAACTTCTATGGTGGTCCTAGGCTTAAGTTTCACCGTGCGGGTCATGCTAATAGTTCACTTTCCATAGGAAATTCACTAACAAGGGTATGAGATAATCATTGACAAAAGAGTTTTAAATATTCGGCAAGCCCTCCCGGATTCGCAAAACGCAAATAAACGGCCTCAGCTGGAAGCTAACATGTTTAGTACTAAAAGTGGCCACGCTGTTACGACGGCGCCAGTGTCGCAGAAAGTAGGCCAAACACCCTCTTACACCCCTCCCACTCTTCCCTCACCCCCTCAACGCGATTCGGAGCATCTCAATGGCGTTTTACAAACAACAAATCGATTCGCCCCCAAGCAAGAAGTATTTTTATCATTTATTTTAAGATTACATTACTTTTTATAAGTTAGTAAAATGAGTGTAATTTCCTAAAATTAATTGTTCTTTAAACTAACTATGGTGGGTTCATATTCATTTGAGCCTAAATTTTTTTGTTTTTTTTTGTCATCAATCAATCTGTCAAACTAATTTTAATTTATAAATCCTCATATAATACTAAACATGAATAGCCATCTAAGAGACTTTATTTACTTGATGATAAATTTGTTTCACAAAAACAAATGTTTTCGTTTCTCTTCGTAACAGCGTAAATTTGGGGTGTTCTTTGTTAATTTTACAAAAACATATCTATATAAATAAAATTAGAGTTTTGTCTGTACATTTCTTAAAATAATGAAATTCTCGGTTATTTTTGCTTTTCATAGGTCAGAGAATCCGAATCAAGCCTTATCTCAATTTCTTTCTGTTTGTCTGATGGTTGGTTGGTAACGCTCTGCATCATACCTTTGTCCGCTTTTCACGCAAAAACGAGAGTACTGCTATGGCTGAAACTTATTTTCTGTATTGTAAATCCCCAAAAAAGCATAAACATACTTACATACTTACACACACACTTACACCACACACACCACACCACACCACACCACACCACACCACACCACACCACACCACACCACACACCACACCACACCACACCACACACCACACCACACACCACACCACACTTACTTACATACTTTGTGTGTTGGTGTGTTGGTGTGACTGGACCTTATCCTAACCTTATAATGCGCAAAATTGTATTCCCAGCATTGCAGGTAAATAGAACCAGGAGCATCAGAACAGCCAAAAAATCAATATTTTCAGATTTGAATAAAAATTGGAATAATTGTATGTTTTTAACTGATTTTGAGTTGTTATAGTTTTTTATGTGGAAATTCACTTCCCTCACGTCAGCGTGCTGCGTGTGCGTGCGTCTGCCTCGTGTGTTGTTTCGTGTATTGCAGCTGTTTGTATTTATGTCTTCTGTTTGTTGTTGGTGTTGATATGAGAAGGTTTTAGACGGAATAAAACTAGCATAAGTATTTTTGAAATTAAACAGTGAGCTCTTAAAAACTAATTTTATTTGATTTCGACAAAGTTTGTACGCTTTTCACGGGAAAACTAATTAACCGATTGCGATGAAACTTTTTCGCTGTGTTCTATGAATGTGGTGGAAGGTTTTAGGCTACTTCAATTGGTAAATTTCATTCTGGGGCTTTGCCCTTTGGGGGGTTGAAATTATCATATTATTCTAATGGGAGAAAAAGTTTGGTTTGGCACGTGTACAAATTGAGGTTTATACTGGAAACAGTTGTTAGTTCAACTTCTTGAATGACATTAAATAATAACACCATTTTAACATCAGGAACTAACAGGAATCAATAGGGATCAACAGATAGCAACGGGGATAACAAAAAACCACGCGAACGAATTTGCGGGCACCAGCTAGTTTAAAATATAATTGATAACTATTACAGTTGTCCTTATTGATTTATTATAAACGTAATTTATATACTTTTTAAAGCTACTGAACAAGTAAATACCCCCGTCGCAGCAAACCTGCATACTCAGCGAATTTCCAATGAATATATAACATAAAACATTAAAACACTTAACAGGATTCATGAGAAATGTATTCACAAACAAGCAATACTTAAAATATTAATTATTCTCCATAAGAATAACATTGGGGATGAGTACGCAGGTTTGCTGCAACAAGGCACACAAAATAATGGGTTGTTATGCAAATATCAATAGAACTCATCTTAGTGAAGCCACATACCAAGTTTCATCCATATACATTCATAAATAAGCGATATATAACATTTTAAGTATTTTCCATAAGAATAACATGGGGACCAAGAACCTAGGTTTGCTGCTACAGGAACCATAGGCGAAAAATTGTTTTTTGTGCAAACAACAATAAATCACAACCAGATCAAGCCTTATACCAGATTTTGTCAGTTTATGTTCATAAATAAGCGAGATATACAATTTTTCTTTTCTCCATAAGAATAACATTAGACAACGTACTGTGTTTAGCACTTTCAATATCTCAGTAACCAATTGACGTAGAGCAATGATCAAAATACCAAATTGTTTGTTTTTTTAAGCTGAATTCAATGGTATAAATTAAAATTTGATTTAAATAAAAATTACATGTGAAAACCCCAAAAAAACCATTTTTGGGGTACAAAAACCCCCCTTTGGATAGTGCGATTCGTCTGGTTTTCGAACTCGTTCAAATAAATGGTAATTTACACATTTGTACCAAATTTCATTAAGATCGGACCTTTTTACGAGAGTTATCGTGCTTACGGACACACACATATATATATATATATATATATATATATATATATATATATATATATATATATATAAATATATATATATATATATATATATATATATAAATATATAAATATATATATATAAATACATATATAAAAATTTGAACGAATGGTGTTTTTGGCATCTG
This sequence comes from Allygus modestus, assembly GCA_963675035.1. Lineage (NCBI taxonomy): Eukaryota > Metazoa > Arthropoda > Insecta > Hemiptera > Cicadellidae > Allygus > Allygus modestus. The sequence goes on along the minus strand of OY776115.1, from coordinate 60,405,603 downwards.
GGGACCTCAAAATGAAAAGTTATCATGGTCTCGGGCTTAAGTCTTACCATGAGACCTACGGTAATAGCTTCTTCCCTATAGGGGAAATTCGCTAAAAGCTTTAGGTACAATAACATCATTAAAATTAAAATTACTAAAAGGCTGAACATCAGTTATCTTTATATACTATATGGATCCTTAACTCTAACACTAACTGATCAATATACAATAATGTGTAATATCTCTGTAGATCATAACTTTAATGTTAAATAAGGTTTTAACGAATTAGGGCTCGAAGGATATTACGATGTTATACGTTACGATGTATACGTATAATACGATATATACAATTATTGTAGTGAAGGAAAATTCAAACGTCTAATATACAATCAAAGCTAATTGAAGTATTTATTTCGCATTGAGTGCAATAATATTGCGTTCAAATGAACTATATAACCATTAGGAACGATCTTACTGTGTCAGCCATGGAGCGCCGATGCGTGGCAAAGTGGCCGATCGCCAAGGCTCTATTTCTGACCACATCCTTTGAAAACCTCAGCATTCCTCTACGAATATTTCACATTCTGCGCAGTCTGGTTTCCGCTGACATATACTTCAACAATCCTCTTCGGTTTTAAATCCCCCTAACAAATAATTTGGTTAGCTTACAAAATAACCATCTGTGCTGTGTTAGGTAAACTTATGCTTAACTTTTTCAGTCATTTGTCCTTTTAGTTGTATATAATGTTGATTGTAGAGTTCGACCTGTAAGGTGGCAACTTCTTTGAGTATCACTTGGATTTGATATGAAAGAAACCAGAGAAGGCTCGAGACGACAGCACTGACTGGCGCGTGGAGCATGGCGCGTGACCAATCACTTTGAAAAGGCACAGGAAGGTTATTGTTTTATCGAGTGGAGTGGCATTTTAAACATAATTATGTGTGTTTCGGGTCATAATAGTTTGTTCACGTTACTGCCTGATTATTTATACACACTCAATTGCCTTTTTGGGAGCTGTTTTCAAGTTTGGGTGTGTCATTAATTACATCATCGGTAATTAAAAAGAGAAATATGTAAATTATTTCGTTGTTCAGAATTCGTTCTGTTTCTTTAAATTAAAAATTAATACTGTAATACGGACGCATTTGTTGTACCGTCTCCGTACGGCGCCGGCGCGGCGCCGGCGGTTGACTGCAGTCCACCGTCGTCGCTGCCACACAATTTTATATCATACAGGTTTAATCTTTAGTTATACATTTAATAAGTCATCCAAATTCCACACGATGTGAACTTAGGATGGCGAATTTCCCAAATTTTTTTAACGGAAAAAATCAAGCCAAAATGTTTTCATTCGTAATTTTATGTTTTACATAAATATTATTACATCTAAAAACGAATAATGAGTAATATAGTACTGAAATCATGGTAGAAGTTAGTTCCTTATTAAGTTCACCTGGCTTATTCGATCTAAAAATAAGCAATGCAAGTATTAATAAAGAAACTGGCCGTTAAGTTTCGATTCGAGTATCAAACTATCGGATAACGAATTATCGAGTGTTGAGTTATCGAGTATCGGGGTATCAAGTATCGAGATAAGGAGTGTCGAGTTTCTGAGACTCGACTGTATCCTATGCAATTAGGTTTGTATCATAGATTAAACATATAAGTATGAACATATATAGGATTAAACATTGAGTCGGCCTATGTTTAATCTATGGTTGTATCTTCACGAGTTTCATCTTTGTAACTAGAATGGCTACACAAACATTGCTTCCAGATGAAGCTGCGAAACTATTTTGCTAAGTGCAACCGCACTTTTAGACCCAATCACTTGTTTATATTATAGCGATGTTTAATGACTAATAGAGGTGTTTAATGACTTTCCTCAACATTAGCATACACAAATCTCCTTCGAAAAACACTTAACATACTAATCACCACGATATATTAACCTCCCGAGCATTCGACAATGACAAACCTCTGGCAATTAAACCGACTTGCAACCACCTTCCTACTTCCTCGACCTCAATAAATCCGCCCGGACTTGAGCGTAAAAACTAGAACTTGGAACAGTTCTGCGGACGAGACGCGACCAAGGACTTATCTGCGAACTAGTCTTCCGCAATCGTTCGTGTCGTTCTCGTTCACAGATGGTTCGCTCGAGCGCGTCGGAACGAGGCTGACAGCACCAATGTGTGTTCTCGGGCTTGAAGGCCCTCTTTGCGCCCTTGCCAGTATATTTTCCACTGCCGCACTATTTCCTGTAATTTATAATATCGTTTTTATTGGGCGGTAAACGATCGCCATTTACTTGTGTCGAGTGAGCGAAACGGAGCGAATCTGTTTTGTGTCTAGTGGCCGGTATTCACGACGGGGGAAGCGTTGTCGTAAAAGTAGCATTTAATGTTTTTAGTTTTCTATTTTACACGGAAGGTTCTTAGAATCGTGTGCAATGTTTAGGCCGATTACATTGAACAGGCTTATAAAACGTTTGATGAGAGAAGTGAACTTCCTGTATTGTACTTACAAATTACAAATAAAACCTATTTCACACTCTCAACACAACAGACCTCAGCACATTTCAAACTATGTTGTGTAAGAAAAATATTAATTCTATTCCGTAATTAATCGTATTACATATATTGTATTTGATTTTACTATATTATAATTATTAAAACTCTTGTCTTTAGCCCCGAAACTGCAATTAAACTTAAAGGGTATCTAAATACCACCGCCAGAAGTTCCAGTATAAATCTAAATTGTTACGTGTGTTTCAGCTTTACGCCATTTTCAAACACTAGGGCAAGACATAAAAATTCACTTCCGTTTATTTTTATTCGTCTTTTATAAAACACGTACACGACCAAAACATCGCGTATTTCACACAAAACACAGGCCATGTATATCATTATATACGACCCAAACTATACTGTATATAAAAGTTTGGAGATATCCTTAGTTTTAAAATTATTCTAGGAACTATGCAGTTTAAAATTACTCTTGTGATATAATATGACGAATTTTTGCCTGCACGTTTGCCCGTTGCAACATCTAACATATACCAAGGCGTCGCATTGCCAGTTCGAGTCATCCACTTGTTATGGGAGACTGCAAGTTAACTCTTCAACTGGGCAACAATTACCTCCTTGTATCTTGTGTCAGTTCCAGCGCGATTCGTGATTCACAGGTTAAGTTAATGAGCGAGGTCGAATCAATGAGTGGTCCACAATTAATATGTAACCAACACCACTCTGGCGGCAATGACTTCACCTTCTCTGATCGGACTGTTAATGGACACCAAGTGGCTCCGAAACAGTTATTATTTCATGATTAGCTTGATAGAGCAGTTTTTATTTATTCGTACAAACAGTTTCAAAATCGTATTTATAAGAATAAATGTATACATAGTAAAAGAAAGTACAGATAAATAATTAAATAGAAACAATGTAGGTGTATTATATTTTAAAAGATCGTGTTCGTTGTATATGCACCTTTCCGATAAATTATTAATAAATTATACTTATATTTTACCATTTCTTGGACACGCATTGGAAAGAAAAGACAATTTTGGTCTGTCTGTAATCTTTTTAAATCTTTAATTTACTTTAATTTTGTCCGGCCAATTTCGATTGAACTCCCTTCTGCTTAAACAAAAGAGATGCAAATTCATGGTGTCATGTCTACATTATTTCATATTTTGAAAAGTGTAAAAGTGATTTTAAACTTCTCTCGATATAAAAAAGGGCAGCCAAACAAACAGAACCAAATTTGTTTATTTTATAGGTACTAGGGCCCATACTATACACATTTTATTTCAGTATGTTTTGGTAAACTCATTTGTCTGGTGGAGATAACTAAGACCGTTAGTAATAAACTAGCACTGTTTACATTGAAACCTGTTGTCAAGTTAAAGCATGGTTTTCAGGAGACTTACCATAGAAAAGGCTTTTATTTAAATATATTATTTTTACACTATTATATATGATAGATATGTTAGTGTTTTCTCGTATTTGGGTTCGTTAAAAGCGTTATTTACTTTGTGAAGTTGAGGGTGCACGCATCTTTGTTTATAAGATGTGTCTATGACACTCGTGGGTACAAAATAGTTGCCCAGTACGAGTATCTTTGTGTTGTGTCGTGTGTTCCTTGGGGGAGCATTCAGCTAGTGCTACTGTAGTGGAGGAATCTTGGACATTTTAAGTGAAAAATTCATATATTTATTTATGTAGTAGTAAACTAACCACAATCCCAGGAATATTGTTTCCCGTGGAGCCGCCTCGTTGGCGTTGTTTTCAACGCTTCATTCGTCTAATTGTTGTTTCCGCCTCATTTTGTTTGTTGTCTCTCTCCACTGCGCCGTCGCACACGTTTGCACACTTTTTGCATTTTATAAGATACGATTTTAATAGTTTCATGTTAAAAGACGATTTTCCTAGATAAACCCTATTTACATTACAATTCGTAGCTTTTTCCGGAAGAAATAATAGCAAATGCTAATTACCCGTATCGTATCAAGCATACTGTAGTAGGGGTCGGTTAAGGTATACCAGTTTACCTTACATATCACATACCTTTCATAACCGAGTGATTGTTTTTGATTTGACTTTAAATAACCTTAATTTTTGTTGATTTATAGACCGTTTACAGTTTTTCAGTTTTGAAGCAAGTACGTCTGTGAACTTTACATAAAGATTGCTTGGAAATATTCTTAAGTAAATGTTTGTTTTTGTTAATGAAGCAAAAAGTATAAAATCAATAAATAAATAATCAAAAATTGCTAGACACAATTTTTTGACTCTCTCCAAATAATTTTAATTTTTTACGTCGCTGCCATCTTTCATCCTTAAGTGTGAAGAGCAGCTGTCGCTCTTATCAGTGTGATAAGGGGATCGATTCGTGAGTTTGCCCGCATGATAAGAGTTTCCGCCGAACAGCCAATGTTGATATTGATACGCCGTATCTTGGCGAAACGTTGATAATATTCATATCAAAATCTACGTGAATCATCTCGGAAAAATGGGCACAAACTAAGTATTTGTGATACCTTAAACTTCAATAGGGTGGTTAATCTCTTTCATTGTAATTACCGATTGTAAAATACGTATTGGAGCATTGTTTTTGCCTAGCTGTAGATGTAGGAAAACATATATTTATGTGGAAACTATGGATGGACGATTAAATATTTTTCATTTGTGTATTATGTTATCGATTTTGTCGTAACTCGGCGCTTACCGTTTTGCGGTTGTTTCGCACACTTTAAAAGGATTGTATTGCATTGATTTTCGATAATAAACATGCACAACTGTTTACCTTCTATTTGTCTATATTTAAAAAATTCAAACATATTTATTTTTTTATGAGGATCGATGTGGTTGCTAAGCTAAACTATATAAAGCTTCACATGCTTTGTTGAAGGTTGATTTTGTGACAAGCTACACCGGTATAGCGAGAACCATTTGTAACTTTGGTTAGTTTAGAGTCAGCCAACCAACAATTATTGTAATAGTCAATTACAATACATTGTTTACGAATGAAAACGCCTTTGAGCTATAACTGCAACCCAACGCTTTTATATGTGCTGCAAAAAGTGTGGAGAGAATTGAAGGAGCTATAATATATTGTACCACTGCACTGCGTTGCCGTTGCTGCGGCGTATTTAACTTATGTTCGACACATACTTGTAGCATTTTGGTATTTTTCAAAAATATTAACAATTGCATTTTACTGCAGCGAAACCACATTTTAGATGAGTAAATTTATAGGAAACAGAGTATTGTATAAACAGTACGTTACGCAAAACGATGGATATTAGTTTGAATCCCCGTGACCCAGATAAAACTCAGATGGGTGACTCACTCGAGCCATGTGGTACGTCTGACGGCTGGACTTCTGGGCCGATTCCAAGACTTTGAATAGTTAGTCAGTTCCAGATTTTCTAATCTGTAATCTCTTTACATACAAATTCAGTATAAAATGAGAATCCTCACTGTATGTGTTACGATCGCAGAAACTGATTTAGAGTAATTTTATTTACATTTGCTTTTAATTGGCTTGAGAACTAATATTTTATTATTTAAATTTTTTCACAGAACCTATGGACATAGTTGTTGGTAGTACCCTTGCCTAATTAAGGCTAAGTCGATGACAACTTTTAAAATAAGTCACATTGAACAACTCTTTTTATTCGAAACCCATTTGATTGGGAAGGAGTGGTATTATCTTTCAACCTGAAACTCATTCATTAAAAGAAGGTCGTGCGTTCCAACGTTAATTAGCACAGGCTGACGTGCCCTAACCTAAGATTCAATCGAGAACATGAGTCAGATCTTTAATCGCAGTTTTATAATGATCAGTGAATAGTCAGCGAACGGTTGTGAAATTGGAAGACGTGACATTTGATAACAAATACAGCTGTGGCAGAGAACCCCTGTCAGTCAATTCTACTTATTAATGAATTTCCTTTGGAAAGTGAACTATTAGCATGACCCGCACAGTGAAACTTAAGCCCGGGACAATCATAGAAGTTCCTAACTTGACCCCCTGAACACGTTTTTGGGGGTTGTTAAAAATGTTATATATATACATATATAAAAATTATATATGTATATAAATATTACATTATAAAAAAGTTATATATATATGTGTGTGTTTGCACTCTAGCGGTCGCATTTTTTGTCCGATTTACTTAACATTTGGTAGGGACGTTCCTTTCTGTAATCAGTTGGACAAGTTCGTTGGGCAAAACAATCGGAAAACTCTAACCCCCTTTTTTGGGGATTAATCTATCAAATTTCGAGTTTTTGGGCCCAAAAAGGGTCAGAAAAGCCTCAGATGTAAAATAAATGCATGTAAAAAGATGGGAATTAGAGAGGGGAACGTTTTAAGCCCTCTCTCGTCATTCTAGCATAAATATTCACCAAGTTATTAAAGCAAATGTGTATCGACTAAACACAGTACGTTGTCTTTGGGGGGTTTACACTAGAAAAGCCTGTTATTCTATATTGTACTTTTATCATCCCCAGCAACCTCACGCCTACTTTCAAGCCTGTCTGGACCTTCTTCTAACCTTGTAATGTGCAAAATTGTATTCCCAGCTTTGCAAGTAAATTAAACCAGGAGTATCAGAACAGCCAAAAAATCAATGTTTTCAGATTTCAATTAAAATTGGAGAAGTGTATGTTTATACACTGATTTTGAGTTTTAAACTTTTTTGTGGAAATTCACTTCCCTCACGTCAGCGTGCTGCGTCCGAACTCGTTTAAATTCAATTTATCTTCTTCCGAAGTCCAGCATTGTACAAGGTTAATTTGTTTAACATCTTAAGAGTCTTCATCAGAGGAAGTTGTCGGACGCCATCTTGGTGTTTTGTTCCATAAGGCCAATGTTAACTTTGTGCCCCCATTACTCCTCACCTGATCGTCACAAACAATTAATTTTGGTATCAAATTAAAGGTTTCCTCGTCCTCTAGGGAAATACAATAGTCGAATTTGGATTTTATTACAAATTAATGAGAACATATACAGTGTTTCAGTTCAAAATTAAACTATTTATTATGCGACTATAGTACCCAAATTAAAAAATTCGACATTGTATTTCCCTAGAGGACGGCGAAACCTTTAATTTGACAACAAAATGAATTGTATGTGACGATCAGGTAAGGAGTAATGGAGGCACAAAGTTAACATTGGCCTTATGGAGCAAAAATCCAAGATGGCGTCTAGCAACTTCCGGTGATGAAGACTCTTAAATAAAAAAATGCGTTATTTGAACAATCACTAAAACATTAGTTTTTAGTGAATTTCCTTTGAAAAGTGAACTATTAGCATGACCCGCACGGTGAAACTTAAGCCCGGGACCACCATAGAAGTTCCTAACGTGACCCCCTGAACACGTTTTGGGGGGTCGTTCAAAATTATATATATATGTATATATAGACATATATATATATATATATGTGTGTGTGTGTATGCACTCTAGCGGTCGCATTTTTTGTCCGATTTATTTCAAATTTAGTAGGGACGTTCCTTTCTATAATTTGTTGGACAAGTTCGTTGGGCAAAACAATCGGAAAACTCTAAACACATTTTTTGGGGATTAATATTTCAAATTTCGAGTTTTTGAGTCCAAAAAGGGTCATAAAAGCCCCAGATGTAAAATTGATGCATTTAAAAAGATGGGAATTAGGAAGGCGAAAGTTTTAAGCCCTCTCTCGTCATTCTAGCATAAATATTTACCGAGTTATTAAAGAAAATGTGTATCGGCTAAACACAGTACTTTGTCTTATGGGGGTTTTACACTAGAAAAGCCTGTTATTCCTTTGTTAGAGTACTTTTATTATCCCCAGCAACCTCACGCCTACTTTCAAGCCTGTCTGGACCTTCTCCTAACCTTATAATGCGCAAAATTGTATTCCCAGCTTTGCAAGTAAATGAAACCAGGAGTATCAGAACAGAAACAAAAACAAAACAGAACAAAAAACAAAAAATCAATGTTTTCAGATTTCAATAAAAATTGGAAATAGTATGTTTTTACACTGATTTTGAGTTTTAAAAGTTTTAATATGGAAATTCACTCCCCTCACGTCAGCGTGCTGCGTGCGAACTCGTTTTATGTTAGCAACACTAAAAAAATTAAATGGCGATTTAATTCCACAATACAGCGTTCGACTTTATACAGTAGTACTGAATAAAACAGTTTTATACATCTTGTTTTGGCGGATTTCCCCTATAGGGAAGAAGCTATTACAGTAGTTACAGTCGGCGTGGTAAGACCTAGGCCCGGGACCATGATATCTTTTCGTTTTGAGGTCCCCAGATGCCAAAAACACCATTCATTCAATACTGTATACATATGTGTCCGTAGGCACGATAACTTTCGTAAAAATGGTCCGATTTTGATTAAATTTGGTACAAACGTGCAAAGCAACATTTATGACTTTAAGATCGAAAACCACACAGATCGGCCTATCCAAAGGGGTATTTTAGGGGCGTGTTGTACCCTGAAAATGGGTTTTTTGAGTTTTTCTACATATAATACGTATTTAAGAAATCTATTTTTACTTTTCACCATTGAATTCGGCTTAAAAACCAACTATTTAGTGTTTTGATAATTTCTCTTCGTCAGTTGGTTACAAAGATATTCAAAGTGCTAAACACAGTACGTTGTCCAATCTTATTCTTATGGAGGTTAAGAACAATTATATATTGCTTATTTATGAACGTATTCGTACGAAACTTGGTATATGGATGGCTTCATTTCGTTGTTGTATATTGATAATTGTCAAAAAAATATTTTGCCGATGGTTTCCGTAGCAGCAAACCTGCGTACTCAGCGCCCATGTTATTCGTAAGGAGATTAAGAAACATGTAATGCCTCACTTAATTATGAACATAAATAAATATAACTTGGTATAGTTTCACCTAGTTGAGTTACATTTACACTTGTATAAAAAGCCATAATTTGTGTTTCTTGTTGCAGCAAACCTGCGTACTCAATCCCCATATTATTCTTATAGATAAAAATTAAAATTGTATAAATTGCTTATTTATTAATGGATACAGACGAAAATTGGTATGTGACTTCACCTGGTTGTGGTCTGTTGATATTTGTATTAAAACCTAATATTTTCTGTTCCTTGTTGCAGCAAACCTGAGTACTCAATCCCCATGTTATTCTTGTGGATAAAAATACAATTGTATATACGGCTCATTTGTGAATATCTATCTATGAAACTTTGTAAGTGGCTGTGTATATTTTATAATCTATGCACTGGAAATTCGCCGAGTATGCAGGTTTGCTGCAACAGGGGTATTTGGCCTTAGATTTGTATACCGTCAATCGTTGTACATAAGATGATTGCAGTTTATATTTATTTGCAGCTGTTTATTGCAGCTTTATTTCGTATACAAACCTGTTTTTTTGTTAACTTATTTTCACAATTTTATGTGTGGTATTTTGTTATTAAAGAACGACTAATTTCCGTTAACTAATGTACAGCATTAATTATCCTTTTGCTCATTCGCACAATTAAATAACAGTAAAAAAATAACTCTGTATAATGTTTGCTATTTCTCAACAGAATTTCAAAAGCAGCGGCATCTACTACTCTACATTACACAACATACTGATTCAGCGCTCTCCATGGTATTCCCGCTTCCTCGCATGTTATGGCGATGAGAATTCGTAATCCAGTTGATTTACCAAATTGTTTTCCATATCTTGGAAATTCACTGTATGCGAAGAAGGGCGTTGCATTGCGTCCACTGGTCGCACGCACAGAAATGCAGTTTATCCATGCACCAGCAGAGGAAAAAATAAATACATCGACTGAGGGTTAGTCTTTTTATCACTCGTCCCTTAAATATCATATAATCAGACACGAAAGGGAATGAATACTTCTACTGGATATTAGAATAACGGCTTCTAAATTAGTACTATTTAACTTTTGTAATTGCAAGGGTTTAGAACTCCTTCACCCAGTTGTATTAATTACTTTTACATTCAAGGGTTTCTTCAGTGTATTTTGACTCTTATTTCCAAAGGTAAACCTAAGGTCATTTCACACCGGCATCCATGGACTTATGGACTTCCACGTACGGGAATGGAAAATAATTGCTTAACATATATTTTAATGGGGCCATTCATACAGCCGTAAATGGACGTCCGCGGACGTCCGAGGAGCGATCAGCTTGGATCATCTGAGTGGATACGCATGCTAGGCACACTAACAATTTATTATGTACATAGAGTATAATTTATGAAACATGTCATATAATGTAATCATCATCACAGGTAATTTAGCTTTTCAAAGTAGACATAATACAAAAATTATTTATTTACTGTAATTAGGTTTTTATGCTACTGTGCTCTATACAAAATGTAAATTAAATACAACAATCCATTCTTCAAATAACAATGTTCATGGGGGAAAATGGCAACTGTAAGGGTAACGTTTTAAAAATTTTAAAAATTATATTTTTATTTGTTTTAGCGAATTTCCCCTATAGGGAAGAAGCTATTACCGTAGTCGGCATGGTAAGACCTAGGCCCGGGACCATGATAACTTTTCGTTTTGAGGTCCCCAGACCCCAAAAACACCATTCGTTCGATACTGTATATATATATATATATATATATATATATATGTGTGTCCGTGAGCACGATAACTCTCGTAAAAATTATCCGATTTTGATTAAATTTGGTATACACGTGTAAAGCAACATTTATGACTTTAAGTTCGAAAACCAGCCAAATCGCTCTATCCGAAGGGGTATTTTGGGGGGGGTTTTGTACCCCAAAAATGGGTTTTTTGAATTTTGTATATATAATTTTGGAAATAGTCAAATTTTAGTTTTTACCATTGGATTCAGCTTAAAATAATACACAATTTGGTATTTTGATCATTTCTCTACGTCAGTTGGTTACCGAGATATTGAAAGTGCTAAACACAGTACGTTGTCTAATGTTATTCTTATGGAGGAAAAGAAAAATTTTATATCTCGCTTATTTATGAACGTATACTGACGAAACTTGGTATACGGCTTCATCTGGTTGTGGACCATTGATATTTGCTCAAAAAAACATTTTTTTACCAAAGGCTCCCTTAGCAGCAAACCTGCGTACTCAGCCCCATGTTATTCTTATGGAGAATAAGTAACGTGTTATCTCCCTTAATTATGAAAATAAATTAATGAAATTTGGTATGTGGCTTTACCTAAATGAGTTATATTGATATTTGTATAAAACCCCATTTTTTGTGTTCCTTCCTTCAGCAAACCTGCATACTCAGCCGCCATGTTATTCTTATGGAGAATAATTAAAATGTCATAAATCGTTTATTTATGAATGTATAATGATAAAACTTGGTATGTGGCTTTATGTGGTGTTAAGATACATATATATGCATTGGAAATTCGCTGAGTACGCAGGTTTGCTGCTACGGGGGTATTTGATTCAGGCATAGTACTTAAAAAGAGACTGTTAGAGGAACGCCCTATATACCGTATGCTATTACAAATTAGGGGTATTATTACTTTTAGAGGTGAAACTAACGTCCCAATATTCAAGTTAATAGTGTTGACATCAACAATGTGGAAGTCAAAAATTACGAGGGGTTGATAGATGTAAGAGGAAATAGGCGGAAAAAATTACACATCCACTACAAATCCGTCCACATACAGTGTGAATTGGCACGTCCATGGACGTCCACGACATCCTCGGAGGTCCATAGACGCCACAGATTGCGGTGTTAAAAGGCCTGCGCCGGTGGTGGTAGCAATAAATACTTGTAGCCACAGGGTAGAGGAATCGGCGTGTCTTGATATATGTTAACCAGTATGTGACTCACTCCGTCAAAAAGCGTGAAAAATCAATTTTAGAGTGTTGTTTTGTCATAGGAAATAAACTACTTTGAGTTTTAGTTGACGTAGTTTCAGTATCCAATTGACGGTTAATCGCCCAGAACTCAGGAGTTTGATTGAACCTGCTATCTAAAACGTCGTGCATTAATACTTTTTATAATTTTAAACTACCGTGTTAAACAAACTCAACATTAAATTTTAATTCTCTTAAAAATTATTGGAAACTCCGCAATATTGAATTTATAGATATCCCTCAATCGCCTATTAGTTTTTGACATTGGTTAAAAGGACCAAAATTCCTAATAAGGGTAAAAAAACACTCAGATGTAAACAGTGTAGCGCAAAATGTAGGTAACACGCCCCGAATCCGTTAGGGAAAAATTTCATTACAACACGGGTCTTTGAAAGAGACGATTCAGCGAGTTGTGGCCTGTAACACTTTGTCAAGATATACCTTAAAACCACCTGGCCGGATGGAGTTTCCGTCGCCGACAGTTGAAATGACAGCTGTGTTTCTTTAATAATTTTGTTGACACGTAACTGTCAGGCAACCGTAATAAATTTCATCATCAATATTAGATGAGTTTAGCCGTATAATGGTTTAGTTAGTCCAATTTGAAATAACTATTTTTATAATTAAATACAGAAACTGTCAACTGACCATGGATGTAATGGTTTATGGTTTATCTCATCGACAAAGTGAACTGAATATTTCTTAATTTTTGTAAAATTGTCCATACGATTCAAATAGATTTACTTTCATTGCATTAGAGAACATCGAGAGAAAAGTCAAATCGAAGATATGTACTATGTGACAAGACGCATGTTGCAGCGAGGATTAGAAACAGTTTCCGCAAATCTGGGATTAAGTGACGCGTCATGTATGTCCTAATTAAAACGGGGCTGAAAACCCCGTGAAATCTGCGTCGCATCATGCGTCGTCACATGAGCCCCGGACTTGTCATAATGGAAACGTACCTTCAGTAGAAAATTAAATTATTGTAACCACCTTGAAGGCCGTCCAGTGCCTGGGGCACTCCCCCCTTTCCCCTCCCCACTCAAACCACTCATCAATGTAAATGCTATGCCCCTCCCCCACCATGCCACCGACAACACGTCAACACGATCCGCGGCATGGTTCACAACTGTTGAAACTCGACAGTAACCTGATACAGTAATAGATACAACCCTACCTTTATCAAAATTATAATTCGCCGACATTATTAGAATTTAGAATATAAAAAGCCCCGTCGCAGCAAACCTGCATACTCAGCGAAATGTCTTAATATTACATAAAGCCACTTACCAAGTTTCAAAAAAATATTCACAAATAAGCGATGTATACAATTTTAATTATTCTCCATAAGAATAACATTGGGGCTGAGTACGCAGGTTTGCTGCATCAGCGAACACAAAAAATGGGACACACTAGTATCAATATAACTCAACTAGGTGAAGTCATATACCAGTTTTTAGCGAATTTTCCCTATTACCGTAGGTCTCATGGTAATACTTAAGCCCGAGACCATGATAACGTTTTGTTTTGAGGTCCCCAGATGCCAAAAACACTATTCGTTCAAATTTATATATATGTATTCTAATTTGGGAGTAAATTAAAGTTGATCTCTTAAAAAGAGTCGTCATCACTGCAAACAGATAATAAGAACACGAAATAGGCAAAAGTTTCTAAACATATATAGTAGAAATGGTCTCTCCAGATTCAAATTTTAAACACACACACACACACACACACACACACACACACACACACACACACACACACACACACACACACACACACACACACACACCACACCACACACACACACCACACACACCACACCACACACACCACACCACACACACCACACCACACACACACACCACACACACACACACACCACACACACACACCACACACACACACCACACACACACCACACACACACACCACACACACACACCACACACACACACCACACACACACCACACACACACACCACACACATACACCACACACACACACACACACACACACCACACACACACACACACCACACACACACACACCACACACACCACACACACACACACACACACACACACACACACACACACACACACACACACACACACACACACACACACACACACCACACACACCACACACACACACCACACACACACACCACACACACACACACCACACACACACCACACACACACACCACACACACACACCACACACACACACACCACACACACACACCACACACACACACCACACACACATACCACACACACACACACACACACACACACCACACACACACACCACACACACACACACACCACACACACCACACACACACACCACACACACACCACACACACACCACACACACACACCACACACACACACCACACACACACACCACACACACACACCACACACACACACCACACACACACCACACACACACACACACACACACACACGCGCGCGCTTTCGAACGAATGGTGTTTTTGGGGTCTGAGGACCTCAAAACGAAAAGTTATCATGGTCCTGGGCCTTGGTCTTACCATGCCGACTACGGTAATAGCTTCTTCCCAATAGGGGAATTCGCTAAAAAATACGGCTAATGAAAAACAAACTAAATAAATTGATAATTTGTTAAAATTTTGGCTTGGAACATCCACACAAATTGTGTTTGGTCTTACACAAAATTGAGCTTAACTAAAACCTGGGCTATAGGTCTCTTACATTTTCAATTTGAATTTTGCTAAATTTAGGATATTACTTGAAAATAATTTCACGAGGCAGTTAATTAATGATCCTGGTCAAAGTTTTACTGGGCCCTTGGATAAGGAAGAAAAGGAAAAACTAATTCATTACCATTCAAGAAACATGAAATACAGTTCGATAGATAAACCAGGGTGGTAACAGGAGGAACAGTCTGGTGTAGAGGTGGAACGCGAGAATTCGGTCCGCAAGGTCCCGGGTTCGATTCCCGTCAGTGTCCAATGGCTTATAGCCATGATAATGCCGCGACCAGGGGGTTCGGTACCCATCTGTAGGTGCACACCGTGTGTTGTAGGTCCTCCTAAATGGGTATGTCTCTGAGACGAGGAGAAATATCTCTGCAACAGAGATCTCCCACCGCTATATAAAAGCCATTAGATAAAAAATAAACAAGGGTACACATGACATTTCAGTCATCCTACACCCATAATTTATCAATATTCGCCTTAAATACGCGTTAGTTGTGTCGGTACCTTAATCTAGTGACTACACCGGAATTAAAATGTACTCAGGATTCAGTATTTTTGCATCGCTTATTTATTAGTTTTAAACCATCGTGTATTACAGTTGTCAATCTCGATACAGTATTACTTTCTTTTACAGTCGTTTATTATAAATAAGCTCCAGTCACTGTCTAAAGATGTTGAGCTGCAACCAGACACAACGCCTTTATTTATCTGAAATTTACAATTACAAACATCAACAACTTTTTTAAACGCCCTTAAACAAACGAAAAATTTCGGCTCCCCTGCGAATCATCTTCAGGAGATGTAAGATGCAATTTAAATAATCTCCAGTGATATTATTGTTGTCAAACCAAACTGACTTCACAGGACATTGTTGCCCCTTCATCTTATTACCTCTGTCAAATTGTGTTATAATGTAGCTAGCTGGGACAATATATTTTTGCACTCAAAGATATTAAAACGGACACGACTTGAAGACGAAAATATAAATATACATTTCGTGTGCTCAAAGTTGTCATTTCAAGCCAGAACAGTTAGATTTGTTTGCTGTGTATTTCATATTCACCGTTCTGTTTTACTTTTAAAATCCTTTCTAAATTGATGGAGTTATTGTTATAATTATTTAAATTCTAATTTGGGAGTAAATTAAAGTTGATCTCTTAAAAAGAGTCGTCATCACTGCAAACAGATAATAAGAACACGAAATAGGCAAAAGTTTCTAAATATACATTAGGATCAGATCATTAAACAGAACCGGGGCCCTAAAAGAACAACATAAACTTAGCACAACTCGAATATAACGTAAGCAATTACCTGATTCATTATTGTTATTAGTGAATTTCCTATGGAAAAGTGAACTATTAGCATGACCCGCACGGTGAGACTTAAGCCCGGGACCACCATAGAAGTTCCTAACGTGACCCCCTGAACACGTTTTGAGGGGTCTCTAAAAACGTTATATATATAATATATATATATATATATATATATATATATATATATATATATATATGTTCGCACTCTAGCGGTCGCAATTTTTGTCCGATTTACTTCAAATTTGGTAGAGGCATTCCTTTTTATAATCAGTTGGACAAGTTTGTTGGGCAAAACAATCGGAAAACTCTAACCCCCTTTTAGCGAATTTCCCCTATAGGGAAGAAGCTATTACCGTAGGTCTCATGGTAAAATTTAAGCCCGAGACCATGACAAATTTTTTTTTTTTTAGGTCCCCAGATGACTAAAACACTATTCGTTCAAATTTATATATATGTATATATATATCTATCTATATATATATATATATATATATGTGTGTCCGTGAATGCGATAACTTGAGTAAAAAACGTCCGATTTCGATGAAATTTGGCTCAAATGTGTAAAGTGACATTCATGACTTTTAAGTTCGAAAACCAGAAAAATCGGGCCATGGGAAGGGGGGTTTATGGGGGTTTTAAATTTTCCAAAAATCAGTTTTTTGCATTTTTTACCCTAAAATTTTTAAAACAATTAATTTTGGTTTAGACCATGTTATAGAGCTTAAAAAAACAAATAATATGGTATTTTGAATTATTAAGCTAGGTTAAGTGGTTGCGGAGAAAATCCAAAAAAACCTGCTCATAAAATCTCCTATGTTAATCTTATGGGAAAAAGGTTTTTGGCTTTTCCTAAGTTAATTTTGATGTAAACTTCACATTTGCTTTTACCAATCAATTTAGCTCCACAAAACAATCATTTTGGTGTTTAAATTGTGATTCTACGTCCAACCGTTGCAGAGATATTCAAAGTGCTAAACACAGTACGTTGTCCAATGTTATCCTTATGGAGAATAAATAAAATTTGATATCTCCATTATTAATGAATGTATATTGATGAAACTTGGCACTTGGGGTCACGTAGTACTGGTATATTGATATTTGCACAAAAAATTGATTTTTTGTTGATTATCCCCGTAGCAGCGAACCTGCGTACTCAGCCCCCATGTTATTCTTATGGAGAATAAGTAAAATGTAATGACTCCCTTAATTATGAACATAAATTAATACAACTTGGTATGTGGCTTCACCTTGTTGAGTTATATTGATATTTGCATAAAAACCCATTTTTTTAGTTCCTTGTTGCAGCAAACCTGCTTACTCATCTCCCATGTTATTCTTATGGAGAATAATTAAAATGTTATATAGTGCTTACTTATGATTGAATATTGATTAAACTTGGTATGTGGCTTCACCTAGTTAAATTATATTTATATTTGCATAAAAACCAATTGTTTGTGTTCCTTGTTTCAGCAAACCTGTGTACTCATCACCAATGCTATTCTTATGGAGAATAATTAAAATTGTATATATCGCTTATATATGAATATATTTTTATGAAACTTGGTATGCGGCTTTATATGGCATTAAGACATATATTATGCATTGGAAATTCGCTGAGTACGCAGGTTTGCTGCGACGGGGGTATTTTGAGGATTTTAAGTTTTAAAATGTTGAGTTTTTAGGCCCAAAAAGGGTCAGAAAAGCCCCATACGTACACATGTGACACATTCCCTTATTGTAATTAAATACAAAAATGTTAAGCCTCTCTCATCATTCTAGCACAAGTATTTACCGAGTTATTAAAGAAAATGTTAATTGGCAAAATACAGTACGTTGTCTTATAGGGATTTTACACTGGAAAGGAAAAGGCTGTTTTTCATATCTTAATATCGTTTTATCACCCCCTATATCCCTATACCAACTTGTTATCCCGACAATACTTCCTTCTAACTTTATAATGTACAACATTGGCATCCTATTAGTGAATTTAAATATAACCAGGAACATCAAAACAGACAAAAAATAAAATGTTGCAATTAAACAAATTCTACCAGTGTTGGTTTAAACCCTTTGATCTTTTTAAGGTTTTAATGCGGAAATTCACTTCCCTCACGTCAGCGTGCTGCGTGCGATCTCGTTCTCTTTTACAGTAGATTACGAAACCCAACAGAATCGAATGTGAGAAGGTTTTTAACGATAAATCCAGTTACAGTGAAGTATATTGTAATACCGTACCGTAATAAAGAATGTATTATCCTTTTCCATTATTTTAAACCTAACACAGTGTCTAACTTTAACAAATATAAATATAGATTATTTCCTTTTATAATTTGATTACGATTCTTGCGAAGGGGAGTGATAATAAACACGTTCATTCAAACTAAGTAAGAAAATGTTGTTTATATAAAAAATATCGTACGCTCAACTCAAGAAATGTTTTCAATAATGTTTCCAGCTATTGATGTTCAACGTTGAGAGGGTTTTCTTCATCAACATTCCACCTCGCCTGTAGAGCAAATTCGTTGTCGGAGGGTAGGAGGAGAATGCATTGCGCAGGTCAGTCACACTGTATTGACTGTTCGTTCCCCCCACGACATTTCATCCCTTAGTGCATTGCGGGGGGGGGGTGAAAGATGAATGGAAATCCCAGTTTGTGCAACGAGACTGTTTTCTAGTTCCTCGGAAAAACTAAAATGTTTCAAACGCCACAACATTTTCAGCGTATTATTCCATTCTTTGATTGACGTTGACATATATGGTTATTTTGTAATAAACTATTTCTGTGTAAAAAATATAGCGAAACACGATCTTTATGTCAAGAAATTCATAAACTGTAAATATCATTTTAATATTATAAATATATTACTATTATAAATATACTAGGTATTGAAAAGGTTAATACAGTTTAATGTTGTTACTATGTAAATATTATATACTTTAGAATTATGCCAAGTTTTGAATATTTATGTTGCAAACAAATATATGTTTAGTAGTTAATATTATATTCCGGATTAATTTAATTCAAGGAAATCAATACCTAAATCAACTGTATTTATACCTGCTTATCTGATATCTTTTACATTAGCGACTTCGAAAAAACGACAAAATGGACATCCTTATTAAATTTACTGTGTTTATTATATAGTGCCGCGTCATCTGTATAGCGTTTTAACCTTTTAGAGGTCGTATATCAAATCATCATCTGTAATATTAACAACTAGCTGACGTACCCGTTCTTCGCACAGGGGTTTTCTCTACCCGTTCTTTAGTCAATGCAATAGTTAGCTTGAAACAGCTGTTCTTGCTTCTGCTCCTGCTCTTTAAGCTCAAATGGAAGTATCCACAGCTGTTCGCATTACAGTTTCTGAATGTTTATTCTGAAATGTAAACATTGAAACTTAGGACGTTCACGGGGCGTATTTTAGGCCCGAGGGGATTTTAAGGAAGGGAATAGGCCTATGTGTTGCATGGGTTCAGGATCTACTATATGTAAAGTTTCAGCCCAGTTGGTTCAGTAGTTTTTACGTTCACCCGGAACATCAGACAGACAGACAGACAGACAGACAGAAACCACCTCTTCTTTATAATATTATAGATAGATGAATGCTAAAAATTGTACTATTAGGTAGAACAATATTATAGCGTTAGTGGTCCTTTATTGAACAATTAACAAATACGTGACCACAGTTTACATCCCCACACTTAAACATAATAACGTAATTTGTATTATACTTTATTGAATTACCGGATTTTTTTGTAAATGTGACTAATTCAAGATTTCAGAGATTTTACTTAAAACTCAACCTCGCAGAATGCCTAGTTTGATAACACAAGAGTGCATAACAATTGTCAGTAGTTTCTTTGTAAAATGCAATCATAATCAATTATTTCATGCTTCATACTCGCATGAACATTTTCAGTGCCACCACACACAGCAACATCATGCAGTATCCATTAGTTTGATGATTGTTCAAGCTTACAGATGTATAACCATTCGTTAAAGTATCGTAATTCTTATCATTTAATAATATGTTGTTAACCTATCTTACGGGATGTAATAAAAGACGTCTTACAACACTTAAGATATATTTACACTTATACTGATTCACATACAGACGGTAAACATATATAAAAGATGGTACTAGGCTATCGATTTCGACCAGTCACACCAGTCATCATCAAGCCAATGAGAGAACTGACATCTTAAGTGTTTTAAGACGTCTTTTATTACATCCCGTAAGTAATAACAACACGTAATATGCTAATAAAAAAGTTGTTTAACCTATGTTGTTCTCTAACTTTGATTTAAATCGATATTTTGAAGTTTCACATTACTGGACTCATTTTACGCACAATTATATGGTTCATAAATCATTCATCACATTTCTGGCTACAACTTTTGTATTCCAGAGGTTCGTGCGTAAATCTCGAATCCATGAATGGCAACCTCAATGACGTGTTTCCCCGTAGGAATATTCCGAGCCGGTAAAGGAGTTCAGTTACCTTTCTCCAAGGTCGGCAAACTTGTTTGACAACAGAGGAGTTCCCGGCCAGCTGTTTTACTCTCACCTGTCGCGAATTCCCTCCCCCCTCACCTTTGCAATCAGCTGATCGCTTGCCCGAAGGCGAATGATTCATCCTGCAACGATGACACCGACGTCTGGCGCCCCGTCTACTACTTTTTACTACTCCCGTACTTTTCCATGACCGTTGGAATTGCAAGTCCCGGTCCTGATATATACCCTGGACTTCTATTCCCTCTTTCAGTCCTTCTAACAGTGTGAGTGCGAGTACGAAACGCGTAGCTACTTCATTCAGTTGATGGTTTCGCCTCTCTGGTCTTTGGATTTCGCTCTTCCAGTGACGAAGCGACATCGATTTGATTTCTGCTTCTTATTGGAGTTTATTAGACCATTTTGTGAAAGGTAATACAGTTCGTGAGTGTAATCTTATTTAAAATTATATCTAACCAAACAAAAAATGTCAAGTTAAATTTGTTAAAGTATAAACTACTTTTAAAAATGGTTATTAAATTTTAAATACAGACTGTTAAAATTGCAATACAATAATGACTCACAAAATAAAATTTGTCAACATTCAAATCATAATATTACCAGTTAACTTTGAATCGATTCTGAAGATTGTAAATAAAATTATACATAGGGAATAAAAATGGTAAGGTGTAAAATATTAAAATACAAAAATCAACTTTCTGTTGCGTTAAAAATGTAAAGCAATATAGTCCAGCTCTAAAACATACATCTAAGATTTAGCCTTGACATTAGAAGAAAATGCGCCTGTGAATAATCTATGAATAATCGTGAATATAGTCTAAACCTAGAAAATCTGTATCCTAAAGGTAAACAAACCTCGTAAACAAATTCATTAATTGGTTCTTAAATCAAGAACAGCTTCACAGTTTTCTATTGTTAAGTGCCACATTAAAGAGATTATACTAAAATTTAATCAAACCAGCAGCCTTTTAGTATTAATAAAATAGTGTCTGGGTGATATGCCTTTGTGCGGGTTGAATGAAGTTACTTTGATAACTAATAGTAATACTGTAATCAGTTATAAGAGGATACAGCTTTTGATATAAGCTCTTTTACATGAGATTGTGAATAACATTTATATTAAGTAGTTTAATTAAGCTTTATAAAAAAAGTGCTGTTACATTACATCAAGATTTGTAAACTTGGTTAAATATGTGGGTAATAGTTTAAGTAATATACTGTAACTAATATACATTCTCGTCAAAAATGACTCATAATTGGCATTAATTAAAATTAGCCTTTTTATAATTTGTAGGTTATTTTTGAAGACATTATGAAGATAATATCAATATAATATACTGTTTAGATTGTAAACATGTTATAGACATATAGGCCTAAATAAATATGTTGTTAATAGTGTAAACACTTAGATTCCTATTTTTTTACTTATTGTACAACATGTTTTGTTAGTACACAATTTTAATAATTTGCACCTTATGCTTATTTAATTATAGTTTGTATTTCTGTGTATAGTTAATTTTAATTTTAATAAATGGATTTATTCATAGGAATACAATTCATGATTGACTTATGATTGTAATAACAATCCGATTGTTTAGGGAACTTCGTTGCCGAAATCTATATATATAGTTAAATTGTTAATTATGCCAAACTGTAGTTAAAAAATGGCAAATTACATAAACATCACTAAAATTGTCTAGATTTATGAGTGTTGTACAGTAGTAATAGAAAACAGGTAAAATATTTACAGTTTATATAAATCATACATTGCTTTAAACTCAATAATATTTAAGTTTAAATTTCCACAAAACTTATTTTTCGAATATATTGTTGTTTTAATGTATGAATAAATTAATAATGGTATTGTAATCGCGCTGTAGTTCTTATTTTAGCAAATACATATTTTTATGTTATAAAGTGAAATATCTGTTATTTATTAAATTATGTAAGAATTAAATAATTACCCTGTAAAAAATTGTTTAAAAATATTTACTGTTTTAAGAACATTATTTGTATCGGGCAATGTTATTTAGAGATATATTTCAATAGCATGCCCTATTTGTATTGTATAGCTTTTTAATATAAATACTTTATTATAAGTAGTTACAGAAAAAATATTCTAGGGCTTAGTGTTAAAAGGTGTTGATATTACTTTATATTGGTTTAGTTCCTTGGATTTTAATAATAATCAAATTATAAATTAATAAAATTGTATGTACAAAATAAATAATTTTGATTTGTCCCTATGTGTGTATTTTAACCTGTTTTTATTTTTTTATTTTAATGATTGAATTAATATTTATTAAGAGATATAATAGAATCAACTTTTCCTCAATTGGTTGGAAATCCTATTTATCTTAGAAATCTTAGTATTTTACATAAAGGACATATATTCACTTATAACGTAGTGTACATAAATGTACATTAAACAAATACATACATTACAATGAATAACAAAAGGTTAAAAGAGTATATTTTAAAAACACTAAATCTAATTATCCATTAAGAGAATACATTTTCCAGATTGTTATTCCAGGTGTATAAATTTAATTTTAAGAATTTATTCAATGTTTTTGTAGGTAAATCTGTTATTGTCTGACGATAATCATTTTTAGTTTACATTTACGATTTTCGCTCTGATTGACTAATTATAAAAATATCATGAATAGAACTTATAAGTAAATACAATTAATTTTGAAAAAGTTTTAGTCCCTTACTACCCATTACTCTCTCGGGTTTTGGTAAATTGTTCTTAATAACTTTACAAATATTTTGAAAAAAACATAGAAAACAATCTTATGTTAAGAAGCCGAAACACTTTTAACAAAATATTTCATTAACCATAAGGATATAGAGTAGAGGATAAATTGTATACATTTACGTTACTGTTACCAGTTATTTGTTATAACAGTATAATTTTTATATTCAACTTTCAACCTGTTAAAAACGAAAATCTCACTGCAAATATGTATATACAGTAAAAAAATATCCAGTGGGAACTGGTTCATGAACAATATCTGGCGAAGGACTAAGCGCCTTCATTCCTACGTTGGCCAAATGCACTCACTACAACTTTAAGGACTAAGCGCCTTCATTCCTACGTTGACCAAATGCACTCACTACAACTACAAGGACTAAGCGCCTTCATTCCTACGTTGGCCAAATGCACTCACTAAACTATATTTGCAAACGGGTTGTAAAACATTTCAATTTTAGAGGGTGAATCATACATTAAGATTTAAACAAGTTGCATTAACTTACAATTTAAATTTGAAAATGCTGTTCAATTCGCCGTCGTCAAGATGAGGCCTACCTTTACGACGTGTACATATACAGTTATTATAAACGTAAGGCTTGATAAATGCAAATATTCTTCTTTCAGAGAATATTCAAGACATTAAAAAAGCAGAGTCTCACTTTAAAACTCTTAAATCTTTATGTTACACCATGTAAATCCCTAAGTATTTGCAGCGGGTTTAAAGAATTCATTTAAAGTGTGTTCAACAATTATTTCCAATATAGGTTTATTAAAAATATTGAGGATGAAAAAAATAAAAACGTAAAGTTTGAAAGAAACGTAGAGAAGTATATCACATCTCTAGATTCCAGTTTTGCCTCGGGAACAAGGATGGAAAATACGGAAGGGAATATAGGTGGGGACTAGGGAATATAGGTGGGGACTAGGGAATATAGGTGGGGACTAGGGAATATAGGAGGGGACTAGGGAATATATTATGTATATACAGACATTTAAATTTTGCTTCTTGGAATTGCCAAAACACTTTAAAAAATGGTTAGCATTGCCTCGAGTTATTTTGTTATCAAGCTATATATTAATAAAACACAAAAAAATTAGGGCATTAGCATATATTTAGAGTTTTGAGAGGCTTTGAGGTAAACTTTTATTTAGTAAACATAGATGGGTACTTGACATTTAACCTTCAGCCTTTGGATAATAGTTGCAAAGTGTAGGAATCCATTTATTCAAAACAATAAAGCAGTAGTGAGAGAAGTTGGTTATACGGCATTGTTATCAATCAAATGGGTAAAATGCTGTACCAACATTGAACACTGTCTATTGTCACGTAGCATTTCAAAATGTCCTTAAAATTCCTGCGTGTGTATCAATATTTCCCTCCAGGCTTCGCCCCAATGGCATTTAACGTTCAATGTTTATCTATGGCTGACACTAATTTTATTTGGACAGTTTAATATATATATAAATGTACATTTTAGTCGTAAAAGTTCATCTTTTCCCTATAGAATGCAGCACAACTGTATTTCGCTCTACGTGAATCTTCTCATAAGGACCCCAATAGGGAAATTCAAATTTCCTAGGATAAATATATATTAGAGGTATTCATCCCCTGTGGGTAATTTGTACACTACTATCAATAAACACAAACACTTTTATTCATTGCTATTACAGTAGTAGGCATACGATAAAACCTAAGCCAATATTACGATAGCTTTGATCGGTTTTGACGTCACTACATTATGACATAAAACCCCGCATTCATTTGTAAAAAGGTATTTGACATGACTTGTGTACACGTCGTGTCATCATCTTATACATGTGAGCCCTCCGGTACGTCTTTTCAAACAGTGCTTCGATTTTGATTCCATGGCACAATAAAATCGAATTAATTCTCCAAATGAGATAAATTTCATCACGGAAAAAGTTATTTACTTTCTTAAGTTGATTTAAAATATTTACTACTTTTGTATATATTTCACAATTTGAACTCAGCCCATTTAAACAATCTTATTTTAAATACTGAACATGAATGAGAAAGTCCAAATAAAATTAACAGGTAGGAAATAATTAAATATTAGGTTTCTTAAATAGTTAATTTAGGTTAGGTTTAGTATTTGAGGAGAAAATCAAGACCTTCGTACTGTTCTTCTTCAAAATAAATCAATTTGAATAGCAAGGGATGAATATTGATCGAAGTGCGTTGTCCAATACCACATTTAAATAAAAGGTTTTATCTTCCTTAATTATGATTGGTAGAATCGCTCATGCGCAGCCTACGCATTGAAACACATGTATTAAAATTAGTTTAACTTGTCGGTGTATGATGGTGCCATGGAGCCCATTAAATCATCAGTTTATAGTTTTGAATCGGTTCGAATTTAGAGTTAAATTTAATTTTCAATGATGGCTCAATTATTTGATTTAATTAAGTATTAAGTAAGATTATAACCTACCGTCATAAAATCAAATAGATAGACTTTTTTATAAATCTTGTTAAGCGATTACCTCTTGTTTGTAATCCATGTATGGATTGAACCGTAATCTAACTCATAAAAATTGAATTTTTTATTTTTAAAAAATGGAACAATATTTTTGCTTACCCTCTTTTTTGAAAATCTGTCATCATTTTTCTAATAAACCAATGAAGTGACATTTCTAAGTTTCATTGAACTGAATTGAAAATTGTTTTATTTCATAACAGTATACAATTATAGTTTCACAAGTAGCATATGAATACAGATTAAACTAAAAAACAAAACTGTATGCGCTGGAAATATTACGCGCATATTTGAAAATATTCTTGTCAGGAATCATAATATATTGTTGGCTGCGGCGACACGACGCGACGTTGGCGATTTTATACTATACTTGCCAAACTTGTCTCGCCCTGAAGTGTAAAAATTTTACCAGTTATAATATAGAGTGTTTATAATAAATATATTCGCAAAGTTTAATGAACGTATTTTTTTTGTTCCAGATGTCTATCCAGTGCTAGAACATGTGCCCAAACGACAACCCGACGGGCCGCCCGCCCCACCTACCTACGCGGTAAGAAAACAATTCATTGTTTGTTATATGCCTCTATGAGGATACGGCGTAGGATAACTCTTTTTTAAATAACAATAACCATAATGAAGAATAAACTAGTATGTCAAAAAAATTAATTTGAGTGAAATTTAACAAACTACTTTTCTTGGAAATTGTTTCAAATAAAATATTTAAGTAAGAGCCTTCTTAAAACAAAGTCAGAGCCATTTTATATTGTTGCTCAATGAATATGGGATTTTAATGGTCTATTAATTTAATATTAATAACGATAACGTAAATACTAATTTATCTATAAGACCAAGACGTAATCTCCCCGTCGCTAAACATAACTTTTTTGATCGTATTCGCGTCAACGACAAGAGCACCACTTACATCAGTTGAAATTAAATGATCTCATGATTGGCTGACATTCTGTATTGATCTCGAGTTGTGAGTGAGAGAGAAGAGATAAAGATAAGTGACAGATTAATTTTCGTGGAATCCCGTCAATGTTGAGTCATATTTTAAAGATTGTGCAATTTTACCTATGTAAACCTTTCATTCTGCTATTGACACAACAGATAACGGCTGGAAAGGTTATTTACACTCTTATATCTCGTACCTTTCCTGAAGAAATGGAGTCGTTAATATTTTGTAAAAAGAGAGTGAAAAAGTGCAAAATTGTCGTAATGAATGGGAAGTCTGGGATAAAGAGGTAAATTATATTTTGTAATTTTAGTTTGAGGTTTTTGTTTTGTTTGGGTAATTTGGTGAGATTAGCTTAATGTGTGAGTTGCTTGAACAATAACATATTTTTATTTAAAGCTTGGAATTTTAAACACACTATTTGAAATTGAATGTATCTGCTACAGAAATATTACAGTTTAATTATTACAGTTATTATTACAGTTTAAACATCATTACTCGTGATAGCTGTGATAAGCTACAACTTTTGCTATCTGTCTGGTCTAGCTCGGAAGTTTAGTGCCTGTTTGTTTATGTTTATCGCATCTTGCCATCGGGGAAATACTATTCCGCCGGCCCTGACAAATTTTTAAAGTCCCAATATTTGTTGTTTTTTTTACGTAATCCAGCCCCTTAATCTAAAATATTTTGCATAAACACTATGCAGTGATAATTATGAAATTAATAACGAAATAATAGGTGTTGTATGAAATATGACTAGTTTATTATTATGATTAGTTTTTTCTTCAAAAATAGGCTATACAAATTGCAATATGCAGAGTACTTGGCGTCCTGTATAAAATAAATCCGAGCAATGTAGCGCCAGGGAGAAGCTTAGAATACCTGCTTGCTACTGGTATGAATTCTTAAAGAGCATGTGTTTTACGAATGTTATGCTCACAGGGAAAACCATTCAGGTGCAAGGAATACGGTTAATTATTAAGGTTTTGCAATTCCCTACTCCACTTTTTTAACTTCCAATACATTTAATGATAGACAATCATTCCCTTCATTCGGCCCTTTCTTTAATCTGTCCTGTCCTCCCCTAAAATCATTTTTAAATACGGGCTTCAGAAGAAGGCCTATTAGGAGCCAGGTAATTACAACGTTGATATCTCGTTTGTTCAAAATACAAATATCTTTTGAGAGGAGCGCCTCAGTTTAAATTTATATCTAATGTTGATATATTAAAGAATCTTACTACAGTTTTTTAAGCAAATTTTTAAAATTTAAATTATCATTAATAACCGCAGCATTCAGAGGTTTAACAAAGTTTATTAACTTGACCACAGAGTTTCCAAAACGATAATTAACCAGAAAAAAAAAACAGTTTATAAATATAATACTTATAAATAAAAGTTATGCAATTGCATAGACTTATTGACGGTTCTAGAAGAATAGAAGAAAAGAAAATGTGCTTAAGCACTGTTTGTTGTGATACTATTCTGCATTGCAATGTTGTTTGTTTATTCGTCTACATCATAATACCAGTGACATTTTTTAATTTTTATGGGGAACTAACTGTCCAATCAAAAACCCTGGTCTGCTTACTATTTAAGGAAAATTTTTAATGTTCCAGGCTGGACTCGCTGTTTGACAATGAGGCAGGCAGTGACGTGACGTTCCTGGTAGGTCCGGAGCCCGAGACCTGGCGGTTCCCTGGCCACCGAGGTATCCTGTCCGAGGCCAACCCGGTGTTCCGCGCCATGCTGCAAGGCCCGCTGGCCGACCATGGGCCGACGGTGGCCATACAAGATGTGGACGGCAAGGCCTTCGACCTCCTGCTCAGGTATAAGCAATCAAAGTTGTTGGGTTACTTTGAAATTCTAAAGCAGGTTTATTCTTGTTGGGTTCCAGTCTCTAGATTCAAATCAGACCTCAAATTCACCTCACAGGGTAGCAGAAACCAATCGACCGTACTTATTCTCACAAGCAAAAGAGAATAAGGGTGTGGTTTGCAGGCCTAACAACCAAAACCTTCCAATAGTAGATGTGCTGCATTGTCATACTACACACCAGCTGATCAGAATAACTGTGTCGTCTCAAAATCCCCAAGTCTCACAAACCCCAAATTTCGGAGGTACCGTAACTATACGGGTAACTACCTGATCAACGAGTCCCAAAATCCCCGACGCCCGCACATGCACTCACGAGTTTCCCCAAGCCACGACCCGGTACAGGTATATAGAGCACCTTAAATTGTAACTTATTTCAGTAAACTAAGCGTT
This sequence comes from Allygus modestus, assembly GCA_963675035.1. Taxonomy (NCBI): domain Eukaryota; kingdom Metazoa; phylum Arthropoda; class Insecta; order Hemiptera; family Cicadellidae; genus Allygus; species Allygus modestus. The sequence continues at coordinate 60,376,185 of OY776115.1, read as the reverse complement.
TTAATAATATGCAAAATAAGACAAACTTTGAGAAAAGTTTGTAAAGTGTGAAAAGGTCCATTGTTAGCACCAGCCGAGATTGCGTATACCAAATCGGAGGACTCTTGTATACACACAAAATTACAGTGTACAAGTATCCATGTCGTTATGACTTCATTCAAATCACAACTAGTAAATGATAGTTCAAATAACTGCTAGGCCTATCAGGAAGCTGACATAAACTACCTTCCTTATTTGGGGGAATAGTTACCTACAAAATAATAAATGTTTAAAAAATATCTGGAGGTATCTTGGATTAGTGCCCAAATCAAACTTGATAACCATTGGCCGATTGGTATGGCCATTGATTAGGTATTAATCAATGGTATGGCTCTCATATGTTTTTTACATATACATACAGACATACAGATACACAGACATAAATCACTTCAAAAAACACTTTCTGGGTTCAGGGAGCACCAAAACAAACATCTCCACTGATTCTAAATTTGGACAAAAACAATTCTTTCTCTGTTTTAACCTAGGGGGAAAAATAAAAATGTGTAAATGTATGATAATATGATTCATTATTATCATCCACAATTCGCTTCCTGAATCTAAACCAAAATGAATCATCTTATTCCGATTTCCTCACTGACTCATTTACACATCAGCTGGCCAGTACTGCGACCATCTCCTTTAATTAACATTGGTAGTTTCTCGAGTGGATATGAATAAGAATAAGTCTGAGTGACATTTTTCTAAGGCGAAGTCACAACAGTGACAGCGTAGAGCCATATTATTGGCTGGAGACCAATTGTCATCTTTCCTGCTCCTGATTATAGTCTTCCATATTGGGTCTATTGTGTGAACTTGGCCTGGGACAGTAAATCAAACATTGAAGATCCTTACTACTTTACTTTTGTCTGAAGAAGAAATGCTAAACTTTTTAGCAAAACGTATAGAACAATAATTATTATTTTTGCATTGTTATTGCTTTTCATTAAAAAACTACTAATTATTTAAAGCACTTTCGTGAATTTATTTTTGGGGAAGAAGATTTAACTTTGGCATTGCTGTAGTTATTTCACAAACTACCCACAAAACATTTACAATCTGATTGATTGCAGGTTTCTCTACAGAGAAGACGTGGTGCTGGGTTCGATCCCCACAGCTCTAGCGACTCTGTACGCAGCACACAAGTACCTCTGCGCAGGGCTAGTTAGGTCCTGCGTACTGTACCTCAACAGCCACCTCAGTACGCAGAACGTACTCCAGGTGTACCAACACATCAGGGTGTACTGCAGCCACCACGAGACGCGAGATCTGGGGTTGTGGATAGCCTCCGCCCCGCCCCTGCCTTCACATGAGGCTCAGCCCTCGTACCAGGTACATCAACATATGTCTAATAAGAATACTGACTATTTGATCAAATATTGTTGTCAAGAACTTACTTAAGTCATAAGTTCGTTGGTTGGATACCTTTGGAGGTACCGATGTCAAAATAAGTTCTGCTTAAGTTAAAGGAGGATCTAATTTATAGAAAGTGCTACAGTGACATGACAGAGGGATAAAGGACATACGAAATTAATTTTTCACTGGTGAATGTAGTGAAGGCAATTATTATTACAAGCTTTAACACAGTTTATTTAGTTTTTTTTTAAACTTGCTTCTTGAACACTATGCTATTGTAGTGAATTTGGAACTAATGATCCCGCTGAAAACTTGCAATCTCTTTTTCCTAGAGCTGAAACCAACCAAAAAGCCATGATGGGTAACTGTTGAATATAATTAAAGTTAAAAGAAGGCAGACAAGGGCTATTTTGGGGCCTCTAATTCTTGGCTCTTTTCAACATTCGATCTAAAATAAGTTAAGTCACAAACTTACAACGATAGTATTACTTATTCATTTTAAAAAGCCGAATGACCTTTGATAACTGAATTATACACTTTATGACTGCATTAAATAGTGTATATAAGAGGTTAAATTATTATAATTTTTTATTTTCTATTCTTATAAAGCGGGTTTTAATACAACATTTTCTTGATAAAACAACAATAATTTGTGCGTAATTTTTACAACCAGCTTTTTTTTGTTACAGTGTGCTATTGCTATTATAGCACAGCAGAGAGCCCATTAGTAATAAAAGGGCAATTTGCCTTGCTTTCAGTAACTGCAACATGAACATAAACAAACTCTATATTATTACTATAACCAGATAATCAGAAACTTTGGGAAACAGAAATTTCAAGTTATTTAATCAATAGTCCAAATTTAAGGCTATTTTTTTAGCAATCGCATTCATTTTAAGATTATATGAACCAGTAAAGCTCCCCTACAAAGCCCCAGAGTGAGATCAAGATAAAAGAAAAATGTTATCCTCAGATAAAAACAACCCTGTGAAAATGCCCTTGAATTACCACCGTTTGCTAATTTATGAGAACATTATTTTTATTTAAAATCATGTTTCAATATTAAAGTTGAAGATCGGTTTGAAGAATTTGAATATGAGCCATTAAAAATTGACCCAAGTAGTCACTGAGTTGAAAATTCCAATTCCAATGTCATCTATGCCCTAAATGTATAAAATATTAATTTAACGGTATTACTTTAATAGTGTAATAAATGTCAACTATATGAAACATTAATATTGTATTTGAAATTCTTTTTACACCGGATAGTTTTTATCATCACAAACACCATACCCATCAACACTGTCTTCGGTGTGCGCTTAAAGTCATTGCTGTTTGTGTATTTAATTATTTTTGGATTATACTGTTTATCAAATCATTACCACAGTTATATTTGATAAAAACTTGGTAACGAGCTACAATGGACTCATGGTGTTGTGTTGCTTTGGTCCAGGTGGGGGTAGACAAGGATCCGAATGACAACCTAGACACCATGGGCTGTCTCTGCTCCTCCCTGCTTCACAACTGCCTGCATTACATCGATACACACGCTGATCAGGTAAACCCTACAGAAGCACTTAGTAGCGAATCTACTTCTTTCTACCAAGTTATATCTAATATCTAAATTTTCTTTTATACAAATTGGTTTTAATTTTGTATTTAATAGTACATGGAGAGAACGCCCTTGCTGGATTTACATGAACAAAGGTATAAAGCTGAAAGTGATGAGGAAAGCATAATGTCTCTTTGATTTATAATCAGAAAATTATGAAGGACGTCTCAATTAAGGCCTCCTAAAGATCAAATTTGGTTGCAATTTTTAAAAATAAAATCTAAAATAAGACAAGCACGATTTGTATAAACTATTTTTTAATGAGACTTGGAACAAATATTTCACAAGCAAGATTCAAGCACAGAAATGGTTTTAAACCATTTGGTAATCAAATTTGTTTTGAAATAAAAGCATGATAATTGCATATCGGCAGTGAAATTGCTACTGGTCAGCTTGAACTGTTGTGGCATGTTACAGAAACAGAGGCCCAATCTGACGAATAAAAGTACGCCTTTTTGGCAGTCATTTTATGCACACTATTCTAGCATGTTGCTTTCACTCTTTAAAAGTAGAAAGCCCCAGGAGCGTAGGCTGGAAATCCAACCCCAACCCTACTTGTAGCAACAATACTTTTTGAGTACAGTAGTGTAACACATCATCCATTGTATTGTTGATTTGTATCGATTAATACAGCGATATAACAAATTTATCCCTTAATTCACAATAATACTTTAAAATATATTTAAATTAAAGCAAGAAAGGTGAGAACGATTTACTAAACAGGTAACAATTGTTCTGAAACACTGAACAGTCAAAAGGTGATTTGGGGTAGCAGGTATGCAACCAAATTACCACAAAGATAGTGGTCGAAATTATAGAAATTGAAGTTGAAATTTTAATACACCATTATAACAATATCTTTAAAAGTATGGAATTTTTTTATGAAGTACAGTAATCTTTCATAAACCAGTTCGCCAATCAACTGTTAAGTTCTCAGCACAATTAAGACAAAACAATATCATGTCCTCAACAGTAATTCACCTTCTACTTCCGCCGCAGGTGCTTGCAGATGAGAGCGTGGAGGACCTAGCAGCAGACGCGCTGAGAGATATCGCACTCCGAGACAGTCTAGACATCTCCGACGAGACTGTTCTGTTCAACGCGCTGGAGCGGTGGTGCAACCGCGAGTGCAAGCGCGGGCAACTGCAGCTGACCGCAGACAACCGACGGAGCGTGCTCGGCTACGACCTGTTGTTCGCGCCGCGCTACCGCCTCATGTCGTCGCACCAGTTCCTCAGCAGCCCCATGCAGTCGGGGCTCCTGGACCAGGCCGAGTCCACGGTTCTGATGGCGTACATCCTCAACGCCCCCACCAAACCATCCGCACCTTCCATCACCCCTGAGACCCTGGAGAGGTTGCGCACCCCACGACGCAAGCCCTATAGCTCACCTATCAACCTCACCTCCAAGAGCAAAAAGGACAAGAAGGACTGCTCTAGAAAGAATGATAAGAAGAAGAAGCCCAAGTGCAAAGACAAAGTGAAAGAAAAGGCGTTGGAGTCACCGAGTAAGAAATGCTCGGGTTCATGCTTTGTCGAGTATTTGTTCCGTGCGCTCGTATGTCTCTTCGATTGAGCCTGATCTGTCCTAACTGAAATCTGATAGTCATTAGAGTTTAGTTTGTTTTTAAAGAATAGATTTTTAACATCCTCAGATGAAAATTTTTATTAATGTAAAATTGTCCCAAACAGGAGTGTAAAGAATTCATTAGAGTGAAAGTTCCTGGTTTACTAGTTTTTGAACCTATCTTGATTTAGTCACTAGGTTTTAGGGTTATTTTAACGTTTCTGAAGTATTTATCGTAGGTGAGATCTTGGTAGGTGAGAACTTCTAGGGCCTTATAAAGGTTAATTTTAAAACAGAATTTAGAATTGGCCTCAATTGTATTTAAGAAATACAGTAGTGTTCTAGCCATTTTGTGATTGTTTCATAGGAAGGTAATAAAAATGTTTGAAGCTTTATTTATTAAAGAAAGGATTTTACTGAGCCATGTGTTAAACAGCTTTATAGATGTAGTTTAGTCTAGAGCTTCGCTTTGTTTTTGTGATATTTAAATAAGTAAATCCTGAAATAGAAAGTGGTTCACACGCAAGATAATAAATCATACTCTGGCTTGGGAGCTGTATACGAGGATGAGCGAGAATGACCGAGACTCCAGTATGTAATTTTTTGAATAAATTTTCCAAATCTTCAAAATGAAATGTGTTTGTATCATAACACTTTACTTCAGTTTCAATCAAAATATAATCATTCATTAGTCACTGGATGTAAATTAATTTTTGAGTTATCAGTGGACTAGTACTTTCTATGCTAATTAATTTATTGTTTTACCAGTTAATATATTGTTTTATTTTATTGCATAAGATACTTAAACCATATTTTAAAAGTCTGATAATGTAAATAAAAACTGATAGCTATGTACAGAGTAGTTAAAACCTATAGCTGTAGCAGTTTTAAAGAATGACAGTGTAGTAATTTTTGTTCAAAGTTACCAAAGTTCTGGTTCTTTTATACAAGTGATGGTCTATGGTGGTGATGTTATTGGACAGGTTGTACTACAAGGTGTGAGTTTTTACTCAACATTTATCTTTGTTTTTCAATTTTCAATTACAAACAAAAATTAAAGCTCACAATCATATTTTAAACTTTAATACATAACAATTTACAAGACAAATGTTTTTTAAATAATCCATTTTAAATATGGCATGAAATATTTACTTTTCACACTTTGTAGTGGACCGGATAGGCTAAGTGTTGGTAAATGTATAATTGTTGAAATGTCCAATTTAGGCAAAACAATGCCTTACAAAGATAAGGAAATTTTGTTATTTTGTCTTACTGTTGTGCGTTAGATCGTTTATGACACTTTTAAAGTGGACTGTTGAATTTGGGCTCCGAAAGAGTGATTTTATTTTCGAAACAAAGGTGCAGGTATGAGACTGTTGAAGATGATTATGGAGTGTGGGTTAGCTCACCAAAAACAGAGAGTTGAAGGTTGTCTGAACACTTTTTTTATGGATCTCTTCGTAATTTATTGCTATTCCTAATTTATGTTCCTTTTGTAATGTTATTTTTTTCTAATATTTTCTCTAAATTAGAGTTCAAACAAAGGAGTTGTAACATTGGTCAATTTCTTGATGGGTCATTGCACAAATATTTTTACAATGTTTTAAATTTTCTGTGATTGGCAAATATTAAATGTAATTATTTAGATTATTGCATAAAACAATAGTAAATTTGTATAACTATTTTGAAACAAATCAAGTATTACCCACTACTTTTACAATAATGAAATTCATAAGCTAGTAAATAAAATAAAAATAGTATAGTTGATTTTGCATTTTAATCATTAACATTACAATCTAGTCATTTCAAAAGTTGTATTGTATCATCTTTTTATGTTTTGTTTTGAATATGCATTTTGTTAAATGTGATCAAGTATAGTGACTTATTGTTATATATTTTATATATATTTGTTAGATTAATGTCTTGTGAAAATAAATAAATCTTTTAGCTTTTAAAGAATTTATTTGATTTCAAATCCTTATTAATGAATTTTACTATAACACTTTCCAAATCATCAGGACTGCCCCTTAGACTAAGTACAGACATTCAATATAATATAATACTATTAATTTTATGGGATTTTGAGGCCAAATAAATGTTTCCTTAAAATGTAGACAGAGTATTTGAGAGTAATCGTGACAATGTCATCAACATTTGATTTTGAACACTTTTTTACACGTCAGCTGAAAATTTAGGTATGGTTCTTCTTGCGCCAGTTAGTAATCCAATTACTGAATTTCAATGTCTTTAATATTGGATTCTTCTTTGTAAAATGTTATAATTGGTTTATATATATATCATTCTTTACTTGGTGCAAGTCATTTGGTTGATATTCATCCCTCTCAAAACGGATGGTAGGGCTAATATATACTCGCGAGTCCCTTTTATAGCTATTATATCTATTCTTCTATGGCTTTCTCCCTCTGCAACTCCATGAACTTCTTCGTATGTAGAGCATCCTTTTTCCCGTAAGATATTTGCAATAGTTGACCGCACCCTGTGGTGACATGTGTTGTGGAGGGTTTCACTGTACCGGCAAAAGCCCAAGACATGGCCAAGTGTTTCAATCTCACTGTGGCAACACCGGCAGTGGTTGCTGACTTGGGACCTGCCAGGCACGGCTCGCACTGCTGCAACATTGCCCAACATCTTCAAACTATCACACCATTCACTGGAGGACAACCTTCATGACGCCAAATCTATTTGTTTGCTTGAGGGTATTCTTTAAATAATATTACGCCCTTTCCATAAGCGGATATTTTGCCCACTCCTCAAACATTAAATCTCTAAAATGCCCTCTTATTTGACAAATATCAAGACTATTATTACTTTCACTGATAAATTTTGTTGAGTATTCAAGGCCTAAGCGTGTCAAGCATCTTAAGCTTTCTTCATTAAGATTTCTTGTTGACTCAATATATCGGTTGTATTGCTTTTTTAAAGTTGTTGTACAGTTTAATTGATGAAGTACTGCTTCCAAATTTGCTTTAAACAGACCCAAACCCTTGTACTTTTTTGTTGAGTATATCACTCCATTTGGGGTGTCAAAAGGTAGATTTCATATTTCTTTTAGTGATGATTTAATAATGTTATCAAGATTAGTTAAAACCCCTTCTGTAATGAGATTTAGAGGTGTTATCTGGAACGTATAAATAAATAGTTGAAAGGCAAATGGATGAATGTTAAATGCAACATTTTTTATCACGCTGTAGGAGTATTAACATTTCTAATAGGGGTGTGCAAGTAGTGATTTTTTGAATCGAGTCGAGTCGAGTCTAGTGCCAATTATTTTCGGTTTCGAGTATGTGGTAAACTGTCTCACTTGGGTACAGTTTTAATCAGCTGTTTACAAATGTATATTATTATCTAATTTGTCAATGTTACTTTTTGTATTATTCAATCTTACTTTATTCTTGTAGGAATTTATGTTGTATAAAGCCTTGATTTATCAAAAGGTATTGTCTTTTATTACAATTTATACAACATATTTTAAACTCTATTGAATGGATAAAATACTTAGGCCAGAAAGGTTCATCTCTACTCCTGACTCCCCAAATGCTACCAAGGAATGGAAAAATTGGCTCCAAACATTTACAACCTTTATTACAGAAACTAAAGTTAAGGATGAAAAGAAACTGGGAGTGTTGGTTAACTTTTTATCTTATAATAACTATGAATTAATTGACGAATGCTCTACATTTGATGAGGCTATTGACGTTTTAAAGGGTGCATTTGTGCCTAGAAAAAATGTGCTCTTCACAAGGCATACACTTGCTAATACTCAATACTCAATACTCAATACTCAATTTATTGCCAGTAAGTAATACAATGTGTGGATTACATCTTCCAGCTCGTCATATAACATTAAGTAATACAATTGAAACATATCATTATCAAAAAAAGAATTAAACTCAAATAAAATAATTTCTAAAACTAGATTAAAAGATACAAGAGGAATGCCTTAGCTAATTAAGGCAAAAAAAGTCTTCAGTTTTATACAAGGGATTGTTTAAGAGAAAGAGTTCAATTGATTTTTTGAATTTTGGATAGGCCAATATTTTTAAATTCTGGGGAAGGGCGTTCCATAATTTAGGTCCGAATTTTTGAGTTGCCAATGCGTACACTTTAGAGCTATGTTTTTCTATAACTAAGTTATTAGCGCCTCGAGTGTTATAGGAATGAAAGTCCTGGTGTTTTTTAGTCCAGTTAGGCCTAGTGCCATTTGTAGTAATACTTTATAAACAATAATACTGGGCAAAGTCATTATTCTAAGTTCTATAAATTTTCCCTTACAGGAGACAAGATATCCTAAACCAGCTATACAACGAATAGCTCTTTTTTGAATTTTAAATAATTTGTCAATATTTTTTTTTTGATGTGTTACCCCAAATTTCTATCCCATACGTCACTTTTGAATAAAAAAAAGCAAAATAAGCCATCCTTAAAGTGTCAATGTTGCACATTTTACTTAATTTCCTGAGAATAAAAACAGACTGTGATAATTTTAAACACAGATCACCCACATGGTCATTCCAACATAAATATTTGTCAACAATAAGACCCAAAAATTTTACAGAATCAGTTTAATTGCAATCAGTGACAATTGCAGGGAAGAGTAAGCAGGATCATGAAGAGAATTTAAACGCTTTTTTGAAAGCACTTAAGAAATACAACTTAACAATGAATTTAGATAAATGTAAATTTGCTCAGAAAGAAATCTTCATTCTAGCTACCTTATAAGCAACAAGACAATGTGTCCTAATCCTGCTAGGCTAAAGCCCCTTCTGAATCTTCCTCTACCTCAAGATGCTCACTCTTTGAAACGTGTCCTTGGTCTGCTGTCCCATTACTCAAAGTGGGTTTCAAAGTTTTCAGAGAAGATCAGAAACTTAGTCAACTGCAAACAGTTTCCAATTCCGCCATCATCTCCTGCAGCAAATGATTTCCATCTCTTGAAGCAAGACATTGCCGATTACTCTTTGGGTACTATTGAAAATGATGGGCTACTAACTGTAGAAACAGACGCTTCTAGTGTAGCGATTGCGGCATCTCTAAATCAGAATGGTCGGCCAGTAGCATTCTTTTCAAGAACATTATCTGATTGTGAAAAGCGTTTTCAACAGTTGAAAGAGAAGCCAAGCTATAGTCGAATCTGTAAAGAAATGGAGACACTTCTTACTAGGACATTTCAGGTTAATAACTGATCAAAAAGAATTGCCATTTACCTTTGACCTTAAACATCCCAGTAGGATAAAAAATGACAAAATAATGCGCTGGCGTTTGGAATTATCACCTTACTCTTTTGACATTGAGTACCGGCCAGGAAAAGACATTGTAACAGCAGATACACTTTCACAAAGCTGCAGTCTTAATTTTTCAGACAAGAAACTTTTCGATTTACACCAGTCTCTCTGCCATCCTGGTATTACTCGCATGAACCACTGGGTTAAATGTAAAAACTTGCCGTATTCACTGGATGACATAAAGAAGATGACTTCTTTATGCCCAGTTTGTGCGGAGGTAAAGCCACGTTTTCATAAGTCACCCCTTTTGAATGGCTTAGCATTGATTTCAAGGGACCGTTACCATCTTCCACCCAAAATCGATATCTTTTGAATATTGTCGATGAATATTCATGTTTCCCTTTTTCGTATCCTTCTAAAGATATGACTTGAGCACAGTAATCAAATGTTTAGACAATCTTTTCTCCATATTTGAGACTCCGTGTTACAGTGTTACATACATTCTGACCGGGGAAGATCTTTCTTATCTGACAAGTTAACAACCTATTTTCATTAAAGAGCAGTTGCTACTAGTTTGGCTAGTCCTTATAATCCAACTGGAAATGGAAAAATAGAGCGCTATAACGGAATAATATGGAAAAGCATTACACTGTCACTTAAAACTAGGGCCTTGACCAGAATCAATGGGAATTTGTTCTACCCAAGCTCTTCATTCAATACGCTCTCTACCAGGGTTTAAGCTGGGGGAAAAAATCTTTGAGCAAAAAAGCTACAAGATCTTAGAGACTTGTAGCAAAAATATTTTTCCCTTAGCATTATTATCGCATGTTATTACTATTTTGTTAGCAAGTTGATTTTTACGTATATTTTTTTAAGGTTTAACATTTAAATAATAGGCCATGTCATTCAGTCTACTTTTCTTGGTAAATTATCCATTTTTAACCACTAATATCTGTAATGACTAACCATTCTAATAAAATAATAAAGCACCAAAACAACTGAAAATCAAAACAACATAACCTCAAAGCATATCACAATCGCAGTTGTGCATCACCGATTTTGAGTTGTATGTTGTCTGTTTTCGCTAAGGTACCTCTACACTTTCACTCGATCGTTCGTCCGAGTGACTCGGGCGAGCGACTCGTGCTTTTGTGACCATTGACCATCCAAACTGTAGCGAGTCGAGACCGCGAGCGGCACCAAGTATGGCGAAACTGCTGCTCGTCTCCTTTGACTCGGTCACAAAAACCGACAAGAATCAGTGCGATGGTGAGGCTAGCACAATCATCCCAAGCGGTGGCGAACTAACCCTCCACATTCTCGCATTCGCCATCGCTGGGCTATACTTACGTACTACAGAGTAGCGCCAAGCCAAGTCACAATACATGATGTCTGTTCGGGGATTAGCTACTGCCACTCTCTACGTAATGGAGGCTCGTCTCCTCCATGGTCTCCTCTACCACTCGCTCAGAGGCGATTGGTAAAGTGACGTAGTGACCAACGCAACATTGTCAAGACTCCACAACATCCCAACTACCCTTCTAGTTTTCTGTTTGATTGTGGATTGTGATCACATCGCGTTGCATTCAATATTTTAAAGGAAAACAAAAATAAGTTGCCAAAGCAAATGGACTTTTAATGCCATTTGTATTGTTAAACCAGATTTTCTGCAATAAAATTTAAAAAATGTCTACACTTTTCTTCGTAGTAAAAAAGCGACAGCCTGCCCAAATAATATCGTATTTTCATGGTGCATGTCGCATTTTGCAACAAATGCGACCGCAGCTTAAACCCTGTTCTCTACTATGTGCTGCTACGAACTGCACTCCACATGAACAACATGAACATGAACTGCTTTATTCACCCGCAACGTTCTCCTAACGGAACTTCATTGCCCGCATGGTTGATACAACCAGGGGCAGTTCTAGTAAAACGCAATGTAAGAATGAGTAAATATGAACCTCTTGTGGATGAAGCAGAACTTCTGGAAACCAATCCACATTATGCCTTAGAGCGTCTTAAAAATGGTAAAGAGACTACAGTTCCTCTAAAACAACTGGCCCCGAGAGGGAACAGAGACTTAATTCTCAATGAAGATAATGTTCCTGATATACAAAAATATCAATTCCTGATAAAGATGACGAGCAAACACCACGCTTCTCTGAAGCCACAGCTGACACTCAGAAAGCTAGAGGAAAAGTAGAAAGACCATCAAGACTCAGTCCCAGGAAATCTTAAAGACTATGTATTAAATTCAGTGGGGAAGAATGTGGTAAACTGTCTCACTTGTGAACAGTTTTAATCAGCTGTTTACAAATGTATATTTATTATCTAATTTGTCAATGTTTACTTTTTGTATTATTCAATCTTACTTTACTCTTGTAGGAATTTATGTTGTATAAAGCCTTGATTTATCAAATGGCCTTGATGGTTAATGGTCTTTTATAACAGAGTATTTTCGAGCGAGTATTTGCCATCGGTTGGTAGTTTCAAATAGTGTAATGGAGTTTACACATCACTCCATATTTCATAATCTAAACATGGTTTCTAACTAATACACGAGTAGCAATACAAAGTTTTGGCCAGTACAATCAAACTGGATTTCGTATTGACAAACAAAACAGTTTGACATTCATTTCGGGCCGATAAAATACAGTCCGGTTGTCATTTGGCCAATATCACCTGGTCCAGACATCTTTTATAATCAATATTAGATGATGAAATTGTTAGTTACGGCCAATATTAAGTGTCCCAGTCGCCACTTTGCTGTTATTATGTATGCCGTCGTAATTTTCGGCCTTTATTACGTGGTCCGATCGTCATTTTCGGCCGATGTTATGTTTTCCGTTGTAATTTACGGCCGAAATTACGCGGCCCGATTGTCAATTTCGGCCGATTTTACGTTATGCGATCACCTTTTGCGGCCGTTACTTCGCGATTTGGCCGGTCGCAATCGTTAGCGATCGTCCAGAAATCGGCGGGAAATACTCGCTCGAACTTTCGAGTATTTTTTCAAAACTTCGAGTCGAGTTTGAATATTAAAATACTTGACCGAAAGCTCGAAGTTTTGATTACTCGCACACCCCTAATTTATAATTTATAGTTGTCATCTAAACTATTGATGCAAGAATAATTGAAGGTAGCAAATACTCTGAAACAGCAAACCTGCTACTCACTGAACTTCCAGTAAGTATATAAATTTAAGTACCCCACTACCAAATTATGTCGCTTACAAAGTTTCATCGAAATATATTAAATAAACGGTATCAGGAAACTGACACATACTTTCTCCCTTTTAGCCTAACTTTAATGAATAAATTACTTTTTATTTACTAAATATAGAATATAAAGCACGGTTGAATGTACAGAAAATCTTGTAAACAAGTTGTTTTAAAAAACATCCACCCAAATCCCTGCTTTGGAGGCACTACAGAATCCATTGCTACACTCGTGGTTTTAAGAGGGGAAATGCCCCCTATTCCCCCCAGGGTTATTAAGGGGCAACATATTTCGAATTTTCTCTGTTGGTCAATGCTAACTTGACAAGCATATCAAGTTTGAATGAAATTTATCAGTAAATAAGAGAGAAATAGTAATTTTTGTATTCCCCATAAGAATAACATTGGACAACGTACTGCGTTTACCGAAAAATGAAAATTCCAATTTTCTCCGCAACCAGCAATCGTAGAACAGTAATTCAAGATACTAAATTATTTAGTTTTTTAAGCTCTTTTTAATGGTGATTAGTAATATTTTTTTACGTTTATGTTTTTTATGAAAAATCTAAAAAACTGAATTTTTGATGTTTTAAGTCCTGTAATTTCTGAACCCGAATTTTTACAGACATGCAGGTGTTGTCATTTTGTTGGAAAACTAAAGTTCTACAAACGACCAAAGTTTAATCAAAATCATTAGAGCCGTTTTTGAGAAATTTTGATTTTTCATGATTTTTGGCGGTTTTGAGGGGATAATTACCCTTAAAAATAAAAAATAAAAAAAACGCCTGGAGATATCGTGGATTAGTACCTACATACCAAATTTCATAAAAATCGGCCCATTGGTTAGGGCTCTAGCTCTGTACACATACACACACACACACACACACACACACACACACACACACACACACACACACACACACACACGCACGTTCCTAACTTGCTATGGGGTCTTGTGGGGTCCTAAGAGTTATATACGGTTTATTAACATATAGATGGAGACAAGTTTTAGTACGTGATTTGTTTCTCTAAACACACCATTTTAATAACACAACCTTGCATGAAACCAAATTTCGGGGCCAAACACATCTCTGCACTATCCCAAATTATGGGGCTATTCACACTGTGCATCAGACAAGACTGGGGGGCTTAACACACGTGTTCCTCAAACCAAATCTAGGGGACTTACACAAATGTGTTTTAAAACATTACATGGGGGTTCAGGGTCATTTTTACCTAGGGGCGCACGGGGACAAGCTTTGAGCCCGAGGAGGCCTCTTCGGCGCTCTTCTTGGCTCGGGGCCCCGGTCGAAAAGGGGCCCCCGGGTGAATTGAAACTCCCAAGCGAAACGGAGACCCCAATAAATAGTAGGCCCCCAGGAAATAAAGGACCCCAAGAAATAAGGGGCCCTCAGGAAATATGGGGCCCCCAGAAAAAAGGCTCCTCGAGGCCTATTCATATATGTGTAAACGATGTATTAGGGGCGTGTGAGTACTCAAAATATGAGTATTTAAATAGTCAAATGAACTCAAAGTTTTGAAAAATACTCCAAAGTTCGAGCGAGTATTTCCCGCCAATCTTTGGACGATCGCGACCTGCCAAATCACGTAGTAAACTGCTGCCAAAGATGATCGGACCACGTAAAATCGGCCGAAAATTACGAGACTTAACATAATGTAGAATATCACATGAATCGGTCATAAAAAAACAACCTAACTGTGTAAATGACGACCGAATCACGTTTTATCCGCCGTAATTGAAGACATTACAGATGATATAATCTGGAATTAACGTCCTTGCCGCGTAATATTGGCTATAAACTTCGACAGAAAAAATACAGTCCAAAAATGACGACTTTACTACGTAATAACGGTCGAAAATACGACAGTAGATCGGTAGCGATTCTCCGGAGATCGGCAGGAGATACGCTCAGATTTTTTAATATTTTTCAAAATTTGGGGCCTATGCCAAAGCGGACCGCCCCCCACGCCCCCCCCCCCCGTCGGTACGCCACCTGCTGCGGGGTGGGGGGGCATAGGCCGCTAACATAAAGTATTTGTATATATATAAATACCCCCGTCGCAGCAAACCTACGTACTCAGAGAATTTACAATGCAAAATATATGGCTTAATACCACATAAAGCCGCATACCAAGTTTCATTAAAATATATTCACAAATAAGCGATATATACAATTTTAATTATTCTCCATAGGAATAACATTGGGGGTGAGTACGCAGGTTTGCTGCAACAATGGACACAAAATAATGGGTTTGTATGTAAATATCAATAGAACTCATCAAAGTAAAGTCACAAACCAAGTTTCATCCATATACATTCATAAATAAGCGATACATAACATTTTAATTATTCTCCATAAGAATAACATGGGGATCGAGTACCTAGGTTTGCTGCCACGGGAACTTGCTGCCACGGGAACCATATGCGAAAAATTGTTTTTTGTGCAAACAACAACAAACCACAACCAGATGAAGCCATATACCAAATTTCGTCAGTGTATGTAAATAAATAAGCTAGATATAACATTTTGATTTTTCTCCATAAGAATAGCATTAGACAACGTACTGTGTTTAGCACTTTCAATTTCTCAGTAACCAATTGACGTAGCGTAATGATCAAAATACCAAATTGTTTGTTTTTTTTAAGCTGAATTCAATGATATAAATTAAAATTTGATTTAAATAAAAATTGCACGTGAAAACCCCCAAAAACCCATTTTGGGGGTACAAAACCCCCCTTTGGATGGTGCGATTCGTCTGGTTTTCGAACTCGTTCAAATAAATGGTGCTATACACATTTCTACCAAATTTTATTAAGATCGGACCCTTTTTACGAGAGTTTTCGTGCTTACGGACACACACACACACACACACACACACACACACACACACATATATACATATATATATATACTAGGGGCTTGTAGGGGCAAAAGCCCCTAAAAAACCAAAATACATAAATTTTTTATCAACCTTCATTGGTCATTTATAAATAAGCACTGATTTTCTAGCATTATAATATAATATTATTATACTGTCTTATGTTTTTAATAAAATGTCCATTCCTAAACAACTATACATTGCTGTAGTTTAAAAGTAAACAAACTGAATAAGTACAGCTGGTATCAATATCAAAGGCTAATTTAACTCTGTGGCACAGCTGTTTTAATTTCAAAAGATGTAAACAAATTAAACCCCATGTTGTTTTAATGGGAAAAGTTTTATTCTGTTGCGAATTTATGGTAAAAAAATAAGAAAAATGAATAGTTTTCCCTCAAAATTCACGTCAAGACCTTTAAAATGATACCCCTCCCATCCTTCTACGGCCATCCAGTCACTCACAATTTCTTTACAAAAATTTGACTTACGGAATTATATATAGAGATATAAAAATTTGAACGAATGGTCTTTTTGGCATCTGGGGACCTCAAAACAAAAAGTTATCATGGTCTCGGGCTTAAGTCTTACCATGAGACCTACGGTAATAGCTCTTCCCTATAGGGGAAATTCGCTAAAACCAAACTGATTTTGTAAATTGTTGTATATTAGTATTATAAGTTGTTGAAAGGCAATAAATGAAAGAAAGTTATGAGTATCTACCATGTTTTGCACCTCATCATACTTAAACATTAAATTTACATATCAGATAATAAAACTTCTGCTCCCCTCTATTCCAAAACGAGCAGTTGTTTTGGCCTCCATCGGTTTGTGACAACTTCAGGGTATTCTGATTGGTACTGAGACTTTGAATAAAACTCGCAATACGATGCAAAAAATTTGCAATGTTAAAATATAAAGTAACAAAATGCAACTAATTGCTTTAATCCTCCCTTTCGATATTTTTAAACTAGTTCCTCCTGTAGATGAAGAAATATATGGTTTGGAGACTGGAGAGTATTGAATAGGGATTTGATATATTTGAGTTTAGTATTAATGCACATGAAATAAGGGGGGAATATGATGCACCCTCCTCAGATTTAGGCGCCCGCTTACATCGTTACTTGTAAGGTCCACTCGTTTAGCTTACATTGAAAAATATAGTTTATCGTTCCGTCTATTTAGTAACCATTTAAACCAAGTTCTTATTTATTAACTGAGTTATTTAGGGGTATTGGAGATGGAGTGGGAAATGTTAAGAATTAAACATATACTTCTCATTACAGATTAAGATTATTTGAGCTCTGGGGTGACTAATCATCTGTATGTCTTACAAATTAGCAATACTTTAAAAAAGTTGCGACAGTATATCACAGTATAGTACCATAGAATAAATAATACTATTTATTTAATAATGTATTATTTATTCTATGATAGTTCTAACGAAAAAAAAACATGATTGCACCCAACTTGAGTTTTTAGAGTCATTGGTATTAAACTTAATTGATCCAAACACTTTTAGAAGATAAGATTCAATATATCAATATATACTCGATGATAGAGTCCGTATAACTGAAAAACGTGTTGTACATTAGAACCAATAAACAAAAATTATATTCAGAAGAAATTAGTTAAAAAAAATAACTCTAACAACAAACTTTGCTGTATCCATCGCGAACATCAGCCAGGAACCGTCAGAATCGCGGTCGGTTTTGATAAGCGTTTCATTATTGTTTTGGTTTCCCTGGACGAAATCTTTCCCACGCTCAGAACTGATGTACTGTTCAGTATGTACTTCACCGTTCCTACTCAGTTTTAAGGGTTTGTTTTTATTATTATTTTTCTTAAATAAACATATAATTGTTTTATGATACACAGTGTATTGTGATACGTTGACTACAAGTGTGCACATTTGTGGTTTTTAAAAATTTATATTTTTTTAATTATTTGAGGTTTTGAGTTTTTTTATTGCAAACAATTTAGCGGCGCGAAGATCGAAAATGAGATACATTTCCAGGACGATAATATATGAAATCAAGATTTTGAACTACACAATTCACTTATCTGACAGTGTTCCATAGCTTGTCATTTCAGGTGATCAGCATAGCACGGAACCAGAAACATCGCAAACACATCAACAATAAGCGAGGCAGTGAGGGGCGCACGTGTCAGTATATCTCAGAACTATGGGGTAGGAAGGTTTGGTTGATGGTGGTGGGCGGGGGGGCGCCAAATTTGGTCTTTGCATGGGCGCTGAAAAACTGACGGGCCGCCCCTGAGCACGAGTCACGTGTCGGAGTGAGAGGAGGAGGTAGGTAGAGCTAGGACCGCTCATTATCACTATCACTATTTATCCTTGAACCTCTCCTGGAGATAAGAGCGCCTTTGTCGACAGCAGGAATGACATCCAATAGTTTCATGGGAAATCAAGGCAGGGGTTTAAGGTATGATAGAGTTAAACTTTTTTTAAAGTTATATTTGTTGCTTTCATCGGGGTTAACAAAATAAAAATCAATAAAAAATACAAATGTTGTGGTGAAAAGTTAAAAACCATACAACATTCCAAATAAAATATGTAATTAAACAGAAAACATGTTGCTTGTTTTGGTCCAGAAATCACACTGATTGTTCAATTTAAAAAAAATGATAACAAAGGAGTTATAGTGTAGAGTAGGCTTTCATAACTATTCGGAAAAAGGAAAGTTTTTCTATTTTATCAACGAAACAAAAGTAGTTTTTGCTCTTCCCTTTCGATCAGGAGCTCGGTTTCCCATTCTAATATACTGGGAGGACGTCTCGTCTGTTCCGGTACCAAACTTAATAATTTAGTTTTTTAGGTAAAAATAAGCAAAGTTCCTCTATCTTGCTTAGTATAGCATCTCAGCCTGTGCGTATTTGTATTATACAGTAATTAGTTTTCCTTATTTTCTGTAACATTTTTCGTTCCATAGCAACATAATACCATCATCAAGCACGGGAATTGGTCAAAAATCGATTTACATTTTTAAACGAATTCTTGTCTGTCTGTCTGTTAGTCCTTTACGCATTAATAAACCGTTCATCCGATCTCCGC
Source organism: Allygus modestus (assembly GCA_963675035.1). Lineage (NCBI taxonomy): Eukaryota > Metazoa > Arthropoda > Insecta > Hemiptera > Cicadellidae > Allygus > Allygus modestus. Next base: position 60,357,183 of record OY776115.1, on the reverse strand, counting down.
CGCCGTGAAACTTTGGGAAATGGTTCATATATGCCTGGGAAGGTTTGTGCCCTATTCCCGTTCTTTTTGGGCTACGTCCTGTGAGCTTCTTTCGTTCATATCTTATACTAATTTATTGTGTTTTGGTGATTTTTATTTGTTTTCCATAGGAACCATTGCCATTTTCCCGGTTATTTATCTAAATCCGTGCGAATAACGGGTACAACAGCTAATAGACTATAATCATTCTTAATAACTTGGGTGTTTATTATCTGTTTATATTGATCAAGTTATCGTTTGATTCGTTCTTGAATTTTTCTTACTGAAGTCAAGTTTTAATCTTATTTTTAACATTGTACAGTAATATAAAAAATATATAAACCCAGTAACCGTTCAACTTTTTTCATCTTTGGACCCTGAAACAACAAAAAAATCGAATTTGGGGTGATATCAACTTCAGCCCAAATAATAATTTCTGATTTGAAGATGTAAGGGGTTTTTTTATAATTTGACAAAAATAAACAATATTTGCAAAATTTCAAATTTTTCCGTGTCCTGGACTTTATGATAATTGATCGATCTTCATTTTCTATTAATTAATCGAACATATACAAACCTCTTTATCTGTTGCTTTATAGAATCAACTGTAGGAATACTTTACTATCCTTCTTAAGATGTGCCCCTTTTAGTTTAACATAAAATTTTAAGTAGACCCAGTTTGACTAAGCCTCCGACATGGAAAATCTTATCAATACCAATAGTCAATGGTTATATTTACAGTTATAACATTATGATTTTGCTGATAAAACTGCGTTTATATCAATTAATTTTTTAATTTAATTCAGCTGTTGCTTAAAATTTCCATTAAAAAGGTAAATCTTAAGGACAAATATCAAAACTTAAGGGAGTCTAGACCTCTGCCCTTAAGTTTGACCTTCATAAATTCTATGATATGCACAACTTGACGGCGAGCTCTTTCCAACGACACTTTATTAAAATTAGTTCAGAACTATATTAGGAGTCCTGATTTCAAAAGACCCCTAGCGTTAAGTGTAGATTTATTGGTATTGGTTTTGTAACATAATGAATATATTAGTACGAAACAGAACTGACAATAAATTAAATGCATCAGTAGTCTGTTATCGTAAAGCATGCAATGTTCGCGGGCGTACGAGCGTCACCCCACCCCAACCGAGGCGCCTGCGACCGCCGGCACGGCACATTACAGTAGGGGTACCCAGTGTATCATTGAATCACTGGATACCATCACATTCAGACAATGAATGTAAAGTAACAAGTAACGTTACTCAGTACCACAAGACGAGTTTAACGAGTTACTGGGTTAAATTGAGATTATTAGAGATGTTTTAATATGATCCAAAAATTACCCGTAATCTGTGTTTATTTGATAGCGAATTAAAAGCCGAATGAAGGAAAATTAACCTAAAAATGGTTTTATCCATAGCCAATATGTATATTTATGGAAATATAAAGCCTCGACATGTATTCGATTGTGAATAAACTACTTTTAACAACTATAAATTTACATATTTACAATTTACTATAACAGATTCTGATAAAGGAAACAACTCTTGGGGAACATTTGAAAATCGAGACCCTTTTCGATTTTTTCGTTCTCGGATCTTTGAGCATTAAAATAAAATTGTAATCTTTGTTAGAATTTGTCAGGTACTTTATTGTTTAGTATGATAAACGTTGAAAGCAGGTGATCTGATATTTTCTAACTTTTATTCACTAACTTTTTTGACTATCATCGACCTTGAAAAGTAAACTTTGATGACGTACAGCTCTCTATAAAATGTTAAGATAGCAAAATAATAAAAAGAATTATAGTACGAAACAGGGTATTAATTGTGTTTACTAGATTACTGTTGCAGTTTCGCTTACAATCGCATTGAAATTATTTAAAAATGTTGACTAAGCTGTTCTTGATACCATCCTATGTTTTGTTGTTGCATCAACATGTGTTAATTCAAATTCAAATTCAAATATATCTTTATTCACCAATATACATATTGTACATTGAATAGCGTCACAATATACTTCATGGCACAAATTATAATTCTAAAGAAATACAAAAGAATCTCTTCACGAGGCCTGCTCTAATAATTGTTTATATAATTAATTATAAAAAGAGAACAAAAACAATTAAAATCTAGAGTACAAGAAAAATTAGTGATGATTATTCAACAACAACAAAAATCTTCAAAAGAGTATAAGTTTAAAGTTAGTAGGTAATTTTTTAAAAGTCTTTTAAATTGTTCTAAATTTTGTTCCTCAAAAATATTTTTTGGTAAATGAAATACAATTTTTTTTTGAAATAAAAAATTGAATTGAATTATATTCTTCCATTAGAATTGTATTGATTGAAACTTAAAGGTTTGTAGGAAGTACCAATGGACAAACAAAAATTTCGAAAGAAATTCGGCAAACCTATGCGTTATACTTTTTAATTTGACACATCAACCTTGAAAATCGTTTCAATAGCCACTGAGATATCAGCGTTTCAACTGTGCATTAATACATTAAATACCTCATTGTAATCAAAATGGTTAGAAAAATTAAAAATACGGTAGCAAAAGTGTCTTGGGCGTTTCATATATTAAAAGATACTTAACTTGTATATCCAGCTGTATATTTCTATGTGAAAGATGAGAAAAACAATAAAATATACTTTTATAAAACATTTAAAGTGATTTACAGCTTCGAGATGACCAGTGACATGACCAAAAATGTGTAGAGGCCAGTTACTTATTCTATTTTTACCGTAGGCCCCGATTTGATAATAATGTAGGACGTAAGTATTTAATACTAGTATACAATAAATGATACGTCATGTTTGCCTCCTATATTCCATGTTATCTACCACTGGAAAACAGACGATAAGAGTTTACGTACCACCAAGGTTTATATTGCAACACTCAGCAACAAGTTACTTAAGACTAGATGCCGACTCAAACCCTCACTCACAGCTCCTAGAGTCTCGGGTAAGGATAAAGACTGTAGGGACAGCTCTGAAGTCTGAATTATCGAAACTATAGCCAGAGTTCTCCACAAAATAAAAATATTGCGAGGGAATGGAAGCGCTTCCGGTAATTCACAATGCCAAGGAGAGGGGAGCGGGGGGCGAGCGGCGGTGGGAGTAGTTCCCGTAGACGCCACGGCGCGCAGCGCAACAGAGCGCTAGCGTACGTAGAGCCCCGGAAGAACACATGCATAGAACCAGAATGTGGGGTCTTCACTAAATTTACGAAAAATGATCGTTGATGAGCCAGAACTCCAATAGTACGATTTTAACTCGGGGGCCCTGTGTAATGCCCCACAATTCGTGCGGACCCCCGAGTCTGGTGAGATGCACACACAGGGCCCCCTAGGAAGATGAGTCCATACACACACACACACACACACACACACACACAGACAGACATCACGTAAAAACCACTTTTTTGGGATCAGGGAGCACCTAAACGAATATTTCCACTAACAACTCAAATTCGAAAATTTTGACAAAAACAATACTTTCTCCATATACTATGTATAAGGGGAGAAAGTAAAAATAAGCGAGAAGTAAAATTGTACTCATTCTCAATAAGGATGATATAGGACAACACACTGTAATTATAACTTTCAATATCTCAGAAACCTATTGAAATAAATCAATAATTGAAAGTACTAAATTGTTTTTATTTTCAAGGTGAATGCAATGGTGCAAGCTAAAATTTGATTACAACCAATTATATGTAAAAAGTACAAAAAATTTTGGGTGTATAACCCCCCTCCCCCCAAAAAAAAAACATTATTTGGTGTTCTGTCTGGTTTTCAAACTCGTTCAAATAAATGCTACTTCATACATCTGTAACAAATTTCATTAAGATCAGATATTTTTATGAGAGTTATCTTGCTAACGAGATATATGTCTTAATATTCTTAATATATATATAAAGTACATACAAATTAGAACAAATGGTATTTTTTGCCATCCGAGGACTTTAATTTGAAAAATGATTATGGTCCCGGGCTTAAATCTTATCATGCTGACTACCTCTCATTTTTAGGGGAGATTCGGTAAAAATTATCTACTTGTACCAGACCATTTTAATGGAGTAACTGCCCCAAACCTGACAAGCAAACATCAACACTGGAGTACCATGTGTACATCCTTTATACTTGTTCAAAGGGAAAGACAAATTTAAAAACATTATTTCCTGCAAGCTTTGCTTTTAATATATAATATATTACATCTTCTATCGACAACATATAAAGTGTTAAAACTATCATCATTAGTGTTTCACTTTATCATTCTGCATTAAAATTATCAACATAAAAAGTAACATCTATTAAAACCGTCTTAGTCAAAGTACAACTACACAAACAAAGAACAAACGAAAATCTCTTTAATTAAAGCTTGTAAAAATAAATGGTCTGAGGATGACAAAACTGTGCACCTTAATGTTGAGTACAATTAATGCAAGGTACAATTAAAACTAAGGAGTGTCAATACAGAACCTAAGTGTAAGTATTGACAATACAATGAAGAACAAAGGAGTTGAAGTGAACAACATTTTACAAGCAAAATTAATGTCTACCAAAGAGCAATGAATACAGAAAACTAAAGGATAGATTAATCACACCCTTTCAGTTTTTAGAAACAACTTAATACTCTAACCTGATTCAATCCTTAAAAAACCCTTAATTTTTCTAAATCACAAACAACTTAGAGAACAAAAATATGGAATTTAAACTTAAAAGTATTAGATTATTACAGAACTATAATGATATTAGATGAATAACTTTACTTACAAATGAAATAAGAGACTGAGATCAGCTTAGATGTCTACCTTGGATGAGTACAAACAAAATATACAACTTCTAGTCATTCATAGACAACAAAATAGTTTAGATTATTACAAAATAACATAAAATCAACTACATGCTACAATATTTGTTTGAACAGTCATAAATACACATTAAATAGCACACCTGTATTGTTGCAACTAATGAAAGACAATAGTATTTGTAATATTTACTTGTAATCATTTATTTATTCATCAGTTTTTTTATCTCTGGGATGAGTGAGTCTTGCACGTTCGGGGAGGGATTGGTGAGCATCTCGCCCAGAAAGACCGGCGGCAGGCAAGGCACGTTGTGGGCAACAAACTCGGTCAGGGGCACAGTGAGGTTCGGAACTTTGTTGAGTTCTATGAAACAATGTGTCGCCGAACTCACTGATGACCTACACAAATAAAACATCATGTTTATAATATTTTACAGATAACTTTTTACAATATTGTTTAGCTAAAAACTGTAAAACGATAGTTTTGTGAAAAATGTGTCTTATCAAATTACATAAATTTAGTTTTGAAACATAAATTTTCAATCTAAAACTGTATTAAATAAAACTAACAACTTCTAATTGATAAAAAAAGTAATTATACAGTAGAAGGTCTCGTTCTTGACCTTTGCGTAACTGGCATTCAGGGGGGATAGAAAAAAGGGCGGATAAAATGAATTTTACTAATTTTAGCTTATCAGCCTAAAACATATACGATGCTGCAATTTTTTTTAAGAACACAAGACCCTATAGGTATACTGAATTTATCAATTATGTTCATTCTACTACAGTAGAACCCCTCTTAACCAACCCTCATGGGACTAGCAACAAGGGCGGATAAAGAAAAAGGCCGGTTAAAACTGACAATGAGCTTAACTACCAAAAACATATTGTAATGCTGTACATTTAGATTATCTAATAAAAAGAACACGATAACCAATAAAAGAATATTGAAGGTATGAATAATGAACAATACGAATAAACTTCTTTGTTTGTGATACAAATAGTTGTATCTAGGCTATATGAGAGTGTTTAGGTTTTTTACATTCTAATTGTGTGTTTCTGTTTTTTATTTTTTATTAGTTATAGTATGGATATGAAACCTTGACGATGCACCTGTTCAATATTGTAATAACACGTCATGAATTTTTTGTGCAAATAAAGAATGTCTAATGTCTAATGTCAAATATCATCCACCTCTTTATTGTTAAAAGACACAACTGAAGAATTTTCCTGTCACGTCACAAGCCTTTTAAGTCTTATTGATTCGGCAGGACACATCGACCATTGCAAACCCATTTTCATTAAATTAGGAATTCTTACCGTCATAAACCATAACATTTTTATCAACCTGAATTATCTAAAAAATAATTTACTATTACTTGCCATAAGAGCCGATCAACATCAATATAATACTCATAAGAGACAAGTTATTGTCCCGTTTTGTAGATTGACAGAAAAAAAGAGACTGCTTTCCAATCTTGTCAATGAGACTATTCAACGCTCTTCCCAGAAACATTAAGTATTTGGAACCAACCAGATTTGAGGCGAATATTATGGAATGGCTGAAGAAAAGCCACTTTTTACTCAGTAAGTAAATACTTTGAAGCTGACCTGACAAGCATCATCTAACCTGCCGCCAAAGATCAAAGTGAAGTTATTGAAGTAAAGTAATTGAAGTAAATTAATAATTAGTAATATTAACACCATCTATCCAGTTCTCTGGTCAACAATAAAGATCGAAGTATGAAAAAGATAAGTAAACCGTACTGCAGTCAAATCTTGGACAGTTAAAAATTTTAACAGAGCTTCCCCTTAGCAGTTAAACTGATCGACGGTTAAAGAAAGGTTGGTTAAAGGGGGTCTACTGTAATTATTGTATACTCGATCTCCTCTCTACTGGTACACACACAACTGTAGAAGCTTGCTTGTTAGGGCACCAGTCCTTTCCAGTTTGTGTTCAAAGTTCACTGATGGGGGTGAACAAATGTACCTTTATCCAAGACACAGTATGCATTTAATGTTTTGTCCCTTAGTAACTAAATATTATGTTTTTGCTTACTCCATTTTATTTATATAGGAACCAGTTTATCTAACGAAATTCACCTATCATAAAACAACAATGTTGCTTGCAAAAGTACAGTAAAACCTCTATAAACCAGGAATAGACCAGTAATTTCACAATAAGCGTGTATAGTAAAAAGTCAATGCTGGTTTGGGACAAAGACATAAATAAAAATAGGTTTGAATGTATAATAAACGTGTGTTTACAAAAATAGTCAACAATAATAATAATACAGAAAAATGTATTATGTATTAGTTAAAAGGGCTCAAGTCAGCTAATAATGTTTCATGTTAAATTAATAGTAGTTGTTTTATTTATTTTAGAATCATGCTTTTTGTGTAACAATGTTTCGTTCCATATTTTACAAAGAAGTGAGATCAATTTTTAACACTGGTAACAGTTTGACCTTCCTATGTTTGTTTAATAATTACTTTTTTTTAGAATCCTTACAAACACATCATTTAGCCACCTTCAAAGTGTCATATCGTATTAACGGCACTATAAAAACACTGATCCGTAAACACAGGTTTCTCGCCAATCACTACTTAAATATTAAAACAATATACATCAAACACATGTTAGGGCGGGAGTTGACAAACTAAAGGTCAATAACCTCGCCGCTGCCCCATTGGTGAGTACTACAGACACACCTCACTGGCTTCTCGTATAAACAACTCCAATAAAACTATCGTTAATTTAAAAACAGTTAAAAATAGTTTAACCATCACAGTTTATAAAACAGTAATGGTAAAAAAAGTGACGGTTGAAAGAGTTTCTACTGTATTACTTTAACATTAAATCCCACCTACTTAGCACTAAAAATGTAAAGTTTCTTAAACTCTAAAGAAAAGTGAAATTTTACTGTATTCATAAACAAATACTTAACAAATACTTAACAAATAAGGAAATAGACGGTTAAATCATACTACTGTTATATCTGAAACAGTGAGGTTCAGTTAAAAGAGGGTCTACTGTAATGGAATTTTTCACCTATGATCAGGTATTGAAATTTTAATCTGGAAACACTATTGTTGCAATACTTACAAAATAGATGGGAGAACGACTCCCCCTCCAGCCGTGATGAGTCGCTGGTAGGAGCCACATTTGGCCGGCGTGGTAAACAGCATGGCTTTCATACCTTTAAAGGCTCCATCTGAAGTGCCATTTACTCTTTTTCGCCACCTAAAATAAATAATATTTAAAAAATATTACTTTTTAAAGTTTACCAAAACACGGTCTTTTTACTGTAAAGACAAAGATATTTAAAAAAGGTTATTTAGAATCTGAAAAAAACCTATTAAAAACCATCTTTCATTAAGCATAAAATAATTGATTCATTCTTCGAGCGATTACGTGATCTTGTGTAGAGGTATCACAAATAACCATAGTTATTTTGAAATTGGTAACCTCCACAGAATTGAATTATGAAATGGAAATATGATATTTATATAACTGATATTTTATATTTAAACTAGCTGATGTACTCGTTCTTCGCACGGGTTAGAATAGAATGGTTGATATCTTGAAACAGATGTTCTTGCTTCTGCTCTTTAAGCTGTCTAATGGAAGTATCCACAGCTGTTCACATTACAGTATTCTGAATGTTTAAGTTCTTTTGAAATGTAAACATTGAAACTTAGGACGTTCACGGGGCGTAGCCCGAGGGGATTTTAAGGAATTTAATAGGCCTATGTGTTGCACGGGTTCAACATCTAACTTATATAAAGTTACAACCCAGTTGATTCGGTAGTTTTTGCGTTTACCCGGAACAGCAGACACACAGACAGAAACCACCTCTTCTTTATAATATTATAGATAGATTACTAGCATCACAAATGTCATCAAATTATCATCTTGGTTTTTAAAGTACCAGCGTCATTGAACATTCTTCTGAGAGTTTCAGATAATGTATATTGGTGATCTCGCATTGCAGTCAGGTCAAAATGTACGACAGCCATCTGAGTACTTTAAAGTGACGCGGCACCTATATGTGCCTGTGTTGGAAGTTTAATAAACAACTTTGTGTATGGGGATGATAACAAGTCATTAGTTCATACCTATAGGCTGCTTGAGCCAATTCTCGTCCAATATCGCCGGGGGGAAGGGAGGGAAGTCGACCACTGCTTGTGGGGTTGCCCCACTCATACTTCTCTTCTTCCTAAAAACATAACATTTTAAATACAGAGTCATGGATTGTGGTTCCATTGAAACCAAATTTTTAAACTGACGATTTTCCAGGTCTTAACACAACTAAAATCCCAGTCTATCATTTTTACAAATGGTCAATAACCACACAGGCGCAGTGGGTAACAGAAGTGATAGTACCTGTTATTTTTAGGAGTGCTTTTATCAAAACATCATGAATGTCAGCTTTTTCGGCATTGTGGTCGTTAATATCTTTGATATGTACAATTTAACCTATGCTTTTATAACAAATATTAAAGATTGAATACAACATATTTTACAATCTATTTCTCTTGCAGCTTATGATAACTAGTATTGAAGTGATGTTAGTTTTTACCATTATCAAAAACAATTACACATACTTGTATTTTACGAGAAATGGACAATGCACTGTGACCATCACCTGTTTATTGGACTTCGATAAAAAAAAAAACATTTAGGATAGTGATTTTCAGCTAGCACTGAAGCTGTACCATTACAGTTCCAAATTAACTGAACCATGCACAAAATACATAATTGGTAATTTGTTATAAAGTTTCTACATTTTCTTAATAATTTATCACATTTAATTTAATTTAATTTTCACTTGGTTTTCCTGGATTAAAAGTACAAAAGAATTACCAAGTGACACATGCGACAACTGAGGTCATAAACTGGACAACTACAGTGCTTACAAGCAATTATTTTAGTTATTAAATGTTGTTCAGGATGCAAAATAATCAACAGAATAAACTGCAAGCTTGAATAATGCTGATGTCTTATTGTTGCAGCCTAAAACTATGTGCTAAAGTGAATGAGAAGAGTTTCTCATAGTTTTGGGCTGTCCACTGTGACCATGGCGAGATATTTTCGTCCAAATATATTGATGGGGGATCCCTTCAGTCTAGTAAGTTTCCTAACTGTTCATGTCAACAAGGCCTTTATTTGCGGCTGTGATGCTATTGGTGGGAAATGTTGAAGATAAACGAATACACTCTAGAGTGGGACAAGTGGAAATTGAAGGAGGGTACCTATCCAAATAAATGCTAAAAAAATAATTTCCCATCCTGGGAATTAAAAATAATCTGAAAGTATTCTACAAAACTAGAGTTGTATAAGCCTAACTGTCATAGAGTGGTGTATAAGTCGGTAGTCTCATATGCAGCATACTAACTCATACTGTCTCATATTAACTTTTGGTACTTTTGTTTCCTCCAGAGTGGGATAGTGAGGTGTAGTGTATAACTTGTGAATTAGGGACCACTGTTTTTATTTTTTTAAACTACATAAACAGTCTTTATTCCACTAATGAAGTTGTACAACACATGTGGTAGTTCCTGGGAGGGGAACTTAATTTTGTCAACTAGGCTGAACTAGGGCTTGAGAATTGGAGATTACTGTACTTCCCCAGGATACCCTTCCCCTAATCTGATTCTGGAAGAAAGGGCAGGACAATGCGGTACTTGTAGAGAAACCTCGATGCGTCTAGGTGTAAGCGAGTGGCCATTCTCGCCAGCTTGACCGACCCGGTTTTCTTGCCAATGTGACCAGTAAGGCCTCACTCACCGGCACGTATTTCCCACTGAGCACCATCCTGTTGATGTACGAGGTGTGCAGCACCCAGCGCCCGCCTGCCAGGCAACACAGCAGCTTCTCACTGCGCAGCGGCTTGTCGACTATCAGGTGGGTCGTGTCCAGCTCAAACTCTAACCCCGCACTCACGGTCTCCCCTAGGCTGCGAAGCATCTCCTCAATGGCTTCCTTATCCTGTACAAAACAAAATTAAAGTGAAATACCATTTAAATATAATTTTATTTACAACAACACAAAGCAAAAAAATCATAATTTCATAATAACCATCCTATATATTAGAGATGTGCAAGTTCAGGTTTTTTAAGTCGAGTCGGAGTTCCGAGTCGAGTAAATGGCAAAAGATTTGAATCTCGAGTTCGAGTCGAGTATACAAATGAAAAAAAAGACATGGGTCGAGTTGAATTGGATCAAAACAGTGTATAGGGTTCCATTTATAAATGTTGTTATTAAAATATACTTTTCTAGTCACTATGACCTGAAAATAACAATAGTAAATAAAATAAATGGATTCCTGCTTCATTCGAAAAAGGTAAGTACATTTATCTGAAAATAAATCATACCAAAGTTATTGCATAACATTTTGCCATGATAAAATACTTTTAATCTTTTGGTATTAAGGTTGTTATAGCCTACATGGTATTAATTAACAGTTTCATTAAAAAATAATCTCTTTTTTTGATTTTATTTCCTCATTTTTATTTATCCTATGATTGTATATTATGTTTAGGCCTAAGCCTCTTTCTACGAATGGAGAAAATAAAATTACATTTAGATCTATAAGTTAAAATAGGCTTTATTTTAATATTTAAAAGGCCTATTAAATGGTAAAATATTAACCTACTTACCACACAGAATTGTATTTACTATCATATCTTAGCATTCATTTTAACCCTAATAGTCCTAATAAGAACAATCAATTAGTATAACAACATGAAGCTATGTTTGAAAGTGCCTGGCAAATCAATTTATGAAATTGAAGATAGAGTTTTATGAATACTGTATTACAAATTATTCAAAAAAATCACTAATGAATCTTAAACAAGGCCAAAACAAATCATGTGTCTTTAAAAACAGCTCAATGTCAAAGGACAGTTGAGCCTAAAATTAATGGATTGACTCAATTTCAATTATTATGGAACAAAATACCCCCGTCGCAGCAAACCTGCGTACTCAGCGAATTTCCAATGCATATATATGTGACTCACTACTACATAGAACTATTTACCAAGTTTCACAAAAATACATCCATAAATAAGTGATATATAGCATTTTATTTATTCTCCATAAGAATAACATTAGGGTTGAGGACACAGGTTTGCTGCAACGAGGAAGATAAGTAATGTGTTTTTTTTCAATTATCAATACAACTGAACCAGGTGAAGCTACATACCAAGTTCTCTTAATGTAGGTTCATAATTTAGGGAGATATACAACTTTACTTATTCTCCATATGAATAACATGGGGGCCGAGTATGCGGGTTTGCTGCTACGGGGACTATCAACAAAAAACTTGTTTTTTGACTAATATCAATATACCACAACTAGTTGAAGCCACATACCAAGTTTCATCAATCCATTCAAAAATAATCGAGATATAGAATTTTATTTATTCTCCATAAGGATAACATTGGACAACGTACTGTGTTTAGTACTTTCAATATTTCTGCAACGGTTGGACGTAGAACAACGATTAAAACACCAAAATGTTTGTTTTGTTGAGCTAAACACATTAACAAACAGAAATGTGAAGTTTTTAGTAAAACTATCTGAGAAAAATCTAAAAACCTTTTTCCCATAAGAGTAACATGGGACACGTTTTTTTTGAATTTTCTCCGCAACCACTAAACCTAGGTTAATGATTCAAAATACTAAATTAATTTTTTTTTTTATCTCTATAAAATGGCTGTAACCAAAATTGAGTGTTTTTAACATTTTGGGGTCAAATTTTCAAAAAACCGATTTTTGGAAAATTGTAAACCCCCATAAAACCCCCTTCCCATAGTGCGATCGATCTGGTTTTCGAACTTAAATTCATAAATGCTACTCTCCACATTTGTGCCAAATTTCATCAAAATCGGGTGTTTCTTTCAAAAGTTATCGCGGTAACAGACAGACACACATATATATATATATATATAAAAACATATATCAAACATATCAAACATTTATACAGGGTGTCACAAAAAAGTGTGATGGGCTATACAGGACCTAATTCTACATGCAAAAATAAGTCAAAAATGAAGAATAACATTTTTTGGATTTCGGCTTAGTTTAGCCGTAATCCGCCATTTTGTTTTTTTGGGAAAATATTTATTATTTCAAAAACCCAATGAGATATTTTTACGAAACTTGGCAAAAGTGTTTACACTAAAGTAAGTAACATTTGTAAAAAAAAATATTTTTTTACCTTTCCAAATTTCAAAATGGCGGTCATTTGAATTTTGTTATGCCAAATTTCATGAAAACTGGTACCTAAATCAAAATTGTTCAAGACACAAAATTTGTTGTATTTATTATAACAAATCCAACAAAACAAAAATGAATAAAATCGGTTCATAAATAAAGAAGCTGTGTTTATTTTAGTAATTTAGACTGAAATTATTAATGTAATAATTTATGTAACGTAATTAAGTAATTTCAGTCTAAATTACTAAAATAAACACAGCTTCATTATTTATGAACCGATTTTATTCATTTTTGTTTTGTTGGATTTGTTATAATAAATACAAAAAAATTTGTGTCTTGAAAAATTTTGATTTAGGTACCGGTTTTCATGAAACTTGGCATCAAAAAATTCAAATGGCCGCCATTTTGAAATTTGGAAAGGTAAAAAAATAATTTTTGTTACAAATGTTACTTACTTTAGTGTAAACACTTTTGCCAAGTTTCGTAAAAATATCTCATTGGGTTTTTGAAATAATAAATATTTTCCCAAAAAACAAAATGGCGGATTACGGCTAAACTAAGCCGAAATCCAAAAAATGTTATTCTTCATTTTTGACTTATTTTTGCATGTAGAATTAGGTCCTCTATAGCCCATCACACTTTTTTGTGACACCCTGTATATTTATATATATATAAATTTGAACGAATAGTGTTTTTGGCATCTGGGGACCTCAAAACGAAAAGTTATCATGGTCTCGGGCTTAACTCTTACCATGCCACCTACGGTAATAGCTTCTTCCCTATAGGGGAAATTCGCTAAAACAAGCACAAACTTCTTATACTTATCTAATAGATTTCATTACAGATATGGGTTTGATATTTTACTTAACACGTTCGCTGCGGCAACCCATTGGCGGGCGTTCGCAATGTGCGGCACAGCCCCGGCGCGCCAGCGAATCAGCGAACGCAATTGGCAGCCAAATATTTCGGTCTGACAAATCGCAAAAAAGCGGCGGTGATGGTGCTGCGTTACCTCGAGAGTGGACGTAGTTCACTGAAACACCCACAGGTAGCAGCATTGCCTGGACCCGTAGCCAGTCCCTTTGTATTTTCACTCGGAGGGAGAAAATCCCCGAACTGGGACAAAATGTGGTGCCAGACGGGATTTTACGGGAAATTTTAGTACCAACCTACACCAAATTAAAGCTTGCATTCTAACCTACACGCTGGCAACAATAATAACGTTCCCGGCCGAGTGCTGGGCTCACACTGAAGCAATAGTTGGGAGGGGAGCGCGGCACTGCTATAGCAGCTGTCAGCAAGGCGCGCCAGTAGCGGAGCACTGCTATAGCAGTGTCCCGCAGCGAACGTGTTAAGTTAACCTAAAAGTGGACTATTCAGACAGTGTTCATACAAGTTAATCTGAAGGTTCTGGTAAATCCTCCATTTTGTTGTAAAGAGTAACACAAATTTATAAGCCACAACTTAAATATTTATAAATAAAACACTAAAATCCACATCACAACTCTTAACACCTCAAATGTGTTCACACTCAATTTGAATTTACAGACGACCCTTGGTAGCGCAGGTAAACGGCGGTAGTAAACTCGCTCAAAACTTGAGTTTCAGTAAAACCTCGAGTTTCAGTGCCGAACTCGGCTCGAACTCGAAATTTCGAGTACTCGCACATCTCTACTATACAGGGTGGTCTGGACCTAGCGTTAAAATTTTTTTGGGTGATAGAACTACATAAATTCAACTTAAATACACAATTTAAAAAATTATACCCCACACATCCACTAAAAAAAAATAATTTTGTATTATATTTTTTAACCGTACTTTTACCCAAAAATTTAGAATTTGTGGGATATTTCGAAACATTTGTCAAATTGTAATACTACCATCGTATTCTAAATTAAATTTCAAGTAAGGACAAATCGGTTTTAATGAGCAAGACACTACATAATCACTTATTAAATTCATTAGATGTGTAAAGTTATCATTTCCTTTAAAAAATTAAAAATGAATATTTCATGCATAATTCTTTACAAAATTTGCTAGAGAGTAGCAAATGCTATAAAAACTGCTTCAAAATGTGGGCTTTCAGAAGATATGATACAACACTACATTCGTTACCATTTTAGTACAGTAATGCACGTTTGAATGGTGTAACACGTGGTTTGGGAAAATAATAATTAAACTCTGTCATACTAAAAAGACACATATGAAAATTTGCATTATTACAGCTATATCATGAAGTTAAAATTCCTTTTTTATCTGCAAAAGTACAAGATAAAATCGTAAGTGTTAGATGCATCACACAAGATTACAGCTTCATTTCAGTTTATTTTCGAAACGTCCTCCGTTCTCTCTTATACAGGCTCTGGCTCTCTTTCGCACTGCACCAACTGTCACTTTATGGCTTAGTTTTTCCCTAACTTTCTGTGTTACATCTTGGATCCTGTTTAGAAGTTCCTCTTCACTATTTACAGGAGTTGCGTACACCTCAGACTTCATAAATCCCCACACAAAAAAGTCCATGGGATTCAGATCAGGAGATCTTGCAGGCCAAGGTACAGGACCTCCTCGGCCAATCCAAGTTGGGTAGTTAGCACTCAGCCAATCTCGGACGTCTGTAGTAAAATGAGGAGGTGCACCATCTTGTTGATAAATAATATGTTGACGATGCGCAGGGTCAATCATATCCAACATTTGAGGCAAATCGTGTTGCAAAAAGTCAAGATACATAACTCCATTTAAACTTCCCTGAAAAATGTGAGGTCCCAAGAAACGATTGCCAACCACACCAGCCCAAACGTTTATATGAAATCTTCTTTGAAAGGACATTTCTCTTGCTGCTCTTGGGTGTTCAGTATCCCACATGTGCATGTTGTGGCAGTTGAATACACCTTGTCTTGTAAAAATAGATTCGTCTGTCCATAAGATTTTTTTGAAAAAGTTGTATTGTTCAATATCAGAATTTAGTATATAGCGACAGAAATCTCGTCTAGCAGCATAGTCATTACGTCCAAGGCCTTGAACTTTTGTGAAATGGTAAGGGTAGAATTTATTTTTGTGTAAAACCGTCAAAACTGTAGTTTTACTCACGCCTGTTTCACCTGCAATTTTTCTGCTACTAATCCCTGGGTCTTCTCTAACTCGGTCCAGAATTTGCTCTTCAGTGTACACATCCAAAGCTGCTGCACCCACCTCACTCCGCTCCTTGTGCACAGATCCACGTTCTACCAAACGCTGATGCAACCACGTAAACACTTGCGTACTGGGAACGCGCCGACCAGGATAGCGGACAGTGTACTCCCTTTGAGCCGCACTCGCGTTTCCATTACAGTAACTATACAAAAAATGCATTTCCGCATATTCTTGATTTGAAAACGACATCTTGACATCACTGCCACTGAGTAAATGGCCAAAATCCACTAGAAATACTTTGTCCAAACAAAACATAACATTGGTATCTGTGCTTGATAACTTATCTCATGATAAGGTGGGCATTTATTAGATATTGGAATTCTTTCAGATATCCTTGTATAATGATTTGTACATGACAATCACTGTCCCTAAATTATTATTTTTTTTAATGAGGATTTCATTGTCCTTTTTATCTGACCTTAAATAATGCTATTTAAAATAGTGCTACAAGTTAAATTAGTGGTATTTTAGTTATCTAAAGTCCAGACTTTTAACTAGTGTAATTTTGGCCTAACCTTGTTTTACACCACTCAAACTAGCATAACTGTACTAAAATGGTAACAAATCAAATGTTGTATCATATCTTCTGAAAGCCCACATTTTGAAGCAGTTTTTATAGCATTTGCTACTCTCTAGCAAATTTTTTAAAGAATTATGCATGAAATATTCATTTTTAATTTTTTAAAGGAAATGATAACTTTACACATCTAATGAATTTAATAAGTGATTATGTAGTGTCTTGCTCATTACAACCTATTTATCCTTACTTGAAATTTAATTTAGAATACGACGGTAGTATTACAGCTTGACAAATGTTTCGAAATATACCAGAAATTATTAATTTTTGGGTAAAAGTACGGTTAAAAATATAATACAATTTTTTTATTGTGGATGTGTGGGGTATAATTTTTTTTAATTGTGTATTTAATAGGGGTGTGCGAGTACTCGAAACTTTGAGTTTTCGGCCGAGTATTTTAATACTCAAACTCGACTCGAAGTTTTGAAAACTACTCGAAAGTTCGAGCGAGTATTTCCCGCCGATTTCCGGACGATCGCTAATGATTGCGAGCGGCCAAAAGGCGTAGTAACGGCCGCAACAGGCGATCGCATCACGTAAAATAAGCCGAAAATTACGACCGCGAACGATTGCGACTGGCCAAAACGCGTAGTAACGGCCGTAAAAGCCGATCGTATCACGTAAAATCGGCCGAAAATGACGATCGGACCGCGCAATTTCGGCCGCAAAAGGGAATCGCATCACGTAAAATCGGCCGAAAATGCCGACCGCGAACGTCTGTGACCGGCCAAAACGCGTAGTAACGACCGCAAAAGGCAATCGAGTATGACGTAAAATCAGCCGAAAATGACTGTGAACGATTGCGACCGGGCAAAATGCGTAGTAACGGCCATAAAAGGCGATCGCATTACGTAAAATCGGCCGAAAATGACGATCGGATCGCGCAATTTCGGCCGTGACTAACGAGTTCGTCATTTAATATTGATTACAAGCGATGTCTGGACCAGGTGAAATTGGCCAAATTACAACAGGGCCCTGTTTCATCGGCCGGAAACGAATATCAAACCTTGTTTTGTTTGTCAAAACGTAATCCAGTTTATTGTACTGGCCAAAACTTTGTATTGCTACTCATGTATTAGTTAGAAACCATATTTAGATTATCAAATCTAGGGTGGTATCAAAATTCCATTAAACTATTTTAAACTACCAATTGATGGCAAATACTCGCTCGAAAATACTCGAAACTCGAAAATAATTGGCACTACTCGACTCGACTCGTTTAAAAAAATCACTACTCGCACACCCCTAGTATTTAAAAGTTGCAATTATGTAGTTCTATCACCCAAACAAATTTTTAACGCTAGGTCCAGACCACCTGTATATTAATACGCTAGGGGGTTTTTTCTTCACAGTCATAACTCGATAACGGCTGGACGGAATTTAAAGTTTGAGGTGTCAAATTAAAGGTATTTTTACGTATATTTGCCAATACGTCTCAGAATTTTAAGAAAGGGTATCACTTAACCCTTTACTGCCGACGTGCGCAAATGCGCACGTCGAGAATCGTGCGAAAAACGCCAACATGCGCATATGCGCACGTCATTAATTGTACGAGAATCACCGACGTGCACAATAAAGCACGTCTAATATTTCTAACTTATTGGCCTTAAATGTTTACCAAATGCCACGAAACTTGAGATACTCGTTGTCAAGACTATGAGGAACATAGAAAAGTACAATTTATACTCTGTGACTTGTATAACCTATAAAATTATACTCACTGATTCCCCCTACCGTCTGTGTATAGTCGACAGTTGCTCTGTGTAGTGAGTGTTGTCTGCTGTCCATCTTTCGATTGTTGTTTATGTTTACTGGTGTTGGTTTGTTGGTTATGTTTGTGGATTTATCTTTGGTTTAGTGAGTAAAGTTTTGATGTCATTACGGAAATTGGCAAGCGGAGTAGATCGCCAGGATTCGAGCAACAGGATAAATAGTGACATTAAATACTTTTATAATGCTCGGTAAACAAGATCTGAGAACCATCTGTTTTGGATGACATAACTGATATCAACTAGCCATCTCAAAGTACAATGTACAAGTACAAGGGATTAAGTCACTTCAATACATTAACATGTTGAGGATCCTAAAGTAGAAGCTTTGTGTCATTGTGTCAGAAAGGGGAGAATGTCAAATAAAAAGAGCCGCCGGTGCCCACATTCAAGGCATCTAAATAAACACGACGGAATACTTTCTCCGTTAATAAATGAAGAACTAAAAATAATAAACGGTATCAGGAAACTGACACATACTTTCTCCCTTTTAGCCCAACTTTAACGAATAAATTACTTTTTATTTACTAAATATACAATACAAAGCACGGTCGAATGTACAGAAAATCTTGTAAACAAGATGTTTTAAAAAACGTCCACCCAAATCCCTGCTTTGGAGGCACTACAGAATCTATTGCTACACTCGTGGTTTTAAGAGGGGAAATGCCCCCTATTCCCCCCCAGGATTATTAAGGGGCAACATATTTCAAATTTCCTCTGTTGGTCAATGCTAAATTGACAAGCATATCAAGTTTGAACGAAATTGATCAGTAAATAAGAGAGAAATAGTAATTTTTGTATTCCCCATAACAATAACATTGGACAACGTGCTGCGTTTACCGCAAAATGAAAATTTCAATTTTCTCCGAAACCAGCAATCGTAGAATAGTAATTCAAAATACTAAATTATTTAGTTTTTTGAGCCCTTTTTAATGGTGAATAGTATTTTTTATATTTATGTCTTTTTATGAAAAATCCAAAAAACTGAATTTTTGATGTTTTAAGTCCTGTAACTTCTGAACCCGAATTTTTACAAGAATGCGGGTAGTGTCATTTTGTTGGAAAACTAAAGTTCTACAAACGACTAAAGTTTAATCAAAATCGTTAGAGCCGTTTTTGAGAAATTTAGATTTTTCATGTTTTTTGGCGGTTTTTGTGGGATAATTACCCTTAAAAGTCAAAAATATGAAAAAAAACCCTGAAGATATTGAGGTTTAGTACCTACATACCAAATTTCATAAAAATCGGCCCATTGGTTAGGGCTCTAGCTCTGTACACATCCACACAGACACACACACACACACACACACACACACACACACACACACACACACACACACACACACACACACACACAGACATCACGTAAAAACCACTTTTTTGGGTTCAGGGAGCACCAAAATGAATATTTCCACTAACAACTCAAATTCGAAAATTTTTACGAAAACAATATTTTCTCCATATACTATGTATAGGGGGAGAAAGTAAAAATGGTGATAACATAAGTAATACTTACTGCAACATTAGAGAGGATAAATTTCCTGGGTTTTTTGGTTGTTACCGACGACATATTCATCATCTGAAAAAAACATTTGAAATGTTCTCAGTTATTTAAAAAGCTGATAGTGACTTATGAAAGTTATTTATAATAATGCATTTGTTTATGCAAGCTTGCATTTACATGTTATGTTAATTATTATTATTTGTAAAGCTTTAAACTACTTGGGTGGTTTAGAAGTTCAAACCATGTCACAAAAAAACAACTATCAACATTTTTCAATGGTATGAAAAATTCTAGAAGTTCGAATAATGACATTTGAATTTATTGTTCATAAAACAAACTTGACTGGAACAATCTTTAACTCTTAAAATTTAAAATCATGAGTAAAATGAAAAACCATAAGTGCAATAATTTATTCTAACAAAACAAATTAATTATCCGCTTCCAAACTCGCTATGAAATTTCCTGCAATTTCCAGGTGATTAATTATTTTAAACTTTAAACTGAAGGTTATATTTATTCTTACAAAAATATCTGGTATCAGGTTGATTTTTGTAACATTCAATTACTCAAAATTACTCACAAATATAAAATAACACTATAATACAGTGCAACTTGGTTATTACGACCTCGGCCGTAATGTCAACACGGATATAACGTCATTTCTTCATAAGTCCCGCCAAGCTATAAGTATTTGCATTGTAAAAACCTCGGATTTATCGTCAGTAAATTCCCAAACCTCGTATATAACGTCAAGAAAATCCGACCGAAATGAAGGCAACCTTCATAGATAAATGGAAAAGTTCGGTCGAAAGTGCAACGCGGCAATTGTTTAGCTACGTACCAGTCTATTTTTGGATACGGCCTTTCCTCTTACACGCTGCTAACTCGCCCTCCCCTACCCCCACCACGCCGTCAGCATCCTGTCACCCTCCCCTGTCCCCCGCCTACTTGTCATTCACTGTAGGTCAGTGACATCTTGACTCATTTTGCGTCAAAACACTCCGATAACGTGCGCTTGTCTACAGTACGCTTAGCTGTCGTCAGTTATGTGAATGTATTTTACTGTTGTTTTTTTGTTCTTATTCAGTAAGTTTAATTTACGAGCATCCGAAAATCATTGCAAGTGCTAAGAGAAAGGTTTTGCCAATTAAAGGAAAAGTGTGAGTTAAAAGAGCGTGTGAGGAGGGACGTAAGATAGCAGACGTGTGTCGGGAGTTCGGGTTGGTAAATTCCACTGTTGGTTCGATTTTAAAAAACAAGGACAACATTTTAAAGGCATTTAAAGAAGATGGTGAAAACGTGAAACGGATAAGGGGATGTGAACGGCTATTTTATATTATATAATATAATATTCTATATTTTATTTTTCCTCGGCTTAAAATTTAAATTTTGGAACCCCTTTTATAGAGTCACTCTCATAGCGTAATTAATTTTGTGGTCCCTTCAATGACGTTATAACTAAGTTACACTGTATACAAAACTGCAAGTTTGGAACTAGTTTTGTATTCTAAACATATTTAGCCTTAACTCTTTTGAAACTCCCCAAATTGTTTGTTTTTAAAACAAAAATTTATATAAATTACTTGCTTCTCCATTGTTTACAGGTCTGGTAAGCTTTATGGGGGGAGCTTAAGGGATGGCATTTATCTTTGAATATCACATGGAAACAATATTCCAGATATTTTGTTCCTTTTGTTATTAAATTCTTGAATAGATTTTATTACCATTTAAACTTAAAAATAGATTTCCAAAAAATGTCTATTCTCAACTTAACCCATTGAGGTAGTAATTTTATTCTATTTGTAGTAGCCTATAACGGGAATTGATTGGTGCTGCACTCTAGTAGCAAAATATGTAACTAATGACCGCGGGCGTCTACGGTTCTATCTGCTAGGGGCGCGGACTGACTGAAAACCCTTAATATCGCCGCCAGGCCTTTGGTCGTGTTAGCTGAGTTGGCTACGTCGTGGAAACACCTTGGCCAGGTGGCGATACGATGTTCGTGGGTTCGATTCCCGCACACGGCCAAAACTGACCAGTTGTGCAACTCTCAATGAGTTAACCGGTCTGTGGCAACGTTGGTGGGAGGGCCCAAGTAAAATAAACGGTGGCAGGCTTGCTTGGAAGTTGACGGGATTGGTTAATTCTTTGAGACTTGCACATGGGCAACACTGATTTTGCTAATTTTTACTTATGTCTACTGTGTGTGTGCCAATGCGACTCTCTAAACGGAAATAAAACAATATTTTAATTAAAATATGCCATTAATCCATTTAAAAACACCAATTTTATACTCCAATTCACACGTTAATAAAATTACAAGTAAGGAACGAGACCTGCTCGTATGTCTACGCCAATGGGTTAACCTCCAAAAATCGTTCTCTTGTATTCTGATAAATAATTGGACTGGAAGAGGGATTACAGCTATTGTAAGACTTTAAAGGAAATAGTTAGCGTTTTCCCTCAAATTAATTACTCTAACACCTGAAAGTAATAAACACATTTCAGAAGCTTCCTAATTGTATGCCCTATGAAATGACCAATGCCTCGGCATACAAATGTTGATAAAAGAGCAATATGTTGAGATTAATTAACACCTTAACAGTTATTCAGCCCTCCAGGTTTATTATCAGTAGTTTTTGAATGCCTTGAATGTTTGAAGTTTACCAGCATAATTTTCTGTATCAGATTTGCCTGATTCAGAAATAAGCCTACACATCGGATAATCGCCTCAGGTAATCATATTTTAGGTAATTACTGAGATACAGGACAAGTTGTAAACTAGGTACCTCTAAATATCTTATTACTTCCCCTTCATTACCGTTACTTTTCAACTATAATATCTGTTATTAGCTATAAATGAATATAATAACTAAATACTTAGTAAAATAGTAAAAATACTAAAATAGTGAATAATTTTGGAAAAATCATGTGTTTCAAAATTTGCACTGTGAATAATTCTTTGCACAAGAAACCAAAAAACTCCGCTAAACGGGATGAAAAAAACACTGGACAGCAGCAAAGATGTGCAGCACTGTACTACGAGAACTCAGTTTGCAAAATCACAACACAAGAGTGAACCACAGTATTCCATAGCAGTAGCTGGCTCCTGCAAAATGTGATTACTCGGACACGGTAGTCGCATGCAATAGCAGATCAGCCTGTAGTATCACGTTCCCGGCAGTTAAGGGGTTAAATAATATTAGAGTAGGGTATTTCAAAGAAGGCAAAACAATTTACCCTCGCTCTTTCAGCTGTTTCCACTGGGTCCTCCCAGCCTATGAGGATGGGCTGGGACTCGGGGTCCATTATTGGATTGGTTACTGAAACAGAAAATACTTCAAGATCAGTCGGCTACAATAAGTATAGGCTCACAAACTCAAAACTCAGAAACTCGCTAGAACCTTTTTTACAGCGGAGAGTTTCTGTTTGTGCCTCTGCCACACAACCAATTCACAGTGTGTCTAGATCTTCTATTTAAAATCCAGTTAATTTCAAATTTATTAGGACCTAATGTATGTGTGCCATTGCCTTAATGTATTAAATGCTCTATTTATTTAAGAGGATGTTGGAAACAGTGTTTGTGTTGGATTTAAGCATCATAATGATAAGCATGATAATTGCAAAACAACCATCAATTTTGATCTTGTTTGGTTTTGGTCGGAAAATTATGATCTTAAAGGTCTTCTTAAGACAAATTTTATTTGGGAGCATTTTACAAATAATTTCCAAACATAACAAAACCTTTATTACAATTTGGCGTTTTTCGGTTTGACTTGGAGAAAAGTACTTCAAAATATTATTCAGTTTCAGACGGAAATTATCAAAATATCTGGTAAAAAAAAACAAAAAAAAAACAGAAAAATCAAAGCTGACATACTTCTTGGCGGATGATCAAAATTAAATCAAAATCAATAAAAAAATGTATTATTCAGAAAAAGTACTGTAGCAACCACTTTCACTTACGTATCCTCTTAGTATGAAAATCTTAGTCCGACTACAATCAGAATAGTTTACATCAGCACTAATTTTTAGTACAGTAGTGTGTCACATCATCAGCGGTCCAACATATGTTTTGGTTAGTTCCAAATTTCGCCTGACCAGCAGCACCTGTGACTCCAATGTCCTCTTAAATATACTTTCCAATTGAGACGAATGTAAAGACTGAAGTATTTTCAAACATTTTTTAGTTTATATTAAACATAAATAGCCTTTTAAAACAATTTTAGCATTATTAAATGTAAACATTTACCTATCTAAAATAAATAGCTGTTGTAAGGTATAGCGGACATTTTGGTTGATGATAACATAGTCAAAGGATATCCTGATATTATTGGCTGAATATCGTAATGTTAAAGGATTCACCTTACAATCTGAGTTTCACCAGATCGGTTCTGAGCAAAATAGAAGCATATTGCAAATGTTCGGAACTGAATCTAGCTGCCATTGGTCATTGGCCACAGATAAATAATCCTAGCTAAAGAATCACTCGGTCTTACTAGGTAAAAAGGCTATACAAGGCATCTCACTCATTCTTTACTCATAATTAATTCATATTAAAAACAGATTTTTGTAGAAAGAGTCTGGCATATTGATGTACAGTTGGAGTAGTTTCATTGTATTTGGAGGTTGATTCAAAAAACTAATATGTTACCTCAGATTTTCTTAGAGACATTTCATTTAAGTATATGGTTCATGGGTCTCAGACCAATGGTTCCCTCAAAAGTCCTGGAATGGTTTTGCTTTATATACAGGGTGG
This sequence comes from Allygus modestus, assembly GCA_963675035.1. Classification (NCBI taxonomy): domain Eukaryota; kingdom Metazoa; phylum Arthropoda; class Insecta; order Hemiptera; family Cicadellidae; genus Allygus; species Allygus modestus. Next base: position 60,332,327 of record OY776115.1, on the reverse strand, counting down.
GACAAAAGTCAGTTGACCGCTGCAGGCCGGTGAGCGACATTGTTCTCACCGCAATCTCTTAGTGCGCTGTTTTATCTCTCAGTATTGGACCTTACTTTTATGATGGCACTTCCGTGAATTCAGAAAATTAAAAAGTGCTCGTGAAGTGTTATTAGAGTTCCAAAAACAGCCCCATTTTTTAAATTTGCATCATCGTTCGATTATTTGACAGCAAGACGGAGCACCTCCGCACTAAGGCCTTAATGTTCGAGCCTTTTTAAATGCTAACTTGACGGAACGGAAGAAGAGGAAGTATTGAATGATTTGCTAAGTCTCCTGAGGACTGTACTACGTGCGATTTTGGTATGTGGGGACTGTTAAAACATAACGTGGTTTTCAGTGAAACCTCAAAAGTTTAGAACATTTAAAAGAGTCAATAGCGGGACATTTTGATGCTCTTTGCACAATTGTGCAACAAAATGTGCAAATCAGTGGTGAAAAGGGCCACAAGTGTATAGACAATGAAGTCGGCCACTTTGTTTTTTTTTTGAACTTTGTTCAGTTTCTCTAACAGGTAAATTAAATATAGCTTGTAAATAGTGTTATAGCTTGTTATATACAAGTTATACCTAACCTGATTTTCGGTTAACTGACTTTTGCCGCACCCTGTATGTGTACATCCTATTTAAAAGATATTCAACATATTTTGACTTTTCCATAGATCCTTGTTGTGCTTTACAAAACTAAACATATTAAAACTTATATTGTAACTTATTAAAACGTGATCCTTTACCAGGGTTGCTGCTAGAGGAGGTTGATGGTTGGTTAGCCAGTTGGTTTTGTTTATAGGTGGGATGAGGTCGTTTCTCCTCGGACGACTGGTTGGGTGTGCTGCTTAACCTCTGATGAAGCTGGCCCAACATCCTACACGATAAAAAGCACAAAAATTAAATAAACTGAATTCCAATGCATTGGAACTGAAACTGAAAAAATGCATTGCATAACTGAAACCAAAATGGGCAAAGGCCTTTAAGATTAATTTAAATTGAATGAGCCTGCAAACGTTTATCAGAGCCAAGGTTTGTCACACAATCCACAACAGATTCTATTTGAAGTGCTTCAGTAGTAACTGAGTGATTAAAATTTATTTAATTCTTATACTCATTAAAACTTAACTTAAGTGTATATGTCAGAAAGTTACATATGCAAGGGCATTTTTTAATTTTTAAACTGATAAAATGGATACATGGCATATATGCATGTAACAACAAATTTTGGAGGCTAATAACCCTAACTTAATGACGCATTCATCAAGGGGCCTAACCTTAAGATTTAAAAATTAAAGTATGGGGTTGTACCTGCTCCAATAAGTTTGGAAGTCCTTGGACACTCTTAATCTCTTATGGACGAATTATAGGAAATCAATTCTATTAACAACTGGCATTAAGACATTTAAATTCTTTTAGTATGATAATTAACTCTGGTGTTGTAACCTCCGCTATAGAAAAAATAAATATCGGGTCCGGCCCGCCTAGTGCCGGGCCTACGGTTCATAGTGACGAAATCCATGTGTCACGGACGTCACGGTAGGAATAGAACAATAAGGTACTAAAATGTAGTAGTTGTGGAACACTAAGAAAAGTAATACCTTGTATTATATTCAACTATTCAACATATTGCTTTGTAGGAGACAATAACAATGGTCCACTAAATTATCAATGTTAGATTAATTTAAATACTTACTTGCACACCATTTCATTTTCTAATGATCTTTTTTCTGGCGGTGTTTTGTCTGTACTCTGGAAAAATGCATTGTAGCTCAATTAATTAACAACTGACGAAATTACGATTTTTATTACAGTGTAAACAACGGATTTCTAATGAGTCATGAATAATAGTCTGAAGGGACATTAAGTTTTAAATACTTTACTCAGGAATATCATAAAAAACTATAACGTAAAATGCTAGTTTTGAAAGTGAATTGCCATTAGGGGAAAGAAAAACAGATATTTTCTCCTAAATGGGAAGAATTATTTTATTTGTTATTTACATTATCCTTTTCAATCATTGCAATTGAATAGGCCTTATATGACATATGACAAAATTAAAATGAACGCCTAATAACCTTTTTGTAATTTTCTTTCTAAAAATGTAAAAAATGGTACCTTCTTTTTGCTAGATGGGGTTCCATTAGCGGTTTTGAAATCACCAACAGTTGGAGTGGACCACCCTGCACCTGCCCTTAGAGACGTATTACCGTCACTACTCTGAAATCAGACAATGGAGCAAATCTAAAAATTAACCAATCAAGCCAGAAATGTCAATTTTGACGAGGCCTGTATAAATTAAAAATATTTGTACAAATAAAAAATTAAAGGGCTATCCAAAAATCGTTAGCTGCCTAGTGGCTTTTCATATATATTCAACCAAGAATAAAAGGTTGTCCTGATTAAAACTTAATACGAGGGTTATCCAGAAAGTAAAGAACGTTTGCTTACTACACCTAGCACAGCTTCCCCACCACCGCGATTGTGTGTGTGAGACAGTCCACTCCCCTCCCGACCAAAGTATGGGCCAGTCTCGTTGGTCTGCGGTCACACGTTTTATTTCTACAGCGATTCAAAATGGCGGCGATAATCGAAAATCCCACCAAATTTGAGATAGGCAGTGCTATTCGGTTTGTGAGTAAAAACACTTCCAGACCATAAACAATTTTAGATAATACGATAGAAGGTTTATGGTGAAAGTGCAAAAAACAAGATTTTAAAATTGATGTGATGTGCTTCAGATTTTAGAAGCTGTTTTCCTCAAATTTTCCCTCAAGTCTTTGTTTCAAATCATCTTTAGCGAGCAATGAACTGCCACTCCGTTCCTTGTACATTGTGTATGCACAATGGATTCTCTTTCATTAAACCTGAAGACCTGATTTTTTCCCCTGAAGACTTCTTTGCACTTTCACTATAAACTTTCTTTAGTGTTTTAAAAAAAATTCTAAGGTCTGGACATTTTTGTAACTCACAAACCGAATAACACTGCATATCTCATATTTGGTGGGATTTCGATTGCCACTCAAGCAATCGCGGTGATGAATGAGCTGTGCTAGGTGCAGTAAGCAAACGGTCTTTACTTTCTGGATGACCCTCGTATTTATAGTATGGTAAAATGATAAATTTTTCCTCATTTACCCCAGACAATAGAATCTACAGGTTGCTGTACAGCTAAAGGATAGTAGTGCAGTAGACAATATCAATCTAGTTATTACTAGGAATGCGGTATCTGGTCTGCCAATAGAGCAGAGCAAGCTAAGCTTTAGTCAAGTAAAAACTTGTATAAAAAAAAAAGCTCAGGTGCCAAACGTTTTCGAAGAGGATCAGTAAATTTTGTTCAACGGGCTTCGATTAATTTAAACACAAGCTCCTCCACCCGACCACCAACCAATCACTTTCAATCCCATTTTTCTCTCCATGGAGAGCAAATTCACATTGCTCAATCTCCTTCCTACTCATTGAGAACCAACAGACAGCAAAATGGCCGAAGAATGTTGGGGAACTTCTTTGCTTGCATGCTTGATGAAGTCAAAAATTACTCATATTACAGTGGAACCTTGACAAATCGAATCTCAGGGGAACAGAAAACGTTTGAATTAGGCCTACCAACTACTTTGTAATGACGAAGTTTGACCTCGGATGAAATATAAATGGATAGCGCTCTCAATGGACAAAAATCGTGCCAGTCCCCGAGTCCGCTGGGTGGCAAAAGGCCCGAGCTGGCTGCTGCGCCGTGTTAAATTAACTTTAATTATGCCTTGCTGTGACCATCTACTAACACTCTAAAATTGTAAAAGATATATACATGGAAAGATTACATATTACAGAATCTAATGGTATAAATATTGTTGCTGAAACCAATCGAGAATACTGTTTTTTTTTTTTTCATTAAAAGAAATTAGGCTTCACGTGGCGTGTCATTAATTATGTCTTAATGTGAGCGATTGTTAGTACTTAAATCGGTTAAAACTTAGACTAATGGAAGTATTACGTTCCAAAGATTCTAATCATGTATATCTAATTACTAGAATAAGATAACAGCCAAATTTTATCTTTGAAAGAAGTTTGAGTTTGCACGCCGCAATCGAGACCGCAACGTGACTTCTTACGACTACCTGTAACCAGCTGTATTACCTGTTACTTATACAAATGGACGGTAAAAATACAAACATTTATATTTTCCTTTATTTGGAATGTGTCCAAATAAAAAAAATCGTTTTGTAAAAAAATAGTCAACGTTTTAGCAAAACATAACAAGTAAACTCTAGTACCGGTAGTTATCTATTTGTATTATTGAAATTGGTTTGTTTATGGATATTGGCTTTTATTGTGTCTAAACACTAGCCTACCTGCTAATTTAAAAAAAAATTATATTAAGATTAAATAAAGAACTAAGCGTTAACAATATTATAAACCTTGTTGTTACAGTTTTGAGACTTGCTGCTATGTTATGAGTTACCTCGTTTACTATACTAAAAATTAGTCATTTATATGAATGAAGGGAAATAAATTGAACTAGAATAAATAGCACTAATTAATTGAAAAACAATTGATTTAATTCTTTATTACACATGGCTAAATAAATTAATTTATTAAGTTTTTGTCGAATATCTGGGGAAACAGTAGCTGCGATAGTGATTCTTTAGGCATTGTCATGATGGCGGACTTCCAACCATATAAAAAAAACAATATAAGTAGGAACACATGTCAGTTCGTAAACAAAGCAGATGTGTTTATATTATTTTATTTATATTTGGCAGAGAATTATTCTAAATCCCTAAAATTATTCCATAGTCTAGATCGTTCTGTCTTTCCGAGTATTCTGCCGCTCCTTGAATTCGGTTTGTCACGCTCTTCCACAAAATCCGCTCTTAAAAAAAGGATTGTACAGATAACGGCTAGTCTTACAAAAAATTGTTCAAATAATAAATAATCTTTAAAATGTTATCTACAACTTTCCCACTGACAGTTTTTACCCGACCTAAAAATAAAATAGTTTCTCCCTTATTACTTTTTTACCTCATTCTATATTCCAACTAAAAACATTCTGTGTTTATTTGATTATTAAAATTAGTTACATTACTTTTTCACAACTGTAATGTATGTTGTTCGATTCACCATTTAAAAGCTGTAAAATCAGATGTAAAGATATAATAATTATTTCAGTTTTGTGTGGTATAAATGTCAGTTTGAATGTAGCGCTGTTTTGTCATCTGACATCGGAGTCTCGCGGATGTAGATTCTTTTGCCACCCAGCAGTAAATGACGGCACGGTTTTCGGCTCTTATTAGCATTGCAAGGCGCTACCCATTTACATTTCATCTGAGGGTTTGACTTATCAAGGTGATTTTTCAAAGACTCTGATTTATTCAGGTTCACAGTAATGCAATAGATTAGTCATGGAAACGCAGAATCCTTACATCATTAAGTGTTCTGAACGCTTTGTAGCATTTACCGTGTTTTACATCCACATATGCATTAAGTAGCATCCTCATTAGAATCTATCCTGCTACATAAATCACTAACTAAAAAGGATTTAACAATTAAAAGTGTCTCAAATAAGCCTTTAGACGATTCAAACCGCTTCTTTAGTGAACGAAGTAGAGGATTAAGATGTCCTTTAGTGATCATATTGTAGACTGGGGATAACCTAGTAAATAAACGAGTGACTCACTGTCCAGCAGTTTGGCGATGTTATAGTAATTTTTACCACTTCCCCTCTATTGTTCAACGGTTTTTTGCTCCCTTCTCCACGTTACCCTCCCCACTCGTCTTTGAAGCAACATCAGTTCTGACCAACTACGCACCAACTTTCATCAACATAACCTAAACACTATGTTTTACAAATAACCTACGCGTACCAACCTTTAAATTACAGCTAATTAATCACACCAAACAGGAACAGCTGTAGGAGCAGGGAATGTCGGATTTTCCGGTTGCAACATGAACAAATGCAGTAACTGGGGTTTTGGGATTTGAATCGATCGTGTAAAACTATGATTTCTAGTGATTTTCCAGTCAAAGCTTCAATTTATAGAGGTAAGCCTACTTTAAAGTTTTTATTTATAGAGGGTTTCCAGTTCAAACTTTGATTTATTGAGTGTGGCGGTTGGCTGAACAGACCACAAAACTTTCAGTTATCGATATTTTTTCTGTCAACCTTTTATTTTTAGTATTCAGATTTACTGTCCACAAAGATTGCATAGAATGATTGCCAATTGTCTATTATCAAACTAATATTTCCAATAGATTACCTTGTCAAGACCAGTTCAAGTACGCCTGAACAGATTCAAGAATATGGTTGATGGGTGTCAAGCTCATGGTTTTATCAGTTCACGTTATATATGCTTTAAAAAGTACTGAGTTAATAATAGTTGAAACTTTTTCACTAACCAGAAGACCCCCCTCAAGCCCATAAAAACATGTTTAAGGTGAAAAAACATATTTTTAAAAACATTCTGTAATTATATTCAAAGAGGGGTAAGAGATTTTCTCAACAACTCCTTTTCCCTTCTTTCCACAATGTATTTCTTGCCGAAATACAAATGTGGGACTCTTACCAATAATTCATTCATTAAAGAGGCTCATAACTTTATACAAAGTAAATGAATACAAACCTTAGCTTTCTGATTACTTTGTGCATTTTTCCGGGCTGTCACAGCATTATCTTCTTTCTGAAAAATAAATATTGAAAAATGTTCATTAAACCTCAAACAAATACAATAAAATAAGCAACAAAAAACACTTTACTCAAAGCTATTAAATCTAAGGGCTAAAAAATACATCCTGTTGTTGAGTGTGAGAAAACAATTTATTATTTAATTAGTTCAAAATTACTGAAAAATGGCAAACACAAGATTATAAAAAAATTAAATAACATGTTTTTTTGTATATTTGTGGAATGTAGTTTCCTGAAGCTTGAACGACTGAAGCTGAAAAAATACATTTAAAGATTCTAAATTAATTTTATTACATAGACAAAAACAGGAAACCTTCAGAAATGTAACTAAACGCATGATAAAGCTTAAGTTCCTTTATTATTTAACTTAGTAAAGATAAAAGTAATACACCCGTCGCAGCAAACCTGCATACTCAGCGAATTTCCAATGAATATATAACATAACACTTAACAGGATTCATAAGAAATGTATTCACAAACAAGCGATATTTAAAATATTAATTATTCTTCATAAGAATAACATTGGGGATGAGTATGCAGGTTTGCTGCAACAAGGCACACATAATAATGGGTTTTTATGCAAATATCAATAGAACTCATCTTAGTGAAGTCACATACCAAGTTTCATCCATATACATTCATAAATAAGCGATATATAACATTTTAAGTATTTTCCATAAGAATAACATGGAGACCAAGTACCTAGGTTTGCTGCTACAGGAACCATAGGCGAAAAATTGTTTTTTTGTGCAAACAACAATAAACCATAACCAGATCAAGCCATATACCAAATTTTGCCAGTTTATGTTCATAAATAAGCGAGATATACAATTTTTCTTTTTCTCCATAAGAATAACATTAGACAACGTACTGTGTTTAGCACTTTCAATATCTCGGTAACCAATTGACGTAGAGCAATGATCAAAATACCAAATTGTTTGTTTTTTTAAGCTGAATTCAATGGTGTAAATGAAAATTTGATTTAAATTAAAATTACATGTGAAAACCCCAAAAAACACATTTTTGGGGTACAAAACCCCCCAAAAACCCCCCTTCGGATGGTGCGATTCATCTGGTTTTCGAACTTGTTCAAATAAATGGTACTTTACACATTTGTACCAAATTTCATTAAGATCGGACCTTTTTTACGAGAGTTATCGTGCTTACGGACACATATATATATATAAATATATATATAAATATATATATATATACATTTATATATATAAATATATATATAAATATATATATATATATACATATATAAAAATTTGAACGAATGGTGTTTTTGGCATCTGGGGACCTCAAAATGAAAAGTTATCATGGTCTCGGGCTTAAGTCTTACCATGAGACCTACGGTAATAGCTTCTTCCCTATAGGGGAAATTCGCTAATAATACTTACACTTTGATTGGATATACCACAGTAATTATTGCAACAGTTCATAAATCCTATTTGTAAGCATACAAATAATAATTAAGTAGGCCTATAATAATAAATGTGCAAAAAGATATAACCCCCAGATACGCCTATACCAGGTGTCCCATAAAGTCCCCCCCTTAATTTTTGAACGACTGTACATTTTCAAACAGTCTTTGGGAAATGTTACTAGCATAAGTCAAAGTACTTTTAGCGAATTTCCCCTATATTAGCGAATTTCCCCTATAGGGAAGAAGCTATTAGCGAATTTCCCCTATAGGGAAGAAGCTATTACCGTAGGTCTCATGGTAAGACTTAAGCCCGAGACCATGATAACTTTTCATTTTGAGGTCCCCAGATGCCAAAAACACCATTCGTTCAAATTTTTATATATGTATATATATATATATATATATATATATTTATATATATATATATATATATGTGTGTCCGTAAGCACGATAACTCTCGTAAAAAAGGTCCGATCTTAATGAAATTTGGTACAAATGTATAAAGTACCATTTATTTGAACGAGTTCGAAAACCAGATGAATCGCACCATCCGGAGGGGGGTTTTGGGGGGGTTTTGTACCCCAAAAATGTGTTTTTTGGGGTTTTCACATGTAATTTTAATTTAAATCATATTTTAATATATACCATTGAATTCAGCTTAAAAAAACAAACAATTTGGTATTTTGATCATTGCTCTACGTCAATTGGTTACCGAGATATTGAAAGTGCTAAACACAGTACGTTGTCTAATGTTATTCTTATGGAGGACAAGAAAAATTGTATATCTCGCTTATTTATGAACATAAACTGACGAAATTTGGTATATGGCTTCATCTGGTTGTGGTTTATTGTTGTTTGCACAAAAAAACAATTTTTCGCCTATGGGTCCCGTAGCAGCAAACCTAGGTACTCGGTCCCCATGTTATTCTTATGGAAAATAATTAAAATGTTATATATCGCTTATTTATGAATGTATATGGATGAAACTTGGCATGTGACTTCACTTAGCTGAGTTCTATTGATATTTGCATAAAAACCCATTATTTTGTGTTCCTTGTTGCAGCAAACCTGCGTACTCATCCCCAATGTTATTCTTATAGAGAATAATTAATGTTTTAAATATCGCTTGTTTGTGAATATATTTCTTATGAATCCCTGTTAAGTGGCTTAATGTGTTATGTTATAATTCATTGGAAATTCGCTGAGTATGCAGGTTTGCTGCGACGGGGGTATTTTAATTGGTTACGAGTTTCACTCCTAAATAGGGGTTGCTGGGGGTAGTTTTTATTTTTCAAATAGCAACCCCTAGCAAGTTGCATATTATTTTAAAGAGGGTAAAAATAAAATGAATGCCGTAAACTAGACTTCTCTATGTTTATTTAATCTATTGTTATGGCAAGCGAAAAATGTATTAATTTTGTTTTTTATACTGCCAAAATTCCCCTCCTTACCAGAAATCAGATACACAGAGGGACAATCCATCTTTCTCTTGATCATACCTATGGAAAAATACCATTTAAAGTACAAGAAAGTCATTTGAAAACCATCTTTATTTTTGCCATGACCTTCATTCACTTCTTGGAAAAAATAAAGAAGGTTTTAAAATAACTTTCTTCTTGTCGGCTTTTTTCTTGAATTTAAGTCTGATCAAGAGAAAGTTGGATTGTCCCACTATATTTCTGATTTCTGGTAAGGAGGGGAATTTTAGCAGTATAAATAACAAAATTAATACATTTTTCGCTGGCCATAACATTAGATTAAATAAACATAGAGAGGTCTAGTTTGCAGCATTAATTTTCTTTTCTTCCTGTCTTTAAAATGATATGCAACTTGGTAGGGGTTGCTATTTGAAAAATAAAAACTACCCCCAGCAACCACTTCTTACGGGAGAGGGTTGAAACCATTGACCACTTAAAAGAATTCTTTGACTTATACTAGTAACATTTACCAAAGATTTAAAACATCCAGTCGTTCAAAATTTAAGAGGGGGGCCTTGATGGGATACCCAGTATAATATTTAGGATGCCCTCAGAAAACTCAATTAGGCGATATGTAATTTTCATATAAATGTAATTGTCCTCTATAAGCCCATCTATATAATATGTATGCATCAATTATTTAGTCTTCCCCAGATAGAATATATTCAATAGCATAGATTAAAGTATTTATGTAATCCCACAAACTACTTCAAACATACATTTAAATCAATGAAATCTCAATACATAATTTCATACAGTATTTATTTCTCTGATTTAAGTAACAGTGAAAGTGTTCTAAGTGTACTGAAGCAAGAAAGAAACTTGAAGAAACAAGAACATCTGAACAGCATTGTTGTATGTGAACCAATGTGTGTGAAACCTAAATTCCTCCTTCTCAACATGACTGGTCTGAGTGAAAGAAGAAAATTATGTGGGGCCCATCCCAACTCAATTAAATATCCCTTAAATCAGTAAATTAGACATTAAGAGTCTAATATTTTGTATAGGAAGAAGAGCGTAAATCATAAATATTTTCCTTTGTAAACAGACCCAAGAAGAAATGATTTGGCGAAGAGATTTATAAATTTGGTAATACAACTCCAATCCTCCATTGGAAGCCAAGAAAATGAAAAGACAAGAACAAATGATGTTGTTCAGCATTAGGGTGGGCTGAGCAACTCTAATTGCTGATTCATTTTATTAGAACCTTTGGAAGAAAGTCTTACATTTAAATTTCAAGAACAGTTTTTTTATTTTATTACAGTTTAGACATTTATCAGTGAATTGACAATAGACTTTACTCAAAATTTAAAGCCTAGTCACATGTGTTTTGAGGCAAGTAATCCCAATTAATCCTTGCAAATATCATTATATTTTATTCAAACATACAAGATCAAAGTATAAATTATAATAAAAAACAGTCATATTATAAAATTAGCCAAAGCCTAGAGTACCGAGAGGGTTCCCAGCACAAACCCCAAGCCCTGAGAGGAAGCCATGTTTTACCATTGACGAGGACATTTATACATTTGTAAATAATAGTTAGCCTAGAATTTCAATTTCACAAACTTCCCCTACCTTCGTAATAAATCATTGTTAATCCCTGAAACCTTTTTAATACACAATGAAATTTTGTAAATAAATAAGTTTATTTCGTTCATTATAATATTGAGTTTTTATTTAGATACAGAGTCAGCCTTTTTTGTTTGAGCATAGGAGTATGTCAACTAACAAAGAGTACTAAGTAAGCCCAGTTAGATGTTAATAGAATCCAAAAAGAGCAAATCAAAACAATCAAGTATAAATAATACACAAAGATAGAGATATATATTTATTATTTATTCACAAGCATAGGTAAATATTTATTTATCAATAACAATAAAAATAAAAAGCAAACAAAAATATAGAGTGAGTATTTTCATTTAAGGTATCAGGTCTTCCAGAAACTCTACACTATGCAAGAAAACATAAGTGCAAAGCAATTAGTGTAGGTACTAATTTGTTCCTTGCTACTATTTTAATACTGTTAACACCATCTTACCTTGATATCACGCACACGGAACGATTTTGGGGTTTCAGTGTCCCCTCTCTGTAAAATACCATATTAAATTTGTTTTATTTATTTATTTCTGGCATAAGTTTATAATTATAATGGCATTGCAATAGCAAATTAACAGGGTGAGTTTTCAATTTTTTACACATTTGTTAAAATATAAACCCTGGGCCTCTGCCAATCATAATCTTAATTTTGACTGCGATAAAATTTACAGTCGCCATCTTTGATCTGCCACATTAGACTGAAATATTTTTCAAAGTAAAGGTTATGCTGCGACTCATAATTTAAAACTACATTTTCACACTGATAAAAACAATGCCGCGTTAACTTCTTTGTACTCAAGACGTGATACTCTTAAAATTAATTTTTAAGTGAATTGTCCCAACTGATTATAATTAATTCTGTTGAGTAGTTCTTAACCCTTCCCGGACGGGCGAATTTGTGACATAGGACGGGAAAAAATTATAGGATAAAATAAGAATTAATTTTCATCATTTGTGTTTTGTTATACCAGTGTACATTGAATAAACACAATGGAACACTTCATACAGTCTAAATTATTTTTTACTCGTTTTTATATAACAAAAATGATGCGGATACATCCGCTACCTGTCCGCGGATGAGTAGAAAAACGGCGGATTTATCCGCCGCCCGTCTTTGAAAATATGGCCATGACAAGGATAGGCAATAAATAAAGAACAATATATTGTTGCGTTATTTATTGTACAAGACTGCATCAAGAAAGTAACATTTCAAGATAAATTTGAACAACAATTTCAGTTCCCAAAAAGTAACAAAATAATTTGAAGGTTTACAAGGTGCCTGTAAATAGTCCCACGTTCTTCTAAAAAACTCTTGTTCAATAACTCAATAATATCACCAAAAAAACCAGGACTATTTACGTTATAAGCCATCATGCATATCACTATCTCATGCTGCTTGACAGACAACTGTAGCTTTTAGCGCCAATACAGTCAACAAGGTGTTGCGCGCAAAACGTCGAGGGGGGGAGCGCAGGAGAGGGTGGCGTGTCGCTTGCAAGATCACAGCGGTTGTGGAGAGCGCAGAAAAGTAGCGCCTTGGTAGCGCGAAACATCTGGTTACTGTACAAACACCTGCTAGTCTGTCTGAAGAGTAGGCGGAAATATCCGCTTCCCAACCGGAACATCAGAAACCATAAGCGGATATATCCGTCACCCATCCTTTATCGCCAAAGACTTGGGCGATATCCATCACCCCTCTGGGAAGGGTTTAAACTTCCTGCTCTTTTATAAATTTAAGATATATAAAGACCTAGAACCACCACCAATTACTGTTCGGACATAGGTACATTATTTTGACTAATTAAAAAGTTGCGGTTGCCATCTAGGAATCATTTTCGAATGAGGTATTTATATATATATATATATTTTTTTATTGAGGGTGGTGTTGTATGCATCATTATAATCTATTTTTTAGCGAATTTCCCTATAGGGAAGAAGCTATTACAGTAGTCGGCATGGTAAGACCTAGGCCCGGGACCATTATAACTTTCTGTTTTGAGGTCCCCAAATGCCAAAAACACCATTCGTTCAATTGTATAAATATATGTGTCTGTAGGCACGATAACTTTAGTAAAAATGGTCCGATTTTGATGAAATTTGGTACATACATGTAAAGCAACATTTATGACTTTAAGTTCAAAAACCAGAAAGATCGCTATATCCTAAGGGGTATTTTAGGGGGTTTTTGTACCCTAAAAACGGGTTTTTTGAGTTTGTTACATATACAATTTTAAGAGATCTAATTTTAATTTTCACCTTTGGATTTGGCTTTAAAAAATTTGGTGTTTTGATCATTTCTCAACATCAATTAGTTACAGAGATATTCAAAGTGCTAAACACAGTACGTTGTCGAATGCTATTCTTGTGGAGAGTAAGACAAATTTATATCTTGCTTATTTATGAACGTATCCAGACGAAACTTGGTATATGGCTTCATCTCAATGTGATCTATTGATAATTGTCCAAAAAAACATATTTTGAAGATGGATCCCATAGCAGAAAACTCATACCCCATGTTATTCTTATGGAGAATAGGAAAAATGTTATGCCTCACTTAATTATGAACAAAAATTAATATAAATTGGTAAGTAGCTTCACCTAGTTGAGTTGCATTGATATTTGTATAAAAAGCCATAATTTGTTGTCCTTTTTGCAGCAAACCTACGTACTCAGCCTTTCATGTTGTTCTTAGGGAGAATAATTAAAATTGTATAAATTGCTTATTTATTAATGAATACGGATGAAATTTGGTAGGTGGCTTCGAAATTTGGTATGTAGCTTCACCTGGTTGTGGTCTGTTGATATTTGCTTTAAATTTAAAACCTAATATTTTCTGTTCCTTGTTGCAGCATATCTGAGTACTCAATCCCCATGTTATTCTTATGGAGAAATCAACATTTTATAAACGACTCATTTGTGAACATGTATCTATGAAACTTGGTCAGCGGCTTTATATGGTATATATACATTGGAAATACCTGAGTATGCAGGTTTGCTACGACGGGGGTATTTTGCGCTTAACACAGTGTCATAATACATATTTTAATAAATATTGTCTCGGAAAAAAATCAGATATTAAACTTAAAAACTGATCTTCAATTAACAAAATATTAATTCTTGAATGCTACAACTGTGTTACCAATCACTCTGAAATAAGTCATCAAAGTTTAAGGGAAAGGAGTTCAAAAATAATAAATAATGTTTCTTGTTTTTCATATTCATTCTAAAAGTGATTGTTGGCAATAAAAGTTAACTCCTTTGGGAATTAAATATTTTTATTTTATTATAATTAATATTTTTAACAATAATTAATCCTGCTCTAAAGTTAGACGGTGATGAGAAAATTAAAAATATTTGTAATGCCTTGTATCACGTTTCTATGTTTGTGATTTTTATCTAAAAGTTATAGCTCATCATTTTTACAAAAGCAATTGATTATAAAATAAAATAGAGAGGAAGTAGCGCAACAAGTTTCTATAAGTTTAATACCTAAGAAAATGAAAATTATGTGTAAAATAATCATAAAATACCAGGTGTTTAAAAAGCCCAGCAACTCCTAAATATTTTGTTTATCAAGAAACATACATCAGTGAATCTTAAGAATTGTATCTGTACACCAAATACAAACTTGATGCATTTAAAGAGCGCACTTGCTGTGGGGGGCGTCCCATGGAGGAGGTATTGAACATCTTACATGTAAGTGTAGCATTAAAAGGTTTCGCTTAGTAGAACACATTGCTGCAGATCCCATCTACTTGATGCATTTAAAAAGCGCACTTGCTGTGGGGGGCGTCCCATGGAGGAGGTATTGAACATCTTACATGTAAGTGTAGCATTAAAAGGTTTCGCTTAGTAGAACACATTGCAGCAAATCCCATCTCAGACTTCCAAGAATTGTATCTGTACACCAAATACAAACTTGATGCATTTAAAGAGCGCACTTGCTGTGGGGGGCGTCCCATGGAGGAGGTATTGAACATCTTACATGTAAGTGTAGCATTAAAGGGTTCCGCTTAGTAGAACACATTGCAGCAAATCCCATCTACTTGATGCATTTAAAGAGCGCACTTGCTGTGGGGGGCGTCCCATGGAGGAGGTATTGAACATCTTACATGTAAGTGTAGCATTAAAAGGTTTCGCCACAGAGAAACGAACCTATACAGAGAGTTAGAGCGTTAGTTCCAGTAAACGCCGCACAGGCGCTGGGGGCATGTTTCAGGCATTTTTCGTTCCCGCCACTATTCCTTCCGGTCCCGCTGTTGCCAATTCGACGTCGCCGGCGCGGCGGAAGCCCCTCCCCTACTATACTATACTATGCATCTTACTACACCTGCTCCTTGCCCTTAGCATCTTCTATCTTGTATCTCTCCTCTGATACCCGTGCCCGCAACAGCGGCGCTACGCATTACACGCTCGCTTTTAAGTATAATTTGAATTGCATGCTATAAAGAAGTATTGAGTAAATCTAATTCGTTTGTAGGTAACTGTTTCTAAAAATTTAAATACGATTTAAAATAACTATGCATGTGCATTTTAATTTATCGGAAGCCATTGTTATAAGAATAGAACAGAAAATAACAAAACAAATAAATTCACGTTTATTTATGAATAATTATATTTATATTGCTTTTAATTGGAATGTTTTGATACAATTAAATAATAAGAAACGCGTAACGTGTGAAAATGAAGCACGCATTAACGTACAAGATAGCGTTGTCTCTAGGGGTCAAACCATATCAAGTGGTCCAGGGCTGGTTGCCTGACCATTTTTGACAAAATTGATATTTTACATGTTGTTTCTATTGTATTGGAGGAGTTTAAAACCATTTTTTAAATTTTGTATCTTATCTCGTTTAAGTGTGGCGGCCATTTTCGTATTCCCAAATACGCCGATTTTTGTGTTCGCAGTCTTTTACGTAAACAAAAGTATCTCATAAACAATTCATCCTAAAAAGATAAAAAAATTTTAAAGTTAAAGTTTCTCTCTTTAATTTAAGTCATTAACAAATTTTGTCTATTTCTCATTCTTCCAGATGGACAGGTGGACAGAAAAACTAAGCATTTTAGGACATACCTTTAAATGAACATTTTTCTTTTTATTGTCTTAGAAATCAGCTTCTGAAGTTGTTTAAAGTAGGCTATATCTGAACCTTTATAGTACCTATACAAATTGATATTGACTAATTAATTGATCGTAGTCTAAAATGATATTAAAAATGGTTCATAAATCATGTTAATGCTTATTTTATTTAACAAATTGATACTCTACAGTTGAGTTAAACAACTTTAAGCTCTTAACGAGCTTCAAAGGTCCAAACAAAACCACCAATACCTCAACAATAAGTCATGGAAGCTTAGATAAACTACTGTCTCCCACGGAACTTTTTCTTGATTTTTAGGAATGCGCAACTTTAATACTACCCCAATATACAAGATGAATTTTTATTTTTATGTATTGGCAACAAAAAGAATACAACCTGTACAATTTTTTTCATCAGGCCCATAAGAGATACAGAGGTCGGAAAAACAAATTTTAGAAAAATTAAATTTTTAAAAATGTATAAAAATAAAGGAAAAGAGGTTTACAAATTATAGTTTTTGGGGTCACGGTTCTGATGTGTAACCTTCTCCATAAAAAATACCAAGCTATATAGCTATATACCTCTTTCCATGTGAATAAAATGTCTAAAAAGTGAATTTCGCACAATTTTGATATCCAAATTTAAGTCAACTTTTCTGGTGGAAGAAAGAGAAATAGGCAAAATTTGTCAATGACATACATAAAGAGAATAACTTTAACTTTAACATGGTTTTTGTTTGATCTTTTTAGGATAAATAGTTTATGAGATATTTTTGTTAACGTAAAAGACTGCAAACACAAACATCTGCGTATTTATGAATGCAAAAATGGCTGCGACACTTAAACGAGTTAAGATAAAAAATGTTAAAAATGGTTTTTAACTCCTCAAATACAATAGAAACAACAGGAATATTATTTTTTTTTTAAATGGCCAAGCAACCAACTATTTATTTTCTGGACCATTTTATATGGATTGACCCCTACAGTGTAAAAATGGTTTATTTATGTAATATATTATGAACGTTTCGTTTTAAATTTAACTTATTACCATTGAATGTATGATTCAAACTCAGCATCAAAATGTCAACATTTTGCAACTCTTTATTATGTATTTATTTGATAATTTTTGAAGTTAAACCCTTACACATTTTAACCCAAAAAGGTTATTTCTCCACCTTTCAAGCCAGTCGCACAACTAACACGACTTACATACTAAAATTGAGCCTGTTTTGTTATCAATCTAACAACTCTTAAAAAGTCGCGTCATTTAAATATTATTGGAAAATACCTAAGGCTTTGCTCTGAGAAAGTTACACTGTTCAGTACGCCTAACAAAATGTCTGCCATATGGCACAGACAACGAATTTTTAAATCCATTAGATGGATATAGATATAGAATAGTTTATTAATGGTAGTGCAGCTAATCGTTCACTATAATTACTTGAGTCCCATTGCCGTAATTAGCAAGTCGAGTTAATTTATTTCGCTAGTCTCTTCGTATGACGGATGATTGCTCAAGATGTAAAGTGAATTTACTTAACATTTTCAGTTTTGATATCAATTGAATTTGCTTTACTCGCCCCTTTGGCGGTCTGTGCAAAGTGAAATGT
This sequence comes from Allygus modestus, assembly GCA_963675035.1. Lineage (NCBI taxonomy): Eukaryota > Metazoa > Arthropoda > Insecta > Hemiptera > Cicadellidae > Allygus > Allygus modestus. The sequence continues at coordinate 60,314,426 of OY776115.1, read as the reverse complement.
TACAGTGTGGGCAAAATATTTTAATTTAATAAATATAATCCTTAGAGGGGCACAATACGCAATGTTGTTTTCCTAAAATCAAATCACATTCTTCCTAAAGACATTCCATAGAAAACTGCTTTATAATATTCTCTGCGACAGGGGTTGCCGGAACCGGGGGACATGCGCGCCACGCCGCGCCGCGCCGCCAGGATTGCAGGGTGGTTTATGGTAGGACCATCACTTTTGACAGCTTCTAGGGGAAGTCCATTTTCGCACCTCATCTTAAAAATATACCGCCAGAGGAAATTGTCAATCTGGACGCACTTTGAATCCGGTGTTCAGACTGTTCACTTCGCGTGAACGATGTAGTGTAGAAGGTGCTTCTGCTGCTATGAGTGTTGTGTTTTGTAGACTACTGTTGTATTGCCAACTACTATTTTCCACGTGTAATGCATTAATCTTTTCCGATTTAGTTATTAGTTTACTTTTAGCGAATTTCCCCTATAGGGAAGAAGCTATTACCGTAGGTCTCATGGTAAGACTTAAGCCCGAGACCATGATAACTTTTTGTTTTGAGGTCCCCAGATGCCAAAAACACTATTCGTTCAAATTTATATATATGTATATATATATATAGCTATATATATATACATATATATATATATATATATATATATATATATATATATATGTATGTGTCCGTTACCGCGATAACTTGAGTAAAAAACGTCTGATTTCGATGAAATTTGGCTCAAATGTGTAAATGTGTAATTCATGACTTTAAGTTCGAAAACCAGAAATATCGGACCACGGGAAGGGGGGTTTATGGGGGTTTTAAATTTTCCAAAAATCAGTTTTTTGCATTTTTCACCCTAAAATAAAAAAAAAAACTTAAGTTTGGTTTTGATCATGTTATAGAGCTTAAAAAACAAATAATATGGTATTTTGAATTATTAACCTAGGTTAAGTGGTTGCGGAGAAAATCCAAAAAAACCTGCTCATAAAAGGTTAATCTTATGGGAAAAAGGTTTTTGGCTTTTCCTCAGTTCATTTCTATGTAAACTTCACATTTGCTTTTACCAATCAGTTTAGCTCTACAAAACAATCATTTTAGTGTTTAAATTGTGATTCTACGTCCAACCGTTGCCGTGATATTCAAAGTGCTAAACACAGTATGTTGTCCAATGTTATCCTTATGGAGAATATTTAAAATTTGATATCTCGATTATTGATGAACGTATATTGATGAAACTTGGTAGGTGGCTTCACCTAGTACTGGTATATTGATATTTCCACAAAAAATTGATTTTTGTTGATTATCCTCTTAGCAGCAAACCTGCATTCTCATCCCTAATGTTATTCTTATGGAGAATACGGAAAGTTTTATATCTCCCTTAATTATGAACATAAATAATTAAAACTTGGTATATAGCTTCACCTGGTTGAGTTATATTGATAATTGCAAAAAACCCGCATTTTTATCTTCCTCGTTGCAGCAAACCTGCGTTCTCAGCCCTAATGTTATTCTTATAGAGAATAAATAAAATGCTATATATCACTTATTTATTTAAGTATTTTTATGAAACTTGGTAAGTGGCTTTATGTGGTAGTAAGAAATATATTCATTAATAGGAAATTCGCTGAGTACGCAGGTTTGCTGCGACGGGGGTATTATTGTTTTATTTTGTGTGTTTTTATAATTTCTAAGATGACGGGTACTCGTTCATACAAAAACTGTTCCAACAGCAGGTTCAAGACCAAGGGAATAAAGAGGTTTACATTTTCCTCAAGAAACAGCGTGACCATGATAACTTTTCGTTTTGAGGTCCCCAGATGCCAAAAACACTATTCGTTCAAATTTATATATATATGTGTCCGTTACCGCGATAACTTTTGAAAGAAACACCCGATTTTGATGAACTTTGGCACAAATGTGGAGAGTAGCATTTATGACTTTAAGTTCGAAAACCAGATCGATAGCACTATGGGAAGGGGGTTTTATGGGGGTTTACAATTTTCCAAAAATCGGTTTTTTGCTAATTTGACCCCAAAATGTTTAAAACACTCAATTTTGGTTATAGCCATTTTATAGAGTTTACAAAAACAAATAATTTAGTATTTTGAATCATTAACCTAGGTTAAGTGGTTGCGGAGAAAATCCAAAAAAACGTGTCCCATGTTAATCTTATGGAAAAAAGGTTTTTAGATTTTTCTCAGATAGTTTTACTAAAAACTTCACATTTCTGTTTATTAATGTGTTTAGCTCAACAAAACAAACATTTTGGTGTTTTAATCGTTGTTCTACGTCCAACCGTTGCAGAGATATTCAAAGTACTAAACACAGTACATTGTCCAATGTTATCCTTATGGAGAATAAATAAAATTCTATATCTCGATTATTTATGAATGTATATTGATGAAACTTGGTATGTGGCTTCAACTAGTTGTGGTATATTGAAGCACAAAAACAAGTTTTTTGTTGAAAGTCCCCGTAGCAGCAAACCTGCAAACTCGGCCCCCATGTTATTCATATGGAGAATAAGTAAAGTTGTATATCTCCCTTAATTGTGAACCTACATTAAGAGAACTTGGTATGTAGCTTCACCTGGTAATTGAAAAAAAAAAACACATTACTTATCTTCCTCGTTGCAGCAAACCTGCATCCTCAACCCCAATGTTATTCTTACGGATAATTAATAAAATACTATATATCACTTATTTAGGGATGTATTTTTGTGAAACTTGGTAAATAGCTCTATGTAGTAGTGAGTCACATATATATATGCACTGGAAATTCGCTGAGTACGCAGGTTTGCTGTGACGGGGGTATTAAACTTCATAAGCCCATTTATTTCACTTTTCACCTTAGTTTTTTAAAAGTATAGTCCGGTGCCCGTATATAACGTGTATGACCGAAATGAGCGAGTATACAAGGGGTTTTATTACTGATTCTGATATATATATATATATATATATATATATATATATATATATATATATATATATGTACTGTATGGGGCCATACACATATTATGTAGCGCACTTGAGGGGGGAGGGGGTATGGCGTAGCATTATGCTGCGTTATGTGGTGGAGGGTGGGGGTTTGGATCAACGTTACGTAACTTACTGATATTAAATTAAAATCTAAATTAATGTTACAGTTAGTTATATAAAACATATTTCCGTCATACTATTTTAATAACAGTCAAATACCCCCGTCGCAGCAAACCTGCATACTTAGCGAATTTCCAATGCATATAGATATACCATATAAAACAATAAAGCCAGTTACCAAGTTTTATAGATATATATTAACAAAAGTGCCGTATATACAATTTTAATTTTTCCATAAGATTTATTTATTAATTTCAGGGGACAGTCAATTAATTTATTTCGAATTAAAAGAAGTTTGAAATATCGAAAGTTTTAATTATAGAGGTTAATGTGAATGAAATTCGAGTCATAGAGGCAAAGAAAGCAAACGACAATTAATTCAGATCTGGAGGAAACTGCGTTTACGAATTTGTTCATGTTTCAATAGGCTTGTTTTTTTGCGCTTAAATAGATTTTCAGAGGCTTACGGTATCACAGTTCGTACTTATAGAGGTTGACTTTCAAAGCCCGTCCCGCTTCAACAAATTATCCGAAATTGTTGATTAAAAAAAAAAAACCTTGCGATATATATGTGTGTGTGTGTGTGTGTGTGTTAATAACACATATAATTTTTTTACTATTATGAGTTAATACAGCCCCACGTTTTACTTGTCAATTATTACCTTTCTTTTTTATGATATATAAATAAAAAGATAGATTTTACACTGTCACAACATTTATTAATGCATGATTCATACCTAATAGTTTTCAATTTACAATGTTACAAATTATTAGTGAATTTCCTATGGAATATTGAATATTGTTTCATGGAAAGTATGACCCGCACGGTGAGACTTAAGCCCGGGACCACCATAGAAGTTCTTAACGTGACCCCCTGAACACGATTTGAGGGGTTGCTAAAAACTTTTTATATATATATATATATATATATGTTCGCACTCTAGTGGTCGCAATTTTTGTCCGATTTACTTGAAATTTGGTAGAGACATTCCGTTTTTTCCAGAGCCCTTAACCTGTTCTAAGATCTAAAGAAGTTAAGTCCAAAGGTTCCAAGACCACCGTGTTTTGATGGGTTCATCATCACGATCAAAGCATACCGTGAGATTTTGTCATCAGAGGGCTGTAAGTACATTTTAACTTCAAGACTTAACCAAGATCCATTAGAAAATCTATTTTCTTCAGTGAGACAAAGAGGCGAATGTTTTACAGTTACGAAACAACACTCACAGACATAAATAGCCGAAAATATACAAAGAGTAAAGAGTTTCTTACGGATTGCGATAATGTGAGGAGTTAAAAGCTTAAATAATAAAGTTAGATTGGAATCTTCAATAAGTTGATTTTACTTGATTTTAAGATTGTTCAAGACACCTACTTGTTCTGAACTGATAAGTGTAAAATGTTGAAAAGTTGAATGAACATTTTGGTGTAACCGAAAGGTAGTGTGTAAATGTAGTAGCAACAAGTAGGGGGAAATATCTCCTTGTTGTTAAAATAAGCTAGTTATTCTTTGTTCACACTCAACTTCAAATAAAAAATAAAACTGTTGTTCATAACCAATATATTTTGCATCGAAACTCATCTTCAGTTTTAATGTAGATGTTAAGATGATATATATAACTGAATTTAAACAAATATGTAGTTATGACTAGCTAGTCATTCCCCCTTAATTTAATTCGGTAATTCGGTATTTTAATTAATTACAAAAAAATATCAGATTTAACTATTCTATTAAAACTGATTATTAATTCCTGATTTTATGGACAATCCGATTCGAATTGAGAATTGTATTCTTGACTTCATAATTTCCCTTCGTGAGACGTAACTTGTCAGTTAGCAATCGAGGAGTATGTTGGAAGGACAAGCCCTTACCCCAAACCCAGTGCGGCGCAGCAGTATGGGACGGCTACCTGCCAGCTGTTTTCACTGTCTGTGTAGTGTCGCGTAGTGGCCAGCGGGGAGCGGGGATGGGAGGAGTGGATGCTCAAGGTCGCTTTTACTCGTCGTCTACGGCGGTCGATGGTGGCGCGCTGAGCGTTCGACGTGGCAACTTCGTGTCGGCCATGTCGCTGCCACACGACGCTAGCGCTCCTGGTGCTGTACGTGGTAACTACGGCAAAGCGCACGCGGTCTAACGGTCTGTATAGATTCCCTTGTCTGTGGTTTCGCTTAGTAGAACACATTGCAGCAAATCCCATCTACTTGATGCATTTAAAGAGCGCACTTGCTGTGGGGGGCGTCCCATGGAGGAGGTATTGAACATCTTACATGTAAGTGTAGACATTAAAAGGTTTCGCTTAGTAGAACACATTGCAGCAAATCCCATCTCAGACTTCCAAAAATTGTATCTGTACACCAAATACAAACTTCAGGGTGTCTAGTAATATTTGATCTCAAAATTCAAGACTTTTTCCAGACTTTTTAAGACTTTTTCCAAAATTTTCCAGACTTTCGCAAGATAGTACAAATATACTAAAAACGTCATAAGAGTAAAAATATCATGTTTTTACCACTTTTTGGATTTTTACTTTCTCCCCCTTACACATAAGGAGCTCAAATAGCTCAAAAAACTAAATAATTTGGTATCTTGAATTACTATTCTACGATTACTGGTTGCGGAGAAAATTTAAATTTCCATTTTTCATAAACACAGTACGATGTCCAATGTTATTCTTATGGGGAATACAAAAATTACTGTTTATCTCTTATTTGTCGATCAATTTTGTTCAAACTTGATATGCTTGTCAAGTTAGCATTGACCAACAGAAGAAATTCGAAATATGTTGCCCCTTAATAACTCTGAGGGGGGATAATAGGGGGCATTCCCCCTCTAAAAACAACGTGTGTAGCGATGGATTCTGTAGTGCCTCCTCAACAGGGATTTCGGTGGATATTTTTGAAAACAACTTGTTTACATTATTTTCTGTACATTCAACCGTGCTTTGTATTTTATATTTAGTAAAGAAAAAGTAATTTATTCATTAAAGATGGGCTAAAAGGGAGAAAGTATGTGTCAGTTTTCTGATACCGTTTATTTAAACTATGGTAAACAAATTTAAATAGTGAAAAAGAATGACACTTGGAAGAAAAATCACTAACAAAACCAAAACTCAATATAATATTTGTTATTAAAAACTCAAATACTGCATAATATATGAACATAAATATTTATATATAAATATATATTTTTTCAATTTAACTTAAAATACAAATGAAATAAACGTTACCGGTTAGCTATATACAAAATAATTTAATTAAAGAAACAAAACTAAAAACGTCAACAAATTTAAAAGGGCATAAAATATCAGCATGTTAAAAGAACATAAAAGGATATTTTCCAGAGTTGTTCACCCTAATTCTAAATAAGCATTCACATAGAGATGGTTGGTGATGTGCTCGGAACGTATTCCTAACAAAGTTTGCTATCTGGACAAATTTCAAGACGATAAGTATCTTCCAACTCTTTAGACCGAACGTAACTGTAACCTAGATAATCCGTATGAACAATTACTTTTGGTTTTTTACATCGTTCCGCTTATGAAAGTGTACCCTCTTTATACATTGGAAAGCAATGAGGATTAAAATAAAATACAGTACCGGTAAGTTAGTAGCCTGTTCATGTACAGCAACAAATACAAAATTTCGAATAGGTTGGCATATGAAAATAAAAGGCTAAAGTATAACTAATTTTTACTCATAACTTTGAAAACATATTTAGGCATAAATCTAGGCCTGTCGATCTCATCACTGGCCAACAAATATTTAAGAAGTCATCTAACTTATATATTTTTTTATATCAGCACCTAAATTAATTTTAATCGAGTTCAGTTTTAAAAAACTAGGCCTAACTTAAATTTTTCCAATTTCTCCCATGTTGACATAATTTGGCGATTAAATCAAAGTTTAAAATTACGCAGACGATAGTAAGCTTTGGCCTAGTTAAAATGTGTTCAAAGGTAAGTTAAAACATTACAGTGACTAGGCTTATTTGATATTTAGGCCTATATAGCCTATGTGTATAGAGAACCACTTTATTAAATGTTATAAACAGTTAATTAGTAAACATGTTCAGACCACAGTTTAATATTTCCAAGGGTAAAAGTAAAGTAACTTCATTAGTTTAGTGAGAGCCTACTCACACACACATTATTTACGACATTGTTCAAATGTCACTAAGCCACTGTTTAATGGTCTTCTGGTGATCTGAGAAATAGTTGACAACTGTAATTAAAACTATAAAATTGTATAACTTAATACTACTGAACAACTGTCGGGCGAGTTACTTCGCCCCGTTCCGTGGAAACCAGGCCACAGTGCAAGCGGTGCAGACGACGAAATTCGGCCGTGTTCGAAGTAAATTGCAACGTAAACTTAAAAGTTTTAACACGTAAAATATTAACTTAAGTGTGTATTGCTCACGCTCACCGTTGAACAAAAGTTGAAGCATTGTTGGAATGCAAAGGGAAATAAGAATAGATCATAGTTAAGTTGTTAACCTGTACCGCCAATAATTTGCAGGCATTATTCAATATTTACGGACAAATCCCGGTTTTAACTCACTTCACTCGTCAATGTAATCTTTAACCTACAGGTTTAAATGCTTTACTATGCGTCCGTCAATGCGCGCAACTGCGCAGGTACTACGACGACGCGACGTGTGCGTGTGAGAATCAGAGTCGGAGTCTAGGGACGTTCCGATACGATACGACACTACTCACTACTGGCTACTGGTTTGGACCCGATATTTGGTATCGCTACGAATCGAAACTAAAGTATTGATACCCATTACTCTAAGAGGAACGCGGGAGATAACTTGGAGTCGATTCTCTCTATCATAAGTTACAAGAACTATATTTGAAGTTATTATTTGTGTTTATTTTGCTAAAAAGTATATTAAACAAAAAATAATCTATGTTTTAACAACGTAAAAATGTACTATTTTTCCGATACCGATACTCAACTTTTCTTTCGATACCACGATAATATCGGTTAACCGATGCCCAGAGTTCCGAAAACAAAGTTTCGATACCTACTCGGGTCGGAAGTATCTCTATCAGAGTCCACTAGCCAAGGGATGGCGAACGACGCGGGCGAGAGTGTAGAGGTACCTTCAAGGTCATCGCTCTCCACCCCTCCCCCTCGTGACTCATCTTCCTGTTTGCGTTGCCATAGTAACGGCATGTACTTGACTGGCTTTCTTAATTTCTCCGAAAAACTATGGGCCAAGCATTTGCTTCGGTTGTTCCACAACGTACATCTTGTTTCAATTGCCATTGATTATAAATACTAGTACCTTGATATCACTGTTTATAAGTTTTATCCATTTTCCCGACTTAATAACAATTTTATATATTAATTCCCGCCTTTCCCGACCTTTTATTAATTTCTATACAAATTCCCGACTTCCCCGACTGCTAGACACCCTGAAACTTGATGCATTTAAAGAGCGCACTTGCTGTGGGGGGCGTCCCATGGAGGAGGTATTGAACATCTTACATGTAAGTATAGCATTAAAAGGTTTCGCTTAGTAGAACACATTGCAGCAAATCCCATCTACTTGATGCATTTAAAGAGCGCACTTGCTGTGGGGGGCGTCCCATGGAGGAGGTATTGAACATCTTACATGTAAGTGTAGACATTAAAAGGTTTCGCTTAGTAGAACACATTGCAGCAAATCCCATCTCAGACTTCCAAGAATTGTATCTGTACACCAAATACAAACTTGATGCATTTAAAGAGCGCACTTGCTGTGGGGGGCGTCCCATGGAGGAGGTATTGAACATCTTACATGTAAGTGTAGACATTAAAAGGTTTCGCTTAGTAGAACACATTGCAGCAAATCCCATCTCAGACTTCCAAGAATTGTATCTGTACACCAAATACAAACTTGATGCATTTAAAGAGCGCACTTGCTGTGGGGGGCGTCCCATGGAGGAGGTATTGAACATCTTACATGTAAGTGTATACATTAAAAGGTTTTGCTTAGTAGAACACATTGCAGCAAATCCCATCTCAGACTTCCAAGAATTCCTTCATGGTACATCCCTCCACAGCAACATGTGCCGATTAAGTCTATACAAAAGTTGGAAACTGGTGTAAGGTTTTAATCCTTAATCTCTTAAAATCTCTTTTAAGACGCCAACGGAACTAGGGTGTATTTTAAGGCGAATATGAATGAATGAATGTAGAATGGGTGAGATGCCTTGTGTAGCCTTATTATTGTAGGCCGACTGATTCTTTAGCCAGGATCATTAATTAACAACCCAATGACCAAGGCAGCTGGATCCAGTATCGACCCCTGACAAAATCTTTACAAGATTTATCTGGCGAACTTCAGATTATGAAGCGAGGACGCTAACCACTGTGCTACTCATCCAATATCCTCAATTTTCACTGTTGAATGTTAATTCATAAACAAAATATTTATGACAAATAACATGGAATATAGCTTTGCCTGGTACTTAACAAAACCAAACCGATGGACATCAAATGAGAAGAAAAAAGACAAAATACTACATAAAAATAAACTATTATATTTACTTAGGGATAGAGCAAAAATATGTACAGTACACTCCTGATTATCCGAGGTCATCGGGACCCAGGCTTCCTCGGATAATACGGATTAACTCGTGTTTCAAGTAGTTTTTTTATTTCCATTATGAGAGTTGCCATTCAAGTAGTTTTTTATTTCCATTATGAGAGTTGCCATTCAAGTAGGTTTTTTATTTCCATAATGATAAACAGCTGGTTTCAATATTTTTATTTATAGAAGCTGATTTAATGGTTTGTTTTTGTTATTCATAGTAACCGGTGTTATGATTTTAAACTCCATAAGCCCAATGTTAAAATTTTTAATTTTCAAATGAGTTGTTTAGAAAAATACGAGTTTTCCTGAGGTAGTAGTTTTCACCAACAGATTTTTTAGACCCAAAAGCCCCTAATCCCAAACTTTCAGCAAAATCCTTCTGCTGGATCTCGAGATAAATTTTGCAAACAAACAAACAGACATAGCTCGTATTAGAGTATAGGATTTTCAGTCCCCAACTGTCACTTCTCCCACTCCTAATCTGCGAGCTACTTTTATAATTGACCCTCCCGCATCTAGTCTCTGTAAGCTTTGCTCTTTGTTTCAACTGAACTGACCGTCGTTTTACATTTTTCTCACATGACGTAACGTTACAAAATTTAAACAAAGTTGCATACCAAATATCACTCATAGGTAACAAACCCTGGGAGAAAAGTATCAGTGACCGTGTGGGCCCTGACGAGAGGGCTCGAGGAAAACAGATGACAACAGAAATGACTGAATATTCACAAACCAACAATCGAGTTCTTTCCTACAGCAGTGTAGTGTAGGGTATCACCAATATTATCTATTGGACACTAAAATTAAATGATGTTTTAATTTGGAAAACTTACCAAAGGAGTTATATTGCAATGGTTGGATTCACTTCCTGGTTCCTCCTCCATTTCCTAACAGAATATTTGTTTTAATTTCACTATTACAAACATTTGAAAATTTTTACTAGCTAATTGAAAAAAAAAATCAGTTTAAAAGATAGGTTGAGATAAAGAACTAATGGAAACTTGGAACGTTGGAACTAATGGAGTTCAAAAGAAATTGGAGTATCTTGATTGGTATTGTAAAACTGAAGACTTAGAAATTATATTTCAAAGGAAATAAATAAATACCCCCGTAGCAGCAAACCTGCGTACTCAGCGAATTTCCAATGCATATATATTTATCTTAATGCCACATAAAGCTACATACCAAGTTTCATCAATATACATTCATAAATAAACAATTTATGACATTTTAATTATTCTCCATAAGAATAACATGGGGGCTGAGTATGCAGGTTTGCTGAAGCAAGGAACACAAAAAAATGGGGTTTTATGCTAATATCAATATAACTCAACTATGTGAAGTCACTTACCAAATTTCATTAATTTATTTTCATAATTAAGGGAGATAACACGTTACTTATTCTCCATAAGAATAACATGGGGCTGAGTACGCAGGTTTGCTGCTACGGGAGCCTTTGTCAAAAAATTGTTTTTTTGAGGAAATAGCAATGGTCCACAACCAGATAAAGCCGTATACCAAGTTTCGACAGTATATGTTCATAAATAAGCGAGATATAAAATTTTTATTTTCCTCCATAAGAATAACATTAGACAACGTACTGTGTTTAGCACTTTCCATATCTCGGTAACCAATTGACGTAGAGAAATGATCAAAATACCAAATTGTGTGTTTTTTTAAGCTGAATCCAATGGTGAAAACTAAAATTTGAATATTTCAAAAATTATATATGAAAAACTCGAAAAACCCATTTTTGGGGTACAAAACCCCCCCAAAATACCCCTTCGGGTAGAGCGATCTGGCTGGTTTTCGAACTTAAAGTCATAAATGTTGCTTTACACGTTTATACCAAATTTCATCAAAATCGGATCATTTTTACGAGAGTTATCGTGCTCACGGACACATATATATATATATATATATATATAGATATATATATATATATATATATATATATATATATATATATATATATATACAGTATCGAACGAACGGTGTTTTTGGGGTCTGGGGACCTCAAAACGAAAAGTTATCATGGTCCCGGGCCTAGGTCTTACCATGCCGACTACGGTAATAGCTTCTTCCCTATAGGGGAAATTCGCTAAAAGTACAATAACAAAAATTATTAATTTAATTAAGGGACATTAACAGGTTAATTTGTCCAGAGAAAGTTATGTAGATGAGGAACACGCAGAAATTATAACAGTGGACGTTTCTGTTTGTTCTATTCTTTTTTCCTATTATTACATTGGAAATAAACTTATTCTCTTTGAGATTTCTGAGAACAAGTGGTACTTGGCAAAGGTTAATATGCAAAGGTTTACTGTAAAGAAATTCACTGGCTATGAACTTGGCTGATTACATAAATGACAATTACATTAGAAGAAATGCCTGGTTAAAGTTGGAGGTGTGGGAGGACATTACAATCCTTAGTACAAACTAACCTGATATGAGAATACAAATACAAACATTAATATAAGGGGCCGTGTATATATTACATCACGCCTCCCTGGGGGGGGGGGAGGGGGTGTGGCACATTGTGACAGAACGTGACACAGGGGAGGGGGGGTTAAGGGCTGTGTGACGTGTCACAATTAATAGAGCCTGCAAAATTGTCAGTTACAGTGATGAAATACCATACACCACAATCCAATACTTAATAATTATTAAGTGTGACGTGACAAGGGGAGGGGGAGTAATGAGCAGCGTGACAGAGCGTGAAACGGGGGGGAGGGGTCAAAAAGGGCTGCATATAGAGTGGCGTAATTTATGCATGGCCCCCAATACAAAGATAACACTTTTAAGTACTCTGTGCCTACTGAAATACTTATGTTTTTTAGGGTTTTTCCATAACCCCCTATCAGTATTTTAATTTAAATCAAGATGGCCTAATCTGTCAAGGTTTAGTAGGAACCTAACACAAAATAACCAGAGAGATTAACAATAGACTAATACTTCCGTGATTTTATTTTCTAACTGAGTTTGTTTTCTTATTTCACAAGGATATAAGTGCAATTTTGCTTTCAGTGATTTGCAATAAAGATACCATTTCAGTAATGTTTATTCATTAGGTATGGTGTTCTAATCCTAATACGATGGTTTTGGTTTTAGTTTACTACACTAAAACTTGTAACACTAAGAAAACTAACTTCATTGAGCTAACTTACCTCGATTGAATAGTTGGGGTTGATGTTTTCTTCGGAAGTTTCTAGAGCCTTTGCAAAAGCTCTTCTTTTCAGTTCTGAGAGAGGCTAGAATAGTAATTGTAAAATAAATAAACCGTACATTTTATTACATACCACTCCTACTGTTTGTGTATAGTAAAACAAAAACAAGTATTTTTAATATTTTTCTATGATCATACTAGTTTATATTATTTCAGCTAATTTCCCCTATAGGGAAGAAGCTATTACCATAGTCGGCATAGTAAGACCTAGGCCCGGGACCTTAACTTTTTGTTTTGAGGTACCCAGACCCCAAAAACACCATTCGTTTGAAACTGTATATATATATATATATATATATATATATATCTATATATATATATATATATATATATATATCCATATAGAGATATATAGATATATATCTGCTGTTTTATATATATATATATATCTATATATGTGTCCGTGAGCACGATAACTCTCGTAAAAATTATCCCATTTTGTTGAAATTTGGTATAAACGTGTAAAGCAACATTTATGACTTAAAGTTCGAAAACCAGCCAGATCGCTTTATCCGAAGGGGTATTTTTGGGGGGTTTTGTACACCAAAAATGGGTTTTTTGAACTTTTTACATATAATTTTGGAAATAGTCAAATTTTAGTTTTTACCATTGTATTCAGCTTAAAAAAACACACAATTTGGTATTTTGATCATTCTTCTACGTCAATTGGTTACCGAGATATTGAAAGTGCACACAATACGTTGTCCAATGTTATTCTTATGGAGGAAAAGAAAATTTTTATATCTCGCTTATTTATGAACGTACACTTGATGAAACTTGGTACACGGCTTCATCTAGTTGTGGTGCATTGTTATTTGCTCAAAAACAATTTTTTATCAAATGCTCTTGTAGCAGCAAACCTGCGTACTCAGCCCCATATTATTCTTATAGATAATAATTAAATGCTATATCTCCCTTAATTATGAATATTAATGAATAAAAACTGGTATACGACTTCACCTAGTTGAGTTTTATTGATATTAGCATAAAAATCAATTTTTTGTGTTCCTTGATGCAGCAAACCTGCGTACTGAGCCCCAATGTTATTCTTATGGGGAATAATTAAAATTGTATATATTGATTATTTGTGAATATATTTTTATGAAACTTGGTATGTGACTTTAAGTAGTATTAAGACATTTATATCTTCATTGTAAATTCGCTGAGTATGCAGGTTTGCTGCAACGGGGGTATTTTGTAATAAATTGTATATGTTTTTTTTTCAATCAATTAAACAAATTATTTGTTATAATACATTGGAAACAAAAATGCCAATTACATGATAAATATTGAACATTTATTTAAAAATAGACATTTGTATTGACAAAATTATTAATAATATTCAGAAAATTCGGCTGAAGCATTTTCCCCCAAGAAAATTCAAAATTCAGGCTATGATTCAGAACTAAAAGAAACACCTAAAAATATTTAGCAGGTCATTTCATCATTATGATTTGGTATGAGGAGTTTTTTTCCTCAATCTTACAATAAATACACATTTTAATTTAAATTGTTAAATAAAAATCATCAAACTACAATCATTTCAAAATTTTTAATGGGCTAGACCGGTGGTTCCTAATATTATTTGGCTGGGGAAAATATACCATCGCTTGTGAAAATATATTTGCAGCTATCTGTAATATAAAGAATAAACCAAGCTCAGACCATAAGCTTATAATATAAAACAAATACAGTAGACTCTTAAAAAATTCAGACTAATATGGAGAACGACAGGTCCAGATTTTGAAAAATACGGACTTCCTGGAGGTGGGCATGAGTTGTACAAGTCACAATCAAGGTAAAGAGACCTCTGCGCTAACAAAGCGGGCGGCGCAATGAATCGAGACTCTCCTACCCCTCCTCCCCCTGCGCGACAACTTCCACAGCCTCATAACTCATAAAAAATATCAATTTTACAGAATTTTACTCTACTGTAACACTTTTCAATGTATTTATGACAATGAAAAGATGAATAAAAAGATTTTGAATTGAATTGAACTGAATTGAAGCAGAGAGCGCATGACGATGCAAACTACATGACATTTGTGAAATGCAGGCTAATCACATGAAAATTAAGGTGCTAAAACATGAGGTTGTTTTTTTAGTTTTTATTTGCAACAACAAATTTATAAAAAAATTCTAAATCATTGGCCCAGACTACCTTTAAGTCCAGACTATCAGGATTTCTGAGGCTCTCGAAATTAATAGTTTATGTTAAAAACTGAGTATATTTTACAAATGCTAAACAACTTTATATACAAAAATACATAAGTAATATATTGACAAATATATTTTTAAATACTTTGTTTTATTGTCAACATCTAAAAAGAATATTTTTTTTACAGAGACATTTCAAAGATATACTTTAACAGATACTAAAAATATACCATGCGTCATATAACAATAGTAAAGACATGAGGCTAAAATTTAAATTATTATTAGCTAAGTTGGATCACTGTTGACAAAAGGTCTCTGGGGTTTAACCTGAAGAAAACTTGATCTCTAACACCAACAGGGTGGAAAATTCAGAATCACTACAATAGGATTTTGTGTTTCAAAGACTTTTAAGCTCATATAATAGCACCACTCAAAATTTTGATTTTGATGAGATGCCTAGCTATAAATTGGTTTCTATCGTCTTTATGGGCCATAAAAAACAGTCGGATAAACTTGCAAGGAGTTTGATGTTTGGCCATCATCTTTTGTTCAATGTTCACACGATGACTGATATAGGTCACATTTTTGGTAAGTTGACTTAAACTTTTGAGTAAACTTTGATTGTAAAATTGCTTTGAAATCCACTGGATCTAATATAATTTTGCAAATGACACGGCACACCACGGCTTATCGAGAGTTTCAGCAGGAATTCTCACCAACATATTATTTAAATTATGTATCTTGACATCTTGCTTAGATTTCTCAAGGTTATACTTGATACTTGGTCAATAAAAGCAAAATTCAAGCCAATTAAAAAAAACAGTATTTTTATAAAAAAGAGCTAACTAATAAAATTGAATCAAATGTTTCATACACAACCAACTGATTAATTTTTCCGACTTAACATTTTAAATTTGAAAAATTGTGTCCTGCTTTAATTTATTTCTTACTTCTCATCCTATACTATTATATGAGCAATGTTTGCTTGATCGGTTGGTTGGTTGCATAATTATCTCGAAAACGGCTCCGAGGATTTCCTTCAAATTTTGGAAATAATTAAGTTCTGGTATAAAAATATGTTCTAGACAGGTCTCATACCCAGTAAAAATCAAATAAT
Source organism: Allygus modestus (assembly GCA_963675035.1). Taxonomy (NCBI): domain Eukaryota; kingdom Metazoa; phylum Arthropoda; class Insecta; order Hemiptera; family Cicadellidae; genus Allygus; species Allygus modestus. The sequence continues at coordinate 60,298,244 of OY776115.1, read as the reverse complement.
GTTAAAAAACAAAATTGAATAGTTAAAAAATTGACATTGGGCTTATGGAGTTAAAAATCAAAACAAAAGAATTGTATCAGCTGTTCATAATCAACCAGGGAACTGTCAAAGTAATACTCATGTTGTTTATGATTATTAACAAGTGGTTTCCTAAGGGCAGTGACTAAAGCTGTTGAGTGAAGATTGCATTTATAGATTGGTCATATCCGAAATAGTTCAAAGGGGCATTGAGCTACAAATAACAACTGGAGTGACCTTAAAAATGCAGAAAAGGGGCAAATGAGCTACACAAATATGATAATCAGTTGGGGTAAGTGGTGAAATATTACTCCCAGTCATCTAAACAATCTGACTGGCCTTCCCCCGAGCAAAGCTCGGCCCCCCAGGCACTGTATACCTTATTCTCCTTAAGTTATAGTTTTAGCTAATAGTTACAATTTAGTTTAACTTCTTGCCTGGCCAATATAAATACATATTACATTTATCTGACATCTATCTTGGTCAATAAAATCACTTGGATATATATGGAAGTCTCTTTGTCAAACCACATTAAAATTTAGTAGTTTTTGGAATTTAGACCCAATTCAAAAATTTATCTTTTTGTGAAACTAAAAATTGTAGGGAATTAATACATGGAATCCACAATAAGTTATCAAATTATAATTTGTTTATTATTTCCAAGTAATTACTTTTAATCATTTAGGACACTTTGATTATGTTGGTTTAAAACCTTGATAGTAAAAGGCCTTAATTTTAAATTAAGGCCTTAGATTTAAAATTAATGAAATTTGAACTGGTATTTTTAAATTTGCAATTCTAAATTAAAATTTACATTGAATAACTAGGCTCTTTTCACAATGTAACAATATTTGTTTCACCTATGTATTTAGGATATCAAAAACCAACACAATTCCATATAATGATTAAGTTATGGAATACACACCAAAACAACAAACAAAGTGTGTTTGGTTTTTAGTGGCATACTCCAAATATTAATAACTGATAACAGTTGTTTATATCACTTACAGTGCTCTGTCTGCGTGGATTCCTTGGAGAATTCGGTGGTGATTTGGGCTTGCTGGGGAAGTCCTCGATGAATCTTTTCCATCGCTTTTTAGTTTCAGCAGATGGAGTGGCTATGGCCTGTAGAAAAATACCGTTAACAACTATTTGTCCAAAATTAAAATTAAACAGATTTTAGTGGTGTCAAATATAAATGACTTGTCAGAGGTTTATAGTTAGGTCAGTTTGATTTTAGGTGCCTAGTATTAAGATACAAATGGTTTAAATAATGTCAATTTGTCCAGGGTGGCCACTGAAACAGTTTTAAAATTCCTGGCTTTCCCTAGTCTCAAAACAGCTAAAATTATGGTCTACTATTACTACAAACAACCCTTAATCACCCAAAATAAGTTTTAAGATTTTATGAAAAATGACAATGTTGTATTTATTAGGTGGATGTAACCCTAGACACTTGGCCAATGTGCTCCCTCAAAGAATTTGGGTCTCGCGGCGCCTATATCCCTCTCTCTACTGGTGTGTAAAGCTGTCAAATTCCAAACATGTTTAAATGTAATGATTGCAATTGGAATAATTACAAATTTAATCTCATTTTATAGTGCCGACAAGACCTCGACGGTTTCTGATGTAATTTGCCTAAACACTTGAAAAAGAAGGAATTATTTCAACAGATGTAATAACTCAGCTGACATAAAAACATATTAGGAATGTAATATCAACCCATGTGTGTACTTAATTTTTCCTAAGCATTGCAGGGCTAGGAAAATCAAATCCATTTTTGGCCTAACAGCAGACAAAAGACTCTAGTAAATTGCACCTCCCACTCTCATCTATAGTGACGCGACGACAATAAATAAGTAGCAGACATGGTGAAATGGCTCAGTGGTTAATTAAGACATGAGTTTCTTACGATGAAGAATCTCAGTTCAAGCTTGCACATTATTGTTATCTTTTTGAGGATAAAAAATTGTTAGTTAATTATAATTTTTAAATTGTTTTATCCAAATTTGTCACATGTTAGTTTTTTACTTTGGGTTTTATTTATTAATTTAAATTTAAATTTGATTAAACAACAATATCAATTTACATGGTAGATATGGTCTTGTAAGCGACTTTAAAGGCCCCGAATTATCAGCCGATAGCCTAGCTATAGTTTCCACTCTAAAAAAGAGCAAGGCTTACATTGTCTTGGGAATTTACTTTTTAAAACTTTGTATAACATCATAAAAATGTCAAATCAAAAGCAAATATTGAGGGCTTTTCGTTTGGGTGTCACCCAAAATACTTGTGAACGTTCCGTTAAGATGGAGTGAGGGTGCGATTTCCTCTCTGGAAAGTTTGAAAAGTCTTGTACAGCAGGCTTGACAACTTCATCAAACTTAATGTACACTATGTTCACTAGCAAAAAACCTGTTAAATATTGCTATTTCACGATCAGTCTTTTTTTTAAGGGAATTGCCCAAACACTGGTGAGAAATGGTTTTGTAATTTTAATTTCTCAAATATGCATGTATGCAGTTTTATCCGAATAGTGGTGCTGTCAGTAGAGAAAACGACAAACCAACAAGAGGAAAGATGGTTTTATCGAAATATTGCACAGTACCCAGTAGCCACAGTCACTAGGACTCGTCGAAGTAGGTAAATGGGTTAAAAAGGAACTAATAACAAATTCAACAATCAAAACTCACCTGTCCATACGGAGTGTCTGGTGTAGACATGTGGAAAGGACTCTGATCATCAGGTGTCATAACGGAGCTCTTCCGCTTGAGAGAATTGACGACTGGATGGAGGATGGCAGGGGAGTCGGAGGGGGTAGAGGGTGGCCCACAAGCAGTCCCCGCATGAGGGTTGTTGGGAGTTTTAAAAGTGACATTGGAGTCCGGTCTAGAGGAAGTTGAGGGCTTGGGAGTTTCAAATCCTGAATCTGGGGTCTTGATGGCTTGTTTTGGTACTGAAGTATTGGCTGATGAATCTGTAGAACAAATACATTTTCAAATTACTTTCAACATTGACAATCTGGTGGCTTCATAATTTTACAAAGGATAAAATATATGTTTTACAGTTTCTTTTCAACTCTCTTTATTCCTAATTTTCCTCAGTCAATTACAATGGCAAATCTACTGCCACAAATTTGAGTTCAGTAGACTTTTTAAATGATAAATTAAATGTTACCAATTTCCCTGCAGAAGATCAATAATACAAACTGAAAAACCACCATTGCTGCCAGTAAAATATACCTGTATCACTCGTCACTGGCCCAAAACCACATTCTTAAGGACATGACATCAATCGCATTGCATATTTAAGACCGAAACTCGAAACTGAGGATCAGAAAGTGTAGTTATTTCTGTTGAGAACAGTGACTGCTTGATGTAGTGATAACCATCATTATTTCTCAAGCAAGGTTGCTAACAAAGTTGAATTTCAAAATACATGCATAATTCTGGGATTTCTAAGTACAAAATTTCAAAATTCCAGGTAAACTCATAAGGAATTGTGTATGATTGGTATATATGTGTATAATTGTGTATACATACTAAAATAGGTGCTTTTATTATACACCTATAAAAACTTAAGATTTAAATGAAAATGCAACAAGAAAATGTAAATTTGGATTGAGTTTTAAATTTTTTTTAAGCCTTATAACATAATTGTATAACATGTTCTTCACCAAATGAGTATGTCTGGACCAATTAGATTAACTGACAAGACTTTTTTATGCTGATGCAAGTTAAAGATGATTTTGAGTTGAATTGTGGCCACTTGGAAGATTTTAGAGACAGGTGTAAAATTGATACCAAATATGATTGATTTAATATTTAAATTGATATTATAAAGGCCTTGTACCATCTTTTTGTATATTTACCGTCTTGTATGTAAGTACAGTATAAGTGTAAATATATTGTGTAGTGTTGTGAGACATAGTTTTATTTCATCCCGTTAATAAAACTATATTTACAAATTTAAAGTAATAAGAAAGTAGTATATACAAATCAGTTTTATTTTGGTTTTTGTCTGTCAACGAAAAGATGATATTTTCTAATGTTCTTCACACTTTGACTGCACAGTGGGGCGTGTTCCCGCCACGCGGCAACTGTTGCGATAGGCGCGGTCACATTTTCAATTCCTGGCTAACGAATGACAAAAATACTGTACAGTGCTGTACTTCGTTACAACACAACTGGACATAGTTCTACAAAGCGCCAACAGGTGGCAGCACAATCCAGATAGCAGTAGTCAGCCAGGGGACAGTAGTCAACCATAAAGAGGGACTAAGTGTGACAAAAATAATTGGGGGGGAAGTCCTGTGACGGCCGGGATATTGGGGGAAATTTACTACCAACCTACACCAAAATAAAGCTTGCATTCTGACCAATACATGCACAAAATATCGTCATCCTTCGGACGAGCCTGAGCTTACACTGAGTCTTTGTTGCTAAGGGGAATTGGTGGGAAGCCGACGTCCCACACGAAGTCAACGTGCAAAGTGTTTATAGGGAATGGCCCATACGGCTACTAGGCTATTGAATGAGGAGTTGTTGGACCACACTGAATGTATCTAAAACCAACGGAAGACCGCAATCTCATAAAATAAAAACTCTAAAAATGAAGCTCTAAGCTCAAAAAACTGAAAAGAATAAAAGCGCAATTAAAAAAAAATTATTTCAACAGTAAATTATAGTATTACCTCCTTCTTCAGTGACAATATAACTAGTTTCCGGGGCTCTAGAGTTTGAGCGAGCGCAAGCAAGGAGCCACTCCTTGGTGACGATTGTCAAGCCCCATCTAGCGGCAGCACTGTACTTCTTCCCTTCTGGCTTTGGACACACAAGGTGAGTAGAAGGCAGGAGCTCTGAAAGTAAAATATTATGCTTGAGATACAGTCATGCAAGGAGTGAAAAATTAATACTACTGGGTATGAGACTAAAAGGGTGTCACAAATCCTTCTCTCAATGTTTAACCATTGACTTTGTATAGTCAATGGTTTAACTGAAACTACTCGTACAAAATATGCATGATACCTGATAAAAACTAGTACTTGGGATCCTTTTAGTTTAAATGTTATAATTTGTTTCAAATTAATTTTAAGGTGATCTGTGTTGAAATGATTTATGTAAGGCAGGGGCAAAATAGGTAGCAGTTGATTGCCTCTGAGCACCTGTGATAAGTTGTTAGGTGAATTTCATTGGTCACCAAAATAAGGTGACGAAAAACAAGGTTGATGAAGGTGGTAGTTTCATTTGGTTTAAGATTCCCCCTTGAACCTAACCAATGAAACCAACTTATGCTAATGAAAAGATAATAGGTTTAAACAAATTGTATATACCTACTATCCTACTCTAAACACTTTAAATAGTTGTTTAAAGTTGTTTAATTATCTACTTATTACGAAGTGTGTAGAATATATTTATAGGGTGATCGCATTGGGTCGGCACGGCATTTGGCCGGCTCCTTAATGAGGATAACATTGCTAGCCAATGAAATCACATACAATGCTTACATGTGAATCGTCATTGGCTACTGTAAAGTTCATTGATATTTTAACCAAACTGGCATGGTGCAAAAACACAGCTGACAGTACGACTGCCAACTGCGCAGATTAAACGAAAAATAAAAAGACTACACGTCTGAAATAAACTAAATTAGTGATAGTAAAAGTTGAGAACGGGTTTAAGTTGCAACTGCATTCACAGTAAATTAATTATTTTGAAAACGTAATTTTAACATTTGCAGTATCAAACAAATAAGACATACTTTCGATTTACGTTGTATAAAAGGCCTGATAAAACTAAGTATACTGCGGTTAATATTTACATTCCTTAGGCCTTTTCTGCTCTCTATAACAATATCTACTAAATAATATTCAATTTAGGTGAATATACTAATCTAGTTCGTATGAAACAACTTTATTAACATTGACAGATAACCTACACAATAAACCCAAATAATCCGAAGATGGATTCTGCGATATTTCAGTTTGCCATTTTAACTATATTGGTAGACGTGATGCTCAGCGCTGCCACCATATGAATGACATTGATCGCAAGGTGCCTGAAGCAAGCCCGCTCTGATTGGTCGAACCGTTTTGGTGCCGGCTGGAGACTAGTGCCGACCGAACGCCATACTGACCGGATGGCGCACCCCCACCCCAATTTTTGTGTTTCCTGTTGCAGCAAACCTGTTTACTCAGCCCCCATGTTATTCTGGGGTGATCACTTTGGGTTGGCATGGCGTTCGGCTGGCTCCTTAATGAGTAAAACATTGTCAGCCAATAAAATCACACACAATGCTACACGTGAATCATCATTGGCTACTAAAAAGTTCATTGATATTTCAACCAAACTGTCAGGGTGCATCAGTTTTATTTTGCTTTCTGGTTTATGAATATTACAATTATTTTAATACAATTTTACTAGACACCTTCCCATTATAATACTATGAAGGCAGAATTACACAACTCGTTAGTAAACAAATAAGACATACTTTCAATTTGCGTTGTTTAAAAGGCCTGATAAAATGTAGTGTACTATGGTTAAGATTTATATTTCTGACCTACTCTGCTCACGATAACAATATTTATTAAATAACATTCAATTTAGGTGAATATCTAATATTATTTGTAAGTAACAACTTAATTAACATTGACAGATAACCTACACTATAAACCCAAATAATCAGAAGATTACTTTTGCGATGTTTCAGTTTGCCGTTTTAACTATATTGGTAGACCTGATACTCAGCACTGTCACCATATGAATGAAGACGCCTTGATCGCAAGGTGCCTGTAGCAAGCCCACTCTGATTGGTCAAACCGTTTTGGCTCTGGCTGGAGACTACTGCCGGCCGAATGCCATACCGGTCGGATGGCGCGCTCCCATATTTATCATGAGCTTCATTCTATATCAAATAAGTGTAAATGTTTATCTCAATGAAATGATGCCTCATAATATTCACTTGGCTATGCATCTTACATTATCTGGCCTGGCCATCCATTACTTCAGTCCATTCATAGTTTGTAGCAAATATTAAACCCGTTACTAACCAACATCGTCCTTCTTCTTTGCCACTTTGACCAGGATGTCCTGGTACACTGCACCGAGGGCCTCGACCAGGTGTATCAGGAAAGTCTTCTCGCGGCCAGTGTAGCTGCTGAACGTGAGGCAACAGTTGGCCAGCGGTCGCTTGTCAGGGTCGACAGAGAACGGCTGGTGATAGTACTGCGTCTCCACCACCGCCTTGCTGTCCACACAGTCGTCCTGTACAAACACAAAAAGTATAATTTGTCCAAAACCTCAAAAATATACTCCCTTCACTCAAATTTGCATTATAGTCTATTTATTTAATTTGATTTAAAACCAAAGAATACGAGGGGATTAAACAAGTATACTCGAAAGTAAACCAACTAATATTAAGAACAACATATTTTCATTAACTGAAATCTTTAAAGGGAAGTTTCATATGAGATTAAAGGATGAAATGGAACGTTTTGACAAACTCTACGGGATATTCATGTTCGCTGAGTGGATTCACTGCATCAATCTCCAGTGGCCGAGTACTGGCCTACAACCTAATACTGGTTCAATTCTCTTAAAAATTCATGTGACTTTTGAAACTCTGCCACCATCCTGTCGGAATGAATCCCTTGGTCCCTGAAGAGGGCGCAAAGTTTTCCCACTTCACACATTTTCCCGCCAAAGCCACTCACCAACCACAGGAACGTGACCACCTCCAACGCGGTCACGTTGGGCACCAGCGTGTCCAGCGGCACCACGGCGTAGTCAGCCACACCAGTGAAGTTGGCCGCCACGACGGAGCCGCCGGCTGAGTCTATCACACACTCCAGGTTCTCCGTCACCTCACTGTTGTAACCGACGATCAGGAACTTCTTCCCTACAACAGTAAATATTGTGTTCACATTTACCATTTCTTTTAAAAATAAAAATTACAAAATAATTTGGTGAGTAGTTGACTAGTGGTCAAGGCAACGGGCTCCAGAACCGTGCCAGCGGCCATGTCATGGGTTCGAATCCCAGTCCTGGCATGTAAATTTTATCAGTACTGTTCAACTCGTAACGGCTCACCCCTTTGGTTTCCTGGATATGTTCCATGCACAGATCTACAGTCTATGCAATGGGCAAAGTTAGGCAAAAAGAGGCTACCAAACTTTTTTTTAAATTCATCACACACAATTTCATTTAAAAAGACCAAACCCAAAGAAGCTGAATTTATAAACTCACCAAATCAGACCAATACATTTTAATTTATAAATAACATTGTAAGTACATTAAATGGCATCAGACAAAATGTTAAATTGGTCAAAAGCATAGCTGACTAGAAAAATTGTTTTTAGCTATATTTTGAAAAATTTGTATCTGCCTACTTAATACCCTTCCGGTTCATTGAAAATCACAGAAAATAAGTGTAAAATAGGAAGGTGTCACTTTGGGAGAGGGGAAGGGCAGGAGAGAGTGACCACAGCATTACACATTAGTGTTTGTATCAAGTTACAATGCTGAGCAAAACATAAAATATTACCAAAATTGAACAACTGATGATAACAGTCTAACAGCTGACTTCCCTTCCTTTGCTCTTAACACATTCAGTGCGGTATAGATGATGTAAGGTTGACCCAGGAGCTGAAAATTTGTATTCACTAAAAACATTGTTTGTACATGTAGAAACAATGTTTGAGAGTTAAAAATATGTTTTTGATAGTTCTTACATATAATTATTGATGATAAAATTTTGGAGTTCATGAACTCCACCCGCAGTTTTGGATTGCCACAATGGTAGTAGGTGCCTGCCGCGACACAACATGTACTACAATCCCACGCGACTGAAACGCACTACTCACCAGAATGCACTATTATTTCTTCTAGAAAAGTAAACAAACAAAAATCCGAGTGCTGATAAGAGCCGGAGTGTTGATAAACAACTTGAAATCGAACGCAGGGGAAGCGCCCCCCCCCCCCGCACCATTGTGGGGGGGACCGGAAACTGACCATAGTGCGAGTATTGCAAGGGAATAGAGAAACTCGAGACGAAGTTTCATTCATCCAGCTGCAGTGGCTGAGACAACATTATTCCTTTGAAAACCACATTAGGTTTTAGAACTCATGAACTCCACACAATCAACTGGCAAGACCAGCTTGGAGTTCATGTACTCTACCCGCACTGAATGTGTTAAGTGGTTTGTCCTTTATATAGCCATGTGATACAAAACCCTAAGAATACTTTATTTACTTATATATTTATAATCGTTCAGCAATTTCCAGCCACACTTAAAAAATTAGGGTGGGAAAAATTCAAGATTAAAATATTTAAATTTATTCAATTCTATTTTCTAGTGAAAGTAATAAATTTAAAACGTTTTTAAATCACAGCATTTTTAAATAGGAAATCTGAGGTAAACAACCTATCACATAGCATATTCATATGTTCATTATGATTCCAACATGAATCGTATCAAAATTCAGAAAACATTCCAAATTCCTCAGGATTTTGGCCTTTTAAATCTCAATGTTTGTTTATAATAAATTTGATTTTATTCCATCAGATGATTATTTTAACAGATTTATTAGCTGTAAACTTTCTCTGGTTCACGTTCACTATAGAATGCAAAACTCATATGTTAAATGTTAACTCATGGAAAATGTAGGAAAGTTAAAAGGGATTTTCCGGAGTAACTGGGCCCATTAAGCTTTAAAAACTTATACCTTGTAAGTAATAAAATAGTTTACAGTCTTAAAAATCTACAGTTTGGTACCAAGATATCATTATATTTCCAGACCTACTAAGATGCCAATATTTAAGCATTCCTTAACTATGCTCAAAACATTTTCCTTAAATGTAGCTATATTATACAATGTTTTTACCTAGTACCTACAGGTTGAGACAGGGGAATTGAAATAAGTTTATTGGATACTAGCTGCTATGCCCGTGCTTCGCAATGGGGTGAAAATTCGGAGTAGAAAATTGTAAACAAAACAATGACAGTCTGTAGTTAGATATAATCCTTATAACAGTTGTTTATTTAAATTAATTGAATTAAGAAAAAACACACGAGACATAAAATAAAACTCTCCTCCAAATAAATAACATGGGGACTTGGAAGTCCCGTGAGGCAGAGCCCTGAGAACTTTCCTAAATGGAAATAGGCCTATGACACTCCTGGGTACATAGACTATGTTTGTGCAAAACTTCAGCAGAATTGGTCCAGTGGTTTTCGCGTGATGGAACAATAGATACCCCCGTCGCAGCAAACCTGCATACTCAGCGAATTTCCAATGAATATATAACATATCACATTAAAACACTTAACAGGATTCATAAGAAATGTATTCACAAACAAGCGATATTTAAAATATTAATTATTCTCCGTAAGAATAACATTGGGGATGAGTACGCAGGTTTGCTGCAATAAAGCACAAAAAATAATGGGTTTTTATGCAAATATCAATAGAACTCATCTTAGTGAAGCCACATACCAAGTTTCATCCATATACATTCATAAATAAGCGATATATAACATTTTAAGTATTTTCCATAAGAATAACATGGGGACCAAGTACCTAGGTTTGCTGCTACAGGAACCATAGGCGAAAATTTTTTTGTTTTGCAAACAACAATAAACCACAACCAGATCAAGCCATATACCACATTTTGACAGTTTATGTTCATAAATAAGCGAGATATACAATTTTTCTTTTTCTCCATAAGAATAACATTAGACAACGTACTGTGTTTAGCACTTTCAATACCTCGGTAACCAATTGACGTAGAGCAATGATCAAAATACCAAATTGTTTGTTTTTTTAAGCTGAATTCAATGGTATAAATTAAAATTTGATTTAAATTAAAATTACATGTGAAAACCCCAAAAAACACATTTTTGGGGTACAAAACCCCCCAAAAACCCCCCTTCGGATGGTGTGATTCATCTGGTTTACCAAATACAGATATTTATAAATATGTTTACATCAATGCTGCTGATATAATGACAGTTGATTCACAATAAAACTGCCAACTTACCAAGGAATAGATCAGGCACAATAGAATCCTGACTTGCAGCAGTAGAATTCATGGATTGATTATGCTGAATGACAGGGGATGGTGGCTGCTGCTTAGCAGGACTTTTGATATCTAAACAATTGACATCGATATCTAAACAATTGACATCAGTAAAAACTATATCATTTTTTAACATTGAAACTTTCTAGCGACATATTTAACTTCAAGCTGGGAAATCCAGTAAAAATAATTATGAACAAATTAAAATAAGTTACATTGAAACAATCATTGAAGTAATTTTTTCTTACCTTCATATGTGCAAGGCCATCCAAAAACTGTTTTTTAAATCACTCGCACCACCATGCTTCCTCCTTTCAGTCATTAACCAAAATCACCTTTTATAAATAAATTGTAAAAAATTATCGAAAAAAATTGTATTGCAAATGTTTTTTTATTAAAACAAACATTTTAAACTTAAATGGCACATGGTTTGCCCATATATGAACAAAATTACATTGAGTGCAACACTTTGAGGAGATTGGCCCAAATATGTTTCTTATCTAAAAAAATAACTCTCTCCTATCCTTTATGTAAACACATGTAAAAACATGTTGAAGCAGAAAATTTATGAGTGGTTCCATTACAAATCAAATACACACTCAGGTTTCAATTAAATGTATGAAAAAATTAATATTTTGGTTGAAATGAGGAAAAATACTACTAGCAGATTAAATACTAGAAATAATTGAGAGTTTCTATTTACAATAATTATTTATATACTGCAATGGTTTATTGAATTCTGATGTCTTTGTCAAACAAATGTAACTCTGATCTGATGTATTAATAGACTGTACGCGGGAGAAATTCTTCTTGCAGCTACTCTCGCTGGAGTAATGAAGTGATGCTCATTGGGGACACAAACCAAATTCCATACATTAACAGAACAGAAACACTAGAAGTAAGATTCCACAAGATCTCTGAAATAGCAACAACCACCAAAACACTAAACACAACTTTCAGATGTACAAAGAGCACCACAGCCCTACTCTCAAATCTGTACCCTCAAGGTATGGCCACAACAAACCATACCTCAGGTGAAATGAGTCTTCAATTCAACCCTTCGAGGGACTAGAAAATCTTAGTCGCACCCTCCAAAGAAACAAATATACAAATGCCTTGTCTTTAAACAATCTGAAAAACGACACCTTGCTAGACTGGGCTCCAATACATCTACTGTTCATGAATTTCAAGGCAGACAAGCTGAAAAAGTAGCCCTAATTCGCACCTCAGGTCAACCAGAGGAAATCTACAATTCACAGCCCCACTGCATTGTCACAATATCAAGACACACAAAATCTTTTCTCTGCATACCCCCATGCAGAAATGACAAAATAGGCAAATGGATACATCAAGCAAACACAGTAAGCCCCCAAGAACTCTCAAACTTCCTTACAAACACCCCCGGAAGTGACTCAGCATCAAAAAAGCAAAAGCATAAACAGAAATATTCTGCTAAACCAACAATCCAGACAACGAAAGATTGAGCATTGATTTTTAGCCAAAAGCCAGTCCTCAAAAGAAAGGCACAACTCAAAAAACACACAACGCGAACACTCTGGAACTCAGCCCTGAAAAAAATCAAACATCTAGGGGAGCCTAGTAGAAGAAACCAGATTAAACTCGCACATCAGAACATAAACTGGCTCTCTAGCAAAGTAGATAGACTGGCCCACTTTCTAGGCAAGGAAAAACCAGACTTCATAATAATAACAACTGAAGATGGCATTCCACAAGAAAACTTAGAAAAAACCTGTCTTGAAGGCTACTAACTAGTAGGTTTCTCGAGAAATGCCCACATCAGAGGAGGAGTAGCAGGACATGCAAAAAAAGGTCTGGAGAAACTAATAAAACTCATTGGTATAAGTGGAGATGAAACAGAACTAAACGGCCCACTTTGAAATTAAAACAAAGAAACAAACCCTCCAAGTACTAGGAGTTTACAGACCAAATGGATCACTCAATTGATGTCTTAACAGAACAACTGGATAGGGTTTTGCAAATGAATAAACAAGCTATCCTTATGAGTGACATAAATGTGAACAACATGGTAGAAGGTAGTAACAACACTAAGCTTGAGGAGCTCCTCACAGCATACGGCACGGAAAGGATGGCCCTGCCACCTACACGAGTCACAAGAGTCATCAACATCGATAGACTGGATACGCAGTAAAATAGATCTTAAACTTATACAGACCTCTGTCATCACGTCAGGACTTTCTGATCATTTCAGCACGGTTTGCCACACTTAACTTACAAAAAATCAGTTTAGAAACAACAAAGGAAAAAAGAGAATGTTCACTAAAAAAGAGATTAACCTTTTCAAAGAAAAACTATAAACACAAAACTGGGACAGTATACTGCTAACAGAAGATGTAAATAAGAATAATCTCCACAACACAATTCAATCAATTCTCAACGAAACCTGTCCTCTGAGAATTACAAGAGGCCAACAGCACAAAAAAAGGCACTACTGGGACGACGAATGTAGAAGACTGAAAAGTGCATTCATTAATGCCCCAGAAAGAGAACAGTCTACAGGACGAGCTGAGTATAAGCTGGAGACAGCAATCAAGAAGAAGGAATATGACCAGAAACTACAAATACTTAGGAAAGAATTAACCGCAGGACACATTGACCATGAAGGAAACAAGTCCAAAGCGCTGTGGCAGGTAATAAATAATGAAAGAAAAGCTACACAAAGCACTGAAACCCAGCTACAACTGCAAATAAATAGGAATCTAACAATCGACCCACATAAAATTGCAAATTGCTTTAATACTTTTTTGCCACAACAGCAGAAAGTATTCTTCAAATAAACAACAATAATACAAACCTCACCCTCCCAGACTTGCCTTCAACTACAAACAAATAACAACACATAAAGAAGTGCTGAAAGCCATAGACTCCTTAAAAAAAGTCATCTGAGATCGATGAAATTTCTGCAAAACTAACAAAAGCCTGTATGGAAGAACTAACAGGCTTACTCACAGATATAATCAACAAATCCCTAAAACAAGGAATTTTCCCAGACCAATTAAAAATTGCAAAAGTATACCCGAAGTACAAAAATGGACCTAGAGGGAAAACCGGTAACAGGCCAATTTCATCAATCCCAACTTTCTCAAAAATAATTGAAAAAACCATCCTTGGAAAGCTCCTGACCACCCACCTCGAACAGAACAACCTGCTTACTAGTCAGCAGCATGGGTTCCTTAAAAGCAGATCAACAGCTACAGCACTAATCCAACTCACAGAACATATAATAGACCAACTTGAAGAAGGCTGCTTGGTAACCAGATTATTCTTGGATTTCAGTAAAGCTTTTGACTGTCTCAACCATGATCAGCTACTCCAAAAACTAAGAACTCTAGGCATAAGAGAAAAGGAACCAGAATGGTTTTGAAGCTGCCTAAAAAACAGAAAGCAACTTGTGGAGATCACCGCCACCAGAAACAACATGATCCAGAAAACTCACGCTGAAACCACTGCTGTGCACAGGGGCGTACCACAAGGGTCAGTACTAGGATCAGTTCTGTTCCTACTCCTCACCAATGACATGCCAGATCAACTGCAAGGCTCCTGCCATACTACAGTTATGTATGCAGATGACACAGTCCTCACCATATCAGACAAAACAACAGAAACACTGGAAAGAAAGACAAATGCATGTTTCAATCTAACTAAACAATAATGCTCAAATAATGATCTAGTTCTAAATGAGAAAAAAACTGTACAGATTGACTTTTCCGCCAAAAACAAGCACACACAAAGAGTTCCACTCCCAAATTTGAAAATAAAATAAAAAACAAAACACCTAGGTATCACAATTGATTCAAAATTGTTGTGGAAACCACACGTAGACCAGCTGTTCAAGAAGCTCTCCTCTGGAACTTGTGTTATTCACAGAATAAAACAAGTAAGTGGCCTGGACACGGCCAAAGTTGCTTACTTCTCACTCTTTGAATCCCATCTGAGATACAGCATACTGTCATGGGGAGGGACAACCAACACCAATCTGGAACGGGCTCTAATACAACGAAAAATAGCAATTAGATACCTAGCAGGACTACACTACCAAGAGAGCTGCAGAGGATCCTTCAAGCAGCTTAAAATCCTAACAGTAGTCTCACTGTATATCCGTGAAACAATCCTACATGCAGTTGTTAACTAGGTTAACTACTTACAACTGAGGTACAAAACCAATGAATGCTTGAGAGCTACTAACTCAACCTCGCTCAGCTAGTGAAAGGGTGCGGAATCAAAGTTGGGAAATTCAGTAAACAAACTTCTATTGAACAAAATTAAAATTAACAAAATGAACCCTTTAACAAACAGAATCTCTAGAGACTTAATATGAGCACTAACCAGCAACGAAATATAAAGAGTTAAATGAATCACATGATTTAATGAATTAAAGATTCCCCGTTTCCAGACTCATTGGAGTAAGGTTTCATTGTTTAATCAAATATGAAATTCACATAATGAATGGATAAGTTACATAAGGTGTTATTCCCAAAAGAGGAATTGCAGAAGGCATAAATTGAATTTAAGATTTTGATAAATACTAATAATACCAAATTAATTTATAGCAAGTATGGATGATAAGTGATAAAAGAGCAGGCTTACTTTGGATAATAATTACAAATTGAAAATCAAATAATCTTACTTTAAATTTTATGTAGGTGTATATCCAATGTAAATAGTGGCACAAACGTTTCACTGAATTCGGAAAATTTTGCCACAGGCCATATTCACAAACACTGATATATTTCACTTTTTTACACTTGACAAGGATCGGACTTCCTCCCTCGGGACGATTTATTCCATGCCAATTCTAACTCTGGACTCCCCGTCGTTCCTCTCCCCCGAAAAGTTCCCTCTTCCTCTCTCCCACTATTTTTTCGATTGTTAACCAATCAAGTAGAAATTCGTCATGTGTAGGGGAGTTACCAATCTTTTTATTGGTCGAGATCGGCAACGTGAGTTCCTATCACGTGTCGCTGAGTAAATAGGTTTTGGTCAGTAACCTGCTAGGCGTCTGCAAAGAGTTTGCTGGTTCAGGGAGTCATATTACTTTTGGGTTCAATGTAACTGTGGAATGTTTTGGAGGATTCGTAACTGGAGGTTACACCCCCCCGGTTAAAACGGATAAACTGTGTTTGTGTTTTTATTGATTTTGTTATAGGCAATTATAAAGCTGAATCTCTGACAGATGTATATGAATGGGAGAAATGTCGTGGTGGAAGTTGAGGAGGTAATAGTAACTGTTGCTTAATTGTGAGAATATGAATCTTGTAGATGGCAATGATTAGTAATATTGTTACACAAAACAGCCAAGACACCAGGACATACACCAACACAACATAAGACATGCTATAAACTTTGCCCTGCCACCTCACCATATAATCCTTTTTGGAAAGAAGCCATAATAGAAAGGAGCGCAGTACTACAACCACCTACCCGAGCTGTTGAAAAACCAACCTTCTTAACAATTTAAGAACAAACTGACTACATGGCTCCAAGAACATCCCTACTACAATGAAACCGAATTCCTGAACAGTTTTATTGTATAACTTCCTTTGATTACCTAATAACTCTTTGATGCCTGTACTATTCTCCATGAATATGTAATAAAGAATAGTGTTTATTGTCTAGACTAAACTTACTTTCTTTGAGGAACTCTGAGAAAAGTTTTCTGTTAACAGCTGGTTCAGGAGGAGGAGGCATCATGGAGGTTTCACTCGGGACACTCTGCGGTTTCAACAGTTGCATACCCTAGAAAAAGTTTAATAAATAGTGAGGGGGGAAAACAATAATACTAATTGATGTAAAGTACAAAAAATCGATAGCAGGAAACTGATACTAACTTTCTCCCTTTTAACTAAAGAGTTTAAATGTAGATTCTCGATTCCACCGATTCTCAGACTTAGAATCAGTGTCAAAAATCAATCGCCTAAAGTAGATTCCGATTCTATCGATTACAGGCCGTCAGTGTACACCACCACCATAAAATTAGATAAATATTTGAGAAATAGACTGGAAGACCATCAACAATATTTGTAAATTTTAAAAATACAAAAAACTAAACTGGTTATTGTGTTTTATTTCCTGTTTAATCCTACATAGCTACTAGAAATTATGAATAAACACCCTGATGTACTGTAACTGAATGATTGGCAGTACTGTTTCAGTATGCATGTTAGATAAAGTGGCATGGCATAACACATGTTATTTTTGTTCAAAATGCATTAGTTCGGGTTTTCGCATTAATCCTGGACAAAACAGTTTAGTCAAAGATTGGTGCATATCAAATAAGTTTTTTTTTTCATTTTTTCAAAACCCAAGACTTGAATTTGAGCTTAGGTAGTAGGCGCAAAACAAACCATTTTAAGTTTTTAGGTATTTTTATAGATGCTAATTTGAAGTGGAATGTTCATATAGATTTTGTTGCAAAAAACTATACAAAGGTATAGTATGTTAAATAGATTGAAAAATTACTTACATTTTAACTCACTGAAATGTGCATATTTTGCTCAAATACATTATGCTCTTACTATGTAAAAGATTTGTTTATTGATGTTAAATTACCCTTTTAGACTTTGTAGTTTAAAAAATTATGTGACGATGCCATGCTTGTTAAACTTGTAATGGCAATAAAGTATTCTGATTCTGATTCCAACTAGAGGTGTGCGGATATCCGAAAAGCCGGTTCGGTTTCCGATACTCGGAAGGTTTTTCTGATATTCGATAAGGTCCAGTATAAATGTGACTTATTCGGATAGACTGTATATCTGGGGATAAAAAGGCAGAAACAAACCAATAAATACGTTTGGACCATTACTAAAGGCTTCTACTCTGACGACGTTGTTCAAGATAACGTGACCCTGTCGTGAAGGGTCGTAATGCCTGTCCCTTTGTTTTTCGGTTTCGGTACATATCAATGCATCAATACAATATTTGTGTGGATTCGCGATGTATCGTATCGCGATAAATGGCCGAATCATACATCATTATAGCAAACAAAGAATGAATACGGTATATAAAGAGAAATGTGCGATAGCGAACGTTTTTGATGTAAACACTCACAAATTTATACAACATTGCAACTCAGTGATTAACGGGATAGACGCAGACAACGAGACAACAGTGGATTAGTGGATTGCTGGCGAATAAGTCGATAGTCAACATCCAATTGTATAAACATCTCACGATTCAAGGAGCAAGCTCCCATGGAGTAAGTTGTTATTCCAAAGTTCCAAAAGTTCCATTATGCAAAGAGAAATGTTGGTGTATGAAATTTAAAATTGCTGCTACTGATATTTTTTCCATTCAATATCTTTAAAACACTACGTAAAATATTGCTGACTTGCGCAAAACGAGTTACATAGCTTTCTCGGTAAGTTTCCCGGTATGATCAACGAGCTTAATCCATCTAGCGCTTTCATACTCCAAGAAAAGACTTAATTTTTTACCTCTAGATATATTAAGCTCGTTGTGTATTACGACGATGCGAAGCAGCGACGACGGATTCACGAAAGCATCGCTTAGTTATCTATCATTTATTTACACAGGTTTCATCGTTTGGTTATTATTTGATTTTGTTAAATTCATTTCTTTAAAATGGAACCGAAAAAGAATAGTATTATATGGAAATTCTTTAAAAATAACGAATCCCATAGTGAAGTCGCTGAATGTCTGAAATGCAAGCTTTAAGGTCATGATGTATGTTTACAACCCGGTGAAAAACTAAACAAAGTTTCTATTTTTTAGTAAACAACCAAAGTTCAAACTAGTTAGTAAATTTATAAAACAAATTCTTTGGTCATGGATGTGTTTGGTTAACTCATACAAAGAAAGCCCACTGAGTCATTGTTTCATTGCCTAAGTCGTGCTAGGCCTAATAGTATGTTGTGATGTCTGCTACGTTTTAACATCGATGATTCCGGTCTTTTAATAACTAGGCTGTCATCATATTAAAATGTTTCCTTGGTTTTTCTCTTGTCTGACCATATGTATATGTTTTGTTTTTCACAACATCTAGATAGGTTAAGGAGTTACCCACTGTTATCACAATGACAAGGATGATAGTCATGGTGACATACAATGATTGAAGTTGAGTAGCGTAATCTAGGCGTACTTTTATTAAGTTATATAACTTTACCAAAACTATTATTTGTAACATGTAATTTTTTGTAATAACACTTGAGTCAAGTAGTTTCTTATTTCATCTTTATTACCAAATTTTACAATCACAGTTTGGAAGTTGTATATTGGCAAAAATATTATAAAATTTGGTTTATTCATAAACATTTGATTCTTTTATAATCCATTCTATAAAATAAATAATACAACTTAATGTTATTTGTTTAAAACCAGTTAATTTATTTATAATAGCCAACCAGTTTATTTGCTATAAGACTATTTAAATTAGAGTAAGAACAATGGCTATTCAAATAAAACATTAGGGGTCTGCGGTGCACCGAAAAATCAATACCGATTCGGTACAAAACGAATTACCGAATTCGGTTCGGTACCACTAACGGCGCCGGTACTAAGTCGGTACGGTACAGCATAGAACTACAACAAATCAGTATTCACTGTTTATCAACCACATTTTTCCTTCAGTTTTATTCATAACATCTTTTTTGTCTGTTGACATTCTATTGACACGCCTTTGCTCACGACAGCAACTTTCAACTTTGACCGGCATTCGTGAGTTTATAGGTTCACAATCGGATCACGAATGATGACGAGATGTCTTTACAGCATCGATAAAGCCGCCTCCACAGACTGGCCGAATGTTTCGTCGAGTTACGTACGACTCGGAGAGTAATGAAATAATGTACATAAACATCGAGAGTAACAGGAGTTAATAACAAACTACTACGCATTTTCACTGTCACGCTCGTCTTTGCTCGCCTAGACTTGGCCAGTGTATGGAGGCGGGATAAACGTAAACAAAAACCTACAACCGAATTTGTATGACATTTAATCATTTTTAAATCAAACTGAGGGATAAACACATAAATATCTGTTTGTTTTTTATATCAACGAAATTATAACACCGTTTTGTGTTGTATATTGCCGATTGTATAAGCCCCCTAAACCCCAAATGAGTACTTGATACTACTTAAAATCGCCAAACATTTGGCAAACACATTCTGATCTACGATCGTGTGTTACAGAGAGTTGCAGAAGGTTGACACTTATTTTGATATGCAAACGTAATAACATGCACATCAATTAAAAAAAAAACAAATCGGGCTTGTCATAACATTTTCCTAATGTTATGAAGGCATAATGACACTTCCTAATGTTTTGTGGATAGAAATTAAACCAACCGAAAGAAACTGTTTTAATTCAATATTAAATATGCCGTGAACGGTTTAGAAGAGTGTTTAGGTTAAATATTAGTTTCATTGCTAGAATGTCGATTAATAAAAAAAGTTGTACGTACACTACAGTTGAAACAAATACAAAAGGTTACAAAATACAAAAGGCTACATTGGTTTATAATTTTATGGCGTATATCATAATTTTTGAAACTGCGTATTTCTTTCTCTCTGATATTCACTTTCTAGGTATACTCTTTGTGTAACGATCACGTTTTGACACTGGGACGTAATCATCACTTCCACTGATCGCGCATCGCCTTTGTTGATAAAATGTTTTGAACAAGCCTTGATAACAAGTTTTGTGATAGCCTTTATAGTTAGACTATTTAAAACAAACAATGAGTGATTGTGATGGATTCTTGATTCTTGATGAACCTCCATCGCTGTCGACTTCTGTTACAACGAGTAGGCTACAACTTTGACGTCTGCTGATTATGTGTCATCTGATTGCAATACAAATTCTTATTCTGTTGCGTTATTTGGTTATAGGATTTAAAATTTGTTGGAGGCTATAATTTATAATTCATGCAACCTGTATTTAATTTGAAAACACAAACAAATACCTTCCTTTCTTTTATTATAATTTTATCGTCTTACTTGTGAATAAAAGTAAAGAAATATATTTGTCTTATTTGGGTTTTATGTGAATGTTATTTGTAATATCTTGTATGACGCCATTCAATGTGCATGAATATGTACTTAATGAATAAAGATTATTTTGATTTGATTTGATTTGATTTGATTTGAGATCAATTTTGATTATCTATATACATGAAATGTATTTGAGAAAGCTTTACAATTTAAATTAACTAGGAAATTACCTAACATAACTAGTGAATACGGGGAAAATTGAATAAATGGCATCTATGGGAAATTATTACAAATACAAACAACAAAATCTTATAGATGAAATAAGCCTACATAACTAAATTAATATAATTATTTAACATAAAGGTAATTATTACTGTTGGGGTTATATATATATATTGGACTTTCTTTCTTTATTTACGTGATTTAACACATTATTATTGTTACTAGGCCTATATAAATATTTGTGAACTATTACAAATTATAATCAAAAGCTTACCTAAATACATTTTTATGTCTGCTAGTATGTTTTTCTTTAACAATAAGTTTCTGTATTTGTCCTGTTTGGTTTCAGAATACACTTAGGCTATGATAAATTACGGCTATTTTATTACCGCGTACCGTACCGATTTTGTACCGAGAACCGAGGTACAAAAATATTTACCGTACCGACCTTAAATTTCTGGTACCGCAGACCCCTATAAAACATCATAGACACTGGGTATCATTCACTGATTTAATAAAAATGTAATGTTGCCAAATTACAAGGTTTAGAACATGCTCATCCAGTAAACATATTTCTTGTATTTTTCACTGCAGAGAATATAATATTCTTGAGTATGCACACAGGTTCAGGTTGGTATATTGCTCCTCCAATTAGACATGCTGTTTTCTGCTGAGGTCATGTGTAGTCTTCAATTATGTACTCAGAAAGATACAGTTGTAAAAATAATAACCACTTGTAGTGTACCAATTGAATAAAATGACCTAGCTGAAATATTGTATATTCATATCTTGCAAGGGAAATGAAAATATTAAGTTACGACTTGAAAATATGGTAATTCTTAGAGATCGATATAACTTGCGGTACTGGCAAAGTAAATATTTGAATCTGAAAATTATCCGATCCGAAACCTTTACTATCCGATCCATATCCGATCCGAACTTAAGCTATCCGAACCGAAACCGATCCGAACTAAATACCCCCGTCGCAGCAAACCTGCATACTCAGCGAATTTCCAATGAATATATAACATAACACATTAAAACACTTAACACACTTAAAACACTTAGGATTCATAAGAAATGTATTCACAAACAAGCGATATTTAAAATAATAATTATTCTCCATAAGAATAACATAGGAGATGAGTACGCAGGTTTGCTGCAACAAGGCACACAAAATAATGAGTTTTTATGCAAATATCAATAGAAGTCATCTTAGTGAAGTCACATACAAAGTTTCATCCATATACATTCATAAATAAGCGATATATAACATTTTAAGTATTTTCCATAAGAATAACATGGGGACCAAGTACCTAGGTTTGCTGCTACAGGAACCATAGGCGAAAAATTGTTTTTTTGTGCAAACAACAATAAACCACAACCAGATCAAGCCATATACCAAATTTCGCCAGTTTATGTTCATAAATAAGCAAGATATACAATTTGTCTTTTTCTCCATAAGAATAACATTAGACAACGTACTGTGTTTAGCACTTTCAATATCTCGGTAACCAATTGACGTAGAGCAATGATCAAAATACCAAATTGTTTGTTTTTTTAAGCTGAATTCAATGGTCTAAATTAAAATTTGATTTAAATTAAAATTACATGTGAAAACCCCAAAAAACACATTTTGGGGTACAAAAACCCCCAAAACCCCCTTCGGATGGTGCGATTCATCTGGTTTTTGAACTCGTTCAAATAAATGGTACTTTACACATTTGTACCAAATTTCATTAAGATCGGACCTTTTTTACGAGAGTTATCGTGCTTACTTTACACATTTGTACCAAATTTCATTAAGATCGGACCTTTTTTACGAGAGTTATCGTGCTTACGGACATATATATATATATACAAATTTGAACGAATGGTGTTTTTGGCATCTGGGGACCTCAAAATGAAAAGTTATGATGGTCTCGGGCTTAAGTCTTACCATGAGACCTATGGTAATAGCTTCTTCCCTATAGGGGAAATTCGCTAAAATTCATTATCCGTACACCTATAATTCCAACAATATATTTTAAATCAGCATCTGAGTATTTATTGCAAAAGTTTGTATTTAAAATTTTAGGCATATATGTTGATTATTTTTCATTTGTAAAAACCTTGAACAACTTTAGTACTACTTCGCAGATAGGAGACACAAGTATTGCAATTACAAATCCCACGTCATGCAAAACAGCAGACTGAAAACCATGCTCAGTTTGTTGGGTAGGAATGTATTGTTTAGAAACCAAAGCCACAGCGCGTTTGGAAACTGGACATCATGGGCAATAGAGTATTCTGGGGGGAAAAAATTTGGAACAGTAACCTTCAAAACCTTATTCAACCAGTGTTGCCTAGTACGACCAGTCTTAGATAATTTCAGTTCAGCAGTTTCAATACAACCATAGACAGTAGAGTTTCAGTTTTATCGACCATATCAACTTGTTACAAAGTTTATTTTAATCATCGATTTACAATTAGATCAAGTGTTTGATATTTTATTCATTCTTTGACTTGAATCCATCAACTAGAATATTTTTTTAATTAACTATACAATGATTTTAAATAATTTTAAAGTACCTATAAATTCAATAGAAAAAGGTTCTAGACAGGGGCGGTACTACTACCCTACGCTACATTAAATGAGTTGGATCAGTAGAATAGTGGCCCTTTTAAACTCTGTTAAATCTGGTAAACACTGTATTCATCTGTTTAAGTAATTCGCACCAAAATCTCACGTGGAGCTGGTTCTTCCAACTTGCCGTAATAGCAGAGTCTAGGCTATCGAATCTAGCCTTGATCTTCTTACCTCAATATGCTGAGGATATATGTGGTGTTTGTTAATAATGATACCTGTTGAATCACTTAATTATCATTGCTATTTATTCCAGCCAGTGTTCAAATTTGAATAATACGCCTATGCTACCGGTATGACTAGTTAAATGTTATTATATTGCAAAGGTATTAAAGGGTAAACTGTACTAAATTATTTTTTTTAATACACTAACAAACTAATTGCCTCGACTCCTTAAATAATAATCAATTACGGACTAACTGATCATCTTTCAATAATGTTCATAACATTGCTATTTAACCTGTTATTAGGAATCACTGGAATCATAATCGAGAATCAATTTCTATGAATCCCACAGTTAGTTTTAGTGGCGTTAGTAATCGTTTTATTCGTGTGTGTTTTGTATGTGTTTGTGTATTGACAAGAGGATTTCTACTCAGAGATTTTCAGAACTTCTGACTTAACGCCAAAAATCCTGGAGGTGGGTAGTGCCCAATAATTTATTTCTAAAAACAGTTTTGTTTCCATGATAAAGATCTTTACAAAATATGCATCAGTTAGAAGAATAACCATTATAAAATATAAAAAATGCAGTACTGACTTAAA
Source organism: Allygus modestus (assembly GCA_963675035.1). Taxonomy (NCBI): domain Eukaryota; kingdom Metazoa; phylum Arthropoda; class Insecta; order Hemiptera; family Cicadellidae; genus Allygus; species Allygus modestus. Next base: position 60,273,554 of record OY776115.1, on the reverse strand, counting down.
ACTTGGAAATAACTCTCATATAGGCTCAATTGCCCGTACAGATTAAGACATTATAGGCCACTGAAGTTGCATTATAGGTACCAGCGATTTTGACTGTAATCATGCTATAAAATATTATTAATCGGTGGCTTATTTTTTGTACAACTCCTACACAAACAAAAATTTAGAACAAAGGTAAGAATAACAAAGTGCTTTACCTTCTGGCTGAGGGGAGAGGGGGGCTCTGGTACAACTCTCTTGGTCTCTAGACAATAGTAAGGCTCTTCTGTAGCCGGAGCTCTCTGCTTGATGGAAGCCGCCAACCACTCTAGGCTGACAACATGCGGTCTGCAAACAAATATCAGGGTCTGAATGTCAATAGATAAGGGTATTCTGACAAGTAGGGTGTCCCTACATGACTTTCAGACTGGTTTATACCACCTTGGAGGTTGACTTTGGTTTTAAGCTGTGGCAGTATGTCAGGAGACCACGACAACAAATTTCTCTTTCCCCTCTGTTCCTCCATGTTCATAGGAACAAGGGCATAATCCATAGTAACCAGCTGAACATGGTGGGGGGAGGGGCGAGATAAATTTTCATGACAAACAATGGTTCTATTCTCTAAGGTACAGTACTACATTTTTATTTTTATTATTTTATATTGATGTGTATTGTTTTTTCTTTTTTTAAATGGATTATTAAACGTTTATGTTTGATTTACTTATTTGAAACTGTGTTTAGGTTTAATCTAGGCAGATTAAATAGTGAGGTTAATAGGTATTAACAAAACACCCGTGTACGCATGAGCCTCATCCAGTAGACAATTTAGCAATGTCTTAATAACCATTGCCCTCAGTAATCCATATAATTTGGTAAACCCTTCAATAGGAAGGTCCCATATTTGTCGGATTATCAAGAATATACTGTATTAGAATAAAAACCAGTCTTTCTTTTAGCAACACTTAGCGGAACAATGAAGGCAGTTAAGAATAATTATCGTAATGATCGAGAAATAAAATCTCCATAAGTCATATTGCACATATCAATGTGCAACAATGCCACAATTACCACATTTCATAAGCCAAAAATGAAGACCGAAACATGTTCTATCGATCAAATATGACAAACGAGCCACATTTTATCTGCTGAAAACAGGGGTGGGCGAGTAGTGTTTTTTTAAATCGAGTCGAGTCGAGTATTGAACCAAACTACTCGAGTATCGAGTCGAGTCAAGCCGAGTAGTTCTTTGGAAAGTAAAAAACTATTTTTTTATTGAAAACAATGTTTTTTACATATTCAACTTTAATTATAAACATAACATTTTATTGAATTATTTATGTTATTATTTATTTTATTTTAACCTTTATTTTATCATGATAATGATTTAAATGGAAAAAAATATATAGGCTATTCTTTTCAACAACCATAACAAACAAAAAACAAGTATTAAAAATATATATTCATACAAAGATTTTGGGTTAGTTTATCAAAACCAGAACATTTTAACAAGAAAGTGATTTTTTGACCCCGACCCAAACACTCCCTGTGCCCCTCTCTTACTTATCTTAACTCACAGGTATCCATAAATAACCCACTTGGCAAATGTTCCTTTCACATGAGCTAAAAATAGATTTTAAGCTTATTTTTCATTATTTCAGTCACAAATTTTGTTAAACATTGGTTAGCGGTGTAAACGTGGGTAAACGGCTGGGGTAACTACGCATTTTCAACTATTTGAGGTAAACGGCGGGAGTAGGCAACTACTCTACTCGAATTTTCGAGTAGTCTCTAATACTCGCTAGGTACTCGAAAACTCAAGTACTCGCCCACCCCTAGTTGAAAATGGCAATTTAACCAATAACATAAATTTGATCGCAGTTGGCTGATGACAACAATTCATCACATTTTATAGGCTTAAAGAGCCCTATAATGTGCCTGTAATGTGTGTTATCGGACAAATAAAACAACAACAGATACCAGATTTATCCATCATACAACCGAAACTGGCATTTAATACAGAATTCCTGGATTTATTCTAAAATTTAAAAATATTTTTATAGTGAACAATTTCTGGAATTTATGGTCCGTAGATATCCTGCGTATTGGGAAACCATAGTTGGGCCGCTGTAAAAGGGCCCTCTAGGAGAACTTATTTGAGATAGATTCAACACACAGCTCTTCGAGTAACACCATAACTCTAGGTATTCCACTGCTCCAACCTAAACTATTAGCAACAGCCTTGCTCACACCATTCGTTGTATTCGTCTGTTAGTTGAAGGGCACTTTAGAAGCTCAACTGCGAGGAATTACACTTAATTACGTTATATTTTAAATTGTAAGTTATAAATGTATTAACACTCACTTCTGAGCTAGACCAGAAAGAGCTCTCATATCATCTACTTGGAATTCCCCCAGCAGTACGTGAGAAACACTTTCTGAAAGCTCGGTAAACACTGTGGCGCCGCCCAGACTGAGAATCCGTATCAGCTTCTCCCGGTCGATCCCTGTGAAGCCACTCAAGTAAACCTGCGACATACATCAAGCAAAAACACTACACTACTTGTCAGTTCAATCTGAGTACATATTTAAAAGGTACGAAAAGTGTTTTAAAGCTTAGGGACAGAGGTTTATAAAGAGATTTTCTTATGATTTTAGATTTTCCTACATAGAAAACTACAAAATCTGTCTTCTCTATTTGTTGTTAGTTTCAGTTTCGAAGTTACTTATTACCTAATATGAAAAAGTTATCTCACCTTGATAGCCCAAGATACAAGGTAACAGTGTAACCTTTTCATACAATCCTCTTGACTGCAATACATGACTGTAGGTTTTCGCGTTGTGTTCAATTACTTAACTATTACTATCGGGACACTAACTTTATCACTAATACCCAGAATGTACTCAATAAACACATGAACAAAGCATTACAAATTACATTTCGGTATCTCTAAAGAGAAGGGACCTATTGAAATTATGCAGAATTCACAAACAAATACTTACCATGTACACATATGTTATGTTAACATTTGAGAAACATATCAGATATTAACATGCTAGCCAAGCATATATTTTATGTAGTTGGATGGTTAAACAATACGGTTGTCAAATTTGGGTCAGTTAAAGCAAACTCTACTTTTGCAGTTAAACCGATCGACAGATAAAGAGGGGTCTGTTAAGAGAGAGTTTACTGTAAAAGTGTTTGCACTTATGAACAATAATTTTAAAACTGAATCAAAACAAAAATATTGTTAACTTATTTAATATTAACTTTATTGTTAACTTATTGTTAATATTTTTAATTTATATCGAAAGCAATAAATTGCGTATATTTTTACAATTTGTTTGAAAAATCAGGACAATCTATGGAGCCGTTCTATACAGCCGATCTATATAACTTTTTTGTAAATGAGTAGATATTTATGCCTAGAAATCATACACCATCAAAACTATAATTTCTTCTCAGGGTTTTGCCTCGTCCTTCAAAAACCCATGTTAATCTCTTGGAGAAAGTTTAGTTTTAGCAGATAATTACTTAAACACATATAGCTCAGAACCCCAAAACTCAACTTACTAAATCCCAAAACTGCTCTGAATCGACCAACCTCATCACCACCTTTCATCCTGGCCTTCATAAACTTATCAGCCTATTGAAAACCGACTACAAAATCTTGGACTGCTCCAGCCAAACCAAAGGCCTTTTGAAGAAACCTCCATCAGTAGTATACAGACAACCACCCAACCTGAAAAACCTGTTAGTTCATCCCAAACTCCCAAACCCCACTGTAACAAAACCAGATAAACTACCACCTGGCTCATACCCTTGTGAAGAAACCAAATGCTAAACCTGTAACATGAATCGTCCTACCAACACATTCACTGGTAATTTTCACAAAACCCAATACCAAATCAAAGGACACCATACCTGCAATACAGAGAATCTAATTTACCAATTAGAATGTAAGCAGTGTCAGGCACAATACATAGGCTTACTACAGAAACTCTCCGGAAAAGGATGAATGGCCATAGACATGATGTCAAGTCGGAAAAAGAAAAACCTGTAGCACAACATGCCAACAGCCACAATCTTAGCTTCAATGACTGTTTCACCACCAGAGTCTTAAAATCAATTCCCAAAAATCAGTGCAATAGCTCCATGCTCAGAAGATGGGAGTTAGCCTATCGATTTGTCACTAACTCCAGGTCACACCCTAACCTCAATATCAGATAATCCTCCTCTCCCAAAAAAACCCTAACATAACCTTACCTTACACAGCTAGCTTAGTATAACATATGAACAGTTTCAAAAGACAAAATAGTTTTCTCCATCTTTCTAAGTTTTTTTTGTCGTCTCTTTACATTAACAATCAAACAAAGTAGGACTTGGAGTGTACCAAAATCCAGTATTGGTGTACAATAGGTCGATTTTAGTGGTGTTTGTAGGTTGTAGTAACACTGACTTAAGGACCAGTTTACAAGCAGCCACTTTATACTTCATTCTCTTCTCTTCTGATGAAGTCCCCAAGAGGGACGAAATATCAAGTATTTTTTATGTGCCTCCTGTGCTACGTCTGCTTTATTCTGTTCAGGTAAGCTAGCTGTCTATCCTTCCCAACTTACCAAATTAGGGGTGTGCGAGTACTCGAAACTTTGAGTTTTCAGCTGAGTATTTTAATACTCGAACTCGAAGTTTTGAAAACTACTCGAAAGTTTGAGCGAGTATTTCCCACCGATTTCCGGACGATCGCTAACAATTGCGACCGGCCAAAATGAGTAGTAACAGCCGCAAAAGGCAATCGCATCACGTAAAATCGGCCGAAAATGACAACCGCAAACAATTGCGACCGGCCGCAAAAGGCGATCGCATCTCGTAAAATCGGCCGAAAATGACGATCGGACCGCGTAATTTCGGCCATAACTAACGATTTCGTCATCTAATATTGATTATAAGCGATGACTGGACCAGGTGAAATTAGTCAAATGACAACTGGACCCTGTTTTATCGGCCAGAAACGAATGTCAAACCGTGTTTTGTTTGTCAATACGTAATCCAGTTTGATTGTACTGGCCAAAACTTTGTATTGCTCCTCATATATTAGTTTGAAACCATGTTTCTGTTATCAAATCTAGGATGGTATCCAAATCCCATTACACTATTTTAAACTACCAACTGATGGCAAATACTCGCTCGAAAATACTCGAAACTCGAAGATAATTGGCACGTAAGAAATTTGAATGTCTTTTCTCCCTAACAACCTTTTAAAAGGGCTGAACCTGAACTTCAGTATCAAAACCTTGGGATGTTTTTGTGTTATTATTTAAATTAATCTCTAATCTAATCTTTGTGTAACAGGCCGACACAACTAGGGTGAGGCCTTGTATAGCCTTGTTACTGACAAAGACAGTCTGGTTATTTAGCCAGGAACATTAATTAATAGCACAATGACCAATGACAGCTGGATCCAGTATCAAACCTTCACAAAATTCTTCGAAATTTACAGAACAGTAAAATTTGACCAACAATATGTTTTAAATGATCAGCTCTCTTTTCAATCAAACTTTATTAACAACACAGCTATCAAGGTACTGGAGGGGGTCAATGAAAGGCAGGTGATAAGGAGACAAGAGAGCGACGCTACCGAACACGCTGACCAGCAGTCTCGACTTTCTTCCGCCCGGTCATGTCGCAACCCTATTTAGTGTTTATTCATGTTTACGTAAAGTCATGTTTGTAGTTTTTGTGTGTGTATGTAAGTTTTTAAATGCATGTTTTTTTTTTTAAATGTGATGACGATCTTCGTTCGAAGACATTGATGTAACAGACTCCTTGTCCAGCGTGACAATAGTTTCTTAGAAAACCGAAACTAGTTTGCTCAGCAATCATTGGATTACTTTGAATGCAGGTATTTATACCACTTCTTAGCACAAAATAATGTCTTTAGTGAAGAAGTTTTCTTATAAAATTTTGGATTAGCAGCTTTTCTTGGGTTGACAGGGAAATATAAAGTTTAATATAATCCTAGTAATCCTAAAAATGACTCGTAAGTAGTCGAAAGGTTATGTCAGAAGCACTAGTGCGAGCTGAAAACTGACAACAGACCTTGGCCAGAAGGTTACACTAACTTTACTTTAATTTTACTAACAAATAAGTTTAATTACCTTGCATCCATCGACAAAGGAGCCAGCTTTCTTAGCATCAGAAATATTCAGAGTATTCAAAATGTGAGTATACTGGCTTCCTGAAAAAAAGTAACAATATAATTTAAAATATATGAATAGTTAGTCAAATTAAATGCAGAAAAGAATAATAATTCACTGTTTTAAATCCGAGGTATAACGCTTTGCAACGTTCATGTAAAACACCCACATAAAAATCAACTTATGCAGATTTTAAACACCACTCGTTCACATTTGTATGTAACCGCATTAATATGTGTCTGTAGGCACGATAACTTTTGTAAATCTGATCTTTATCAAATTTGGTATAAACATGTAAGGGAGCATATAATTTCATGAGTTTGAAAACTAGATAGATCGCACCATCCACAGTTTTGTACCCCAAAAATCAGAGTTTATTGTTTGTTTCCATTGACCACCTTTTTGCAGATTTAAACTATAGTTTGCGCAATTAAATGGAATAAATTCAAACTTTAAAACTTATGGTTACTTATAAAAATACAGGGCTATTTCCAGTACATCAACCTGTTAACTGTCGCAATCATGATATCACAGGCACTTTGGCATGCGATTACCATTTCCATGCCCACAATCAGGGCTGAAGACAGCTTTTATGAGTCCCGGTGAAATTACTAAGCCGGGCTCCTATCCTAATGTCATCTCTCTCATCCCTGAGCTGCTTGTTGAAGGTGCCGCCGCAAACTGCTGTTTTGTTCCAAGCTTAAGCCAAGACATGGACATTGGCCTGTGGGACCTGAGAAAAACAGTTTGTCTACAACCTTGAGTACAATACTTCAACTGATATCTAGCAGTATGTCTTGGTACCTTTTTAGTTGCAAAAGAAACCGTAGCAGACTCCTAAATTAAACATATTGCTGAAATAATCCACAAGTAAACCCTGCCCAAGTAACTTCATTTTCCCTGAAAATTTACTGAAATTTTAGTTCTCATACATCTCTAATTGTAAACTAAACTAATAACATTGAGTTGCACCAAGTTTGGCCAGGTTGCAGTGAGTTACCAGAGGAGCGTAGCGGCTGTCTCTGCTGGCTTCCCAGTTGCGTGATGTTGGTCACTTGGGTGTCATCTATGTGGGTTTTGTTGGAGTCAAAGTTGATCACACTTATCGAAGGATCTGAGTTGTACGTGAAATCTGGAACACCGATGTTATTGTTAAAAAATTGTTCTAACAATTAATTTACCTACTATAAGTCAATATGAATTGACATTCATGTTCATCTGTATTATTTACTTGTAATCTATAAGAAACAAGATATTAGGATATTTGTATTAGGATATTTGTATATTAGGTATTTGTGGATATTAGTTAGGATATTAGTGGTTATATTAGTTAGGTTTGGTATTTGTAAGATAATGTTAAATTAGTGAGCTTGAAATGAACGGTCTTTGAAAACTACCAATTTTATTCTGGAATTTAAGCTTACTTTATCAAAAATCGTTTTAATTACATTAGACTTTATCTGGTGTGTTGACTGTCCAGTATCAAATTAACGGGCAACAATACTTAACCACTAATTTTACTGGACTAGGAATCAATATTTAAGAACACCTAAGGTCGACTGCCAGTTTAGTACAAGAATTATTTTCAGATTTTAGTAATATGGACTACCTATTCAAAGAAAAATTACGATTTCATTGTTATTTCTTAACTTATTACAGTCAACTCCCAATTATCTGGGAGCGGGTTAATCAGGTTGCGGTTTAACCGGGGTCACGAAAGGTTTATTTTTGTTATTTTTATTTATCCCCTTCTAAACATAAATAAAGCAATAATAACAATTTATTTTGCTAAATTATCTCCAGAATTTATTTAATTTATTTTGTTTATCAAAATAAATACTATACAAACAATTTAGTTAACATGAGTCTGTCATCTCGCTATTGAGCCGTGGGCGCGTGATTGGGAGCGATGACCTTGACACTGCCCTAGACACTGTACCTGGATAGGAAGTGCGGCGGACGGTCGGACGGTGACGTCTAAAAATAGAAACATCTCAAAACAATCACCCTTCCCACCACTGTTCACCCTCAGCGACGGACGGACGGACAGACGGACGGTCGGACGCGGACGTCTAAAAACAAAAACATCTCAAAACAACCACCCTTCCCGCCGTTGTTCACCCTCATGGGGTTTTTCCCCCAGTGCGGAATCTCAATCATTGCTAGTATTAACGATTATTATCTTGATTGTAGATGTTATCACAATATAAAGATTTTCAAAAGTATTTACTATACATAAATATATCTTAAATGACATTAAAACACAATATTGTCGTATACAAATATTGATAAACCTTTATTACATTCGTAATATTAAATTTATTGAATCCCTTTGTTTTAATCGTGGTTTTGGGTTATTCGTGACCCTCCAACTGGTCATTACCCCGGATAATCGGGAGATGACTGTATTATTTCCACATTACTATCTGAGCCTGTAATAAACTGTCTAGAATTAAGTTATCACTTTAATGTTTGCAGAAATCTTGTTTTTACACGAAGCTTCGTAGAAAAATTTAAAACTTCTGCTTTGGTCTACAAAGGAGAAGCACTTGACATAGAAGCTTCATCGAAAAAAAGGTGGGATACATGGCTACTCACCATTGAGTTAGATGTGTATCCCACCTTTTTTTCAATGAAACTTCTGCTCTGGGGATTCAAGTATACTATACAGCAATGACTAAACATGATCAGCTACTGCGACTGAGAACCTACTGGCGAGATCATCTTCTTTAGTCGGTGTCGAGCAAGACACAGCTGGCTCGACGAGGTGCACCTTGGACGGCACGGCGTAGCCCTTCTCCACACTCTCGTAGATGTACGAAGGCTTGACGCACGGCAGGTCCCAGCTGCGGGCGTGCTTGTACTTGACCCCATGCGGCTCCTGCACCACCAGGAGGGTGGTCTCCGACTGGCGCATCGACGGGGTGAACGTGCCTCCTGCAACGGATATTATAGTACAGTAAATGTGGAGTACACAATATAGCACTGTTACCGTGAGAGACGACCACACCATGAGATATCAGCCTTAAATCACTAAAGAACCTCATTATGGTAGCTGAAATGTCTGCAGTGAACATACTTTACTGTTTTTTGTGTATGTGGTAGACTGAAATGACAAAAATACTGCGTAGCATCGTCTGAAACAGCAACCGAACCACAGTTTAACAATACTGATGAATTGATGAATTTGATTAAGCGGATTATATACATTATGTATGTATTATAAAAGCAGACCTAGTAAAACGTGGTTTTCAAAATAGTTTTTGTAAAATTTAATCAGAACTGGTTACCAAATCCTTTTAAAAACTGAACCGCAACCAAACTAAAGAAAATTGGAACCATTATTTGTACACACACAAAGGTGGTATTTTTTTTTTACCTCAACATAGGCTATTGACCTAGTTTATGATTCATACAGAAAATGCTAAGAGGTATCGGGAAAGTAAAAAAAAACGAACACGGCAGGATAAAGTGGCGATAGCACCACAGTTCTAGCGCAGAATTTTGCATGTAAAGTCAGTCCATTAGTATAAATCAAGCTGAGGCAGCAGGGTAATCATGCGATAATAATCATTAGATCTATTTTTAGTGCTGCATCAAAAGTCCCTCCAATTGTAAAGTTTGTTGTGTTACTTTGAATTTTCTGCTTTCACTTATAGAATCCCTTATAAGAAAATACACATTTTTTAGTCTAACTTTTTTTAAATTTACAATGCAAAGAAAAAGTATTTTGACTATAAAGATGTCACCTTTAGTTTAGGTCTGAATGCAGGTATTCTATTGTTTGTATGTAGGGTCTAGTTAATTTTGTATATATGAAAACTATGAGATATTCAAATCTTCAACGAAATTTACAAAAACATCCAAGAATAAATTTGGAAAACCTCAATAAACAAATCATAAAAATGGACGACTTTTCCAAATATTCCATCACTTTCAATTAATTCCAGTTGTTTTTACCATACCACGAGTTTTTCAACATAGCAACAATAAAATTTCAAATGAAATAAATAAATTGTTCACTCACACCTTTCCATAACTAACTTCTAATAGGATATACAATAGTTACCATATTTTGTAACGAGGTTCTTTATCTTATCCTTCTCCTCCTTGGTCAGGTTGGAGCAAGTGATGAACATGTTGTAAAACACGGGACACTTGTACTCGGCCATTATCTCGGGGTCGGTGGCTTTGACGTTGCGACTCTGGGACTCCCGCCACACTGCCTCCACCCAGTCTACCTTCATGATCGGCAGACCTTTCTCTGCTGCCACCTGACAACACAGAACAAAGCTTAACTCTCGCCAGCATGGCTGGAATTGGGGGTAGGACCCTTGAGCCTGGAATCACGGCATCATTAAAAGAAAAATACCACTTTACTGATTCAGATCAAGGTCTGTTGGTAATATTGCAATAATATTTTACCATGTGAGATTGAATGTTTGGTTTACGACTAATATCTTAAAGTAGTTTAAATGAATAGTACACCACTGAGCCATTTATGATTATGATTTAGAATGTGTTATAACTGTAAACGCTGAATATGATTCAAATTAAAATGCTTTGTTGTAGCCCCTGAACTGTGCGTCCTTGTTGTCAACAGTTCAAATTGTAGTGATGAAATCCACTACGGTAGGCCTACATGTTTCACCGTGAATGTAGCATTTTCAAGTGGTACAAAAAAAAGTATTATCCAAATAGGATACGTCAAAATTTAAAAGTGGCACAGTCACAAATACATTTAAGAACAAATAACAGTAGGCCTACCACACGCATGTTTTACATCACGCCACAGCACTGGTGAGAAGCAGACTCCACGTATTTGGATAATACATATTTTGTGTACCACTTGAAAATGCCGCATTCACGGCAAAACGTGTAGTGGATTTCATCACTGCAATTTGAACTGTTGGCGAAAAGGTATGTACCAATTTTAGTTGAATATGATTCCTCTCAAAACCAAATCTGGATCCACTCTGAAAAAGGATCCTTCAAATTACTTGAATTTAAATTATCTGTGTAAATTCGTCTTATTTCACAACATTAAGTTTCAAAAAGTAAAGTACAGGCAACCACAAAAGCCGTTCTCGGCTGCTGTATATTTTCAGTCTCTTGGTTGCTGGCTGTATTACGCTTAATGCAGGCACTATTGCTTAATACTCAACAGTTTAATTTTCATTTTATACTGAATTTTATTTTCAGGTTACATTCAAAGGCAATATCAGGTTAATTATTATTGGTTAAGTTATAAGCCAATAACCAATAAGTTAACAATTTGTATTAGATTTAATATATTCAGCACATGGTACACCCTGCAATATGTTTAACCCAAGATCCAGAACCTTTCTGGAACAGACTCTACTTGAAGTTGTAACATTTTACATTTTGTACTCATTATGAAAGACTTGGGAGGCTTACAGAGATGGCTTTCAAATACAGTAGGAGCCCGCTAGTCCGACCTCTGATGGACCGACTCCTCGCTTAGACCGACCATATCCTTATCGGCGTTTTGTTTACGTATCCGGTCGTCGCTCCATTCATGTCGACGCTTGTCGATGACTCATCACTGGCGATGATCTAAGTCAGTAAGGCCACGGACTGTTGATGCACTACGTTCTCTTATGCAGTAAATAAGAAAATAAATTGTGCAAAGTTGTATGAGTTAATATTACATTTGTTTGTAGTTTATCAACACATGCTATGAATTGTATAGGCGTACCAGTCCATATGATTAGTTTAAACTAGAGTTTTATTACGTTGTGAATAAATTTGTTCCTCTGATAATTCGACCTTTTTTGCGTTCCGACCAGCTCTCGGTCCCTTTGGTAACGGATTAGCGAGGTTCTACAGTAATTTAGTTTTCACATTTGTACTGAAATGGAGTGAGTTACTGAATTGGATATTAAGAAACTTTACACTTTGACAGTTGCTTTCAAATCTAAGGTATTTATACTAACTGCTCATATTGAAACTTTACTTTCTGAAATTTTAACTACTCATGGCAACAATATTTTTGATGCTATGTACTGTTCTTGAATAATATGTCCGTTGTAAATTATCATTGTCTGTTGTAAATAAGAAACTTTTGTGACCTTTTGAAACCACTAAACTGTAGACTATGCGACGGTAGAGTGGTGGGGGAACCAACCAGACCAGTAAGTTTCAAGCCGTAGCCATGGCAACTTCCATATAGCGTTGGTTGTCGGCAACTTACTTCCCCTCTGCCACCGTGCAGTGTCATACGCTCCACCTATCCCCTCTGCAGTTGCTCATACTCCCCTCACACATCTCACCACTCACATGAAATCTGACAGCCTGTACCTATAGGTTTTCAAACGACCCAGCTTCTTAAATTACACATTGGTATTGATTTTAGGCTGGATGATATATTTGACATTTTCAAATGTTGTATTGCCTCTATTGATTAAGTTGTGTGCGTAATCACCTCGTATTTGGCTGATCGAACGGCGTTGGTGACTAGGTGAGTAACAGGGTCGGACAAGTTGCTCATGTAGATGCCTCCCATGAAGCTCACCTTCTCTTTGATATCAGCCTGAAAAAAACATCAAATGTAAGTAGGAGTGTGTGATGTAGCGATTTTATTTCGATTTGATGCAACGATGCAATTCAAAAAATTTTGATTCAAATCGATGCGATTTGATTCAATGAAATGCAACATGTTTCAATGATTAAAACTCAGCCTATACACCAATTTTTGACCAACATGGATAATCTACCATCTTGGCCAAAGTCTAGTTATAATTTTCTGATTTGATCAATTAATTCTTCTTCCATCCTTTCTTGAACCATCATTTCAAAAACTTTTGCAATAAAAACGCATAACCTAAACTTAATTGTATTTACTTAAGTTTCAAAGGACGGACGAATACAAATGAGCGCAAAGTTGAGTAACGAGTGACGATGTAGACAGTTTGTAAAATATCACTACCATGCCAGTAACACTACCGGATATTTAACAAAATACTATTTTACCCATCCTAGGAATAGTTTTGGGAAGGTTTAACGTTATTCAAATAACTCACTGTATATTATAAAAAAATAAATTCACTGTTATAAATTCATAATAGGGAAAAACGTGGTTGTAAGATAATGAAACAAAGAAATAATGTTGGTTAGCCGACTGATTTATTGTTTTTAACCGGACCTCACCCTCCCCTCCCGTCCCTCTTCCTTCCTTATCTCCAAGGTAAGATTTTTTGCCACCGACCCAAACACTTCCCGTGCCCTCTGTAGGGCGGGTAAACGGCGGGAGTATAGGAAAGCATTGATTCCTTTCGCTGCATCGCTATTTCAAATACTACAGCAGCGAATCAACGATTCGATGCATCGAATCAAATCAAAATGTTGATGCTTTTCGATGCATCGCACACCCCTAAATGTAAGTAACATATGTTTGGGAGGGAAGTCACTAAGCAAGAGAAAGCATTGAATCTACCTCAAATAAAACATAAAACTGGAAGAAATCTTTTGATATACTACTGTCCAAAATCGTATAATGGAATTTACAAAATTATAACCGAATCAGAGAGCCAGTCAATAAGCACACTTCTGGGGAAATCATTCAAAGATTTACGTATAAAGAATTTCAAAATTCTTGTATTATTAACAAATTAGACAGAAATATTATTTATTTGTATTATTAAATTTTTTTTAAATAGTATTTTCAACTGTAATTGTATTTTGTACATATTCTGAAATTTAGCTTTAAACTGAGAGTTGCTCATATAAAGGCACTATGTCTTTTCATTATACATTCACTATTCTTCATACTTGAGTTGTTTCAGGGGCAAAAAAAACACAAAAGTTATATAAACTCCCTCATTCTTGCATCATTTTACTACTAAAAATTGCAATAACTTAGCTGTGGGTTGTAGCGGTAAGGATTAGACTACTAGTACAATAGGAAAATACACCTAACGATATAGGCTATCTGCAATATTAAATAGCCTATCTATCTACTGTAATAATCACGTTATGAGGGGTGATATGAATTCATTAGCCCGAGAAGAACATTTAATTGCTTGAGTTCAAGCAGTAGGATCTAATAGTTTAAATATACCCATGCTTTTATTAGGGCAACACACAGTTTTATTTAAACACACAGCAGGACAAATTAGTACAGCAAATATATACAAAATATTCTCAAACCAACATATTTTGAATGTACAAGATTGATGAAACCCAAAGTGATAAGAAAACAATAACTAAACTACCAACAAATCATACATACGGTTCTGATATTACATTTTCAATTTGTATACCGGTACTCATACCTAGAATTTCAGCTTTCCCATTTGAATTAATGTTCTTAGATATAAATTTAAAATTTTTATTTTGAGATAATTTATGGCAATCAATCATCCATCGTCTAAGGGTGTTTCAGTAACCTAAATTTAATATGTCAGCAACTCACATTTGCTTGCCATGTGATTACCGGTAACTGTGTACAAATAGATTTATTAAACACAAAGAATTGCAAAATAACCCTCTTAAGATTTCATGTATATTTTGGTTAAGAATTTAATAGAGCCAATACACAGTTTTATATGTTTGAATAATTTCTTCCACCTAAAACAATATCCTATATCTAAATAACTTGTCCAAACCTGACTCTTGATCTTAACAAATTAATGAATTCCAGGGTTTTTAAACTGTTTCTACAAAAATTTAGTCCAACCAATTTCATTTCAGGTATTAAATTCCTAAAGTACGAGGCTATAAAAAGTGCATCTGTTCAATTATTTAGGAACAAACATGTGCTTTTTCTAAAAAAAAAAATATTTCAGTGTAACAGACGGGTAAACCAGTTTTGTTTCACCCTTTGCTAACACAATAGGGTCAATTACACAGGGCGAGTTTACTAGCTACTAGCCGGGTAGTTAGTCGCCGGCAACTGCGCTAGTTGACGAAATGCTTCCCACACGCTCAACTAGCCAACTACCTAGTGTGTAGAAACTGCGAGTTGTGCACTAGCAATGCTGATGACACATGGCTAATTTACAAGCTAGCTCGCTCAAATGACGACGAGTAGTGGGTAAAGTAACCCGGCTTTCAACTTTTTGGACAGTGATTTTTGGCTAGTGATTGGATGACCATGGATCTAGTGTACTATTAACTAGTAAACTGAAAAATGTGCATGACTGTACGGGTGAAGCAGGTTAGAAGTTGCAAGGTGATTAGCATTTGCTAAGATATTGGGCAATACGGGCGGGGGGATATATATATACGGGCGTCCAATAGATTGATCAAACATAGGTTAGAAAAAGATTGTAGGATTGTAGTATCATACCTTAACCTGAACAGAGACTTGGCTGGCGGTGACAACCACATCTCTCATGGCCGTAGTGAACACAGGACTCTTGTTGTCAGGGATGGGTTTGTTCTCCGCCAAACAGCTCCTTAGGCACATAGGCCCACACACCCTGCTGACATATTCCACTACAATAGGTATAAAAGTACTTTTGCACATCCATAAAAGTAAAAATTAAATAAAACTTAACAACTGAATCTTTTTGGTCAATGTGAGGTTTGCAAAGGAAAAGCACTTGGCTTGGGAGTTTCATTGAGAAAAGGTGGGATACACAGCTAACTCACCTGAAGAAACTGGTTCAGATGAGCACAACAACAAAGAAAGTATTTTTACACACATATTACACAATATTTCGTCTCCATTTGAGACTTCTTCAGATGTAGAGAGAGACTGTCAGTTAAAATACTGTTTGAATATGAGGTTGTTCAGTTTTGCCAACACTAAAAACACCAACACTAATTTCTTGGAACTATATACATATAATACACACTATTGCATGAAATGTTTCAGTTAGCTGTGTAAGGAAGGGTAAGTATGGAAAGGTGTTAACTGGGATCTTTTATCTAATATTCAGGTTTGGTGGGGCCCTTGAATTTGTTACAAATTTGTAAGCTAATTCCCATCTCCTGAGCATTGAGCTATTACAGTGTTTTTTGGGGAAGGATTTCAAGGCTTTTGTTGTGAAACAGTCATCAAACTGGAGGCTGTGAATCTGGGCATGTTGTGCTACTATTGGTTTTTCTTTGTTAGTTTTTACATCATGTCGGTGTCCATTCATGCGTTTCCTGAGGGTTTCGGTGGTTAGGCCTATATGTTTTTAGACCTAAATGTACACAATGCTCCGCTCAATATATAGGCCTAACCACCGAAACCCTCAGGAAACGCATGAATGGACACCGACATGATGTAAAAACTAACAAAGAAAAACCAATAGCACAACATGCCCAGATTCACAGCCTCCAGTTTGATGACTGTTTCACAACAAAAGCCTTGAAATCCTTCCCCAAAAAACACTGTAATAGCTCAATGCTCAGGAGATGGGAATTAGCTTACCAATTTGTAACAAATTCAAGGGCCCCACCAAACCTGAATATTAGATAAAAGATCCCAGTTAACACCTTTCCATACTTACCCTTCCTTACACAGCTAACTGAAACATTTCATGCAATAGTGTGTATTATATGTATATAGTTCCAAGAAATTAGTGTTGGTGTTTTTAGTGTTGGCAAAACTGAACAACCTCATATTCAAACAGTATTTTAACTGACAGTCTCTCTCTACATCTGAAGAAGTCTCAAATGGAGACGAAATATTGTGTAATATGTGTGTAAAAATACTTTCTTTGTAGCTGTGCTCATCTGAACCAGTTTCTTCAGGTGAGTTAGCTGTGTATCCCACCTTTGGTCAATGTGAGTAAATCAACATAGCATTTTGATAGTTGTAATTTTGATTTCTTCTGGGTTTGACCGCATTGACGAAACAAAGTCTTCTGTCGATGGTTTTGTCAACTTTGTTTCAAAAATACCGTAAAATGCAGAATAAATCAACTTTACATATTGTGATAACAATCGTGGAAGCAAATACTCTTCATTTCAATAGTTACTAATTGGAAAACTTCTATAACTAAAAGAAGTAAATTAGAGGCAGTCCCAACTAGGTGTTGAAGTTCAATTATAATACTAAATTTACTTGAAAGCTAAACATACAGGAGCAGGAAAAACAATGGTATAGGCCTACACCCTAATGTAATTTATTTCCAGGTGGGTGATGAATGAAAAAAGGATAAATAGTTATGATAATAAAAGATAATGATTTCAACCAACATCTTCAGCACCTTACCCAAACCTAAAAAGTAGGTTAGCCACTAGCCTATGAATAAAATAGAAATTGGTTTTTACTTACAAACTTTTAGTTGAACGAAGCTTCATAAAAACTTCTGAATCTTTACTAAATTTTTGAAGAACAAAAACAACGTTCTTTGAAGGAGGAATACTTGAACATTCATTTTCCTTTATCCATTGAGGAGAGAGTGCAGCTTCTTTACTTTCCTGTAAACAAACAATTAAACGCTTGCTTCAATTCAAAATACTTTATTTTGAAATTTGTTTATAGTGTTTTCATTACAATTCCCCATGAGAAAAACGCTCGTGATATAGATATTGAAATTAATCTTCTACACATCAAATAAGACAAGCCCACACCAACTGACAATAATTAATGAGGCCAATGGAACACTACTAAAAACTAAAAGTCTCATTAGCAGCATAAACTTCCAGTCAGTTTTTGTCTGCTTTGAGTGTGCTGAGAGCCGATAGTGTTCAGTAAGAATTCACAGTAACCTTTTTACAGGCTATTTTAAAAACTTAGCATTAAAATCAGGGGTGGACTGACAGTATGAAAAGGGCAGTGGAATAGGTCCTGAGGGTGCCATTATTCTGGAATAAATGTTGCTCGGGGGGGAGGGGGGGTGATATGCTGCAGTTCAAGGGGACAGCATGGGCACAAAAAACTACTGCAACTTTGCTCATGGTTATTCTCACTTAACTGGTTTATTTGAACTTGAATTTTCCCTAATTTAAGAGATCAAACAGTAAACTTATTTACATATTTCATTTAATTTCATTTATTAACGGACAAGCCATTTACAAAGTAGTATAAAATTATATAGGTAATAGTACAATTTTTAAAATATATTGCATATTAGAACTTAAACTGTTAACTTATTACTTTCAAATTTAAAAAAAAATAGTCTTTGGCTTCAGTTTTAAATTTTTCAAGGTGACAATCAAATAGATCTAAACTTGTAGAAATTTCATTTCCAATCCTATGAAGACGCGGTAGAGTACTATAATACTCAAAATTTGTTCCATACAAATGTTTTGTAAAAGTATATGAATTTATGAAATTTCTTGAACTTTTAAAACTAATTTTTTGTGAAATTTCTGGAGAGTGTATAAAACCATTAACAATTTTAAAAGGAAATAATGTGTCCACATATTTTCTTCTGATTTCTAGATTTTATAAATTTAATATCTCTTCTATATGTTGAAGGGGAACATCCATATAATTAAACCCAATGTTTTACCAATCATTCTTAAAAATTGATTTTGTATGCTCTCAATCTTTTTACACTGTTTTTTTATAATATGGTGACCATATTACACTGCAGTACTCTAGTAGCCTAACTAAAGATGTGAACATTGATTTCAAAGACATTATGGGGAAGCCATCTTTTGATATGCATAGCACAGTAGCACAACCAAATTTAACTAGCTACTGACGAATAGTCAGCTCGAAGAGAGCGTATGGCCCTTGACAGGTGAACGCCCGATATCATAGCCGCCTTTAAAGAAGGCCGCGGCGTTCGAACTGGCAACACCGCCATCTCACAGAGCAGAGGAGTCACTGCCGGCACAAAGCACACAGCCGCCAGCCCAATAACGGGTCCTTTTAAATCATTTTAGCTATATTGTTTTGTTTTTTGTGAGAACAAATATAATGAGCGTCAGGGATTGTTGATAAAGTATACAATGGCCGAAAAATAATATTAAACATACTAATTCGCAGTAAACTAAAACAATGTAGGCCTACATGAATCGTGTAATTATGTTAGATTTTAAAGATTATTGCTTTGAAAAATCCATGGTCCGAGTAACTTATCGTTTTAGATGTCCCTATGAATACATTTAAAAAATGAATATGTTGAATAAATGTCAAAAATAAACTGCTTGAAGTAAAAATAAACAGTGACAAATAAATGCAATACGAGATACAAAATTATTTCTCTGGAAGACAGAAGTGCAGACAAAATGTTAATACGTTGAACAGAGAGTACCTATGAGTTGTATTTATACTTGTTGCTATATTAAGTACGTGTTATCTTTAAATAAACGGTTATATGTCGTTGTTTTCAATTTTGTTTAATATGTTGTTTTGAATAATACTGTACTTTATTAGCACTTAGTAAATGGTAATAAGCTGTCTTATCTATTGATATTTAAAAAAGTAAACTAATGATAAAAGGTAATTGTAATTAATACTTAACTAAACTAATAAAAAACATAACTTGCCTGTGCTATGGATTAAAACTTTAAAAAGCCAAATTACTGCAAAAACAAATGTATATCCAACTCTTTAGTAAACAAATTTTGAATAGATTTTAAAAATAACTTGACTTTAAATTTAATAAGTGATTAAAATTATTAAATTCCTATCACATTATTGAATTAACGGTGCTAGGCGTTACAGTTTTAGTATGCCTAATCGTAAAACCCAGCAACACTGACTATAAACATGCTTAACTTTATTCTCAGTTTAAATATGAACCTTGTTGGGCTTACAACAGGGTAAGACACTCGTTTGCTAAACAAAAAACATCACTTAAACGGTATTTTCTAACTTGAACAGCAAAAAGACGATTTTAGGCGGCGGCGTCTCGTTTTTCCCATGCTAGTGTACGGGCGGCGAGGCACACGGTAACTTCACTCGCGGCGTTGCCAATTCTACTTTAAAGGCGGTTATGTCGTTATGGTTCACCTCATGACCTCAAAAACAAATGTTTAAATTAATTACGGTAATTTGAATTTGAAATATGATTTATTTCAATGCGACATTTATTTAAAATATAAAGATAATTAAAATAAACTGGTTTTAGATTTTGTGTCCCAATATTTGACTATTTTCATCCTCCGAGGAGGAAGCGAGGGCGCCATTACAGGGAGGGCGTACCGGGAACTTTCCCAGTGTCCCGGCGGATCAGTCCACCCCTGATTAAAATATTTTGATATCAACAATCAAAGTGCCCTAAACAAGATATTCTCAACTTTAACTGCTAGCCACTTTAGGTTTGAGACCAACCCCCTTCCAGCAACTCAATTCATAATGTTATCCATGAGATGTTTCAATCCGCATCCTAATTATAATTGAAATATTAAAGCTTTTCATTGACATAAACTCATCCAAGTATAACATCGTAAAGGTATTTTTTCAGTCTCATAAACTACATCCTATATATGCTACTTTACTTAAACAGCTTTGTATTATTTTTCAGATTTATGATAAGTAAAACCAAATTTGGGATCCCGCAAAAAAAATTAATAAAAAATTGTTTGTTAAACTGAGCTTTAAAATGGTCATTAGATTAATCATTCTGTGGTTCTGAAATAGGCCTACATTATAAAAGTGAAATCAAGGAGTTGCTTCCAATGATTTGCTCCAAAATAAGAATAGAAAAATCCTTCTTCTTATATCTAAATTGTAGCAACTCCATGCCTGCACAAGCTTACCTGAAAAGCCATTTTCATACAATCCTCGACCTCATCAGGGCTGCTGCCATTTGGTATGACAAAATACATTTTCACTTCTTTCTTTATACCTTTTTTCTCCATTTTATTTAACTATTCATAAACCTGTAACAAAACAAAGAAAATATAAATAGTGATAGTGGTTCTCGTGATTGTTATAGCAAAATTCATATTACCGTATTACAGGCAATTGCATCAATCCGAATATTTGTTTGTTAGAGATATTCGGATTGTTTGACAAGCGAACGCTAAAAAAAGCTATAATATATAGGCTAAATTAAAAATAATTTAAATTAATTCTTAAAAAGACACTTACATTCCAAGGCTAGTGTAATTAAACAGTACAGTGTAAAAAAAATATAACAGGGTAAAGGGGTTACAGTATTTTATTCTAAAAACGTAATTGTACTTGAAGTCACAATGTGGATATTTACAAATTAAGTTTATGTAAGTCTACTGTACCGACTGCAGGTGGCTAATGTAAAGGCAGTTCGGAGCAGTGTGAGGTTTTGACTACCACCCAAGCTGTGTGTACCGCCTACTGTGGGTCAGGATTAAGATGACCCTGTGGTAAATTAATAAAAGTCTAAATCTGTGGATGAGCTCTCAGAAGATCAGTTAACAGAACTCGTTAGCCTATTAGTTTTGTTTTCTTATTTTTAATTGTTCTATGTTTACAATAGCTCAAAACAAACAAAAGCAGTTTTAATGTTTCATTGCCCTAAACACAACATCTTTCTATTTATTGACAGACATTCCATTTTACAGTTGACGTTGTAGCCAACATTGGAAATTTATACTAAACGCAAATAGAGTTTTAAGACACTGTGATTGTCTGTCACATAATAACAACGCTTACAAACTCCTGAAAACCATTTAGGAAAACAATAATAACCTGTACTAACTCATTGTAAATGTTTGTTAGGTTACATTTTCACTTATTTTTGGATCTTAAACCCTAGTAAAGAACAATGCTAATAATGTCTTACGTGTTCTTGTTATAGGACAACTTTAGTCCTGTCTATAAAGCATCCTTTTACTTAAACAAAAATCATTAGGATTATTACTGAATCACAAGTAATAAAAGAGTAAACTGTAAACTTTGATTTATCAGTCTAAGAATAATGACAGTTGTTATTAGGGTAAGAACACACAGACAGCATTCAGCAGTGTCACAGGAAGAGCATCAAAACAGTTTGCAATATGGCCTTGTTAAAGTACAAAAGTAAATTTTTGTTCTCCGAAAATGTTTATTTCAAAATGAAAATGGTGCATGGATGTATAATGGATGGAAATTAGAACAGAGTAGATCGAATAGCCGTTTTTTTGATAAATTTTGATTTTTCATGTTATTTTAGTTGTTTTGGGGGAATAATTATCCTTTAAAATAAAAAATATTAAAAAAATGACTAGACACTGTGGAATAGTAGGTACCGTCATATCAAATATGATAAAAATTGGCCGATTGGTGTAGTCGCTAGATCTGTACATAGACAGACAGGCCAGACATACGTCATCTCAAAAACTACTTTATTGGGTTCAGGGTGCATTGAAATGAATATTTCTACCAATAACTCAAATTCTAAAATGTTGACGAAAACATTACTTTCACCATGTAAGTTACAATGTGTAGGCTTATAGGGGGCGAAAGTAAAAATACAAACGTCATATTTTACACTTAGGTAATCTGTATTAGCCTATATGTTGAATGAACAAACACAGAAGTTGTCATTTCAAATGGATAATTGATTAAGTGGGTAAAAAACCAGCTATCAGTTGTTCGATATCCATTTTGAGGAAAGAGCACTGCAATACTGATCTGACACCAAGCTCAAGAACGCAATGGAAAATCAAATAAGATGGTTCTTGGTAGAAACTCCAAGCTAGGGCAAGCCATACTCATCTCCAAGGCGCTTTCTGTGTGCACTGTCTCATGAATATTAAAGTTTCTGGTTTAGTATATTAAATATTTTATGGTTTAGTTTTAAACGCTACGCCATGCCACGCTGTCTGTGTATTTTTACCTTTAATTTATATATCCATACTACTTTATTAAATAATAAAAACAATTTGGCTGATCAATAAATATTTTTTTATAGGCTATGAAAAATTTTAATTGCATGTTACCAGTACACTTTCATAAGCGGAACAATTTAAATAATCGAATGAAATTCTTCGATATCAATACGGTATATCCATTATACATTTTTATATACCGGTAAGTTAACGATGATTTTATGTTCAATTGAAAAACAAACGTGACGTAATAACTAACATACAGATGGTAAAATATTTTACAATCGACCTAACTTAATCGATATAAAGAACAATTTCATTCCGTTTTTTTAATCGTTCCACTTACGAAAGTGTACCCTCATTTAAGTTAATTACCTATTATGTTAGGCCTCATTATATTTTTGTTAACTCTATCCATTGCTGTAATGTTGACAAACTGAATAAAATGAAATGCATGTAAAATAATATTACAGCCTACCTAAAGCGATAATAAGCTATAATAACAATAAATGGAGTACAGTAACCTTAACATAATGAAAATAGGCAAATGAACGAAGCAAATCTGCTCGTCATGGGAGGGAGACGTGGTGAAAAATTACACCGGGCCTAATGAACACAATGACTGGCCTTCTCCAAGCAGAGCTAGATCCCCCAGTTACCTAGGGCCTACTAAAGTATTTTTTTTAATAATTTTATTTCTTCATGTATTGGTTAAGACTTCCAAGACAGAAAAAAGTGGAGGGAGATGGTTAGCGAGGCCAAATAATACGTTGGGGTAAAAATGCACTACATTTGTTGGTTATAAAAGCTGTGAAGAATGGGTAAGTTACACTTTCATAAGCAGAACGATATAAAGAAACAGAATGAAATTGTTCGATATGGTACTTAGGTTATAAGTTATCGATTATTTAGATTATTTTGGTTATTTAGGTTTCGGTTATGTTTGGTCTCAAAGAGGTCGGAAGATATCTTCTTGTAATTTGTCCAAATAACAAATGTTGTTTTCACATATACTTAAACACATGTATTGCCAGAACAACATTATCAGGTCATGTCACTGCCATGTTTGTTAATTTCATTTCATTTTTATTTTAAGTTTAATTGGAAAACAAACATGACGTAATAACTAAGGTGACCGGATCTGTAGAAGCCTAAAGCGGGACATATATTAAATAACTGAAAATACCTTGATGCGTGTGGGGGAAGGGGGTACCCCCTACAAAAATGGGGAGTCCGAAGGCCCTCCTTGGAAGGTTTTAGAAAATTAGATACCATGAACGAAATTGTGAATTTTGTGCAGTTTTTGCTCAAATATTACTTAGTGTTGTAACAACAGGTTTTGTAATCATATTCATAAAATCATTAGCCTGTACAACACAGAACCATCACTATCATATATGCAAATCTTAACTAATAAAAGAAAATATCAACCAAAATTACTGATAGTTATGAGAGGAATGAATAACTTTCATAAATTTGAATCTTAATTAAAACTGAAATCAGCTTAAATTCATATTACTTTTCAGCAACAACATACATTTCTTTGTTTCTAGTTTTAACTAGTATGACTTGTTCTCGGTCTATAAATTGTTCATGGTGCATAGGTACCAGGCATAGAGAGTGCACTAGCTCAGTTAAAAGTTTAGAAAAAATGTTAGGACCCGATCCTTTTGTTTTGCTTCAAAGTTTTTGAACAACTCATCACAATGCTGGTCGATGAGAATCTTGTATTCCACATGTAAACAAAATATATTGGTTTTCATGAATCAATGAGTATTTTTATGTCAAACTGCTAAAGCGGGACATTAGGCTGCCCCAACAGGAATCGTGGGGATGCCAGGACATGCCTCACTAAACGGGGACTGTCCCGCCGAAATCGGGACGTCTGGTCACCTTAGTAATAACTAACATACAGACGATAAAATATTTTTGCAATGGATATAACAATCAATCTGATAGATGAATAGAGAATATGTATATATGCTTTTATAAGAACATAATTGCCTGCTTATAGAGAACTATGATAGCGTAACTTTGGTGTTGAGGCCCTTTAGAGGCAGCAGCTATAACATTCGCTAGGGCACTGCACTGGTAACATTGGCAGGCTGACTCGCTGACAGTGGAATGTCATTGACTCATGAGTCTACAAAGACTCAAGCAACTTCCCTTCAAATATTTGAAGTTTGATCATCTAACCCCCTAAAAATTAGCAGATATTTGTATACCTACTTTTAAAATTAATATTAATTAGATTATGTGATGTTTTCCTCTCCGTTTTTACCAGTAGGCCTAGTAGGCTCAGTCTGACATCAATGCAGGCAACCGAGTGGAGTCAACCTTTTCCTCCTTGAGCATAAATCGCCGGATTCATTAAGACCATGAGGTCATTACTAACATTGTAAGGTAAGTATTAGGTGACTAACATTTTTTTTAATCCTTCCTGGTTCTGCGTGATCTACGAATTGGTTTCCGTTATTTAAATTTATGAAGACATGAACGTTACAAGAAGTAGGCCTACCTGTAGCGAAGATCTGCGACTGTGCGAGTTGTACAACTACGAGGTTCTCACATCACATTCTCTTTGGAATCTTTACCTAAAAATACTAATATTCACACAAATTTAAGAACTAAGCTAACATTTCATTTGACACAACGAAAACGATAGAATCAAAATCGTTAAGTCCATATATTTAAAGATAAATGTTCAATACCGTCTGCTCTGCAGTCTGCAGATGCAGATATGCCCGCCTTTTGTTTGGACGTTTGGACCACAAACATGTTGTACATAGAGTATTGTAATGGGGGGTTATAAAGTTTGGAATTATTTTACATGTTATATGTATTGTTAAGAACTTTTTTTTACAACATTTATTTCCGGCTCAACAACTTATGTTATACACAGAATTATTAACAATAAATAAGTTATAAGTAACATTCAAAAAAAAACATATCGGGCTCGCTCTAATCAGAGTCACCCATTAGCTGAATTGCGTTACAGTTCACAGCGAAAAAAAAAAACGAATAAAAACCATGTAAATAAAATTTAGAATCTGGCTAGAAAAATATTCAATTTTCAATGTTTGGCAAAATGTCTTGAAAAAGTCTTGCTTTTAATCGTCTATCTTGTAGCGGCAGTCCAATTCCAAAACGTTCTGCTCCAGGTAAAAATATTAACCTATGAGAAAACTTCAGTGTCGTTTTTCTGATGTATTCACTGATTGTTTCTATTCCAAGTTCCCTATGTATTTGCGAATTTCGTACGTACCATGGTGAGTTTACAGCAATTCTTAAGACCTTGTTTTGAAAGATTTGAATTTTCGAAAGCTTTTTACATGAAATTGAAAGCCACCACACTTGACAGGCATACAGAACAAGAGGTCGGAGAATAGTTTTATAAATGAGAATAGTGTATGAAGACTTTAGAGTCGACTTTCTATTGACAATAGGAAATAGGATGGACAGTCGAGAGTACGCTTGATTTAATTTTGAATTTACATGTAGCTTGAAATTTAACTTTTTGTCTAATAACACACCTAAATACTTAACTGCTTGATCTGGTGGATTCCAATTGATATTTGAATTGTTAATGACGATTTCAGGGGGAATTTGCGGTCTTCTTAAGGTGAATATCTTAGCTTGCGATTTATTTGGATTTAAGCATAAATTCCATTTGTTGAACCATTTCACCACTTCATCAGCCGCATTTTGAAGTTGTTGGTAAGCTTGCAGAATTTCGGTGCTTTGAGTGATGATTGTGGTGTCGTCTGCATATAGCGCTAAAGTGGAATCTTGCGGAATTGGAATGTCAGACATGAAAATATTGAAAAGTAAAGGTCCCAAAATTGACCCTTGTGGTACCCCAGCAGAAATTGGGCGATAGTTAGAAGTAGAAGAATTTATTTTTACACAGAAGTGTCTGTTACATAGAAAGGATTTTACTATTTTTTTCAGGTAAAGTGGAAATCCAAGAAGTTCAATTTTGTGAAGAAGGCCCTCATGCCACACCTTATCAAAAGCCTGTGAAACGTCAAGAAATATCGCAGCTGAGTGTTCCTTCCGTTCAAATCCTTTCACAATCGTTTCAACAATCCGCTGAACTTGGTGAGTGGTGGAATGTTTGGGTCGAAATCCGAACTGGTGTGGTGGAATTGCGCTCGATTCTACAAGAAAAGAGTTTATCCTTCTTTGGATAATCTTCTCCAGCAATTTCGATAGACATGACAAAAGACTTATTGGTCTGTAGCTGGAAGTAGAGAATTTGGGCTTATTGGGTTTGTGGAAAACTATAATTTCGGCCTTTTTCCACGTGTCAGAGAAGAAGCTTTGATAAATACATGCATTAAAAATCGAAGTTAAAACTGACACTCCTTTTTTGGTGAGATTTTTAAGAACAATATTTGGAATAAGGTCGGGTCCAGGTGTTTTACGTAAAGGAAGTTTCTTGATCAGTTGCTTTATTTCTACTGGTGAAACAAATTTTATGGGAAGCTCTACTGTTGATGATGCATTTGTCATGGTACTGTTGACAAGACCAGCAGTATGTTCATCGGTCACATTGTTCGGTGAGAACGCCTCCTCGAAGTAGTCAGCAAGAATGTTACATTTATCAAGATCACTTTCATATACATTATCTTCGTGCCTGAGAGGCGGAATTACAGTTGGGGTGCGTAAAATCCGTTTGGTTGCTTTCCAGAGGCTGGAATCATTTGGATTTATGTCACTGACGTAAGTTTTATAACACATAATTTTATATTCTTCGATTTCCAGCCTTACTTGACGTATAAGCTGGTTCAGTCTCCGCCGCATGTGAGGTTGCCTGTGTCTAATCCACTGACGTCGAGCTTCATGTTTAGCTTTTAGTAAATTAATGATTCTTAAAGGTGGAGTGAGAAAGCTATTGGTCTTATTAGGAAATTTTTTATAAGTTGCAAGTTTGGTAGCTTTTTGAAGACACCCAGTGAAATGTTCAATAGCCTTGTTAATGCCATCAATAGAGCTCAGGTGTTGGGGAAACTGAAGAAATCCATCTAACTTTACACCAAAGGTATGCCAGTCAACTCTTCCCGATATTAACCTAGGGGTAGGTGTGCTATTGTCAGATTGTAGAAAGAAACTGATTAAAACGGGGAGGTGATCGGAGTCCAATTCTGGTACGACTTTGTGTTGGATGGGAGCTGCAAAATTACGATAAAGAACAGTATCCAAAATGTCTGGTTCACAGTTCAATTGAAATGGATAAAACGTGGGCTCATCTGGTGCGGACACGTTTATCCCTTCGTCTGTGATAAATTGAAAAAGACGTGCACCATTTGGGTTAGTAACTCTACAGCCCCAGTTTTGATTTTTACAGTTTAAGTCACCAACGATTAGCGTGGGAGAATGTCCAGTAAATAGGTTCATAAAGTCGTTTAAGTAGAGCCTTCGATTAGGGGATTTATAAGCCGCTATGATATTTACAGAACTACCATCTTCCAGCATAACTTTTACAGAAGTAGCTTCAATTGACACTAGTTGAGGTAAAAACAAAGTGTTGTGTTGTATGGATCTTTTAATAAAAGTAGCTACACCACCTGAGGCAACAGGGGCAGCCCGGTCTTCTCTATAGACATTGTATCCACATACTTTAAAATTTTGATTATCAACTAAATGAGTTTCTGAGACACAAGCTATGTCAACATTGTGACGCACTAAAAAAGCAGAAAAGATCGCTTTTTGTTTGTTCAAACCATTTGCGTTCCAATTTAGGATTTTTAAATTTTGAAACGCAACTCTATTAGGGGGAGGCATGTTTAAGAAAAGAACTTATAACGTTAGTCAAAATTGTTTTAATCATTGGCACTATCGATTTAACTAATTCTACTATCAGTGCTTCTAAATTAGTTGAGCTTGATTGATCAGAACTGCACGGTTGACCCGATTTATTTGCTTGCTCCGCCAGAGTTGGAGGAGTGAACCTAGTTTTTGAGGGATGTTTATGCGCAGACTTACCACTTAATACATCAGCGTAGGAAGCCTCGTGTGTTTGGCGCTGTGCTTCCTCGGTTGGCGGGGTTTGAGCTACTGTTGCACGGACATGTATTGCAGGTGGCGTAGAATTCTCAGGTTGCAACCGCTTAGTTTTAGACAGGTTCGGATTTTTTGTCCTAGACAAGAGGCTTTGGTAATGAGAACAGCCCCTGAAATTTGCAGTGTGATTTTCCCCACAGTTCACGCATTGAGGGGTGTCAGTTTTAGGTTTCGGACACTCTGAATAGTGGTGACGATCGGTACACCGTACACATCGTGTGTCTAACTTACAAAAGTTCTTCGTGTGACCAAATCTTTGGCATCGAGTGCACTGAGGGATCATTTTGGATTTCCTTCTCGGTTCGACAGATATAACTGCATAGCACAGAGTATTTAATTTAAAAATATCGTTACTCTCATCGTTTTTTACCAGATCAACAGTGCACAAGGGAATAGGAATTTTATTTTTGTTCAGCAACCTAGTTACTCTGGTTACTGGAAAGCTGAGACCTAACAGTTCAGATTTAATTTCGTCTTCAGTCAAAGAGGTTGGGACATTTCTAATAACAACCTCAAGTTTTTTATCTTGGGGTGGTTGAAATGTATGATATTTAACCTCAGATGAGTCATAGAATGACGTTAGGTTGCGGAAGTCATCGATGGTTGTTAGATTTACTTTCAGGGACTGGCCACGGACCTGAGTGGAAAAGGTAGCCTTAACTATGGTTTTAATGTCTTTTACTATTTCTTGATGATTGTTAACGTCGTGGAGGAAAATCGGAGGAATTTTAATTTCCTTAGTAATTTGGTTTTCATTAGAATTATCTTCCATTACATCAGATACGTTACCACTATTTGAAGCATACGGATGGTCTAAAAGAACTTGGTATTTGTTCTGTTTACATAGCTCATATGAATCTAAAACGTACCTTTTTGGTTGAGAATTTGTATCGGAAATATTCTTGCGTTTGCTAGGAAAAACAAAATTAGACTCATTTGAGCCAGGTTGTACGTCTGTCCCCTTCATTGCTGTTGGTAAATTAGCAGATTGCGTTAGACATTTGGTTTTACCCTTGTTTACTGAAGATGTTGAAGGTCTATTTGGAAACAGTTTTTGAAGGTTATGATTGTGTTTGTGTTTTAACAACGAAGAACTCTTTAATTTCACAATGGAAGTTAAGGGAGTCTATGTGAAATACGAAAAACTCCTTCCAATAATAATTATTTATATGTCTCACCTTCAAAAGGTTGAAAGTAACAGAAATAACAGTAAGTAAACTGGAAAGAAAAATATAACCAACACTCACTGGTCGCTGTACTTTTTCCTTAGACTTTACTGTGGAAAATTTCCCATTAGCAACAACTTATATGAAGTATGTTTAGATCAAAAATTAAAAGTTCTGTTAAGAACTAATTGCATAGACTAACTACAGTAGTTAGTCTATGCTAATTGTACTGTCTCTGAACCCTTTGTGATGTACACGACCTCGTCGATATACAGTCAACAGGACTATAATATTTACTTGGATATTATAATTATTGTACTTCACCAGAGAGAGAAGTGAGGATTAAATTAAACAGTCTTCTCTGTGGTTACACCAAGGACGTTTGTCTCATTGTGAGGAAGTCTACTCTAAAGTATTCATTAAGCTACGCTCCTGATGGTGACTGTATATCGACGAGGTCGTGTACATCAGTACATCACAAAGGGTTCAGAGACCTAGCTAGTACAATTAGTTCTTAACAATACAAATAACATATAAAATAATTCCCAACCTTTAACCCCCTATTACATAATAAATAAAATCTAAAATGTTATAGTTTGTTATTCTAGTGCTGTTTAGCTAGGATATTTAAACATTGCACACTTTTTGATAAAGGCAGAGGCTACGCACACGTCCGACGTGAGCCGCTACTGTTCACGTCTGTTCCAAATTATGCACCTACGTTACTTTTCCTGTGATTTTTAAAACAAATTGAGAGCCAGAAAACCTCCTAACCTAACGTAATCTAACCTAACCTAACGTAACGTAACCTAACCTAACCTAAGCGGTAGCGAAGTGAATTTGCCCTTACATTGGACGTGTACGTAGTCACTTCGTTTGATAAAAGCACCAAATTTGACACAGAGGTAGACCGATGTAATATGAACAAATTTGGATGTAAACCCAAAGAGTTCTGTTGGTAATACTGGAGACAAAACTGATGATAATAGTATATTTCGCACCAAGGGCCGAAAGGCCCGAAAGTGGGGTTTTGCTGGCCCGAGATCGTGTTTTATGACCGAGACGAAGTCGAGGTCATAAATCGTTCGAGGGCTATGCAAAACCCTTTCGGCAGAGGTGTGAACGCTATTTTTCACCATAAACCAATTATTAACACATTCAGTGCGGCGGGTCCGCCGGCAGACCCCAGATGCCGCCGCGATAGTGCTAGGGGGCTGCCGGCAGGGCCCCGCGCCATGTCATGTTTATGGATTCAGTGTGGTTTAGCAGTTAGCAGAAGAACCTTGATACAATACCGCATTGGCTCTAGGGTGTGTGCATACTCCAGTTCCATTGGTTCTCGTTTTGGCGGTGCGGCCGGATTTTATATATGTATTTTGTATATGTATTTTATATATTTTGTATATGCGGAGTGTATATATTTTGTTTTGGCCATACATTTAGTAGTTTACGTGCCGGTACTGTGTGAAAATAGATCCGGTCGCGTCTCGCACCTCGGCGCGTGGCCGTGACGTTCGTTCGCACCTCGGCGCGCGGCCGTGCCGTTCGTTCGCGTCTCGGCGGGTGGGGTGCGGTATGTATATGTATATGTATATGTATATGCGGAGTGTATATATTTTTTTTAGCCATATATTTAGTAGTTTACGTACCGGTACTGTGTGAAAATGGATCCGGTCGCGTCTCGCGCCTCGGCGGGTGGGGTGCGGTATGTAATTTGTAAAATTACATGTAAATTTCGGTGTCAAGTGCGGAGGGTCCGCCGGCGACCTCTGAATTTTTTTGCCAAAAAAACATCGATCGGAGTCTGCAATTTCGATTTTGACACCTATTCCCGACTTTTCAACATGAAAGGTAAAATTTTATGAAAAAAAATTGTTTAGCACATAGGTAAATTATTAAATTAATTTGCCGCAGCGAATGTGTTAACGGGTTAAATGTGATCGGTCATAAAACACGAGCGGCCTCATGCAATCTCGGACTAAAAACATTAAACCAACAAACAAATCATCGATGGTACAATATTTTGAATTTTATTGTTATTTGTTCCAGTGTTTCAACCAAAGAACACAAAATAGTATGCATGTATTAACCAGGTAACCAGGTCGTCTACGCTTGAAAACAAGTTGGCAACACTGGCTAAATAGATCAGGTGACTTTCGGCCCTTGGACGAAAAAACTCTACTTTTGGTATTCAAAAAGCGTTCCGAAAACAGAGGTGATTACAGCGCAAGGTTCGTAGAGCTTTCAGACAAGTCGTGCTGAGTCGATCTATTTAAGGTTTTCTACTTTGCCGGAAAAGACCTCGTAAAAACAGCTGGAAGGTCACGTGATCACCAATCCAATCTGCAGTGTTGCTTGAAACACGATATTTATCGTACGAGAACCATATTTTCCTCATCAGTTTAATAATAAGTACCTGGGGGGCCGAGCTTTGCTCGGGGGAACGCCAGTTAGTTTGTTTAGATGACTCGGAGTAATATTTCACCACTTCCCCCTACTGATAATCAGATTTGTATTATTCATTTGCCTCTTTTCTACATTTGAAAGGTCCCTCCAGTTGTTATTTATAGCTCAATGCCCCTTTGATTTATTTTACTACTCTATATATCTAATCTTAACTCAAATCTTTTAATCTCTGCTCTCCGGAATCCACATGTTAATAATAATAAACAACATGAGTATTACTTTGACAGTTCCCTAGTTGATTATGAACAGCTGTTACAATTCTTTTGTTTTTATTTCAAACTCCATAAGGGATAACATCATAGTCAGTGCTGTTTACAATTGTGTTTAATTTTGAGTTTAATGTGTTTTTACCTAATTATTTCGTGTTATTTACTTTGTTTGGTGTGATTAATCAGTTTAAAATGTAGTTTTCGAAATGCAGAACGTTTGGTAAATATTTATTTTGGAGTATTCATTTTATTTTTACTTAAGTTTTTACTTTTGTACCGTTGTTAAATCTTGCCTTGCACCGTTGTCATGGCAACAAAGACAACACAAACTACTACTATAGAAAACTCTATACACATGGAACACTCCCACGAGCCAAATGCCTTGGATACAACTTGGACTAATGTTGTAGCCCATAGGAAAAGAAGCAATAGTAATAACTCTTCATCTAGCTCTAGGCCCAATAAGATAGTTAATAACAATGTATCGAAAACAAACTCAGTCCAACCAGTGCTCGTTTCAAACAGGTTCCAACCTCTTTCTAACACCGATAGCGATCAAACAAAAAAACAAAAAGTTCCCCCAATAATACTCAAAACCCATGTAAATTACATGGAGCTTTGTAAACTATTGTCCCAATTAGTTGGCAGTGACCAGTTCAAGTGCTCTTCGTCTTTAAAGAGCATTACCATACACCCATTATCTTCTGACGCCTACAGGAAAATTGTTCATTTCCTTCGCGAAAACAAGGCCGAATTCCACACTTTTCAACTTCCAGAAGACAAAGTCTTTCGTGTAGTTATTCGTGGTCTTCATAGCTCCATTGAGCCTGAAACAATCAAAAGTGAATTATCATCCAAAGGATTTAATGTTCAAAATGTAACTAATGTCTGGTCTAAGGACAAAACTCGCCTTCCATTGTTTTTTGTCGATCTTGACCAATCCCAATTAAATGAC
This sequence comes from Allygus modestus, assembly GCA_963675035.1. Classification (NCBI taxonomy): domain Eukaryota; kingdom Metazoa; phylum Arthropoda; class Insecta; order Hemiptera; family Cicadellidae; genus Allygus; species Allygus modestus. Next base: position 60,239,868 of record OY776115.1, on the reverse strand, counting down.
CACATTTTCGACCTTTCTACTCTCCTTCACTCAAAGATCCAAATCGAAGAACCTAGACCAAAACGACTTGTAGTGCAATGCATGCGCTGCCAACAATTGGGACATTCAAAGAAATATTGCAATCGAACCCCTAAATGTGTCAAGTGCGCTAAGGATCACGAATCCGCAACTTGTACGAAACCCAATAACACACCCGCAACCTGTGCACTTTGTGGCAATAACCACCCTGCTAACTATAGGGGTTGTTCAGTTCACAGGGAACTACAGAACAGACGCTCATCCAAATCTACGTTATCAAAAGAAGAAACCCCTTCTCGCCACCCCCACCCCCATCTCTCCTGATCTATCACCCTCATCATTTCCTCAACTTCCGAAACCAAAATCACACGCCTTTCCATCAAACTTAAACGACCAACGAGCACTTACTCCCAATGCTTTACACTCAAATGAATAACATAACTACGCCAAACGACTTCAAACCACTATTCACAACACTTCCAATCAAACTGACATTGTAACACAATTAACGTCAATACTTACAGAATTCAAAGCCCTTTTTTCACCATTACTAACCATGATGACTCAACTTATGCAAGCTCTTATCACCAAAAATGACAAATAACCTATCAAATATTTTCTTACAGTCCTGCTGTGGAATGCAAATGGTTTATACCAACACGCACAAGAACTAGAGTTACTTTTGCATGAGAAACGTATAGACGTCGCTTTAATAAGTGAAACTCATTTTACTACAAACTCTAGATTTTACATTCCAGGTTACAACATATACAGAGCTGATCGCCCTGACAATCGGGCATATGGCGGTACAGCGGTTCTTGTCCGAAACAGTCTCAAACACTTTGTTCACCCATCCATCAATCCAACAAATTTCCTTCAGTCAGCAGCATCAACCGTAGTTTTAATAACATTGAAATAACCTTTTCGGCTGTTTACTGCCCCCCTAGATTTGCAATAAATTCGAATGATTTTACAGAACTATTTTCAAACCTAGGTTCTCATTTCATCTATGGGGGAGACTATAACGCCAAACATGTACAATGGGGTTCAAGGTTAAGTAACCCGAGAGGCCGCCAACTGCTTCATTCTGTCGTTTCTAACAACCTGAACTATCATTCACCTAGCACACCTACTTATTGGCCAACAGCTGTAAATAAAGCACCTGATCTACTTGATTTTTTCATTTCTAAGGGTGTAAGCCAATTTCATAAATCCCTCAACTGCCTTGACAACTCTCCTTCTGACCACTCTCAAATTCTGTTAACAATTTCATGTGCCCCTCTAGAAAAAATTGAAAAACTATCTCTAACAAATGGGATAATGAACTGGGAGCTATTTCGAAACACACTTATGTCCACAATAAACATAAACCTCCCACTGAAAACTGGCGGGGATGTGGAAGTAGCAGTAGACCACTTAACCAAGTCCATCCAACAAGCCGCCTGGAGTTCGTCAACTCCGAAACCTCCTAAGAAACGATCTGGTCCTTGCTACCCCCAATATATATGTGAGCTGATAAGACTAAAACGAACAGCTAGAAGGAAATGGCACCAAAGTAGACTTCCATCTGATAAAACCGCCCTCAACCGCTGCACAAATCAATTGAAACAAGCAATTAGGGAATTCAAAACTTCTACATTCGAAAATAAACTAGGTAATCTTTCCCCTTCAGATGGCTCCTTATGGAAGACAACGAAGAAAATTCTACATTACACTTCTACATCTTCCCCAATCAGGCGACCGGACAATTCATGGGCAAAATCAGACAAAGAAAAAGCAGATCTCTTTGCTGAACACCTTTCTGGTGTTTTTAGTCCCCACGAAGAACACAATCGAAGATTCTCCACCGAAGTAGAAACATCTATTGAAATTCCCTTGCCCATGTCCTTACCACCTTCTCGAATTACAGCAAATGATGTCAAACGGGCCATTTTTAAACTACCCCCAAGAAAGTCACCTGGATATGATCTAATCACAAGTGAAATTTTACGTGAAATACCCGGTCCCTGTATCACCTTACTGACACAAATATTTAATGCAATATTACGGACAACTCATTACCCCATTCAATGGAAACTATCCCAAATAATTCTAATCCAAAAACCGGAGAAACCAGCAGACCAAGTCTCATCATACAGACCTATTAGCTTACTCCCTGTTGTTTCAAAATTGTTCGAAAGAATCCTCTTAACACGTTTACAATCTGCAATTGAGGATTGTAATGGATTGCCAAATCACCAATTCGGGTTTAGATCTCTGCATTCTACAGTGCAGCGACTTCATAGAGTGGTCGATACAATTGCGTCTGGACTTGAAAGCAAAAAATATACGAGTGCTGTTTTTATAGACATAAGTGCCGCCTTCGATAAGGTGTGGTATCCTGGTCTACTATCAAAATTAAGAATTCTTCCACCCACTTACTATTTGATTCTCCGTTCTTATTTAGAAGATAGATTTGTTATGGTGAAACAAGGGTCAGATTTCTCAGATTACAAGCCAATATTAGCCGGTGTTCCTCAGGGCTCCTTATTATCTCCTCTTCTTTACAGTATATACACAGCTGATCTCCCTGAAACTGGAAATACAAAGATCGCCACATTTGCTGATGACACTGCCATTCTAAGTTCATCAGAAGACCCCATTGAAGCTAGTAACAATATCCAAAATCACATTAACGTCCTAAGTAATTGGTTAAAAAATTGGAGAATAAATATAGTTAATGCAACAAAGTCGTCACATGTCACATTCACACTAAGGAAAGGTGTATGCCCTCCTGTACACATTGACAACAACAGAATCCCTCAAAGTAACGAAACACGTTATCTTGGTCTCCATCTAGACAAGCGATTAACATGGAAGACACACGTAACAAAAAAGATAACTGCTCTCAACTCAAGAGCTAAGCAACTTTATCGACTACTCAATTTCAATTCAAAATTACCTACTATATCAAAATTACTATTGTACAAAACTCTTCTAAAACCAATATGGGCTTATGGTATTCAAATTTTTGGTTCAGCAAAATGTTGTCACTTAAAGAAAATTCAAACCTTTCAATCTAAAATGCTTCGCTTAATTTCTGGCGTTCCCTACTATGTAAGTAACAAGACACTTCATACAGACTTTAAATTGAAATTTGTTCACGAAACAGCAAAAGAATGCTATCAACTATTCTTCAACAAACTTGATGGTCACTCAAATCCTTTGATTCAAGAACTCCACACACCGACACTTCCTGGCATCCTTCAGAGAAGATTAAAATAAACTGGAGCCGAGATCTTCTAAGATAAATAAATAAATAAATAAATAAATAATGCCTTTATTTACAAGTGTTCTTCAGTACAAACTGTTTTTCAAGACAACTCAAGTCAACACAACACAAGAGAAAAATAAAACAGTCATTACAGCAAAAAAAGTAAAAAAATACAGGTCAAATTATAAAAATAAACAAAATGCTCTTAACCTATGACTTCAACCTGGCCTTGAACGAGTTATAATTTAACGATTTCATGCTTGGAGGAAGGGTATTGTATGCTTGGGGTCCAAAGCATGATGACTGTAGGCATAGAAGAGTAAAACAATACGTGTCAGAAGAAACTTTGAAAATCAGTTCAAAAAAGGAAGACTACTGAGCCTACTTTTTAATATTATTTGTTCATGTTTTTGTTAGAATAATTATTAGCACATTTGCTCGTTGTATGTAATTTTACAGTTGCAAATAAAGAATGAAAGACAAAAATACCCCCGTAGCAGCAAACCTGCATACTTAGCGAATTTCCAATGCATATATATTTATCTTAATGCCACATAAAGCTACATACCAAGTTTCATCAATATACATTCATAAATAAACAATTTATAACATTTTAATTATTCTCCATAAGAATAACATGGCGGCTGAGTATGCAGGTTTGCTGAAGCAAGGAACACAAAAAAATGGGGTTTTATGCTTATATCAATATAACTCAGCTAGGTGAAGTCACTTACCAAATTTCATTAATTTATTTTCATAATTAAGGGAGATAACACGTTACTTATTCTCCATAAGGATAACATGGGGCTGAGTACACAGGTTTGCTGCTATGGGAGCCTTTGTCAAAAAATTGTTTTTTTGAGGAAATATCAATGGTCCACAACCAGATAAAGCCGTATACCAAGTTTCGTCAGTATATGTTCATAAATAAGCGAGATATAAAATTTTTATTTTCCTCCATAAGAATAACATTAGACAACGTACTGTGTTTAGCACTTTCAATATCTCGGTAACCAATTGACGTAGAGAAATGATCAAAATACCAAATTGTGTGGTTTTTTAAGCTGAATCCAATGGAAAAAAATAAAATCTGACTATTTCCAAAATTATATGTAAAAAATTCAAAAAACCCATTTTTGGGGTACAAAACCCCCCCAAAATACCCCTTCGGATAGAGCGATCTGGCTGGTTTTCGAACTTAAAGTCATAAATGTTGCTTTACACGTTTATACAAAATTTCATCAAAATCGGATAATTTTTACGAGAGTTATCGTGCTCACGGACACATATATATATATATATATATATATATATATATATATATATATATATATATATAGATATATATATATATATATACAGTTTCGAACGAATGGTGTTTTTGGGGTCTGGGGACCTCAAAACGAAAAGTTATCATGGTCCCGGGCCTAGGTCTTACCATGCCGACTACGGTAATAGCTTCTTCCCTATAGGGGAAATTCGCTAAAAAAAAATACCCCCGTAGCAGCAAACCTGCGTACTCAGCGAATTTCCAATGCATATATATGTATCTTAATACCACATAAAGCCACATACCAAGTTTCATCAATATACATTCATAAATAAACGATTTATGACATTTTAATTATTCTCCATAAGAATAACATGGCAGCTGAGTATGCAGGTTTGCTGAAGCAAGGAACACAAAAAATGGGGTTTTATACAAATATCAATATAACTCATGTAGGTAAAGCCATATACCAAATTTCATTAATTTATTTTCATAATGAAGGCAGATAACACGTTACTTATTCTCCATAAGAATAACATGGGGCTGAGTACGCAGGTTTGCTGCTATGGGAGCCTTGGGTAAAAAAGTGTCTTTTTGAGCAAATATCAATGGTCCACAACCAGATGAAGCCGTATACCAAGTTTCGTCAGTATAGGTTCATAAATAAGCGAGATATAAAATTTTTATTTTTCTCCATAAGAATAACATTAGACAACGTACTGTGTTTAGCACTTTCAATATCTCGGTAACCAATTGACGTAGAGAAATGATCAAAATACCAAATTGTGTGTTTTTTTAAGCTGAATCCAATGGGGAAAAATAAAATTTGACTATTTCCAAAATTGTATGTAAAAAATTCAAAAAACCCATTTTTGGGGTACAAAACCCCCCAAAAATACCCCTTCGGATAGAGCGATCTGGCTGGTTTTCGAACTTAAAGTCATAAATGTTGCTTTACATGTTTATACCAAATTTCATCAAAATCGGATAATTTTTACGAGAGTTATCGTGCTCACGGACACATATATATATATATATATATATATATATATATATATATATATATATATATACAGTTTCGAACGAATGGTGTTTTTGGGGTCTGGGGACCTCAAAACGAAAAGTTATCATGGTCCCGGGCCTAGGTCTTACCATGCCGACTACGGTAATAGCTTCTTCCCTATAGGGGAAATTCGCTAAAAAAACTCCATAAGCCCAATGTTAATTTTTTAACTTTTCATTTGAGTTTTTTTACATTATTTGATTTTTACTGGGGATGAGGCCTGTCTAGAACTTATTTTTATCCCAGAAATTAGTTATTTCGAACATTTGAAGGAAATCGTTGGAGCCGTTTTTGAGAACCGTGTCGCAAGCAAGCACGCAAGCAATCAAGCAAGCAAGCAAACCTTACTCATATTAGAGTATAGGATAACATTGTTTAACTGCTTACATTGTATATATGATCAGCTGTTATTTTATGAAACTAATATATTGTTTTGATTTATTTGTATTATTATATTAATCTATTAAGGGTTTAAATATTCTTTCTGCATATCCAGTGACAATTTAAAAATAGCTGTACCATTATTATACCCTTAAGGTTGGCTACTTTCATGTTCTTCTTCTACAAGATCCAAAGACCTGTTTGCACGGAGGCATCACAGTGCCAACTACGCCCAGCAGTCAACTTTAGCTCGCATCCAGCATCTTGGCAACGTTGTTTCACCGCATGTGGACTTTTTTGCCTCCAGTGATTGGATTGTCAGGCGCCTGGTTGTTGTCTTGCTCTGAGTTGTGTTCTTCTTATGGTTTTTGTTTCTGCGAGATGAGAGTTCTTTCAGTTTAGATGTATTAATTGTTGTTGTTTATATAAGCATATATTTGTATTGTACATTAGTTGCTACTATGTTGTTTATTGTTACCAAGTTATATTTGTATATTTTTGTTACTATCTTGAACAAGGGAAACACTATATATTTTAATTATTTGGCTTTTTTTGAGCATTAGGAATGATTCATTTTGTAAAATGGTTATACCGTGTATGAGTAAATAAATAAATACACTTTATGGTATGTTCTTGATTTATAAATCAGCTGGACGACCTCGTAAGACATCTTTGCTGCGAACATTGCTCTTATGTAAATAAGCACACCTGGTCTGAAAGCTGAACATTGATTACAACGTAGTGTGGTGAAAACAAAATTGGGGGCCGTTCTTTGCCAAATTTTGGTGAGGCAAAGAACTACTCGCTGAAATCGAACAAATCGACTAAATGACTCAACCAATTCTAATGACCAATCTACAATAGAGAATCACCTGCAGATGTGGCAGTTTCCACGAAACATACAGTGACCACTTCTCACCAAGGATATTGAACAAGTTAATACCTAAATATTCAATTAGGATATAGTTCAAAGAACAATAAATTTTCCTCACAAGTATACCAACATGACAATATCACCGGCTCACTTTTTCAACAAAAATAGTGAAGCACTGTTACCTCCAGTTGTACTATAAACCTCCTTGTGTGGACCCATTGGCCAACCAAACCCGTGGCGGCCATTTTCCAAAAATTTCAAATCGTGGTTCGAATCTCAAAATTTTCTTATGTAAACATAGGCAAATCATACATCAGTCTGGCTAAAAGAAACATGTTAGCAAAAACAGAATTCACTTACCTTTATCCGTTTCAAAATGGCGGCCATTCTTGTGTAAAATCTTTACTGTTACGGAATCCTCTGAATTTTCTAAACTATAAGTTGATCATAAACCATAAGTTTAGAAAGTTCAGGATATTCCGTAACTGTCTATATTTTACACAAGAATGGCCGCCATTTTGAAACGGATTAAGGTAAGTGAATTATGTTTTCGCCAACATGTTTCTTTTAATGAGCCCTTTAAAATAATGTATAATTTGTGTATGTTTACAACAAAAATTCAGATTCTTAGCTAATCCGCTGTACTATTCTGTGTTCTGAGACTACTGACGATTTGCATCTTTGAACATCATTATAGATGCAGTATGAATAATTTTATGAATTAAAATTACGTGGGATTTCTTAGTATTTCTTCCTTTTGCCATAGAAATATAATTTTTGCTGAAAATAAAACTGAAGTACATAGTTCTGTATGTTTAAAAGCCAACACTCTTTTCCGCCTCTCTTAATGTGTTGACCACAAGCTAAATAGGCGCGTTCTTATGTAGCCTACGGTTCAATATGGCCCTGCATAGATGCATAGATTGATTAGTCTAATAATTAGAACTTTCCACTGTATTATGACGTATGACATGATCATAAGAGTGAGTCAACAGGAATAGGATTACTAAACACGGTTCATTTCTGATTTTAGTTGGCACATTTATTTAAATTAATTAAGTTTATTTTTTTATTAAAATAGCCTGTGTTGAACGTTTGATTGTATAACCATAGAGAGAAAATGTATTTCTGTCTTCAGTTCTTTAAGAAAATAATGTGAATCAGGATTTTCTTTTATACATACAATGTGACTATTATTTCCGTAAACGATCAAAATATTTGTAAGGCTGTGACAAAGGCTGAGAGAAACTGATCAAGAAGCTTCTTCTCTATAGTAGAGGAAAGATGGCGTCGAATGACTACATTACAGAAGTAGAAATCCAACCGGACATTCAAGAGATTGAAATTGAAAGCATACCTTGTGAAATTCCCTGTGAAACTGTTGAGACTACAATAGAATGTGTAGATGGACAACCTATGATAGCATTACAGCCTTTACCGGACCCTGGAAGAGAAGAAATAATTTTACAAACGCAAGAGGAGATTGTGGGGGGTGTAGACCCTTTATCGGTTTATGACCAAATTGCGGTACCAACAGACAATGATATTTATGTAGAATCAAGCCCGGGACCTTCTAGAAGAGGAAGAAAGCCTAAGAAACAAGGTAGATTTCGTACAAACGACCAATACGTCGGTGATATGGCAGAAACAAAAACTCGTAAGTGGGAACAAAAACAAGTACAAATAAGGACTTTGGAAGGAGAATTTTCCGTTACGATGTGGGCTTCTGGTACAGATGACGGTAAGTCACAGTGAAAAGATCTATTTAATCTCCTTCCGTCAAAATACCCTAATTTCATTTCAATTTTAAGCCGAAATTGTAGGCTATGTTTCCTCTTCTGTTACCCCGACGTTGAGCTTCTTTCAATGGCGTTGAACGACGTTCACAATGCAGTGTGGATCGATAATGGACCATTGCCTTTGTTCATGAAATAATATTTTGTTGTCAACCTTGTTAATAAATATGTTTTAAAACTTTGTTTACTCGGTTTGTTTTGATTATGGACGGCCATGAAAGATACACGGAGGCTGCCATTATTATTTTGCAATATGGCTCCTTTATTATTGTAATATGGCCGCTTTGGTGTGATGGCGGATGGACGCCATCTTCATGAAGTTGTCTTTGCCCTCTGTCAAGCCTAGCTTGATTTAGTTTAGAAAACTAGAGGGTTTCATTGTATGACTTAATTTGCTAATAATTGTCAGTTTATAACTTCTTTCAATACAATTTCCAACAATTAAAATGAATAAAATATTTTACAAGATGCTATAAAACTGTTACTATATCAAATGGAAGCTAGTAGTCCCCCTCCTTTTCAACATTCCTCAAACCAGTTTATAAATGTTCCACAATTTACAGAGCTACTCTCCTGAAATCAGTCATGCTGTTATTGCAATTGTACCATCCCTATTGGGAATAAGCATGTGCTTTTAAATCATAGTTTATTATTTCTATTAAAAATAAGTTAGGCCCTAGGCCTAGTTTTGGGCCCAGTTGGCTAAAATATATTTTACACTCTCTAGACCCTAGTTTGGTGTACAAAGATCTAGGCTTTAGGCCTACTTTAAAAATTCAAGACACTTGGCCTAGTAGGCCAGTTACCAATAGGCCTACTATATTGAAATAAAATACAATATTAATTAAACAGTAAGTTATCAGAAAGTTTATATTTACTTAGTTATCCCCCTTTAAACCATTTAAGTTATTACTATCAATAAGCTTATATTTGCTACTATATATAACATAGGATCCTATAATGACGAAGAAATAAATTTATGGTTGGGCTGTAGCCTTGCATGGTTGTGTGTTGTCAATGTTGCCTTTCTTCAAGAAAAAATATCACTTAAATGTTATTCTGATCAACCGGTGTGGAGTTTTTGCAATGACAAGTTTACTAGCTGGTGTGGTGTGGGGGGGTTTACTATTGGCTGATCTTAATCGATAGCCCGTCAACCCACACCCTCAACTGGAAAATTATTTGTCTGCTGTTATAAGTATGCTTAGGCCTACCCGTGTTATTTTTTGTTGACAAGACAAATTTGCACCTATAATAATATAAGTTAGTTAAGAACGATTTATCCTATGACCTAAAATTAAGCAAAAGAAAAATAGATAACTTATTTTTCTACAGAGTCCCCAGGGTTATTAATTAATATTTTGTGATGAAATTTTGGTTAGAACTTACGTTAATAGCAGAAACTTTCTCCAACCATTTCTGAGATCGGTCATCCCATTACACGAATATTTGAGCGTACTCCTAGTATAAAGTATAGTTGTCTAATAGATAATCTGTTAACCCTCCAACTGGTAAAGATCGTGATCGCGATCCAATTGCACAATGCGTATACTGGTAAGGTCGCGATGGCAACCCATTTACATGGGTTTAGCAAAATTAATTTATCTCTGTTATTTTTCAGTAAATCACGTGTAGCCTATTTTATTTATTGCTGAAGAGGAAAGAATACGCTACCTTGTCATCGTAGGTCCAGTGATTTGCGTTGTGAAAATACGAATTGGTAAACCCGGTTGTCGGGTGTTTGTTTTTGTTACGTCGAGTGTGTAACCTGCGCTATTTTGTGGTTGCTATTTTAGTTGAATGTTTTGAATACTTTTAGTTCAAAAAATTGCTTAGTTTAACTTACTTATGATTATGATTGAAATAATTAACTCTAGTGCTATTAGAGCGTGTCTAAACGAAGAATCAGACTTGCAAAATGAAAATGCAAAGTGACTAGGTACAAAATGAAGATAGGCCTAGGCCAAGTTTTTTCGCTATTTTCTCCCTGTAAATATTTTATTTCCAATCAAGTTTTAGGCCTATATCTATACATATTTAATAGGCGAGCAGGTTTTTTGACAATCACTCCTAAACTACTGAACCGAGTTTCATGTTTTTGGTGTCATTGGAAAGTGCCTAACGTGAAGTTGTGCAGGAAACTTTTTTTATAGAGAAATAATTTGTGAGTGAGGCCCCGGGGCCCCTTAAAGTTGAGTTTTAGCGAATATCCCCTATAGGGAAGAAGCTATAACCGTAGTCGGTATGGTAAGACCTAGGCCCGGGACCATGATAACTTTTCGGTTTGAGGTCCCTAGACCCCAAAAACTAACAGTTCGAAACTGTATATATATATATATATATATATATATATATATATATATATATATAAATAACATATAAGTGTGTGTGTGTCTTATATAGATGTGTGTGTGTTTGTGAGCACAATAACTCTCATAAAAATTATCCGATTTTGATGAAATTTGATGTAAACATGTAAAGCAGCATTTATGACTAAGTTCGAAAGGGGTAGCCTATTTTGGGGGGTTTTGTACCCCAAAAATGTTTTTTTTTTACTTTTTTACATACAATTTTTTTATAAAAGGCAAATTTTAGTTTTTCCCATTGGACTCAGTTTAAAAAGACGCACACTTGGGTGTTTTGATCATTGCTCTACGTCAAATGGTTACAGAGATATTGAAAGTGCTAAACACAGTACGTTGTCCAATGTTATTCTTATGGAGAATAAGAAAAATTGTATATCTCGCTTATTTATCAACTTATCCTGATGAAACTTGGTATATTGCTTCATATCGTTGTGGTCTGTTGATATTTGCACTAAAATACATTTTTTGGCTGATCGTTCCCGTAGCAGCAAACCTGCGTACTCAGCCTCCATGTTATTCTTAAGAGAATAAGTAATGTTTTATCTCCCTTAATTATGAACATAAATTAATAAAATGTTGTATGTGGCTTTACCTTCTTGAGTTATATTGATATTTGAATAAAACCCCATTTTATGTGTTCCTTGCTTCAGCAACCCTGCATACTCAGCCGCCATGTTCTTATGGAGAATAATTATTTAAAATGTTATAAATCGTTTATTTATGAATGTATATTGATGAAACATGGTATGTGGCTTTATGTGGTATTATTAAGACATATAGATTTGCATCGGAAATTCGCTGAGTACACAGGTTTGCTGCTACGGGGGTATTTTCCCATAAGCTTAACATTGGGAAATAACTATAAGTTTTAAGCAATCAGCTGAATAGAGTAAACACAGTTACTCAGCAGGCCATGTTGGCTTTGGAACGGTAACACAATATTTACACGGGAATGTCAGTATAATATTACGTTGTGATCGCGAGCGAAGCCGCGACAGGCTACTAGTATATCATTTAAAAGAGCATAAAATTGTGCACATTTTGGCTATCTCAGTATGTGGTTAGAAGATATATTTTACCATGGTACCCTACTGTAAATAGAAGAAAAAGAACAAAAGTCAATTATTGTAACTATATAAGTTACTTGGACTTCCTCTGGATATTTTCTGTAAGTATGTAATAACAAATGTTATTTCTAATCATTTTTTACTTTCTCCCCCTATACATCTCCCCTATGGAGAAAGTATTGTTTTCGTCAAAATTTTAGAATTTGAGTTGTTAGTGGAAATATTCGTTTTGGTGCTCCCTGAACCCAAAAAAGTGGTTTTTACGTGATGTCTGTCTGTGTGTGTGTGTGTGTGTGTGTCCGTGTGTGTGTGTGTGTGTGTGTGTGTGTGTCTGTGTGGATGTTTACAGAGCTAGAGCCCTAACCATTGGACCGATTTTTATGAAATTTGGTATGTAGGTACTAATCCACGATATCTCCAGGCGTTTTTTCCATTTTTTTTGAATTTTTGATTTTTAAGGGTAATTATCCCCCAAAAACCGCCAAAAATCATGAAAAATCAAAATTTCTCAAAAACGGCTAACGATTTTGATTAAACTTTAGTCGTTTGTAGAACTTTAGTTTTCCAACAAAATGACACCACCCGCATTCCTGTAAAAATTCGGGTTCAGAAATTACAGGACTTAAAACATCCAAAATTCAGTTTTTTGGATTTTTCATAAAAAGACATAAATATAAAAAAATATTACTATTCACCATTAAAAAGAGCTCAAAAAACTAAATAATTTAGTATCTAGAATTACTATTCTACGACTGCTGGTTTAGGAGAAAATTGAAATTTTCATTTAGCGGTAAACGCAGCACGTTGTCCAATGTTATTCTTATGGGGAATACAAAAATTACTATTTCTCTCTTATTTACTAATCAATTTCATTCAAACTTGATATGCTTGTCAATTAAGCATTGACCAACAGAGTTAATTCGAAATATGTTGCCCCTTAATAATCCTGGGGGGGAATAGGGGGCATTTCCCCTCTTAAAACCACAAGTGTAGCAATTGATTCTGTAGCGCCTCCAAAGCAGGGATTTGGGTGGATGTTTTTAAAACAACTTGTTCACAAGATTTTCTGTACATTCGACCGTGCTTTGTATTCCATATTTAGTAAATAAAAAGTAATTTATTCATTAAAGTTGGGCTAAAAGGGAGAAAGTATGTGTCAGTTTCCTGATACCGTTTATTAACAATTTGACACCATATACAACATGTATTTGCTGTGTACAAATTTAAAATTTGTAACTTATGAGCTTTTCCCCAAAAGCTTCTGCGACGGTCAAAATTACCTTACCAGTATGTAAAATTTTAATGAGCGGTTTGAGGGTTAAACATTGTTTTGGAATTTGTTAACCCAAAACTCCTTATGGTTTAAGTTAACCCATTGGATACTTAGTATTTACCCATTGGATGACTGTACAGCCCCAGAAACCCAATTAAATTTCAGTATTTTGCAGTGTTTTAGTTAATAAACCGTAATAAATTTGCTTTAGCTACTAATTGGGCAAACATAGTGTTTTTCTTGCAATACATTGTATTTTTAAGAGGTATGTTAATAGAAAATATAAAAAATAAAATTTAAAAAAATATAATCAAAAATTGTTGATCAGTGCTGCATTCTAGTAGCGAAATATAACTAACGACTATGTCTAACTACGGTTTTCTCTGCTAGGGGAGCGGACTGACTATAAACGTATCTAACTCCGCTAGGCCACTAGTGGTGGTAGCCAAGTTGACTAAGTTGTGGAAACACCTTGGCCATGTGTAGATACGAAGTATGTGGGTTCGATTCCCGCAATAACCAGAACTGACCAGTTGTGCAACTCACAATGAGTTAACCGGTCTGTGGCAACGTTGGTGGGAGGGGGAGGGCCAAGTAGGTAAAATAAATAGTGTCAGGCTTGCTTGGAAGTTGACGTGATCGGTTAAATCTTTGAGTTGCACTTGGTCAACACTGATTTTGCTAATTGTTACTTATGTCTACTGTGTGTGTGCCAATGCGCCTCTTAAAACTGAATTAAAACATGATTTTAATGAAAATATACCATTATCCATTTAAAACTAAGATTTTCTATTCCAATTCATAGGTAACAAGTAAGGAACAAGACCAGCTCTTCTGTCTACGCCAATGGGTTAAGACAGAATGGTTTTAAAAAGAGGAAATTCCACCTTATTATTAGGTAATACCTTATTACCACTTTGTCGTCGATGACCTTTATACTCCCCCCTCTTTCATCCTATGTTAGTAGGCAGCACACACTGAGGGTACACAGTACGATAAGCGTCCACCAACTAATCGGATGCGATATATTGATCGTAAATATCGGATAAACTTAACTTATATCAAATCGAAACATTCAATTTTTCTAATCAAATTTTTACAGTAGGCCTACAAGTCGGTAGGCCTTGAAAATTTGTTGAAAATTACTCTTATTCTCTTGATAAGTTTAGGGCTATTTAACTTACCGGTATATTAGTGTTAACTAATGTTAACATACATCAGGATAAAAATTAGGAAACTAAATAAATATATAGGCCTATTAAATAATTCGCATTACTACTAAGGGAGTTATGAGTCTTTAAAGTAGAGATTTTGTCAAATGTTAGGTCAGTAAGAAAACCGTTGGTCCGATTTCAATGAAAATTTGCAGTTGTGTGGGATAAATTCAGGTTATTATTACTAATATCATTTCATTTAAAAATAAAAAATATATTTTTCACTTAAAAAATATATTAAAAATATATTAATACAATTTTGTGGTATAAATAATAGATATAGTTGTGCGGGCCAGTATTACATACATGTTAGAATTTGTTTGAAGTTTATATCTTTTTAGCGAATTTCCCCTATAGGGAAGAAGCTATTACCGTAGTCGGCATGGTAAGACCTAGGCCCGGGACCATCATAACTTTTCGTTTTGAGGTCCCCAGACCCCAAAAACGCCATTCGTTCGATACTGTATATATATATATATATATATATATGTGTGTCCGTGAGCACGATAACTCTCGTAAAAATGATCCGATTTTGACGAAATTTGGTATAAACATGTAAAGCAGCATTTATGACTTTAAGTTCGAAAACCAGACAGATCGACCTATCCGAGGGGGTATTTTGGGGGGGTTTTGTACCCCAAAATGGGTTTTTTGAATTTTTTACATATAATTTTTGAAAAAGTCAAATTTTAGTTTTAACCATTCGATTCAGCTTAAAAAAACACACAATTTGGTATTTCGATCATTCCTCTACGTCAATTGGTTACCGAGATATTGAAAGTGCTAAACACAGTACGTTGTCTAATGTTGTTCTTATGGAGGAAAAGAAAATGTTTGTATCTCGCTTATTTATGAACGTATACTGACGAAACTTGGTATACAGCTTCATCTCATTGAGGTCTATTGATATTTGCTCCAAAAAATCTTTTTTGCATAATTCTCCCGTAGCAGCAAACCTGCGTACTCAGCTCCCATGTTATTCTTATGGATAATAATTAAATGCTCTGTCTCCCTTAATTATGAACATAAATGAATAAAAACTGGTATACGACTTCACCTAGTTGAGTTATATTGATATTAGCATAAAAACCCATTTTTTGTGTTCCTTGTTGCAGCAAACCTGCGTACTCAGCCCCAATGTTATTCTTATAGAGAATAATTAAAATTGTATATATCGCTTATTTGTGAATATATTTTTATGAAACTTGGTAAGTGGCTTTATGTAGTAATAAGACATTTATATCTCCATTGGAAATTCGCTGAGTATGCAGGTTTACTGCGACGGGGGTATTTTGTTTGGTCATGACCTGCTCCTTTGGTTCTTGGAAATTGCCTTCTGGGGCAGAGTAGGCCAGCCGCACTACGCCTCACTAACAAACTCACACACACAGTGCCACCACGCGTGCACCCCACGCACGAGCGCTTAGTCCAAGGTCGCGCCGCCCCTACACTCCCTCCAGCCACACCCTCCACGAATCCCGCCACTCGCACAATACGAGCTCCGCGTGTCTGCGTTTTTCAGTTTTCAGAGTATTATGGTATAACTGCAACCGTATCAATTAATGCCTTGTAAGAAATATAGGCATACAAGAAATAGAAAAGCAATTGCGAGTAAAATATTGTTGTGTGAAACAAGTTATAGGCTACCTGTCATGTAACTGAAGATCCAGCTTCTTCTGAAGATGTATTTAACTAAGTGATAGGAAAGTATAAATTTACGATTTACTTCAAAGTTCGTGGAGACATTCCATTCTACAATCAGTTGTACAAGTTAATTTTTCAAAGCAATCAGAAAGACCCTAACTTCCTTTTTTTGGAGGATATAAAAATTACAAATGTTGTGCTTTTGGCTCCCAAAAACGGTTAAAAGAGATCGGGATGTAAAATTAATGCATAAGGCCTAAACCCTCTCCCATAACTTTAGCACAAATATTTATAGCCAGATAAGGTACTCAGCTGAAGTGTAATTTCTGATATTTAATTTAATACATAATTCTATTCAGTTATGAGAGTATTGTTCAGCTTTGACACTCGACTTCTAAATTGTGAATGAAGATTTGCTTGTGTAGCCAGGTAGTAGAGTGGTTACACAAGCCCACCACCACTTGTTTTTTGTTGTTGTTGTATTGCAACAAGTAAGCATTTCACAATGGCCTTTTCACACCGGCGTAACGTTACGTTATGTGACAGGACGTGACAGACTTTTTAAAAGATCGCTCGCCGTTGTTTCAAATGGGGCAATTCACACCGCCGAAAAAAACGTAATGTGTAGTTGGCGAACTAAACCAACTTATCGCAGGGGCGCTCGGGAAGCGATCTTTTAGAAACGTTTGCGGCGTCGGTGGCCTCGCGCATGTGCACTGATCCACTTGTCCTCATACCTCATGTGCTCCGGAGCTACTGAAGGGTTTCGACATGTACTATTTATATTATTGTTTGTTTGATTATTATAAACATGGATCAGTTTATTGATGAGGTATGTGCCTGACTACTGTTGTGGGATAGTCATTTGGAGAGTTGTAGGGACACAGATTTCAAGTATTTTCCTGGGAAGAAATTTATGGTGTACTCGGAAAAGACAGTCAGTTTATATTTCATTGTTGTTTTCCTTAACTACTTTGTTGATTAGAAAAAAATTCCTTTACATTTTCTGGTGTATGATATTCTAAATAATAAGAATATAACCCTTTTTAAAGTAGGCCTACATAATTTAATTTAAATGAATTAAAGGGATAAATATTCTTATACGAGGTCAAATTTGTTTGGTGTGCTAATTTTCTAGCAGTCATATTTTATACCCGCTGTCTTTGATAATGTTGACTAACTTTGGCCAAAAATAAAATAAAAATAACCTTATCAATGGGACTTTACCTGTAGCTTAGTATACTGCAGCAAATTTATTTGTTTTGAAATCGAACAGATTTTTAAGCCTACATTTAGCAAAACTTTTTCAATGCAGTCAACGCAATATATTCTTGAAAACGAAAATACCACGGTTTACAAGACATCCTACCACCTTAAAGGTTTGTTTGTATCAGTGACTGACGAACTACTAAATTTAATACTAGTATTTAAAATCCTACCACCTTAAAGGTTTGTTTGTATCAGTGACTGACGAACTACTAAATTTAATACTAGTATTTAAATTAATACTAGTAATTAAAACTAGTATTTAAATTAATACTACTTAATAATCATTCTGAATAAACTGTTTCGAAGTAGATTTGGTTTAAGTAGAGTAGAAGTCCGATTATCCGAGCTAAACGGGACCGAGACTACCTCGGATAATCAAAAACTCGGATAACACGGCGGTAAAAATTATAGGTTATAATTAGACAAAAATCGTATTGAAACTGGAGACTACGGTTTATTAATACAGTAATAAGTGATTTATGATTAAAAAAAAGATATTTCTCTTGAACTTAAAGGTAATCACTTGCCAAAAAAATATTTTATTTATTTCTGCGTAATACGCTTGTTTCTCTTCTTAGCGGAAGTGTAGCGCCAACGCTGTAGCATCATTATTTCTGCCACTGTGCTTTCTTCCTGTTGCTCGATGTATTCAAGCGCTGCTTCAATTCTTCTTAAACCCTCAGCATGAAAAACTTTTGGTACAGCTTCATTTGTGTCTTCTACTTCGTCATCGTCTACCTCTTGTTCGTTGACAACAATTCTTGCGATTTCATCATCAGTAAGCTGATTTTGATCGTCATCCTTCAACCACTCTTCTTGTCTTCATTGTTGATTTCTTTTGTTACTGGAAGCAGGTTGGCTAACTCTACTAGTTCATTAAGATCTTGTCGGGCTGTATCGTCTTTTTTAGGCTTATCGATACCAAAAAGCTTCCGCCGTGATTTTTGAAGCGTCTCGTTTTTCACGTCATCCCAAGCCATAGCAGACCAATAAACGGCATCTTTCACTGATATTTTTTTCAGTGTTTCTGTCACATTGTTGCCGCCCTCTAATTTTCCCAACAAAACTTGCAGAAGTTGTTTGCAGTAATTCCGTTTGAAAGTTTCTATTACGCCCTGATCGAGAGGCTGTATCAGGGACGTAACATTCGGCGGCAGGAACATGCACTTGATATCGCCGCTTGCAATTTCATCAATGTCTGGGTGGGATGGAGCATTGTCCATCAACAAAAGAGCCTTTCTGGGGAGATTCATCTTTTTAAGATATGTTTCAACCACTGGAACAAATGAATTAAAAAACCATTGTGAAAAAACACGTTCCATCCACCCTCTTGCTTGGTTAGCATACAAAGTTGGTAAACAGGCCATATCCAAGTTTTTAAAAGCTCTTGGCTTAATTGCTTTACCTATAACCAAAGGTTTTAGCTTCATAGTGCCTGAAGCGTTGCAACACAGTAGCACTGTTACACGGTCCTTGCTTTTTTTAAACCCTGGTGCAGTTTTTTCTTGGGCAGATGTCAGGGTTTTGGAAGGCAGCATTCTAAAATTAAGTCCTGTTTCGTCACAATTAATCAGTTGCTCTGACGTCAGTCCCAGTTTTAAAACATCACCAACCTTTTTTTGAAAGTCAGTAACTTCGCTGGAGTCGGTAGACAGCTTTTCTCCTGATATGTTTAATTGTCTTGATGCCGTATTTATTTTTCCAACGATTAATCTATCCATCGCTGGCTGTGAAGTTTTCTTCACCATCCTTTAACCCATTGGCGTAGACATACGAGCAGGTCTCGTTCCTTACTTGTAATTTTATTAACGTGTGAATTGGAGTATAAAATTGGTGTTTTTAAATGGATTAATGGCATATTTTAATTAAAATATTGTTTTATTTCAGTTTAGAGAGTCGCATTGGCACACACACAGTAGACATAAGTAAAAATTAGCAAAATCAGTGTTGACCATGTGCAAGTCTCAAAGAATTAACCGATCCCGTCAACTTCCAAGCAAGCCTGCCACCGTTTATTTTACTTGGGCCCTCCCACCAACGTTGCCACAGACCGGATAACTCATTGAGAGTTGCACAACTGGTCAGCTTTGGTCGTGTGCGGGAATCGAACCCACGAACATCGTATCGCCACCTGGCCAAGGTGTTTCCACGACGTAGCCAACTCAGCTAACACGACCAAAGGCCTGGCGGCGATATTAAGGGTTTTCAGTCAGTCCGCGCCCCTAGCGGATAGAACCGTAGTCGCCTGCGGTCATTAGTTACATATTTTGCTACTAGAGTGCAGCACCAATCAATTCCCGTTATAGGCTACTACAAATAGAATAAAATTACTACCTCAATGGGTTAACAATTGTGAAGTTGTAGGGCTTTAGTCTGCAACATTGGTCCACTAATCGGACTCCCCACACTTCTCATTTGGCAAAACCAAAGAAACAATGCCTTGGACGTCTGTTCATATTCACCTTTTTTCATGGTTTTTATTTTCACATCAGTAACACCAACACTAGCACTTTGCATAACCCACTTTTCTATTTCGTTTCTCTTTCTCTTCCAATCACCGACAGTAACTTCTCCAACTGACTCAAGTACATTTCATGACTCAAGTCAGCGGCAACCTTTTTAATACTCTCCCCTTTATCCAATCTCTTAATTGCATTATATTTTGTTTCCAAAGAAACCGCAACTCTTACGTTTACCACTCATATTTGTGAAACAACACACTGATTGAAAACGGGACTGAAGCGCACAGTTAATCAGTTCGGCGTGGACTGAGACAGTGGCGCGAACACAGTTGACCGATAAGACTATTGGTCCTAGCAACAACCAATAGGAGTACCTAGCTTGTAATACTCGACCTAGCAACAGCCAGTAGAGGCACTCATCGCGACCTAGCACACAGCCACTACATTTTTCAATCGATTTACGATTATTTATTTATTTATTTATTTACGATT
This sequence comes from Allygus modestus, assembly GCA_963675035.1. Lineage (NCBI taxonomy): Eukaryota > Metazoa > Arthropoda > Insecta > Hemiptera > Cicadellidae > Allygus > Allygus modestus. Next base: position 60,219,426 of record OY776115.1, on the reverse strand, counting down.
TATTTCTGAGGCTATATACAGTACTGTATTTGCCTCGGTTAACCCGGTGGCTCAGATAATCGGACCTCGGATAATCGGACTTCTACTGTACTTTCAAAATTAGACGATAAAAGTCACGAGCTTCATAACAAGCCATTAAACAAGTTTTTAGCTCTTTTGAGTGCTGAGAAAACATCACTTTATGAAATGGATACCAACTTTCATAAAATGAAGTTTAAAAATCTAAAATTATACAAATAAACTAAAAACATGTCTGTCTATGACATATCAACATTTTGAATCGATTAGTTGACCCGTTTCGGAAATACAAATTTTTTAAGTCCGTAGTTAAAACCCCGCCGCTAGAAAAACGGCAAAAATCTTTTACTTTTTATATTCTACCCGCAATAAAAATTAGTTACAATCAAAATTTAAAATATTTTTTATACCAAAACATGAAGAATAAGACAAGGAAAATTTTGATGTAACCGCTGTTATTGTAGCTTAGTCAGTTAATCTTTGGTGGCAAATCAAACTTGAGTATCCATAATTTTGAATCCGACAGTAGTCGGGGGAGAACTAGAAAAATCAGATCAGTAGCTCGCGGACATCACTTGCGGTGTGAATTGGCCCCGTGTTACGTTACGTTACCGGAGATTATGTAACATATCTCGGTGTGAAAAGGCCTTTAGTGGGGCCTCCGAACCAGACATCGAACAATACTTCGGACCAGACATCGGACCGAGCGCTCTCGAGGCGTTTTTTTGAGGAAAGATCGGTCCGATGTCATGTTCGGGGTTAGGTAGTGTGTGGTACCTCATTCATACGCTGATCCGAGCGCCGTCACGAGCCCCGCCGCTAGCGATACGACGACGGTGAAGGTTGCGGCCTTGACTGTTGTCATTTTAGTTTCCAGTTCACTAGTTTATATAAAGTAGTCTGCACGATAGAGTGGTCTGAGGAAAACACTTTGATGTTTATTTCCGAGTACAACAGTCGGCCAGTTTTGTGAGACTTGTCCCATCCTTCACTACCACTAAGTGAAGAGGAATGACGCTTTGAGAGAAGTGGGTGAAATCGTGGGGAGATGGGTGAAATGGTTGAAGTGGGTGAAATCTACACACAAGTACACAGACGACTTGCACAACGGCAACTAAAGTCATCCCCACCGTTTTTACCCCGCTCGGTGGTTTTCGCGCTCAATCTGTCCGATCCGATGTCTTGTTCGGGGTCTTGATCGGGAAGAAGTTCGGAGTGAATTTAGCTACCTTCATGCCCTGCCCCCTGCTCCCTGCTCGATCCGATGTCTTGTTTGGGCTAAAGTCCGGTAGTGTGGTGGCCGCCTTGGTTACGTTTTGGGTATAAACTATAGCAGTTTTCTTTGGACGATACTACGTTTAGGCCTACTTGTCGTTTTTGGTTTAAAAGTTACAGCGACCATGAATTGCAGTCAAATTGCACTATTTTATCTGAAAAAAACGGTCAAATGGATGATTTAGGTCCATGAATTCAAGACAGTCGCGTTCAGCTATTCTTCACGGCCGATCAGATTATTATTGATATGGAATTTTTATCAAATTTCCGGGGGAGGACTCCCGGACCCCCCACCCCTGAGGGTTATTCTATACATCCCTCCCAAAAAAAAACCCCGGGCATTTCTCCTCCCCCAATGTGACTCCCTGGATCCGCCCCTGATCGTGTCTGAATTTTACTTTGTTACAGTAAGTAACAAATTCTTCTTTAGCTTCTTCAACAGGAAAAATTCTTCTTCAACAAACGGATACTAAATTCCAACAATAGCGGTAAAAAATACATCTAACAAAGGTTAGTATGTTGGTGGTTGGAGTAAAATATCCCGCAATTGTATATTTATGGACAAATTGTTATGGAATAGTTCCGGTACACCCTGTACATTTATTTAATACAGTATTTTAAGAAATTAATAACTTCAATGTATTAAGATTAAATATATTTGTTAAATTGTAATTCTTAAAATTAAAAACCATTTTATATTTATTATTAATGTTTATATAATAACTAATGTTATTTGTTTTAGCGAATTTCCCCTATAGGGAAGAAGCTATTACCGTAGTCGGCATGGTAAGACCTAGGCCCGGGACCATGATAACTTTTCGTTTTGAGGTCCCCAGACCCCAAAAACACCATTCATTTGAAACCGTACATTATATATATATTTATATATATATTTATATGTGTCCGTGGGTGCGATAACTCTCGTAAAAAAGGTCCGATTTTGATGAAATTTGGTACAAATGTGTAAAGCAGCATTTATGACTTTAAGTTCGAAAACCAGACAGATCGACCTATCCGAAGGGGTATTTTGGGGGGGTTTTGTACCCCCAAAATGGGTTTTTTGAGTTTTTTACACATAATTTTTGGAAAAGTGAAATTTTATTTTTTTCCATTGGAATCAGCTTAAAAAGACGCATAAGTTGGTGTTTTAATCATTGCTCTACGTCAATTCGTTACTGAGATATTGAAAGTGCTAAACACAGTACGTTGTCCAATGCTATTCTTATGGAGGATAAGAAAAATTGTATATCTCGCTTATTTATGAACTTATCCTGACGAAACTTGGTATATTGCTTCATTTCATTGTGGTTTATTGATATTTGCACAAAAACCCGTTTTTTGGCCGATAGTTCCCGTAGCAGCAAACCTGCATGCTCAGTCCCATGTTATTCTTATGGAGAATAAGTAACGTGTTATCTCCTTTAATTATGAACATAAATTAATAGAACTTGGTATGTGGCTTTATCTAGTTGAGTTATATTGATATTTGTATAAAAACCCATTTTTAGTGTTCCTTATTTCAGCAAACCTGCACACTCAGCCGCCATGTTATTCTTATGGAGAATAATTAAAATGTCATAAATCGTTTATTTATGAATGTATATTGATGAAACTTGGTATGTGGCTTTATGTGGTATTAAGATAATATTATATGCATTGGAAATTCGCTGAGTATGCAGGTTTGCTGCTTTGGGGGTATTTAATACAGTAAAGCTAGGATAATTCGAACCTCTATAATTAAAATTCAATTTGATTGATAGTTTGAATTTTATTAGCGCGGTCCCTTGAGATTCAAACTATCCGAGTTCCACTGTATTTAAATGTGCTCACAACTGTGTCAAAACATTTTTAATGATAAAATCTGTATAGGTTACAATAAATGTACTCATCAAAACTATAAAGTGAGCGCTCAAAATAAAAATATATTTAAGATTAGTTTTCGGCGACATTGAAAGGCACATCAGTGGAAAATAGTAAGCAACCCAACCCTACTCAATCAGTCAAGCCGCAGGCCGGGGCCGAGCGCCACGGACCGACGAAGAAGCGAGTAGACGGAAAGACAGTGCTGCGTGGGGGGAGGGGGAGAAATGAGGAGAACACGCTCCTCTCTCCCCCCAGCCAGATCACACAAACTCACAGCACTGCCCAAGTTGTCTTCCTAGCGGCACGTGGTGGCAACTTGTAAAACTACTGCTCCTCACCGCAAGACTAGTCTAGCGGCCAAACACCTTTAACGTTGGCATCCCACTATACATTTCAAATGATTATAAATTTTGTATAAATTTAAATATTCGTCATTCCAAATCGGCGCAGATGTACATTACTATAACACAAGGAGTAGACTCCACCGCAGACAAACCTCCCATAGATTGATTATATCTCCTTCCCTTCCACAAAACATTGGCCCAAAACTTTTTAATAAACTTCCAGATCATATTATAAAAACAATTGAAATTCAAAGAACTTTTAAAATGTGTTAAAACAGTATCAGATAGAGAGAGCTTTTTACTCTGTTGACAGATTTTTGGCTGGTCAGTTTGTCTAAGTGTGTTTTGTTGTGAGGAATTTTTATTTGTTTACTGAAGAATAGTATGTAAACATATAATGTGATGTAATGTAAGATGACGTTTATAATACAATTATGTAAAATTGCCTTGCTACAAATAAAGAATTTGAATTTGAACTTATATCTCAAATCAACATTTTGTGAATTTGAACTTATATCTCAAATCAACATTTTGTTATACTGTCCATAATAGATATAGGTAATATAGATGCAACGTCCTTTACAAATATATTTTAATGAAACGTTTAACAAATAACAAAACGAAAACAAAAATTATAAAATTCAAGGACAAATATTAAGGGAACGTATAACTAAGCTAAAACTTAAACGTAGTTGTCTTTGCCAGTGTAAAATTTACGGGCTGCTTTCATGAAATGAAAGAACGGATCTTCCCCTGAAATTTTCACTGCATGACAATAAGGACTGTGATTTTTTAACTTCTCCTCTTAGAGATGCTAGAGTGAATAGATATTTGGCAAAATGATTTGCTAAGTCATCGCTCTTAATCCTAGTTTTCAGAGTCCGTTTCAATGCACGCCATGAGAACTCGATTTTTGGTTGTTATCAGTAGTTACATGCTACATGCTGAAAACATGGCTCAAGTAAGTTCAGACCTTTCTTTTCAAGTGTTTGATCTTGACTCTATATGCTCATCTTTACAAATCCTAGTCCTGGTAATATTTATTTTATTAAAAAAATTAATAAATGGCAGCAAACCTTTGTACTTTGCGAATTTCCAGTGCAAATGTGTATATATCACTACCACCATTGACTATAGATACTGAAGTAGACTCATTGCCATTGTAAAAGCTGTCCATACTTTTGTGTATTCAGCCTGCATAAACTTGATTAAGCAACATTTCTCTTGAAAAATAAAAGCAAATTTACTGAATCTCGACAAGTTAACAAACATGATACAAGAATAAATTGTTTTATAATAGATCATATCCATCAAACAACTTTGTACAAAAGATCAATTATGTATAGGCCTATATCTGAAAAATTGATTACATCGTATCCATCGAACAACTTTATTCAAAAGATCAATTATATATAATAATAATATTTATTTGCCGAAAAACAATTATCAATTGTGTAGGCTTTTACAGTAAATTTCTTAAGTCTAAAAAATACTGCAGCTTAAATTTCCTATTTTGAATATAGGCCTACATCTGAAAAATCGATTAATCACTTAAAAAACATATAAATTATCAGTAGAATTTAGAAAAGATTTAGGCCTAAATAAATTTAAAATATTTTGTTTGAAACCCCTGTGTATGGTATATTACATCGATGTCGATTTTCACCAACTATAATCAAAAGGACCTAATATGAAACCCCTAGTGCCAGCATGAATGTTTACTTCTATACATTTGTTACTCCTTTCTTATATAATATACGTATTTCTCATATAATTTACTCATTCTTAAAATGTTTTTACATAAAGATCTGAAAAAAAGAGGACGTAGTTACACTAATCATCAACAGAGTATACTTCTGTCAACTTTTACTTATCCTCCCAAGGAGAGGATAACATAACTGATGATGTGTCAGGAAGCAAACATAAGTTGCTTATCACTTGCTTTCTGGAGTGGAGATCTTTTATAAGTTAACATAAATAAACTATGTCTCACAATACTACAAAGTATATCTACTCTTATACTGTACTTACATACAATATGGTAAATATAATTTGTAGCGTTGTGAGATAGAGTTTATTTGCCCTGTTTAGTTGTAGCAACACGAATCGCGCTACTAAAGAAATTATTTCATGTAAATAACTAAAATAAATACTTGACAGCAGCACACTCTGTCGGTAATCAAACTACGTTCACTTTAAATTCTGGCAAAACACAATAAAAGAGGGATAGCTGGACATATAGATGGGATGTCTCCTTCAGTGTCTGTAGTCAATGCTACCACATGAAGCATCTTGCCAAGAGTTTCATCAATATGTATTCTTAATACTTGGTATCAGAGGACGTTGGAGTTGAGCAGTCTAAGAAAAGACATGTTATATGTATTAGCCTAGAGTACACATCACCTTAGTCATATTATCTTTAATTTATTTTGTTTTAGACGATGCCTATTGTATTTTTTGTGAATATTTAATGGCAAGTAACTTTTGAATCTTGAGAGTCACACGTACTGCTGGTCAGGCGTAAGATGCCGTGTCACTCAGAACAAACCAAATAATATTTTGCGAGAGCAAAGATGTTACACACTACTGTACTAAAATTTCCCCATCGCAGCAAACCTGCGAAACCAGTGAATTTCCAACAATGCAAATAGGCTATGGATAGTTTCCTCACCAATACATTGCCTAAACAATAATTGGCTAAATTTATTGCCTTGATCAAATTTTATAATTGCATAAGCAAATGCATCCTAGTAATACATTCCTCAACATATTATAAACAATTCATAAATCAAGGAGGTATGAGGCGAAATTCACGGACGTTCCTCAAAGCTTCCTTGCCTCCCTTAAATCGGCCTCCAACCTCCCTCAAGTAACTGTTAAGGGAGATTAAAGGCCAGTTTGAGGAAACCGTTTTACGGCTGGTTCTTTTAATCAAAATCGCTTTTTCAGGTTAACGGTATATTGTTAGCAAATAAATATTTCCCATATTATATTTAATTTAATTATTTATTACAAATATTTGTCTTTCATTAACTTATTCTTACTCCTATTTGTTTGTTTTCAATTTTAGATTTTAATTCTACTTAAGAGAGGTAATAAATGTACAAACACTTTTTTGTTCAAATGCCGAGTTCATCAACCCCTGCTTCATACAAGAAGTTTCGCAGTGTTGTACAGTCTAGCCAGCTCGTAACGTGTGTCACAGCAAGTGGTCCTGTCTCGCTTGATCTATGCCTTTGTCAATTAATATGTTTTCGACGCACTTTGTGGCTTCATTTCGAGTGGCTGTTTGTTTATGATAAACTAACCTAGCCTAATCGCCATGCCATACTGTAAAAAAGGGTTATTCGTATGATATGTATGTACCCTGCATTCTGGTAGAGACTGTCCTAGAACTACTAGGAGACTCACCTAGAGTGTTCTGCCTGTGTTCCTGTTGTCTCACCTATTGTTCCTGCATCCTATCGTGAATGACCTTTAACAGCTAATAAACGTATGATTAACTAGGGGACCTGCGACTTGAAACTGAGCAAAGGTTTCCAACTTGTGATTCATTAAAATACTCTGTATGCCTACTATACAGATTGTGATGCTTTTTCAGTACTTCATAATTTATGTTAATGCTGTAATATGTGTTTTTGCATTGACAGCTGTTAATGCAATAGGTATCTTAATTACGATTTATCATTTGTTTTCGGGGCCGGATTTAAGTACAGGTGACATAGGCATACGCATCACACCACACATGGCCATCACACATGGGCCTGCATCACACAAAAACCACATATAAAAGCCTGGGAGGTGAGGGCCTGCACCTCTGGTTGCGCCTAGGGGTCTTCAGCTCTTAAATCTGGCCCTGCATGTATCTTTGTGGGCAAAAATCAAATGTTGAGAGTGGCCTATGTACTGTGGAAGTATCAAAAAATACGTCACTCAAATTAACACAAAAAAGCTGCTGACCTCTCTTTAAGATAAGAAAAATTAGTTTAGGACTTTTTTATATTTGATGTACTTAAATCGTCGAAATCGCTTTAGAAATAACAGAGGAGTTCTATTGACTAAAATCGCTTTAGCCTATAATAGATCAAGTGAAATCATCTGACTAAATGAAATCATTGTCTGCAATTGATAAATATTGAAACTTTGAAGGCCTAGGAGTAAGTTGAAGTTCTAGGATTTTTTCTGAATTTTGATACATGTGTATGAATTATAACAAACGTATTGATATGCTATGTGATATATAGAGTTTTATCATGGTAACACTCAAATTTGTAATAGCAACTGTTCCATTTGATTATATTTACTTAATTTATAAATTAGTGTTTCAAATATAAAATGACCATACATAGTATTTAATTTATCAATCATCATCACTCATAACTTTTCCTGTGTTTAAAAGTACAGTTAATAATTATAATTTCATTAACTTGCATGCCATTATGTATACAATTGAGAATGGCCTGGTGCAGTATTTAGTGTGTGGCTTTCGTCCGCTAGATCCCAGGTTCCATATCCAATGGTACTACCTACGTATGGTAATGCCACGGCCCTGGTGTTTCCCATCTAGAGAACAAACACGGATAGGTCTCTGAGGCGATGGGAACTATCTCTGTAGTTGAGATCCCTCTCAAGTGTGTAAAATAATATATGCTCAGAATATTTGATTCAATAAAACTCCAAGATCATTATTTTACTGCTCTCCATATTAATGGATTTTGCTCTCCTTGAATTTCATTTATGGTATCGTAGATGCAAATTTGTTCTACTACCAGTTGCTAAACTGTTAAAAAGTAATTTATCATAGTGTAAATGTTTTAAGTCAAATGATGTGAGGTTATTTGTAATTAACACAAACAAATTTATAATTGAGTTTATCCTTTTTTTGTAACGATAAAACATAAGAATAGTTTATCCTGTATTTAACTTATATCATTTTAAATGCAGAACCTCAGTGCATGCAATACTAAGAAGAGAATGTTTCAAATACTGGTAGGCCTAATGAGCTTGAAAATCTCAGTAATTGCAGTTAACAGGTAGGCCAAGAAATAGACAATATCACCATCCTTATTTTAAGACTGAGAGGTGTTCATTGTGATGTTAGAACTGCAATCATAAACTTTTGAACGTTGTTGGAATTTGTTTAAGTGCCATAATTGTTGTTCTTTAGCGAATTTTCCTTATAGGGAAGAAGCTATTACTTACTGTAGGTTTCATGGTAAGACTTAAGCCTGAGACCATGATAATTTTTTGTTTTGAGGTCCCTAGATGCCAAAAACACCATTCGTTCAAATTTGTATATATAGGTGTATATATATTATATATATACTAACACATTATTAAATAAAGTCGTTTGGCATCTATACCGCAAAAATATATATTTACAGTGTGTTAATTTTTTTATGCTCACCAAAGGGATCTCGTAAACCATAATAAGGAAGGTTTACTAGGAAGGTTAAATGAGCAGAGTAGTGCTTAATTATAAACTAAATAAAATGGCACAAAGAAATCGAGAATATTCCGCCAAACTCGTTTGCAACGCTCAAAAAAACTTTGTTGACCAAAAACAAAAATTGCTTATAAATTACTTATTTTCTAAGATAAAAAAAGAGTGCCAGATCAAAGTTGCGTGAAATTTTCCGTAACATTTGAATATTTAGCTTAAAATTAAATAATATACCCGGGTACTCATATAAAATGGTCAGGTCCAAAATCTGTTATGCAAGTATAGTATTTTTATATTTTTTTGTGAAAAATATTTTCTCTTATTACAAAAATACCACAGATGTGGTATTTTGTTCATAAAATAATCCCATAATTGAACAAAAACCGTTTTTTAGCAACCATTTGTTGGATATTTTGTACTGGCTCCAACATAAAAGTATTCAATTTATGTTTTACAGCTGATTTACATAAAGCAGCTGATTCAGGGAGAAATCAGGTGTTTTAAAATGTAAGAAAATCTTTAAGGTTTATTTTTTTTAGGCCTATACATAACATGCTTGACAAAATCTTTATATTTTCTTACATTGTTATACAGCTGATTTCTCTCTGAATCACCTGTTTTATGTAAATCAGCTGTAAAACATAAATTTAATACTTTTATGATGGAGCCAGTACAAAATATCCAACAAATGATTGCTAAAAACCGGTTTTTGTTCAATTAATTATTTTATGAACAAAATACATATGTGGTATTTTTGTAATCAGGAATCAAATTTCTTTTAAATAAAAATATAAAAATACTATACTTGCATTACAGATTTTGGACTTGACCATTTTATATGAGTAACCGAGTATATTATTTAAGTTTAAGCTAAATATTCAAATGTTACGGAAAATTTCACGCAACTTTGATCTGGCATTTTTTGTATCTTAGAAAATAAGTAATTTATAAGCAACTTTTGTTTTTGATCAAAAATGTTTTTTTGATCGTTGCAAACGAGTTTGGGGGAATATTCTTGATTTCTTTGCGCCATTTTATTTAGTTTATAATTACGCACTACTTTGCTCATTTAACCTTCCTTGTAACTGTTATGGTTTACGAGATCCCAATGGTAAGCATAAAAAAATGAACACACTGTATATACATGATATATGTGTCCGTAAGCACGATAACTCTCGTAAAAAAAGGTCCGATCTTAATGAAATTTGGTACAAATGTGTAAAGTTCCATTTATTTGAACGAGTTCGAAAATCAGACAAATCACACCATTCGAAGGGGGGTTTTGTACCCCTAAATTGGGTTTGTATATTTAATTTTTGTTTAAATTAAATTTTAACTGTCACCATTGAAATCAGCTTAAAATAACAAACAATTTGGTATTTTGATCATTGATCTACGTCAATTGGTTACTGAGATATCGAAAGTGCTAAACGCAGTATGTTGTCTAAAGGTTGTACATAATTTATTCATTAATGTACATGGATGGAGCTTGGTATGTGACTTCACTTAGACGAGTTCTATTGATATTTGTATAAAAACCCATTATTTTCTGTCCTTGTTGCAGCAAACCTGTGTACTCAAATTCAATGTTATTCTTATAGAGAATAATTATTTTAAACATCGCTTACTTGTGAATATATTTCTTAAGAATCCTGGTAAGTTGCTTAATGTGTCATTAAGACATATATATTCATTGGAAATTTTCTGAGAACGCAAGTTTGCTGTGACGGGGGTATTTTGTTCTCTCAGAGGTGAGAAAATATTTCTTGTCCCTTTATCTACCTCTGCTTGTCAATCATATTTGGTTTTGCTCATTAAACCTCTATTATCTGGGATGTAAAAAGACGTTAGATGTTTAAAGTCAAGCCTTGGACCATATTTTCATAAATTTTCATCTAAATCCATTAAATAATTAGGCCCAAGAAGACTACATGTAGGGCGTTTTAAATGCCACAACCCTTAATGAATTTCAAAAAAAGAATTAATGAACCCTTTGCATAAGCCTAACAAATTTAATGGATAAATCAGTCAAATTGATATACTTTTCTTCATGATTAGCAAATTTGCTTGACTATTTTGCTTTTCTGTATTTAAAATTTGCGAGTGCTGTTTTTGTTATATAACTACCCCCAACAAATGTTAGAGAGTAGTGGTTTGATCCCATAAAACATTGATGGAAAATGGGACAGAGCCTTAAAGATTTCTGCAACTCAAAACGAGTTCGCACGCAGCACGCAGATGTGAGGGAAGTGAATTTCCACAAAAAAAAAAACTTTTAAAACTCAAAATTTGTGTAAAAACTTACATCTATACCAATTTTTATTGAAATCTGAAAACATTGATTTTTTGGCTGTTCTGATGCTCCTGGTTTTGGCTTTACCTGCAAAGCTGGGAATACAATTTTGCGCATTATAATGTTAGGAGAAGGTACAGGCAGGCTTGAAAGTAGGGGTGAGTTTCTCGGGATGATTAAAGTACTCTAACAAAGGAATAACAGGCTTTTCTAGTGTAAAACCCCCATAAGAACTGTACTGGTCATAAGGTCAGTACTGTGTTTAGTCAAAACACATTTTCTTTAATAACTCGGTAAATATTTATGCTAGAATGACGAGAGAGGGCTTAAAACTTTCGCCTCACTAATTCCCATGTATTTACAAGCATTAATTTTACATCCGGGGCTTTTATGACCCTTTTTGGGCCCAAAAACTCAATTTGAAAGACTAATCCCCCAAAAAGGGTTTTAGCATTTTCCGATTGTTTTGCCCAACGAACTTGTCCAACTGTTTACAGAAAGGAACGTCCCTACCAAATTTGAAGTTAATCAGACAAAGAATGTGACCGCTAGAGTGCATACACACACACACACACACATATATATATATAATTTTGAACGACACCCCAAAACGTGTTAAGGGGGTCACGTTAGGAACTTCTATGGTGGTCCCGGGCTTAAGGTTCACCGTGCGGGTCATGCTAATAGTTCACTTTCCAAAGGAAATTCACTAAAAAGACTTTTATAGGATTTCTATATAAAATCAAAAAGCCACAATAAATTTAAGACTGATTTCTCAGAGGAGTTAAAATTGTTCAACAACCATGTGGTTAATGCCACAGCAAGTCTGTGAACCGATTAGTCTTCTTATAATTAGTATGGAGAAATATTTAAATGGATGGAAACTTTGAGTTAGGTGTTTAATAGGCCAGCAAAATATGTTTTAAAAATGGAAAAATTGCAAACAGGAATATCCTACTGAATAATAGGCACTAAGGTCTTCTGATTCAAATACCCTACCAGGTGTTTTACTTCGGGTCAGTTGAGCTTTTGCTGCCGTAGTGGAAAATGCCAGACACGATTTTTGAATGTTTTAAGCCATTAAAAAGTCAACCTTTTATCAGATTTTGGTGCAATTTTGAATAAATATGTAAAATTATTATATCTTGGATCTGCTACAGCGTTAACAACCATTTTTCATTCCAATATGTATTTGTGTGTATTTTTTCCTAAAATAATTATGTTTTTTTTAAATTTATATACATTTTAATATATTTTAAAAATACTTAATTTTGTAGAGCTTAAACAAATTAACAATAGTATTTTAATTCATTTGGTTATCTTAAGTAGTTCTAGAGAAAAATGAAGAAAACCTGCAGGTACTAAATACAGTACATCCAATGCTATTCTTTTGGGGAGTTAATTAATTTTGTAGATTAAAGTCAGTTAATCGCATATTTAAATTGTAAGTTTAAATTAAAATCCCTTGACACTAATACTAAGCAACTTGATTTATTTCCAATGGATTAGTGGGGGAATTAGTAGATAAAAAACGTAGCAGACAAAACTTACTGTATTTATTAAATATGTATTTTTAACCATTCTCTTCAACCAGTTATCGTAGGTTGATGATTCATTTTGTAATTTTTAAGCTATTTTAAAAGTTAAAATTGTTATTTATGTAAACTCCTAAAAGTATAATGGTACAATAGATACTGTTTTGGGTAATAACTCCTAAGTCATACTTCAGATTCTATTAAAAGACTATTACTTGTACTGATGACGAGATAATTAATATCTACACATACTGTCTAGACTTGATTGATATTTTTAACACTCGTACTATTTTTGAGCAATTTTCATAAGGAGATAATGTACATTTACATGTAAAATGGAGGTAAAATTCAATATGGTAGCAGACTCACTCCAATCAGATTTGAATCAGGGGAACTTTGGGAATATTTTTCAGCAACAGTATTTCTGCTTTTTGTTTTTTATTTTGATTGAACTTTTGACCCAAATTTTCCTAGTTTAACACAATTGGTGCTTGTATATCTTTGTTTCTTAAGAACAATATTATCGTAGTTTTTCAGGGTCCTCAAGAACTAAATATTATTGATCCTTTAATGAAACATTTTACCATCAGTTTTATTCTGTTGAAAAAATTTGGTTGAACGATCATGGCCACAAACTCCAAAATGAACACTTCAGTTAAAAATATGTACTTTTTTGATAGACGAGTGCAGTAATCCAGACCCTGATCCTGACTATGAAGATTACATGACAGATCGCAAAATACCTCCAGAAGGAATACCCGGTCTAGATCTCAGTGACCCCAAACAACTTGCTGAATTTGCCAGGTCAGTTTACAAACATTGACACGTTCGCAACCGACATGTTTAAAATGAACGTGGCTATCTACGTGCCACTGGAATTCAGCCTCAGACTGGCGTCCTTAGCCTATTCCAGTAGACCGACGTCCCACATGTGTTCCAGTGTCCCCAACTGCTTACGACTGGAACATTAGTCTTATTATTTGGTACCAGTCTTTAGGAATATTTTATGCATATGTTGAATGCTTAGTCCTGGATTCTATGATCAATGTGTTCACGCAGATCGATGTGAACATCTAGAGCTGTAAAGTTAGCATTTGTGTTGGTTGGGGGTATTGACCAACTCACTGCTTGCTGTCTGTCCTAAAATTCCCTTGTTTTGGGCCAGTATATTTTTGTTATCATCTGACTAGCTCGTATATGAGCCGATCGGTAGCGAACGTGTTAATCTTTCATGTCCGTAAGTTTTAATTTTATGTTGAGTTAGTCTGTATTCGCCCGGTGGAACAATCGAATACAAATAATCAATATAAATTATCGATATATGTTAATGTTTTGATATTTCGATATAGATATATGGGATGAATCGATAAAACTGGCATATTATAACTGTAATAATATTGTCTACAACACCGAAACAACACTTGATTTTCTCTCTTGATTTTCATCTTCATATCGTCGTTACAAACTCTGCATTTCATTGATTGTGTATTTAAACGATGATTTTTCAGTACCTTGACACAGATCATACCATTTATCAGGATACCTCTAAAAAAGAAAAGTAAGAATGTCAGGGAAGGATTCAGTTCTAAATTTTTTTAAAGCAGCTAAGGCGTACCGGGGAATTAAAATTGTAAATAAATGTTTCATGTTATTTATGTTAGTTGTATTTTTTTAAGTTCAAGTTAATAAATGTATGATAAATGTACTTGTATTTACTGCGAAACCTTAATAATCAAATTAAAATAATCTTATGTACATCGATATTTTATATCGATTATTTTCATTCGATTGTTCCACCGGGCGTCTGCGGAAGTGCAACTGAGTTAAGTGTAAGACACTCTAACTACAGTCAATAATTAACCCTAGGACTGCCCCGGGCCGGATATCCGGCCCTCGCATGTGTGCGCTGGCTGCCCCGGGTAGCCATTTGCAAAACTGCTCGGTGCCCTGACATTTTTGGCCATTTTGCAGAGTTTTTTTTTTAACAATTCGCAGTGCCTAAACTACTGTTGATAACGTAGTCACATGCATACTCTTTTTTTCCCCCAGAAAAAGAGGAGATTAAGTATAAAATAAAACAAATCCCTGTTAGTAGTTATTTTGCAAAATGTGAAAACCAAAATTTCATTCAAATTTTTGAAATAATTTTCAAAAGTAGAGTCATAACATTTTTACACTAATTTTTGTACAGACAAAGATATATACAATATAGTCAATTTATTTCCCTATGGGGAAATGTGTTTGATTTTTTGAAAAGTTTTTTTTACCCGAATTACAGTAAGAAATATGGAAACCGGAGAAAATATACAAACTTGCGCTGTACATTTTAAAAATAAAAATCAAATAAAAAGTATAACAATAGTATACTAAAACTTTTATATTACTAAAGGTAACAATAGTTATTGGAAATAATGCACTTTTGTACAAAGTAATAACGGTTTTTATGACTTTATATGAGTTGAAAAACTAAATTTGAGTTTCGCCGAAAGCCAAAATTAGTTATTCGAAGCTAGATATAATCTTTGTACTTTATTATAATATAATAAATAATGTTACATATATTTATAGTAAACATATTTCTGAAAAAGAATATATATATGTACAGAGAAATATGAAAAAATAAATAAGCATATTGATTTTTGAACCTAAATTTATAGCATAGCCATATTTGGGTGAAATCTGCAGAGGTTACTCCAAACTGTGTCTGTGTCCAAACCATAAAAGATAACCCTGTTATATGAATACTCTTTTTGTTCACAAAAGAATAGAGAATTAGAATAAATTAAATAAAACGCGGTTAGGTAGATTTTAAGATAAAGTCAAAAAAAGTAAACATTTTCTAAATTTTGTAGGCCTAGCATAGAAAATACTCACATTTTCAATAACGCACATTTGAACATAAATAATATTTTCCCATAGTAATATGGATAAATATTACTAATAACTCACACACTACATGACAATACACTAGTTTATCACTAAAACACTAAGAAATACACTTAGTAAAATACGGAACATAACCTACTATCCAACATTTGGCTCTTGCTAGCAGAAGATTCATTTGTGAGCTGACACCCATAGAGGATAGAGGTAGGTTAGGTACAGAGAGGGAGAAAATTTTCCTGGCTTCTAAAAGGTAAGACTTACGTCACACAAAATCAATTATCGAGCTATTTATCTTGGATTTACCAAGGGCCGGATTTCCGGCCCTCGGGGCAAATGAACAGCTCACATAACAGCTGATTTCAAAAATTATTTCTCAGACTTCCTAAAGTCGTATGACAAAGTTCTTATAACGAAAAGAAAGAACAACTAATGTTGTTTCCGATGGTACCAACCGCTTCCTGTTTGGGTCAAAATACAGACACTGAGATTTTTTTTAAGAGCACATGTTTTACGAGATTTCGTCGATTGCGAGTCAAAAATGTTTTGCACGCTAAATTTAGTTCAAATTATAATAACAGTTATATTGATCTGTTAATGCTACAAGGTCCTGCAGTCCTAGGGTTGAATAAATATATCAAGATTTTTTGCTGTGTAATATTTACCAGTCCTATATTTTTACTAATTTAGTTTTCAAACCTAATACCTTAACAAAGGTTGTTCAGTGGTGGTTGATCTTCACTATTCTCGGATGTTTATAATAATTTTACTTGGATTGGGATTTTTGGATGGTTTTGGGATAAAAATATTAAGTAAAAGTTTTTTTTCTTTTGCCTATTATACTTATGCTAGCGGTAGTAGAAAATAAAATTAATTGCCTGAAGGTGAATGGTTGTTTATTTGTTTTGCTATGTTATCTTTTGTTGAGTGTATTACGTTTCTGCATATATATAATCCAACATAGAACTAATTTTACATTGTATAAATTTGTGGCTTTGAAAGTTTATTTTACTGGGCAGATTAATATGTTATTTAAAATGTAATATCTCTCGTGGATTGCTGGACAAAGGTATGTTTTTGCTTTTAGTATAAATCATATTCATTCATTTTGTATAAGGTTATATTGGCACAGTTTTAAACTTAATGTAAAGCTATCCCCCCCCCCCCCCTTAGAAGATGACAACAACAAAAAACCTAATTAAGGAGCCCGTACAGAAGCGAAATTCTGTGAACTACTCACTTTGTCCAGAACAGTAACAACATAACCTGTGCAAGCTAAGCATGGCTGAAGGTTATTTTCTTTTATTTTGCCTACGGTATATCTATTTTTGCAATATTATTATAATTTTGTCTGCAGACTCTTGATTTATGAAGGACATTTTTTTGTTCCTTTTCCAATAAAGTAATGTGTGAAGAGGGTTGAATGTGACAACACAAACAATACACAGAAAAATACAGTGTAAATAATCCCTAATACTAACTTAGCATAATAGCATGACTCAAGCCTTAAGATTGGGGTTATGGTTTCAAGTGGCAAAAGGTACAGATGACAGAAATTGCATTTATTCAACTGACTGTTGGATTATGGTCCACTCAAAGATTTGTACTTGAAAAATCAATCATCAGTTGCATTGTTAAAGCTGGAATGATTTCATTTCAGGCAAGTTGATGGATAGTTTACTACTTCCCATTTGATGCTCTGGTTGCACATGCAATCAGTTAAAGTATTTGTAATCAAATTCCTAGTGTATTAGAACTAGCCAAACCTAACCGAAATATGTAGAATATATTGCCTTAAATAAATTGCTTGTTGTCTATCTAGTAGGGGTGTGCGAGTAGTGTTTCTTTTAATCGAGTCGAGTCGAGTAGTGCCAATTATTTTCGAGCGAGTATTTGCCATCAGTTGGTAGTTTAAAATAGTGTAATGGGATTTGGATACCATTCATGGATCTAATCATTGTTTCTTAACAATACATGAGTAAAACAACGTTTTGGCCAGTAAAATCAAACTGGATTAGGTATTGACAGACAAAACACGGTTTGACATTCGTTTCCGGCTGATAAAACACGGTCCAGTTGTCATTTGGCCAATATCACCTGGTCCAGACATCGTTTATAATCAGTATTAGATGACAAAATCGTTAGTTAAGGTCGGCCTTAACTAACGATTTTAAGTGGCAACCGGGCCACTTAATATTGGTATTAAGTGGCCCGGTCGCCACTTTTGCCGATATTATGTATACCGTCGTCATTTTCGGCCTTAAGTACATGATCCAGTAATAATTTTTGGTCAATATTATGTTTTCCGTCATCATTTACGGCCAAAATTACGCGGTCCTATCATCATTTTTAGCCGATTTTACATGATGTGATCGCCTTTTGCGGCCGCTACGGCCATTACTACGCGTTTTGACCGGTCGCAATCTATAGCGATCGTCATTTTCGGCCGATTTTACGCGATGCGATCACCTTTTGTAGCCGTTTGTAGCACGTTTTGGTCGGTCGCAATCGTTAGCGCTCGAACTTTCGAGTATTTTTCAAAACTTCGAGTCGAGTTTGAGTATTAAAATACTCGGCCGAAAACTCGGAAGTTTCAAATACTTGCACACCCCTACTATCTAGGAATAGCAATGTAATGTGAAATAGGCTTTACTTAGTTGGCATACATGTTTTTCTACTTCAATTTGTTAATTTATCATTGTTTCTAATTTAACTTTAACAAACGGTTACATTTTGCTATGGAAAGAATACTTCGCTATTGCAAAGTGATATAATGCTGAGTAGAAAACAATTGTAGTTTTGAATTGTTTGAGTACCTTTCAATTTTATAATTAGGTACCTAATTTAAATTTGATTTTTTTTACTACGGTAAGAAAAATAAAAACATAATCATTACAACTGTTAATTTTTATAGCATACTTTTGCTTTTGCTTTTGCTTTTTTACCATTCAAGCATTTTTTTTTACTTTCATCTAGTGTCGACTGCTATTGTTTTATGCCCCTATTGCTCTGATTAACATTTTCTTTTTCCACATTCACTTGCTTTTGCTTTATTTCTGTTTAACACCCCGCTTGTCCGCACAATAATAACGCTGACTGTTATTGCAGCACCCCTGATTGTTTTAGACCAGGGCACAAAATGAAGATGAAGAAACCAAGCAATGACATGATGGACCGGACGATCGCGTGTCCACACAAAGGCTGTACCAAGATGTTCAGAGACAACTCCGCCATGCGCAAGCACCTGCACACGCATGGGCCGCGTGTCCATGTATGCGCGGAGTGTGGAAAAGCGTTCGTCGAAAGCAGCAAGCTCAAGAGACATCAACTTGTCCATACAGGCGAAAAACCTTTCCAGGTACATTGCATTTACTGTAACATTTGCTTTTGCTTGTCTTAAAAAAATTATTGCACTTTATTCTTATTGCATTTAAAGTAATTGTTAGAGATAAGAGGAAGAAAATAAAACTTTAGTTCATACAGAATCTAGGCAGATATCAACAATGATTTTCTATGAATTATATTAATGATTGTGTGTAGTACTGGGATATATGTGTGTGATTCTTGATAAGAATCTGTGTGTAGTACTGGGATATATGTGTGTGATTCTTGATAAGAATCACACAGTTGTTTTAATTACCATTTTATCATTATAATCTTTGAATTATAATGTGTGAGTTGTTGGTGTAGCGGTCAAGGCGACGAACTTTAAAGCCATGACAGAGGCCCTGTCGTGAGTTCGAATATCAGTCCTGACAAGTCAGTGTTATCAGTACTATAACGGCTCATCCCCTTGCTGGGCTAGGTACATTCCACACACACGCCTGTGTAGTTAATGTGGATGGACACAGGAAGGTAGTAAGTGGCTGCCAACCTTTAGTGATATGCTTACTCGCTCACCGTCCGAGTCTGAGTACACACTGTGCAGCTGCGGATACGGGTACGCTGCGTACTCACTGTAGTCCTGTACTCAAGTACGCCTTTACTTCAAATGAGTATTCAAACATACCCATGTACTCGTGCTATTACTTGAACCAGTTCCATCAATGAGCTAGTACTAGTTTAATACGAAAAGGAAAAAATGAGCCTAATTTTAATTGTACTAAATAATTAATTCATTCATCTTATTTTTTGAAAATTGTTTTAGAATCTTAATTATTTTTGTCAAAACTGTATTCTTAAAGTTTTGGTAATTCACTCAAGAATATAGTTTTGTCTAATGTTATAGTGAGTACTTAATTTTCAAAAACCAAATGTTGTATATTTATATTGTATTTTATGTAAAATGTTAAAAAATTATTCATGTTCTGAATGAGTGTCTTCAAAAAGCCAAACTGTGGTACTGGCAAAGTAGGTTTTTAATAACTCAAACTCAAGCTCTATGTATAAACTTAAGATGATTTTTCTATCTTATCAGCTGATCCTGCCCACGGCCTGTCACAACACGTATGGGCGAAGTTTTGAGAACAATTTGATACTCATTGTGTACGCGATTCTCCCATCACCACAACTCTATAACAAAGTCCTATACAAATCTACTCCACCGAGAGTGCAGCAATATTCCTGCATGCACCTACAGTTTAAATCATGGTACTACTGCTGCTTTCTGTAGGAACCACATGCATTTACAAATACTCCAACTTAGACTTACATTTTCCTGTGTAATCTATGGGAACTCAGAATTTACTACTCTCGTACCTGAAAAAAATGTTGCGTGCTTATAACCACATTTAAAAATCAAATTGAACTACCGGTTCAACTACGTTCAAAAGACATTTTTAGAATAAAAGTGAATTAACTGATTTTTTACAATGACTGGTTTACATGCCATTAATCTCATGTTTATTATGACATCTTCAGTCGATGAAGATAATAATATCCAGTTCATTGAGTTTTGTCCTAAACTCTCTTTCTAAGGGAATTCAATTTGATGAAAACGTTTGAGGGTGTTATCTTGTTAGTTATGTACTAGACCCACTCTGATGCAGGAACATAGTCTATTTAGGCAAGGAAAAAATAATTGAGCTACATGAAAAACATTTAATTTTAGGGAGTTCATATTACTCAATATGAGCTTCACATCATGACCAACTCTAAACACTGAATGATTATTGTGACTGAATGTACAATAGGCTCCTTACTGAAATGATTTTCACATAAGCGGTCTCAGCTCACATATTACTCAATATGAGCTTCACATCATGACTAACTCTGAATGTACAGTAGACTACTTACTGAAATGATTTTCACATTATTGGTCTCAGCTCACATATTACTCAATATGAGCTTCACATCATGACTAACTCTGAATTACAGTAGGCTGAAATGATTTTCACATTATTGGTCTCAGCTCACATATTACTCAATATGAGCTTCACATCATGACTAACTCTGAATGTACAGTAGACTACTTACTGAAATGATTTTCACATTATTGGTCTCAGCTCACATATTACTCAATATGAGCTTCACATCATGACTAACTCTGAATTACAGTAGGTTGAAATGATTTTCACATTATTGGTCTCAGCTCACATATTACTCAATATGAGCTTCACATCATGACTAACTCTGAATGTACAGTAGGCTACTTACTGAAATGACTTTCACATAAGCGGTCTCAGCTCACATATTACTCAATATGAGCTTCAAATCGTGACTAACTCTGAATGTACAATAGGTTACTTACTGAAATGATTTTCACATTAGCGGTCTCAGCTCACATGATCTATTTTTATTATTTGTCCAGTGCACATTTGAAGGATGCGGCAAAAGATTTTCACTAGACTTCAACCTTCGAACACATGTTCGGATACACACCGGGGATCGACCATACGTATGTCCATTTGATGGCTGCAACAAAAAGTTTGCTCAGTCAACAAATCTCAAATCTCACATTCTCACACATGCAAAGGCAAAGTGAGTATTGAATCGCCTTTATTGAGTTACACTTTTATGATGAAGATTGTTATTATTGTAAGTTTGTTTCTTGACCTATGTAAGTTAAATGTTAAGTTGGAGTTGCCATATGTTTTTATGTGGCCAACAATAATGTTTTTTTTACCTACAGAGTAGTGGTGCACATTTAATGGCCACGGGTTCAGTGACCTGATGGTTTGTACGATGTGCAACAGCAATGTGAGGTTTCGCTAACACCACATTAGTGTGTGGGGTTTGATAGTAGCCAACACAACAGACATCTCAGATAAAACTGAGAAAATTGAGTTGTAAGCCTGGTAAATATATCCATTAAGTAGGTAAATAATAATGCAAAAATTACCCCAAGCCCTGGGTAAGTTCCCATAACGTGAGTATTTATTAATTTGTATACACTTAAGCAATTTATAATGTTATCTGCAATTTATATTCTAAAAGGATTAAAAATAATAATTGTTTTAAATGGTGTAAATAAAATGGAAACTCAAGCAATAACTTCTGAAAAATATTGAATACCCAGGATGAGGGTATTTATAATTTGTACTAACCACATTTTGTTGTTGAAGAGGTGATGTTATTAAATGAAATATCTATTGATACATTTTCAAAGTACTTTTCAAGCAAGGCTGGAAAAACAGGTAACATTGACTTTGGTCTAAAAACTGAATCAATCCACTTTATAAACTAAAACAAAGAGCTTATTTATAATTGTACATCATCATTGTATAACCATTAATGAAGTAATATTTTCTTGACAAGAGGCGTGACTTAAGAGTTCATATTTTTAAATATCATGACTTTCTTTGAGTTTGGAGGACAGACTGTTGTAAATTTTAAGGCCCATAGAGTATACGGATTTTTCAAAAAAACAAAGGCGATGTCTTAGGTTTAACGTTGGTAACCATTAAGAAAGGATTTGAAGAAATTCCCAAAGGGCTCCGCTCCAAGGGGAGTCGATCCAATGTTATTCTTAAGGACATTCACTTTGGTTTGAGCTGACGAAAATCCAAACAGCTGATCTTGATTCGTAGTAGTTCCACAGGTTAAACACAGAATGCAGCACACACCACAGGTTTTATTACTGGATGAAACCGGGTGTGATGGCAACTAGTATATAATGTTTGTTTAATATTGGTAGGCACTAAAGTAAATAATCTACATGTCTATTATTTATAAGAAATAAATCACTGTATAACCTTTAGTTATCACTGTATTTAAGTATATTTTTATTGTCAGGGCTTGCCTTTCCATGCGAATAGTTTCTTCTCTGTAGGGAAAGTCGTTGAAGTTTGACGATTGACACGTTTGTCTGGCAGGCCTCGCAACCCCATGAACCACCGTCCCATGCAGATGCTCAACTCGGAGGAGGTGCCTCAGTTTGTGCAGGTGGAGGTGGGGGATGTGGAGCATCAGCAGTTTATCGTCTACGCCGATTGAACTCGTCTTTAGGTGAGTACCTTTCTAACGTATTCAATTTATAGGATTTCTTGAGGTTTGTTAACTTGTCTAGGTAAATTAAAGGAAAAATTATTTTAAAAGTTAGAGAAGCTGTAAAATATATGAGGTTGAGTGGATTTGGAAACGTATCTAATTTATTTTATATGCGCAATTATGAAAAAAATTATTCCACAGATGATAAGATCGTTTATGATTTTACCTTTAATCATCTTAAGAGTTATTTTTAGCACTAAAGAATAAAGTTAATAGTTTTAAAATTTGTCTTAAAAATCTTATTAAATCGAACATTAACAAGCTTTTCTTGAAAAGCATGCAATCATCCAATTTGGCAATGGGGCAACTATGATGGATGAAAACCTTGTTAGCCAATGAAAACGTTCGGTTTTGTTAAATTCAAACGCTATTGGCCAGTGGCGAGATGAACTAATTAACACTAAACCGACTTTGTTTTATGTACAGTGGAACCTCGATAACTCGAACCTCAGGGGGAACGGGAAAAATTTGAGTTATCGAATATTTTGAAATATCGAGGTTCGACTTATCAAGGTGATTCTCCACAAACTTTGATTTATTGAGGGTCACGGTAACGCAATAGATGGATCATGGAAGGGTAGCATCCTTACATCACTTCGTGCTTTTTATCGTAAATAATCATACTGGATAAAATAATTATTAAAATTAAAAATGGTTTGAACAATTTTAATGTATAAAATAAATCCGGAAATATTTTGTAAAGCTTCTTTGGTTAACGTAGTAGAGGATGAAATACTTCAAAACACTTCCTTCAGTGAAAATATTGTAGCATAGGAAAGTAAACAAATAATGACTCATGGTTCGGTATTGTGGTGATTTTTTCCCGTTCGACCACTTCCTGTCTATTTGTAGACGTTTTTTGTTCACTTCTTATCACCTGCCCCAAACAAATCCCTCCCCCTTACGGAAGTCAGTTCTGATCAACTACGCATCAATTTCAATTTAGCTGAACATCAATGTACTGTAGGTTATTAAAATAATTTGCAAAACTAAAAGGGAACAAAACATGATAACAATTAAAATTTCAGAGCATTGTTGGAATTTGGGTGAAGCAAAACGATACTTATTTTTGTTTTAAAATTGTCGAAAGAGTGTTCACTGGTGTTCTAAACTGCTTCCTGATATCACTATTTTTTTTGTGTCAACAGCCTCAAATATTCTTCAACTTTTCCTCATAGGTTAGAGTTTTGCCAACACGTTTTGCCAAACTGCAAACACTTAGTAAATCCGGCTGAAAAGTCACTGGAGGTTTGTTGAATGAACAACTTCGACTTATAGAGGAGGTATGGCGATTATACATATTCGAGTTATGGAAGTTGTTCAACTAAAACTTCAACTTATAGAGGTGCGGTAATAGGCTAAGAATACTGAACAATTTTGAGTTATCCAGGAGTTTCCTGCTAAACCTTCGACTTATAGAGGTAAAATAATGTAGCATTAGGTAGGCATGTTCAAGGGGAATAACATAAATTCGAGTTATCAAGGAATTCGACTTATTGAGGTTCGAGTTATCGAGGTTCCACTGTATTTAGATGACAGACATTGTATTATTAATTTTTAAACTTTATTATTACAATTAAAGTCCGTTCTACTTTTAATGCACTATTGTTTTAAAATAATAATATTACTTTCTCTTGCCAAACTAGTCACAAGATATTTTTCCCCATTATGTATGATGGGACTCACAGAACTAAGTGTAAAAATTATTTATGGAACGGTAGTAAAGCCGAGACTAACAGGTACTTCAGCGAGCTAACAGCTCGTTGCAGTGAATGTGCGTGTGATTGATTCCGCTAAACATGACCCGGTGAAAGACTAACGATGCCCCATTGCCGAATTGACCCGTTGGCTTGTCCCCTAACTGTTCTCTTCCACATTTGCCTGTCAGCTGGTGTGGGCCCAAATGTTATATCACGGAATTATTCTGTGATGACAACATCATATATTTCAATTTTGTTGTGATTTTTGTTTGTTTTTTTTACATAACTGGATGTTGTTAAAAACTGTTAGTAATGGTTTAAAGTCACATAAAAAAATATTTAATTATAATTTGTTTAAGCTACTTAATCTATAACTTGATAACTTAACTGTTATTTTTTAGTTGACTTACATGAACAGAGATTATATAACTAAAGCTACATCTTTTATTATTTGAGCCGGATTTGTTTATAAATTTGTTATGCTTTCTTCTGCGCTCAGCTATAAGCCGTTTGTTTGTGAAAAAGTGCTGTTAGTTTTCTTTGCCATGTGATTTATTTACCATTCATTTAATTTTCAAAAAAGTTACTGGATGCAATATTTCTCTGGACGGATTATTTTAAGAATCTGGTGACAATTTTTGCAGTATTTTGTCCAGTGACTGTGGGTGAATGGAATAGACAGAAAATCTGCAATGAAGTAAACTTAGCCCCAGATGGATTAAGGTTTTACAAAATACGGTATAACACGGTACAGGGGCAAGGTTGTCCAGAAGTAGAGCACTGGCCTCGCAAGTCAGCCGTGGTCAAGTGTAGGTTTGTTCCTAGCTTACTGCTGTGATACTTTTTCATGAGCGGTCACCACTAGCTTGCCAATGTGGCTATTTACGTTAATGGTACCTCGCTGTCTTTAGATCGCCGAACAGGCCTCGCCTATCCTATGGTGGTGGGCAGTTGAGGTTAAAAAAAAATCAAAATAACTTTTTGTCTATGAAAATTTAATTAAAATTTATTTTTGTATAGAAAATTAATTGTATCTATAGTTTATTTAGTATAAATTCCCACACAAAACATAATTTAATGTTATGATTACACTTGCTTTAAAAAAATGTTTTTAACTTTTTGTGCACTGTTCACTGACGGATGTTTTCCAAAAAAATCGGATCAAAACAGTTCCATGCCTGTTTTAGACATTTGCCATTGTTGAAAATATGTTTTATTTTAGCTATAGTTATTACGGTATGATTAGTTATCAGTTAACAAAACATGAAATAATGTGGATTCTACTCCTCCATGACTCATCGATTGCGTTACCATGACCCTCAGTAAATCAAAGTCTGTGTAAAATCACCTTGATAAAGTCGATCCTTAATGTTTTGAAATATTTGACAACTCGAATTTTTTCTGTTCCTGCTCAGGTTCGAGTTATTGAGGTTCCACTGTATTAAGGATTTACTAAAACTTGAATGATTTAACTGTATACTGATCTACTTGCTATTCTTAATTCTCTTAAACTTAAATTTTAATTGCTTATTTTATTGAGAAAAATGTATAATTTCTATTAATCGTACTAATATATAAAAATGGGATGTGTCTGTCTGTCTGTCTGCTTTTTGTTCCTCAGTCACTCAAAAACTACTGTACCGATTTTCCTTGTATACCAAATAAACACATAAGCCTATTTTCGTTTTGAAAAGTCCTCAGGGCTCTGCCCCACGGTACTTCCAAGTTCCCATGTTATTCTTATGGACATTCAATTCAAAATAATCTTTATTCAAATATACATATAACAAATGTACATGAATGCGTCAGAACTTTTCAATTTCCTATTACTAAAAACAAACCAAAACAAAAAACAACTAAACATAATTCACATTGCCAATGTATAATTCATTATAAATAATTATATTATTTGGTTCTAATCTAATTTATTTGACATAAATTGATCAAGGCTATAATATTCTTTTTCAATCAAAAATATTTTCAGTTTTCTTTTAAATTTATTGTAGTTTTTATCATTCCTGATGCTGTTTGGGACATATTGCATGAATTTAATTCCAATGTAGGAAAGGCTTTCCTTAAATTTTTCTTTTTAATGTTTTTTAGCGAATTTCCCCTATAGGGAAGAAGCTATTACCATAGTCGGCATGGTAAGACCTAGGCCCGGGACCATGATAACTTTTTGTTTTGAGGTCCTCAGACCCCAAAAACACCATTGGTTAAAAACTGTATATATATATATATATATATATAAATGTTTGTGTGTGTGTGTGTGTGTGTGTGTGTGTGTGTCCGTGGGTGCGATAACTCTCGTAAAAATGGTCCGATTTTGATGAAATTTGGTACAAATGTGTAAAGGAGCATTTATGACTAAGTTCGAAAACCAGACAGATCGCACCATCTGAAGTGTTATTTTGGGGGGGGTTTTGTACCCCAAAAATGGGTTTTTTAAAGTTTTTACATGGAATATTTAAAAAAGTATAATTTTAGTTTTCACCATTAGATTTAACTTAAAAAAACACACAATTTGGTGTTTTGATCATTTCTCTATGTCAAATGGTGACAGAAATATTGAAAGTGCGAAACACAATGTTATTTTTATGAAGAATAAGAAAAATTGTATATCTCGCTTATTTATGAACGGATACTAATGAAACTTGGTATACAGCTTCATCTGGTTGTGATCTATTGTTATTAGCACAAAAAAGCAATTTTTACCGATTATTCCCGTAGCAGCAAACCTGCTTACTCAGCCCCCATGTTATTCTTATGGAAAATAAGTAAAATGTAATGTCTCCCTTAATTTTGAACATAATTTAATAAAACTTGTTATGTGGCTTCACCTTGTTGAGTTATATTGATATTTGCATAAAACACAATTTGTTGTGTTCCTTGTTGCAGCAAACCTGCGTACTCATCCCCCATGTTATTGTTATAGAGAATAATTAAAATTGTATATATCTCTTATTTGTGAATATATGTTTATGAAACTTGCTATATGGCTTTATGTGGTATTAAGACATATATTATGGTTGGAAATTTGCTGAGTACGTAGGTTTGCTGTGACGGGGGTATTAATTATAAAATTTTGTTTGTTTCTTGTGTTGTAGTTATTAGTCTTTTTGTCTTTTTGTCTTTGTAGTTTTGACTCATTATTTTTAATATATTAATTTTTTTTTTAATTTAAAGGCTATAAACATTCATTTTTGTTTGAGCTAATGAAATTACAAACAGCTGTTCTTAATTTGTAGTAGTTCCACGGGCTAACCACAGAATGCAGCACACATAACTGCTTAGGTTTCTACTCCAATTTTTTCCCCCGTTGCGAAGCATGGGACTAGCAGCTAATCAAAAATAAATGTTAGCAGTAACAGTATATTTCTTAAATAAAACATTTAAGTATTCAAAAATCCATTTTAAATTATTTGTTTAGGTGATTTATGGAGGCATACCTTTTTTGGATTGAATTACAAATACCCCCGTCGCAGCAAACCTGCGTACTCAGCTAATTTCCAATGCATAATATATGTCTTAATACCACATAAAGCCGCAAACAAAGTTTCATAAAAATATATTCACATACAAGCGATTTTAATTATTCTCCATAAGAATAACATTGGTAATGAGTACGTAGGTTTGCTGAAACAAGGAACAGAAACAATTGGTTTTTATACAAATATAAATAGAATTTAACTAGGCGAAGCCACATACTAAGTTTCATCAATATTCAATCATAAATAAGTGCTATATAACATTCTAGTTATTCTCTATAAGAATAACATGGGGGCTGAGAAAGCAGGTTTGCTGCAACAAGGAACATAAAAATGGATTTTGATATAATTATCAATATAACTCAACCAAGTGAAGCTACATACCAAGTTTTATTAATTTTTGTTCATAATTATGGGAGTCATTACATTTTTATTATTCTCCATAAGAATAACATGGGGGCTGAGTACGCAGGTTTGCTGCTACGGGAATAATAAACAAAAAATCAATTTTTTGTGCAAATATCAATATACCAGTACTACGTGAAGCCACATACCAAGTTTCATCAACATACATTCATAAATAATCGAGATATCAAATTGTATTTATTCTCCATAAGGATAACATTGGACAACGTACTGTGTTTAGCACTTTGAATATCTCTGCAACGGTTGGGCGTAGAATCACAATTTAAACACCAAAATTATTGTTTTGTGGAACTGAACAAATTGGTAAAAGCAAATGTGAAGTTTACTTAAAAATAAACTGAGGAAAAGCCAAAAACCTTTTTCCCATAAGATTAACGTGGGAGATTTTATGAGTAGGTTTTTTGGATTTTCTCCGCAACCACTTAACCTAGGTTAATAATTCAAAATACTAAATTATTTGTTTTTTTAAGCTCTATAACATGGTCAAAACCAAAATTAAGTTTTTTAAAAATTGTAGGATGAAAAATGCAAAAAACTGATTTTTGTAAAATTTAAAACCCCCCATAAACCCCCCTTCCCATGGTCCGATTTTTCTGGTTTTCGAACTTAAAGTCATGAATGTCATTTTACACATTTGAGCCAAATTTTATCAAAATCGGAAGTTTTTTACTCAAGTTATCGTGTTAACGGACCCATATATATATATATATATATACATATATATACATATATATATATATATATATTAATACATATATATAAATTTGAACGAATAGTGTTTTTGGCATCTGGGGACCTCAAAACAAAAAGTTATCATGGTCTCGGGCTTAAGTCTTACCATGAGACCTTCGGTAATAGCTTCTTCCCTATAGGGGAAATTCGCTAAAAATATTATTAACACGTGTCATAAAAGGGCTGAGCTTCGTAAATTGAATAGTCTTTTAAAGTAGCCAATTAACTGCAATGATTTTCAGAATTAAAAGGAGGAGTGTACAAACAGACTGAAATAGCTGTGAAGTGAAGCGCCATGTTCGATACCAGTTGCAGAGTCTGTGTCATAGAGGAGTTTTGTTGGACCAGCCAGTGATTCCAGGCATCATGATGGATGGTTCATCAACATTTCAGGGTTTCAGCCCATAAAATACATTAAAATAATCAAACTTAAAATTTTAGTCTCAAGCGCCCCTAAGATTAACTTCTAATCTAGACTTGAAGTCTAGTTCTGGCTTACATTACCTACTTATATTGTGAAAAGTGCACCAGTAGCTGTAAGTTTAGTTAATTTACCATTTATTAGTAATTTTTGTCAAGATATTTCACTTATGTATTATCTTGTTATTTTGAAGAAGAAGAAAAATTGATAAACCAGTTATAATCTCTAAATATATTTCTAATCTTGTTTCCTGCCTTATTTTGTTTACTACAGTATCCAAGTTATCACAGTCAAAAATATGGTGGTACAATCGATTTCAATCTGCCATACTAAATAATCATCATCAGGCTCAATGAGACTGACTATAGGTCATTCTCTAATTAAGCATCATGATGATTGTTGTAACTCTCCATTTTTGCTAATCTAAGCTTAATATTGGAATATAATTAAAATTACCTCAAATTTCCAAGGATAAGAATCATGTAAAAAGATTTGTTTGATTATTCTATTTGGTAGTGACGGTTATTTGAAGATAAGTATGTTTTCATGGAAAAACTATTTTTATATTTACAAAAGTATGAATCTGAGATAAACTTAAATACTAATGGGTCTTAGTATTAATTTGATAGCTAGCCATGACAATTTTATGTATTGCACTGAAATACACTATATACATATTTTGGGTGTCGGCAACTTGGATGCTGATGTTGAAGCACACCCTTTCTTCAACATAGGACATTCTCTCTTTCAAAATAGCCCGCAAGTTTCAGTCCCAATCAAGCAGGTGGTCTACAACATTTTGATTATACCTTAGCAGACTTCTTTTAATTTTCTGGAAAAATTAAAAACCCCTCTGAATTATAATAACTATACATTAGAACTCGATCTCCTGAATTGATTAGGCTTAGCTTGATTTGAATTTCCAGAAAATAAGTTATTGGGATATCACCCAGAATTATGGCAAATAACATTTCCAGAACATAAAATAAGCAAGCACTACACAAACATGCAGTCAAACAATTTGACTTACAGTCAAACATGCAAACATAATTATGAAAAAAGTCAAAAGAGTTTACTTTAAAATGTTATGAAAAATAATAATTTTATGCTAATTTCCTAATAATTGGATTAGCCAAGGTTGCCAGAAGCCGAATCAATCTTATCTCTAATTCTATTTATAATTAATTTGTATTTTTTTAATATGCATAATCAAAACTATCGTATTATTAATATTGCACCCAACTAAAAATGTTATAATGGCAATAAATTTATTTTAATATAATTCTGATAAAAGTATTTGTTGTGTTTTTAAACACGAGAGTAATAAATATATTACTAAGCCTACTCTATACAAAAAATTGAACAAATAGTTGAAAATTTGGGTTTGTGTTTTTTGTTTATTTATTAATTTACGAGATTTTATAATCATGATGCCTTTAACAATAATGAAAATATGTTGTTCTGGAAACATTTCACCTTATTTAAAGGCTTCACTTAGTTTAACCAGATAATATTTTGTTGACTCTGACAGTTGAAACTGGTATTGAACGTTGAAAAAAAACCTAGTCATACCTAACAAAGAATCAGTGCCTCTTTCATTGAACGTTTAGCAATACACGGAAGATCCCCGTTGGTTCGGCTTTGTATATTTCTCGGGAGTAAGGGCTGGCAAGTAAACCTTTTATGTGATAAATGAACGGATTTTTTTGTCACCCCGCATTGAGTGATGCTATTGTAAATGTAAATTTTGTGTAGTTCTAAGATATTAAAGACCTTGGTTGCTAGTGAGTTCTCAAAATTACCTTTGCTTGTCCATAATTGACGACTCATTGGTTTTTAGTTCCACCTATATTTTATGTATTGCAGTTATATGTATATACATGTTTGATTAATTGATGAATACAGTAAAATCATTTATTTCACTTGCACGTTTCTGATGATTTTAATATGTTATTTTTTATATTTTTGCATTGATATTTTTTAATGAATTAAATGTTTATGAATTTCCAATCTGTAAATGACAATTTTTATAACGGTGAAATATTATTTGCAAATGTGTGTTATTGAATTAATAATAAAATAAGTTTGAGCTAAAATCGTTTCAGAAAGTAAATGGTAATGCCTTTAAAATTTAAATTTATTTTAAACTTCTTAATTTTTTTTTATTTTTAGCTTAATGATATTTACCTAATCCAATAAGATAACTAATTAAGTTACATTTGAAAACTGTGATTGCGAGTTTCAGATCAAGTGAAAGAAATCCCTATCTGAGGGCGTTTTAAGTTTACAATCAAGAAGTGCCATCAATGTCATAATAGCTTCGGAAATGTTATAGTATAAGTTTCAAAATTCCATTAAATATCTAATTGTGAATGGTTTTAGCTGTATGAAATATTCCATGTTGCAAGCAAAGGTTTGTAAACTTACCTGTTACAATCTATAGACTACTGTAGTAATTTGTATATACCGCTATACTACTAGGTTTAAGCTGATATATTTTCAATTTATAGTATAGATTTTATTTTAATGGATGAATCCATCAAAAAATATTTTTAGGAGAAAAAGTTAAATATATGATTTGTTTTTTCCCCCTGTACAATTTTGTAATATATTGTATTTATGTCTAAACTAAGGAATTACAGGTAAAAAATAACCTTTAATACAAAAATTGTAGATTTCTACATGAAAATATAGTAATATTTTTGCCACAGTTGTTACTGTTATACATTTTTTTTTTAATAGAAGTTTTAATACCAAAGTGTGATATTTATCATTTAATATCGATGCTCGGCCTTTGTATAATATTTAACATTTTTCCATCCTATAAAGTTGAAATAATTAAATTGAACAAACCTAAATTATTACCCCCTCTGTATATAACATTTAAATGTCAATAATGTAATTTAAGAGAGTGAAAGGTGATCGAACTACAGGTTCAGTAGTGTTGAATATTTTCTTTGTATTGTGAACTTTACTTGTGAATTAAACTTATTTTCATGACTTTTTTACAAGTTTTGTTGTTACTGACCTTATCACAGTTTCTTGGTTAAAATTGATTGGCCAGAAGCAAAACAGTTGATAGATGTTTCCAAAAGCACTTTAACACGTTGACTACCCTACCGATTGTCACGTATATGTGACGCAATGTTAAAAAAAACACTTAAAATAGACCAGCATCACATATACGTGTCGCTCAGGCTGATTCCAGTGGACCGACGACACGTATGCAGGACGCTCAGGCCAAATCCAGTGGACCGACGACATGTATACGGGACGCAGTCACCGTTCAGTTAAATGACTTACCACGTCCATACGGTACACTATATCGATCTGAAGCCTGTATATCGTTCTATAGGAATGTGTGACACGTATGCGTGTCGCTCAGTCTCAGAATACGACCTCAATTTTTTGTTTACAGATTTTCAAAGTTGGCCATCCTGTCTGCCCACATGATGCCTGTAGCGGTTGTTTACTTACTCATTCCTTGTAGTGTTTTTGATTGTGTGACACTTGAAACTATTGTTCTTTACTTTTTAGTGAATTTTTAGTCATCCAAAGTTTGAAAACTCACGTCACGTATGTGAGACAGTCGGTCTATCGCAAAAAATATCATATAAACTTTTATTACAGACGGACGTCACACATACATGACGCAATAAAAATGCTAAAATAGCACTGAATTAATATTTTATTGCTACTTTGATGAGTAAATATTTATATTCTACTTCAAAACTATAAAAATACGGGAAAACAAATTTCGGTCTCTGGGTTACATCATATGGTCTTGGTCACAATGACTTGGTCTATGGTGAGAGTTTCGTGTATTAGGTTTGGTCTGCTGGGAACTCCCGGCGACCCGAATTCCGGACCGTCGGTAGCCAACGTGTTAAAATTACAATTCGCGCAATCAGAATTCGGGGCTCATTCAGAAGCTCTTCCAGAAATTAATATTTTAAAATCAGGTCCGATTTTGATTTTAAGTTGATGCAACTTAAATTTCAAGGGGAATTGAAAATCCACACGGCTTTCAAAGAGCTTGCACGGCCACACAGAGGCTTGCTTTGGTAGCCATAATTAACTTGTCCCATCGTGTGTCCTTTACCAAAGATGGGTTGGTTATGATTTTCAAATTTCTGATGTATCAAAAGTTTGTCAGTATTTCAGTTTTTGATTGTTTTTTTATGACGTTACTAGGGTGAAAGTAATTTATTTTGTGTGAAAGGTAAACACATAAGGAGATTAAAACAATAAAGATTGCTTCAAAATTGGGAATGTCTGATGATATTGCCGTTAGAGAATTTAGACTGATATAAGATTGGACTATTCACGTGATTGTTTTATTTTAGCAAATTTACCCTATGGAGAAGAATAAACTAATATCCCCTACAGGGAAGAAGTTACAGTAAAACCCTGCTTAACCGGACCTCGCTAAACCGAAACCCGGGTTAACCGGAACGGTCTACTGTACAATAAATGGATGAAAAATAGAGGGAATAAGTCCAGCGTATGATCACGCCGTGCCAAGATACTGCCTGCCTCGGCAGTCACTGAACTTAGGGGTTGTTTTGATGGGTTTTGCCACATACCTGATCCGCCCGAGAGGGGGTGGAGGGTTGACCCATACTGAATTTGATACACTCGCTGATTTGCTACTGTAAAAGATGGTGAAATAAGGCTGCCCGAAACCGCTTCAAAGGCAAATTACAGAAAAAGATTGTTGATTACTTCAAGAAATTGCCTTTTTAATTTTCATTTGTAAATATTTCATATTACTTTAAACTTATGTTGGGAAAACTCCAAGATGTATGTTTTTTTCTGATACTAACCTTAAAATACCAACAGTTGATGATCCAGAAAAATGGGTTATCCGGAACGGTCTCGTCCCCATTATTTCGGTGAAGCGGGGTTTTACTATACTACCATAGGTGGCATACAGACAGACACACAGATATCACGTAAAATCACTTTTTTGGGTTCAGGGAGCACCAAAACAAATATTTCCACTAACATCTCAAATTCGAAAATTTGTACGAAATCAATACTTTCTCCATATACTATGCATAAGGGGGAGAAAGTCAAAAATACTTCCGTCATACTATTTTAATAACAGTCAATTTAAAAATATATACATAAAGTGTTATGAGTAAGTTCTGTATTGCTTTTACACATATGTTTTGTGTTGTTTTATAGTGTAAAATCATGACTTGATACAGTATTGCGCAATGCCACCCACATCTTTAGTTTTTTGTATTTGTATTAGTTATCAATTATAAAATTGTTACGTTTTGGCTCAGATGGTGTATTTTGCTGTTTATATTATTAGTAACTGTATTGTTTGTTTATACATTTTGCTTGAAATAAGTTTTGAACAATGTTGTTTAAAGAAAGTTATTTAAAGTTTAATGATTCATTGAAATCCATATTCCAAATTGCTAATAACAAGATGTTTAAAAGGTTTTAGCTGTTTTAAAGTCTACCACGATTGAGTTATGTAACACATTGGGGGGTGGGGGGCGGTATGGTCAAGCATGGCCCCATATCAGCAAAATACTGCGGGGGAGCAGCTCGCTCGTTTTTTTTTTTTAAATGAGAATTTATCATACCTAGTCTTGAATGGGTTTGGCATTGAGTTCATGTTGTGTAAGTACTGAACAACTAAGAGAGATGGATAAAATAGGAAATTCTATATCAGATTCAGAACCTCCTGAAGTTTAAATGTTGATGTCATCCGCAAACAAACACATATAGTTGGGTTGTTTTATTATAAAGAAACCCGATTATATACAGGGTGTCCCACAACCATTTGATCAAATTTTACCTGATGGTTCAGCAGGTAAAAACAAGCATGAAACACAATATAACATATGTCCTAACTCTTTTCGTTTTCCGTCTATCGGTCTGTATGTGTTTTTTACAAAAACGTGATATCTTTGAAATGGTTTGAGATAAAACCATAAGATTTGGTATGAATACTACTCTAGGTAGTTTACAGATCTTTAAAATTTTGAAAAATTGAAACCACTGCTATTTAGAAATGGAAATTTGTATTAAAATAACAATTTTATAGAATCCGTAGACTTCCTAGAATAGTATTCATATCATATTTTATGGTTTTATCTCAAACCATTTCAAATAAATTACGGTTTTTGTAAACAATACATACAGACCGACAAACGAAAAGAGATAGGACATATGTTATAGGTACTGCAATTTATGCTTGCTTTTACCTGCTGAACAACCTGGTAAAATTTGATCAAATGGTTGCGGGGACACCCTGTATATTAAAAATTAAAGTGGTCCCAATACAGATCCCTGAGGACTCCATACTCCTGAGAGACATTTGTTGTTAAAGATTAAGTAATTAGTCGGCTCAAATGATTGATATGATCTATTACAACATATTGTTTCCTGCCAATGAGTTGCGACTCGAACCAATATAAGTCTCTCTCTCTCTCTCCCCCCCTCTCTCTCTCTCTCTCTCTCCCTCCCCCCCTCTCCCCTCTCTCTCTCTCTTTTTTCTTTCTTTCTTTCTCTTTAAAACCTAATCAAGATAATTTTTTAAGTAATAAGTCGTAAGAGACACTATCAATTACCTTTGTAAGGTCCTTACTAATTCCTAAAACTTTCTTTTTTATCAATGACTGATTCACAGAATTATACTCCATGGATTGCAAAAAATTATTATTAGACGGATGTCTTTTGGCCAACAACAGATAAAAACATTTGCGGATATATCCGTCCGTGGTTCGGGAAGGGTTAAAATAATTGATAAACTTAACAAATTTAAAGAGGTAGGTATAACAAATAACCGCTGGTGTATCAACATAAGGTGCCCACAACACATTCAAAATCAATCATGTAAAAGTTGTGAGGTAAATACATTTATGTTTCACTGTTCAAAACTGTTAGCAGAATAAACAAAGTGTAGAGCATATTTCACTAACCTTGAATTCTAATTGTAAATAAAGCAATAATGTGTTAT
Source organism: Allygus modestus (assembly GCA_963675035.1). Taxonomy (NCBI): domain Eukaryota; kingdom Metazoa; phylum Arthropoda; class Insecta; order Hemiptera; family Cicadellidae; genus Allygus; species Allygus modestus. The sequence continues at coordinate 60,182,595 of OY776115.1, read as the reverse complement.
CGCTTGATAAATTTCTCTGGTTCAGTGATGGTGCCTTTGGTTTACTTTCATAACAGCAGCACACATGGTGAAACATGAGAAAAAAGATTGCAAGTTGCTAGAGTATTACTTGTAGCAGAAAGGTATTGATAACAAATACCTGGGGGCCGAGCTTTACTCAGAGAAGTTTTTTTTATATAATTGCACATTTACATTTTTAATAGCATTGAGTGCTCGCTCCTTTGACTGGCTATTACTGAAGGTATGAAAGCGAAAAGCTGTCACAATCTTTTAAACTCAATATCCTCAGTGACAGTTTTGTTTTAAAATACAATAATGTTAATATTGTACCTAAAAGACAATAATTTCAACTCATAAATTAGTTTCTACCATTTTAAGGCAATTTACCTCGCTGTTTTATAATGATTTTGTAAGCGAGCATACTCAAAGATTCCAGACCAAATCAAATTAAATATTTACTGTCGCAATATGTTTAAAAATACAAATCTGTAATTTTGTTTTCCCCCAGATTAAAAGACTAAAAAATGAAAAAAAAATTATTTAAGCGAATCGGTCACCACGAAATATCTCGAGCTAGGAAGAAGTTAAGTTAGGTTATAAAGATTAATTTTAAAGCTTGAGGGCCAAGGACAGTGGGAAAAATATCAGAAATGTCAAAAATTCCGTGGTCTACGCCCCCTCCCACTGGACTTCAAAGATCCAATGATTTTCTTATGGAAATATCACTACAGTGTTTTTATTAATAAGCAAAATGGACTAATGATCAACAGTGATTATCCACCTATACAAAAACCATACGTTAGGGGCTATAGCCCCCGCTAAGCCACTAATATGATTAACTTGGAAAACCATTTTAGGTAATTATAATCACTACCAATATTGTAAGTTTTAGAAATGACCACAATTGAGAAGCTTGACGAATCTGAGATTAAACCTGCAGCCAAGCTTCCTCAGTACGCCGCCGCTATCATAGGTTAGTACACATAATTTACTTTTAAGTATTTTATTCATTCAGTTATTTGAATTCTATATCTGTTCCACATAAACTTTGTTCCATGTAAGTGTAATGAACATTTACTTTTATTTGATCAAATGCCTTGAACAAATGTAATTTTTTCCGAGATACATAGTTCCTGAAGTTCTTTCCAGATTCACACCCAGTATTGTAACCACACAAACAATAAGATCTTATAGTGTAGGTCCATTTGTCATAAAAATGAGTTAGTGTCATTTTTGTGTTAATGGTAAAAACTCACCTGATATTAATACGATGTTGCCGTTTGGTGTATCCCTGCTCTTCATATTAAACTGTTTGTTTTCAGTATTTGCTTATATTACGTAAGTAAACAAATTGACACAAATTTGCAACATAGGCTAAAATCCAAGCTTGCAATGATATTACGCTGACCTTAGTCACGTAGTAAGCTTCACAAAAAATAGGTTGTAATTTTATTTTGAATTTTTGATAGTCTAACAGGGAAAAAACTTGTTGGTTCATTAAGGGTTGTTTATTACAGAAATCTTGTATGTGTGACTCACAATGTGGGAAGCATAGGTCATATTGTTTTTCATTTTGAAGGTCTTATATAGCTCAAGACAAAGCCACAAACCGGACCTCAAAAGGACTATTGTAACAGATTTAATCACATTTTAAGTTTTGCAAGCAGCAAATTTGACCAGATACCATTTTTCACTCAGTAATCCATTTGAGGTCGGGTTTGCAGCATTGTGGTTTAATAGTTCCCTTGAGTACCTTGAGTTCTGACAGTTTGAACCATGCTTTTTTTAAGATTTACTTCTTAGTCCTTGTGGGCCATAACAAATTCACAGAAAAAGTTTGCAACCTATTTTTTGTGAAGCTTTAAGCTTTGCCATAGGCTGGCATAGAAATTAGATGAGATGTTGACATTAACAACAAAATTACAAATACCAGTGTGACGTAGTTATTGCTTGAGTGAGAGGCTGGTGCTGGTGCTGGTTACGCACACTGATTCTGATGCTTTATTCAGTTGCTTCAAGCATCAGACAAATTGTCTGAAATTTTAACATTAGACAGGTTAGCATAATGAATCCTAAAAATTGAATTTTATTAAGAAGTTTTGATTTAACTTATTTCAGATTATAAAGTTACCAAGTAATTAGAGTTTATAGGAAAAATAACAAATCCATAAGAAATCTCTGTGACAAATTGTATTTACTCATTGAAGCCCTTTAGAAGGTTAGACTTGCAGATATTACGAAACTAGCTGTAGGCCTATAGTAGTAGCAATTAATACACAAACACTAACTTTCCAGCGAGCCTAGGAGCATTTGTGATAGGGACTTGTCGTGGGTAGACATCCACGTCAGAATGTCTCCTGGCAGTATGGTTTCCCCATATCCAAGCATGAGTTTGCCTGGGTCAGGTCTATGTTGCCCGTCGGGTGTCTGCTTACTGCTCCCACTCATGGATGGGCTGTCACCAATCTGGGCAGGAGGGGACTGATGCTTGTCTTGTCTATTCCCTCGGCTTTTGGCTATGCCTTCCTAGCATCGGCACAAAATGTAAGTACTGGGTGTTTTTTTTTTAAATTTTAATAATAATAATGACTTTATAAAAGTGATTCTGAGTATACAAAATATTTTATAGAAGCTATACTAATAAATTAGCAGTGTGTGTGCATGCTTCCAGGTTATATCGAAAATAGCTACCCAAGACTGCTCCTGGACCATTCCACGATGTTGGGGACCAACAAATTTTGGATACGTTATAATGGTAACTCCTTCAAATATGATATGGCGGATTTTCCATTAGGTTGCACACATTCCAAAATTAGTGTTTTAAATATAGATAGATCACAGCTTTTAAATATAGCCATTATGTTTGTTTTAATTGTCTATAGGAGCGTTGTTTTTGTATCTGTATATGACACTGTTGTATATGTTTAATCTGAAAATGGTTGTAGGATTTTATGGTATGGTATTTTATAAAACTAAAAATTGTTTAAGGTGACAATGCTGTGCCTGGGGAGAATGTTGACTGGAGTTGGCGCGAGAGGATACAGTGTTGCCATACCTCTGTACATTGGGGAATTCGCTGAACCTCATATCCAAGGCAACCTGGGAGTTTTCTTTCGCTTCTGGTTGCCTCTGGGATTTTATTTTCATATGTTGTTGGAAGCTTTGTGAGTAGTATGTGTATTCCTCATTTACTATAACTCACTGTACCTTTATGATTTTTTCTGACAATTTTTTCAATATATATATTTCTGGAAAAATCCCAAGGCATTAGCTATTTGAATGAATGAAAAAATATGGGATACAGGTTTCTTAACTTTAAGAAGGAAGAATGGCGCTGCAGGAACGTGCTGACCTGGGAACGGGCCGGCTGACTGACATTGGCGGTAGTTTATTTTTCCGCCACTGAGCGCTCTCAGCTGCTGTCTGATGGCAATTAACTCAACTACGTGTGGAAGCAAGAGACGAAGCTAGAAGCAGAACACTATCTGTATGGAATTCATAAGATTGTTTGCACAGAATAAACGTTGGAATTTCGCAATTTATCGTCGACCCGATCGGGTCGGCCAAAATTTCTTTCAACAATTTTCTTATAAACTATGAGAAATTGAATTTTTTAGCTTTTTTTTACTCATTAGCTTGTCTTATTTAATTGAAATCGAACTATTATTCTAAATTTATTATTGAAACCATTTAATAATTCAAAAAAGTCAGTGAAAACCATTTGGCATCTTTCTTTGGACTTTTCAAATTGTATTGTTGGATTAGTAAACAAACCATCACAATAAATGAATTTATCTCTATTAAAATAATATATCGTTCGAGCCGGCTCGACCACCCGTCCCTGAGAATAGAAAAGTTTCTAGTAAATAAGAATCAAATATTAGATATAAACTATTACGAAGACTTTTACCTAAAACACATAGGCCTAGATTACCTAGATAGCTTTTGAAGACCACTCATATTGTACCATTGCTGTTAGTCCCAGTTAAATCAACTTGATACTAGGTGTACGCTCATTCTTCCCGTAAGAGGATGAACGAAGACTGAATTTTTAAAGATATGTAGGCAGGTACTGGATTGGTAACACTCTTCTGTTATCCGTTTTAACTCCACAAAAGCAAGAACAGATAATTAATAAACCAAACATTTTACTAATGGAATGGTAAACACCATTCCCATATCCGTTTTAACTCCAAAACGGCAAGAACAGATAATTTAGGACTAATGTAAATAAAAAATACTACTGACTACTGGAGTGGCAACACCCTTCTCATATCCGTTTTAACACGACAGTACCTGGGGGGCCCAGCTTTACTCGGGGGAGGGCCAGTAATTACTTAGATGACTTGGAGTAATATTTCATCACTTTCCCCTACTGATAATCAGATTTGTATAACTCATTTGCCTCTTTTCTACATTTTTAAGGTCCCTCCAGTGATATTTATAGCTCAATTTCCCTTTGATTTATTTTAATACTCTATATCAAATCTTATCTTCACTCAAATCTTTTAATGTATGCCCTCAGGAAACCACATGTTAGACCTCGTGCGGATCTTCGTGAAGCCTGAGTAGGAGGTGTCAGCAGAAGAGTGGGGGGGATCAGCGTTGGAGGAGAAGTTCACAATACCATGTGTCACAATACTATTCCTGCGGAATACATTTGGCTAGTATTTGGAAGGCAGTGGCTACGTACACGTCCGACGTGAGCCGCTACTGTTCACGTCCGTTCCAAATTATGCACCGTACGTTACTTTTCCTGTGATTTTTAAAACAAATTGAGAGCCAGAAAACCTCCTAACCTACCTAACGTAACATAACGTAACGTAACCTAACCCAACCTAACCTAATTGGTAGCGAAGTGAATTTGCCCTTACATTAGACGTGTACGCAGTCACTTCGTATTTGGAATGTTTGTTCTTGTACGATCAGCTGTTTTTTTCTTAAAAAAGTTTATTTGTGTTAGGCCTAATCAATAGGGGCTGCCTCACACTTCTCGCGAATACGCCCGAACATTCGGCCGAACCCCGAATGTTCGGAGTAGTCACGAGAAACGTGGAAGCTGCACAAACCTTTTGGTACCAGTACACTATCGCCAAATGATTCACTTGAATGTCCCGCCGAATGTTCGGAACGAGTCGCAACAACGAGTCTTGCACCAAATCAACCGAATGTGCACAGCGAATTAACCAAGTACACGCTCACCGAGTACTATGCTCGCCCATTCTTTTCCGTTCGTCTCTTTTGATTCGTGCCAAAAACCCGACAAAAATCGGAGCACGGCGAACACAAATCATGGTGAGGCGAAATATTCCGAACATACACGAGCACACTGAGTACACTATCTCGCTCGCCTTAGTTCGCCTTTGTTGGGCCATAGTGTACTGGTAGCAAGTACACGTGACGGAATGTTCCGTGAACGTTCGGGAGGATGTTCTGCCGAATGTTCAGGCGTGTTCGTAAGATGTGTGGAACAATCATAACCTCAGATCTTTGTACAACAATCACTTAGTAGTTGCAATGTTTTTGGTTTGGCACGTAACAGATGATTCTCACAAGCAATTTTTAGTCAACAGACTAAGAACAGATGGCAATCACTCACCCCCACCCTAAAAAAACCGGTTTAAACCACTTTAACCAATAACACCCAGGCTTCACGAAGATCCGCACGAGGTCTAATAATCATAAACAACATGAGTATTACTTTGATAGTTCTGTGGTTGATTATGAACAGCTGATAAAATTATTTTGTGTTGATTTAAAACTCCATAAGCCCAATGTTAATTTTTTAACTTATAATTTTAGTTTTTTTACATTATTTGATATTTCCTGGGAATGAGTCCTGTCTAGAACTTATTTTTATCCCAGAAATTAGTTATTTTAAACATTTGAAGGAAATCGTTGGAGCCGTTTTTGAGATCAGTGTCGCAAGCAAGCAAACATACAAGCAAACATTACTCATATTAGAGTATATATGATACCTGGGGCCCGAGATTTGCTCGGGGGAAGGCCAGTCAGTTTGTTTAGATGACTTGGAGCATATTTCACCACTTCCCCCTACTGATAATCAGATTTGTATAACTCATTTGCCTCTTTTCTACATTTTTAAAGTCACTCCAGTTGTTATTTATAGCTCAGTATCCCTTTGATTTATTTTACTACTCTATATATGTAATCTTCTCTGCTCTCAGGAAACCACATGTTAATAATCATAAACAACATGAGTTCCATGTGGTTCCATAAAATCAGATAATAAATCCTTTGAATGAAGATTACATGTAGAGTGGTCATATCCAGAATGACTCAAAGGTGCATTATAATAACAACTGTTGTGACCTCAAAAATGCTCGTTAGTAGGGTACATGGTGAAAAACAACTCCAAGTCATAAACAAGATTGACCTTTCCCTAGCAAAGCTCAGCCCCAGGTAGTACTTAAACTATATGAGTATAACTTTGAGAGTTCGCTGAAAGATTTTGAACAGCTGTTATGACTCTTTTGCTTTCATTTTAATCTCCAAAAGCCCAATGTAATTTTTTTCAATTTTCCATAGCGGCTTTTTACATTATTTGATTTTTTTGGGGATGGGACATGTCTAGAAGTTATTTTTAACCCAGATATCAGGTTTTACAACACAAGTAGTTGGAAGGACACATTAGTTATTTTTCAAGAAAATCGTTGGAGCCGTTTTTGATATAAGAGTTGCAAGCAATCAACCAAGCAAGCGAGCATGCAAACCTTACTCATATTATAGTGTAGGATAGGATTGAGTCAAAATAATTCAGCATTTGTATTGATTGACTATAACATATTTTTACTCTTAGGCACATAGAATGTACACGAGACAGGGACAATGATTCTGGATTCTAGCATGTTTGAAGTTCTGCATACAGACGGCCAGGGCTGAATTTAGGGTCTGTACAGGCTCTGGTCTACACCCTAAATGCAAGTGCGGGCCCTTACCAGCCCGGCCAACTTTCCTGTTTGATTTATTTAATATAACCTACACTTATATCAGGCTCTACAGATGGCGTTGTGCAATTACTTAAATTTCGAATTGCTAAAATCCGTATTTCTGCCTAGTGTATATTAACGTTGTCATGGCAAGATATTATTAAGTGATTTTCATTATCTAAATACATAAAACAAAGTCGGGATTGTATATTAGTTATTTAGTTTCATCAAACAGCTGTTATAAGGATGATATCTTAACATACTTGAAAAGCATATAAACTTATGTTTATTATAGAAATAATAAATCTATTTGAATAGCAACTCATTTTCAATACCGAAGCAAGCTCTATATAAACATAGGCAAGTGAGCGTAGCTAACGAGCTCATCCTGGAGGCGAGTGAGTGAAGCGAACGAGCTCATCTTGAAAAAGAACGTGAATCTTTGACATAAAACAAATTCAGTGACATTAGGACAGAATAATGTCTGTCTGACCAGCTAGTAGTACTCAACACGAACTCCCGAACGCTTACCCAAGGATCATCTTTCCTCCATAAATTTAACAAGGCAACTTTTAAAGCCAGCGAGGCGGAGCTCTAAGGTCAGGGTTAAAAAAATAACAATTTTTTGTATGATTGAAAATTTTCTAAAATTACTAAAAAAGGCGTAAATAATAACTAGAAAATTTTCCTGTGCGGTGGAGGTCTATGGTTGAGTAGGGCGGCGTATCAAACGTGGGAACATCTTTCAGGAGATGCTGCTTTAACAAAATAAATCCAACGAATCATACGTTAAAATTAAACGTTGGGAGTGATAGTAAAGGCAAAGCCCTAAGGGAAGAACAAAGAGGTATCCATAATATTTTGGTACCCAACAACGTAGTATATAGGTCTGGAGCAGTTTTGAGGAGCCGCTTTCGAAATCTTTGGATTTTTTATTTGGTGGTTTATATTAGGTTTCTAATAAAATATACCACCTGATTTTTTCGAAAAATTTGGGTTCAGAAATTACAGGGCTTAAGAGATCCCAAACTTCAGATTTTTACCTTTCTTAGTACCATCAACTTTAAATATTTTTAGCAGGTTTCAACAGTTTTATCTCATTGCCATAAAAAGCTCTAAAAGATGAAAAATTAGTACTCCAATCCACACACGGTTAAATTAGTATTTCGTTAGTAGGCTATTCGGCTAATGGTTGAGGAGAATATTTCAATTTCCATTCAGCAGTAAACTAAGTATATTTTCCGATGTTATTCTTATAAGAAATAAAAAACATATATCTCTTGTATACTGATTAATTTGATTAAAACTTGGTGTGTTAGCATTGACCAATAGAGAATATTCGTCCTAGGACAACCTTAAAACTGGTCTATACCAGTTTGGATGCTGACATTGGGTACAGCAAATGAAATTGTCATTACATATGAAGTTATTTGGATGTCCATTATGACAAACTTCCCTTTCACCTTTGGTCCCTCCACTTGCAGCGGCTCGGGGCGGAAACTCAGGGGTTGGTTCCCAACCTGAGAATGTATGGTCCCTGGCTGTTGTACATGGATACCCCATCCGTTGAGTTGGCCAGTTGGAGGGCAGAGCGGGTCCACATTGAGCCTGATCACAGCTGTCACAAGGCACGGGAGTTGGTACTCTGAAAGGCCAATTTGGCTGCCGTCCCATCCCACCCTTTCCTTTCCTGCTATATCCTATCCTTCCGGTAACCTGCGCAAAATTCCCGCTTGTGGAAAACGTGCCTATAGCAGCTATGCTGGGGTTTCCTAATCCAGCAACAATGAATAGAGAATATGCGGAATACGTTTCCATCTAACCCTGGAGGGTGAGGTGGAGTGAGGTGGAGCAATTAACCTCTTAAAACCACTGTGTGTACCTAGCAAATTAGATTAAACTGATTGCGTTTATTTGGTCACAGGTCCTAGCTATGGCCATCAGGCCTGTTCACGCTTTTTTATGACTCGGCCAATGACCAATATATTTTTGGCACCGGATGGTTTTCGACGAGTTTTAAATAAGGGAAAAGTTGCCAATTATTATTAGACCTATTAATTTCCAGCTCCAAAATCAGGGGGTTAAACATACAGAAATATACTTGTTTTAAACCCATTTAATGTAAAAAAAGGTATTCAATGATTTATTTATATAACAGTATCTTATAAAATTCATACCTTAAATTTAAAAATGTTTACATCATTAATATATGTTAGTTTGAATTGAAATACACAAGCTACTGAAATCGCAGCACGAGAGGTTTAAAAGCAAAATCCAACATCTACATTAATGACAATTTTTCAGGAGGGCAATCTGTCTACATCGTAATTAGTTGAACAATGTAGGCGGTTGGGATTACTGAGTTTTGGACATCTTGATTGTTTATGAAAATCAATATTAACCACAGAAAAGGCAAACAAATATAAACTGTAACCAGACTATTTTACTGACCGGTAGATTACAAAACTTTAATCCCATGTCATTAGGTGACAGTGAGGCTTATTTGGTGCATTACATGTAATAAAGATAGTTTGCACGTATGATCGTTTAGTAAGTCTACCATCAAGTAATTTGTTCACAATGTAAAGAAACTACTATAGGTCTACAACACGCTTGATTATCAATCACAGTCAGTCGTGTTACAGAGTTATACTGTCCCAGTAATTCAAAAATTCCAAAACCTATTGTATTAATTTATCATCACTAGTCCAAACACTTAGCTTTAACATCAAAGTTTTCTAGTAAAAAATAAACTGATAATAAAACTAAATAGATACAAGCATTGTTTTAAACACGACAAAACACTATTAATTTACATAACACTCACATTTTAAACTATTTCGAGATAAAAAAAATTGATGGAACAAAACATAACCAAATCCATAGTTGAAATATGTTTACGTTTACATTTGAGTGATTTATAAACGAATATGCAGTGTTTCCACTCTACGGTAAAAATATGCCACGCACTGATACAAAAAATCCCACTTTATCCCAGACTCTCCCTTATAGTATCCCTCGTCATATCCCACACTTTCCCACTGATTTGTTAAACATTGCATCACAATTAATGTTAAATATTATATGATTATTGAATAATGTATTAGTACAATATTTATACCGTTAGATAGAGCTTATTTAGATCTACTAATTACCTATAGGTATTTTCATTGTAGTACCTCAAAGGATTTTGAGCAATGCGACATAGGTTAAATGATACGGTGAATTAACTAAATTAAATAATTTATTTACGTGAGAGGTACTAATATATTTAATGGTAGTACTAAAGAGTAAAGAGTACGAAGTAGGTACTAAATAATGGCAAATAGTGTTGTTAATTCCAACATGGCTCGGCCAGTGAAATTGACATGATTCAGTGTTCGTTCTGTGACGTTTATAAAATCATAATAGGTGCGGACAGCGAGGTTAAAAAATTGGAAACCCCGCAACTGCTAGTACGGCGAGAAAATCCACTAGAAGTGCTACTGCTAAGGTGCTCTGGTCGTAAGTTGCAAGCAAACTAGCAGGCGTAATGCCGATTTAAAAAAAATCCAACTTTATCCCACAATCCCATTTTATCCCACAAGCAGTCAAAATATCCCATATAGGGGATAAAAATCCCTCAAGTGAAACACAGATAAATCCCAGCTGACATTTTAAAGACAACCATAGTCAATAGCTTACTACGAAAACCAATTCAACTACTGAATATCAAACATTAAAATTAGTTTTAATAATTATTAATAATCCAAAATAAAATACAAATGCTGTGTTAAAACATCCCTTTGGTATCCCAAATGACTCCTTCAAAATTTCATTAAGAAATGTTTTACAGTTATTTAGTATTTCGATAACACACCCACACACACACACACACACACACCCACACACCCACCCACACACGGCCACTGAAACTTCTTCATCAATACAGTGATTCACTTCGTTCATCAATCGTCCCATTTGTACTTAAATAATAAATATTATATTGTGAATCCATGTAAAACAAATGTTTCATTAACTAGTTAAATAAACGGTATCAGGAAACTGACACATACTTTCTCCCTTTTAGCCCAAATTTAATGAATAAATTACTTTTTATTTACTAAATACAGAATACAAAGCACGGTCAAATATACAGGAAATCTTGTAAACAAGTTGTTTTCAAAAACATCTGACCCAAATCCCTGTTTTGGAGGCACTACTTGTTTTAAGAGGGGAAATGCCCCCTATTTCCCCCCCAGGATTATTAAGGGGTAACATATTTTGAATTTACTCTGTTGGTCAATGCTAACTTGACAAGCATATCAAGTTTGCACAAAATTGATCAGTAAATGAGAGAGAAATAGTAATTTTTGTATTCCCCATAAGAATAACATTGGACAACGTACTGTGTTTACTGCAAAATGAAGATTTAAATTTTCTCCGCAACCAGTAATCGTAGAATAGTAATTAAAGATACTAAATTATTTAGTTTTTTAGCTCTTTTTAACGGTTAATAGTAATATTTTTTATACATATGTTTTTTAATGAAAACTCCAAAAAACTGAATTTTTTATATTTTAAGTCTTGTAATTTCTGGACGCGAATTTTTACAGAAATACGGGTGGTGTCATTTTGTTGGAAAACTAAAGTTCTACAAACGACTTAAGTTTAATCAAACACGTTAGAGCCGTTTAAGATAAATCTTGATTTTTCATGTTTGTTTTGCGGTTTTTGGGGGATAATTACCCTTAAAAATCAAAAGTTCCAAAAAATAAAAAAAGCCTGGAGATATCTTGGATTAGTACCTACATACCAAATTTCACAAAAATCGGACCATTGGTTAGGGCTCTCTCTAGCTCTGTACACATCCATACAGACAAAGACACATAGACATCACGTAAAAACCGCTTTTTGGATTCAGGGGGCACCAAAACAAATATTTCCACTAACAACTCAAATTCGAAAATTTTGACGAAAACAGTACTTTCTCCATATACTATATATAGGGGGAGAAAGTAAAAGCAGGTAAGAGGTATACTAGGTGTACGAGTGTACGGGAAGAATGAGTATTCTTCCTTAAGAGGATGAACGAAAACTGAATTTTTAAAGATATATTTGAATAGACATGTTACGTAGTTAGCTTTTGTTAACTTACACCTTGTTTAGCCAAACACTTTTACAATAAGTCAACAAATATCTAGACCATGTGCAACATATCTAAATAATTATATTGTAATCTGACAGAGAAAGATTACAAATGTGTGAATGTTCGAGTACAAATACTAATGATTTCAACAGCCTACTTGTATTTAAAAATACTTAGAGAAAATTTGAGTTGATATATTATAAAACAGGAGCTTTGCAAAGGTCCGCAAGCATACGTTAACGTGTCTACTAAAATATGTTACAGATATAAGAGATAAGAGACAACCGACAAAATTTGAAGTACCAATTATCATACTAATCATTCTAATATTATAAAGCTGAAAGTTTGTGTGTTTGTTTATTAGTTTGTGGCTCAATCACGCTCTAACTACTAAACCGATTGAGCTGATTTGGTAGGAAGATTGCTAATATCCTTAAGTAACATATAGGCATATTCACGTTTAAAATTCCTTTATGGTTTAGCCCCATTGGCTACTAAACTTCCCGTGTTAATCTTATGAGCATTACATTTTACTGGATCAAATTATAACTAAAACAGGTGTTCTGCTTTTTATATTTTGAGTTTATTTATTTGTTTATATTTTTGTTTGCACCTTTAACCACGAAAGTACCTGTAACACAATAATGCCGAGGAAACGTAAATAAAGTTGCAATAAAAAAGCCCGATTTATTAAATTGGTTAGAAGTCAAGAAACGTAAAACACAAATGGAAAGCTTTGCGGTAGGCAACACACAGAGGAAAAGAAACGCCAGAAGAACAGCAACTTCGACGTGAAGAGCAAGCTCAGCGGCAGGCTCAATTTGAGAGCACCTGAAATGGCACTATGGCATAGCAGTGATCTACTGAGGAAGCTGAAGCTCGCACATGAGCTACTGCTTTGGTCCATGTCCAAAGGCAGCAAACGATCACCAGAAACACGTAGGGCGTCTTTGAAATTGCTGCCTTGACGCGACACTTAGTCGGCTAACATATATCTTACTAACGCTATGTAGTGGGCGTGGAAGCCGCGACGGGTAACGCTATAGTTATACTATAGTCAAATTAAAGTAGCTTTAGGATTGACTCTGGTGACATCTGTTGGGGCTAGTGGAAACCCATAGAGCAGTAGCGCCTTGCCTGGCCAATGACGGGTCAGCTTTGACCAAACATAATAGCAACCAAACACATGTGGCCTAAAGTGCCAGTTTGTTTTTTGTTTACTGCTCACCATATTTGAGGCGTCTGCTAGAAGAAAATACCCCCGTCGCAGCAAACCTGCATACTCAGCGAATTTCCAATGGAGATATAATGTCTTAATACTACAAAAAGCCACTTACCAAGTTTCATAAAAATATATTCACAAATAAGCGATATGTACAATTTTAATTATTCTCCATAAGAATAACATAGGGGCTGAGTACGCAGGTTTGCTGCAACAAGGGACACAAAAAATGGGTTTTTATGCTAATATCTATATAACTCAACTAAGTGAAGTCGTATACCAGTTTTTATTCATTTATGTTAATAATTAAGGGAGACAGAGCATTTAATTATTCTCCATAAGAATAACATGGGGGCTGAGTACGCAGTAGTGATGTGTCAAAACTCGAACTCAAAACCACCAAAACTTTGGAAAAGTTTTGGTTTCGAGATTCGATCGGCGAGTTTTGAGAATCAAAACTCAAAACTGCAGAGATTTTTTGTGTCATTGTTTTTTTAACAGAAATCACGCCCGAGTGTTGATTGTGAAGGTCAAAAGCCTACTGTCATCGGTCGTCTACCTTCACCTTTTGTGGATTATTGATTTTTTATTTGTGAAATAACAACTCTAACCAAAGTTTATAATTAAGCTACAAATAATTGGTTCACTAGTAGTTCTGAAACTAATATTTTTCTAGGATACTTCGAGAATGGCAGTAAGTTAACTGGTTTATTTGGAGTAACTGGATTTATTTTTCATAGCCATAACCAGGCAAGTAAATAGGATTTTGGAATTTGACTTTCGAGTTTCGAGATTCGATTTTTCAAGTTTTGGTTTCGGTTTCGAGATTTGAAATTTCTGGTTTTGACCATCACTAGTACGCAGGTTTGCTGCTACGGGAGCCTTTAGCAAAAAATTGTTTTTTTGAGCAAATATCAATAGACTACAACGAGATGAAGCCATATACCAAGTTTCGTCGGTATACGTTCATAAATAAGCGAGATATACAATTTTTCTTTTCCTCCATAAGAATAGCATTAGACAACGTACTGTGTTTAGCACTTTCAATATCTCGGTAACCAATTGACGTAGAGGAATGATCAAAATACCAAATTGTGTGTTTTTTTAAGCTAAATCCAATGGTAAAAACTAAAATTTGGCTATTTCAAAAATTCAAAAAAATCCATTTTTGGGGTACAAAACCCCCCCAAAATACCCCTTGGGATGGAGCGATCTGGCTGGATTTTGAACTAAAGTCATAAATGTTGCTTTACACGTTTATACCAAGTTTCATAAAAATCGGATAATTTTTACGAGAGTTATCGTGCTCACGGACACACATATATATATATATATATATATATATATATATACAGTTTCGAACGAATGTTGTTTTTGGGGTCTGGGGACCTCAAAACTAAAAGTCCCGGGCCTAGGTCTTACCATACCCTCTTTCTTATAATTATAAATATTATGTTTTGACTTTTTTGTGGGGGGTGTACAAAACAATACAGATTTTATGGAGAACAACAAGGTCCACATGATCCAGTCAGGATATCTCTATATATCTCTATATATAATTCCGTAAGTCAAATTTTTGTAAAGAAATTGTGAGTGACTGGATGGCCGTAGAAGGATGGGAGGGGTATCATTTTAAAGGTCTTGACGTGAATTTTGAGGGAAAACTATTCATTTTTCTTATTTTTTTACCATAAAGTCGCAACAGAATAAAACTTTTCCCATTAAAACAACATGGGGTTTAATTTGTTTACATCTTTTGAAATTAAAACAGCTGTGCCACAGAGTTAAATTAGCCTTTGATATTGATACCAGCTGTACTTATTCAGTTTGTTTACTTTTAAACTACAGCAATGTATAATGAAGGTTGATAAAAAATTTATGTATTTTGGTTTTTTAGGGGCTTTTGCCCCTTCAAGCCACTAGTTTTATATATTACCGTAGTTATTTGAACTTTGGCCCACTGAAGAGCTATATGCCACTGTCTATGTTATTGTAACTTGAAAACTTAGTTAAAAAACAAAAAGGCTTAGTAATATTTTTAGATTCACGAGCGAATCTAGTTGCTGGAATCGAGCAAAAATCTTATTTGGTCATTATCCAACTCATATTTGGTTCTATTAGTTATATAGTGATGCCATTGACTATACACACTACGTGAGTAGGTTACACACTAGTTAATGCTACAAGGCGTGCCGCTATGTTTATGGTCGTTATGTTGGCCGGATGGGTTTTAGCGAATTTCCCCTATAGGGAAGAAGCTATTACCGTAGGTCTCATGGTAAGACTTAAGCCCAAGACCATGATAACTTTTCATTTTGAGGTCCCCAGATGCCAAAAACACCATTCGTTCAAATTTTAGCGAATTTCCCCTATAGGGAAGAAGCTATTACCGTAGGTCTCATGGTAAGACTTAAGCCCGAGACCATGATAACTTTTCATTTTGAGGTCCCCAGATGCCAAAAACAACATTCGTTCAAATTTTTATACATGTATATATATATATATATATTTATATATATATTTATATATATATGTGTCCCTAAGCACGATAACTCTCGTAAAAGAGGTCCGATCTTAATGAAATTTGGTACAAACGTGTAAAGTACCATTTATTTGAACGAGTTCGAAAACCAGACAAATCGCACCATCCGAAGGGGGGTTTTGTACCCCAAAAATGGGTTTTTTGGGGTTTCCACATGTAATTTTTTTTTAAATCAAATTTTAATTTTCACCATTGAATTCAGCATAAAAAAACAAACAATTTGGTATCTTGATCATTGCTCTACGTCAATTGGTTACTGAGATATTGAAAGTGCTAAACACAGTACGTTGTCTAATGTTATTCTTATGGAGGAAAAGAAAAATTGTATATCTCGCTTATTTATGAACATAAACTGACGAAATTTGGTATATAGCTTCATATGGTTGTGGTTTATTGTTGTTTGCACAAAAAAAAATTTTTCGCCTATGGGTCCCGTAGCAGCAAACCTAGGTACTCGGTCCCCATGTTATTCTTATGGAAAATAATTAAAATGTTATATATCGCTTATTTATGAATGTATATGGATGAAACTTGGTATGTAACTTCACTTAGCTGAGTTCTATTGATATTTGCATAAAACCCCATTATTTTGTGTTCCTTGTTGCAGCAAACATGCGTACTCATCCCCAATGTTATTCTTATGGAGAATAATTAATATTTTAAATATCACTTGTTTGTGAATATATTTCTTATGAATCCCTGCTAAGTGGCTTAATGTGTTATGTTATAATTTATTGGAAATTCGCTGAGTATGCAGGTTTGCTGCGACGGGGGTATTTATATATGTGTATATATACATATTTATATATATATATATATATATATATGTGTGTCCGTAAGCACGATAACTCTCGTAAAAAAGGTCCGATCTTAATGAAATTTGGTACAAATGTGTAAAGTACCATTTATTTGAACGAGTTCGAAAACCAGATGAATCGCACCATCCGAAGGGGGGTTTTGGGGGGTGTTTTGTACCCCAAAAATGTGTTTTTTGGGGTTTTCACATGTAATTTTAATTTAAATCAAATTTTAATTTATACCATTGAATTCAGCTTAAAAAAAACAAACAATTAGGTATTTTGATCATTGCTCTACGTCAATTAGTTACTGAGATATTGAAAGTGCTAAACACAGTACGTTGTCTAATGTTATTCTTATGGAGAAAAAGAAAAAATGTATATCTCGCTTATTTATGAACATAAACTGGCGAAATTTGGTATATGGCTTAATCTGGTTGTGGTTTATTGTTGTTTGCACAAAAAAACAATTTTTCGCCTATGGTTCCTGTAGCAGCAAACCTAGGTACTCACCTAAGACCTAAGACCTAAGACCTCTTTGATGCGAACATTGCTCTTATGTAAATCAGCACACCTTGTCTGAAAGCTCTACGAACCTTGTCTTACGAGGGCGTCCAACTGATTCATAAATCAACAACATACCATAAAGTGTTGCCAACCTTAAGGGTATAATAATAGTACAGCTATTTTAAAAATTGTCACTGGGCATACAGAAAGAACATTTAAACCCTTAATCGATTAATCTAATAATACATTTAAATCAAAACAATATATTAGTTTCATAAAATAACAGCTTATCATAGAATGTAAGCAGCAGTTTAACAATATTAATTCTAATTACACTGATGAGGAAAATATGGTACTCGTACGATAAATATCGTGTTTCCAGCAACATTGCAGATTGGATTGGTGATCACGTGACCTTCCAGCTGTTTTACGAGGTCTCTTCCGGTTAAGTATAAAACCTTAAATAGATCGACTCAGCACACCTGGTCTGGTCTGAAAGCTCTACGAACCTTGGTCTGAAATCTCTACGAACCTTGAGTGTTGACGGCATGTTTTTGGAAAATATTTAGGCAGAGTGTAGTATAAAACATACTCCAGATAAAACATAGGTATTCTTAATCTATGATAGAACTCAGTGGGGTATACTCATACTCGTACAAGTACGTTGTCATACTCTGTGTCATTCATAATTGTTTTGTTTATTTTGAAATGTAGAAGATAAAAGAGAAGTAAGGTTATGTCTGTCTACTTTACTTTGTTAATACATACTTTAAGAACACGTTTAGTTAAGACGATTGATCTAGAATCAGACACGTTTCTGCACTTATGTCTGATGTGTTGTAGATTTAAAAATATTATGTACTTATGTTAAGGTTATTTTCTACTCTTAAGAATCAGGTGAGATTATATGGAAATCGTTGCTAAAACTTAAGTCCTACCGTCATCATATGTGTGCTTTGTTAATGGATCACCTGCAAAATAATTGTATTATACTGAGTATTTAGGTAGAGTCATTTTTCAAAAAGTACTTGCGTTTAAACTTAACAATTTTAGCTCCGACTTGATTTTATGTTAGGACTATCTCAGGCTGACCTCTATCGATAATAAAAGGGAATAGTTATTGTAGGCTAAACGTTAATTGTAAATTGGGATTTCATCTAGTATATAGACCTTATGACCCTGTATAGAGTATAGAGACCCTATGACTGCCCTTGCCTGATTATTGCTAAATTTCTCGATGCCCTAAGAATTTTTGCCATTTTGCAGAGGGATTTCTAACAATTCGCAGTGCCTAAACTACTTTTGATATTCATACTCGTTTTCTTCAGAGTAAGATCATGATAAAAATAAAACGAATCCCTGCTGGGTTTTTTGCAAAATAATAAAAAAATTGTATAAGGTACTCTGGGGTAATAAGCACCACTGAAATACAAAGTTTACATTTAAAAAGGTATTACATATGTAAAACCTTGAAAAAGTATATATATATATATATAAATTTTGTATTTTTATTTAAAGCTTTCCACATTGACTAATACAATTAAAGTGTCAACTTACATGTAAACTTACTATGAAAATAAATAATTAAAATAATCATGCAGAGCGGTGCTTGTTACCCCTCCAACGGGATATTAAGCACCACATGTTATTTTTTCGGGGAAATAAGCACCAAATGTTAAAACCACATGTTTTAATGTTTAACTTATGAACAATGGTAAGTTAAATAATTATAATGATAATATAAAAAAATAGGGTCTAAACAATTAAAAATAAAATTATGTTTAAAACAAAAGTTAAAATAAAATTATGTTTAAAACAAAAGTTAAAATAAAATTATGTTTAAAACAAAAGTTAAAATAAAATTATGTTTAACATATTCAAAGCAACTATTAAATTATGTTTAAAACAAAAGTTAAAATAAAATTATGTTTAACATATTCAAAGCAACTATTAAATTAAGTTTAAAACAATTACAAGTTGGTCAAAGTTAAGGATACAATTTTGTGCATATACTTGAACAGGCCCTAAAATATTGAGGTCATCTTGTAAGTTACTTTTTCTTCAGTCTACACAGTTGAAACATTCAAAATCTTTTTTGGAAGCTTGTGCCTCACTAATGGACCCGAGTCCAGCACACTCAACGTGGAACCATTTCACACATTTGCTGCATGCTATCCACACACCATCATCATCAGTAAAACAGACTTCACAAAGGTTTATCAGTAGATTTGGTTCATCTATTGATTCACTGTTATTATTCTCTTTTAGTTTTGATTTTGCCTTACTACTTCCCTTAGATTTCTTGGGTTTTTTCCTTGCTGCTGCTTCCTTTTCCTTCAAACGTTCTAATAAATCACTGTCAGTTATGCATTCTCCATATTCATACAGCTGTATGCGACAATTTTTTCTTTTAACTGGTTTGGCCTCTGGTGTCTGTGTCTTGAAGAAGTTTAGGAATGCATCCTGAAGGCTTAGTGGAGTAACAGGCTGATTATCTGCTGTTGCTGATGAGCTTCCCGAAGGTGACGCCAGATTTCCGCCTTGGGAAAGTTGTTCATCCACACACACATTTTTTAAATTGTTCGAAACATCTGTCAAAACCGGCACAACGTTAGAAGGTCCAGCAACAGCTAGCAAAGGTCCAGCAACAGGTAGCGAAGGTCCAGCAACAGCTAGCAAAGGTCCAGCAACAGGTAGCGAAGGTCCAGCAACTGCTTGCGAGGTCAGGGCCTGATTACGTGTTTCTAAAGCCACTGACACTTGTTGGTGGTTCTGAGCAGATCCAACCACTGCTGCATTAGATGGTGGCACATTTGATGAGGCATCACCCTTCCTAGGAAAATGGTCACTCCTCTGAAATTCGGGACTATTCAGCACATTCTTGCTGAGTGGCCAAATTCCACTGGCTTTAAAACCACTTACAGCATTACATGCTTTAAATCCCTGGATCCAGCACTTGTTGAGGAGTCCTGGAAACTGGGCTTTGGTTATTTTACTAAATCTGTTTTGCCTTTGCCAGTCTTGGAGGATTTTCTTCCAGGTTTTTTTCAGAGGTCCGAAAACCGCGACATCCAAAGGCTGCAGCACATGAGATGAATGTGAGGGGAGGCGCAACAAAATGACATTGTTCTTCATTGCCGATTCTATTATTTCAATAGAAATGTGGGAATTGTGGCCATCAAAAATCAATACTTTATTTCCCTTTATATCTTTAACCTTCGGGATAAAAGCTTTGGTAAACCAAGACGTGAATGCTTCCGTCTCCATCCAACCACTCTCAGTGACGGTGTACGTAGCACCAGGGTGGCCACCTTCCGTCCATGATGCATTCATGTTTTTGGCTTTGTAAATGACAAAGGGAGGCCAAACCTTTCCAGCTGCTGAGCAACATCCAAGGACAGATACTTGTCCTCGCCCAGAACCACCTATAGCTGTAACAACCCTTGAGCCTTTCTTTGCTAGTACAAAGCCTGCTGAGGGATCAGTTGCAAAGCCAGACTCATCACAATTAAAGACCTGATCAGGGCGTTCAATTTTATATTTTGTGAATGTCTGTGACAAACACTCATACCACTTTTCACCAACATCCATGGTCAAACTTTGCATTCGCTGCACAGGCATTTGCTGTGACTTCCTGTTCACAATATTTGGATGTCTCGATAAAAAACCGGACAGCCAGTCAGGACCAGGATTTCCGCCATTTCCTCTTCCCTTGCTCTTCAAATACTCCCCTACCATATAACACACATTTTCCCTCCTCAGACCCCATCCCCATTCTGCAAGAAGAGAAATACCTTCTGCAAGGTCTATCTCTTCCTGCTCACTGAGCAATGAAAATTTACCTGGGCCTGCTGTCAAGGGGCAAGCATCATTAACCCTTCGTAGCAGAGAGTGATAGTCAACACCATATACTTCTGCCGCTTGTCGAATCCCAAGCCTACTCTCCTTTACCGCTTGAAAAGCCAGTGTCATCTCAGCGCTTTTCTTGTAGCTGCGCCTTCCGCCTTCCCCAGGAGCTTTCTTTACATATTTTCTCGGCATCGCCTGGAAAGAGAACAATAAACTTCAGTCTAAATAGTAAATAAAATGGAAAAATATGTTTTTTAAAGAGGAATTGTGAAAACTGTAATAAATAAGTAGGCCTATATAGTTAAACATAAAATTGTTTAAGACTTATGATTAACTCCATCAATGGCCAATGGTTTTAAAATGGGTGCTTATTACCCCAACTGTAATGTCTTAAGAATTGTAAGCTGGTCCATGCATTGAACAGATCCAAAATAAACAAATAAACACTGTTTTAATACTAATTAAATTCTCTATTCATAGAATATCACAGTAATGGATTTAATAACATATTAAAAAGCATACTTACATTAATTATTTTTTATTTTTGAGCGATAAGCAGCGTCTTCGTCACTGGAACAGGTTCTTGCTTCTTTCAAACTAAAAACTCAACTGAAACTAGAATGAATTGTGGGAAATATAGGTGCAATTTTGGAGGGAAACAGGTGGTATTGTTAAATGTCAAATAAAAACATATGGGTATGAGAACAAAAATAAACAAATTAATTGGTGCTTATTACCCCAGAGTACCTTACTGTGAACATTTTTGAATTAATTTTCAAAAGTAGTCCTAGCATTTGTACACTAATTTTTTGTGGACAAACAAAGATATACCAAATGCAGGCAATCTATTTCCTTACGTAGAAACGTGTTTATTTAAAAATAAATTGTACCCGAATTACGGAAAGAAATACGGAAACCGGGGAAAATCTACAAACTTACGTTGTACATCTATATCTATAAAAGGCAAAGCCCTTGCTGACTGACTCACTCATCACTAATTCTCCACCTTCCCATGTAGGTAGAGAGCTGAAACACTGATTCTTTTGTACACTGATTATTTAGGCATAAAATAGGAAAACTAAATGGTTTTCATCCTGACATGACCTTAGTGCTCCGTCAGAGATCCCGACAAAGTTCCCATGTAGGTTATTCCTAATGGACATTCAATTTTGTTTGAGCTAATGAAAATACAAACAGCCGATCTTGATTCGTAGTAGTTCCACGAGCTAACCACAGAATGCAGCACATACAACTGTCATAGTTTTTATAAATTATTTGCGGGGCGAAGCCTGCGGGAACAGCTATTTTGAAGAATAACAATAAAATCAAAAGTATGAGGGGAAGGCATCAATAAAACGAAAGGCTTAGAAAATTTCAAATTAGGTCCTTGGGGATATGGAGTTAAATTTATGAGTTTTCAACCACCTTTAAAATTATCATCACATTACGTGAGAGTGTGATTAAATTACTGTGCTTGGGTACCTATATAGTATTAAGACATTACCTACCGCAAAGTGAAGGTTAAACCAGGCTTTAATTTTTGAACTTGTTTTTAAATAGGGTAGGCTTACTCTGTAAAATATGCATTCTAAAATTTAAAAACTATGTATGAAGACTGCTTCATCCATACACACACATCCCACGTAGTCGTGAGTGATTGCTTGATTTGCGCCATAGGACCGGTCAAAATGTTCAAAAATGTTTTCTCCCTCGATGGGAGATTGTCATCGAGAGATAAACTGAGATAAGATTTAAAGCTAAGGCTAGGGTACCCGGGCTCTTGGTGGAGAATGTTTAGACAGAGACAAGGAGCAGATTAGTATGAGGGTTTTTTTTAGTTAACCAAGCATCAATTAGTTTTATAATCATATAGCTCAAAACATTACAGACAAATTGATTGAAAATATAAGTATCTACCAAAATGAAATATGGTCTTAAAAAATAACCCAATCCACGATTGATGTTGAAATAAGTCTTAAAGGACAAACTATGAAGTTACCGGTATGTAACCTTAATTTTAGATAAGTAGTCATTGTCTTTTCAGTACCAGTAGTCATTATGTTGTGTTGTTCAAAGAGGCATAAGAAGGGAGTTTTAGGAATTTGCTGAAGGAATTTTGGTACTTTGGTATTATACGGATGCCACTATTTTTGGAGGTTAAATTTTTACCGGATACAAAGGATAACTACATAATTCGAAAAAACGTACTTTTATTGACTTACTGTACAAATTTTACATCATTCTGATGAGCGGTCTTTGTGTTGTGCCTCACAAAAGACAGCGATGTCTGCTAGGATCGTGTTGAATGCGTCGCCGCCGCTAGCAGCCACACCCGATCGCCACATGTACTCCGCCAAATATACAGCGCCCTGCGGCAGTTGTGTTAGGATGGGTTATCATAAAAATACATACGGTTTCCTCTTAATTTCGAGGTAAATCCCACACCAAAAGAACGTCACTCATTATGAAAACAAATGTAACGTAGTCACGGCAATAAATCACTCATGACACTGACCCAGATACAGGCGGTGACAGGTGATTCGCGCGCTCCGGTCAACGACCTGACCTTGGCCTATTTGGAGGGGGTTTGGCGGCCTGAAGTATGACTCATCAGGTATCATTCGATTCGTAACGAAACAAGGAAAGTCCTACAATCATTTTTATGATAACCCATCCTAACATAACTGCCGCAGCGCGCTGTATAAGGGTGGCATCCGTATAATACGAAAGTACCGGAATTTTTTCTTATGAAAGCTTACTTCTTTAAACACTAGATGCTAGGGCTGGTTGTCCACCGCATTTTACTCCGAGGCTATTGGAGGGAAACCATGGCCAATTTGGCAGTGGGGCAACTATGATGAATGAAAACTTTCGGTTTTGTTAAATTCAAACGCTATTGGCCAGTGGCAAGTTCATTCAATGTCTACTCAGACTAGCACACTAGCACAGCATAAAATATACCTAACATAAAACAAAAAATTTAAGATAGACACTTTACTGGACTAACTAGCTTATTATTAAAAAGTTATTACATAAAATAAATGTATAACATGATATAATTGTTAATACTCTTATCGATGTATGAATTAGGTTAGCCTATATTTGTTATGACAATCATTTTTTTATTTTTAACTTTTTTATCATCTTAATGTTTGTTCTAATTTTAATGCACTATTGGTTTTAAATTTTAATGCACTATTGGTTTTAAATTGCTGAACTAGTTAGAGATATTTTTACCTACTATTTATGTTGATACTAACTGAACTGAGTGTAAATATTATCAATGGGAAGATAGTAAAGCCTCGACTGACATAGTGTTGCCATATCGTTGTGTGGGAAAAAGAGGAGATTTTAGCTGTCGACTCTAAAAAAGAGAAGATTTTGTAATAACACCCGTGGGGGGGGAGTCAGAAGGACCGGGAGTACTCCCTCCGCCCCCCCCAGAAAAATGTTGTATATCATGTATTAAAAAAACTCTTTTCAATACTTTTAGCATATAAAATTAATTATAGAATTAAATAAATGATTTGCCAATGTTATATGCCTACAATTTCCAAATGTGTGGAAGTAATAAAAATAACTGACAAAATCAATTTTGTAGGAAAATATATTTATTATTATATTTTGTTTGATTTAAATCGCAAATCACAGACAAACTATATAAAAAATATAAACAATAAAATGAATAACCTAAAACATTATGCCTACTTTTCAAATTTATAATTTAATAAACTACAGAGAGCCATAAATCTTCATATACTGATTTTCAGCATTCAATAACGTTGAATATGGAAAATTAACGATATTTCCCACTGAAATAAAGCCAAAGAGTAACAAATAATAGAGGTTAGAATTATAGGGAGACAGGATTTAGCTTTGGCAATCGTTGCATGACGATAAAGTTGCAAACGTAAATAGGTAGATTTTCTTTCACAGATGGGTTTTAACACAGCATTTGCGTTATTCAACGCATTTTTGGAAAAAATTTCAAAAAGAGGAGATTTTTCAATTTTCACGGAAATTCCTTGCAGCTATATTTTTACCCGTCAAAATCCGGTAATCTACGGGGAAATCTGGTGATATGGCAGCCCTGCGACTGACACGGGCTTCAGCGAGCTAACAGCTGATTAGCTGTGATCGTTGCTGTGAACTCGCGTTTGATTGACTCCGTTAAACGTGACCTGGCGAGAGACTACCTTTGCCCATTGCCGAATTGACCTGTTGGCTTGTCCCCCTATTGGACTGCACTCATGAAGTGGTTGTAAGTTTTAGTATGAGGTTTTTTGAGTGGTGGGGGCCCTTAGGCCTACGTAGCTTATGCTTGAATCCGGCCCTGGGCCCCGGACCACAGGTAGGGTCTGGGGGCCCTGTACATGTAAGTATGTATGTGTGTATAGACCAAAGGTCTCTATGCAGTAGAATTTTTTACTGCATAGTGGGCCTACATGACGCATCCCATGCTCACATCGAGTCAACCGGAAGAGGAGCAGCACGTATGTATTTACATTCTAGCTGCTGTACTTTTTTGTTCATTTTACTTAAAATTTGGAAGGTTCTCTTCCTTTCTATAACAGTTGGTTTGTTATGCTGAAAGATCGGAAAACTCTAACACCCTAATTTGAGATTATTTAAAATTCAAAATTTGAGTTTTTTGGCCCTAAAAGCCATACCCTAGATGTACAATGTAAGCCCAGTATTAAACAACAGGACATAAAAGAGCTGAAAATTGTAAGCCCTCTCTCAGCATTTTAGCCCTTAAATTCCTTGAAACATTAAAGAAAATGTAAATTGACTAGTCACTGAATGCTGGCTTATTGGGATTTAACATGTTTTTCGTAGGTGTAGATTTATCATTCCTAGTACTATCATACCTTCTTTCCCATCTTAATATACCTCCTTCTAACCTCCCATTACTCATAATTACTATTCTATCATTGCATATAAATATAACCAAAACACTCAACAACAACTTTTGCTAAACTTAAAATTGTGCCATTAGATACCATGCTTATTTAAAAAAAATTTAAACATCAAAGTTCACAGCCCTCACGTCATTTTGTTGCATTCAAACTCGTTATGTCTTACATGTATTTTATTATATCCCGAACTATACAACCCAATAACTGTGAAAGAAAGCTTAGGCTATGGTAGTATAATATTACTTTGAATTAATACATTTAAGGCCTACTAGGCTTTAGGAAATTAAAGACCCGGTGTTTACTAATTTGTAGATTAATTTAAATACAAAGTTTTGAAAAAAATTATATTCTAGGTTGGATCAGTAATAAAGCGAAGGAGCAAAGTGACAATGTCAGAGACAGAGAGCTTGAATGTTATGACACAAAAACTGAACCCTTTGACTGGAGAATATGGGTGGCAAGTACAAGACGAGACTTATGATTATCATCAGGAAATAGCACGTTCTGCTTTCGCTGACATGCTACACGACTCGGAAAGGGTAAGACATACGCCTCCGATGACCAATTGGATTGAACAAAAGAAAATAAATTTGAATAAATATATGTTTAAATACTCTGTGACTCTAAAATAAATTATTCTGTAACTTTCTGAACACACATACTAATTAATACAGGCTGATGATTAGTATTTTATTCAAAATATTGTCTTGAAAATTAACTAAATGTTTACAATGGTCTTACCTTAGCAATCGTAATTGGTTGTCGTGTCCTAATTACATTTGTTTTGAATCAGTAGATTCATCATCAGTCTTTAGGATTCAGGTTCACCAAATTGAAATGTTATCATCCAGATTTGGTCGACCTGAGCCCTACAGACTCTACAGATTAATCATCTGAATTACCAATCATACTAATAGAGATCAAGTGGGGTAAGTGTACGCCCCAAATCACATAGTACACGCAAGTTAGGTGCTATACAAATCAAATTTGCTGTGCTTATTCTTTAAAATGTCTTGTATATGTAGTTTTTTATTTTGTTAAAAATATTAATTTTGTGTTTTTGAGAATTTTGTTGTAAAGTGATGTTTGGGGTGTACACTTTCCCCTGGATCTGGGATAAGTGTACCCCCCCCCCCCAGTGTAGATTTGCATTGCATATTTCTTGATGTTGGGGCAAGTGGACTATAGATGAAAAAATTAGCTTTCTTTTGATTTTTTATTTATCAAAAAATTTCAAACGGTTCAGGAGTTATGAACTTTTCCGTGAACCTCCGCACGGCAAAACGGAAAACCCAGTTTTATTAGAAATTCTAAAGTAAATAAAAACCTTAATATTCCACTATTTCATTGAATTAACAATCACTAAGTCTCAAAGAGCAGAAAATGAGCTTTATTTTAGTTTTTTATTTATCAAAATATTTTGAACGATACCGTAGTTAGAAAATATTTTGTAAACCTCCGCTCGGTGAAGTAACTTAAAACCTTAATATTTTATTTTGTAATTGACTTAGGCCCTGAATTTTCCTATATAAACCTTAACCCTTTGAGGTCGATTAAATTAAATCACCCAGACACCCTGAGACGGAAATAATTTTGGCTATTTTGTATAGATTTTACTATTGTGACATTTAATTACCCAAATTAATTTTAAAATGCATTTATGAGGGTTTATTTTTAAGGCACTTTGATTACATACTGTATATTGATGAAATAAAAATAAAAATGTATACCTGTTTTATTTTTTCTTCCACATATTTTTAGTACATATGTACTATATGTGACAGATTACGAGAGTAAAAACCCATTTATAATTATTTGCAAGTCAAATGAACACACAAAAAACATTCAAAAATATCGTCATCACTAATTTTATTAGTCATAATTATAACTAAACAAAAGAGTAAACATAACCAAAACACCACAGACAACAATCGGAGCTGGAACCATCAGACGCTTGCAGATGACACAAGACACCGCGAATTGTGAAGTATAGTTCATGGAGTAATAAAATTTATTTCAGAACAAAATAATCCATGGAGTAGATAAAATAAACGTTAAAAGTAATAAGGAATGTATAAGAAGCAAATAGACATAAAATCATTACATTATATTTAGTTTTAGCGCACTTCATACGGGCTAAACGTCACGGCGAGTATAGGTCGCCATTCGAGCGTTAGGGAAAATGGTGCGCAGCGACCTATACTCGCCATTCGACCGCAAAGGGTTAAAAATGTATTAAGACAAGTTAATTTACATATTTACATCTTATTTAGGTTAACTTTCTTATTCATCGAAATAATATAAGTACAAATCTAAGGGGGGGCATACAATTGCCCCAACAGCGTTTTAACACAGGGTAAGTTTACGCCCCCTCCTAACTCCCCCAAATTGAGTTTTTAGGGCAATAACAATGTTATTTTTGGATTCCCCCTCAAAAAATAAGTAAGATCACCAATTTTGAAATAATTATCTTTATATTTCAATTTTTAGTAATTCTTTTAATTTTCCGAGCAGCACTTGCTTTTTGAGTATAAATGTAAGAGGTTTTTAAACACGTCTAAACTCATAGAAATAGTAACAAGAGAATTGTTTAGTGATTATAATTTGAAAGAGCAAATACCTTATGCCTTAATACCTTATTTAGAGTAAGGGTTTGAAATACCTTTGGCTAAGTTTTCAAATTTTTTTGTTAATAATCAAATTTAAATAACCATTAAAATAAAACAACCATTAAATATATAATCTCATAGACCTCGTGTGGATCTTCGTGAAGCCTGGGTGTTATTGGTTAACCCATTGGCTTACCTGAAATTTGCCACCTGACAAACCGTTCAGTTTCCTAAGAAAAATTACATAAATGTAGACTTTTACTAAAACTGTCACTATAGCAACAATTATTGCTCAATTTACTTAATTTTTGCACTAATCTTTAGAGAAATAAATTATCTACAAGAAGAAGATACTTTTGACAGCATTTATGTATGGTAAATATTATATATATATATATAGTTTATAAAAAACATAAATTTTAAAAGGAGTTACATGTAAATAACAACAAAAAAATGTTTCAGCCCAACAACTATTATGTACTTGTGGGTTATTTATTTTTTTATGTGAAAATAAAAAATGTTAGTGATACATTTATATTTGACTTAGTTATAACATATTTTCCAAAATCATATTTTTCCTAAATTTGACTAAGTTTCCCCAAGGATGGGCATATGCATAAAAAATACATTCAAACAAAATATGAAAACAAGTTAAAACAACAAATAAACAAAAAAGAAAAAATGTTAAAATAAAATTTTTTTTTTTATAAAAAGTGCTATCCCGAGTATACTCGGGGTTGCACGTCCGGGCTACTTTCGGCGGCCACGAGTATACTCGGGGTTGTGAGCCAATGGGTTAAAGTGTTTTAACCGGTTTTTTAGGGTGGGGGTGAGTGATTGACATCTGTTCTTAGTCTGTTGACTAAAAATCACTTGTGAGAATCATTTGTTACGTGCCAAAACAAAAACATTGCAAACACGAAGTGATTGTTGTGCAAAGATCTTAGGTTAAGATTGTTCCACACATCTTGCAAACAGGCCTGAACATTCGGCCAAACATCCTCTTGAACGTTCACTGAACATTCCGTCCCGTGTACTTGCTACTAGTACACTATGGCCCAACAAAGGCGAACTAAGGCGAGCGCGATAGTATACTCATTACATGTATGTTCGGGATAGTTCGCCTTGCCATGATTCGTGTTCGCCGTGCTCCGTTTTTTGTTGGATTTTTGGTACGAATCAAAAGAGACGAATGGAAGCGAATGGGCGAGCATGGTATTGGGTGAGCGTGTACTTGGTTAGTTCGCTGTGCACATTCAGTTGATTTGGTGCAAGACTCGTTGTCGCAACTCGTTCCAAACATTCGGCGGGACATTAGAGTGAATCATTTGGCGATAGTGTACGGGTAGCAAATATTTCGTGCAGCTCCCACACTTCTCGTGTCTACTCCAAACATTCGGGGTTCGGACGAATGTTCGGGGATATTCGCGAGAAGTGTGGGACAGCCTTTATTGATTAGGCCTAATACAAATTATTTTCATTTTCATTCAACCTAGTGAGTTCGCTGCGCCCAAATGTTTAAACATTACTTTTATAGGAAAAAAATATTGAAATTACAACCAAGCAATCAGCAAAACCAAAAAACTTTTTTAAGAGGAAAAACAGCTGATCATACAAGAACAAATATTCCAAATACCAGCCAAATGTTTTCCGCAGGAATAGTATTATGACACATGGTATTATGAACTTACCCTTTAACGCTGATCCTCCCCACTCTTCTGATGGCACCCCCTACTCAGGCTTCACGAAGATCCGCACGAGGTCTATTACATTACTTTTTTATTTAATTAGGTCATAATTACGTAACCTATTAGGATTGCTAAAGTAAGACTACTGAATACACGTAGGAATGCAATCCAGAAGTTCAGATGGATATTAATACTAGCAGCCAGACTGGAGCCAAAACAACCTGAGGAGGAACAGAACGTCTACCCTCCCTCCATCCCCACCGTGGCCACCACAACGCTTACATTCAGGACAAATAGCTGACTAATCGCATCAAACATTCCGGGATTGGATGTGCTACAAAATTGCAAGTAAACATGACATTATAGAAAATATCGATTAAATAAGATTAATTTTGTAGACCTATGCAAATTATTGCCATACAGCTCTCTGTGGAATTATGTTAGATAGTTTATCACAAATAAGTTAATCATACTTGCATAGCTTGAGTTATGTTCGTCTAGCTCCCATAAACTATTTTAATTTAACTATGATGAACTTACCTAACCTAGCTCGGTAAGAGTGCTGTAAGGTGGTAATTTGTACATAATTTGTACATAAAAAATACTCTAAGTAATAACCATAGTAAATTAACTCTTCAAAAAATTGAGAAACACCTTTATTTAAAACATAACCAAACCACAACAAAACAGAATATAAACATCAGAGCGTGGTGGGGATGGAGGTAGGGTAGACGTTCTGATCTCAGGTTTTTTTGGGTCCTGTTTAGCTAGTGGGTATTACCGGTAAGGCTAGGTTCACACGCATCGACATTACGCCGTGCGCCGTGTGTGTGGCACGACGTCGTGTTTATTCAATAGCATTGTTGTAAATGTATCTGTTCACACGTATCGACCACGGCGCAAAACGGCGGCCGTGGACATCACGACCTTTAAGCGACAACGCGACGTCGTGCCGTACATGACCTGTTGAATACCATGGTCACTTATGGACGCGTTCACACAGGTCGACTCGAGGCCGTCCTGACTCGGTCTAGCGCATGCGCAGAAGTTAATTATTTCAGTGTTTTCCTAGATTTGAGAATTTTTGTATTGTTTTTCGAGTGTTTAGTGAACTGTGCGTTAAACTGAAATGGTGGAATCATTGATTGGGAAATTATAAGTATGATGATAAACAGCAAAAAATATAATTCCCCTTTTATTATTTAGGGACTTATTTTATTTGGGATACTAATTTCCCTTAATATTATTGTTGCTGCCTCTAAGCACTCCAATTACAATTTCACCTTTGGATTTTTAAATAATAAATAAACAAGTTATCTTATATATTATTTCTCTAGCCTGTTTTTCTGTCAGTCCGCGAGATCTTCCTTATTCTTTTATCAAATTCCATGATTTACCCCTCATTTTAAAGCTTATCGTGTCAGCTAATTTCGAAAAATTATTACCCACGGTCAAAAAACTAGACCTACGGTAAAAAAATGTACCTCTTCTCTGAAATTTGAATAATGTGAAAGATGAATAAAGGGAATAGTTAGTTTTGACAGGAGCAAAAATGTAAACAAAAGAACATCTCATCAGCTGACAAGATTTGGTTCGCAGTGCGGAATTCCGCACGGGTCGACTAGTTACTTAGAATTACCTGATGAATCTAGTGTTTCAGCAGCCTCCGATTTTTCGGATATAAATTTTAGAATTAGGCATATCATTTTGAAAAACCGCAATGAGGAATATCTCATAGCCCTTAAATCATCATAGCCCTTGTGTATTCTTATTTCTTGTTTACGCTAGTTATTATTTGATGTATTATTAGCGTCAAGAATTTACTTTTGTGTGCAATTTCATAAGTAATGTGGAAATTAGGCCAATCATTTTGAAAATCCGCCGTATTGAAAAGAGGAATGAATGTGCCGGTTATTGGCCTTTGCATGTTTAAAGGGTGTAGCCTACCCACTAAAGCCTATTACGCCCTCTTTTGCTTTGACAATATAACAAGTATAAATGGAGATGGTTTGGTTATCCATCTTAACAGAATGAACAATGTGGCAGTAAAGTCATCCGACGAACGGCGCAAGTCGTGTGGTCAATGGCGCGGTTCAGGAATGCAAGGCACCGCGCCGTCCACGACGCACGGCGGAAAGTCGATGCGTGTGAACCTAGCCTAATCGTTTATATTTGGACAAAGAAAAACCATACCATAATTTTCAGCTGACGTGTTTTAAAAAAATTAAGTTTTCAAAATCAAATATCCAGGATAATGCTTAGATTACTGTAAAATTCTCTGCCTACATTTTAAGGAATAATTTATTTGACCTTAAAAGCCCACAAAATTAATAGTATTAGTAATAGTATTAATATTATATTATATTTAATTGTTGTACTTTGTCTAAAAGGCGTATTACCGATTATTGGGTAAGTGTTATTCTGTAGAAGAAAATTTATGGAACAATTACAAATAATAACAACCTAAATAATCTTATATTAGCAAATATGTAGTTTTGGGCAGTAGACTAGGAGGTACGTGAGTGTGCTATGCATACTATTTATTTCAACCCCCTATTGGATATTCAACACATACACATATTTTTACCCATTACACAGGTTAAAACTTAACTGCATTTATCATATATGATTGTTTACCATGTTATCAAATATTTTATCTTTGATTTAAACAGGACAGCATTTAAACATGTGGTAAATATGTTTTTAAAGCTGTATTTTAACGTTAAGTTCGTATAAAGGTAATACTTTGTACATTTTTTTCTGCCAATCGACATGTTAGTGATTTAAATCTAATTTAAATGACTTTCCAAGCTTTATTTTTCTATGTAAATCTTTTTTAACCAAGATTAAAATAAGTTAAATATTTTTTCCGCAAAACAAAAAGTTTATTAGTATTAGTTTGTCTGTAATTTGTAACCTACCAAACTAGGCTTTTTCTTTTGATTCATTGGAGGTTTTGTGTAGAATGACAAGTATTATGAAGCCATCAAGGCAGCGATAGAGCAGAAACATCAGGAGGGCAAGAAAGCGCTTGTGTTGGACATTGGCACTGGCACAGGGCTGTTGGCAATGATGGCGGCTCGATGTGGTGCTGACACCATACACGCCTGTGAGGTTGGTATACCCGATAAGGTCTGTATATATATTGGTAAAAATTGTACATCCCTCAATTTCCCTCCTTAGGGCAAGAAGTTTTAAAATAAATTATTATATAAAGGTAGGTTAGTCTACATAAATTACACCTTTCATACTGAGAGTTGCTGTAGACATGATAAGATACCATAAAACTACACATTATATAACATTTGGAAATGAAAACAATTAATATTAAAATGTATTATAGTTAATTTCACTGCAGAGATGATCTATCAAGATGTTAATGCTGTAACGTATTATCTAAACTCCTTCTAAATAAGTCTAGTATTTTACGTGAAACAAGATACCTTCCCTTAAAACATAGGTAATTAAATTGTATTCATAGAAGAAGGGATTGCATAAGGGAGTACCACTTTTGGCAGAATAAATTATATATTACCTCAGGA
Organism: Allygus modestus; assembly: GCA_963675035.1. Taxonomy (NCBI): domain Eukaryota; kingdom Metazoa; phylum Arthropoda; class Insecta; order Hemiptera; family Cicadellidae; genus Allygus; species Allygus modestus. The sequence continues at coordinate 60,148,842 of OY776115.1, read as the reverse complement.
TTCATTACAGAATAGTCCATCAAAGCACTACTTGTTAAGAATTGCTATTGGTTTATTGCTTACCTTACAATATTTCTGTTCAACTGTTGAATTTAAGTAACTTGGTCTATCTGCAACGCTAACTGGCTTAGCATTAAAACAAACAGTTGTACAAAACAAACAATTTGGATCGTAAGGAAAGTAATAAACTAAGGGTGTGTGAGTAGTGATTTCTGGCTCGAGCTGAGCCAAGCCGAGCTTTTTTCGAAGTTCTCGAGCTTCGAGCTTTCTCGAGCCGAGCTTTTTTTGATGGGAATTTTCTCTAGGAGTGTGCAATATACTGGTAGTGATTTTCTGACTCGAGCCACGCCGGTCAGAATTTTTTCAAAGTTCTCGAGCTTTGAGCATGTTTGATTAGGCCTATATGTATTCTTTATTTATATTATGTTTAAAAGAATAAACATTTTATCCATTATGGTAATGTAAAATAATTTATAACTTTCAATATTTGTCATCTTTCATTCACTTCTTCTAAATTCATTATTCCTGCGTTAAATAAATAAAGGCCTACAGTGGGAAAATAACGAAATAAGCACGGTAGGCTTCTAAAAAGGAAGATTTATCGAGACCACTTGTTGTTAGTAACAAAATTTGTCTTTCAGTAGGTAGCCTACATAGCGAACAAATAACATAAAGGAAGAGAACTAAAAAATATTAACGACTGATGAGCCCACAGGTTAACTAATGCAGATGTTACCGTATTTATTAGTAGCCATAATAATAATAATTTACACTATATCAATATGTACTCTCCATGTAACCAAAGACGTAGACCCTAGCCTTGGGAATTGCCTAAACCCAGTAGCCTATTCAACTGTTTGTAAATAGTAAATTTTAGGTTATCCTTTTATAAATATAAGATAGTCAAACCAGTCTTTATATCTTATTGTACTCTAACAGGAATAAGTAGGCCTAGCTTATGTTCTATCTAACATATTGCCAAATAGACTTAATCCATTATATCTGCTTCTGAAACAGAAGGTGGAAGCAGAAGCAGAAGGTGGAAGAGGATCGTCAATGCATTCTTCTTCCATCACAACTTTAAAAAATCCCGCGGAGTTAACAATATGATTTTAATCGCACAGCTGTAGCGTAGCGTAATAAAACACTGCACCATTTTGATCGCGTCTTGCTCTTGGTTAGGGCCTTCGGCGTACGTAGAATATAATCAACCTTTAAAATAATATGACCATCGGTATTATAAACATGTGTTATGTAACCATTCAGAATTTTTATAAAATCCTTAGATTTTGTGAACCCTCGCAATTCGTCACTTTTAACTATCCAATTTTTGGAGAGTACTAATTCGTCTGCACATTATAACGCCGTCATGTTTAATAGGCGTTCATCACAGATGAGTGGAGTAAGGGTGAACACTTACTCTACTCATCTCGTTCATCACATACACTCTTGTCCCTAGCTGTTGGTCACGTTAAATCATTATTACATCATAATAACCATCTTCACTCAACGTCTTAAGGCAGTTCGCAAAGTGGGTATGCCAACAGTGTTGACAGACATAATTTCAGACTATAATAATAATATAATTGTTGTGTAATGTATGAAGTTGTAAGTTGTAGAAAAGTCTGTACCGATGCAACAATTAGACAAAGTGTTTTAATGGATTTTAGTTTTTCCTGTGGTACTTTTTCTGGAGCAGTTCGGTTGTTGTATTAATTATTATTAACCGTGAAATATTGCACAACTCAAATGGGTTACGGCAACACTGCACTGCAAACTGAAAAGTATGATAGGTCCACTTGATGTGATTGAGCATAGAGAAAGTAGCTCCATTGCGTTGGTTGATCACTGATGTTGCAGTTTAAAATATTACAGTACTTTGATGTTTGGTTATGTTTTGTACAAAGGACCGAAAGCATTAGCACTGCAGAATTGTATTTGTTATGGATTGGAGCTCTACCGACGCAAACTACGAGAATTCTAACATTAATTCTGGATAGTTGTTTTTAAATTGACTTTTGTAGATGACTATTTTCACTGGTCGGCGTTTTAAATATTGGGCTTGAACTTCAAACCTTTTTGCAAATCTCAAGCCGAGCCGAATACTGCAATATTCGGCTCGAAGTTCGAAACTTGCACACTCCTACAATAAACCAATAGTACTAACAAAAACCCAGAGTCAAATTCATGAATTACGTTAAATTTTTATTTAAGGTATAGTTTTATATTTCTCAATAGGTAACTCATCTCTTTATGATTTTCTTTTTGTAAAACGGGCTTCTGTAAAAAGGTACACAATATTACGTTTTTGAGCAATTTAGCAAAAACCTTTTCTCCATAAGAATAACATGGCAGCTTTTGGTGCCACTGGAGCGCAGCCCTGAGGTTTAGGGGAAAAGAAAAAAAAATACATAGCTAAAATGTGTTGGTCCCCTAAAACGCCGTTTTCGAAACCACTTGGGACACACACTCTCAACTAATTTATTAGTATAGACAGATAATACACGAAAATAAATCAAAAGCTTGATGAGCTGATCAGCTGTCTAATGAAAAACACAGAGTCAGGATTATAATCAGCTGTTTGTTGTATACAATATTTGTGTATTTAATTGTAAAACTAAATCACTTACTGTGAGACCGTCAGTCAGCTCAAATTGTTGCAGGTTAAAACCTAGTACATGTTTCGACGCAACGGCGTCATCATCAGCTCCTTAACAGAATGAAGTTGTAGACCAGATGGCTTCGTCAGAAAATTAAAAAACACAACACAGTACATTCACACGGACACGACGATTACACGAAACGAATATTACATTTAAACAGTTAATCAGGCCTGTTTTTAATAATCTGGTCTACAACTTCATTCTGTTAAGGAGCTAATGATGACGCCGTTGCGTCGAACATGTACAAGGTTTAACCTGCAACAATTTGAGCTGACTGACGGTCTCACAGTAAATGATTTAGTCTTGACTCTTAATGTTAGGTGATTTAAAGTTGCACTCTGAAGTCCCTGGTTTTCGTTTAAGACCGAATCATCCATTTTGAGTGGTACGATTTATATATTCGGTAAATACTAACTGAAGATTGCTCCAACTCCGAAATCTACTCAGTTACTGTAATTGTAGTTTAAAATTAAATTAAAAATAATTTAACAGTATAATAACCTATTAATATAGTCTTTTTAAAGCATTAACAAAACATAAACAAAACAATGTTTGTCTGTCTACTCACAACATGTGTGTCTAACTAAGGAAAGATAACTTAAATTTTTAACGTGACCTCGGTTTTCGTGATGAAAATTATAACCACACCTGTTTTAAACTATTAACATCTCAACGTAATGGTACAATGTAACATCCAAAGTACCTTTTTTGGCAGAATAAACTACAATAGCCAGTCCCGTTCTTCCCGAGGATCTTGGAATTCAACTGACAAAAAATACAAACATGAAATGTAAACATTACAGAGACGGTCAGCAGTTTGGAATATTTATTATAACATTTGTTTTTTGAATGATGTTAATTTAAGATGAAACATTTGTGACATAATTAAAGTAGTTTTTCTTCCACAAGAAGAAAGGGGATTTTAAGGGCTAGAGGGGTGGACCCTGAAGACTGAGGGGAAAATCAATAACTTTTGATCAATCTTTTAACATTTACAATCTTTTAACTTTTGACATCTTTTAACTTTTGACATCTTTTAACTTTTGACATCTTTTAACTTTTGACATCTTGATGAATGTCCTTTTAATTTGTCACCTCAATCGCCGAAATCAGTCATGAAATAAAATCTGACTGAGTCTACAAACAATTCTTTAGGATGTGAATAAGTAATATTTTTAAAATATGATCAAACATTCCTCAAAAATATCGACAGTTAAAAAATTGCTCCATATTATTTAAATGGGAGAATATTTTTAAAGGAACCCGACCTTAGTTTGGGAATACCAGGCAACGTATGGTCATGGCATTTGTACCAATTTGAAGCTTAAGCTTTCCTATGTTCCCCAAAATTGTCAGATTTATCAATTTTTTCCTTTAAGTTCGTTAAATGATAAGAAGTATAAAATCATAAAATTTTTCCATGTTAATCATATGGGAGAATTTTTACCTAGGATTTTGAGGAACTCGGCCTTAGTTTGAGAAAACCAGGCAACGTGAAGTCATGGGATTCATTCTAATTTTAAGCTTAGACATTCCGATACTCCCCAAAATTTTCAGATTTATCATTTTCTCCCTTTAAGTTTGTTAAATGATACAAGGTATTAAGTTCTCAAATTTCCCCATGTTAATCATATGGGAGAAATTTAGACCAGGAACTCGGCCTTAGTTTGAGAAAACCAGGTACCGTGTAGTCATGGAATTTGTACCAATTTGTAGCTTAAGCATTCCGATACTCCCAAAAATTGTTAGATTTATAATTTTCTCTTTTTAAGTTTGTTTAATGATATAAAGTATAAAGTACTTAAATTTTCCCATGTTATTCAAATGGCAGAAATTTTGTCCAGGAACTCGGCCTTAGTTTGAGAAAACCAGGTAACGTGTGGTCATGGGATTTATACCTATTTGGAGTGAAAACATTCCGATACTCCCCAAAATTGTCAGAATTATAATTTTCTCCTTTTAAGTTTGTTAAATGATACAAAATGTAAATGTCTACAAACTGTTTTGGTGGGATTTTTAGTATGTTTTGTTTACAACAAACAGCTGATTATAATCCTGACTGTGTGTTTTTCACTAGACAGCTGATCAGCTCATCAAGCTTTTGATTTATTTTCGTGTATTATCTGTCTATACTAATAAATTAGTTGAGAGTGTGTGTGTCCCAAGTGGTTTCGAAAACGGCGTTTTAGGGGACCAACACATTTTAGCTATGTATTTTTTTTTTCTTTTCCCCTAAACCTCAGGGCTGCGCTCCAGTGGCACCAAAAGCTGCCATGTTATTCTTATGGAGAAAAGGTTTTTGCTAAATTGCTCAAAAACGTCTTCAAATCTGCTCCCGGATGGGCTCCACCCCACTGGCTTTTCTTTTATCACTTCCCAATGTTCAATTTGGACGTGTGATGGTTCTTTGGATTTGTTTTATAATTCCTTTTGTCTTAAATGATATCTCAATGTTGGATACGTCCCCCCTACAAACCTTAGGCTCCGCCCCCCCTGGCAAAATTATCGTGTTATTTTTCCCGTTTTTTTTTTTTTCGTGACTTTAGCCAATTGTCAAAGATCCATAACATTTAGGTAGGTTTTTTATGACCCCGACCTTAGGGCTCCGCCCCATTCGCTAAAACAATGCCATTGTTATTCTTATGGAAATATGAGTACTCCAGGTTATTGCAAAAAGTGCTCTTCAATTTGCTCCCGGACCATAATATGTTGTTAGGGGACTAAAGGTCTTCAAATAATTTTTTTGCGACCTTAGGGCTCCGCCTCACTGGCTTCTTCTATTACTTCCTGACGTCCAATTTGGATGTATTATGGTTCTTTGGATTTGTTTTATAAACCTGCATGTTTTGAATGATGTCCCAACGTTGGACACGTCCCCCAACAAACCTTAGGCCTCCGCCCTGGTGGGCACCTGGCAAAATTGTCATGTTATTTTGTTCTTTCAATTTTTTTTGTAATTTAAGCCAATTGTCATTAATCCATAATATTAGGGTATCGTAGGATTTTATTACCCCGACCTTAGGACTCCGCCCCAGTCGCTAAATTATTGTCATGGTTATTCTTAAGGAAAAAAGAGTACTCCAGGTTATTGCGAAAAAGGCTCATCAAATCTGCTCTCGGACCATGTCATAGGTTATTAGGGGACTTAAAGACTTCGGAAAATTGTTCCCCGACCTCAGGGCTCCGCCCCACTGGCATCTTCTATCACTTCCCAACATCGAACTTTGATTTGTGATAATTCTTTGGAATTTGTTTTACAAAAATTCATTTCTTGAATGATGCCCCAACGTTGGATGTGTACAACCCCCCCCCCCCCACCAACATTTGCTGCAATTTTACCATGTTATTTTTATGGAGAACAGAGTACAGTAAAACCTCAATCAACCGTCACTCTTTAAACCGTCCCTCTCTGTTATCCGTCGTCCGTCTATGAGAATATTACTATTTATTAGACTCAGGATTTGCGGCGTACGGCAGTGTCTGAGCATCTGTATGAGCTATTCTATTATTTCAAACAACATAAATATGTATCTAGTGGGAAGTATTATCCTTTTGTACACAGTTTATTTTCATTTCTCTGCCAAACATTTTAAAATTTAGTTACTGAACATGTTTATAATATGATGTTTCTATTATCCGTCTATTCAGTTATCCGTCACAGTCCCGGTCCCGAAGGTGATGGTTAATAGAGGTTCCACTGTTCCAGGCGATTGCGAAAAAGGCTCCTCAAATCTGTTTCCGGACGATACCAGGTTGTTAGGAGAATAGAAAACTTCAGATAATTTTTTCCACACATCTGGGCTCCACCTCACTGGCTTCTTCTATCACTTCCCGACCTCTGATTTTGACATGTGACATATAACATGTGGTTTATTCGTATTAGTTTTAAAAACCGCATTTCATAAATGAAGCCCCAGCATGGATACGCCCCACCCAGCATCTTTACGGCTCCGCCCCCTGGCAAAGTTCATATGTATTTTTTTTATTTGTTGCTGATTTTAGCCAGTTGTTATTAACGAATTGAATCCGTCTAATTTCGACGGGCACCTACTAGTATTTTACTGTTTCTTAACCCATTAAGGGAGTAATTTTATTCTATTCGCAATAGCCTATAACAGGATTTGATTGGTGCTGCACTCTAGTAGCAACATCTGTAACTAATGACGGCGGGTGACTACGGTTCTCTCCACTAGGGGCGCGGATTGACTGAAAAAGCTAAATAACGACGCTAGGCCTTTGGTCGTGTTAGCTGAGATGTCTATGTCATGGAAACACCTTGGCCAGGCGTGAATACAATGTTCGTGGGTTCGGTTCCCGCAGACGACCAAAACTGACCAGTCTGTGGCAACGTTGGTGGGAGGGCCCAAGTAAAATAAAAGGTGGCAGGCTTGCTTGGAAGTTGACGGAATCGGTTAATTCTTAGTGAGTTGCACATGGTCAGCACTGATTTTGCTACTCTTTACTTATGTCTACTGTGTGTGTGCCAATGTGACTCTTTAAACTGAAATAAAACCATATTTTAATTTAAAATACGACATTAAAAACACAATTTTTGTCCATTCCAATTCATAAGTTAAAAAAAATGAAAAGTTAGGAACAGCTCTAGCACGCCATTTTAAGCCAATGGGTAATTTATTTGAACATATCTTTTTAAGGGTGTTTGGCCGCTAGGCTAGTCTAGCGGTAAGGAGCAGTAGTTCTAAAAGTCGCCACCGCGCGCCGCTAGGAAGACAACTCGGGCAGTGCTGTGAGTGTGTGTAATCTGGCTGGGGGGAGAGAGGAGCGCGTTCTCCACATTTCTCCCCCTCCCCCCACGCAGCACTGTCTTTCCGTCTACTCGTTCTTCTTCGGTCCAGGGCGCACAGCCCCTGCCCGCGGCTCGACTGGTTGAGTAGGGTTGGGTTGCTTACTATTTTCCACTGATGTGCCTTTCAATGTCGCCGACAACTTAAATATATTTTTATTTTGAGCGTTCACTTTATAGTTTTGATGAGTACATTTCTTGTAGCCTATACAGATTTTATCATTAAAAATGTTTGACACAGTTGTGAGCATATTTAAATACAGTGGAACTCGGATAGTTCGAATCTCAAGGGACCGCGGTAATAAAATTCAAACTATCCAAAAAATTGAATTTTAGTTATACAGGTTCGAATTATCTAGGCCTAAATAAGCTAGGATAGCTTTACTGTATTAAAAACAAATAACATTTTTTATTACATAAACATTAATTATGAATATAAAATGGTTTTTAATTTTAAGAATTACAATTTAACAAATATATTTAATCATAATACATTGATCTTTTTAATTTCTTAAAATACTGTATTAAATAAATGTGCAGGGTGTCCCCGAACTATTCCATAACAATTTGTCCATAAATATACAATTGTGGGATACTTTACTCCAACCACCAACATACTAACCTTTGTGAGACGTAAGTTTTCGCTATTGTTGGAATTTAGTATCCGTTTGTTGTTAAAGCTAAAGAAGAATTTGTTACTTACTGTTACAAAGTAAAATTCAGGCACGATCAGGGACGGATCCAGGGAGTCACATTGGGTGGGGGGAAATGCCCGGGTTATTTTTTTGGGGTGGGGGTGTATAGAATACCCCTCAGGGGTGGGGGGTCCAGGAGTACTCCCCCGGAAATTTGATAAAAATTCCATATCAATTATAATTTGATCGGCTGTAAAGAATAGCCGAACGCGTTTTATTGACCAACGTGTGTTATCGGCCTAAAAAGACGACTGTCTTGAATTTATGGACAAAAATCAGCAATTTGACCGGTTTTTTTGGATAACAAATTTCAATTTGACCGCAATTCATTGTCGCCGTAACTTTTAAACCGAAAACGACAAGTAGGCCTTAACGTAGTTTATCGGCCAAGGAAAACCGCAATAGTTTATAACCAAACCGTAATTTAAAGGCGGCCACACACTACCGGACCTTTGCTCGAACAAGACATCGGATCGAGCAAGGAGCAGGGCACGAAGGTAGCTAAATTCACTCCGAACTTCTTCCCGATCAAGACCCCGAACAAGACCCCGATCGGACAGATCGAGCGCGAAAACTACCGAGCGGGGTAAAAACGGTGGGGACGACTTTTAGTTGCCGTTGTGTAAGTCGGCAGTGTATTTGTCTGTAGATTTCCCCCACTTCACCCATGTCACCCACCTCCCCACGATTTCACCCACTTCTCTCTAAGCGTCATTCCTATTCACTTTGTGGTAGTGAAGGATGGGACAAGTCTCACAAAACTGGCCGATTGTTGTACTCGGAAATAAACATCAAAGTGTTTTCCTCAGACCACTCCGCAGCAGACTACTTTACATAAACTAGTGAACTGGAAACTAAAATGACAACAGTCAAGACCAGCTGTATTATGTGCTCGCCGGTCAAGACCGTAACCCTCACCGTCAAATCAAATCAAATCAAATAACTCTTTATTTGCTCAATACATATCATGTACATAAATAGTGTCAGATATCTTGCATACTAAATAAAAAATACACAAAGTATACCTTTACCCAAAATACCTACTTCTTTGATTGACATCATTACATGCTAACAAGAGATTTTTAAAAATTCATTAAATGAGTAATGGGGGTCATTGATTAACATTGTTTTTAGACTCCTTTCAAACTTGACATGATCCGGTTCCTCTTTTATGTCAGTAGGCAGAAAATTCCAAAATTTTGCCCCTATATAAGTTGTTTTTTTAGTAAAAAATGAAAGTCTGTGTTTTTTAATGTTGAGATCATTTTTATTTCTTGTGTTATGAGAATGAATTTCAGAGCGCAAACTCTGATTTTGGGAATTATTTCTTAAATACAAAACGCAATAAAAAATATAATGATCATAGATTGTCAGTATTTCTAAGTTTTTAAAATGGTTTCTTACATGATCATCTGATTTTGGGAATGATTTCTTAAATACAAAACGCAATAAAAAATATAATGATCGTAGATTGTCAGTATTTCTAAGTTTTTAAAATGGTTTCTTACATGATCATCATACTTTAGTAGGGATGAGTCGATTCTCGATACCGATTCTCGATACCACCGATTCTTGGACATTGGTATCGGTATCGAGATTCATTCGTTTAATGTCGATACCGATACCATCGATACCCCCGCCATTTACCCGCGCTACGAAGTGCACGGGAAGGGATACTACCGCCGTTTACCCGCGCTACAAAAGACACAGGGAATGTTTGGGTCGCCGGCAAAAAATCTTACCTTGGAGATAGGGATGGGAGGGGAGGGGTGGGGTCCGGTTGAAAGCAATAAATCAGTCGGCTGACTAACATTATTTCTTTGAGTCATTATCTTAAAACCAAGATTTCCCCATTATGAATTTATAATAAATAGTAGTTGTTTTACTATATTACTATAGGACACTAGTGAAATTAACATTAAATTATATAACAAATTGTATTAATAATTAATTACAAAATACTACTAAATAATTGTAAATGGTTACAAAAGTATAGTTTTAACAACTATAGGTTCTGAAAAATCGTAGGTATCGATGGTATACAACTGGAAGACAACTCGGGCAGTGCTGTGAGTGTGTGTAATCTGGCTGGGGGGAGAGAGGAGCGCGTTCTCCACATTTCTCCCCCTCCCCCCACGCAGCACTGTCTTTCCGTCTACTCGTTCTTCTTCGGTCCAGGGCGCACAGCCCCTGCCCTGTATCGAGAATCAAGAATAGATTTTTCTGGTACCAGTATCGGTATCGAGAATCGATAAATTTTGGTATCGACTCATCCCTATACTTTAGTTTTAACATTACTCTTATTGCCCGTTTTTGAAGTAAAAGAATTTTATGTAAGTTATAGATATTGGTTCCCCCATATACACAAAGACCATAAGCAATATGACTGTGAATGTGAGCATGGTAGGTCATTTTTAATACAGATAAGCTGCAAAGCTGTGACATTCTTTTTAATATATAGATTCCAGAATGATTTTTTTTGACACACTTTGAATATGTAAATCCCAACTAAAGTTACTATCTAATTCTAGACTCAAAAATGTTGTATTGTTGATTTTTTCCAGGCAGCGATCTTCAATAGCAATACTAGACGCAATTATACTTCTATTTTGTTTTGTTTCAAAACCAACAAAATTGGTTTTATTTAAATTTAAAAACAAATGATTATTTTTTTTAAATTATTGAATGTTTGATAATTTAGTTTGGCTTATTTTTTCTAAGTCATTTGGATTTTTTGTTGAAATAATTAAGTTAGCGTCGTCTGCATAAAGAATGAGCTCACTTTTAATTCCTGTGATTTTATCCAAGATTTTAGGAAACCCCTGAATATAGCAAAGAAACAATACAGGTCCAAGGATTGAACCTTGGGGGACTCCCTGCAACACCTTTAATTTCTCAGATTTGACCTTAGTAACTTGATTATTTAATAAAAATGGAATTTCCACATTCTGAAACCTGTTCGAAAGACAAGAATCAAACCAATTTAAATGTCTTCCTGAAATACCAATTGATTCTAGTTTTTGGAGTAAAATACTATGAGAGATGTTATCAAACGCCTTAGAAAGATCCATGAAAATGCCTATGGGTCGTTCACCCTGATCTATTGAGTCAATTATTGATTCAGTAAAGTTAACCAGAGCAGAGTTCACTGATTTACCTTTTCTAAAACCTCCTTATCAAAAAGTTTGTTATCCTCTAAGAAATTTACCAACCTATTTAACATGACTTTCTCAAAAATTTTTGATATGGAAGGAAGCACTGATACTGGCCGATAGTTATTTATTTCAACTTTGCTTCCTTTTTTATAAACTGGCACTACTTTAGAAATTTTCAGTTCTGAAGGAAAGACACCAGTTACAAAAGATGAATTGATTAAGTGAACTAATGGTTTCAGAAGTGGTTTTAGAGAAAACTTTATTAGTTTGATTGGAACTTCATCATACCCGCTTGACAATTTATTTTTAAAATTTTGGACAATTTGCATTACCTCTTTTTCATCTGTGGGAACGCATATGACATTTTTCGTAAACAACTGGTTTTCTTTGATTTTAAACTCCATTTGATTTTGTTCAACATTTGATTTAGTACTATTTTTTAGTAGATTTTGTACTGTGTTAGTAAATTGCCAATTAAATAAATTACTTATTTTATTTGGATCAGAAATTTGCTCATCACCCTCTTTCAAAACAATATTGTCCACAAAACTGACTTAATTTCCTGTTTCCAAATTTATTATATTCCAAGTGGTCTTCCCAACATTGGTGGAATTTCTAATTTTATTGTCAAAATGCTCTTTCTTATGCTTAATCAAATCAAGTTTAAATTGCTTATTTCTTAATGTTACAACTCTGTGCAGTTCCTTGTTTTTACTCATTCTAGCAATCTTACTTAGACTAATTATATCATGTTTTTATTTTTTTAAATCTTCAGTAATCCATTGTTTTTTTGATTGATACTTCTTTCTGGTTTGATTCGGAAATGAAAGATCAAAATAATACATAAAGATTTGACAGAATGTTGGATACTTTAAATCCACTGTTGCATCAAACACATTTAACCAGTTTTCATTTTCCAATAACTTTACAAAAGTTTCCATATTATTTTTTGAAAAGTTTCTACATTTGAAAGATAAACTCTTATTATTTGTTTTTCTACCATCTACTGGATTATCCAACATGAACTCCAGTACCTGTGCATCATGGTTCGATAGGGCAGTAATCAACCCAAATACTCCTATTTCAGATCTGTCTATATTAGTACAAAAAATTATCGATGCAGGTTGATGTTGTAGCTGTCACTCTCGTCGGAAAATCCACCAGATAATACATCCCCCTTGACTTTTTAGAGTGTTTTTCAGAATCTCTACTTCAGGTAAAAATGGATTAAGTATATTAATATTGAAATCTCCTCCAACAATTATATATTCCTTCTTTTCTATCAAAAAATCAAATAATAAATTTAGCCTATTCAAAAATTCAAAGTCATATCGCTAGCGGCGGGGCTCGTGACAGCGCTCGGAGCAGCGTATGGAGGGTACCACACACTACCGAACCCCAAACCAGAACCCGAACAAGACATCGGACCGATTTTTCTTTGATCTTTCTTCAAAAAACCGCCTCGAGAGCACTCGGTCTGATGACTGGTCCGAAGTTTTGTTCGATGTCTGGTTCGGAGGCCCCACTAACTATTGGATTTTCTCCCTTCGACCCTAAATCCTGCTCGGTCCGATGTTTTGTTCGGGAAAAAGTCCAGTAGTGTGTGGCCATCTTAAAGGCTAACACGCCAGCGGAAGTATCAAAGTATGTAATCTTCAAAATCGAATATTTTACCAAAACTAAGATCGAAACACATTTTTATTGGCCTAAAATAGCAATATATTTTTATTTTGCCATCTAAAACGTCAATCGAGGCACAGTTTAGCCTGAAAACGGTCAAAGTGGGTTTTTAGAGAAATTTACCGACCGGGCGTGTGTAGTTATCAGCCAAAATCGGTATTTTTTTGGGATAATTTTATATCATAGTACCATTGACTATATACATGAGTCATAAATACGACCACAATTTTTTTATCGGCTAAAAATTGAGTACAAAAACCAAATTTTATGCCGGAAATGTACTTAAACAATTTTTTTACCAGCCAAAAATTGAGTACAAATTGAATTTTATGCCGAAAATGTATTTAATCGCTCAAAAACGGCAATCGGACCGCATTTTCTCGGTAATATATAAAGCCGGGCCGTGTTTTATCGGTAAAAACATAAATTTTGCCGCAACATGGTATTCAAAAACACCAAAACGACTGAATTTTTTTGGTATAGTAGACCGCGTTTTATTGGCCTGAAGCGGCAAGCGAACCGCATATTATCCACGGAAATAGCAAAACAAAATAGGCAATTTCACAGCATTATATTTGCCGAAAACAACCGTTCCTCGCATTCCAAAGTCCGAAATCAACGGCCACAACGTGGTGTTTATTAACTGAAAATGATGACAGAGCCTCAATATATGCCAAAATTCACAATCTAACCGTGATTAATCTTAACAATTGGCAATCGGACCACATTTTCCCAGCAAAAAATGAAGCCGGATCCCGTTTTATAGGCCCGAACGACTACCAGAACGTATTTTTTACAAATACAATTGGCGATTCGACCCCATTCTATCACCAATGAGCTCCTATTTTTACTATTTACTGATTTAAAAAAATATATACTCAAATCAAAAATATACAATGCTTGGAAAATAAATAGATTTTATGGTTCTCTTTATTTATTTATAAAAAATATTAAAAATTTATCAGTAAGGCTTCAGGAAATTAATTAAATTGAATTAAATCGTAAATTTTCACTTCCCTATCACTTAGTTAAATACATCTTCAGAAGAAGCTGGATCTTCAGTTACATGACAGGTAGACCCTAGCCTATAACTTGTTTCACACAACAATGTTTTACTCACAATTGCTTTTCTACTAATCGTATGCCTAAATTTCTTACAAGGCATTAATTGCTACGGTTGCAGTAATACCATAATACTCTGAAAACTGAAAACGCGGACACGCGGTACTCGTGTTGAGCGAGTGGAGGGTGTGGCTGGAGGGAGTGTAGGGGGCGGCGCGACCTTAGATTTCGCGCTCGTGCGTGGGGTGCGCGCGTGGTGGCACTGTGCGTGTGAGTTTGTGTTAGTGAGGCGTAGTGCGGCTGGCCTACTCTGCCCCGGAAGGCAATTTCCAAGAACCAAAGGAGCAGGTCACAAACCAAACGAAAAAAGATATAAACTTCAAACAAATTTTAACATGTATATCATACTGACCCGCACAACTACATCTATTATTTATACCACAAAATTGTATAAATATATTTTTAACAGTTTTTTAAGTAAAAATATGTTTCTGATTTTTTTATTTTGAAATGAAATTATATTAGTAATAATAACCTGAATTTATCTCACTCAACTGCAAATTTTCATTGAAATCGGACCAAAGGTTTTCTTGCTGACCTTCTCCCAACATTTGACAAAATTTCTACTTTTAAGACCCATAACTCCCTTAATAGTAATGCGAATTATCTACTATATATCTATTTTGTTTCCTAATTTTCATCCTGATGTGAAACAAATAATATATTACAAATTAATTTTTTGACCAAACACCCTTAAGGTTTTTTACAACAGAAGAATCTATTATTAAATTGTGACAAAATGTGCCTGCATGACACTAATCTAAATATATAAAAGAGGAACTATGTATGTAGCCTATGGACTCCGAAACCGCTTGACAGATTGTAATGAAACTTTCAGGCACTATTAAGCATTATTCAAGGATGGTTTGTGTGAAGTTTGGTGCAAATCTGTCCAAAGGGCTCCGACCCAGAGGGCATACAAGGGTGCAGTGTCAGGTTTTATAAATTTAGTGTTTACAAAATTAACAGCTGTAATTAGTAAACAACTTAATTTGGGCGCAGCAACGTGCGCCGGGAAACTGCTAGTGCCATATAATGTGCAACATGAGATTTAAATATGAGCATAAATAATAATTCGTATTCAAAAAGTAGTATAGAAACGATATTTTCCAAAAATTAGTCTTGAATTATTATTTATAAATCAAATGGAAATTCAAATCACAGAATTTTTCAGACAACTTGAATTATTCATTCACCATTTTTAACTCCATTTCCCATTTTCCAGTGTAAAATTATTATAAAAATATGAAACATCTTTGTAAGTTGTGACTGCTGCTACACGACCTTTCCAATTTGCTAACCTATGTCAATAGTTAGGTCAGGTTTGTTTCCAATTTACTCAGAACAATAATCAGTTTTTCATTTGTAGGCATTCTCACCAATATCTAAGTGTGCGGAAAAAGTGATCGCGGAAAATGGATTGGCTGAGCGGATCACCGTTATCCACAAGCGGTCTACAACCATGACTGTTGGCGATCACAGCCAGACGTCTCCTGGTGACCTGCCCCGACGCTGCAACATCCTGGTGACGGAAGTGTTCGACACGGAGCTCATAGGGGAGGGGGCGATTGCAACCTTCAACCACGCTCTTGCTCACCTGTTGGAGGTAAATTATGTCAAGCTATTGGTTATTTTATTTTTGTCTTCTAGCTATGAATAGGCTGTGAGGTTTCGGGCCAACTGCCGATTCTTTCTTGTTATAATACTTGGTGTTTTTTTTTTAACCCTAGCAGTGGCCAATGTTATAAGTGGGGAATGGCCAACCAATTTTGGATTTTGCAGACCTTTTTTTTAAAAATATTTATATTTTTTAATATAAATTACAATTTTGGGGTAAACCTATCAATATGTATACTCATTTTATTCAGAAAGACCAGGGGAATCTGAATATATATAAAATAAATTAATCTGGAAAGGTAATTTTTTTACAAAATAAAAAATTCTCAAATTTCCGATTGAAATTTCAAAAGTAAAGTTTTGTAGTTTGTACATTAGATTTTTTAGGCAAAAATCATTATATACATTTTGTAGTAAATTTTATTCCCTACATATAAATGTATAACACATGGAGAAAATATTTTTTTGTACATCTGTTATGTAATAAAATACGAAAAATCGCAACCTTTGTCGAGTAAGACTAATAATTAGTGAATCGGAGATAACTCATGTAAGGTAATTTTTCATAATAATATTGTACATATATTTTTGTAGGTTATGAACTAAGGGAAAAAGATATTCCATATTGTAGAGAGTAAACAAAATATTATTACCCGTTTATTATAAGAATAACTAGAAAATTAGCATTTACGTAAAAACAATTTCCGACACATTGAAGTACAAAAATACTATACAGATTTTTTTAGGTCAAATATATTGTAAACATGTTGTAGTAAATTCAATTCCCTACATAGAAATGTATAACACATGGGAAAAATTTTTTTGTACATGTGTTATGTAATAAAATACGAAAAATCACAACTTTTGTCGAGTAAGACAAATAATTAGTGAATCGGAGATAACTCATGTAAGGTAATTATTTATAATAATATTGTACATATATTTTTGTAGGTTATGAACTAAGGAAAACAAATATGTAATATTGTGGGGAGTAAAACAATTATTATTACCCGTTTATTATACAAATAACTAGAAAATTAGCATGTACGTAAAAAACATTTCCGACACATTGAAGTACAAAAATCTTGTACAGTTTTTCTTAGGCCAAAAATATTATAAACATGTTGTAGTAAATTCAATTCCCTACACAGTAATGTATAACACATGGGAAAAACATTTTTATTTACTTGTCTTGTGTGATAATATAAACAAATATACACGCGATACTATGAATGATAGACCTAACAATCGTCTAACATTATGCTAAAACACACAAAAACTCACTTTCACTTCACCAATTGACTAATTTATCCCTTTCCAGTAATATTTATGCATAAAGATTACTGTTATAAACACACAACAACTACACTGTCTGTCACTATAAACTCCGAATTTAGAACAATTTCCGAAATAATCGCGGATAAAACATCACTTACAAAGATGTAGGTTACTTAAAGTTCATCTGACAACAGCAAAACTCGGCCAGGTGTTATTTACTTGCGTTGCTGAAGGTACTGAGAGTGACCAGTGCTGCCATTTGTCAAAACAAAATTATTCTACGTTTCTTCTGCTACAATTTGACACAACTATTGACTAGTTATAAAACTTCCTATATATATATTTACAGCGTTTCATAATGGTCGCTGGGCGACCATTGGCCATTTGTCAGTTTTGGCAAAAACAGCTGTTTTATAAAAATCATATGCTCTTTGTTATCAATGTATCATTCAAATAATCAATACGATAATAGACAGCCACTCTTCTGCTGTCCAGTGGTACCAACTGCAACTCCATAAGACGACATTTACCCTAGTTCTGGTATTTTGTCCCAGGCCGTGTTTGACGAGTTTCTACAAGTCAGTTGCAGGTATTGATTTGCACTAAAAAAACCATTCACTTTAAATAGTCGTTACGTTCTTTTACAACTTCTACACGGTTCATTTATATAATAAAATGAAAGTTCAGAATTTCATCTTTCAAATGGTATATAACTTGTCCACTTTCGAGTTAATTATAAATTACTTTTTAGCATTGGAAAAGTTTTGGACATTTATGGTCACCCAGCGACCATGGCCATTTTAAGGGTAAGCATTGAAATGGTCGCCGGGCGACCATTGGCCACGGCTAGGTCCAATTTTTTAAATGAAAGTTGTTATTACAGTTATTATGATGATTTATTGAGCGACTATGGACTTAAGCAACAACCTTTGCATTTTTTAACAAATAACAAGCATTGAAATTTGATTCAAATAATTATATCATAATTCAAATTTGTGGGGATCAAATTTCTGAAGTTAAAGAAACAGATCACAGAATTATTGCAGAAAATAAGAGTTTTAAATAATTTGTGACCTAGTGCCAGTAGTCAAGCAAATCCTAAAAAACTAGTGCTACACAGCTCTCAACTTGGGGAGAAGATCAGCATTAGCTAAGATCCTGACCTTGTGATTCAGAGGGCCAGGTGTTCCTAGTTTTACACCTCTCTCTGTCTTTTTTCATAAAACGTTCTTACAGATTACCAGAGTATGAATTAGGGGTCTGCGGTACCAAAAATTTCAGATCGGTACGGTTCGATACGGTAAGAGATTTTGTACTTCGGTTCTCGGTACAAATTCGGTACGGTTCAAAATGTGTACCGTCGTATTTACTAATTTGTTTTTATCATAAAAAATTATTGAGTAATACTTAAGGTCATAAACAATTGTTAACATTTATTCGATTAAAAGAAAAATATTAAATAACCATACCATGGATGAAAATATTTTTGTAAACCTGCCACTTTGCAGTATTGCAATTTGATGTTTTGATTATTATTATTAATACAAATTTTTGAAATATTCATGATAAATGGATTAATAATCTACTTGAAGGTTAACCCATTGGATACTTAGTTTTTTAATGACTGTATTAGAACTTCAATTAAATTTCAATATTTTGCAGTGTTTTAGTAAATAAACTGTAAAAAAATTACTTTTGCTGCTAATTGGGCAAACATAGTGTTTTTCTTGAAGCTGTATACATTTTCTTTTTAGTATGTTAATAGAAAACAAAAAATAAAAATCATATTTAAAATATTTTGTTATAAAAATAATTTTTTGTAATTTTTTGAAAAAAATAATATAATAGTAAAAATTAAAAAAATAAAATTAATGTCGAATCAGTTGTCTAGTAAAGTGCAAAAACTATTTATTTCCTTACATAAAACCTTTTAGTTTTTTACTTTATCTAAAATAACAAATTTTTATGATTTTTTTTGCAAAACCACTTTTTTTTTAATAATTTATATTTTTACCCGTTTGCCAAAAATGGACCACAATGCAATATTTTACCTAAAAAAGACATTCATGGATATGCTTAAAGTTAAAACAATTACAACAAAAAATCAAAAATTTTCGAAAAAAACATATGGTATATTACATCATCACGGAACCACTCCGTGATAAAGATTTTGGGCCAAAACGGCCATCACGAAACCGTTCCGTGCAAAGTATTCAATGGGTTAACTAATTGCATAAGTTGCTTAACTGATTAATAATTGCTTTCAATAAAAATAAAACTATTGATTTTTACATCATACAAACAGCAAAAACTAAAATTTTATAAATACCATTCTTTGATGAATTGGGAATCTATATCCTATCCTACTAATATATAAAAATGGGATGGTGTGTGTCTGTCTGTCTGCTTTTTGTTCCTCAATCACTCAAAAACTACTGAACCGATTGGCATGAAAATTTACAGGAATTGTCCTTATATACCAAATTAACACATAGGCCTATTTTATTTTGAAAATTCCTCAGACTTCCACCCCATTCCCACGGGACTTCCAAGTTCCCATGATATTCTTATGGACATTCATCTTTGTTTGAGCTGATGAAAATACAATCAGCTGTTCTTGATTCCTAGTAGTTCCACGGGCTAACCACAGAATGCAGCACACATAACTGCTTAGTTTTTCTACTCTGAATATTTTTCCCCTTTGCGAAGCACGAGATTAGCAGCTAGTTATCAATAATACAAAGTAAAATAAGATAACTTTATAAAAACCAACTATATAATATTATGATTTGAAGGTAAAGAAAATTATAAATTAAACCTTTAAATACTGAAGATTAAAATTATACTATTTTTAAATTCAAAATGTAATTAGGATACTAAACTTAAAATTGTAATAAAAAAAATACAGTAGATTGATTTAAACATTAGTAACATGTAAAACTGCAAGGTAAAGAAAGTAATTAAAGTACCTAGAGATATCCTGCTAATTTGGCTACATCACCTTTAAGATAATTAATTATTAACATCATAAAAATATAATTTTAGTTTGTTGTAAATAATTTTTAGATGAATTTTCTAAAAACAAAACCACACAAGATAATCGAACATATAACAGATATATATGTATATATATATGAAACAATTTCACAAGACAATACAACAATTACAAATTTATGCTACCATTTAAAATGTATTATAAGTGGTTTTTTTTAATTAATTTTCAACCATTTTTGAAAACAATTTTTGATTTAATTTAAAATAAATTTCACTAGTAGTCTATACTTAAATAACAATAATAATAATAATCTTATATATTATTTCTCTAGCCTATTTTTCTGTC
Organism: Allygus modestus; assembly: GCA_963675035.1. Lineage (NCBI taxonomy): Eukaryota > Metazoa > Arthropoda > Insecta > Hemiptera > Cicadellidae > Allygus > Allygus modestus. The sequence goes on along the minus strand of OY776115.1, from coordinate 60,128,488 downwards.
AGTCCGCGAGATCTTCCTTATTCTTTTATCTAATTCCATGATTTACCCCTTATTTTAAAGCTTAGTGTGCAGGCTATTGACGAAAAAGAGACCCACGTTCTAAAAATGGACCGCTTCCCGGAAATTTGAATAATACGAAAGATAAATAAAGGCAATAGTTTGTTTTGACAGGAGCGAAAATGTAAACAAAAGAACAACTGATCAGCTGACAAGATTTGGTTCACAGTGTGGAATTCCGCACAGGTCGACTAGTAAACGTATATATAAGCAGTTTAATTTTAATTCGTAATGGAGAAAGAATGTGATCAAAAGATAGTATTCTTTTTCTCACTCAAGGAATGATGTGAGAAACAACTGATTCTCACAAACAACTGGACAAACAACTGATGTATTGCTAATGACCGGACCCTCCCCCCCCACCCATAACGCTTTCCTAGTCTAAACCTTTCTTATCTCAAGGTTAGATTTTTTGCCCGGCCCGACCCAACCCCTAACTGCGCCCACCTTTCTTATCTTCATTCTCATATAACTGAGAATTATATTATTGAATCCTTAGCCCATGTCCTTGGTCAGTGCCCATGTAGTAGTCAGATAAGGAATACCAGACATCACCAGATAAGAACAATAATAGCTGACCAATTCAGAAAGGAAATAAAGCATGAAGTATATAAGGAAATCACCGGTTTAGGAGAAAATGGATCTATCAGAATATGTGATATTATTGTCATTGACAGTAAAGTTGATAAATGTTATATTATTGATCCCACTATACGATTTGAAGCAAATCTTGATCAAACCTCAGAAGTACACCAAGAAAAAAATAAAATTTATCAAAAAACATTTAAATATTTCAGTGACATAAGAAACTTTGAGGTCATTGGTATTTTAATTGGTGCAAGAGGAACAATTCCAAGTTTTGTTCAGGAAATGTGGAGAAGATTTAAATTAGATGACAAAATTTTGACATTAGTTGCTCAGACTGCAGTAAAATACTCAATTAGTATATTAAAAAATCATCTATACAACCAAATTTAAATATTAAAATTTGTGTACAAGTATTCTTTGTCTTGAGGCAATTCACATTGGTGAAAATATGTTAATTTTGAAATAAATTATCTGTATATACATAACATCTGTCAACCTGTGTTTTAATATTAGTTGAGCCAAGTTTTAGGCCTTATTTTTCCTTAAAGGAAATGACTAGTTATCAACTGGAGTTTCATTTCAACCACTTATTTTGTTGAACATTGTTCAGCTTTTTATATTACCAAACTAACTTCTATTAATAAATTAAGTTATATGTCCTTGAAGAGGATATCTTTTAAGTACAAAACAGAAATATAATTAACAAACTTTATTCAATTTAGGTACAATTCGAAACAAACAACAAAGACAACTCAAAGATCAAATAAAAATATAAATAATGCTCCGGTGCTCAACAAATTAGGTAGATAACTTATACTTAATGAGGTACTTAGGTATGAGGGTTCTTTGCCAAGGCAAACTAGTTTATTAACCCCTTTATTCAAAATTCGGCAAAATAGAAAAAAATATATTTAGTTATTGTAAGTTACTTCAATATATTACTGTGGTAAAATCTCCTCCAGCGTCTGTTACCAAGATATGTGCAATGTCCATGTGGTAAATTTCAATAAACAAAAATAATGTCCCTGGAGATCTTCTTGGGTTTAGTAATTTAGAAAAACAACTTTAAAACATAAATTTAGTACTTTCTAACAGGTTAATTCAATCATTTAATGGATGCAATTAGATAAAAAATTATAATAAATGTGGAGCTCTGAGTTAAATGTCCGTTTTCTTTCAAAATTTTCACAACAATTGCCTTCTTGTTTAACTTTGTCTTCCAGATGTTGGTGTATTATTGAGCACAGCACTTTAGATTTACTTTCTCAACTTGGATTTGTATACTATATGCAGTACATCTGATAACCGTGATTCACGTTAAATGTTATTACCTTTATTCCAAAATAGGTTAAATTTAAAATAAAATATAAACTAAAGTTAGTTTAAATATTTGAATTTCGCGTTATGAGAGAAAATAACTTTCTTACACTATTCTTATAACTAATATATTACAAACATTCATACTTTTGCCATGTAAAAATAATATTAAAATCAGTTTTCATTTTATTTAAATATTCAATAATTATTATTTAAATTAAATATGCAAGATGCATTATAAATCAAAAATATCCCATCTGGCCATAAATTAGCAATAAGGTTCATTACATCAGTTTGTTTTAACAGCTTATTTGACTCTACCTACACCATAGTTTTAGTTGCTCAGTTGAACTCTTACTTTCTGCTGTGGGCCCTAGTACAGTGTTTACATTTTCAACAGCCAACGAGCTGATCCTTTTAGATACTTTATTTCTTTGCAAGTAATATAATTTTAGGCCCCCTTATACAAATTTGGTTATTAAATTCGTCCTTGATACAACTAGATTTGAATTTTGTATAACAGTATGCTTCAATTCTTCATCATAACTGTTTAGTTGATTGAAATGCCCGACTAAGCGTTTCATGGAGGATTGAGGTTAAATGTTATCTTACTGCTTGCATTGAAGTATTTAACGTTCTATAGGCTAATTCTGACATTCTTGTTATAATACAAATGAACTTAAATTCTACAAGTTAGCTCCCCTAAATGTAAATCAAATTATTTTAATGAATACTGTAAGTGCAGGTGGGTTTAGCTGTAAGTTAAATTTTAGGCCTATGATTATTTTACATTGAGTTTGCTCACATAGTATATTTTGCTCTGTTACCTTACAATTTTAAGTTAGGGTAGGATTGTATTGTAACAAGCTTATCTCTGTTTATTGTTTGACGCAGTAAACTGTACCGTATCAAATTTGTGCCGGGGTTATGTTCTGTACCGAACCGATGATGGTAATTAGTTTTGTACCGTACTGGTACCGTTTTTTTGGTGCAACGCAGACCCCTGTTATGAATACCGTATTTTTCAAAATTTTATCTTTACACAATAATTCTGTAGGTTTAACCAAAATCAGGTATCAAACTTTGCAGACTTTCCTTATAATTTGATTTCCAAACCAAATAAACAAAAGTGTATCTTGGTTTTATTGGATTTTGAATTACCTAGTTAGTAATTTATTTATTACTTAAAAAATATTTATATGACTATAAGAAGTGAATTGCAAATATGAAATTACTGTGGCAATAATATTGATTGTGTATTTCTTCCCTATATTTATAACTTGCTATTTTTTCAAACATAATACTGTATCATTGATAGAATCCCGCTCCCGCACTGCCATATTTAATTCTCCCGGTCACTAAACCACCTCCCACTTGATCAAGGTTTATTTTGGTCTGATCATTGTCCAGAAGCTCATTGTCTAGCTCACGTTGTCTTGCTCGGTTTTTAACTTTGTGCCATGTATGGGGTTTCACTGTGGCAGCAATGAGTGTCATTGTTTTAATTTAAAGATGCTCTTTGAAATTATTCAAGCGTCAAGCTCGCTGTTTAAGTCGCTATTCCGCTTAATGCAGAATTAACTATAGTAGACGCAAGAACCATTGATACCAATGGTCGCTCAACCGTCCTCTTTCCAGGAAATTACTAACGTCCGCCGCCATAGCCGATAACTTACAACTGTACCATTCAAATCTTTCAGGTCACAACAAGTAGATCATATGTTTCTGTAGTTAATGCATTCGCTACCGTGTTATTACCGCATAATTATATGGAATTTGTCATTCACATAGACCAGTGACGCAGCTGTGCGTCGAGTGGTTTCTCCCGATAGACCACCGACGCATATTTGAATCGGTTGGTCACATTGAAATAGACTGACGACGCGAATTTGCACCAGTAACCCAGTGTTATTCAAACATGTATTTCTTAGCAACGGTCTATTTTAAAGCGCTGATCTCTTTGTATCAGTCTGTAGGGATATCTGACGCACATGCGTGTTGCTTGGTCTGTGGGTATGACGATTGGTGATGTCATATTGCAATTGGCAGAACTGTTGTTTACATTGTAATTTTCGATGCATCACTGTACAACTGTCCACGTGGCTAACCTTACAGTTTTTGGACGTGCTTTAGTGGTGTTTTATTATTATGCAGAACATTAACAATGAAACTGAATATAAATTATCAAATTTACAACAACGCAAATGTGCGTCGCTCGGTCTATTGAACAAAAATACAATCTTTTTTACTATTTTCCATTGTATATACTGGCCAATGCATATATGCAATGTTTTTTTTTAAATTGCTCAAATTAAAATAAAAAACAATTGTTATGGTTTACAAATGCATTTTAAGTTATTATTAAGTGAATTAGTCCATTTAAACCCTATTTCTCTCGTGGTCTGTTGTTAATGTTACTCCTTACCTCCCGGTCTGTTTGCAATGTTCAGATTATTTCTTTTGGTCTGTGGGAGTGACCGGACCGATGCAAATATGCGTGGCTCGGTGGCGAACGTGTTAATCATTCAAGTATCTTATTACCTATTTTTGAAACCTATTTGTTAATTTGTCGTACAAGTTTTACCATTTTTAGTACTTAATATGACAATACTGAGGTGTTCTTCACTTTAACCACTCGATTAGTTATCCGACCCGGGGTTTGGTCCCATGGAGGTTGGTTAAGAGTCCTTTCTAAGTCTTAAAATCTGGTTGTTGTCATACCAGAAAGACTGTCTGGTGGTGCCTAGCGGTGGCACAGTTTACGCGCAGGTGGTGGAGAGTGACTGGATGCAGAGGTGGAACCAGTTGGCGCCGTGGGGTGATGTTGCGCCGTCCCAGGCGATCCGGCGATGTCCAGGCGCAGCGGCCGTGCACGACTTGCAGCTCAGCCAGTTGCGCCAGGAGGACTTCCACGTGATCACCCCACCGGAGCCTGTCTTCAGGTGAGGCCGTCAGCACAACATTCTGTCAACTGCTTTCCCCAAGTAAAATTTAACTTAACCTAAATTTTATGATAAATTCCACTTTCCTAATGTGTTATGGGTAGTTAAATCTAGGTTTATATTAAACCTATAGAGACAACCCTATTTAACGATTCTATTCTATGCTAACATAACCTTAAATCCTGTGTGATAAACATTTGTTTTCAGTTTAACTAGAGGGTGTAAACAAACAATCAAAATTGTATGAAAAATGTTGCCAGCTTGATATTTTGTAGATTAAACTAAAGTGGCTGGATAAAATGTTGGGGAAAACCTAAATCTGCCTTAATCCCAAGTTCAAAATAATTCCAGGTTTAGTTTAAACTTTAGTTGGGGAAAGCGGCCCTTAAGCTTTGAGTTCAGCTCTGAAATGTGATTTCTTTATGTTTTAACTTTAACCTGTTAAAATCAATGAGGATAATTTAGATTATGCTAGCTTTGCCCAACAGCTTCGCTTGTTCATCTGATTTCAGTTTGTTGAGTCAAATGATTACCCTGCTGATCGTAAATTCCAATATTTAAAAATGTGTTTTACCTTATCACTTTAATTTAATTTACAGCCTTAGGAGAAGTTGAATCAAATGACTAATATTCTTCCTTCGGTTTTCTCACCGAGACCTTTCAGTCAAATATATGGTTCATGGAGTCAGACTTTTGGTCTTCTTGAAAGTTCCTGGGTCGGGTTTTCTCTATATAGATAAGTACCTGGGGGGCGATCTTTGCTCGGTGAAGGTCAGTAAGTTTTTAGATGATGTGGAGTAATTTTTCTTCATGTCCCCCTACTGATGAGCAAATTTGCTTAGCTCATTTGCCTCTTTTCTGCATGTTTAAGGCTACTCCAGTTATTATTATAGCTCAATGTCCCTTGATTAATTTTGGATATGACCACTTTATATGTAATCTTCATTCAATGGTTTTGGTCACTTCTCTCTGGAAACTACATGTATACTTAATCTACATGAGTAGATTACTCTGACAGTTCACTGATTGGGTATAAACAACTGTTACGATTCCTTGGTTTTGATTTTAAATTCCATAAACCCAATGTTATTTTTTTAGATTTTCAAATTTGTTATTTTACTAGAATAGATTTTTTCTGGAGATGAGACCTGTCTAGAGCTTATTTTAAAACCAGAAATTAGTTATTAACATTTGAAGGAAATTGTAAGAGCCATTTTTGAGATCAGAGTTGCAAGCAAACTTTGCTCATATTAAAGTAGAGGATAACAAAGCACCTGATTAATGTATTTTATGTTTTACAATGAGAGGTACAATTTTAGTGTGACTAATTTTCAAAAGGTGGTTGAACAGATTAGTACAGTCAACTCCCGATTATCCGGGGTAATAACCAGTTGGAGGATCACGGATAACCCAAAACCACGGTTAAAACAAAGGGATTTAATAAATTTAATATTACAAATATAATAAAGTTTTGTTCACATTTTTCTATTAAAATATTGTGTTTTAATGTCATTTAAGGCATATTTATGCAAATTAAATACTTTTTAAAATATTAAAATTGTAATGAAATCTGCTAACAATCAAGATAATAATAATTAATACTAGCAATGGATGATAGCAGTAAATAGTCTCCAAAACACTGAATTTTATTTAATATGTGAAAATTCCCTTAACACTAAACTCTGTAAATACACCGAACAGTATGATTGTTAATTCTGCACTGGGGGCATAATCCCATGAGGGTGAACAGTGCAGGATGGGGAAGGTGATTGTTTCAAATGGTTTCTATTTTTAGATGTCTGTGACAATGCCTAGTGCAGGTGCGGATGGCTAGAGTCAAGGTCATCGCTCTCTATCAACCACGGCTCATTAGCGAGATGATTATGTTTTATTTACTAAATTGTTTGTATAGTATTTATTCTGATAAATAAAGTAAATTAGGTGTACAATTCTGGAGATAATATAACCAATAAATTGTTATTAATGTTCTACTTATGTTTAGAAAGGGATAAATAAAAATAAACCTTTTGTTTCTGACCCGTGTTAAACCGCAACCCGATTAACCCGCTCCCGGATAGTCAGGAGTTGACTGTACACTGATTGAACTTGTGTGCCTCAGACTCTTCCACAGGCTCATGTAGGTTGTAACTGGAGAAGTCAAGGTATTTTGAATTATAGGGAAATCGGGTTTGGAAGTTTTTAAAAAGCATGGGAAGTTAATAATAAAAATGAAAAGCTTATAAAAATACAAATTTTACTTTAGTTCATCCTTTATCAACAGAGTATTTGTTTGAAAATCACCCATAGGATTATGAAATCCTATACTCAAAAAATTGTCTGAAGGACAGGCATACTATTGTTAAGGCAAGAACAAACAATGATCTTTCCATGTATCAAAATTAAATATTTTTGTCACTAAAAATCTGGTCAGCGGAAGTTACTCTCTGAGACTGAAGAAACTAGGGTATTCCTTCTGTTTGTAAACACATTATTATTTTCACTTGGCGTATCAATGACAGTAATACATACAGTGAATACACGAGTGACCTATAGTCTGTGTGTATGAGTGTTGTGATGGTCGCACTGTGTTCAGGTTTGATTGGACCTGTCGCACCCCTATTCCAGTGAATGACAGTTCCGTTGTGTTCACCAGAGCTGTCACATCAGGCACTGCACACATGGTGTTTATGTGGTGGTCTCTCGATATGGATCCACAGGTAAGCTATTCACCAACCAGTCCTCTTTCCTGCTCCCGATAATAATTACATTCTGTAGTTATAACAACATGTACTGTGTTAATCCAAAAAGTAGGGGTGTGTGAGTACTCAAAAATTCAAGTTTTCGGCCAAGTATTTTAATACTCAAACTCGACTCGAAGTTTTAAAAACTACTTGAAAGTTCGAGCGAGTATTTTTCACCGATTTCCGGACGATCGCTAACTATTGTGATCGGCCAAATCGCGTAGTAACGGCCGCTAAAGGCGATATCATCACGTAAAATCGGCCGAAAATGACAACCGGACCGCGTAATTTCGGCCGTAAATGACGACGCAAACCATAATATCGGCCAAAAATGACAACTGGATCTCGTAAAAAAGGTCAAAAATTACGACATTATACATAATTTCGGCAAAAGTGGCAACCAGACCACTTAATATCGGCCTAACTAACGATTTTGTCATCTAATATTGATTATAATCAATGTCCGGACAAGGTGATATTAGCCTAACAACCGTACTTTGTTTAATCGGCCAGAAACGAATGTCAGACCGTGTTTTGTTTGTCAATACATAATCCAGTTTGATTTTACTGGCCAAATATTTGTATTGCTACCCATGTATTAGTTGGAAACCATGTTTAGATGATCAAATCTGGAGTGGTATCCAAATCCCATTACACTATTTGAAACTACCAACTGATGGCAAATACTCGCTCGAAAATACTCGAAACTCAAAAATATTTGGCACTACTCGACTCGATTAAAAAAATCACTACTCGCACACCCCTACCATAAAGTAAAGTTTTGGACGACTTAAAGAAGTGGAAAGAGTCCCATACTTGAACATGGTCCCATTGCTGTTGTGGTATGAAAAGTTCACTTGTGCTCTTGTGTATATTGTGTGTTATTGAATGTGGTTATCTACAGATTTACAGATCGACCTCAAACTTAAAAAAATTCTTAATGACAAAATCTCGGCCTGGTTCGTTGTTGAAGACATCATTTTATTTTAAATAATTTAAAGTTTGTTTCACATCCTTAAGGTCCTTTACATGTATGGTGAAATGAATCAGAAAGGATGTCCGATTATCAGAAGGGATACTACTTTGCAATTGATAGCTCCGATAGATAAATACCCCCAACAACTTAGCATACAACGCCAGCAAGAAGGTAAATAAGTTAAATTTAGTTGTCCCCATGCGTGAACAATAAGTATAGGTTTTCCTTGACACCTTGTCCCAAGTTGAGATCTACCTCTCCCACTGCTCTTGTGTTGCACAGGGCAAGATCGTCTTGAGCTGTGCCCCGTGGTGGGCCCACCCCTCCAAGCCCCCCGGACCAAAGGCCATCCCCTGGAGGGACCATTGGATGCAGGCCGTCTACTACCTACCCTCCCACCTGCCCATCAGTCAGGGCCAGACTCTCAAGCTGCTCTCCAACCATGATGAGTTCTCCCTGTGGTTCAACCTCACCGCTGGTGAAAGGTAAGATTTGGGCTTGTTTTAGTATTTTTTGAAAGAGCACTGACACTTTGAAAATAGATATTTTTACTCTCCTGAAAAAAATGCTTTTAATATGATTAGATATTGTGGCAGGTTTTTAAAATTTTTCTTATCGATATAAAATTTAAGACAATCTTGATATGCAGGTATGCAAAATCTAAATGTAGTGTAATAAGTTCCACAAGATAAATGTAAATGTATATTCCACATAATTATGGTGCAGTGGACCTCTATTAACCGTCACCTTTGGGACCGGGACTGTGACGGATAACTGAATAGACGGATAATAGAAATGTCATTATATAAACATGTACACTATGCAATTTACAGTAACTAAATTTTAAATAGTTTGGGAGGGAAATGAAGATAAAACTGTGTATAAAAGTACACAGTACCAAAAATGACAGACACATCCTACAGTGTGATCTTTACAGTACCTACTCATACAGACGCTCAGACACTGCCGTACAGCGAAAATACTGACGATAATAAATTGTAAAATTCTCATAGACGGACGACGGATATCAGAGAGTGCCAATTGATCAAGGTTTTACTGTATACAAAATTTAGAAATTCGATTTAGTGTTCATATTTTTATGTGGTTAAATTAAGAAGTAAATTGTTGATAAGCACTTATCATTGCACTTAATAGGGGTGCGACAGGTCCAATCAAACCTGAACACAGTGTGACCATCACAACACTCATACACACAGACTATAGGTCACTCGTAATGACAGTACATCCTACTTTGTGATCTTTACAGTACCTACTCATACAGACGCTCAGACACTGCTGTACAGCGAAAATACCGACGATAATAAATTGTAAAATTCTCACAGACGGACGACAGATGTCAGAGAGTGACAGTTGATCGGTTTTACTGTATACAAAATTTAGAAATTCGATTTAGTGTTCATATTTTTATGTGGTTAAATTAAGAAGTAAATTGTTGATATGCACTTATCATTTATGATGCTGCCACTGTAGAGTTACCAAACCTTTTTGGCCTAAGATAAAAAAAATCACAAAATGTCAGAGAGCTAATAACTTTAATAATTTGGTTAAATAAAATGCTTTAAGTGTCAAAACAAACTTACATGCCAAGCTAATGATAATTTTTTGATCAAGGTTCAGTCCTCCCAGTACTTCAAAGTTAAATAAGGTTAACTATTAACTACAAAGTTCAGGGTTCCTCAGAAGACAAGTTTTGAATGTAGGTCTATATTTATTTTGTGTTTGTGTATTTTAAATGTCAGACTGCATTTACATGAAAGATGACGTTTTTATTGAAATGACTGTTTTTAAATTCGTTCATCTGTGTACAAAGTGATAAAGAGCTTTTGAGCTTCTACACGTTTCATTCATTTGAAATGTCAGTTGTTCAGTAAGAAGGTATGTATGTACTTGTGGTGTCATCCTCTATATAATTATTAACACAGAGCTTTTTTGATGTACCTAAACAAAATTGTCAGACAGAACAGACATATATGCTTTTAGTTTTATTAAAATTTCCTCTTTACTTTCACGGTAGGCATGACAATAATTTTTAAAAAGTGCACTAACAACGCAGATGTTCAGTTTCAGTTCATCGCTCAAGGATAGTTTGGCGATGTATTTCCCACAAGTGTTTTCCTCCAGCGCAGATGCCAAGCAGGCAGCTGAACGCCCGGTGTGTGACTGTATGCTTCATGTGACGTGTTCACGTACGCGCATCGGTATGCTGAACGACCCCACGCGGAGGGACAAGTACTTGCAGGCGCTCAAGCGGCTCATAACACCGGACAGTGTGGTGCTCTCCCTCGGTGATACTTCCCTGCTCGGCCTTCTTGCTGCCACTCTAGGTGCAAGTATGGTAGGTGACAAAAAATACCTTTTTATTTTAGCGAATTGAAAGAAAATATACATTCAAAGCAAATAATGATGTCCGTATAAAATAAAATATCTTAAAATATAAAATCTTAAAATATAAAATGCCTATTAAATCTAAGTAATCAAATGTTACTACGAAATACATCCTTTTTTAATTTGACAATTCTTCAAAACAATATAGGACCTTATTTATTAGATATAATTTCAATGTTTTTTTAAGTCTGTTAGTGTCTGATAATAAGCGTATTTCTTCTGGAATCCTGTACCAAAATCAAAATCAAAATTCTTTATTGCCACATAAACGTTTTACAACAGCAAAGCTATTTTAACAGGTGACATTGTCAATATCTTAATATACCTTAATATACATAACCTAAAACTTGTATAAACAACCCAAAAACAAGACTGCAAAGTATAAAAGGGAAAGTGAGAAAAAAGGGGATTGCACAGATACAGACCTTAATTTTAAAAAAATAATTAGATTGAAACCTAGAATTTGAGTTCCGGACTTCAATTTAAAAACTATCATTTAAATATTCATTCACAGAATAATAACATCTATTCAGCAAAAAATATTTCAACTTAGAATTGAAACCAACTGATCATCAATCAGTGCTTTATCACAGGACAATTTCCAGATAAACTTAAACTATCAGAAGTGAAACCAATTTTTAAGAAAGGAAAAAGAACAGATATAACAAATTATAGGCCAATCTCAATTCTGAGCAATTTTTCAAAAATCTTTGACAAAGCAATTAATTCCCGTTTGACAGATTTCTTGGAAAGCAAAAATTTATTTTCACAATCACAATTTGGTTTTAGAAAAAATCAGTCAACCACAAATGCCCTCACTAAATTTGTCAACATGGTCACGGAGGCGCTCGATGGGATGCAGAGTACTGCGGGAGTATTCTGTGACCTATCCAGGGCGTTTGACTGTGTTGACCACAAACTATTAATCTGTAAACTAAAAAAAGTAGGGATTGGCGGTAAAGCTCTACAACTCCTCTCAAACTACCTGAAAGATAGAAGAAAACGTACTGCAATTTTTAAAAATAATACAAAATTCTTGTCAAGATGGGAAAAAGTCATTTATGGTGTTCCTCAAGGTTCCATCTTAGACCCCGTATTATTTCTGATATTTATTAATGATATAGACAGTCATATATCAGGGAATCTGTTCTTGTATGCAGATGACACAAATGTTGTAGTAAAAAATTCCAACTTTCATCAACTACAGATTTCAATTAAAAAAACAATAAAAGAACTAGAGGAATGGTTCTCCAAAAATGGTCTATTGATGAATAATTCAAAAATACAAATAATACACTTCAAAGTTAAAACAAACAATAAAGCAGATGCAAATGCTTTTTCAGACAACACATTGAATTTGGTGGACACTCATAAGGTTTTAGGCATACATATCGACTCAAAATTAAAATGGGATGACCACATTCAATTTTTAACAAAAAAACTCCACTCTTTTCGATATGCAATAAGTGTCATTATTAATACAACATCTAATGATATTTGTAAATTGGTATATTATGCCTATATTGAATCTGTAATTAGATATGGAATTGTACTTTGGGGATTCAGTTCCAAAACAAAAAAACTTCTCAATGCACAACAATCGATTGTGCGGACATTTACTAGGATTTCAAAAAGAACAAGCTGTAGACCTTTGTTCAAGGAATTGGGTATTCTAACTATTACTGGTCTATACATCTTTGAAATTGTTAAATTACTGTACGGTGATCTGGACAGCTTTGGAAAGTTTAAATTTATTCACAATTATTCCACACGTCGTCAACATTTATTTCAATTCCCTCACCATAGACTTTCTTTATATGAAAACAGCCCAAATTACATGGCCATCAAAATTTTTAACAAACTAGCAAAAAGTCTGATCATGAACACTTCAAAAAGTATGCTATTGAAAAATTTGCACAAATTATTATTAGAAAAAACATATTATAATATTGAGGAATTTTTTATGGATAGTTTCTGAATTTAAACTAACTTGACAAGAAACTTTTCTACTAAGTCGGATAAATTAATCACCATGTAATACAGACCAGCTGGAATTCACAGCTCACATTTGAATCTGGATGTATCTTTCTTGTTCAGTTAAAATATTGTAATTTTAAAATTAAGTTGTAATTTTTGTTTTAGTAACTATATTTAGTATGGTAACTCCTAGCTTATGACGAAACTCCTGTCTGTGTACATTGTACATTTGTAAGATGTTATGAGTCAATAAATTAATTTGAATTTGAACTGTGTCAAAATCAGATTTTAGGGCTGAGGGAAGTTTGTTGTAAAGCCTTTTACACATATTACCATGGGTTTTTTCAAACAAAGTTAAATGATGTCACCAATGTTTAATACCAGCAAAAGTTGATTTTTTTGTAAAAAGCTCTAATCTGTGATTTTGAATGGCAAACATATTTCTATTGTGTGTTTGATAGCCTTGTGCATCACCTAATTTTGGTAAATCATTTTGAGATATTGTTGCCATCATTATTGTTTCCAAAATGTATAAACTAAATGCCTTTAAAATACCCAGTTTGGTGAAACAATCTTTGACAGACTCAAATGTTTGGGGTGATGAAATAAATGGAATTTTTATTCAAAATAAAGGAGAAATTTGAGGTATTAAAAGATAGAGGTGTGCTGATATCCGAAAAGCCGGTTCGGTTTCGGATCGGATTGGATATCCGAAGGCTTTTTCGATATTCGACAAGGTCCAGTATAAATCTGATTTATTCGCATAGACTGTATATCTGGGGATAAAAAGGCAGAAACAAAACAATAAATACGTTTGGACCATTATTAAACGTTTTGACTCTGACAACGTCGTTCAAGATAACGTGACGCAATGCTGGTCGCTTGTTGTTCGGTTTCGGTACGGATCAATGCTTCAATACAATATTTGCGTAGATTCGCGATGTATCGTATCGTGATACACGGCCGGATTGTACATCACTGTAGCAACAAAGAATAAATACGGTCTATATAGAGAAATGCGCGATAGCAAACGTTTTTGATGTAAACAATCTCAAATGAATACATCATTGCTACTCGATGTCGATTAAGGATTCACAGGATAGACGCAGACAACGAGACAACAGTAGTGAATTACTGGCGAATAAGTCGATAATTTAAAGTTGATAGTCAATATCCGATTGTATTAATATCTCACGATTCAATGAGCAAGCTCCCATTGCTGCTACTGATATTTTTTCCAATCAATAACCTTAAAAACACTGAGTAAAATATTGCTGACATGCGCAAAACGAGTTACATAGCTTTCTCTACGGGGAAGTTTTCCGGTATGATCAACGAGCTTAATCTATCTAGAGCTCTTATACTCCAAGAAAAGCCTTCACCTTTTAAACGCGTTGTGTGTCGTGTTTGTATTACGACGACGCGAAGCAGCGACGACGGATTCGCGAAAGCATAGCTTAGTTATCTATAATTAATTTACACAAGTTTCATCGTTCGGTTATTATTTGATTTTGAAAAATTAATTTCTTTAAAATGGATCCAAAAAAGAATAGCATTATATGGAAATTCATTATAAAGAACGAAGCCGATAGTGAAGTCGCTGAATGTCTGAAATGCAAGCTTTAAGGTTATGTTGTATGTTTACATTCCGGTGACAAAGTTTATATTTTTTAGTAAACAAAAAACATTCAAACTAGTTAGTTATTAAATTCTAAAACAAAGGAAATTCTTTGGTCATAGATGTTTTTGGTTAACTTATACAGGAGAAGGCCTACTGAATTATTTTGTCATTGCCCAAGTCGTGCTAGGCCTAATAGTATGTTGTGATGTCTGCTACTTTTTAACATCGTTGATTCTGGTCTTTTAATAACTAGGCTGTCATCATATTAAAATGTTTCTTTGTTTTTTCTCTTGTCTGACCATATGTATATGTTTTGTTTTGTACTACATCCAGATAGGCTAAGGAGTTATCACAATGACAAGGTGACGTTAAATGATTGAAGTTGAGTAGCCTAAACTAGGCTTACTTTTATTAAATTACATAACTTTACCAAAATTATTATTTTTGAACTTGTAATTTTTTTGTTACCAATAAAGTCAAGTAGTTTGTTATTTGACCTTTTATAGGTACCGGTACTGAGTTTTACAATCACAGTTTGGAAGTTGTGATATTGCCAAAAACATTATTTTTATATTTTTGGTGTATTCATAAACATTTGATTCTTTTATCATCAATTCTCCAAAATAAATAATATAATGCTATTTGTTTACAACCAGTTCAATTATTTGTATTAGCCTACCAGTTAATTTGTTATAAAACTATTTAAATTAGCGAAGGAACAATGGCTATTCAAATAAAACATCATAGGCAGTGGGTTTTATTTACTGATTTAATAACAGATGTAATGTTG
The DNA here is from genome assembly GCA_963675035.1 of Allygus modestus. Lineage (NCBI taxonomy): Eukaryota > Metazoa > Arthropoda > Insecta > Hemiptera > Cicadellidae > Allygus > Allygus modestus. The sequence goes on along the minus strand of OY776115.1, from coordinate 60,113,073 downwards.
CCAAATTACAAAGGGTTCATGTTCATCCAGTAAACATATTTCTTGTATTTTTGACTGCAGAGAAGATAGTATTCTTGTGTATGTACACAGGTTGGTGTCCTACTCCAATTAGACATGCTGTTTTCTGGTGAGGTCATTGTAGTCTTCAGCCATTAGGTACTCAGAAAGATACAGTTGTAAAAATAATAACCACTTGTTGTGTACCTATTGAATAAAATTACCTAGCTGAAATATTGTATATTAATATCTTGCAAGGGAAATAAAAATGTAAAGTTCCGATTTGAAAATATGGTAATTCTTAGAGATTGATGTAACGTGCGGTATTGGCAAAGTAAATATCCGAATCTGAAAATTATCCGATCCGAAACCTTTACCATCCGATCCATATCCGACCCGAACTTACTATCCAAACCGAAACCGATCCGAACTAAAAATTCACTATTAGCACACCTCTATTAAAAGATATTAGGGATGGACAGGATTATTGGGCATGATTTATTTTACTTTGGGATTATTTCGCGTTGGTATATTTCCTGATGCGATCATAATTTTCAGCCAAGGTTCAGCCGTCTGTAACGTTAATGGTGGTGGAGAATTTACAGTCAAGATTAAGCGGTGCGATCATCAATTACAGCCGATGTTATGTGGTGTAATCGACAGTTATAATCCGTCCGTCATCGTGTTACATAATCTGTCCGTCACAAATGGTGGAACAAAAAAAATCAAATTATCGATCGGTTGTTTTTTTCAGTTTGTTTTTTCAGACATTGAAGAACCACGACCAACACATTCCTAAAATCAATACTTTTTAAGTCTAAATTTGTAACTATTTTACTGTATGATGTTTGATTTTTGCATGAATAAATTTAAAAATGTCCAAATACTCTTTTTAGGGATCCAGTTAAAAATTTACTATGGTTGAGTGTAAATTGATAGTTTTTCAGTGCCTAATAATGAATTTTTAAATGTGTTTGTAGTTTTTTTGCAGATTAGTAAGTGTTGTGTTAAAAATACCGACCAATTGGGAGGAATACAAAAATCCCATCCCAACCACAAAACCCGTTCCCGTCCATCACTAAAAAATAGCAATGGTGCCGGATTACTGAGCACCGTATAAAAATAGCTGTTACTGCGAGAATAGCGGAAATACCGCTAAAAATATATAGTGAAAAGGGAATTATTGGTTATTAGGCCATTATTTGAGTTTTATTGTGTTTTATCTGATTTCGGTAGTGATGGAAAATGTTAAAAACAAAACATTTCAACCAACAACCAGCCTTTGTAATACAGTAAAGTTACTTCTGCCGATTGCCTGGGAACTCTGCCTATCACATACAAACTCTTCCAAAATCGCCCTAAAGTCTTATAGAGTGTACAACAAAATATTTTAGAATCTTTAGACCAATTCCAAATTATTGAAAGTACCGGACCATCGGATGCCGGATTAGTGGGCTTTTACTGTACTTTAAACTTAAAACTTACCTATGTTGTCAATGAATGTTTTTCAGGTGTATCAAGTAGAAGAGAATTCTCAGTCCCGTGAAGTGATGGAAGGATTGATCAAGGACAATAATCTCGAATCGAAAGTTACCCTTCTCTCATCTGGGTTTCCCCTCAATGAAAAGGTAGGTTATACATTTAGCCTAATATTGCAATTAAATTATCATAATGGTAGGTTTTTTTCATATTTTTAACTAATATTCCTAGGCCTGTAGAAGACAGCCCTGTAGCTATCTGGTCGAAACAAGTGGTTCTAAAAGGTTGGTAAAATGGATGGGGGAAATGAGTTGAAATAACAGATAGTAAAATAAACTAAACTATGCTGGGAAATAATTTTGGCCCACAACTTTCTGATCTGAAGTTGTCCTGTCAGTCGCTTTCTTCAGTGTCTGATTTTGGAAGCTGTTTTCTTAATACAATAGTGGCATAGATTCATCCTTGGAGAAGTAATTTTGTAAACAATTTATGAATTAATGATTTTGTTGTTGTTGTAAAGTTTATAAAATCTTACTAATTTTTTAATTTCTTGATTCTTCTGAGAATACAGGGAACACAGGAAATTTCATTTTGAAATTTTAGCTTTAAACATGTTGAATTTACACACATATGATGTGCAAATAGTTGGGCCGTGAAGAATACTCTAATCTACAGCAGCACACACTCTATTACTCTAACCGCTGCAGCACACACTGGTAGCACATCGCAATCCTCCGTAGTTTTATTTTAGCTAATTTCCCCTATAGGGAAGAAGCTATTACCGTAGTCGGCATGGTGAGACTTAGGCCCGGGACCATGATAACTTTTAGTTTTGAGGTCCCCAGATGCCAAAAACACTATTCTTTCAAAACTGTATATATATATATATATATATATATATATGTGTGTGTGTGTGTGTGTGTGTGTGTGTGTGTGTGTGTCGATGGGTGCGATAACTCTCGTAAAAATAGTTTGATTTTTATGAAATTTGGTACAAACATGTAAAGCAACATTTATGACTTTACCAGCCAGATCGCTTTATCCAAAGGGGTATTTTGGGGGGTTTTGTACCCCAAATTTTTTGAGTTTTTTACATTTAATATTTTAGTCAATCAAATTTTAATTTTCACCATTGAATTCAACTTAAAAAACAAACAATATTTTTTTTATCATTGCTCTACATCAATTGGTTACAGGGATATTGAAAGTACTAAACACAGTACATTGTTCAATGTTATCCTTGCGGAGAATAAGAAAAATGCTATATCTTGCTTATTTATCAACTTACCCTGACGGAAATTTGGTATATTGCTTCATACCGTTGTGGTCTATTGATATTTGCACGAAAAACTATTTGTTTCCTGATAGTTCCCGTAGCAGCAAACCTACATATTCAGCTCCCATGTTATTCTTATGGAGAATAATTAAAATGTTATCTCCCTTAATTATGAACATAAATTAATACAATTTAGTATGTGGCTTCACCTGAGGGAATAGTAACTTTTCTTTCCGATCACGATGGACAATTGCTTCTTATTAACAATAAACAAATAAGTAGCAAAATAAATAGACAAATACCAATAAAACGTATGAAACGTAAGTTTTCCTCAGAAAACCTGGATCTATTTCAAAAGTTTTTAGAAAATGAAATTTGGGAGAGTGTTTACATGGCTTCCGTAGATAAAAAATATGACGAATTTTACAGTACTTTAAAATTTTACTTTGATGCATCATTTCCTAAAGTCATGTTAACTGATAAAAAACGCAAACAAAATTGGATTTCAGATGAGTTGAAAAATGAAAAGAAAGAATTAATGCAGTTAGGTTTAAAAATTTGAGAAAATAAAAATTATACTCTAAAGCAAGAACTGAAACAGAAAAATCGGAACTACAAGTTAAAATTGGTGCAAGCTAAAACAAGGTACTTTGAAAATAAGATTAAAAAATCTGATAACATACAAAAAACTGTGAGGCAGATTATAAACTCTGAAGTTGGGAAAAAGATTGAAAATAAAAATAAAAATATCTACTTAAAAAATGACAATTGTTATGTAGATGACCCTAGAACTATAGCAAACATATTTAATAAATATTTTGTAAATGTTTGTAGTGAATTTAATACAGAAAATTTAAATATTAGTACTACTGACAGTGAGAGTTGTATTAAAACAAGTTTTAGTTTTAAGTTTGTTGATGCAGGGGAGGTGGAAAAAGTAATTCGCTCTTTAAAAAACAAAAATTCAACAGGTTACGATGAAATCCCTGTTAAAGTTGTAAAATATGTAAAAAAATACTTAAGTCAAATTTTAAGCCACTGAATAAACTCATCTTTTGTTTCTGGATTGTTCCCTAATCATTTAAAAATTTCAAAAGTCATACCAATTCATAAAAAAGATGACCTGGAAACTGTGTCAAACTATAGGCCGATTTCTCTTCTCCCGGTGATATCAAAAATTTATGAGAAAATAGTTAATAATAAACTGTTAAAATATTTAAAGGACTTTAAATTGTTAAACGATCATCAGCATGGCTTCAGACCTGGAAAATCTGTGATCACTGCTGCAGTAGCCTTTATTGAATCTATAATTGAGTCGGTAGACAAAGGGGAATTAACAACCGGAATTTTCATGGACCTGTCAAAAGCGTTTGACAGTGTCAACCACGATCAATTAATAAATAAACTGCAAATGTTAGGGATATCTAAAAATTATATAAAATGGTTTCAATCATATCTTAATGGTCGTCAGTTTGTGGAAATAACCCACCAAACGCAAGACAATATAATTCTTAAGTCTTCATCAGAAAAAGAATATATAAAATGCGGTGTTCCTCAGGGATCAATCCTGGGTCCTCTACTGTTTTTGTGCTACATCAATGACGCAGGCAATTCTTTAACAAGCTTACCTCAAAATAATCTTTGTTTTTATGCTGACGATACGAATCTTAGGGTGTCGGCCGGTACACTCCAAGAAGTCGAGATCTTGAGTTTTGTTGAGCTTGAAAATATTGGAGGTTTCTTGGAGTGGAATAATTAAAACTTAATGCCAAGAAAACCAACTGCATATTATTCAAAACACATCAAAACAAACAGATAATTGGTCCAATTATAATTTACAATGAACAACAAATTGAAAATAAAAATAGCACAAAGTTTCTAGGTCTAATCATAGATCAAAATTTAAGCTGGAATGCACATGTAGATAAAGTATTGGCAAAGTTAAGTTCGGGAATCTATTTACTATCTAGAATGTCATTCTTTTGTAATCAAAAAACATTAAAAAATATATATTTTGCAAATATTCATTCTCATTTAGCGTATGGCTTATGCCTTTATGGTTCAACCACAAAATCAAATATGGATAGCATACTAAAATTACAAAAAAGGGCCGTAAGAATAATAATGAAATTAAAATATTATGAAACAGCAAAAGACAAATTTAAAGAATTAGGGATTTTAACAGTTTATGGACAATATATCTTAGATACATCCATCATTGCAAAAAAATATTCAGAAAACTCAGACCTTAAAAGCCACCCATATAATACCAGACATAAAAAATGTATTACTTCAATGCAACATAAATTAACATTTTATGAAAAAAAACCGACTTACACAGTACTAAAATGTTTAAAGCGTTTACCAAATGACATTAAAAATGAGGAAAACATTGCTAAATTTAAAAATAAATTAAAAAATTACCTGGTAGAAAAAGCCATTTATTCCCTCGAGGAATTCTTTTCCACCACCCCCTAGACTTTGTTATAGTTTGCTTTCTCAAAACATATTTTGTTTTCTCCTTGTTTAATATTTCGATATATGTAAAAGCAAGTGCTTCCCCTTTTCTTTAGGATAATAGTTTAGTTTGTAGTATTAGTGACGCCATTCAATGTGCATGAATATGTACTTAATCAATAAAGATTATTTTGATTTGATTTGAGTAATTGAGTTATAAAACCCAGAGTAATTGAGTATGTTCATAAAAACCCATTTTTTGTGTACCTTGTTTCAGCAAACCTACATCTACAGACGCCATGTTATTCTTTTAGAGTATAATTAAAATGTCATAAATAATTTATTTATGAATGTATATTGATAAAACTTGGTATGTGGCTTTAAGTGGTATTAAGATACATATATATGCATTGTAGTGATGTATCAAAACCAAAACTTGAATCTCAAAACCACCAAAACTTTGGAAAAGTTTCAGTTTCGAGATTCAATCGGTGAGTTTCGAGAATCAAAACTCGAAACTGCTGAGATTGTTGTTTTTTAACAGAAATCACGCCCGTGTTTCGATCAATAATGCAAAGGTCAAAAGCCTACTGTCATCGGTAGTCTACCTTCACCTTTTTTGGATTATTGATTTTTTATTTCTGAAAGAACAACTCTAACCAAAATATATAATTAGTTTTAACTCATTTTTCTGGATTTATTTTTCATGACCATACCCAGGCAAGTAAATAGGGTTTCACGATTTGAGTTTCGAGATTTGGGATTCGATTTTGTAAGTTTCGGTTTCGGTTTCGAGATTCAAAATTTCTGGTTTTGACCATCACTAATGCATTGTAAATTCGCTGAGTACGTAGGTTTGCTGCTACGTATTTTGCTTTTGTTAATTTTGATAACCATTGCAAGGAACTAAAGTCAATGTAATTATTATTTCTAGAATCCATAGGGCTCCTTCAATACTTCTCTTATGAAACAAACTTAACTAGCAGATCCGTTGCGGCTTCGCCCTTGTAAACTATGACAGTTGTGTGTACTGCATTCTGTGGTTAGCCCTTGGAACTACTATGAATCAAGATCAGGTTTTTGAATTTTCATCAGCTCAAACCAAAGTGAATGTTAATAATGAATATATGGTGACTTTGAAGTCCCATAGGACAAAGCCCTATAGTTGAATTGGTATGAAAACACTTTAACTTTCCTCTTTTAGACCTAAAGAATCAATTCACAAAATTTCACCACTCTGCCAGAAAGTTAGAGAATTAGTGATGAGTGAATGAGGGCTTTGCCTTTTATAGGTATAGAAGATATGCTATGGCAGTATGAAAGCTTCAGAAAAGCATGTACTGTACAAATATACTTTTCTTGATTTAAATTGCTAATGAAAAATAACTTTAACAAGATTGAGTAGGTATACGCTCCTATGTCCCGTAATAGGATGAAGCGAGGATTTGTAATACCACCATAATAGGCAGTATAGGTCCCAGATTAATTAATTAAAAGGAACTTAACTAACCTCACCTAGGCCCACATTAATACTTCGACTAGCCTACCACATTCCAGTTTATTGTTGAATCTAGTAGGCCTATATTAGGTGAAAACCAAAATTTATTCACCCTGAAAAAGAACTACTTCCCACATAAACATTCCTCTCAGAATAGTCATTGTGTAAACAATTTGTCTTTGAATTCTGTATTGTTAATTTGAAGTGGATATAAATAGGCTATAGGCAATAGGCATATATTTGAACAAGTCTTTAAAGCCCACTTACTTCTAGTCTACCAATGCACAACTTCAGTGAATGTCACTTTTTAGAATCAGGCAATAATTATGGGTAAAATTGTTGCCAGGTAAAAAGCTAGTACAGTATCCGGTAAGACCTAGGCCAAATGTGAAAGTATTCTCGTTAGTTTAAATCTAAACAAACATTATCATATTTGTAACGTGTCGCAGATTAATTGACTACAAGTAACTTACCAAACCTCACCTAGGCCCACATTAATACTTCAACTGGTCTACCACATTCCAGTTCATTGTAGAGTCTAAATATTAGGTGAATAACCAAAATTTATACACCCTGAAAAAGAACTACTTACAACACATAAACATACCTCTCAGAATAACCATTGTTTAAAATTTGTCTTTGAATAAAGTAAAGTGAGAAAATAATAGGGGTAACCCCAGGGCTCTGATGGGTGGGATATTTCCGGCTCAGAGCCCTGGGGTTACCCAAGTAGGCTATGGGCAAAAATTTGAGCAAGTCTTTAAAGCCCACTTACTTCGAACCTACTAAAGCCTAGAGATTAATGAAACAAAATTTCTAGGATTTTACATTGATAATCATCTTAATTGGAATTCACATATTGCAAAAGTTTGCAATAAAATTTCCTCTGGAATTTTTGTACTAAGAAAAATATCACCAGTGTGCGATTTGGCAACTATGAAATCTGTATATTTCGCATTCATCCATTCTCACATCTCTTTTGGATTGGTTATGTATGGCAGTACCTCCAATGAAAATTTAAACAAAATTTTAGTTTTTCAAAAAAAAGCTCTACGGATAATGTTGAAATTAAATTGGCTCGAATCAGCCAAAGAACATTTTCCAGCATTAGGAATCATGACTGTTTTTACCTTATACATTTTTGAACTGATTATGGTAGTTAAAAGGAACTCAAATGACCTATGCTTATTGGGGTCTTATCACAACCATAACACCAGATATAGGAATAATTTTAGTTACAACAGACACAAATTAAAATTCTATGAGAAAAAGCCATGTTATGCGGGTATCAGGTATTTTAATGCCTTGCCTGCTGATTTAAAAAATATTTTGGATTTTGATCAATTCAAAAACAAGTTAAAGAAATTTATGATTTGTAAATCTTTATATTCTTTGGAGGAGTTTTTTGAATAGTTCATATAATTATAAGAAACTGTGCAATAAATAACAATGTTATTAAATTATATACCTTAGTATTAAGTTAAAAAGCTTGTATTTTTTACGCTATGATTGACGCCATTCTGTACTATTGTATTGCAATGAATAAAGATGATTTGATTTGATTAAAGCATAACTGTAGTCAATGTTAATTTCAAGAATCTGCCGTTGCCTTCCTTATTATCAAACACTAATGTAATGTCAAAATCGCAAATTAACATAGCTATGAAACTATGTTAGGATAACTAACCTATGACTGTTTTTATGACTTTATACGATATATGAGTTGAAAAACAAAATTTTAGTTTTGCCAAAAGCCAAAATGTTATTTGAACATATGACATGTTAGCTGATTTTAAAAAAAAATTGTTACCGAAAACAAGAACAACTAATGGCGTTTTTCCAATGACACCAAACACTTTCGATTTAACCAAAATTACTGACACTACGATTTTTGAAGACAAGATATCAGCACTTACAAGTCTCACGCACAAAATTGTGTTCAAATTATAAATACAGTTAGGCTATATTGATCCGTTACTGCTAGGAGGTAATTCTTTATATAAAAATGAGAGTTAATAATCTCCTCTTTTAATTTATTATCAGAATCACAAATGAAGAAAAGTTAAATATGAAACTATGTTTACAATAACTAACCTATGAATAACCGACCTAGCTGCTTAACAAAATTTAAATGTAGTAGGTTAGAAATCTATATCTCTTACTAAAATAGGCCCTATAAGGTTTTAAGTAACAATGTTAACCCACAGCGAAGGCATAGAACAACGATACATTAGCCTCCAGACTGTTTGGTGACTTAAGTATTGTTGTTGGCTAGAATTATTTTTTTTACATTTCACAGTTTCTTTTAGTGTCAAAGTCTTGACTTAAGTTATTCAAACAATAAGAAAGTCGTAATAATTAGATATGTATAACATCAGACTACGCCTAGGCCTAACAAAATTTTTCATAAACAATAACCACCATGTAACAGGGGCGTATCCAGGGGGGAATATCCCCTGAAATTTCAAAAATACATGTGAAAAAGGGGGAAGGAGTGGGATGTAGGTAAGGCTATCCACTGTCCACTGTCCCTATCCACCGTGAAAAAGAATCCTAAATAAATACACCACTGACAAGTAATAGAGCTAACACAAACTTACCGTACTACTTACTGAAAATTATATCTTAAAAATCAACCCATTCTATTGTAAAATGAGACAGTTTGGAATTTTTGTGTGATAGGCTATCAGAATTTTTCAAAGCTGTAGATCTATTGAACCATAGTTTACATCGTACCGTACCTTACATAGGTTAAAGTCGTAACCGAGTAGACTACGACTTATGATAAGGCCTACAACTTCCATTAAATCATATAGGTACTTTCACTATAATACTGAATACATAATTTTGATTGTTTTAAAACGAATAAATGTGGAATGATTCTATTAAAAATTCTTGATTCAAAACTCATTTATTCGCAAACGCCATTAACTGAACTACTGAACTGACCGGCCACTGCCGGCCAGGAGACCACATACTACAGACGACATAATCAGTTGTTTTGGTTAGCTGCTATTGTCAACATCCGGCCGTAGTCTGTTTGACTGCAAAATCAGTTGAGCGACTGTTTGCTTACATCCTACGACCCAACCCAAGACATATCTGAATATTTCCAGAAAATGAAATATACCAAAATAATAATCCAATTATAGTTTATTGCCACCCTTTTTACAATTAAGAGCTACCCTGAAAATTTCAAAGCAATTCATTAAACCGTTAAAAAAGAGTTAGCGTAACAAGAGAGTGACTAAACACGAGTATGAAGGATTCAACTCGCTCTGCTCGCTTCATCCAATAATTATTCTAGTTAGTTTTCTACTGAATTTAAAATAACTTTACAGTGTAACCTATTGCAAAAATCTATACCTAAAAAGGCAAAGCCCTCACTCATCACTAACTCTCCAACTTCCCAGCATGATGGATTGGTGACATTGATTTGTAAGGTCTAAAATAGGAAAGTTAGTGTTTTCATACTGATTCAACTATAGGGCTTTGCCCTACGGGGTTTCAAAGCTACACCATTTATTCCTTATGGACATTCACTTTCAGCAGATGAAAATTCAAACAGATGATCTTGATTCGTATTAGTTGCACAGGCTAACCACAGAATATAACACACACAACTGTCATAGTTTATGTGGGTGAAGCCACAACAGGTCTGCTAGTGTAACATATATCTAAAATGCATAGTGGAACCTATTGTTTTTAAAATAATAAATATTATTAAGATTTTTATGATTGCCTGTGGTAGTCCAATATGGAGCAACAGTTGAAAAAATACTTAACCTATTTTTCATGTTTAATCTTTGAGAGAAAAATAGTAATCATTTTGGATGTGGACCCACTAACAATTCTCTCGCTATAGATCAAGAAGTCAGTGAACCTGGTGGTAGGGGAGCCTTACTTCATGACAGCTCTGTGTCCCTGGCACATCACCCGGTGGTGGATGCTCAAGCAACAGTGTCCCAACGCAGTTGGCATGCCTGTGTCAGCCAGCCTGTACATCATGCCTATACAGTTTGATCACCTGCACAAAATACGTGCCCCACTCGGCACCGTGAGTGGCTTTAAGATGACTGCCTTCGATGAACTCGTTCAGGTAACTGTTCCCGGATTTTGATTTATTTTAAAGAGTTTATAGTATAAACATAGTCATTATTATAGAAAATTACCATTTAAAGTAATCCTCCTTATTTATAAATACCACATATTTTTGACAAAAATTGGTAAAAGGATTCTCGTGTTCGTAATTATTTGAAGGTAAAAATAGTTTATTCAGAAAAAAATGTATATAAAAACATGCTTTTTGCTTGTTCCTCTGCTAAACAAATTCTAGACACATTTGAGCGTGGTATAATGAAGCACTGAGTTTCAATAAAGTTTATCACATTTTTTAATATAACATTCCATTGGTAATTCGCTCAGCATGCAAGTTGCTGTAGTGGAGCATTTTAAATTTATAACCACTATCCCAAAAATATTGCCAGTTAGAATGACTTTTTCCAGGGTTCCAGTTCTATCAGTGATAGCAAAGTGGAAGTACATCCGTTGTGGGAGTATCCAGGTATTTGTTTGGGTCAGCCAAAACAAATCCATTCATTTGATCAAATAAAAGACTTCCTCTCAGCGGGAAACATGCCATTTAATGTGTAAGTAAACCAAAACTCTCCAACATGAAATGTTTGATCTGTAGCATACATGATTATTTAAATATTATGGTCACTATATTTGTCATGTATTCCATGAAAAATATGATTTAGCTTACTTCACTTATAGTGAAACTGTTATTTACAGCCGCTGTTGCGTGGTCTGATCATTATTTATGACTGAGGTTTCATAGTTGAATCGAAATTTATGGCCGGTATTACATGGTTAAATTATCATTTGCGACCACTATTAAACAAGCTGGTCAAAATTTAATGCTGATATTATGCAATTAAAGTGTGATTTCTATGTGATATTACGCGGTCTGATATTTTTACGCAATTTGCTTGTCATGCGAAATTTAATTGTCATTTACAGCCGACAACTTGTGTTTTAATCGTAATTTTTGGCTGCTCTGATGCTGTCTGGTTGTCATTGGCAGCCAATGTCATGTTTAGTCTAATTTATAGCCGATATAAGTTAGTTCGGTTGTCGTTTATGATAGATTAATGTTTCCCTTTGTAATTATCTACATATTTTTTTATGTAGCCTTAGTTGCCGTTTATGGCCGATATTACCCAATTCGGCAGATTGCAATTGTTAGTAATCCTCTGCGATCAGCAGGAACAATTCTGACCATTATTGAGTTTTATAGTTGAGGTTGACTATAAAAAAAACTTGAGTTTTTTAATACTTAATCTCCCCTTGATATCAGTTATTCTAACATATTCTAATGTCTGCATTGGGTTCATGCGAAAGTGAATCCAACACAACCAGAATTTGATGTGGGTTATGGCTTTCAAAATTCTTATCCCAAAAAAAATTGTCATGACTCTCTATCCATGCCAGTGGCATTTCAAAATTACTAATTTATAATAATATTTTGTAATCATGAGATCAATTTTATTTGTTAGTGAAGTAGACAACAAATTGCATAGTCATTTCTGTCTCTTCAGAGACCATTTTTAGACTGGATTTCACGAAACTTTAGAGCAGTAATTAAAGCCCGTTTAAGTAAATTTAAATGTTTGTTCAGTATTATCTGCCAAAAACGGATTTCACTGCGCACGGTTAGCGCTAACGACACGTTTATAACTGACTGACGCTAAAACTGGCGCTTAAATGTGTCATTTATTATAACTCTTATTGTTTTTTTTTTAACTTCAGAGCAAAACAAAATTTTCCCGAATCACCTTACTTAAATTTATATCAAAAACAAACTTTGAAACTATTGTGAATAATACGTCTGCCTTTGTCCTATTTCTGGCTGCATCCGTTTTTGTGTACATTCAACTACATTGAAATATTTTTCAATTAGGTCAATTAAATAAAATCCGATGAGGATTGAATGGAGATCCGTACATGTATCGTTTATTATTAAATAAAGTTTTTCTTGGGTGTAAATGCCAGGTCTCTTTCCTCTTATTAGTGAATTTCCTTTGGAAAGTGAACTATTACCATGACCCGCACGGTCAAACTTAAGCCCGGGACCACCATAGAAGTTCCTAACGGGACCCCCTGAACACGTTTTGGGGGTTCGTTCAAAATTGTGTATATATATGTATATATTTATATATGGATATATTTATATATATATGTATATATTTATATATATGGATATATTTATATATATAAGTATATATATATATATATATATATATGTGTGTGTGTGTGTGTGTGTGTTCGCACTCTAGCGGTCACATTTTTTGTCCGATTTACTTCAAATTTGGTAGGGACATTCCTTTTTGTAATCAGTTAGACAGGTTCGTTGGGAAAAACAATCGGAAAACTCTAAACCCATTTTTTGGGGATTAATCTTTCAAATTTCGAGTTTTTGGGCCCAGACAGGGTCAGAAAAGCACGTATGTAAAAAGCCCGCTTGTAAAAAGATGGGAATTAGTGACGCGAAAGTTTTAAGCCCTCTCTCGTAATTATAGCATACATATTTACCTAGTTATTAAAGAAAATGTGTTTTAACTAAACACAGTACGTTGTCTTATGGGGGTTTTACATTATAAATGCATGTTATTCATTTGTTGGTGTACTTTTATCATCCCCAGCAACCTTACGCCTCCTTTCAAGCCTGTCTGCCTTCTCCTAACATTATAATGCGCAAAATTGTATTCCCAGCTTTGCAGGTAAATGAAACCAGGAGCAGCAGAACAGCCAAAAATCACTGTTTTCAGATTTAAATAAAAATTGGAATAAATGTATGTTTTTACGCTGAATTTTAGTTTTAAAGTTTTTATGTGGAACTTCACTTCCCTCACGTCAGCGTGCTGCGTGTGAACTTCATATTCGCCGGTTGTTGAAGTGTTATTACAAACTCAAAAGTACAAAATAAACTAATAAAGATAATGATAAAGATTATAATGTTCCAAATCCCATTGCAGTACTTGAAATTACCAACAATATATTGCTGACGACAAATACTCGCTCAAAAATACTCAAAACTCAAGAATAATTGGAACTACTCGACTTGATCCAATATCTACTTGCACCTAATACTTGCATCTAAAGCCTGCCCCACACTTCTCGCGTATGTGGTTTAATCAGCTTCAATGAGCTTTCGCCCCGTTAGAAGCTCCCACACTACTCGTGAACAACCACTGAACATTCGGGCGAATATTTGAGTGAACTCGAAAATATGAAATATATTTTATCAGCTGTTGGCACATTGTCTATCGTGTCCAAGGTGCTTATTCTACAGTTATGTCGTAGGTGACTAACTGATAATGATGGTCGCACAGTTTGATTTTTTGTTTTATGAAACTTTGATTATACTTTGTGTTTAGTTAAATAAAATCAATTCAATTCAATATTACTATTATGTTCAGAGTGTGTTTCGTTAAGAGTGTATTTTTATATTTTTCATCTAAAAGTAGTTTAATCCATTGTTTACATAGTAAAGGTCTAAGAGACGGGAAGGTTTGGTTGAGGTAATTTTGAACCGTGTATTACTTTAGTATGCCCCACACCAGCATGTTTCACAGTCTGAGGTATCTGTTGCGCAGGGCAGGCACGTGGCATGGCATGGTGCTGTGGGTGGACATCCACCTGGACTCGGACACAGTGTCCACAGGCCCGGTGAAGGCCCCGGTCCCAGGCGAGCCGGTCTGCTGGGATCCTTACACCCGCCAGGCGGTCTACTTCATAACGCCAGAGATCACGGTCACGGAGAAAGACTTCTTGCAGTACCAAGCTGTCTTCGACACAAGGGTAGAAGGCACAGAGGACATTCAGTTTTCATTTACATTGCAAGGCGGGGCCGTAACAAACGCCTGGATAACCGGAGTTCGGGCCCAGGCCCCCAAAACAAAGAGCCTTGTGGCACCAAAGTGAGGAGTAAAAACTTGCATTACAGCTTGCGAGTATCAGTAATGATTTCATTCCCTTTGTACATTCTCTTCCCCCTTCTTGATTAAAATGTTTTATTTCGGGCTCAAGCTTTTAAGATGATATAGGTGATGCTTATAAGCGCACCAACCTTTAAGTATTTTCAGATACAGTAGTTGTGATCGTGTCGTAAAACGGCAAGGAAATGCATCAGGTAACAGTTTCAGTACCCCAGCTGACAGTTGTCGTGTGCTCTGAGCAATGAGTGGTCGCTTCATCAAGGTTAATAAATCTAGAGGTGTAAAAAAAGTGCAAACTACATGGTCGACTGCCTTTGGCCCATTTTGCCCCCTTCAACTGCTGCTGTCAGCCTGTCAACATTGCAATGGCAACCAATCAAATCCTTTCTCTCAAGTTACAAGTTTATCAGCTGACTAACATATAACTTGTGAAGAGAGGATTTGATTGGTTACCTGAGGAAAATGGCGGGCAGCATGTAGGCTTCACTTTTTTACCCCAGATGAGAAATCTAGATATATTAACTGCGTTGGGTCGCGTCGCCGCGTAATCTTGCGAATGACTGGAGTGCATTGTTGCCTTTTTTAGGTTAAAACAAAAGCCTTCTAAAAATTTGAATTTTATCGTTAAGACAATGTAAAAACGGGTTTTGTAGGAATTCAAACATTTAAATTAAGGCCTGGGCAAATTAAAAAGCATGAAAAGGGATACAGCTAGTTTGCATAATCAAACTATTAAGTACCTATAACAAAGAACAATATGCATAATCACAAAGTATCAAAAATTACATTTTACTGTAAAATCAAACATTTTGACACGTAATATTGAGATAACCCCTAACTGTGGAAATATTGGATATCATAGTAAAGATACTTGGCTAAATATTAGGTTATTAGATTAACATCTGTTATAATAAATATATTTAACTGCAGACTGCCTCTGTGTTGTTGACATTGTGGGTACAGTGCGTTGCACAAGTGAATAGCGTCAAGTGTAATGTTAAAATTAACAGGAGTCTTATGGACGGCCTGGTTTTTCACTCATGCAGCGCAATGTATTTTGTATTTTATGCTTCGTGGTGAGCATAAAGCATAAATAACGACAAGCTAAAATGTGTAAATTTGTGTGATGTGGTGCATCACAGTGAAAATTGTTTGATATATATAATCAAATAGTAATAAAATAAATAAAATATTCTCATAGCATTTATGTTTAGGAATACAGTAATAATATTAACTAATTTTTAAACATAAATAATCTGTTTAAAGGAATAAAATACTCCCAACTGTTAAACATGTACGATCACATTTCCATTACCAGTGGTATCAGCACATTAAGTATAGGCTAAATAAAAATATGCCAACTGGCTATATGTTTGTAATTGTTCATAAATAAATATCATGTTTTATGTGTGATACAAAACCAATGACAAGTATCAAGAGCTAATTTACCTTATTTATTATTCTTCGCTCTTCTTTTAAATATATTTCCGTTTATGCTTAAAATACGAAAATATTTTATATATCAGCAACTCTTACCCCAGGGCACCCGAAGTTATTGTTACGGCTTTGTTGCAAAACAATAATTTTAAACTGTAAAAGAAGGATTGAACTATAACATTTCAAGAATTCTCTTTGCCTTTCAGCTTTTGGTTACTGGGAAACCAAATGGTTTTCTGTGCAGAGAAGTGAACCAAAATGTTGCTTGATAACTTTGATGTTGTTTTAAATCTGTTAAGTTCCCTGCAGACGAGGTGATAATTGTGCCTAGTTTGTAGGGATCGGTCGGTTACATTTTTTATCAGTTCGGTTTTGGTTCGGTTTTTACAAAAAACTGTTGTGGGTTGTCGGTTTCGGTTATTTTTCAAAGAACTTACCTAATAACTGTCTCGTCCTTACTTTAAATTTAAGTTTCTACCTAGATTCTGAAATTCTGCCTGAAAAAACAACTTTAATTGATTATAATACCGGTACCTATAAATCCCTATTTCATACTTTGTTTCACTGGTTTACATAAATACTGCTGCAGAGACACTATGCAGGAGAGTTGGTTAAAAATTCACAAGTAATCAGTCAGACAAATCAAATGAATTTAAATTAAATACTAAGGGCCATTACAAAATTAACTAATCACCTAGGCTTAAAACCTTGTTTAACCAAATAATAATAAGTTAGCCTAGGGCAATAACGTACTCTAAATAAACTTTTAACTTAAACTTTGTTAAGATGTTAAGGTTTAAGTTAGGGATGGGTCAATTCCATTTTTTTTCGATTCTGATTCCGGTTCCGATTCTTACAAATCGATTCTCGATTCCGATTCTATTGATTCCTAATAACAGTTGAAATAAAAGTTGAAAAGATAAGTCAAAGTAAAGTGCATGTGTGCATAAGTAAAGTGCTCCAACTTTAAAGTAAATTTAATGGTTTTCTAGGACTTTATTTATCTAATTTGTGAGTAAATCCATTAATGTTTTAAGTTTATGTGCTAATGAAAAGTTTACTTTTGATTTTAATGCAACAATAATACAATAATCTTAATTACAATATTACTCACTTTCCACTTAGCAAAAACAGTTGATTTTGAACAAGATTATTTTCACTGAATTATTACTTATTTTCATCATTGAACAAATATAAGAACAGTTTGGAACAATAGTATTGGTAAAATTGCTAAACAAGATCAAGAAATTAAATTATATTGAGTCTGAAACACAGTACTACTTTAAAGAAAGAACTGAATATGTTTGATCTCGTGAAGATTCATACGCTAGAGTGACAAGGATAAGCCTGAAGGGAAATCAGCTGTGTGTGACGTCACTAGTTGGATTGACCAAACTACTTGACCACCTGAAGTTTGACCCTAAGTTGATAAGGGAGATAGACCTGTTAACGAGCCTACAAACTAAAACAGCAATATTGATTTCCTATTATTTATCTGACAGAAAATCGTTTGTAAACTGTTTCATACTTACAAATTCTAATAAATATTTATATTTGAATAAATTTATCAATTCAAATATTTATTTGATATGAATAGATAATATTACTAAATATTAAAATATTAAATAAATAAAATAACAAAATGAGTCTTCTTCCAACTGGATGGAAGCGTAAGGAAGCTGTGAGAAAAACAGGTGTAAATGCTGGTAAAGTGGACATTTATATCACATCACCTGGTGGAAAATCATTTAGATCGAAGAAATCTCTGGAAATGTATATTAAAGACCAGAAGTTACCTTATGACATAAACATATTTAATTTTACAACTAAAAATAATAAGGCCAAAAATGATGACAGCTTAAATGCTTCAAATAGCTCACTCAGTTCTACTCCAAGCTCTGAACATTCATTGAGTACAGATAGTACTATAATTCAAAGTAATGTGGATCTGCCTCCTGATCCAAGTAAACTCCCTTCAGAGCAAAAAAATGACTCTGTCCCTAAGACTAAAACTGTAATGATACAAACTGAAAGCTGCACTCCCATTATTACAACCTGTGCTGAACTGCTAAGCAAACATTGGCTAACCGATCAAACTATTCATGCTTATTTAGAAATTTCGAGTACCAATATTTTACAAAAAAATGATAAGATTCTAATTCTGGATCCCTCAACTGTGTATGGAATTAAAGCACTTAATGACTACAGCCACCTACTAAGTTATGATGATTTTGTTTACAATGACTATTGGATATTGCCAGTCAATGACGCAGACTTTCTTAAGGACTTTGATGGATCCCACTGGAGCGTTTTATTTTTTGATAAGAAAGCTAACACATTTTTCCACTATGACTCCCTAAATAACAACAATCTTAATCATGCTCATGTGGTCAAACAGAAAATAACAAACTATTTTAATCAAACCAAACTTCCATCTGAACTCCAAACACTGGCATGTGTGAAGCAGATTAACAACTATGATTGCGGTCTCTATTCTATCATGGCAATAGAGCAAATAATACATTTAATAAAACAAGGACAGGGAATACCCTCTAGTTTGATTAGCATGCACTTTGAGGAAGCTGATCTGAATAGGAAGAGATCTTGTCTAGCTTACATTATAAACAATAGATCAACACTGAACAATGAAACCATCATTTCACTTATGTATAAAAGTGAGAGACCTGCAGTTGTCACCCAGGCAAAGATGATGGATAAAGCAAATCAATGCAACACTTGGACTACTGTTGTAGGAAAGAATCAGTGTAAGATACCATACTCACAGTGTGAGGAGCAAACATTCAATATTCCATGCAGTAACAAATTTGAAGTGTTGTCCAAATACTCTGAGACAAATGTAGAAATTAATACTACAGAGTACAAATCTGTTAAAAAAATCAAAACGAATCAAAGGCCTAAAAAACAAGTGAAGTTTAACTTTAATAAGAAAGCTGAGGTTACGATTTACTCTGATAGCCAAGGGAGGAACCTCTCAAAAATATTAAGGGAATGTAGCAATGACAATGTTAAAGCATTTGGATGTGTAATGCCAAATGCTACAACTAAACAAGTCCTCTCCCAAGCTGTAAAGGCAGAAAAAGGTCCTGTCGTTATTATATCTGGTACAAACAACATTCTTCAGAAGAATCTTGAAGAAATCTACAAAGAACTTGAAGAGAGCTTAAAACTACTGAGCCAAAGTAAACAAGTGTTGATAGCAACCATACCCAAACGCTTTGACGTTCCTGAAAATGACCGAGAACATTTTGAACAAATCAAATTAAATAATTATATCAAAGAACTAGTTATACGAATAAACAATACTTACATACTAGATTTGGAAATCCTCCGTAGATATCATTTTTCCCAGAAAGGTCTACATCTGAACCAAAGAGGCAAAAAGAAGCTATCCTATATAATACTGGACAAATTAAACAACATGAAACCATTTATTCCACATGTCCCGGATGCTGCCTCCCCAGCAGGTCCTCCTGATACACTTTCCATGGGCGATTTTCCTCCCTTAAGCCCACCAAAAATGGTCTCACAAACCGGTTTTCCTTCACCCCTACAAAACACCAAACCTGAAACGAAACCTAAACCAAACTCAATAACAGTTACCCCCAGCATTCAGATAATAAATACAGATATTAAGGAAGTCATTAGGAAATTTAACAGTGATAGAAGTGTTGCTTTAGCACATTGTATATCCGCTGATTTTGGCCACAAGAAGCAAATGAGTCAAGGAGTTGCCGTTTGTTTCAGAAAAGAATTCGGAAAACCCACCCAGTCCGACTTGTGTGATAAGCACCTTACATCCCAACAGATAAACAATGGCTCAACAGTTTTTAGCCTTGTTACCAAGCCTAATTACTTTAAAAAGCCAGAAACTGATGTTTATGACATGGCTTTTCTTGAATTATCTAAACATTTTAAGCAAAAACAACTTGAAACATTAATATGCTCCCCAATGGGTTGTGTCCGTGACGGGATCACACCACTTCGCTTTGCCACTCAGCTTGTTCAATTTCAAAAGATCACTGGTGCTGCAGTCAAGGTCATCACTGAAGATTAGAACTCAAGAAAAGTTCTAAGAAATTGCCTGGAGTATGGTGCATTCGTGGATTTGTTAACTAAATCAATAAGAATAGAAGATGCCAAGTTTATCCAACAACCTTCAGCAGTGGAGAAACAATCATCTGAGAGTCCTCCTATTTACATGAACCATGATGCTGTGAGTTCATCAAATTCAACTCCTGTTATTGTACACCTGGCAACTGGCACTAGTTCCAGCCATTTGGATGAAGATGAGGAACAACATTTACAGTCTCCAGCTTCAAATGTGTCACCTACCAGAAGTAAAGTTAATTGTGAATATCAAGTCCGTAGTGCAGTTAATGAAAGTGTTAATGAGGTTTCACAAGTGGGTAGTGTCCTACCTTCTGAAAGTGGTGCCAATGAAAGGAATTATATGACCTGTCTTCTCTGTCTCATGGGTTGTGCAAACCAAATATTTAGCACATATGTAGTTCATAATAGCCCACCTCTCAATCAGAATGGCCACCTGCAATATTCTTTAATTCTGAATCAGTCATCTAATAGCCTCAATATGTTATTTTTAAACATTCAAGGTCTAACTTATAATAAAATATTGACTCTGGAAGGTTTTTTGATAAATTTAAAAGTATATATTCTCTGTCTGACAGAGCACTGGCTCTCAGAATCAGAGATTAAACTAATGTTCCCTTGAAATTTTCACTGTGCAAGTATGTATTGTAGAACTAATCACATAAGAGGGGGTGCTTCTATATTTTTACACAATGACATTGATTCAAGAATTTTTGATGTTACAAAATTTTGTGAAGAATTCAATTTTGAGGCATCAGCGATATTTATAGATAAGCTTAAAATTATAATAGTTACTATTTATCACTCAACAAATGGAAACCCACAGGGGTTTTTATCAACTCTTGAAAAATTCTTACTCATTGTTTCTCAGTGGTTTGATTACGATATTGTAATTGGAGGTGATTTCAATGCCAAGTTTGATGTAACAAAGGACACCAAAACTTCACGAGAACTACAACTCCTTTTAAAGCAGTATAACTTTTATTATTTGAACAATAAACCTACTAGAGGTCTTAACTGCCTTGATAATGCCTTTGTTTGTAGGAAATCTGCCCAAATTTCCTTTTTACGTATCTTCATTTTTCCGTACTCTGACCATGAGGGCATAATAGTGAACATGTGTAGCTAATGGGTCAAATAAATACAACCCTGAGGATAATGATTCCATGACAGATCATCTCAAGCTGTATTTGCCCCAAAAAATCATCCCATCTTTAAAAGACAGGCTGGCCTCTTATGACTGGGGTGCCATCATGTCTGTATTTGTTTATGGAGAATCTGAAATTTTGTTTGAATCCTTTTTTTAAATATTAACAAACAACATAAATTATTTATTGAAAATTAAAAAAAATAAAACCAAACAAATCATTATTATTAGACAACAAAAACAAAAGACATGAATGGTATTCTGAGAGTTTGGCTATTATGAAGGAAAGACTTTTATTTTTGAATAAGTTAGTTAAATTACCAAGTAATAGCAATAATTTGGAACTAAGGAATAAGTATGTAGGATTAAAAAAGAAATATAAAGATTCAATTAGAGATGCCAAATTAAAAAATAATGTTAACTACGAGGGTCATCCAGAAAATAAAGAACGTTTGCTTACTGCACTTAGCGCAGCTCCCCCATCACCGCCATTGCATGTGTGGCAGACCACTCACCTCCCCACCAAAGTATGAGCCGAGTCTCGTTGCTATGCGATCACCTGTCTTATTTCTACAGCTATTCAAAATGGAGGCTGCAATCGAAAATCCCGCCAAATATGAAATACGCAGTATTATTCAGTTTCTGAATTTAAAAATTTTCGGGAATATAACATTTTTTAGAAAAACACCAAAGAAAGTTTATCGTGAAGTGCAAACAAGTCTTCAAGTCGAATATTCAGGGGAAACAATGATGCAACCGGTTTAATGAAAGAGAATCCATCGTGAACGACGAGGATCGGCGTGGCAGGTCATTGCTCGTTAAAGATGATTTGAAAGAAAGACTTGAGGAAAATTTGAGGAAAACAGCTGCTAAAATCTTAGCTCATTACATCAATTTAAAATCTTGTTTTTTTGCTCTTTCACCATAAAATTTCTTTGGTGTTTTCAAAAAATGTCTAGGTCTGGGCATTTCTTAACTCAGAAACAGAATAACACCGCGTATCTCATATTTGGCGGGATTTTCGTTTACCACCGCTAATTTAAATCGCTGTAGAAATAAAACGTGTGACCGCACAGCAATGAGACTCGGCTCATACTTTGGTGGGGAGGTGAGTGGACTGCCACACTCGCAATCGTGGTGATGGGAGAGCTGCGCTAGGTGCAGTAAGAAAACGTTCTTTACTTTTTGGATGACCCTCGTATATTGAAACTAGCAAAAACAAGTACAAAGCTGCTTGGAATATTATAAAAGAAAATACTGAATATGTAAAAAAAGATAAATTGAATATAGAGCCAGATAACTTTAATAATTACTTTATTGAATGTATAAAGGACATCAAAGTGCAAATTGATAGTGCTATGTCCAGTGCACTTAGTTCTACAACCTTCCTAAACAAAGTAAATGAGAATCTTGTCTCTTTCTCTTGGAAACAGGTAACACTTAGAGATGTTATGTGTGCAGTAAGAAAAATGAATAGATCAGAAAGTTTAGATCTATACAACATGTCAAATAATCTTTTAAAAAGCATAGTCCCTGGGATCGCTGTACCTCTTGCTCATTGTATAAATTCTTTATTAAATGAAGGAATTTTTCCAAATTTTCTTAAAATCTCTCGGGTTTGTCCTATCTATAAAAATGGCCCAAGAAACCAACCTCAAAGCTACCGCCCAATTTCAGTAATTCCAGTGATAGGAAAATTGATTGAATTAATAGTTTATGACCAAATTTACACCTTTTTGGAGTCGAACAACGTTTTAAGCAAAGATCAGTTCGGCTTTAGAAGAGGAAAGTTTACCGCTGATGCCTTGGATAGGCTGGTGCGGCAGGTAGTCCGGGCATATGAGGATAAGGCTTATGCTCAGGTTACTTTCTGTGACCTGAGCAAGGCTTTTGATTGTGTTGATAGAGATAAATTGGTAATTAAATTAAAACATTATGGCCTCCAAGGATCAATTTTAAACTTTGTTCAATCTTATTTAGAAAACCGGAGGCAAATCGTCATTGTTAACGGGAATTGGTCAAAAGAAGCATGTGTGGAGTGGGGCGTCCCACAAGGTTCCGTTCTTGGCCCCCTTCTTTTCTTAATCTACATTAACGACTTACCTTTGGCTATTAAATCTAAAACCATACTATACGCAGATGATACATCATTTTTTAATACCAGCAACAATCTTGTTGATTTAGAAAAAGTGGTTTCTGATACGATGACTGAAGCATCTAATTGGTTTCACTCAAACGGACTTTTGCTTAATAAGGATAAAACTAAAAACTTGTCTTTTCATCTAAAGAAAATCTTAAATTCATCAAACCATAACACAGTCAATACTGCAAAATTTTTATGAATTCATTTAGATAGTCAACTGTCCTGGAACTCACATGTAGAATATATCAGTTCTAGACTGTCACGTGTGATATATCTCATGAGGCGTCTCATTAATTTTATCCCAGAAAACTATGTAAAAAATGCATATTTTGCTTATTTTGAATCGATTCTGAGATATGGTCTTGTTCTCTGGGGAAACTGCACCAGAATTCAGGACATCTTAATACTACAAAAGAAAGTGATGAGAATTATTGCTAAAGCTCATTTCAGAGAACATTGTAAGCCCATTTTTATTAATTTCCAAATCCAGACTGTAATAAATTTGTATCTGTTTGACCTCACAATTTATATTCTAAAACATCCCGAGTATTTTAAATTTAATAACAGTAAACATGACCACAATACACGAAACAAGAATAAGGCAGACATTCCCTTTTTCGCTTGGGTAAATCACAAAACAGTCATGTGGTTTTATCTCTAAAGGTATACAACGCTTTAAAGCACCTGATTGACCAGTATACCCAAAATCAGTTTAAAAATAAACTATATAACTGGTTATTGAACAACCCTTTTTACAGCCTAGAAGAATTTTTCAATATCAGAAAGATTTCATTTTAAGGCAATTCATGACATTTCATGCATTCAGAGTCCCCTATTCTTGTTTCTAATACTGATTCATATTTTTGAAATGGTACTTAAATAATTTTTCTTTTACTTGATGTTATTATTAATTAATTTAATCTCATAATATTCATGTATTTCTTTGAAGGTAACTTTTATTTAGCAGTGTATTTTGAAATTGCAATATTTTTAATGTAAGTGTTTGTATTATGGCTTGAATGACGTAGGTAATCCTGATATATGACATTGTCAATGATTTGTAAAAAAATTAATATGGCAAATAAAGAATTTGAATTTGAATTTGAAATAGCAAAGTAATAAAATATTTAAAGACAATAAGATAGTCAGTAATTGATTTTTATTTAATAAATTAGAGACAATCGGTTGGTGATTATTTTTCATTAATAAAACAAACTAAACTTACAAAAGTAAATAATAACAAAAAAAAGTTGAATTACATATTTATTTGTCATAATTGTTATGTTTTAAGTTGCATAAATATCCCATGATATTTTTTGAACTTGGTTTGTTATGTTATAAAACAATCACTTTGGATACTTACCATTCTTAACCGATAAAAATTAATTTGTAATGTTAAATTTAGGATTTTAAATTTTTTATACAAATTAGAATAAAAATTTGTTTAAAAAAATAAGTTTTAATGATTGTAGATCAATGTTTTTAATCCTAGCCGTGGCCATCCGACCAATTTGATCGGATTTTTATGTCGCCTAGAGTGGCCACCGACCAAATTGGTCGGATATGACCGAACATTTTGTAACGTTAAAAAACCAATAATAATAAAGTCAAAAGTGATCAATATATATATATATATATCATTCAAAAGATCACATTCTGAACTTTCATTTTATTACATAAATGAACCGTGTAGCAGCTGTATAAAAATGTTACGACGATTAGAAAATCGAATGAATTTTTGGCGCAACGCAATTGCTGCAGCCGACGCTCTGACAATGGCAAAACACGATATTTTTGAAATTACCCAGCTCGGGTAATTTTTCTCCCAGGAAGATGCAGTTGATAACAATTCACAGCTAAAGAGTAGCGTTTTATGTTGGTATTGATTTTTAGAATGAAATATTGATTGGACAGGTTATATGACTTTATGAAAACAGGTGTTTCTGGTTTTTTTGTGGAATGGCCAATCCGACCAAATTGGTCGGATCAGAAAATCGCGTTTATGTGCAGTGCATGTTATAGTTACTAGTGAAATAATATGTTATTTTAAAGAGGAAGAAATGTAGAGTAATTTAGTTTTGCCGTTGGCAGCGCTGTTTGCCCTTGGCTTCATCGCCAAGGAAATGTTTCATTACATCACATTTTTGCCTAATAATAAACTGTGCAGCTGTTTACGAAGTCTCAGTCAGTTTGTTTGGCTCGCTCCAAACTGTTTTGTATTTGGTATCACTGTAAACAGCAGATTTCAGGCTTTCTTCCTGTGTCTGTCTTGATGTTTTGTGTTTTTGTTGACAATATGACATGACATCTGAAATATGCAATGTCCAGTCAGTCCAAAATGGCGCGCTATGATATTGTTTGACCGTTGTCAGTTCTGTAAGAGTGTTTTAGTTATTTATTTAGCCGAATTTACGCAAAAATGGATTGTAGTGACATTTAGGGTGCTCTTGAAGAAAGTATTAGTGACATTGATGACGATTTAGAGGGTGATTTTGGCAGTGATATTGAGGTGAACGACTTTCTGATGATGTGTCATAGGCGTCGTAGGCTAATTGGATTATTTATCTGGTCGGCCTAGTGGTGAGATATATTTATATGTATAACACATGTTATATGTTTCTATGTAGGGAATTGAATGTACTACAACATGTTTATATTGATTTGGGGGTAAAACTTGGCAAAAAAGTTATATACTAAATACTGTGTAATCTTTCTTTTTCAAATACGCAAAAATAGCAAAACATTCTTTTATTTACATTTATTTATAAGTGATCAAAATTTGTTACTATCAACTTGATGACTTTTTGGATACATTAGTTTTGCAAATATGTATGTATCATTATTATTATATACATATATTACATGACTTATTTACAACACAAACTAAAACTGTACAGTTTACACATATTTCAGGTTTCGTTTTATTATTATATTATGCCCCTAAAACTTACAAAAAAATTCTTTCCACAACATGTTTTATATTTCTATATAGAGAATTAGATTTTTTACCAAATTTATATAATGGAATTTCCATAAAAAATCTGTAGAAAAAGTTTCACCAAGGCTGTTTTTTAAATTTCTAAAAAAATCTGTTTTTATTTTTTTCACTTTACCAAAAAAATATTTTCCTAGATCTTTTAGCGAATTTCCCCTATAGGGAAGAAGCTATTACCGTAGGTCTCATGATAAGACTTAAGCCCGAGACCATGATAACTTTTTGTTTTGAGGTCCCCAGATGCCAAAAACACTATTCGTTCAAATTTATATATATATGTATATATATATATATATATATATATATATATATTGAATATTTCTGATTGATTAGGGCTGCTGATAATAATAATAATATTAACATTTTAAAAAACAAACACCCTTTTTTAAGATCTTTATTATTTTATTATTTTTTGACTGACATGTTTCGGCAATGATGCCATTTTCAAAGTCAATATAACCTCACAAAATGTTGTATAAGTAAAAAAACATCTGTATAAAATAAATTAATCTAATCATATGGTCCTAAATCAAAATTAATTTGTTTTATATAAATGTATATATACTATATTAAATATATCTATTTCTTTTGTCCTCTTATTTGTTTGATTTTATCATATAAGGAATGCTGCTGTTTTATTTGCATACTATTTAGCATGTTTGGTGCATCTTTTTTGTAGTTAAAATAGATATGCATTTCTTCTTTAACGTTTAGTTTTTCCGATCTCCTTTCATATTCAAGAATGTTTAAATTTTCTTCTAAATTTTTGTAGTTATGACCTGAATTTAGTAGATGATCAGCAAAATTAGATTTCATTGTTGTTGCATTCTTTGATCTCAGTGCTTGAATATGTTCTTTGAAACGAATTTTAAAATTTCTCTTAGTTTGCCCGATGTAGTAGCTGTTGCAATCACTGCAATTTATTTTGTATACTCCAGGTTGGTTGTAGTCTTGAGCTTGAATTTGTGGACGATTTGAAATTTTATTGTTTATCATTTTAAATATATTGTTTTTAGTTTTATAGCTAATTTTGAAGTTTGAGTTTTTAAATGTTTTTCTAATGGCTTTGTTCATATATGCATTGTAGGGCACGCATATAAATTTAGAATTCTCGTTTGATGTTGTATCTTTTCTGATCGTTCGTTTCTCAATTTTTCTTTTGATCAATTTATTTATCATATTAGGGTTATATCCATTAGTTTTAGCTAAATACATTATTACTTCTTTTTCTTTTCTGAAATTTTCTTTATACTTAGCAGAAAATATCACTCCAAACTACGTCCAAATACATACCAAATCTTCATCCCAAGCAGCAAAGAGAACAATGGAAACAGCTAAAAAGATATGGGTGAAAGAAGAAATTAAATTTCTGTATTCAAAATTGCATCATATTAATGAATCTCTAATAGATACACTTGAAGAAATGAGAAACTTATTCCATAATGAAAGTATAGAAGAAATAAACTATTACATTTCAGAATGGGTTGAACCGATAATCAAAGAAAAAATAGAAACCCACAGAAAGAAAATACAAAACCTATGTGATTCTCAAAAGAAGAAAATATTAAACAATGTCAGTTCACAAATAAAAGAAAAATTCAATCCCGCTGTTCAAAATCTCACCAACATTGAATTTACAACTGAAGAAATGTCTCTATTACGTAAGTCATTAAAATGTAACATTAATCTTGATCATAAAAAAACATCAATAGAAAATGACCTAATCGACATGGAAATTGCTATAAAGAAAAATGAAGTTAATATTCAAGACCCGATCAGGTATAATTTCGTACATGAATTAGACAACACAAACTTTTCCAAAATCAGACCTGGTAAGTTAATTTCAAAACAAATAGATGAAGATATTAAAATGATTAATTCAATTTCTAACAAACTGAAGGCAAATAATTCAATTGTTACAAAAGCAGACAAAAGTACATCAGTGGTAATAATAGAACAAAATGACTATGATAATAAAGTTAAGACATTTTTATCAAATAACAAATATAAAGTCCTTATAAAAGATCCTACAGAGGAATTTAATAAAACCGTAAATGCATCTATAACAAAAAGTAAAACTATGCCAACAAAAGTAAAATACCAAATAAAAGTCACAAATGCAAAAGCTCCAACTTTAAAAGGGCAACCAAAAACTCACAAAAAGGACTGCCCAATACGTCCAGTTGTTAACTTTATAAATGCTCCAACATATAAATTATCCAAATACTTAAATAACAAAATAAAAAATAGCATCAACTTGGAAAATGGATACAATATAAAGAATACATACGAACTAATCGATAAAATAAAAAATATAAATATTCTACCTAACTCATTACTACTGTCGTTTGACGTTAGTAATATGTATTCAAACATTCCCATCAGAGAAACATTAGATATTTTAAGGAAATATCTAACCGATGCTAAAGTTCTTAAAAAAAGTGAAATAGATGATACAATGAAGTTAACACAAATTACATTAAAACAAAACTATTTTAGCTATAATTCTAATTTTTACTTACAAGAAGATGGTTTGCCTATGGGATCTCCCTTATCAGGACTTCTAGCCAATATTTATATGCACGAAATGGAATCAAATGAAATAGCAAATAACTCCAATCCATTCTACAAGAAAATTAAATATTGGTATCGATATGTTGATGATGTTATTTGTTTATTTGAAGGCAATGAAGAGGAAGCAAAAGACCTTTTAACATATCTTAATAGTTTATCAAGAACTGTCAAATTTACAGAAGAAATACAGAGCAACCATATCAATTTTCTAGATGTAAAAATAGAAATTAAAGATAATGTTCATTCATTTAACATTTATAGAAAACCTACAACAACAGACGTCATAATTCCTTCACAATCAAATCATCCTTGGCAGCATAAAATAGCCACATTTCATTCATTAACTCATCGGCTTATTAATATACCACTAAGTAAAGAAAATTTCAGAAAAGAAAAAGAAGTAATAATGTATTTAGCTAAAACTAATGGATATAACCCTAATATGATAAATAAATTGATCAAAAGAAAAATTGAGAAACGAACGATCAGAAAAGATACAACATCAAACGAGAATTCTAAATTTATATGCGTGCCCTACAATGCATATATGAACAAAGCCATTAGAAAAACATTTAAAAACTCAAACTTCAAAATTAGCTATAAAACTAAAAACAATATATTTAAAATGATAAACAATAAAATTTCAAATCGTCCACAAATTCAAGCTCAAGACTACAACCAACCTGGAGTATACAAAATAAATTGCAGTGATTGCAACAGCTACTACATCGGGCAAACTAAGAGAAATTTTAAAATTCGTTTCAAAGAACATATTCAAGCACTGAGATCAAAGAATGCAACAACAATGAAATCTAATTTTGCTGATCATCTACTAAATTCAGGTCATAACTACAAAAATTTAGAAGAAAATTTAAACATTCTTGAATATGAAAGGAGATCGGAAAAACTAAACGTTAAAGAAGAAATGCATATCTATTTTAACTACAAAAAAGATGCACCAAACATGCTAAATAGTATGCAAATAAAACAGCAGCATTCCTTATATGATAAAATCAAACAAATAAGAGGACAAAAGAAATAGATATATTTAATATAGTATATATACATTTATATAAAACAAATTAATTTTGATTTAGGACCATATGATTAGATTAATTTATTTTATACAGATGTTTTTTTACTTATACAACATTTTGTGAGGTTATATTGACTTTGAAAATGGCATCATTGCCGAAACATGTCAGTCAAAAAATAATAAAATAATAAAGATCTTAAAAAAGGGTGTTTGTTTTTTAAAATGTTAATATTATTATATATATATATATATATGTGTGTGTGTGTGTGTGTGTGTGTGTCCGTTACCGCGATAACTTGAGTAAAAAACGTCCGATTTCGATGAAATTTAGCTCAAATGTGTAAAGTGACATTCATGACTTTAAGTTCGAAAACCAGAAATATCGGACCATGGGAAGGGGGGTTTATGGGGTTTTTAAATTTTTCAAAAATCAGTTTTTTGCATTTTTCACCCTAAAATTTTTAAAAAACTTAATTTTGGTTTAGACCATGTTATAGACCTTAAAAAAACAAATAATATGGTATTTTGAATTATTAACCTAGGTTAAGTGGTTGCGGAGAAAATCCAAAAAACCTGCTCATAAAATCTCCCATGTTAATCTTATGGGAAAAAGGTTTTTGGCTTTTCCTCAGTTCATTTCTATGTAAACTTCATATTTGCTTTTACCAATCAGTTTAGCTCTACAAAACAATCATTTTGGTTTTTAAATTGTGATTCTACGTCCAACCGTTGCCGTGATATTCAAAGTGCTAAACAAAGTATGTTGTCCAATTTTATCCTTATGGAGAATATTTAACCCTTTGCGATCGGAAGGCCAGCAGGAGTAGCCACAACGCAGTCGGCAGCCAGTCGGAATTCTTTCCGTACTAACTTGGTTCCGACGGTCGGACGGCCAGCTGTACTGGCCACGTCCCACTACGCATCACCTCGGCATTTATCATGGCGGCTCGCTCCCCGCAGCTCGGAATTATTTTCACTTAAAACCTTCAATGTTAGCATAGGGGATTTTAATTTTGATAAAACGTCTCTCAATTTGTCTTATCTTTAACGATCGTTCATTATTACTTAGTTAAATATACGGGGGGAAAAAACAACCCCATTCTTACTAATATAAATGTTTATACGGGATAAAACAATTTTATTGTAGGCCTAATTATAATATAAGTGTAGGCCTATACGTAAATGTACAAGTGTTCTTATAATCATGTACATTAAAACTTAAAACTTAATTAAAAATACAAATAAACACAAATCTCTCGAGAAAATCACCAAAACACAGTTAAAATCACATAAAACTGAATCAAAACAATGATGATTATGACAGCACTTGTGCCAGAACAACAGGTGTTTATTTTAGTTGTTTACACCACAATTCTTACGATATAATGTTGCAAGCCTGCTGATCGTTTAGTTTAACAATTCCTCACTAGGTTGCAGCACTCTACAGGCATTATACCACAGTTGGAATATTACAAACGAAAACATTGTTGTCAGCCAGTCCTGCTGGACGCCCGAGCGTTCGTTGGATTTCATGTTGGCCAGCACCGCTGGCCGTCCGATCGCAAAGGACAACTGCTGTGGAAAAAAATCCGACTTCCACGTGCTAATGGCGGCGGCCAGTAGAGCTGTTCGCGCGACCGCTGAGGAATAACGGCAAATATGCATTCCGATCGCAAAGGGTTAAAATTTTATATCTCGATTATTTATGAACGTATATTGATGAAACTTGGTAGGTGGCTTCACCTAGTACTGGTATATTGATATTTTTACAAAAAATTGATTTTTTGTCGATTATCCTCTTAGCAGCAAACCTGCATTCTCATCCCTAATGTTATTCTTATGGAGAATACGGAAAGCTTTATATCTCCCTTAATTATGAACATAAATCATTAAAACTTGGTATATAGCTTCACCTAGTTGAGTTATATTGATAATTGCAAAAAACCTGCATTTTTATCTTCCTCGTTGCAGCAAACCTGCGTTCTCAGCCCTAATGTTATTCTTATAGAGAATAAATAAAATGCTATATATCACTTATTTATTTAAGTATTTTTATGAAACTTGGTAAGTGGCTTTATGTGGTAGTAAGAAATATATTCATTCATAGGAAATTCGCTGAGTACGCAGGTTTGCTGTGACGGGGGTATTTTATTTTAGTATTTCTAGATTCTCCTGTTCTTTCTTATCAAAATGAATATTAGGTTGGCTAGGTTTACTTCTACGGTTGAATTTATACGAATTTTCAAAAAAAGGTCTGCAAAATCGCCAAATCTGCTTGGCCATTTCCCACTTCAACATTAGGCCTCTGCTAGGGTTAAATATACTGTAATTTTAAATTCCTACTTTAAATAAATAATAAATTCATTTTAAGATGTCCAGCAGTCGAAAAAGTTGGGAAAGTGGAGAATTTGAATAGAAAGAAATAAAATGTTGGGAAAGAAGGAAATCAACATAGAAAAGTTTGAATAGTCGGGAAAATAATAAAAATGATAAACAGTTATTGTATTATCCATATCTCTTGAACGAAAAGTCACACAACTTTGATTGATATTTTATTTTATTTGTGGTAATCAGACGAAAAAAATGAATCGTCATTTGTCTTTGTATGACAATCTGTTTCGGTTTTAGCATTTTGGACTAGGAACTGTTCTCTTGAATAAATTACTGGGACCCTCAGCCGGAAACCGAACAATAGACCAGCCATTAAGAATGGGACAACAAATTTAGGGTCGCTCGGCGACTCGGGCCACTAGCTTTGTTTACTTGTATGTTTTCCTCAAGCTTTGTTTACTTATCTGTTTTCCTCATTCTCGTACATCCATAAATAGAACTCCTGTCAATTCTACTTTCTTGTTAGTTGAGAGTTATTTTGGGACTGGAAAGGAAGTGATTAGTTGTCGGGAGGAGTCTTATTTCAACCACTTATTTTGTTAAACGTTGTTTAGCTTGTCATTCGATATTTGTACAACATTATAATGCTTATTTCCAGTATGTGCACTTACTGACAGTGAAAAACCGAAACCAACATTAGGCCATCGGTTCTCGGTTTCGGTTTTTTGTAAAAAACCGGTAAAACCGACAACCGACTTTAACAACCGACATATCCACACATCCGTACTAGTTTGTGTCTAGTCACCCATCCAGCACTTAGTTACCTGGGCTGGATGCAACCAGGATTCTCTGTGTGGCTGCCTTATCAGTGCCTAGAGCCGTACTTTCAACCCTTGGTTTTTGGTCTAATAAACAAATTCATTCAACATGTTTGTCTAGAACTTGGCTTTGTAGTTGAATCAATTCTCTATTGATCCATTATTACTTTTTCCTACTCTATGTTTCAATCACTTTTAACTACCAATATGAGTTTTCAAACTCAGGTAAGGACTTTTTGAGAGAAACTCTTGATGATAAATATACCAAACTTAGGGTCATTCCTTTTTATACGTTTAACGCTATTTAACGGGCCAGTACACAGGTTTAGTCAAGTGGCGCTGGGCAGGAAACTTGATGTGTTACTCCCATTTAAACTGCATTGTCCTTACACACTTAAGTTTTGCAACTTTTATTTTTAAATAAAATCCATGTGTGTATATAATCTGAATTAAATTACAGTACTTTACCTTAGTATCCAAAATATTGGGAAGGTTTTTTTTATAAAAGGTTACAATATGATCCACTCATTAAAAATAGGGGTGTGCGAGTAGTGATTTTTTTTTTAATCGAGTCGAGTAGTGCTAATTATTTTCGAGCGAGTATTTACCATCAGTTGGTAGTTTGAAATAGAGTAAACAGAGTAATGGGATTTGAATACCACCCTAGGTTTGATAATATAAACATGGTTTCTAACTAATACATGAGTAGAAATACAAAGTTTTAGCCAGTACAATCAAACTGGATTTCGTATTGACAAACAAAACGCGGTTTGACATTCGTTTCCGGTTGTCATTATCACCTGGTCCATACATCAATATTAGATGACGAAATCGTTAGTTATGGCCGATATTAAGTGGCCAGGTCGCCACTTTTACTGTATTATGTTTTCCGTCGTCATTTACGGCCGAAATTACGCGGTCCGATCGTCATTTTCGGCCGATTTCACGTGATGCGATCGCCTTTTGCGGCCGTTACTACGCGTTTTGGCCAGTCGCAATTGTTAGCGATCGTCATTTTCGGCCGATTTCATGTGATGTGATTGCCTTTTGCGGCCGTTACTACGCTTTTTGGCCGGTCGCAATCGTTAGCGATCGTCATTTTCGGCCGATTTCACGTGATGCGATTGCTTTTTGTGCCGTTACTACGTGTTTTGGCCGGTCGCAATCGTTAGCGATCGGCGGGAAATACTCGCTCGAACTTTCGAGTATTTTTCAAAACTTCGAGTCGAGTTCGAGTATTAAAATACTCGGCCGAAAACTCGAAGTTTCGGGTATTCGCACACCCCTAATTAAAAATGTTTAAACATTAGACTATATATGTAAATTTTATTACCTTTAAATGTTTTAAGGTAGTTGGAATAGTACAATATAGCCTGTCAAACATGCCTAACATCTTAATGGAAGATAGGAACAGAAGTTTTGAATTAGAGTAGATAATTTGAATGACTATATTACTAATCCATGTGAGCATAGGTACTTTGTCAATAATCATGTATATAGCCTATATTTTCATATTTTTTACAACCTAGTAAAATTTAAACGAAGTGGTATTATACAAGGTCTTATAAAATAATAAAAGGCATGTATATTATTAGTAATTATTTATTGCCTTTCTGAACCCTTCTCGAGCGTTAAAAGTATATGTGCATTAGACTATTTTTTTCCAAAGCATGCGTTTGACGAATACATACTCAATTTTGGGGAGTAGCGATGCTTCTTTAATGCGCTACTTTTTAAGTAGCATCAGCTGTACTTCGGCTACTTTTGAGCAAAAGTAGCATGTAGCTGTTGCACGCTTCCAACTTCCAGCATCACCAACTTTACCCCGGAGGTCAAAACAACCAAACAATGCTTTATTACAATGTGTATCGAATCTCTATCTGTTTTCCGTCTGTCGGTCTGTATGTGTTTTTTACATAACCTCAATATCTCAGACGTTTAAGGTACAATAACGAAACTTAGTTCACATGTTCATATATTTGGGGTTAAAATTCCAGGTTCCCCGATTCACATGTAATTTTCCTACAACTTCATGTTTCAAAATGGTGGCAGGTTAACATTTTAAATATTAAATATCTAAAATACTTAAATATATTCAACAAAAATATGAGAAGCCCTTTATTTTAATCAATTTAAAGCTAAATCAAACTATTTAATGACATATTTAAAGATGAAGTGATAAATAATGGAGATAACTTTAAATTTGTGCTAAAAAATTTGCTTTTTTTGCTGCTGAATACGGTCATCCCCCGACTTTGAGATGGGAAAATTTTGTATTGCATTTGTTGCTTGTTTTGACCTTCCGAATAACCTGTTAAAGTTTGTTTTGTTTTGGAAGCAGGAAATCCTGTATAGTAGATTATCTGGCTACTTTTCTCCCTACTGTTACAATTCCTTTATAATTGTTCTTCCATACTTAACTTTTATTAATCACAAACTAATTCAAGTATAAATGTGTTTCTTTACGATTCAAAAGCTCTTCACTACGATCCTTCATGTATTTCATCACAGTGTCCCTTTGGGTGTCTACCAGTTCCCTAAAGCTTTTACATTTTAAGAACAGTTAAAAATAGTCGTCCTATTACGGTAGTTCACTTAGTTTCTCACCCTGGGGAAATTAAGGTAGTACAAGTGGGCCTGCGTGCTGTTTCTATGACGCCACAGGCAGTGTCCGGCTTGAAGCTTCGGTAAGTAATCTGGCTTAAGTATTAATCGTATACTAAGATGCATAGTACACTATGAAACAATTTTACTACAACATTAACACACAATAATTTACTTGTATTCAATTTGATATGAGATTTTGATTTAAAATAATTGGTAAATGTAATACCATTGTTATATGTTTGTGAAGCAATTATTTAAACCCATTGGCGTAGACTCACGAGTAGGGGATCCAATCCCGGACGATATTTTAAATCTTGGGATTCCCCCCGGAAAAAACAATCCCGGGATTGGCCGTAATTTACAAAAAGCCTGGAAAAATATGCGATTAAGTGTACTTTTGTATATGTTGACGATAATTATAGTAAATGACTATTTTGTTTACTCAAAATACAAAACAATTATTTAAATAGCACAAATGATCAATGGTGATAGATTAAAATCTGTATTACACTATTAGTACTATTATGTTTGCTCTCACATTGGGCAGGGCTTCGGGTATGCAATGAACTAATAAAGCATCTAAAGATTGGGTTTTTAACACTATGATATGTATTTAAATTGACAGAAAAACTCTTAGAGTATCCATGAACAAATATTTCTACCTAAAAAGTAGAAATAGAAGTACATATTTTTAATGTAGCTGCAGCTGCAGATGAATGAAATTATTAATTTATTACTAAGAAAAGTTATGAATAAATCCTACTTGATAAAACAAAACTATCCTTTCAATAAACACAGTACTTTCATGATAAAATCATGTAACAATTAGTAAATAACCTAAAATTAATCAAGTAAATATTACTTTAAAAAAATCCAAGGTTGTTATTTTAGTGAATTTACTTATTATTATATTGGGAAAACAAACTAAATTTTTCTTAGTAAAAAGAAAAAACATCAACTATCATAAAAAAGGCATTGTTATCTGACAAACATCACTTACCCTATTCAGGTAAAATCTGACTGTTTCAAGTGATTATAAGAAATTGGATTAAAATATAAACCTATAGTTAATATATAAGAAAGAAAAACTATCGAATCAAGAAGTTTTGATTTATAACTTTATTAAAGTGGTTTTATAGTGATTTATTGCGGTTACATCAGTTAGAAACATCACCTGTATTGCTAACTTGAGACAATTTAGCAATCCAGAAAGTCCCGGGATGTAAGAAACTGTAAAATTGGGCGGATCCCAGGATTAGATTCCCTACTCATGAGCTGGTCCTGTTCCTTACTTGTCATTTTTTAAACCTATGAATTGGAATATAAAATTGGGGTTTTTACTTGGATTAATGGTGTATTTTAATTAAAATATTGTTTTCTTTCAGTTCAAAGAGTCAAATTGAATACACACAGTAGACGTAAATAAAAAGTAGCAAAATCAGTGTTGACCATGTGCAACTCACAAAGAATTAACCAGGGCCGTACGCAGGCGGGGAGAACTGGATCTGGATCCGGACAGCAACAAGGGCCCACACCACCAGGCCTGCCCAGGGGCCCGCAAAAGCTGAGTACAGCCCTGGAATTAACCAATCCCGTCAACTTCCAAGCAAGCCTGCCACCGTTTATTTTACTTGGGCCTTCCCACCAACGTGCCACAGACCGGTTAACTCATTGAGAATTGCACGAATGGCCAGTTTTGGTCGTGTGTGGGAATCGAATTCACGAAGTTCGTATCAACACCTGGCTAAGGTGTTTCCACGACTTAGCTAACTCAGCTACCACGACCAGTGGCCTAGCGGTGTTAATTAGGTAGTTAGTCCGCACCCCTAGCAGAGGAGCGTAATTGCCCGCAGCCATTAGTTACAGATTTTGCTACTTACTAGAGTGCAGCACCAATCAAATCCCGTTATCGGCCATTGCAATTAGAATATAATTACTACCTTAATGGGTTAAAGAAGCAGAGTTATTCCAAAATTAAATACTTTTAAGAAACACCATTGTTCCTGAAAACTCGCTTGATACAAAGTACATTCAACCCAGGAAACTTAAATAATTCCTCTATTATACATTATCTAATAAGGTTCTCTCAGCATGTTTTATTAAAAATTCTATGATTTGTTGCAATTGTTTTGAATAAATGGCATAGGTGTTTACACATTTCAATAGTGCTCAGATTGTTTTGTGCCTTTTGATGTAAACCCTATGACCGTGCAAAGTGATTGTTCCCATTGCGTTGTGCGCTGCAGTCACACTCACTCTCATGCTCACTGTAACATCACAGCGCGGTGGGTAAGGAGTATGCAGGCCATTGATACCGAAGGCCCCAGTCACCTTAAAACTGCTGTAGCAAACACTACTCAACATCTAGTACGAGAAAATTAACAACAGTTTCAGGGGCATTTTAAATTTATTTAATCAACCCAACCATTTTACTTTTTCAATTGATATATTGAAACCTCTTCAAAAAAAGTAAAACACCAAGTATTTCATCTCAATTTTTTATTTATAAATGGTAAATAAATTCACATAAGGACAATTTGCAACAAGGACAAACAAAATTAAACATTTATAAAAGCTTCAGTTTCTTGGAGATTAAAAATAAATGTAAACAATGTACTCACAATAAAAGCTATTTTATAGTTAACTGGAAAAATTTAATTTATGCAATTGTATGATAAGTTTGGAAAATTGGCAAAGATAGTGAGTGATATTTATACCAATAATGTTATCTAATACAGACGATGACTTTATTTCGCCCCATAATTATTTAAACATACCTAATTCCCAGTGTAACTATCAGTAGGTACTAGTAACATTTAAGGTTCGTTTCCACTCTGCCTTTTTCATGCCTTTTGTGCCTTGCGCCTAGGCGCATGGGAGACACACAGTGATGCATGCAACGCCGCATGCCTCATAATTAGTCGCACGGTAGCCTCACGTAGGTGCATGTGCTCCCCGAGGGTAGCATCTTGCTACTCTCATGCCTCACTCTGCGATCTACCTTGTGACCTTGTGTTTTAGCAGATCTCTAAGATTATAGTTTCTTCTTCTTTCAGGTTTGGTCTTTCTGATACTCAGTTACACATTATCTTTCGGACTCTAGTTTACTGTTTCCTTCTTTGTCCAACAATTAATTAATTTTCCTAGTTTATTGTGGAGTGGAGTGTACTGATAAAACAATAGAAATTATCAACTGTAAAAAAAAACTGTTATGACGAGTGACCCACATAGATTATATAAATCAAGATCACTAACTTCACTCAACACTCCACCACCTAATAATCTTGATTCCAAGTAATCGCTAATCCAAAAATCAGGTTTTTACTTTTTTCCGATTTAAAATTATAATGGCTGCAGCGACACCAGCAGCACGCACTTGTTGCTCTGGCGTCATTATCAAACTGACAGCAATTTAGCTCATGGATAGTGGAAACACAGAGGCACTAAGCGCATGGGGCAAGCTACAAGGCGCACATTGCAAGAGGCAAGCAACGTTGCATGCACAGAATCAGAGGCATAGTGGAAACACAGAGGCACTAAGCGCATGGGGCAAGCTACAAGGCGCACATTGCAAGAGGCAAGCAACGTTGCATGCAATATTGCATGCAATATTGCACAGAATCAGAGGCATAGTGGAAACGAACCTTTTTATCTAAAAATATACATTTTTATTCTTGCTATAATATAGACATACACAATATATTACTAGGTCCTTGATTTTATATATTACTATTTTGAATCTGTAAATAATTATGTCTATAAATTATAAATTATGACAAAGCATAACTTATGGGAATATTGGTTTGGTAAATGCTTTCCAGACCCTTCCCTGAATGAAGAAGATCCATCACAAAATAAAAACCTTTTTCCTGGGGTTGTACTGGAGTGGTTTATAATTTAAACTAATAATATTTCACATCAGAAAAATAATTACAACTTTTGATAATCTTCATTTTCTGTGAAATGTTTTTTTTTCAAATACCAAACATTGAAAATTATTAAATAATGTTTGCTTGAATTGGTCTAATTATTATTTGAGATGCTTGATTTTCAAAGCTCTCACAATCTTTAAAATAACACCCTGTTCTTTCTGTAAGGCGACTCAGTAGCCATCTACAAGCCTAGGTCTACGAGTCTAGCTCCGTGGGACGGCACAGCAGTATAGAAACTGGGAGTGCTGCTGTATTTTGCCTTGATGTTGGCCTTTAATGCTTCCAACGCCTTCATGTTAACCTGCAAAAGAGTTAAGGAAATAAACTCAACAATCTATATTTAAAATGGATTTTTAAAAATCCGTTTTAAATATTTGAAGGTGTTATTGTAACTGAACCTCATCATGCAGTGAATGATTGTTGTAACACCTACACATTTCAAAATTCAGAAAGTACAGAAAAATCCTTTATATAAGTCCAAAGGACTTTTTGCTCCATTGGTCTTTTAAAGATTCAACGATTTTATTTCGGCAGGTGTTTATTCTAACATGTGTTTGTATGTTCCCTGAGTAACGGGCATTTTCACACCCAGTCCCATAAGCGTAATTTCATTATTTTGATTGGAGGGGCAAAAATGGCCATGATCGTAATTATTGTGACTTTTCATATATTACAATATAATATTTCCTCCAAATTATTGGGGGGCAACTGCCCCCCCTTGCCTCTCCTAAATTACGCCTATGCCCAGTCCTATAGTAATCACGTGTAGTAGCACTGTGTACCCATTTCCTCAGAGAGATCTACTAAACATAGAACGGCAATAAGACATCAGTATGTTCCCTTAGCACAAGTATGACTAGAAAAATACAATATATCTTTATTTATTTATAAGTTTTTAATTTGCAAAAATGTCTGCTTTTGATAATTTTAAATGGTTGTAGATAATTTTGTTTACTGTGACATATATGTCCCCTTCTCTGCATTTTAAATTCAATATCACAACTGAGTTAAAGTTGTTTTTGTAAACAAAGCAGACCTATTAAACATAAATAATGGATTTATGGATGGATATTGACAGGCAGTAAGCTGTATAACTTTAATTCTAAACAGGAGCAACGCTCAGCTTAAGGCTAAGGACATAATAAGGAATGAGAAGGGTCAGGCACAGATTTTTAAGATGATCCCCGTTTCAGCAAGGAGTGTGCTCCTATAAGCCTCGCCACCTTAAGTTGAGGCAGCACAAACTGGCCCGCAGGTAGACGACCCGGGCCGCGTCCTCCCCCCTCGAGTAATCTTATTAGTGACGCTTCCGTGCACGCCCAAGTACAAGTTTGATTTATTTTAAATTGTCACAAAACATACGAGATTATACTCTTATATTATTAACAGCGACATAACAAACATTTCTATTTTCCTCCCATTCCAATCGGACACCTTTTGCGGTTTTAGTTAGATTACTAAAATACTTATCTAAATGACAGAGTGACAACGTCTCCAGTACTTTTACAACTACATTTCTCTTCCTTTCATATATTAAATTTAACTACGCTAACTGACGACAGAAGTTTAACGAAATTAAAATCAGCTTATTTCTACACTGGATCTATATTTTGAAACGCGTCAACCTCTAATGGAAAGCCGAGGAGTCATACTTTTACCAATAATTAGACCCCTTACATTGGATGAGACCATTTCCTGTCGACCAATATTGCTTTTTATGACCATTTCTGTATCTACATCGG
This sequence comes from Allygus modestus, assembly GCA_963675035.1. Taxonomy (NCBI): domain Eukaryota; kingdom Metazoa; phylum Arthropoda; class Insecta; order Hemiptera; family Cicadellidae; genus Allygus; species Allygus modestus. The sequence continues at coordinate 60,071,476 of OY776115.1, read as the reverse complement.
CACCGTCTTGTCGTCTTCGAAGACACTTGACCGGAGCAGATTGGCTGAGACATATATTACCATTCATACCCATGGGAATGCTCTAACAAATGGACAGCGTACTATGATTTTGACAGTATTTTGAAATCTCTTAACAAAACCTCCAAATTCCGCCTAACTGCCCAGCAGATCTCTCATTCAATTTGGGATCTCTCATTCTTGCATCCCAAAAATATGCTACTTGAGGCATAGTGACTTATTTTAGCAAATTTCTCCTATAGGGAAGAAGCTATTACCGTAGTCGGCATGGTAAGACTTAAGCCCGAGACAATGATAACTTTTCGTTTTGAGGTCCCCAGACCCCAAAAACACCATTCGTTCGAAACTGTTTTATATATATTAATATATATGTGCCCATGAGCACGATAACTCTCGTAAAAATTATTCGATTTTGATGAAATTTGGTATAAACGTGTAAAGTTTATGACTTCAAGTTTGAAAACCAGCCATTATCGCTCCATTCGAAGGGGTATTTTGGGGGAGTTTTGTACCCGAAAAATGTTTTTTTTTTAATTTTGTACGTATAATTTTTGAAATACAGTAGTCAAATTTTAGTTTTTACCATTGGATTCAGCTTAAAAAAACACACAATTTGGTATTTTGATCATTCCTCTACGTCAATTTGTTACCAAGATATTGAAAGTGCTAAACACAGTACGTTGTCTAATGTTATTCTTATGGAGGAAAAGAAAAATTTTATATCTCGCTTATTTATGAACGTATACTGACAAAACTTGGTGTACAGCTTCATCTGGTTGTGGTCCATTGATATTTGCTCAAAAAAACAATTTTTGCCAAAGGCTCCCATAGCAGCAAACCTGTGTACTCAGCCCCATGTTATTCTTATGGATAATAATTAAATGCTATGTCTCCCTTATTTATGAACATAAATGAACAAAAACTGGTATATGACTTCACCTAGTGGAGTTGTATTGATATTAGCATAAAAACCCAATTTTTGTGTTCCTTAATGCAGCAAACTTGCGTACTCAGCCCCAATGTTATTCTTATGGAGAATTATTAAAATTGTATGTATCACCTATTTGTCAATATATTTTTTTATTGCATCATTGGTAAGTGGCTTTTTGAGTATTAAGACATTTATATCTCCAATGGAAATTCGCTGAGTATGCAGGTTTGCTGCGATGGGGGTATTTTGTATTTTATTTATAAGTATTTTAGTAATCTGATTAAAACCGCATAAGATAGTCCGATTTGAATGGGACGAAAACAGAAATGTTTGTTATGTCGCTGTTAATAGTATAAGAGCGTGATCTCGTATGTTTTGTGACAGTTTAAAATAAATCAAAATTGTACTTGGGCGTGCACGGAAGCATCACTAATGGGATTACTCGAGGGGGGAGGACGCGGCCCGGGTCGTCTACCTGCGGGCCAGTTTGGGCTGCCTCAACTTAAGGTGACGGGGCTTATATCAGCATACAACAATATTTGGAGCTATGTTGCAATTTTTGGAAACGTACCAAATCACAGGAATCCAAAAGCCCGGGAAAAGCAAGCTGCATTAATATTGCATCATTATGGGAATGTCAGTTTTTTAATGCCAACTTTTTCTGCCAGGCGCCCCACAGACTTGGTCCCTTGGTGCGCCCCTAGCGCGCCTTGGCCTCAAATAAATCATTTCAATAATCTTATAATATTAATTTTCCACAATTCCCAGCTTATTTGGTTGTGGAGTAGGTTTGACTTGGATTATAGATGTGTATTATCTAAGTATTAAAAGGGAATGTACAACATCATAGCATATCTTATACTTATAAATTATAAAATGACCTGGCTAGCGAGATAGACATTATTGATTACAAAATCAGTTGCTATCCAAATTAAATTTAGACAGACATTTCCTTAAACATAAGTTCTACTTACAAGAGTTACCGTGCAGCCTCCAAAACCTCCTCCAGTCATACGGGAACCCAAAACTCCCTCCACCTCTTTAGCTGCAGCCACCAACTCATCCAGCTCTGGGCAGGAGACTTCATAGTCGTTTCTGAAAGAAGAAGGTGAAAAGATTAATTGTTTTATGGTATATGATTGTCACAGCTAACAACTTAATCTTGTAATGAAATAACTGATCACAAAGAATTCATCCATCCCATCAGCTTGGACCAGAGCCGTCCATCATTTGTTTAAGGTATAAAGCACTTGAATTTCAATATACAAAGAATCAAGTGACAAAATGGAGCTGTTGGGCTCAGCAATTAACAGTAAAACAAGAACATTACTGAAGATTATCACTTTTTAGGAATTCGTCTGTACTATAGTACAACTTTTTAAGTAAAACATTCTTAATTTGTTTGATCAATGTAGTAACAGAGAGTATTTTTAAAGATTGTGGGATTATGTTATAAATTTCAAGGCCCATGTAAGAAGACATTTTTTTCAAATTTAGTCAATCGTTATGCTGTAGAGTATATTGCTACAGATAGTTATTTCTTGTGCTGACAATTTGTTTTTCCTGCCTCAGTGTTTTCCCGCACTGCTCAGAGCTTTTGACCAATCCTATTATGTACAACTGAATATCTCATTAGGAAGATGGAGTTTAACAAACCTCAGTGACTCATGACTCTGATACATGAGTTGACCAAACTTGACCAAGTCGCCAGCTGGTAGTGCTTCAGCCGCAGCTTTGGTTCGCTCGATCTCAGAAATGACATGCCTCGCTCTGCGGAAGATCACATCAGGCATATCTGCTCTCTTAGCTGCCAGACATACAGGTAATAAGTCAATGAAATATGTTATTTTAATTCATAATTACGATTGTGTCGGTTCCAATTTTCGGTTATCGCTTATATTTTTTTCTTTTTTTGGATGATAAAAACAAAATGGAGAACCAATTAATAATTCTCAGTTTTTGATCCATCATGTTCAGCGCTGACCGGATCACATAATATCAGCCGTAAATGAGGATCACATCGTGCAAAGTGGGCCATAAATGATGATCACACCATGTAATAACGGCTGTAAGTTACAATTGACCAGAGTAAAACTGGCCATAAATACACCCAGTGGTGTAACTGCCGGGCCCGCGAGCCTAGGTGGCGGGGCCCGAGGGCCGAGTTAAAAGCTCTGGCAGGCCCGCATGGTGGGATTATATATATTGGTATATTTAATTTTCAAAACAGCAATACCGGTAATGTTGTTAGTAAACTTAAAAAATTTATTTATTTTTAGCCTAATTCAATTTGTTGTGCTCAGGGCCCATTTTTTATAAAAGACACCCTTTATAACTGCAATAAGTTTTAGTATTTTAATTTTTCTCAATTGTAACTACTTTAAAAGTGAACTTTAAAGTGAGCTATTTTAACAAATATTTCACCTTTTTGCATGACAATTTTAAACCGTTTTTAGTACCTAGTGTCAGTATTGTTTTTGAAATGTGTAGTGAAAATTCCGTTACCGGTATGTTAATTCATTTTGAAGGGTGAATCATATCATAGAATAACTATAGTAATAGTAGTACTGTGAGTAGTCTACTGTATAAGTATAGGATAGTGAGAAATGATAAATAAGCGGCTCATGATAGGATCCGTATCAAAATCTCAACGTACAACTACAACCGCAAACGCTATAGCCAGCGATTTGACCAATGAGCTCTGTATAATCAGGAGTCACTACCTTGGTTTAAAAAGCGTGCTGCTCTGCAATCCATTTTTTTAGCGAATTTCGCCTATAGGAAAGAAGCTATTACTGTAGGTGGCATGGTAAAAGTTAAGCCCGAGACCATGATAACTATTTGTTTTAAGGTCCACAGATGCCAAAAACATTATTCGTTCAAATTTATATATATGTGTGTGTGTGTGTGTGTCCATTAACACGATAACTTGAGTAAAAAACGTCTGATTTCGATGAAAATTGGCTCAAATGTGTAAAGCGACATTCGTGACTTTAGTTCGAAAACCAAAAACATCGTACCATGGGAAGAAGGGGGGTTTACAATTTTCCAAAAATGAGTTTTTTTAATTTTTCATCCTAAAATTTTTTAAACACTTAATTTTGATTTCAACCATTTTATAGAGCTTAAAAAACAAATAATATAGTATTTTGAATTGTTAACCTAGGTTAAGTGGTTGCGGAGAAAATCCAAAAAACGTGCATTTTAATCTTATGGGAAAAAGGTTTTTAGCCTTTCCTCAGTTAATTTTAGTGTAAACCTCACATTTGCTTTTATCAATCAGTTCAGCTCTACAAAACAATCATTTTGGTGTTTAAATTGTGATTCTACGTTCAACCGTTCCAGAGATATTCAAAGTGCTAAACACAGTGCGTTGTCCAATGTTATCCTTATGGAGAATAAATCAAATTTAATATCTCGATTATTTATGAATGTATGTTGATGAAACTTGGCATGTGGCTTCATCTAGTACTGGTATATTGATATTTTTACAAAAACAAATTTTTTGCCGATTTTCCCCGCAGCAGCAAACCTACATACTCAGGCCCCATGTTATTCTTGTGGAGAATAAGTCAAATTTAATGTCTCCCTTAATTATGAACATAAATTAATAAAACTTGGTATGCAACTTCGACTGATTAAGATATATTGATGATTGTATAAAAACACATATTTTGTGTTTCTTGTTGCAGTAAGCCTGCGTCCTCAGCTTTCAATGTTATTCTTATGAGGAATAAATAAAATGCTATATATCACTTATTTATTCATGTAGTTTTATGAAACTTGGTGAATGGCTTTATGTGGTAGTGAGAAACATATACATGCATTGGAAATTTGCTGAGTACGTAGGTTTGCTGCGACGGGGGTATTATAATATGCCGTTATGAAATCCGTTATGTTGGCAGTAAATCTGGTGGGACGCTGCCAAAATCTCCCATTTTTCGTTCAATGTAAAAACCATGCAATTTAAAGTCGTAATATCTTGTTACATTATCGTTGAAACTTAATGTTAAACTTAACTTTATAATCTCGAGACATATTTTAGATGTAATTTGATTGTTTATGTCAAATCAAAGTTATGGTTTGAGTTAAATTAAAATACCCTTCTAATGTGGCTTTGAAAATTGCCTAGTGTTGATAAAAAACCGTCCTGTACAACCACCATTGATTGTATTTATGTATAGTGGTTATTGGCCTTAGCAAAATGACGAACAAGTTTCCATCACAACAGAACAAAATACCAATTACAATGGCTCGCTTTTTTAAGGTTATTTATATTAAATGAAATAATTCTAACAATTAATTGCTATACTTATTAAACTTGGATCAGCTCCTTTCCATAACTGAGTAATTATGATTATTTACATTATCGTCGATTGGAAGAGAGAGAATTATGATTATGATTTTAACTTTAACTAATTGGATTTGACTCCAGACTGAATCTGAATCCACTCCAAATATTTTTTCCACATTTGGACAGGAACAGAACGAGTTAATGATCTGTGACCTGGACGTTACAAAGCGTTATGTTTTGACACTTGTTTACTTAATTCTTAGGTACTTCATTGACGAAACGAAGCTTTATTTAAAATATTTTAGCTCAAATTTAGGCATTGTTAAATCATAATTATGGCTAAAATTAAACAATGCTTGAACTGACGTTATGTAACTGGAAATTAGGAAACGTCTGGCTCAAGCAACCTTATCCCAGAATCTAGGAAATGGATAGGGACAGGTTGAAATGATACGATTATGTTAAATTTGTGTTGGGGGGGGTTAAAAATAAGATTTTGGGGGGGGGCAAAAAAATCAGTAATCACCGTAATAGGCAACTAAGCCACATTATATTGGCCTTAAATGTTGATAAAACTGCATTATGTTAACCAAAATGTCTGCTGCATGGGATAGACTGAAATGACAAATCTTCCAGCTGATGCTGATGCTGCAACCGAACCATAGTAGACATATAAATGAAGTTTACTAAGCATTATATAGGCCTATGTATATCTTAAATCTTGGATCACTCAATCAAAATAACAGGTAGAGGTCAAAACTCAAAAGAATGAGTAAGTCTAAACTAAGTGAAACTCTACAAATGTTCAATAACAATTCTGGTAGATGAATCAGCATCCAAGCTCCTACAAAATTGCTGATCTTTTCTCAATGTACAAGCAGTTGCAGAGAAAGCCCTAGCAACTTGGTCTCGGTTGTGAACGCTACAACTCAGCGACACTACTAACCAAGCAGCGTATCCAGGGTAGCGAACCGCAGACTCTGGACACCCAGTAGCTTAGCCGCTTCCTCACACTGGCTCCTCCTCACCGCGTACTCTCCGGACCCTAGGTTGTGCTTCACGTTGGAGTTCGTGATGAGGATCATGTGGTCCGAGATGTGCATCGGAATAAGCTTACTTGTCAGTTTCCTGCGGACACCATACAATGTGGCATTAACTACTTATTCCAAGGATTTGATAAATGGATGGCTTAGTAGTTAATATTTAACATGCCCTGTTTTGAAACTCTGAAACTCGAGCAGATTTTTTTCTCATGCTACTGCAATTAAGCCCGGGTCACACCACGCTGGTTACCAGCTGTAGTAAGAAGCAGGAAAAAAGCTAGTCTGACCGCAAAAAATGTTGTGTTCTAGCAAAACAGAGAGGTTTGAGTGGTCACACTAAGCTGGTTGCTAGTAGTGGCAAATTAATAATTATCAGATGTTTTAGCTAATACATCTCATCAACATTTAAACTGTGTTGTAAACAAATAATTGTTAACTTATCCGCTAGATTTGCTAGTGGTTTTAATAAATTTGAACGTTCCAATTTTCTTGATAAGCCAACAAATTTGATTTTTCACTTTCACTCACATTAAATTACTTCTAAATGTGTTCATTAGAATTTATTTAATGATATTAGAATAAGATTGACAAGGCGTTTAATATTAGGCATGAATAACATTTTTTAACAGACTAGTGTTTCGTCAATAACTCAATTAACCATTAATAAAATGTTTGTTTAGAAGAAAATGTTATTCCTGAAGATTGTATGTTAAAATTTATTTAGGCTTGGAACCATGATTTGTTGTCTGGAGCTAGGCGGCAGGTTGTATTTTATAGGTTTACATAATCCAAAAGGCAACACATCTACTTACAGAAAAAGTGATAAGCAGAATTTAGTACCAATTTGAGCTTTACAAGCCAGGCGAAACAGCAAAATCGTCATATATATAAGTTGATACGTAAAGGCACAGTTCCCCAGGTAGTTCATCCCGTCCTAATCTTTTGTTGATAAAACAGCGCTTTTTTCGTGAGTGGCGACCTGGCGCGGCCGGCATCCCCCTTCTCTTCCAAGAAATTCCATGTCCTACTAAAATTTGTAATACAGTAAATTGATCCATTAGGCCTGCAGCAAAAAATGATAGCTCATTTTTTCTGTCTACAGTAGACGAAGAAGGCAAACTTTTAATCACAGCTCTACGATTTCCCGTTATCAACATAACAGGTTGCCGAGCTATGTTTCCCAATATTACGGGGCATATCAGGGAAATCCCAGGAACCTGCTATGTCGATAACCGTTATCGTAGAACTGTGATTCAAATTTTCTCTTATTCGTCTACTATAGACAGGAAAAATGAGCCATCATTTTTTGCTGTAGGTCTAATGGATCTATTTATTAAAAATTCTAGTAGGACATGGAATTTCTTGGAAGAGATGGGGGATGCCGGCCGCGCCAGATCGCCGCTCCCCGCCGCTCACGACAAAAGCGCTGTTTTGTTAACAATAGATTAGGACAGGATGAACTACCTGGGGAACTGTGCCTTTACGTTTGACATCAACTGTACGTACTAGTTAATTTTCCTCATCACAAAATGGCGGCGGCATGCAATTTTGATGAGTAGTGTTGTCTCTAGTAGGCCTATTACCAATAGACCTCCTTGGAATGACTGCCCAGTTTATCCAGTTGTTTGCACTTTTACTGTAGTTAAGTATCAGCTGGTTCAAATTAATTCTAGTGATTGTACTTGTTTGTTTTATTTGAGACGTAAAGTAAATATTTACAATAGCTTGTGCAGCTAATAGATCGCAATATTTGTATTTATTTGTTTATTTTGATTTTCCTAGCTGCTACTAACTAGCGCTGGTACCCACCCGGGTATTTGGTAGCTAGTGTGACCCGGCCTTTACAACGGCCCTCATAACATATTGTTTTTACCATAAAAATATGTAAAAGCAATATATTTACATATTGTTTTTACATATGTAACAGCAATACATATGCAAAACTTCATATTTACATACTGATGTCTAATGTTTACAGTGAAAAATAATGTTTACTGTGGAAAATTTTCTATTGGCAACAACTGAACAATCCCCAAGAAGCTTTTCAAAACATTTTTGTTATTCAAAAAATGTTGACAGTTTTGAAATGTCCCTAATAATTGTGATACAAAGTTAATATTCCTATGGAGAAAATGGATGTAATAAACATATTTAAAAGTAAAATGACCACTTTTTTATACTCCAACAGAAACTTAGCCCTCTATTTACATTCTTAAAGCAAATTAAAATAGTATATTTCATAGCAAGAGTGGAAAGTGGGATTTTAAAGTGGGATTTATTATGTTCGAGACCATATGTTTGAAGTGTGAGACTTGTCGAGCACTTCAAATGGTCGAGAACATGCAAAACACTTTCACTTGAGTTTTGAAAGATATTTTTTCACTACACTACAGATATTAACTATCCATAAGACTAATTATTTGTTTAAATAAAAACAGTCATTGAAATATTAACTTGTTATTACAATTAGGAACGTTTCAAAACTGTTAACATTTTCTAAATAACAAAAATGATTTGAAAAGCTTCTTGGCAATTGTTGAGTTGTTGCTAATAGAAAATTTTCCACAGTAAACATTACTTTCCACTGTGAACATTAAACATCTGTATGTAAATATGAAGTTTCGCATGTGTATTGTTTTTACATATTTTTATAGTAAAAACAATATGTTATGAACATAGGCGTGACTCGGGGGTGGCATGGGGGGGCAGTTGCCCTCCAATAATTTGGAAAATATGATATTATTGTAATATATGAAAAGTCACAACAATCACGATCACGACTATGTTTGCCCCTCCCATCAAAATACTGAAATTACGCTTATGGTTATGAGGGGCGTTGTAAATGACATGAGAAAAACATTTGCTCGAGTTTCAAAACAGGTCATGTTAGTAAACACATAAGGAAAACAGACGATCTCAAAGTAGTGTAGTGAAAGTAAACATTAAAATTCATCTTGAGGTGCATAAAAAAAAACTGTACATATTTATTTTAGATAAAGTAAACAAAGTAAATATTAATAATGACAATTAGTAAAACATTAAATTAAAGTTTGGCAACATTTAAATACTTAAAATAAAACTTGATCACAGCCAAAAGCTCTCTGAGCAGAGTTAATGACTGTTTGGTAAAGATAAACAAGACATCTTGAAGCAAAAACTGCACTTGATTTGACCTAACAATCAAGCCTTGATAAGAACATTCTTACAATATCAGTCACATTTGACTCTGTGTCTCATGAGGAAAATAGTTTGGAAGTTTAAACTGGAGTAGTTTGATTTTTGTATGGATGATGCTGTTTGCCTTCAATAATATTTACATTATTTTGTTTATTTAAAAACTATTTGCATTTTATTCTATCTATCGAAACCGTGATTAAATAGTTCTTATAATATAATCTTATTTACCGGTACTGCACAGAGTGAGTTTGTATTATTAAAAGAATTTATTGATTTTTGTTCAGCAAGTTTCAGCCTCTTTCATTACTATCATCTATTTCTAGAAAGCTCTTTCTCTCTGGATGTGCCTTTAGCGGGTTGGAAAATCATCTAAATTCAGGGCTTTTCCCCATAGGTTTTCAAAGTTCCAAAGTTACACTTATATTTTAGCTATATTTTATTTGGTCAAACAGCTGATTACAATGTAATAGTTTCTAAACATCTGACTCTAAGCCTGCAATAGATCCCGCAGAGAACGGGACACATGCTATCACTGTTTAATCACTCTTTTAGGATAGCTAATGAACATTAAATTAGAACCCTATGAAGATCATTTCTAACAGCGGGGTAAGTAAGACAAAAACTCACATGCAGTCTATCAATAGAGCATTGTTCCTCTCCCCCAGAACTGAGATGAACTGGTCCATGATGCCACAAGGAGTGTTGGCAAACTCATGTTCAGCCTTCTGACATGCCAGAGCTTTGTCTGTAGGACTGTAACATTCACGATCATTAGAACTTGCCAGATATTACCTTTATAGTAGACAAATTCAAGCCGATAAATTTCACCCATTAAATACGGTAATATACTCAACTGTTCTAGAGAAGGATCTGTAATACAGACTCTGTACACAGCATTAACAAATATTGTTTTAGCGAATTTCCCCTATAGGGAAGAAGCTATTACCGTAGGTCTCATGGTAAGACTTAAGCCCGAGACCATGATAACTTTTCATTTTGAGGTCCCCAGATGCCAAAAACACCATTCGTTCAAATTTTTATATATGTATATATATATATATATTTATATATATATATATATGTGTGTGTGTCCGTAAGCACGATAACTCTCGTAAAAAAGGTCCGATCTTAATGAAATTTGGTACAAATGTGTAAAGTACCATTTATTTGAATAAGTTCGAAAACCAGATGAATCGCACCATCCGAAGGGGGGTTTTTGGGGGGTTTTGTACCCCAAAAATGTGTTTTTTGGGGTTTTTACATGTAATTTTAATTTAAATCAAATTTTAATTTATACCATTGAATTTAGCTTAAAAAAACAAACAATTTGGTATTTTGATCATTGCTCTACGTCAATTGGTTACCGAGATATTGAAAGTGTTAAACACAGTACGTTGTCTAATGTTATTCTTATGGAGAAAAAGAAAAATTGTATATCTCGCTTATTTATGAACATAAACTGGCAAAATTTGGTATATGGCTTGATCTGGTTATGGTTTATTGTTGTTTGCACAAAAAAACAATTTTTCGCCTATGGTTCCTGTAGCAGCAAACCTAGGTACTTGGCCCCCATGTTATTCTTATGGAAAATACTTAAAATGTTATATATCGCTTATTTATGAATGTATATGTATGAAACTTGGTATGTGACTTCACTAAGATGAGTTCTATTGATATTTGCATAAAAACCCATTATTTTGCGTGCCTTGTTGCAGCAAACCTGCGTACTCATCCCCAATGTTATTCTTATGGAGAATAATTAATATTTTAAATATCGCTTGTTTGTGAATACATTTCTTATGAATCCTGTTAAGTGTTATGTTATATATTCATTGGAAATTCGCTAAGTATGCAGGTTTGCTGCGACGGGTGTATTTTTTTTATTTTTTTTTTTTTTTTCATTGAGATATTGTGAAAATGGAAAAATAAACTTTTGTTTAATTTGTGTTTATGATATCATATTTATATCTCACTAACTGTTGCCCGCAGGCTTTGCCCCACAAATAATTTATAAAAACTATGACAGTTGTGTGCGCTGCATTCTGTGGTTAGCCCGTGGAACTACTACGAATCAATATCAGCTGTTTGTATTTTCATCAGCTCAAACAAAATTGAATGTCCATAAGGTCACATGGGAACTTTGTCGGGGTCTCTGGCGGAGCCCTAAGGTCATATCAGGATAAAAACATTTAGTTTTCCTATTTTATACCTAAAGAATCAGTGTACAAAATTTAAACTCTCTAAGTAAATGGGAAGTAGGAGAATCCATTATGAGTGAGTGAGTGAGTGAGTCAGGGCTTTGCTTTTTATAGGTATAGATTTTAAACGCCTATGGTGGCTTAAAAATATGCAAAATCACACTTTGTTAGAAAAATTCGACCATTTTGGAAAAAAAAACTTAAGCCATCAATATTTTATTCGAATAATGGTGGTATATAAAATAAAACCTGGGATATTAAGAAAATATGATTTATTCTGTAAATAGGTAGGTACGGTTTTGGATTTCATTTTGTTTTGGATTTCTGAAATTAGAATATTCCTGTGATTATATTATCAGTATCATAGAGTTTGGTATCATGGGGCTAGCCGAGAACACAAAAATAGTTTATAATATTAAAAATGTTAAAACTCTCAAAGCTCATTGTTGGTGTTCTGGATTTTATGATGAGTGTTTATTGGTAGAACAGTTCAACGATCTTCGTATGGAAGTGATTTTAAGTGTCTGACAAATAATTTGGAATTGGCCCGATGAGCTTGAAACTATGGGATAGCAAACGAATTGACGACAGTATCAGGGTAATTAACCTTTTACATTTTGAAAATTAAAGTGTGTGTACTGAATCTTTTCCAGTCATTTTTAACAAATGACCATAGTTAATCTGTGAAATTCTTTAATCCACGCTATACAATTTATGTTTTTTAAACAATCCCTTTTTTGAAAATACTGTTTTCTATAAATACCTAACAAATTACTTACAAACTAATATTTATTGATAAAACGTAACAGGTGCTACTCTCTTTTTTTAAGATGAATAATTGCATTTGTTGCAAATACAAATCATAAATAGTCTGGTTCAATATATTTAGTTGTATTTTATTTGTCGCTCCTACTTGAAATGCCTCCAGTACAATTACTCCAGTGTGAGGGTTGTGAAAAACATGTACAATACTCTCCTAGTGCAGAGATTGAGCATCTAAGAGAGAGAAAGGAGTAAGGGGAAAATATAGCTGCAGTAAATATAAACCTTATGAGCAGCCGCAAAACCTGAGTCACTGGAGGCGTGTGAGAAGGAAAACTTGGGATGCAACAGGTTAATACAAATCTTAAACAATGGTGGATTCTTCCTAAAGAATTGTAAGAAGTAGTATTTGGTTTTAATGAATTTCAAAAGCCTAAAATCAGTCATTACATTTGGATTTTTCCAATTTTCAAATTACTAGACTGTTCCCATTTACCTGTCCGTTTTCCCAAACAGCCCCTCCAGGAAGGTGTAAGTGGCAACTTCCAAGGACGCACTACTAGACAACCCCCCTCCCAGGGGCACACTGGTCACCACCACGGCATCAAACCCTCGTACTTCACCTGCCACAGTAACCATACGTTGTCATTGGTAGAAAACATACTCACTGTAAACCGCAGATGATACAAAATATTAAACTTTATCTTATCTATAATTTCCATATTAGCGATTTGATTTGTAACTTTAAAAGCCCAGTGCTATTTTTGTTATTTTTCAAGTAGTTTGTTTACACAATTAGATTTTTACAGAGGATGGGACCAGTCTAGAACACATTTCTAGCCCATAAATTAGATAGCTCCATCATTTAAGGAAATCATTTGTGCCGATTTAAAAAAAAAAAACTTTTGGAAAGGTTTGGACGAAATTAAATTTTTCCTGCACCATATTGTTTTATTGCAAACAATCAAAAGAATGATGGGCATGATAAATGGCATTCATAATCAAAAACATTTTAGTTTCAAACAAATTTAGCCAGCCTAATTTCCAACAACTATAAAGGCCATTTCACACCGTCGTAACGTTATTTTATGTGACAGGACGTGACAGACTTTTTAAAAGATCGCTCGCTATTGTTTCAAATGGTGCAATTCACACCGCCGGAAAAACGTAACATGTAGTCTGCGAACTAAACCAACTAATCGCAGAGGACACGGCGTTGGTGACCTCACGGATGCGCACTGAGCCACATGTCCTCCTGCCTCATGTGTTGCGGGGCTGTTTAGGTTGCTGCTGAAGGGTTTTGACATATTCTATTTCTATTGTTGTTTGTTTGTTTGGTTATTATAAACAAGAATCAGTTTATTGATGACAGGGGCGGATCTAGGAATTTGTTGAAGGGGGCACTTGAGATTTTTGTTCTCACTAAACGATAACATCCCGCAGCAACGGGAGGCAGTTGTTAGTACTTATCTCTCAGTGATGAGTAAGCGCTCAGATAAGACGGATCGCAGGGATAGTGCTCCGGTCTCGCAACTTTACAGAGTTTAATTTTCGTTTGGCACGTGCCAGTTACGCGGCTAAAACTGTGTTTCCTGTTGTATTGGTGGAGTGTTATTTTTGCTACGGGTTTATTTTTGACTTGTTATTATTTAATTTTGAGACAATGGCAAGCTGTAGTGTATGTTTAAAGGGTATTAAAGCCAATAGTGTGAAACTGCAGTGTTGTGACTGTAAAAAGGATTTCCATGGAAGTTGCTTGAAAATGAGCAAAGCTGATGTCGAGTGCATTACCGGTGAGGGGATTGTTTGGAGATGTGAGCCATGTGCTGTGACGAGGAGGAAAAGTTTAAGGTTTGATTCGGAAGTGCAGGAAGGTAAGCTTTCCTTAGAAGATATAATGAAAAAAATTATTGAAATTTCTGAAAATCAAAAAATCCAGGAACAAAACTTTAATAAGTCTAATGAGCTTTTAAGCGAAAAAATTGATGAAAACACTAAGCATGTAAAAGAACAAAATGTTTCGTTTGAAAAGTGTTTAAAGGTTATAGATAATCTTTTAACTGAAAACAAGCAGTTGAGTAAAAAAGTACTGGATTTGGAAAAGCGATTGGAGGAAATGGAACAATACTCGAGATTGAACGCTGTGGAAATTCACGGAATTCCGATCCAGCCCGGTGAAGATGTAATTGGTGTAGTGAAGGAGGTTGGCAAAGCCCTGGACATGGAGGTGACGGGCACCATGATCGACGCCTGTCATCGTTTGGGAAGCAAACCGAGGCCTGATAATTCACCGCCCGGGATTATCGTAAAGTTTGTTCGCCGACTGGACAAAGAGGAGTTCCTACGGAAACGACGTATAAAGAGAGACCTATCTACGAGACACATGAAGATGACGATGGACCAGACTGTGTACATTAATGAAGCCCTGACACCGGAGAGGCGGCGGCTTTTGGCGGCGGCGCGGCAAGTCAAGAGAGATAAGAACTTCCGACACCTGTGGGTCCGCGGAGGAAAAATATTTATTCGTAAAGAAGATGGATCAACTGTAATACAGGTGACTTGCCAGGCTGACCTTAATAAAATTGTATAGGAATGTTAACAAGTCAGAGTTGGAATTCATGTATATAGAAGGTATAAGAAGCATGCATTTAATTTTTAGCATTTTTAATTTATAAACTTCTTTAACTTCAGAATTGATTTTTCCTAAAGAGTACTTATTTATATACAAGCAAATAAGATTTTAAAACAAAAGTTAACAATTTCACAAAATTGTATTTTATAGGTACATACATTTATAATGTACAATTGTAACGTTTTCTGTTTTAAAGTATAAACAGGCTCAGATGAAAACTTTGTAATAATTCACCAAAATATTAGGAGCCTTAGGAAAAATTTTGATTTTTTTATTACTGAATTATCCAGTTATGAACAATTTCCAGAAGTGATAATTTTGTCAGAGGTTTGGATTAATTCTACTGAAGCATGTTTATATGAAATTCCAAGCTATACAATGCATGTTAAATGTAGTGATAATTATAGGGCAGGTGGCATTGTTGTTTATTTAAAAAATATTTTATTAGATATTAATTGTTTAGAGTTGAAATCTGAGACAGCAGATGCGTTGTTAATATCATTCCAGTTTTCTGGTCAAAAGTTTCATATAGCAGCGCTATATCGATTTCATTTTATTTCGGCAGATTTATTCAACAATGAATTTAGAAACTTGTTTACTGATAATAATAGTGTTTTTAGAAATATAAGCAATCTATTTTGGATAGGGGACATTAATGTAAATTTGTTAGACAGTAGTAGTAGTACTGATAATTATATAACTTTGTTAGCAAGTAATGGTCTGGAAAGTTTAATTAATGAACCTACACGAATAACAGGTCAATCTGAAACGTGTTTAGACCACGTGTTCTCAAGAGTAGGGAAAAAGAGCAGGATTGAAGTGGTTGCGACTGTTATTCACGCAGATATCACTGATCATTCGCTGATAAGAGTTGTGGTGAGCGTGGCGGTGGTGGGCGCGGGGGCGGCGAGCGGTGATTCTGGGTTGACCCCTCCCGCCCCCTCGCCACGCTACCGCACTGACTACGCCCGGCTCAATCAGCTGTTAGCAAATGCCGACTGGTCTGTTGTGTATGACGCAACTGATGCTTCGACTGCCTTTGACGATTTCTTTCATGTCTTACAGAATTTTATTGGTCAAAGCAGAGTAAAAATGATTTGCAACTATAAGACATTTAAGAAACTTAAGCCGTGGATGAACGATTTCATTTGCTCTAAAGTTAAGAAAAGAAATCATATTTTTAAATTGGTAAAAAATCACCCTAACAATGAAAACTTAAAAAATTATTATACAAATTTCAGAAATAAGCTCCATACTGAAATTAAAAAGTTAAAGGATAACTATTACAAGCAAAGGTTGGAGAAGTGTAGTGGTAATTCTAAGGCAACTTGGAAAACATTAAATGAGATAACTGGTCAATCAAAGGTTACAGATAAAGGAGTCAAATTAGAAATTAATAATGCTATGGTTGAGGATTCGCTGACTGTAGCCAATGAGTTTAATACGTATTTTTTGGATATAGTAAATAATCTAGATTTAAATAAGTTGCTGGGTACATCTGACATGTTTTATTCTTTACATTACAAAAATATATTTCCTGTAAAAAAACAGGTTAGGTCAATGTTTATTGAGCCAGTTCTGCCTGATGAATTGCGCTCAACCATAAATTCTCTAAAAAATAATACTTCTCCAGGTATTGATGGAATTAGTTCTCTGCTCATTAAAGAAATTGCTTCAACGATCTCGCAGGTGCTTTTATTTATAATCAACTTAAGCTTTACAAGTGGAATTTTTCCGTCTACTTTAAAAAATGCAGTAGTTATTCCTATTTTTAAGGCTGGTTTAAAATCACAGTGTAATAATTATAGGCCAATATCTTTGCTGTCATGCTTTTCTAAGATATTTGAGAAATTAATGAAGAAAAAATTGTTATCATTTTTAGAAAGTACCAAGTTTTTTAGTATTAAGCAATTTGGATTTAGAGCCGGAATGAATACCGAGAACGCTTTGTTAAATTTTATGACTGATGTATATAAAGGTATAAATGAAAATAAAAGTGTAAGTGGGCTTTTCCTTGATATAAAAAAAGCTTTTGACACTGTGGATCATAGTATTTTGTTACAAAAGCTGTACAACAATGGTATTAGGGGAGCAGCTTATGAATGGTTCAAGAGCTATCTACTAGATAGAAAACAGTGTGTTAGGATTAATTTAGTGTTAAGTGAAATGGGAGTTATTAAAAATGGGGTTCCCCAAGGATCTGTTTTAGGGGCTATTTTGTTTATAATATATATAAATGATCTTTGTGAAGCCAATTTTCAAGGAAATCTGACCTCATTTGCTGACGACACGGCATTATGTTACTCTGAAAATAATTGGGAAATAGTTCAGCGGGCAATGAACAAAGACCTTGAAGCGCTCCAATGGTGGTTCACTGTGAACCGGCTAATGTTGAGTGCCGAAAAAACAAAATACGTTAATTTCAACCTCAAGAAAAATATAAAATTTAGAGACAGCATTATGTATAAGTGTGCTGATTGCTTAAATAAGCACACGATATGTACATTAAAATGTGCTGTTGTAGATCAAATTGGCGATATAAAATACCTAGGACTGCATGTTGACAGTGAGCTAGGATGGAAAATTCACATAACAAAACTCAAGAACAAGATCAACAATGCAATAAGATATTTTTACTTTTTAAAGGATCTCAGTAATAGTAAAGTTCTGCGTATCTTATATTTTGCTTTAGTACAAAGTAGAATCGATTACGGCATAGTCTTTTGGGGTAATACCTATGAGTCATATACTAAACCATTATATTTGCAGCAGAAACATATTTTAAGATTGATTTCATACAAAAACAGATATGAACCATCAAAACCTCTTTTCATAAGTCAGAGAATTCTTCCGTTTAAATATATTTATGTTTATAAAGTTCTGAAACTTTTCTACAATAAAAGTGGAAATATGCCTCAAAATGAGAATGAGTATAGAAAAAAATTAAGAAAAGCTAACCAGTTTTTTATTCCCAAGCCAACCAATACATTTTTTACAAAAACTTTCAATTTTATAGCTCCGAAACTTTTTAACAAACTTCCTGAAAATATAAAGATTGCATTTAATATTCAAATTTTTTTAAGTAGATTAAGGAAATGGTTATTTCAACTAGAGGATATTGATTTTTTATTTCAAATTCAGCAATAGTTTTATTTTTGATATTATAGCTAAGTAAATTTATAAGGGCGCACTTTGGAGGACTATGCCACACAGGGACTATGCATTGCATGCAATGAGCTTTGACGGCACCTGGGGAGTCCCAACTCCGGAGGCAAGCCTCCGGGGAGGGCCATGAGCCGCCTGGTGGCACAAGTGCGGTGCGTGGTTTGAAAGAGTAAACCTTAGAATATTATGATACATGTATAATTTATATGATAGACTATATGAATCTACAAATACAGTTTTATTTATTTTCTGTAATTAGTTTTTATGCATTGAGCCCATGCTTAATTTCAGTGTTTATGTGAGAAAATAAGGCACGTAAAATATTTAATTTTGTATTTATTTTTTATTTTTTGTATACACATAGGTTGTCTGAGACAATTGTGTTTATTATATTTCGATCATTTCTGTTCGCTTACTTTACTTTATGTTATTTTAATTTAAGTGATGGAACCTCAAAACAGGCATTGCCTTCAGAGGCCCTATTGTTTTCTCATTATTTTATTTTTATTTTTATGTCAGCCTGACAAGTAAAATGGACATTATTATTTATTTAAGTTACAAACAAGCTGCGTAATTAAAAATAAAGTTACAACTATGTATTTTCGCTATGTATTATGAGAAAATAAAAATATTCTATTCTATTCTATTCTATTCTATTCTATTCTAGTACTTGCTAAATTCAATTCAATCATGATTCTAACAAATAAAACACCACATTGAAACCACTTATTTCACAATGAAATGTGTAATATTGATGTATTCCACTGATACAATAAACAGTAGGTACATAAATATACACATTTTATACAACTTCTACCTCGAAAAACAAACATTTTATACCGATTTATTTACTCACACGCACTACTAAAAGTTAAACCATTGCGCACAAAATGGCTAAGGTAGAACGAAAAATTTAGAAAAGAAGACTGAGGAAGACTGCAGGGCCGGTGCTGCGGTGTGTGCCACTAGGGCAACCAAAGACAATATTCCGGTGCTGTGGTGTGTTGCCCTAGGAATGCTTGGCCCAAGCCCCTAGGCCGGTGCTGCAGTGTGTGCTCCTAAGGCAGCCAAGGGCAATAGTCCGGTGGTGTGGCGCGTTACCCTAGGAATGCTCGTCCAAAGCCCCTAGGCTGGTGCTGCGCTGTATTCCCTAGGGCGGACTAAAGCAATAGGCCGGTTCTGTGGTGCGTTACCTTAGGGATGCTCGGCCCAAGCCCCTAGGCCGGTGCTGCGGTGTATTCCCCTAGGGCAGCAAAAGGCAATAGTCCGGTGCTGTGGTGCGTCACCTAAGGAATACTCGTCCCTAGCCAGTGCTACGGTGTGTGCTCCAAGGGCAATAGGCCGGTGCTGTGGTGCGTGACCTTAGGGATGATCGGCCCAAGTCCCTAGGCCGGTGCTGCGCTGTATTCCCTAGGACAGACTAAGACAATAGGTCGGTCCTGTGGCGCGTTACCTTAGGGATGCTCGGCCCAAGCCCCTAGGCCGGTGCTACGGTGTATTCCCCTAGGGCAGCAAAAGGCAATAGTCCGGTGCTGTGGTGCGTTACCTTAGGAATGCTCGGCCGTTCCCCTTAGGCTGGTGCTACGGTGTGTGCTCCTAGGGTGGCCAAAGGCAATAGGCTGGTGCTGTGGTGCGTTACCCTAGGGGATGCTCATCTGCTCAGCCCTGGCCGGTGCCTTTACCTTACAGATAGTAAGTTGTGTTTGTCGGATTTAAGGAGCTCAGTAACTCCCTAATTTTACGTATCGATCGGCAACTGTTTATCTTTCAAATGTTTGGATGCAGTAAGTTACTTAACACACATAAAGGACGTATAGTTATATGGCGACTTCCTTCCTTACCGTCCTACCAACGGAGTTCACTATCTTGGCCTACACATTCTATGATAATTGTACTGTTAAAACTATTCTTAGCGAACCGAAAAAGGGGAAGCTCTGTTTTGTAGAGCATCGCCCAGTAGGTAAGACGTGTTGGTGCAAATAATGTATTTGCAAATATTGAAAACAAAAACTAGTACAGCGATAGACAGAGTTACACTATTACCATTGACTATACACCTGTAGAGTTACGTTCAACATTGCGTGCGATAGTGGCGATTTCTATCCAGTGCTGTCAGAACTACTTGGAGAAT
Organism: Allygus modestus; assembly: GCA_963675035.1. NCBI lineage: Eukaryota > Metazoa > Arthropoda > Insecta > Hemiptera > Cicadellidae > Allygus > Allygus modestus. Next base: position 60,051,125 of record OY776115.1, on the reverse strand, counting down.
CCCGCCTCTTTTGTTTTCAGTCCATAAGGCCCATAAGGTTTTCAGTCTAGTAGTCAATGAGTCAATGCTATTACCCATTAATTAAACATTTTCTGAGTCCAGGGGGGGCGCACGCTCCCCGCGCCCCCTGGCTGGATCCGCCACGGATTGATGAGGTACGTGCCCGACTAATGTTGTGAGATAGTAATTTGGACAGTTGTAGTGACACCAATTTCAAGTATTTGCCTGGAAAGAAATGTACTCAGAAAATACAGTCAGTCAGTTTATATTTCATTATAATTTTACTTAACTACTTTGTTGTTTAGAAAAATTAAGTTTAACTTTCCTGTATATTTCCTGATACACGCGTTATGGTATATGCTATTCTAAATAATAATATTACACTTTTTAAAGTAGGCCTACATCATTTAATCTAAAAGAATACTAGGACTAATAAGTATTCTTATACGAGGTCAAAATTGTTTGGTGTAGTAATTTGCTAACAGTAATTTTCGTGTACTCGTCTAATGTTGATTAACTTTTGCCAAAAATAAAATAAAATAAAATACCCTTATCAATGGGACTTTAACTATAGCATAGTATACTGCAGCAAAATTATTTGTTTTAAAAATGTCTATAACATATTTTTAAGCTTGCATTTAGCAACATTTTTTTTAATACAGTAAGCTACACGAAATATATTCTTGAAAACGAAAACACCACGATTTACAAGACATCCTCCCACCCTAAAAGTGTGTATCAGAGACTGACTAACTGGTCGGGGAACAAACTGGAAAACCTAGATCAGTAGCTCGCGAACGTCTCTTGTGGATGTCCATCTCAAATATTTGTAACGATTTTTTTATAAATGTAGTCCCAAAGGGGTCTAATTGTTTTTCTAATGGCCATCCTGGTGGTAGCTCAACTTCGTTTTTCCTGTCACCTGTTTCCAGGAGTGAGGTTACTGATATTATCATGAATTTAAAGCCAAAGACGTCATCTGGCATTGATGGTATATCATCAAAGCTCCTTAAGTCATGTTGTGATCTTTTCGTCGATCCTCTAGTTAATTTGATTAACTTTTCCTTTACTAGAGGAATTTTTCCTGACTTTCTAAAGTTATCGGTTGTAAAGCCACTGCATAAAAAAGGGAAAATAGATGAACTTGATAATTTCCGCCCTATTTCCATTTCTTCAACATTCTCAAAGGTATTTGAGAAGGCAGTTATAAGTAGATTGTGGTTATTCATTAATCATAATGATATTTTATTCAAGAACCAGTTCGGCTTTGTTAAGAGGGGCTCAACTGTCAGTGCTATGTTCACGCTCATCGACAAGGTAGTCAATGCTTTGGATAGAGGGAAGTATGCATCTGGAGTTTTCTTTGATTTAAGGAAGGCATTTGATATGGTGTGTCATGATCGTCTTCTGGAGAAGCTTGAAGTTATTGGAGTACGTGGGATAGCAAACCAATGGTTTTCGTCCTATTTGAGGGGTCGGAGGCAAGTGGTTGAAATACCTTTCATTGATTCAGAGATTATGAGATATTGCCACTCTGACGTACAAATTGTTAATGCGGGGGTTCCGCAAGGCTCAATACTCGGTCCTCTTCTGTTCATTTTATATGTGAATGATCTGAAGAGCTGTGTGGGAGGTGCTGAGTTGTGTTTGTTTGCTGATGATACGTCAATAATTGTGGATGGCATATGTCGTGAGATCATGGAGGTCCATAGCTTTGTTGAGTCAAATATGATTGTCCAGTGGTTTCGGGAAAATGGTTTGGCTATCAATGCTAACAAAACTTCTGTAATTGATTTCTCAATTTTGGCCAAGCGTAATGATAATCTGACTATCTTGGTCGATGAAGCAGAAGTCTGCTCCAATGACAATGTTAGGTTTTTGGGGTTAAATGTTGATAGACTTCTTAGATTTTCTGCTCATGTTAGCGATGTCGCACGAAAGTTATGTTCTGGGATTTTTGTACTTCGTAGACTAGCTTTCTTTACAAATACTGAGGTTCTTCTTACTTCGTATTACGCGTTGATTTTTCCATATATTTCATATGCTGTCGCAATCTGGGGTTCAGAACGATCTATAACCAAACCCATTTTTGTCCTCCAAAAGAGGGCAGTGCGAATTGTTGCTGGTCTTCGAAGGAGGGAATCATGCAAGACCGTTTTCAGAAAACTAAAACTTCTCACGTTCCCTAGTATTTATATTTATCAAACTTTGATTTTTTTTAAGCAGAACCACAGTATTTTCAATTCCCTTCTCCCTCAATCTAAATATGGCCTCAGAAAAAGAAACAAACTAAATATTCCTTATCACAGTACTTCCTTCTTTAAAATCCATACATACTATAATGCAACAATATTATTTAATGCTCTACCTGATGTCCTTAAAACTGAATCGGATGGCATTCAGTTTAAAAGAAAGCTTAAGTCCTTTTTGTTGGAGAAGTGTTTTTATTCTGTAGATGACTACATTAGTGGTACATATGATACTTCCTGATTTTACTTGTATGGTCCTTACATTGTTATTGTATACTTACTATAATTATCTTTGTGTGACGCAAGCCAATGCATGTTATTGTGTTTCCATGGCAATAAAGAATATTTTGATTTGATTTGATTTGTGGTGTGAAATGGCCACGTGTTACGTTACGTTACCGGATGTTATGTGACAGATGTCGGTGTGAAAAGGCCTTAACTATAAAATTGTTTTTGTTTTGTATCTCCAAAAATAATTATTCATAAATTAGAAAAATCTTTTTTACCTTTAAAATTTGTGACCACCCCTTTAATGTAGTTGGCCCATTTAGGGTTTCCCGGTGCCAGTTTTTTGCTAGATGGTACAACAAACTCAGCAGAGGCCTCCTCCTCCAGTTGAAGACATGTTTTCACTCTGCATTTGTCCAAGTTGTTTGAACCTCCCACCACCAGTGTTGCAAGATTCAGAGCCTGAAAACAAATCTTGGATTTGGTTTTGCTCAGGGCCGTTTTAAGACCTAGGAGACATACATAATACATTTTACTAGGACATATATGTAGGCATATATATATCATATATTTTATTTTATTCTGTAACATTATTATTTAAAATATAACTAAGCCAAACCATCCCAGGAACGTTTGAGAAGGTAAAAAGACATTAATGGACCAATTACTTGAGTGAAAGGTCTCGGTGAGATCATCGGAGGTACATAAGTTTTTTATACAGCCTGGTCAATCTAGGTTGGAATGTCTCAGATTAGCATACCCTTCCCCACACACAGGGACGGACTACCACACTATGATTGGGCAGGCTACCGTCCCCCCAACACTGACTTATTGCAACACTTAGAGTGCTACAATTTGTTTATAGATTCTGTAATTACTTTGTTATGATTATATTATCGGAATGTACATCAAATTCCAAGAAAACCTTTTTTGAGTCATCGGCCATGTTGGATTAATTCTTCAAAATAACCAATGTTAAACGGAATATATATATCAATTATTTATAATCGGAAAACTACAATTCTTACTTCAAATTAAAAGTATATTGAATACATAATTTTTGTGAACGTTGTTTTCATAAACTAAGAAAATTTCCTAAAATAAAATAGAAAGCTTTTTATTAATTATTTAAAGTTTTTTTGACAAACTTGAAACGCTTTCAAAACATTTTGTCAAATATATAACAGCAAAATATTGTAATAAGTGAACATGTAGAGCGTGAATGAAATAAGCCTGCAATTGTAATGGAGGGGAAGAGAGTTAGTTAGTTTATTATAATATTTCTGTAGTTAAATATGCAAGAAGGAAGTCAAGATTGTGTAAGGAGGAAGTATTGGGCATGTTGTGTGAGTAGGCTGAAATTGTTATTAAAACAATAACTTGTTTTGCTGATCTGCTGAAGGCTCTGGCTTAAGTAGGTCAGCTGGGTAGGTTTGGGGGTCAGTCAGTCAGTCTGTGAGATGGAGTATTAGGGTGTAGTGTTGGGGCTGGGGGCCTCAGGGTCCAGGGCCTGTTAGGTCTCGGATCCAAGTAAGTTTTATAGTCACTAGTCTTTTCTAAATTAATATTTATACTTTCCAGGCTAGTCGCCCTTGAATCTAGATAATTAGTTGTTAATATATTAAAGTATTTTCATTGTCATCTCATTTATATTTTACTGTTTAATCACCATTTGTAAAATGTAGAGTTTTATTCTTTGTTTAGTAAAAGTTATATTATTACATTACATGTCTCTTTAATTTATTGAGCTACGTCCTCGTAGTGGCAAGTGGGTTTATACTGTTTGGCCAGCAGATAAGCTTGCTTGTCCATCACACAATCTGCTGGCCTGTTGCACAAACTGACCCTCCATTCCAGGAAGTAGGAATACTTTTTCGTCATTTCAGATCCCCCCCTCCCCAATGTAACACACCATACGCTTGGCCATAGCCCCCCCCCATGTGACACACCATACGCTTGGCCATAGCTTCCCCCCCATGTGTTACGTAACTCAATCCTAGTAGGCTTTAAAACAGCTTAAATCTTTTGTTTTATTAGCAATTTGGAATATGGATTTCAATGAATCAATAAACTTTAAATTACTTTATTTAACAACATTATTTATTAACTTATTTCAAAACAAAATGTATACAAACAAACAAGACTGTTACTAATAATATAAACAACAAAATAAACCATCTCAGCTAAAACGTAACAAATTTAATTTATAACTAATACCAATACAAAACAAATTTAAAAACTAAAGTTGCGGGTGGCATTACGCAGTACAAGTCAATCAAGTCATGATTTTACACTAAAACAACACGAAACATAGGTGTAAAGCAATACAGAACTTACTCAAAACAAGTTATGTATTTATTTTTAGTTTAACTGTTATTAAAATAGTATGGTAGAAGTATTTGTTATATAACTAACTGTAACCATAGATTAAGCATACTCCTTAGGAGTATGCATAATCTATGCTGTAACCTTGAATTAGATATCAATTTGATTATTCTTTAATTTCAAAGATTTATAACAGTATCAATAGATACGAGACTGCGCCAGCTCTTAGGGTTAATATATGTGAAGTTACGTAACGTTGATCCAAACCGCCCTCCCCCACATAACGCTACGCCATACCCCCCTTAAGTGCGTTACGTAATATGTGTAAAAATCAGTTCGTAAAATATCTGTGCCTCTGTTGTGACCAGATTGAACAAAACAACTCCAAAACTCCTTCAAATCATTGGATCTATGAACCATAAATTCAAATCTCACTCAAATATAACGAAAAGGCAGGCCTAGATATCAACAGAACAAACCCCAGAGTCATTATTATTTAATGAATTCGGATTTAAAAATATAATGCAACTTTATTTATGTTATAACTCTGCTGACAATATTTTTTTGCAATTCTAGTGACGTGATTAATATTAAAAGACGTTTTTGTCATATTTAAATTAGCTAGGGGAAATTAAATATTTCCATGTTGTTTTATTTCAGAGTCTTGTCCAGTTTATGATCAACTGACAAATTAGAAAATTGTCTATTGTGGACAAAATGGGATGATTTTGATTCATTAAGTTGTTGGCTCAGTAAATTTAAAGTCAAAATCAATAAATTTGGTTTAAAACATTAACAGTATATTAAAAACAATTAAGTAGGCCTATAGGTATGGTCCTGTACTAAACACAATATTGTTTATTTATTTTACGGTATAAACCAGTCAAGGGCGGTTCCAGGACTGATTTTCGGGAGGGGCCATATTGCTTAAGGTTAAAGTTACTTTCGGTCTTAAGAGTCTGCAAGGATGGTGTTAATGAACTCATTAAAAAATGCAATAATTACTGCTGTAATTGATATTCAAATTTTATTGAGAGCAGAACCTAAAGTAAGGAGAAGCCCTACCACGGCCTACCACGGGAATTATTTTATATTTTATGAAACAAATATAAAACATCATAATATACTATTTAAAAAATATAGCATATTATTATTTATATGACTCGAATATAAAGTTTGCATGAGGCCTAAGCAATAAGGCAATAAATAAAACTAAGTAGGCCTAGTTGTAATATTATAACGTTCTTAATTGTAAACTGGATTCTTGAAAGAAAAAATATTGTTGAAGAAACAGTTTTATTAATATAATATAGCTTACAATAAAATAACTGTTAAACTGTAAGAACTACCAAATTGTGTCTATACGTCTTTATAAAACAAAGTCAAGTTGTCTGGCACCCTTTTTCGCAAATCTTTAAATGATTTGATCTGTGTTCACTTCAAGGCTCTGTGAACGAGAAACAAGCAAAGACCCGTGAGCCTTGTTTCTCCTATTCTTGCCCTTACCTAAGTCTTAACTCTTCATTAATGTTAAGAAGGTTTAGCCTAAAAATCATTTTACCAACCATTTCGCGCCTATACTGTGAGTGGAGTACAGACTGGCGAGTGGCGGGAGGCGACCCTTTTGATGCAGGAACAAGGACTAGGCCTATGCGCATGCGCCAGAAATGAACGGCTTTTGTTCTTTTGTTTGTGTTCTACAAGTAAAATAACGACTTGTTCAGTTCAAGTTCTAACTACTCACTCACTCACTAATCGCTTCCTTAGAAGGAAAGAAAGAGTGCTGGTACAGTACAAAACAAGTGGTAAATAAAAATTGTTGTTTGAAGTTCTGAGATGCATAAAGATGGAAAATAACAAGTTTATTTGCCCTATCTGTGAAAAGAGGAAAAGCTGTAAAGGAAATTTAAACAGTCACGTGAGAAATTTCCTGGGAGGAGGAGGATTAGGTTGTATTGTGTCGATGTACGAGCGTTCCAAATCCTTGTTTTATAGTCATGTGAAACCTGGTATGATAATTGCTGTATGGTTTATGCATTAAAATTAATTGGATGAACGAAGTGAGTCCATATACTCAACAAACAATTTTATTCCAATTTGTTTGTGTTTTGGTTGCATAACTCAAGAACGCTTTAGTATATTACAGTTATAAATTTGGCACACGAATTCTTTGCTTTGATTTTTAGGTCAAATTCGTTAACTGGCCTATCCACTTACACCGCTTCCGTATGGTGGCCCTTTGAAATTGGTAAAATAATATAACTCCTTTACTGTATGTCCGATTAAAAATCTGATTGAACCATCGGATTCCTCGCAAAACTTTACTTAAGACAATATTTTAACCACCTTTTTACGACCCTCCGTTGTATCATCATTAATAATATAAATTCTGGTCCTTATTTATATAAATTTTGGTGTTGTCTATCAAGTATCAGGAGAGCATACATTATTAGGTTCTTTATTAGGTTTATTTTACGAACGATGAGTTTACATCATAAATAACAAAATTCATTTTTGCCCGTGTTTGTCTACGTAGTTTAACGTAGGAAATATTGTTTCCATTTCAGCGGGATTCGGTACAAATATCTTTGTATTATTTAAATACTTTGTTCGGTTTAGCGCTTATTCATTTTACATATTCTCTTTGGCAGTCCTTTTAAATTGCTTACAGAATAGGACTCTGTTACCGTTGACATCATTTTGGCTGTGATCAAACATTGGAGTTATCGGTACTCTTATGCCACTCTCACCATGTTATAACAAATTATAATTGCAATGAATGTATTAACATTTGTAATCACTTTTACATGGATTATATTGCAAGTAAAATATGTATTTTAGGATACTATTTGTAAATCAAATCTTTGTTCATCCTCTTACGTGAAGAATGAGCGTTCACCTGCAGTTAATTTTACAATGTCCAGTGCATATTGCAATGCTTGACAACTAATAAATATATCTTGCTTATCAACAAAAAACAAGTTACAAAATATCAAAATAAAACTATTATTAAAATGGCATAGCTATACAGATTCATGTTTTGAAAGAAATAAGCCTATTTACTGCCAAAGAAATTTAAAATAAGTCATCAATCAATGTTCTCTATAAAATAAAAATTGAGGCTAAACGAACAAAATAATTATACTTCGTTTAATAACTTCCTAAATTTTTGTATGCATCTGTGGTCCACCTCTATTTAAATTAGTGGGAATGGTATTGAGTTGAGTGTTGGTTGGTGTTGCATTATTATGGGACCAGTTCGAGCTCAAATCATTCACAAATCAGTAATCTGACTTATAGAACAGAATCAAAGGAACAAGAGTCGTTCATTTTTGGCGCATGCGCAAAGGCCTAGTCCGTGTTCCGGTGACGAAAGGGTCGCGACGGGCGAGAGAGAGAGAGGAGAATTTCAAGATGGAGGAATAGACACTGCCAGTGTTTCCAATCATCTTTGTCAATACTGTACATTAGTGGTTCTGATACGATTGAGTTCTGGCACTGAGAGCTGGCTAAATACTTTGTTGCTTGCAAAATGCTGTTTCGATGGTTTGTTTTCATAGGAAATGATCGCTAGTTCATAAAAGTTGTATTAGTCCACTTAATTTCAGTTAGAAAAAAATATACTTTCCAAAATCTCGGGGGGCCATGGCCCCTTCTCTGGAACCGTCCTTGAAACCAGTTCAAAAATAAGTTTATTCAAATATTGTGTTATAATTATGTATAAACAAATTTACAAACATACTTACAATCGGTAAAACAAACCCATCGTTATAGTCAGTGTGCTCTCCAATCAAATTCACTCTTCCCGGACCGTATCCTGCAAATTTTGGAATGGATCCAAATTCTGAACGATAAAAATCAACTGCCTTTTTAAGTAGCTCTTCCAAGTTGCCATTGTTGGACTCCATATTAAAGTATTACATAAATGGTCTGGAATGCCAGAATACCCAGACTGAAATAAACTGACAGCCGTACTTCACTTACATGACTTTACCCGAACGGAAGGTCATTCTTATCAAGGCATCGAGGAAACAGTCGTGAGGTCGTGAGGTTGTCGACGTTGATAAGACATAATTCCACCCCTCCTCCCACTCCCGCTTCTCAGTAGCTGAGCGGAAACAGCACAGCACAGTGAGAAAAGCTGATTGCGGGAACTGTCGCAGTGCAGCCAATGTGATAAAAATAGAGTGTCGTACATCTGATTTAAATCCTACTATAACATAACAGTTGCTTAGCTTTCGTACGACTTTTGTGCTTAACCAGTACAATAAGATTTTTGGCTGCCCGCCCTTAACACGACCAGGCTGGACCATCAGTGCAACACTAGATTTATTTATTTGAACTCAAACTTATATATATATATATATATATAGCGGAATAAAAATCAAAGAAACCCAGTCTTGCTTATATTATGTAGATAGTATCTTGAAAGTAGAATAGTCTACTTACTCTTTACAATACTATATCAATAAGGTATTTTTGACCTGTCCAATTCCACGTCTCCTACCTAGGACTGATGAGAACCTCCAGTCCACTAGTCCGGTAACAAATAGCAACAATGAATGAGAATGGGTAGCAACAATGCATGCTGCTGCTTCTACTGTCTACTGTCATTTTGGACCATTTTATACATCATTTTAAATATACAGTGGATCCAAAATGATTATGTACACATCATTAATTAATGATGCTACTATGCTTTAGTCGTAGTCTTCTGCTACTTGCTACTAACGGTGAGCACTTTTTCGCCTACAAAATTTAGAGGTTGTTTGGTCGATATCGAACAATTTTACCAACCGGTTGTTTTATCGATTGAATGTTGATTACGATAGTAGATAGATGTTTTCGAAGTTGGAAGGAAAATGGTGGTTGTTGGAATACAAAATGAGTAGCGCTAGTAGATTTTATGAAGCTGAAACGTTCGAAGATTTTATAGGAATTTATAGGTTTATAGGAGTTTAAGAGTTTATAGGTACTTTAAATTATGGATATGGAAAGTTAATATAACTCATAATAACTGAGCCTTTCAAGTCCTTAGCTATATTTAAACCTATTATTTGGGCAAGGAATGGGTTTTATTTCATAATAGTTTAATTTATGAACAATTTTTCTCTTATCACAAGTAATTTAGAGAGAACGATTAATTATCTTAACCCTACCTCGGGGTCTTGGTATTTATGATTGCAACCAATTTGTAAATTTAAAGGCATCTTATCTGTTTAAGACCTTGTATACATTACTTAATTAACTTAGCGTTACAAAGTTTATTTAAATTGGGTATTTCAATTTCAAATTGTCTAATGGCCAAACTTATACTTCAACAGGCCCTAGTCGAGTCAGCTTAGAACTTCCACAGTGGTTTCCATTTCCAAGTTTAACTTCTCGGCAGTTGGCAATCTCAAATCATCCAGTAGTATGAACGAACAATCGGTTGATGAAACGTTGCGGTATCGTCTGTTCGAAATCGACCAAACAACCTCTAAATTTTGTAGGCGAAAAAGTGCTCACCGCTACTAACCTCGTGGCTCAACTTAGTGATGGGAGTATCGAATACGGAATCGAATACGCAAAGAGTATTCGTATTTTCGGATACAATTCAATGTATTACAATACTTTTGACATGAATACTTTCGTTGTGTCTAGGAAAGAAATAAGCCTTTCTTTATTTATTTCGAGTTCGCTTTCACAGGCTGAACTAATATTTGACATGTAGCCTCATTTGCTGACTATTTTTACTTATATTTTCAGGCTGTATATTTGTTTAATTGTTGTTGGGTCCACACATTTGATTACCTATATTCCCACACACACACACACACACACACACGCGCGCACACACACACACACACACACACACACACACATATATATATAAGTTATTTTCAGGTTTAGCGTGAACAAAAAAAATATGTCTTGGATAATAAAGAAAGTATAACACAGTTTTATTACGAATGAAAACTTTATTATGAATACAATTGCTTATAAAAAAATTATGTTAATGAAATAAATGAACCATTAGGAGTAGGGCCTATCGATTTAACTATATGATTACGTGATAATTATTTATACAACGTATAAAAGACATAGAATAAGAATCAATTTGTTGTTTGGCCTATTGTAACTATTGTAACATCAATACCGAATGGTTAAATAAAATCACGAATTTTGAAGTATATAAGGCTACAATATTATTTAACCCTAGCAGTGGCCACCCAAAAACTGTAGAATTTAACCTAGCAGTATCAATAATTGATTACTGTAGTATAGTAGAATTATTTCAATACAATTTTAAAGAGAAAAACATCAGTCCACATTACAATAAGAAAATAAGTCAAATTACAAAAATACTTTGATATAAAAATACAACATATTTATCATTTGACGATTTTCATTATTCACCAACCGGTAGGCCTACTCTACTTTATTTCTCAAAACTACTCTTTTAACTTCGAATCTAACGCTGAAATAATATCCAATTCTTAAACTTTGTTTGTTTAATAATTTATCATCCCATATTTCTATTCTAAAACAATATTATTTAAATTTTCCGTCTTCAACGTGAAAGACAAGCTACGATCATACAGGCCTATTTGGTTTGCATTCGAAAGTTTTCGAATATACGTCTTCGAACACTTGGGTGTATTCGAATACGCTGCACCATTGACTATATACATGAGTATGTATACTCATGTATTATAGTCAAAGGCTGTACTCGAATACTTGTATCAAGACTCAGCTGACCTTTGCCTTTGTTCCCTTGCTCGTGGAGGGGGAAGGAAATCAATATTGCTGCGTTCAGTGCGTGCTACTTTGTTGGCCAGTGTTGCCACTTTTAAAGCAATACCCTCTTTAGGGTAATTTTACTGGCCATAGGGTAATTTCAATGTAAAATTAAGAGCATTATAATTTAAATTTTGTTATTTTGGGAATGTACAAACGGGGTTTAAGGAAATTTTAAATTGTATATAAACTCTTTGACAAATTAAAAAAATCTTAATCAGTATAAGAACAATGCATTATCACAAACCGTACCTAAAATTGCTGTTTCCAGTAAATTCTTATATATATATATATAATATTGATAAATGACTAAATAGTAAAAAATATTGAGTGTATTTTGCAGTTAAATATTGTTATTTGGTTAATTTTGGGTTATTTCAATGAATGAACAGCTGTTATAAGAAATATAATCCTACCCTATACAGTACTCTAATAATAGTAATGACTAACTCTGATCTCAAAAACGGCTATTATGATTTCCTTCAAATGTTGGAAGTAGCCAATCTCTGAGATGAAAATAAGTTCTTGGATGGTCTCATATCCAGGAAAAATCAAATAAAAATACCCCCGTCGCAGCAAACCTGCGTACTCAGCAAATTTCCAATGCATATATATGTATGGGTATCACTACTACATATAAAGCCACTTACCAAGTTTCACAAAAATACATTCATTAATAAGTGATATATAGCATTTGATTTATTCTCCATAAGAATAACATTATAATTGAGTACGCAGGTTTGCTGAACAAGGAAGATATGTGTTTTTTTGCAATTATCAATATAACTCAACCAGGTGAAGCTATATACCAAGTTTTATTAATTTAGGTTCATAACCAAGGGAGATATTAAACTTGACTTATTTTCCTTACACATATTCATCCTTAAACATGGGGGCCGAGTATGCAGGATTGCTGCTACCGGGAAAAATCAACAAAAACCATTTTTTTGTGCTAATATCAATATTCTACGACTGTAGTTGAAGCCACATACCAAGTTTCATCAATATATACATACATAAATAATCGAAATATAACATTTTATTAATTTATTAGTTTATAATTATTATTTATTTATTTTATAATGTTTTTTTCATTTTATATCTACATTTTTAAGGTCCCTCCAGTTGTTATTTATAGCTCAATGTCCCTTTGATTTATTTTACTATATATGTAATCTTCACTCGAATCTTTTAATCTCTGCTCTCAGGAAACCACATGTTAATAATAAATACCCCCGTCGCAGCAAACCTGCATACTCAGCGAATTTCCAATGAATATATAACATAACACATTAACACTTAACAAGATTCATAAGAAATATATTCACAAACAAGCGACATTAAAAATATTAATTATCGTCCATAAGAATAACATTGGGGATGAGTACGCAGGTTTGCTGCAAAAAGGATCACGAAATAATGAGTTTTTATGCAAATATCATTAGAACTCATCTAAGTAAAGTCACATACCAAGTTGCATTCATATACAGTTATAAGTAAGCGATATATAACATTTTAATTATTCTCCATAAGAATAACATGGGGACCGATTACCTAGGTTTGCTGCTACGGGAACCATACGTGAAAATTTTGTATTTTGTGCAAACAACGATAAACCCCAACCAGATGAAGCCATATACCAAATTTTGTCAGTTTATGTTCATAAATAAGCGAGATATACAATTTTTCTTTTTCTCCATAAGAATAACATTAGACAACGTACTGTGTTTAGCACTTTCAATATCTCAGGAACCAATTGACGTAGAGCGATGATAAAAATAACAAATTGTTTGTTTTTTTATGCTGAATTAAATGGTAAAAATTGAAATTTTATTTGAATAAAAATTACATGTGGAAACCCCAAAAAACCCATTTTTGGGGTACAAAACCCCCCAAAAACCCCCCTTTGGATGGTGTGATTCGTCTGGTTTTCGAACTCGTTCAAATAAATGGTGCTTTACACATTTGTACCAAATTTCATTAAGATCGGACCTTTTTTACGAGAGTTATCGTGCTTACGGACACACACACACACACACACACACACATATATATATATATATATATATATATATATATATATATATATATATATATATATATATATATATACATATATACAAATTTGAACGAATGGTGTTTTTGGTATCTGGGGACCTCAAAATGAAAAGTTATCATGGTCTCGGGATTAAGTCTTACCATGAGATCTACGGTAATAGCTTCTTCCCTATAGGGGAAATTCGCTAAAAAACATGAGTATATATATTACTTTGACAGCTCCCTGGTTGATTATGAACAGCTGTTACAATTATTTTGTTTGGATTTGAAACTCCATAAGCCCAATGTTAATTTTTTTTACTTTTCATTTTAGTTCTTTTACATTATTTGATTTTGCCTGGGGGTCTAGAACTTATTTTTATCCCAGAAATGAGTTATTTCGAACATTTGAAGGACATCGTTGGAGCCGTTTTCAGATCAGTGTCGCAAGCAAGCAAGCATACAAGCAAACCTGTATTAGAGTATAGGCAGTATAGGATAGGATATAGGATGTGTTATTTTATAACCCCTTATAACGTCTTTTGGGGATTTGGATAACCACCTTCAGGGCTCTGCCCCCTGCTGGGGGCTTTCAAAGTCCTAATGTTAACCTTGGTAGGAATAGAAATCCATTGTGTTAATCGGACATTTAACATCAGCTGTTAATATAATAAGAAAACACTGTAAAAATAAGTACGACCAGCTGTTTCAAGCTAACTTCTGGAATCGTATAACAATTTAAACTAATATACCGCATATGAGCTGGTAATTCCTAATAAGGGGTGAAATATTTGTCGATCGGATTCGAGCAACTGGACTTGCTAGTTTGTCAGATAGTAATATAACGACAAGAATAATATTCTTATAGCATTATTGTTTAGAAATAATAACATTATGATACGGTATCCTAATTCTTAAAACATCAATAATATTGTAAAACATAGCTAGGATTTCTGATGCGCAGCTTGATATTTGACTATTTACTATTCTCACTTCTCAAAACGGAATGCGCAAGCTACGCATACACTAGCACATTATACTAGCATTATAGTAGTTTATAATATTACGTTTATGTGTTATATAGGGCTAGTGACAGTTATTACAGGCCAATATTCCTTATTTATAATGTATTAATCTTGCCTTTAATATATTTACGTATGACTTGATTAATTTGTTATGTTTAATAAAAGAAACTTAACTTTTAGGGTAATTTACAACAAAATTAGGGTAATTTGACCACTTGTTTAGGGTAAAATTCCATTTACCTGACCTGGTGGCAACGAACGTGGCAATCTGGCACCACTGACTGAAATCTTTCTTTTCGCCATCTTGTTGGATTCGAGGTAGGTGGAGTTCTATTAACTCATATGTGTATTTACTAATTTACGCCAACTATTGTGTTTCCCATACATTTTACAGAGTTCGAAGAGTATCTAGTTACGCACTAATTGATACTATGCTTTTAATTTGTTTCAGAAGTGTTCCTGTACTTATAATTTAGAGGGATATTTACCTCTTAGTAACACATCATCCAGAAGTGCAAGACATTTCTCACTTTGCTCTAAAGGAACACATTTACAGCAATGTAAGTTGGTTTCTCATTTTCAACTAACTTTCAACCAATGATTTTTAGACTCTTGTTAATCTTTGCTTGGAACACTATTTGAAATTAATGTCCTCTTTTCTTTTCTCCGGACATGTCCTCTTTTTGGATCATTCAAGCAGATTTTTGAAGAAACCTCTGATTATCCCTGTTTTCACAAGCAGCAAACTGAATATTGGGAATTACGTATTTAACACATTCAGTGCGGTATAGATGATGTAAGATTCACCCAGGAGCTGAAAATTTGTATTCACTAAAAACAGGTAATACATGTAGAAACATGTTTGAGTGTTGACAAAAATATTCGGATAGTCCTTATCTGTAATTAGTGCCGATGAGCTCCACCTGCAGTTTTGGCTCGGCTCAATAGTATTAGGCGCCTGCCGCGACGCAACATGCATCACAATCCCACGCGACTTAAGCACACTCTTCACCGGAATGCACTATTATTTCCTTCTAGAAACAAACAAAAACCCGAGCTCTGATAAGAGCCGGATTGTTGGTAAACAACATGGAAGGGCACGCAGGGGAAGCGTCCCACCTCCACACCTTCAAGGGGCGGGGACTGAAAACTGACCATATTGCGGACTGACCATATTGCATAGACAAACTCGTGTTCAAGTTTCATTCATCCATCTGCAGTGGCTGAGACGCAGTATTCCTTTGAAAACAACATTAGACTTTGGAGCTCATGAGCTCCAACCGATCGACTGGCAAGGCTAGCTTGGAGCTCATGAGATCCACCCACACTGAATGTGTTAACGACTTATAATTAAGATTTAAGCTGATATTTTGTCAAGGTAGGCTTGATATAAAACGTAGCCAAAGCATTTCGCTCAAAACTCATTACTTTGTTATAAAAAATGCATTCTTATTCTATGAAATCAGTTGGTTTTTGTTGTTAACATTATGACGTCGCGCTATTTTTATCGACACTGTCGGCTGCTAGCTATCTAGCCGAGTCCTGATTGAGGTCATGTGGTTATGGCTGAGAAGTTCGGCTCTGTGTGCAATTGACATTCCAGAAGTATATTTTGTCCTCTCAATAACTTGCAGTTGTTCTAAAATTTATCATAGGAATAATATGTGGGCCTAAGTTAACACTTTGACCACCGTAAGCCTATATAGGCTTTGGACAAAATCACGCTGACCGCCAAGAGCCTATACATAGCCAAGTGTCTTGTGGTGGTAGAACGCCAAGAGCCTAAATATAGCCAGGCACCGTGCGAGCGTTGAACGCCGAGAGCCCATAAGTTATATAGGCTCATGCTATTTTGCATTTTACTCAGTTATTTTCCATTGTATTTTGATGAAACTCATACCATTGTCTTTGTGATGAATTCGCTGTTATAGTATAAAATATCTATATATATATATATATATATATATATATATTTTAAACTTTTTTCAACCCAGAGAATATAGTAGGCCCAACCCTAACTTAAGTTATTCCTAGCTTAAGTTATAGCTTAGGTTTTTATAATTTGCAATTTCACATACCAAGCAGCATAGGCCTAGCCTATAATAGTGGCCATTTAAGTTTCCAGTTGAGGGCAAGGTTTGCCAGCTATAATTTCCTTTGGCAACAGTGACAGCGGTCAACCATGTTATAACTTGGTTACAGCCCAACTGTAAACTTAATTGTCCACTATTATAAGTTGGATGTAATTTCCAGTACCGTAGGTCTCTAGTTAATGGTTGTATCATTCCAAGATATAATAACTTACGGTATGTTAGTATGGATTTATATGTTTTATTAACTTAACACATGATAACTATCCAGTTAACTTTTTATTATTAACACATTCATGGTGGGTGTAGTAGATCTACTGCATGATCTGAAGTTTTTTACATTGTAACTCAGGGCCAGGACCATTGGTGTTGGAGGGGGACCCCCCCAGTGAAAATAATCAGCTGAATATCACTAATCTGAATGTGGTACATTGTAGGTTTGGTTTATATTTGTTACATTCTATATGTAAAACAAAAGTTATTCCTTTGCTAAAATAGCCCAATCAATTTTGTATTTACATTCTAAATTGATAAATCAGGACCAGTGTCTGGTAGGCTCTGAACAGCATTGAACGACGAAATTAAGCGGTCTTGTGGCTTGATGGATGTATGGACTTGCTGTTGATGGTTGTATTTGTTTGTGTTGGCTTCCTGTAGATTTCGAATTGCAAGCTTATCTTCTCTCCTCATTAGTGTTAAATCCAAGAAGTTAATTTTTCTTTCTTCTTCAAGTTCGCTTGTAAAAGTCAGGTTTCTGTGGTGGTCATTGAATATTTTCATCATATCATCTGCTTACCCATCCTTGGTTTCGCTGTCATTCTCTGATTGGGCCTGATGATGACTGGTGTAATTGGTTGAAATTGATCGCCTTGTACCTTCTTTTGTGTATATTTTACCGTATTGTATGTAAGTACATTATAAGTGTAAATATACTCTGTAGTGTTGTAAGACGTATTTTATTCATCCGGTTTAGTTGTGACAACACGTATCATGCTACTAAAGAAATTAAAATATGGAAACATAATCTAACATCTGTAAGCCTACTTTTTCTGGCTGAGTGGTAATTGATTGATATGACGATTACAATCTATGATATGACGATTACAATCTAGTACACTCCCAATTATCAGAGATGGCAATTAATTATATATTTTTTTCATTCAAGTGTAAGTGATTCAGGTTACTTCTTATATAGCTGATTATAACCATTTTAATCAGCTTAAACTATTCAGCTAATTGGCTGCTGACTGCAAAAAACAAACATGTTTGAGTATCATGGACCTTGCCGTTATCATTTGTCCTCTTCCATTTTCTTCAAGCCATCTGGCCCTCTTTTGGGGGCCTATGCGGTCATTGACTCTCTCTTTTCTCGTGCAGATTGTAATCTAGGGAACCTATTATGGATAATTTGGGTGCACGGTTGTTTACATTTTGAAATAATGCTTCATTTGTGAAAAATGTAAAAGAAGTACTGTGTTTCGAACTTGTATTATCTCATCAACCAGTTGACGTAGAGGAATAATTTAAATTACTTATTTGATTAGCTTTGGATAGGACTTTTTGCTAATTTATCAGGATTTTATATGTGTTTTGTAGATTCAATTGAATTGAATTGAAGTGTTAGTAGGATGCCTCTACTTTCCAAAGTAAGCCTGCTTGTCCTATCCATATTTTCCTTAAATTACTTATTTGTTTGGTTTTTTAAACTGATCGGTGGTGTAAACAGAAGTTTGATTTTGTTTGAAATCCTATACTCTATTACGAGCAATGTCCTTTATGCTTGTTTGTTTACAAAATCTATCTCGGAATTCAACGGAATGATTTTGTATAAACTTTGGAGTTAAGGGCTTTATGACCTACAAATTTGATTGGTAAAAACCTAAACCGCGAGAAAATTGATGTATTTTATTAAGAAACTTGTTTGAAAATTGGAAATTGTTAACATTGGGCTTATGGAGTTCCAAATAGAAATTAAAGAATTAGTAGTGAATAAAAACAACCAGTGTGACTTGTCAAAGTAACACGGTAAAATATCAATAAGTGGTTTCTACAAAACAGTGACTAGAACCTTTGATTAAAGATTGCATATTGAGTGGACATATTTGTCATCCACAAAACTAATCAAATATCACCGAGCATGGCTTGGTCTTCTCTTTACTGATTTTAACAAAATCAAAAAAAACCCATTTAGGGTAAGCTGTCTGGTTTTCTAACCAGGATAAATAAATTACGTCTTACATTATTACAAAGTATATTCACACTTATACTGTACTTACATACAAGACGGTAATATACACAATAGATGGTACAAGACGATTGATTTCATCCAGTTACACCGGTCATCATCAGGCCCAATCAGAGAATGACAGAAACAAGATGGCGAACAGCTTATATACTATTGACTACCGAAAGTTTCAGCCACCAGAGATACTGGAAGTTGCGATAAGTACCACCAGAGTCAAGTTGACCTGTTAATTGATCAATTTATCCCTATCTTTACATTTTTTGGTACTTTGGTATTATACGGATGCCTCTATTTTTGGAGGTTAAATTTTTACCGGATACAAAGGATAACTACATTAATTCGAAAAAAACATACTTTTATTGACTTACTGTACAAATTTTACATCATTCTGATGAGCGGTCTTTGTGTTGTGCCTCCCAAAAGACAGCGATGTCCGCTAGGATCGTGTTGAATGCGTCGCCGCCGCTAGCAGCCACACCCGATCGCCACATGTACTCCGCCAAATATACAGCGCGCTGCGGCAGTTATGTTAGGATGGGTTGTCATAAAAATACGTACGGTTTCCTCTTCATTTCGAGGTAAATCCCACACCAAAAGAACGTCACTCATTATGAAAACAAATGTAACGTAGTCACGGCAATAAATCACTCATGACACTGACCCAGATACAGGCGGTGATAGGTGATGCGCGCGCTCCGGTCAACGACCTGACCTTGGCCTATTTGGAGGGGGTTTGGCGGCCTGAAGTATGACTCATCAGGTATCATTCGATTCGTAACGAAACAAGGAAAGTCCTAAAATCATTTTTATGATAACCCATCCTAACATAACTGCCGCAGCGCGCTATATAAGGGTGGCATCCGTATAATACCAAAGTACTCATTTTTTCTTAAAAATAAACAATTCTTCCCATGCATTCATTACATTTCCTTTCTTACAAATATGGAGAATATTCAAATTTTCTTCAATTGTTCCTAAGGAGTGGCTATTTTCCAGGAGGTGTTTAGCGACATTCGATCTTTCCAGTTTTCGGTTCTTCCATGCTGAAACATGATTCTTGTTAAAATTAACAGTTTGACCAATATAAAAATGATCACAATCATTACAACTGATTTTATATACACCGGGCTTATAAACCTTATCACAATCTTCTATGTTCGGGTGCAGAATTTTACTCATGGTGTTTTGTGTCTTAAAGGCTACGGATACTCCATAGGTACTTCTTAAATCGATTTGCAATATTCTGTGTTTTATCGTCTATGAAAATTAATTAATTAATTTGAATGGGTTTTATAACCCCTTCAAATAAATGCTACCATACTTTATTATACATCAATACCAAAATTAATTTTATTATGTAACAGACACGCATATACGGCCCTAAATATATATGTACTTATATTTATATATTCATTTTTACAAATTTTAACAAATGGTGTTTATTTTGGTATCTGGAGGTCCCTAAACAAGTTATCATGGTCTTGGGCTTAAGTCTTACTACATCACCTAAGTAATAGCTTCTTCCTACAGGGTAAATTCGCTATAAAGGACTCCATTCAATCCTTCAATGTGTGAGTTTATGTTATTTATATTCAAATTATGCTTAACGCGAATACGTAACTATTTTTTATAAAACCCATCTTAACCAAGTAACTGAAGAAAACTTTGTCTTGCTAGGTCTTCATTGGAAATAACAAGCATGATCTTCACTGTTGTGATTGAATTGTTTTTATTTTCAGGTCTTTTAATTCTTGGACCAAAAAACCTGAAATGAACGGATCTGGAAGTAAAGGATCAGACGGAAAGTTTGGTGGGGGAAGGTCGTTTGGAAGCAGTGGTGGTGGTGGAAGATTTGGAGGAGACAGAGGAGGTAGCCGTTTTGGTGGCAGTGGAGGAGGAAGATTTGGAGGTAATGGAGGAGGAAACAGCTTCAAGAACAAACAACCTGGCGGAGGACTCAAGAAATTAACCTGGGACTTTGAGTCTCTTTCTCCTTTTGCCAAAGATTTCTACAACCCCCACCCTAATGTAGTAAATCGACCTTTGCACGAAGTTGAAAATTTCCTCGCAAGCAAGGAGATAACTGTTAGAGGAAGAGCTCCTAAGCCCATCCAGTTCTTCGAAGAGGCCAATTTCCCAGACTACGTCCTAGCTGAAGTTAGGTAGGTTGAAAAATTGTTGTACTTTTGTTGAGAAGGGATTTGATCCTATTTTAACAATTATTTGTGATTGTGTTCTTGGTTATCATTAACAAGATGACTGGAAAGTGTTGCTTTAGTTTTTTTCTTGTGCAGCTGTTTATTTTTTTTATGTACTGAAAGGGAATCTCCTAAACCCTGGCCTTGTTGCTATCTTATGTTTGGAGAAAGCATTATTAACCCATTTGCATCGGATGAGATAAGAGTACGTCAAGCACTAAATGTACGAGGGTAGTTTTTTTTATCAACCTCCGATAGGCATATTAAGTCAGGTTTATATAAAAAACTTATTTTATTACCAAAAGATAGGTACTCTTGTGCTTACTTTTCGACAAAGTCACCTAAATGATTTCAAGAGACATTTGTTACGAATTTGTGTACCAGCTTTTCAATAGGAGCCTACCCTCTTCAGAGAATTTTGTTACCAATGAATTGAATTATGTCGTCTGTATGATCGCACAGCGTAAACGCTGGACAAGCAGTAGGTCGGTAATGTTAAAACACTGGACAAGCAGTAGGCCGGTAATGTTTACATGATAGAACAGCGCATCGCTCCCACCAATAATAATAATAATATAATAATAAAAAGCTTTATTTTCACATATTAAAAGAAACATTACATAGTCAGTCAACAGCTGCACAACAATGGTCAACAATGACCGTCTGTTGGGTTGGCATAATTATAACGTCCATGCTCGTAATAAAATAGCTTTTCTTCTACACTCCTGAAAACCCGATAACAAAATAAAAAACAAAAAAATATACATATGTTTAACCTATTTAAAACAAAGGAAGAGTCATTTGTACAAAGAACAGGCAGCAGTACTAAACCAATGGAAACCAAAAACAAACAAAAATGTTTTACAAAAGGCAAATTAGAAGCCTCCAACGTTCAAATGAACCAAAAACCTTGATAATTTAATGCCCTGAATGGACCATTTGTTCCAAAAATATAGATTTTTCACTACAATTTTGCGCTGATATTTATGCAACTACATTTGTAGAGAATCTATGACAGAAATAAAAATAGTTTTAGAAATTAAAGCATATACACACACAAATATATGGGTAAAAATGAATTGGATTTTGAAGAATTTAAAGGTTATTTAAATGGGAGGGATTGGCGAAAGTTAGGCGTTTATTTAAAATTGGCTTGGGGATATAGGTGGGAACTTGTACAAGAATTTAACATAGGTTAGGTGAATTTTCTTCGCATTTATTATTATTTATGTATAAATAGCATCGCTCCCACCAAGTCGCTCTTGTCACTTCCAGGCTCAGATCTGGCATTGAAATTTAAAGATGCCCGTACTGATTGCATGACGAAGGGGGTCAAGGACTCAAATCTGTCGCTACAGAAAACTTTGTTTAACGAGTTAATGAAGCGGTTAGAGAAACCCGTAGGTTCACCTTAAGTGGTTTATCCATGCAATTTCCTGAAATTTTAAGGTCGTCTCTAAACTTTTTCGTTACGGAACATTTAGACTACAAAAATTTGTATGTTCGGTGAGTCACAAAAATGTTGTCAGAAGACCACTAAACTCGCCGAATGCTGTTTTGACGTCCCTTGATCCCTTTGGTCATGCACATCAGTTCAGCCATCTTTAATTTTTTGACACCATTCACGCACAACACCATCCATCAAAAGATTTTCTCCGTAAGCTCAATTCATTCTGTGATGAATTTCTGCTGCACTATTCACTGCTTGCAGAAATCAATAACGCGTCGCAATTCACACTTTAGCGGGAGAATCGATTTGAGGCGGTCATGTTTATGCGTCCGCAAGTCAAATCAAAGTGACCTGATTTGGCCCAAAAGTGAAATAGCGTTTGGGGAGGGGGGGAGGGTTTCTGTTTCATCATGTAAACATAACCCGCCTACTGCATGTCCAGCGTTTACGCTGTGCGATCATACAGACGAGACAATTCTATTCATTGGTGGCATAATTCTTTAAAGAGGGGATGAAAAGCTGGTACACAAATTCGACAAATGCCTTTCAATCGTTACGGTTACTATATTGAAAAGTAAGCATAAGTGTGCCTATCTTTTTTGGTAGTAAAATCATTATGTGTTGGACAAGCAAGCTTATCTGCTGGCCAAACAGTATAAACCCACTTGCCACCACGAGGACGTAGCTCAATAAATTAAAGAGACATGTAATGTAATAATATAACTTTACTAAACAAAGAATAAAACCCTACATTTTACCACTGGTGGTTAAACGGTAAAATATCAATGTGATGACAATGAAAAGACTTCAATATATTAACAACTAATTATCTAGATTCAAGGGCGAGTAGCCTGGAAAGTATAAATATTAATTTGGAAAAACTAGTGACTATAAAACAACTTGGGTCCGAGACCTAACAGGCCCTGGACCCTGAGGCCCCCCAGCCCTGACACTACACCCTAATACTCCATCTGACTGACCCCCAAACTACCCAACTGATCTACTTAAGCCAGAGCCTTCAGCAGATCAGCAAAACAAGTTATTGTTTCTTAACAATTCCAGCCTACTAAAACAACATACCCAATACTTCCTTCTTACACAATCTTAACTTTCCTCTTGCATATTTAACTACAGAAATATTATAATAAACTAACTAACTCTCTTCCCTTTCATTACAATTATTTATATACACTTGTCTTTAATTTACGGCCTATCGGAGGTGATAAAGATGACCCTCGTATACTACCATAGGTGACTTAAACAGTTACGTCCGTGAGCTTCAGCCAGTTGTCGACTTTGTATATGTAGATCACCTAATCACACTGTTTTACCACTTTAAATCACGTGTCTACTGTTTCCTGTTACCAATCATGTGTTTTGTCTGTTCCCATCAGGAAGTACACAAATATGTTGCAACATTTTTATTTTATAATAGTGTACTAAATTTTATAACTAAAGGAATTTTGGTGTGAGGAGGGGTCATTTTCTCTCTTTAAAGCCTCTGTGTAGCAAATGATTTGGCTGAAAACAGGTTCATTTTAAGATTTTATATATATGTTACCGTACTTTATATTCTAAATTTAGTTAATATAAAGTAATTAATTTATTAAAGTCTAGCCAAAAGGGAGAAATATGTCAGTTCCTGATACCATTCATTGATGGAAGTCATGGAAAAGCAAACACTTATTTGCTTATACATACTTTTTTACATCAATATAATTTAAGAATTGAAAATAGTTTTGAGAGTATAAGAAATAGAAGAAAAAATGTTAAAAAATAAAGCGGTGACCTACTGGTCTACTGAAGGTAATATTTTTGAAAAATTAAACTATTTTTAAATAGGCTACTACCTATATGATATGTTTATTATGCCTAAAATTTAATTTCTACTTTAATTCGTCTTGCATTAAATATCAGTGATGAATATAACAAAACAAATATTTGTATAGTTTTTATGAAATCAAAGTAATGAGTTCAACACTAATTTAATTTATTTCACTGACCTAAATATAAAACTAAATACAACTATTCCAGGTTTTGATCCACATTGAATCTTAAACTCATCGCCCTCTCATGATTGGGGATAATTTATAATATATATCTAGATTTATCGATGTGTACAAATAAATTTGAAGCAAAAATAAGAAACCTGTGACTGATTTTTCTTTTAAATGTAGCAAGTGTCATGGAAAATCGTTAATTTGCCCTGGAATTTTGATTTGGAAAACCTGTGGGAACCCTGTTAATTAAAAAAGTTTGTTTCAGTTCCCCCTGATTTTTTTAGATTTTGAGGAGGGGGGTATCCCCCTTCCCCCGTTAGAATATATCCCAATTATTTATAATATTGTAGGATATCCTAACTGGTTGGGACTTTTTACAGTAAAACCCCGCTTAACCGGACCTCGCTAAACCGAAACCCGGGTTAACCGGAACGGTCTACAAGAAATATTTAATCAATAATAGAGAAGATAAGTCCGGCGCATGACTCATGGCGGACCGAGAGACCGTCTGTCACGGCGGTCACAGAACTTAAGGGTTGTTTTTACGGGTTTTGCCACATACCTGATCCGGCCTCGAGGGGGTGGAGGGTTGACCCATACTGCATTTTCCTAATTCATATTTCACACTAAAGGATCAGTGTACCATGAACTCTCACACCTGCTATAAACTTCAAGATGTTTGCGTATTTTTCGGAAATTAACCTTGAAATACCAACAGTTGAATAGCCTATCCGAAAAATTGCGTTATCCGGAACGGTCCCGCCCCCATTATTTCGGTTAAGCTGGTTTTACTGTACTTCAAATATTGTGTTTTTTTTCATAAAATCAAAGGCTATGTATTTAATTTTCATAAAACAAAACTAAATAATGGATTTTTATTTCCAATTTAACCAGAATATTTTTTCTTGAACTATTTAAATACAAATAATAAAAAAAACAATATAGTAGGGTAGCAAATGTTTCCCTAAAATAAAACCAATGATCAAAGTTCTCTTCCCAGCAAAAAATCAATTACCAGTTTTGAAACTTGTGTTCATAAAGTACTAACAAAGGAAAGATTTGTGGTTTGATACTGTATTTATTTTATGAGAATCTTTATTCTGTTGTTTATGTATGTTGGCATCACTGATGACGGGTGAGCAGCCATTGGTCAGGGGGCATGGTGGTAGGGGTATGCACACAGAGAATTCGGGTGCAAAATATTTCTTACTGAGCGGGTTTCCTGCTAGGACAGTTCTTATCCGACTAAATTCTGCGCTCACGGAATATCCATCTTTTGCTCTGCGTTTTTATGAATATTGGTTGATGAAATTGAATGTTTCAGGAAACAAGGCTTTGATTTCCCAACTGCAATTCAGGCCCAGGGCTGGCCTATTGCAATGAGTGGTCTGAACATGGTTGGAGTAGCCAAAACTGGATCTGGGAAAACACTAGCGGTAAGCTTTATGTATGTTCTCAAGATACTTTTACTGCATTGTTACCCCGAAATTTTGTAGAGTTTTCATTATTAGGTAATTTCTTAAAATTACATTGATAGGCTATTGTAAAAGTACCAAATTCCTTGCTAGTTGAAGGTTGTTTAAAAAGCGTCGAACAATATTTTGTAGCATTATTATTCAAGAACCTATAATATAGGCCTGCTTTCCTACGGGATTCACATCCCATCTATTTACCTTATAGACAAAATTTAAATATTCTCTCATTTCATAGCAACTAGTCATCATAATTGGTATAAGGGTCATTCCCACCAAATGGGATAATTTAGGTTAAGGAAAATTTTTTAAATTAAAATTGTCAAATTGTCTTCTAATATTGATTGTTTAGTCTCATACATTTTTGGGAACACTCCAATGCTGTAGCAGAGCACAATTTTCATTTTTTATATGAAAAAACAAACATTTTCAGTGATCGGTCACACTCACTTAACCTCCCACAAAAAACGAGTTTAAGACATTTTATGCAAACAACTGATAGAATGTTTAGTTAAATAAACAATAACAAAAACATAACGTGTATTTATTTCCTGATTCCATCATTTTACCCTTTAAAAATTAGAAAATGGTATTGAAGTTGGAAGTGTATCATAATTTGGTACCTAATACCTAAAATTTATTCATTGGAAAACATTTTTAAGTAATGATTTTACTATTGTGAGATGTGAATACATTTTTCATCAGTTTTATGTAAATATATATATGAATAAAAATATATTATCGTCGTTTAGTTAGTATTTTTACCCTGTGACCGGCCTGTAGCAGACGTGACCGGTCTGTAACAGACGTGACCGGCGGGTAACAACAGTGACCGTTTGGTAAACTCACGTGACTTATTCCACTAAAAGGTATCATAATCATAATACATCTAAAAGACAATAAAACTTATTCATTACTATAAAATATGAAACTTACTATTAAAGTTATAGATTTCCTGAAATATCTACAAAACCAGGGAAGAATTATATCGTATCTCAATTCACAAACAGTACGGTCACACTTATAAATCATAACATGTTAATCTTTTATGAAAAAGCTAAATATATCATAACAAGTTAACAAGAACTAAACACAACCTCAAAACGTGGTTAGCCTACAAAGCTTAACTGAATGACTATTAAACATAATGTCTCGAATATACAGATCGGTCACACATAACAGTACCGGTCACGTGAGAGATCTGTTCGTGACCGATATGTATATTCGAGACATTATTTTTAGTAGTCGTTCAGTTAAGCTTTGTAGGCTAACCACGTCTTGAGGCTGTATTTAGTTCTTGTTAACTTGTTATGATATATTTAGCTTTTTCATAAAAGAATAACATGTTATGATTTATAAGTGTGACCGTACTGTTTGTGAATTGAGGTACGATATAATTCTTCCCTGGCTTTGTAGATATTTCAGAAAATCTATAACTTTTTCAGAAAAAACAACACTCATGAAACAAACTATCAACTGTTAGAAGAATAGATCAGATGTTTCCTGCTCTTTTTACCGCCACACCTTTTTCTGGACACTCCGTTAGTTTTACGCGTCCTTGAACCACGGACATTCGGAGACACTACTTGTCAATAGGAAAAAACCATTTTCCCACTCAACTTTCTCCAGACCGATGTTAACGTGTAGAAGTACAGGTTAAATTGTCATTGGTTATACACCACAGTCGTTGTCAATCGTCTGCTTGACATATTTGTTTTGATCAGAATAACTTCCAAGCCAGTTGGAGACGAGTGACCGATGGGTAAATAAAGATATATTTAACCTTTAACACTTTATTTATTTATTATTTGGAATGTAGGATAGGGTTGAAAGGTATGCAAAAAGGTTGTTTAATCAAAACAATAAAGGTTTTTAAAATATATAATTTAATTTTTCATTTTTCTCATGGAGACCTAAGTTATCCCATTTGGTGGTATTTGACCCATAAGAGTCACAGTGGTTTCAAAAAGAAAATAACTTGCTTACCAATTATAACAATATTTTGTTTTTAATTTAAATAATTTAATTTTATGTTTATGTATTATTTGAGGCTATGAATTAAGGCTCCAATGATGGCCTTAGTGCCGCAACTAGTCAGTCTTTCAATAACAGATTTGAAGGGTACTAAATTATAATTATTTCAACACTAATAATCTTAGTATTCTTGAATTTTGAACATTTGAATCAAATTGTTTTAATTGATTAAATAGCCTACTTTAAAAGAACACTATTATCCTAGAACTTGAGCTATGGCTATAAAACAAATATGTACCTAAAAGGGTTTTGATTTTACTTATGTTTTTAATTTCTATCCAAAATAGCAGGGGACCTTAATTAAAACCTTGGATCACTCCATAGTTAAATATGTTTTATGTTGTAGTACATGCTGCCTGCGACAGTCCACATCAACAACCAAGAGCCACTCAAGCGAGGAGACGGACCCATTGCACTTGTTCTGGCACCCACACGAGAATTGGCACAACAGATTCAGAAGGTGGCCATTGACTTTGGATCATCCACGTGTGTTCGAAGCTCCTGCATCTACGGTGGAGCACCCAAGGGGCCTCAGGCGCGTGATCTGCAGCGAGGCGTGGAAATCGTCATCGCCACTCCGGGCAGACTCATTGACTTCCTGGAGCAGGGAACGACCAACCTGCGACGCTGCACGTACCTCGTGCTCGACGAGGCCGACAGGATGCTCGACATGGGTTTCGAACCTCAGATACGCAAGATCATTGAACAGATCAGGGTCAGTACATGTTAGCCAGGTGATGTTTAACGTTTTATAAATAAAATTCCTCAGGAATAGGCTAAAAAATTTGAATATAATGGTGTTAAATTTAAGAAAAATCTAAAGTATTATCTCATGATCAAAGCTTTAAGCCCTTGAGGTTTAGAGCTTCCAAAATAATTGTATATATAGAATGTAAAAATACCCCCGTCGCAGCAAACCTGCATACTCAGCGAATTTCCAATGGAGATATAAATGTCTTAATACTATATAAAGCCACTTACCAAGTTTCATAAAAATATATTCACAAATAAGCGATATATACAATTTTAATTATTCTCCATAAGAATAACATTGGGGCTGAGTACGCAGGTTTGCTGCAACAAGGAACACAAAAAATGGTTTTTATGCTAATATCAATATAACTCAACTAGGTGAAGTCGTATACCAGTTTTTTTTTATTTAGGTTCATAATTAAGGGAGACAGAGCATTTAATTATTATCCATAAGAATAACATGGGGACTGAGTACGCAGGTTTGCTGCTACGGGAGAATTATGCAAAAAAGATTTTTTGGAGCAAATATCAATAGACCTCAACGAGATGAAGCTGTATACCAAGTTTCGTCAGTATACGTTCATAAATAAGCGAGATACAAATATTTTCTTTTCCTCCATAAGAATAACATTAGACAACGTACTGTGTTTAGCACTTTCAATATCTCGGTAACCAATTGACGTAGAGGAATGATCAAAATACCAAATTGTGTGTTTTTTTAAGCTGAATTGAATGGTCAAAACTAAAATTTGACTTTTTCAAAAATTACATGTAAAAAATTCAAAAAACTCATTTTTGGGGTACAAAACACCCCCAAAATACCCCCTCGGATAGGTTGATCTGTCTGGTTTTCGAACTTAAAGTCATAAATGCTGCTTTACATGTTTATACCAAATTTCGTCAAAATCGGATCATTTTTACGAGAGTTATCGTGCTCACGGACACATATATATATATATATACAGTATCGAACGAATGGTGTTTTTGGGGTCTGGGGACCTCAAAACGAAAAGTTATCATGGTCCCGGGCCTAGGTCTTACCATGCCGACTACGGTAATAGCTTCTTCCCTATAGGGGAAATTCGCTAAAAAGTAATGGAGGCGTAACATCAATAACAATGATCAGTAAAAACTATTGTGTTAATCTCTTCAAAATGTTTCTTTAATGACCCTAATAAGTCAATTTTCTAAAATTAAGTTATTTTCAGATGTAAACCAAACCGTGACACTATTTGTGTACGCTCTTATGTTATGATTTGAATAAAGATAGTTTGAATTGAATTGAACTGAGCTAAGTAAGTTCTGCTTATTACGCTTAAGAATTCAAATTTCAGACTATGTCTTCCACGTACCGGTAAGTTAGTTGTGTGTAACCTTAACACACTCCATGTAGGTGGACTGGAATCGGGTCGTGGTTCAACATTGAAGAAACATGATATTTTCATGTCGAAACATGTTTTACACAGCTAAAGTGCTAATCATTTGTTGTCTATTCTTATATCCTGACATTAAAAGCTATATATTATGTTGTATGATTTTTGTTGTTTAGCCTGACAGACAAGTTCTCATGTGGTCCGCGACTTGGCCGAAGGAAGTGAAGAAGTTGGCAGAAGACTTCTTACAAGACTACGTTCAAATCAACATCGGTTCTCTGGAGCTCTCTGCCAACCACAATATTGTTCAAATTGTCAACATTTGCAAGGACAACGAGAAGGATCAGAAGTAAGTGGTTATCGTGACTTTTTTTAGTGATTCACATCAAACTGTTTAAAACCAAACGGAAATAACAGTAATAAAACTCAAATTGTTAGCTTTTAAGACTGCTCACAGTCAGGAGCGATTTCAACATCAGGTAATTTTCAACAACTGTCCTTTGTCAATTGTTCAATCATCAAAGTACCTTAGTCTAGAAGTGGATGAAAAATTTAATTGGAAAACATATATATAGATATTTTAGCTAAGAAATAAAATAAATCATTTTTTCAAATCCTATATCCTATAGGGACTCTAATATGAGTAAGGTTTGCTTGCTTGCGACACGGATCTCAAAAACGGCTCCAACGATTTCCTTCAAATGTTGGAAATAACTAATTTCTGGGATAAAAATAAGTTCTAGACAGGCCTCGTCCCCAGGAAAAGTCAAATAATGTAAAAAAACTAAAATGAAAAGTTAAAAAATTAACATTGGGCTTATGGAGTTTCCTGAGATATGGAGTTTGGGTATATGTGGTTTCCTGAGAGCAGAGATGAAAAGATTTGAGTGAAGATTATATAAATAGAGTAGTAAAATAAATCAAAGGGACATTGAGCTATAGATAACAACTGGAGTGAACTTAACAATGTAGAAAAGAGGCAAATGAGTTATACAAATCTGATTATCAGTAGGGGGAAGTGGTGAAATATTACTCCAAGAGTCATCTAAACAAACTGACAGGTCTCCCCGAGCAAAGCTCGGCCCCCCAGGTACTATATATATCACAATTGTAATATAGTTATGAATGCTATACTCTAATATGAGTAAGGTTTGCTTGCTTGCTTGCTTGCTTGCTTGCGACATTGATCTCAAAAACGGCTCCAACGATTTCCTTTAAATGTTAGTATTAACTAATTTCTGGGATAAAAGAAGTTCTAGACAGGCCTCATCCCCAGGAAAAATCAAATAATGTAAATAAACTCAAATAAAAAGTTAACAAAATTAACATTGGGCTTATGGAGTTTAAAATCAAAACAAAAGATTTGTAACAGCCGTTCATAATCAACCTGGGAACTGTCAAAGTTATATTCATGATGTTTATGATTATTAACATGTGGTTTCCTGACAGCAGAGATTAAAATATTTGAGTGAAGATTACATATATAGAGTAGTAAAATATTTGAGTGAAGATTACATATATAGAGTAGTAAAATAAATCAAAGGGATGTTGAGCTATAAATAACAACTGGAGTGACCTTAAAAATAAAGAAAAGAGTCAAGTGAGTTATACAAATCTGATTTTCAGTAGGGGGAAGTGGTGAAATATTACTCAAGTCATCTAAACAAACTGACTGGTCTTCCCCCGAGCAAAGCTCGGCTCCCCAGGTACTACAACATGAATTGTTTACCCCAGTAATGCAGTGTGGATTTGAATTGTGGGGTAGTTGTTCAGGTATTGAGGTTATTTTTAAAATTCAAAAACAATATTTAAGGATCATGACAAATTCAAAGCCTAGAACATCATGTGATGTAAATGTATGAGGAAAAAAGTATGACTGTCTCATACTTCATGAAAAATAGTTTCTTCTTTATTATCTTGATGATGCTCTCCTTTACTGCATTGCTTAACACTTTCACCTTTTAGCGAATTTATAGGGAAGAAGCTATTACTGTAGTCGGCATGGTAAGACCTACGCCCGGGACCATGATAACTTTTCGTTTTGAGGTCCTCAGACCCCAAAAACACCATTCGTTCTAAACTGTGTATATATATATATATATATATGTGTGTGTGTGTGTGTGTGTGTGTGTGGGTTTGTAAAGGGGTCGGGGTGAGATCCGTTGTATGTTAACACACGCACACCGCGAGATCCGTTTTGTGCCGTGAGATCCACCCCCTGGATCTCAGAACGCGAAAGCCTGTGATTGGTCCTCATGATGACGAGAGGATCACGGAAATGCCCGAAACCACCCGAAATCAAGTGGATCTCACAGAGCTGGATGTTTCCAAAGTGTGCGTGTGCAAGAGCTTTCGTAAAACGCCACCACGTCGCGCTAGCGTCGGTTATGCACACTATACTGTTGATGGCGGGAAATCTTTTTTCGTGGACATGGACTGACGACTTCTTCGACATAGTGATGCGCGATTGCGAGAGGTTAAAACAATCAAAATGTTCCTCCTGGAGAGGTTCCGCTTATCGATTGTTTCGAGTGCTTAGCGAGAGGTTTGTACAATCGAGATGTTTTCTCTCGATTGTTGCATTCGTTAAGCAAAGTCGTCTGCTGCCGGCGCGTGGTGAGAGGATAACCCCGTTATAGATGTGGATCGCATTTTTATCAGGCACTAAAAACATTTTTTGCAAATAAGCCACCCGTAATTTAGTTGTTTTTAGATATTCCATTATTATTTTACCCCGCGACAATATAAACACATATTGACTATGTGTTTTCAGGCCTCACAAATGTACATAAAAAAATAAAAATTAAATGGATTAATTTTGAATAATAGTTTTAATTTATTAAACAGCTGCTGTGTCCTTTTGGCTCAATTTTTAATTTTTGTCTCATATTTGTTTATATGTATAATAATATTAAACTCTATATAGGATTAAACTAACAAAAAAGTATTTAAATGTTGTAAAATATAGGCTCTTGATACTGGCTTTATATTGGGAGTTCAATTTCAATAGGCAATGTTTCCCTTATATCCTATATCGTGTGTAAACAAATTAAGTTAATTATTATTAAGTTTAAATCAATTAAAGATTCGTTCAAAAATTTGTTTTTATTTGATTTTAATCGTGTGTTATAATTTTGGCAACGTCTTATATTTTATCTCTACATAATAAATCTAAAAACATTATTTCATTGACAATTTTCTAAGTAATAAAAAATGTTGAAATGAGAGTATAGTGTAAAGCGTGGGAAAGGAGCAGAATTACTGCTGCCTAAAACGTTCACTAATTCTTTGAGCATTAAAAGTATAAGTATGTTCGTCTATATTTAATAATGATAAACATTTGTTTCTACTCTCCATTAATAATTTAATGTATAAGATGTTATATATTTTATTTTTTAAGAGCAAAAGAGCAATGTTAAATTTCGAATTCAACGGATAATAAGATTTTTTGGTATATGGCTTATTTGAAAGAGAATACCCCCGTCGCAGCAAACCTGCGTCCTCAGCGAATTTCCAATGCAAAATATTTGTCTTAATACCCCATAAAGCCGCATACCAAGTTTCATAAAAATATATACACATATAAGCGATTTTAATTATTATCCATAAAAATAGCATTGTAATGAGTACGTAGGTTTGCTGAAACAAGGAACATAAACAATTGGTTTTTATTTAAATATAAATATAATTTAACTAGGCGAAGCCACATACCAAGTTTCATCAATATTCAATCATAAATAAGTGCCATATAACATTTTAGTTATTCTCCATAAGAATAACATGGGGGCTGTGTATGCAGGTTTGCTGCTACGGGAATAATCAACAAAAAATCAATTTTTTGTGCAAATATTGTGCACCAGTACTACGTGAAGCCACATACCAAGTTTCATCAACATACATTCATAAATAATCGAGATATCAAATTTTATTTATCTATCTATAATATTATAAAGAAGAGGTGGTGTCTGTCTGTCTGTCTGTCTGTCTGATGTTCCGGGTGAACGCAAAAACTACTTAACCGACTGGGCTGAAACTTTACACAAAGGTAGATCTTGAACCCATGCAACACATAGGCCTATTCACTTCCTTAAAATCCCCTCGGGCTACGCCCCGTGAACGTTCTAAGTTTCAATGTTTACATTTCATAAGAAAGTAAACATTCAGAAACTGTAATGCGAACAGCTGAGGGCACTTACATTTGACAGCTTAAAGAGCAGAAGCAAGAACAACAGCTGTTTCAAGCTAACTAAAATGCAATTTGCATTGACTATAGAACGGGTAAGGAAAACCCCTGTGCGAAGAACGTGTACATCAAAGTATATATATAATATATTTATTTCAATATACCGTATAGTTAATCCATATAAATAAAATTAGAGTTTTGTCTGTACATTGCTTGGAATTATGAAACTGTTGCATATTTTCACGTTTTACACCCTAGGGAAACCAAAACAAATCTTATCTCAATTTATGTCTGTCCGTCTGTCTGCCGGTAACGCTCAAGGACGGGTTTTGTTCGCTTTTCACTGAAAAAACGGGTGCACTGACATTAATGAAACTTCGTTTCTTTGTTCTATATATGCGTGAGAAGGTTTTAGGGCACTATAAACTGGCATACGCCTTTAAAAAAAATAATGGCGGCCGCTCAAAAACATGATTTTGTGCGGTTTTGGTCATTTTTTGTTCGCTTTTCACAGGAAAACGGGTGCACCGATTTTTATGCAACTTTTTTCTATGTTCTATATGTGCGTTAGAAGGTTTTAGACTAATTGGATTGTTTTAAATTACCTTAGGACACTGCTCTATAAGGGTTTAAAGGTCCTTTGCTATTCTTATGGACAAAGCATTTATTTATATTGAACCAGATGATGGCATAGTTATTCTAAAAATTGTTTTTTTAGTTATTTTTTAAAACGTTGAGTGAAGATTGGTAATAAATAACATAAGTGGATATATGATCTAAATCTATATTTGTCAGACTCATGCACTCACTGACATAGTGATCACTTTATCTAAGAAACGACAATGTCTATTGAAGATACAATTTTGGATGGTGGTTCGCCTTATGCTGCAGATTCACAATAAGAATACGTTTAAAAAAGTCCTATAGGGTTCTTCGCTAATTTACTTTTATGG
Organism: Allygus modestus; assembly: GCA_963675035.1. Taxonomy (NCBI): domain Eukaryota; kingdom Metazoa; phylum Arthropoda; class Insecta; order Hemiptera; family Cicadellidae; genus Allygus; species Allygus modestus. Next base: position 60,015,730 of record OY776115.1, on the reverse strand, counting down.
CAATTTTATGAGTATTAGTATTTACTGGACCTTTGTAAGTTACATTTCGGTAGGAACATAACTAATTCATCAGAAAAAAACGCAAGCCTATTCCTGTTACGAAAATGTTTAAGGGCTTCGCCCCCCGGAATTTCAAAATATAATATTTTAACAATCTTGCACATACTCTTGGACTGATGGATCTGAAATTCGGTAGGAATGTAGCTGATAGCTCAGTGCAGACATTTACCTACTCCAGACACAAATATACTCAAGGACTCTGGCCCAATGACCTTTAATATAAACGTGTTTGTCATAACACACCAACTACTCAACCAGTAGAGCTGAAATTTGATGCCTTAAAGGAAATAAGAAACAACATCATGAGGAGTCACGGTTTTGTTCTCTGGAGATTTCACACAGACCCTTTGTCGTAAGTGAGACATGAGTGGACGAGTCTACGCCTCTCTAAAAATATATTTTATGTAGCCGACCACTGAGCGTCTGAACTTAACAGTAAATATGAAAATGTATTTTTGAGAAGATTAAGGGGTTGAGCAGTTTTCTTACGCGCTTTTAAAAGTTGAGATTGGGACATTGAAAAACAAATTAAGTCTCAGAAACATCTATCCTTCACACGGCACTATCGATGAATCACAGGATTTATTGACTGACAGTTTGTTACACCGAGGTTCATAAACAGTTTAATCTGGAAAGTGCCTGGCTCTGTGATTGTGCCATCCTCACGTCCACCAATGAACAAGCAACGCAGATCAACACAAATGTAGGTCTATTCCAAAGGGAGGAACGAACATATACATTATTTAATACCGTTCATTTAACCATGACCACTGTTAGAACAGTTTGTATATTGATTTACATTTATTGAAATCAAATCAAGTAGTCATATGTTTTTAAAACATATGATTTTTCCAAGTTTAAATTGTTTAATTACAATTATAATGAAAACAGGTCCTGGCAAGAATGGTGATTTTAAAAGTGGTTTGTCAATGTTTTTAAAGTTTAATGTTTCGTTACATTACTATTAATTTATTGGAATGTAAAGATTAATGTATCAAAGTATTTAAAATGTTAAATTAAACAGGGTTAATATTTTGTTGTACTTGAGTTCTTTTATTTCTAAAATCGAATCCAAAGTGTTACGTGTACCGATTTGGAGTCGCAAAAACCACACCGTTCACTACCCGACAGAGTTCCTCGACTTGGCAACAGTACCCGAACTATCTGCCATAGTATATTTCGTTAACTTTAATTTAATTCTACTTTAAAAGTGTAAAATGTAATTTTAATATTGTAAAATTATATGGGTTGTTATTTTTTTTAGATAATCTACCATTTATATACAACCCGTACGAAGGACGGGTACACAGCTAGTTCTCCATAAGGATAACATTGAACAACGTACTGTGTTTAGCACTTTGAATATATCAGCAACGGTTGGGCGTAGAATCACAATTTAAACACCAAAATTATTGTTTTGTGGAACTGAACAGATTGGTAAAAGCAAATGTGAAGTTTACATTAAAATAAACTGAGGAAAAGCCAAAAACCTTTTTCCCATAAGATTAACATTGGAGATTTTATAAGTAGGTTTTTTTATTTTCTCCGCCCCCATAAACCTCCCTTCCCATGGCCCGATTTTTTTGGTTTTCGAACTTAAAGTCACGAATGTCATTTTACACATTTGAGCCAAATTTCATCGAAATCGGACGTTTTTTACTCAAGTTATCGCATTCACGGACACACACACACACACATATATATAAATTTGAACGAATAGTGTTTTTGTCATCTGGGGACCTCAAAACAAAAAATTATCATGGTCTCGGGCTTAAGTCTTACTATGAGACCTACGGTAATAGCTTCTTCCCTATAGGGGAAATTCGCTAAAAAATAATGAAGCCACTTCAGTGAGTAGAATTTTGATTTTATGTTTAATGTTTACTAAAGAATCATAAAAACGTGAATTTTACCTTTTAAAAATAAATTAATTTAAGGACCTAAATGAAAAGTCTAATCACTGAAATTGCTAGATAATGATAAAACCCACGAGTATGCCAAATTTTAAAATAAATTCTGGGCAGAGTTTTAAATAATACCTGTTTTAACATGGGAGCGCTGTCGCTCAGCTAAAAAGTTTTACATAGATAGAAAAACCTCTTTTAAGAGTTAGGTTTGTCGAAGGTAAGTTCATTTAAAAATAGTATTAATAACAACAATTTTGCTCAGTATTCTCCACGAGAGTTCAACATGCATTACAGAAGAAAAATTAAATTTGAAGAAATAAAATAAGTTCCCGGGAACAATGTGACAACTAAAACCACCCATAGCCAACCCCATAACACTAACAACCGCCCCCAGCCAAACCCATGACATCTACAACCGCCTCCAGCCAACGTCATGGCACTAACTACCACCCCCCCCCCCCAGCCAACGCCATAGCGTTAACAATCTCCCCGGGCCAACCACATGACACTAACTACCCCCATGCCAACGCCATGACACTAACAACCACCCCCAGCCAACGCCATTACACTAACGATCGCCCCCGGCCAACCACATGACACTAACTACCGCCTCCACCCAACGTCATGACACTAAGAACTGTCGGCCAACCCTATGACATATACTACCCGCCAGCCAACACCATGACACTAACAACCGCCCCCAGCCAAACCCATGATATATATAACCGCCTCCAGCTAACGTTATGCCACTAACTACCACCCCCAGCCAACGCCATGGCATTAACGATCGCCCACGGCCAACCACACAACACTAACTACCAACGCCATATGGCACTAACGATCGCCTAAGGCCAACCACAAGACACTAACTACCGCCCCTATCCAACCACATGACACTAACTTCCGCCTCCACCCAACGTCATCACACTAAGAACTGCCGGCCAACCCTATGACATATACTACCCGCCAGCCGACACCATGACACTAACAACCGCCCCCAGCCAAACCCATAATATATATAACCGCCTCCAGCTAACGTTATGACACTAACTACCACCCACAGCCAACCCCATGCCACTAACAACCACCCCCAGCCAACGCCATGGCATTAACGATCGCCCACGGCCAACCACACGACACTAACTACCATCCTCAGCCAACGCCATATGGCACTAACGATCGCCCACGGCCAACCACAAGACACTAACTACCGCCCCTATCCAACCACATGACACTAACTTCTGCCTCCACCCAACGTCATGACACTAAGAACTGCCGGCCAACCCTATGACATATACTACCCGCCAACCGACGCCATGACACTAAGAACTGCCCCCGGCCAACCCTATGACATCTACTACCCCTATGACACTAACTAGTCATGACACTAACTACGACCTCCAGCCAACGCCATGACACTAACAACCGCTCCCAGCCAACACCATACCACAGGATTTACAGGATTAAATAAATAAGATCAATGTTAACATATATATATTTATTACTTTCCCAGCTTTTACAAGTACAACCAATTTCCTAATAGACCTTTTATAATTCCTTGCATTCTGTTAATCACCAATCTATAATTTGCTCAGACTTACTGTAAACAAGAATTATTATTTCTTTAGTTTTCATGAAATTAAAAGATTTCTGTTTAACATTTCAAAAATTGACAGTATCATGAAAACGAAAGGTGATATTTAAAAATATTGCGGCATTGATTTCAGCGTCGGAAAACAGTTGGAAATGATGTGTCACAACCCTACCTTTACATAAGAAAAAAATATATTATTCCAAATTGGTGGATCCAAGATGGCGGCCGAAAATTTTAATTTGTCAGAATGAAGCAAATTTTGTACACATTTCATATTTTAAGACTAGCCTCGAGTAGTGGTTGGAAATTGGCTGATCGACAAAGAGCTTACATCCCTGGAAGGTTCCCTTAGCTGGAGCTTACGTTTTAGCTTCCCTGGAAGCTAAACAATTCAAGGTCCCTTCAGCATTGATAAATACCCCCGACGCAGCAAACCTGCGTACTCAGCGAATTTCCACTGCAAATAATAGGTCTTAATCCCACATAAAGCCGCATAGCAAGTTTCATAAAAATATATTCAAAAATAAGCGATATATCAAATTTTAATTATTCTCTATAACAATAACATTGGGGATGAGTACGCAGGTTTGCTGCTACAAAAAATAACAAATATAGGGTTTCTTGTAAATATCAATATTACTCAACTAGGTGAAGCCACATACAGTAGACGCTCTTTTATCCGGCATGTTTGGGACCACGCCCATGCCGGTAAATCGATTTTTCCGGATAATAGAACTTTTTAGTTATTAATGGGAATACAGTAATCTGAGAGTCTGTCATCTCGCTAAAGTAATGAGCTGTGGTCGCGTGCGTTGGTTGACCTTGGCACTGCTCCGGAACACCTGCATTTGTGGACGGATAGACAGACAGACAGACGGGTGAACGGGTGGACAGACAGCCGGGCGGAAGTTGGCGTCTTAAAATAGGTTGAATACAGTAGTGTACTGAGCAAAGTTTACGAACATCACTGAACGTTACTGCTTGAGACGTAAACAAACAACAGGTGACTAAGAAAAAGGCGGGAACAGTCCAGCGCATTCGCAGTACGAAACGGAAACGACCGAAAATACCTGGAAAAACCCGGGTCGCCTGGTGCCGGTTAATAGCATGTGCCGGTTCACAGAATGCCGGATAAAAGAGCGTCTACTGTACCAAGTTTCATCAATATAAGTTCATAAATAAGCGATATATGCCATTTTGATTATTCTCCATAAGAATAACATGGGAGATGAGTACGCAGGTTTGCTGCAATAAGGAACACAAAAAATGGTTTTTTATGCAAATATCAATAGATCTCAACTAGGTGAACCAACATTCCAAGTTTTATTAATTTATGTTCATAATTAAGGGATACATTACATTTTACTTATTCTCCATAAGAATAACATGGGGGCTGAGGACGCAGGTTTGCTGCTACGGGAATTATTGGTAAAAATCGGGTTTTTTGTGAAAATAACAATAGACCACAACCAAATGAAACCATATACCAAGTTTTGTTAGAATACGTTCATAAATAAGCGAGCTATAATTTTTTTCTTATTCTCCATAAGCATAGCATTGGACAACGTACTGTGTTTAGCACTTTCAATATCTCTGTAACCATTTGACGTAGAGCAATGGTCAAAACACCAAATTGTGCGTATTTTTAAGCTAATTCCAATGGAGGAAACTAAAATTTGACTTTTTCAAAAATTATATGTAGAAAACTCAAAAAACCCATTTTTGGGGTACAAAACCCCTCCAAAATACCCCTTCGGATAGTCTGATCTGTCTGGTTTTTGAACTTAAAGTCATAAATGCTGCTTTACACGCTTATACCAAATTTCGTCAAAATCGGATTGTTTTTACGAGAGTTATCGCACCCACGGACACACATATATATATATATATATATATACACAGTTTCGAACGAATGGTGTTTTTGGGGTCTGGGGACCTCAAAACGAAAAGTTATCATGGTCCGGGGCCTAGGTCTTACCATGCCGACTACGGTAATAGCTTCTTCCCCATAGGGGAAATTCGCTAATTCCCTATAGGGGAAATTCGCTAAAACACATTCAACCAAAGGAAAATATTTGATGACATAACTACTAGGCCAAAACCATCTATTTTATACCAGAAAAAGATTCAAATCCGTAGATTTTGCTGGTGGATTTATTTAAGAATCTCCATAATATTTTAACTTGGACTGGAAGCTAAACATATACCTATAAATTTTGTTTCTAATTATAACCGTATTTTTTAAAGTATATTTTTTTAAATACTTCAATTTAGAAAAATATATACTTACGCGAAATTAACCGTTTTCGAGTTATAACCAAAAATCCTCCGGAAATGAGAATTTACAATGTTCCGTCAAGAAACTTCATAAGATAACAATCTTTTATTTGAATCCAGCACCCCAAAACAACAACAACAACAAACAACAACAACAACAATCGAAGAAATCATAACCCCCAAAAACTTGTCTGGTAAAATCACTATTTGAATGGACCAAATAGTACAGTTCATGCCAGAGAGACAAGTTTAAGGGATGGATCTCAGTCCGACCACACACAGGTGGAACGAGTGCGTTGTGCGTTTGGGAACTAGCCGCGAACATTTATCGAGCAAATACAACGTTGTATTGTTCCATATTACATCTGGCAACACTGTCACCACCGGATCTCACCAAAGGCCTGGCCTACTTAATGTGTGTATCCCCCCCATTTCGTTCAAGGTCAGTAGGATCTCACTAAGCCTTACATACCGGATCTCACTGAGATAGTAAATATCTTATTGTGAGATTTAAGAAAATTGCATAGACAATGTTACTTGTGTAATCTGTAAGTATTTCTTTCAAAAAGCTAATTCCAGATTTCCTTAAAAAGCTCTCCTTCAGCCGGATCTCATCTTGCTGTTACACAACGTGGATCTCACCCCGACCGTCAAATGTGTATGTGTGTGTGTGTGTGTGTGTCCGTGAGCACGGTAACTCTCATAAAAATGCCGATTTTCATGAAATCTATACTTATTTAATAGGCTAGCAGGTTTTTTGTGACAATCACTCCTCCTGGACTACTGAACAGATTTTCATGTTTTTGGTGTCATTGGAAAGAGCCTAACGTGAAGTTGTGCAGGAAACTTTTTTATAGAGAAATAATTTGTGGTGAGGCCCCTTAAAGTTGAGTTTTTTCCTATAAGCTTAACATTGGGAAATAACTATAAGTTTTAAGCAATCAGCTGGATAGAGTAATCAGCAGGCCATGTTGGCTTTGGAACAGTAACACAATACTTATACGGGAATGTCAGTATAATATTATATTGTGATCGCGAGCGAAGGCTACTAGTTTGGTATAAACGTGTAAAGCAACATTTATGACTAAGTTCAAAAACCAGCCAGATCGCTCCATCCGAAGGGGTATTTTGGGGGGGGTTTTGTACACCAAAAATGGGTTTTTTTGAATTTCTTACATATAATTTTTGAAATAGTCAAATTTTAGTTTTTACCATTGGATTCAGCTTAAAAAAACTACACAATTTGGTATTTTGATCATTTCTCTACGTCAATTAGTAACCGAGATACTGAAAGTGCTAAACACAGTACGTTGTCTAATGTTATTCTTATGGAGAAGAAAAATTTTATACCTCGCTTATTTATGAACGTATACTGACAAAACTTGGTATATGGCTTCATTTGGTTGTGGTCTATTGATATTTGCTCAAAAAACAATTTTTTGCCAAAGGCTGAGTAGCAGAAACCTGCGTACTCAGCCCCATGTTATTCTTATGTAATAATTAAATGCTGTCTCCCTTAATTATGAACATAAATTAATAAAATCTGGTATATGACTTCACCTAGTTGAGTTATATTAGCGTAAAAACCAATTTTTTTTAATGTTCGTTGATGCAGCAAACCTGCGTACTCAGCCCCAATGTTATTCTTATGGAGAATAATTAAAATTGTATATATCGCTTATTTGTGAATATATTTTTATGAAACTTGGTAAGTGGCTTTATGTAGTATTAAGACATTTATTTCTTAATTGGAAATTCGCTGAGTATGCAGGTTTGCTGCGATGGGGGTATTTAATTTTTGCCGCTGAGCTCCCGACAACTTTTTGACATTTTGGTCACAGACACAATTCACTATATCATCAGAGTGGAATCAGTGATAGACTGGAACTGGTGGTAGGTGGATATGAGAGGTTGGAAGGGTTTGTGGTGTAGGGGCGGTAGGGACATGTGAAGTCAGTGTCTCTACCATGAGTCAGCGTCTCAAGGTTGGGTAAAATACAAATAGAATAGTGTAACACAGCAGCGAGCGTGTGCGTGTGTAGGGCCGCCCTTTAAGCCGTTGTAATATTGATTTAGAGAAAGAGCTGAGGCCTACTATAGAATGGATTTCATTATTAGGCTATTACTATTAAAAGTGTACAAGCAAATCCAGCTGCTCAGTTTGGAGCATATACTTATTTTGGGATAACTTTTAAATAGCAAATATAAAGTTATTTGTGTCAAATATTCATTTGTTCAATAAATACATTATAACGTGTACTCAAAATTCTGTTATATAGTTCATTAAAAAAAGTTATGCGCAAATAACTTAATCTTTCCAAATTTTCATTTTATTTCAGCCGGCTGTGGGTCGCACACGTGACGACCCTGTTGATATTGTCATCCGAAAATTAAAACTAAGATTAGTCATTGGCACAGGTTATATTATGTCAAATAACTTGATTTTAGATACAGTTCAATCTTGATAGTCTGACGTTTGCTAAACCAACACTTTTGGTAATCCTACAAGGCCACGCCCGTTATGTCTCCCTTGAGTGCGAGAGAGGGATGAACTATGGTTAAGAAAGAGGTGGGGGATTCCCGTCAAAATGTGAAAGATGGTGCTTATTGAAAGTAATTTACGTACTGAAACTTATTTTACTAAAGGTATACTGTATTTACTAGTAGGTAATGATTTTTCTAAAAAAAATTTATTTTTAGTGAATTTCCTTTGGAGAGTGAACTATTAGCATGACTCGCACCGTGAAACTTAAGCCCGGGACCACCATAGAAGTTCCTAACGTGACCCCCTGAACATGTTTTGGGGGGTCGTTCAAAATTTTATATATATATGTGTATATATATGTGTGTGTGTGTGTGTGTGTGTGTGTGTGTGTGTGTGTGTGTGTTTGCACTCTAGCGGTCACATTTTTTGTCCGATTTACTTCAAATTTGGCAAGGGACGTTCCTTTCTATAATCAGTTGGACAAGTTCGTTGGGCAAAACAATCAGAAAACTAAACCCTTTTTGTGGGGATTAATCCTTCAAATTTCGAGTTTTTGGGCCCAAAAAGGGTCAGAAAAGCCCCGGATGTAAAATTAATGCATGTAAGAAGATGGAAATATGTGAGGCAAAAGTTTTAAGCCCTCTCTCGCCATTCTAGCATAAATTTTTATCGAGTTATTAAAGAAAATGTGTTTCGACTAAATACAGTACGTTGTCTTATGGGGGTTTTACACTAGAAAATAGTGATGTGTCAAAACCAAAACTTGAATCTCAAAACCACCAAAACTTTAGAAAAGTTTCGGTTTCGAGATTCGATCGGTGAGTTTCAAGAATCAAAACTCGAAACTGCTGAGATTTTTTGTGTCTTTATTGTTGTTTTTTTAGCAGAAATCATGCCCGTGTTTCGATCAATAATGCAAAGGTCAAAAGCCTACTGTCATCGGTCGTCTACCTTCACCTTTTTTGGATTATTGATTTTTTATTTCTGAAAGAACAACTCTAACCAAAATATATAATTAGTTTTAATTAATTTTTCTGGATTTATTTTTCACAACCATACCCAGGCAAGTAAATAGGGTTTCGCAATTTGAGTTTCGAGATTCTATTTTGTAAGTTTCGGTTTCGGTTTCGAGATTCAAAATTTCTGGTTTTGACCATCACTACTAGAAAAGCCTGTTATTCCTTTGTTAGAGTACTTTATCATCCCCAGCAACCTCACGCCTACTTTCAAGCCTGTATGGGCCTTCTCCTAACATTATAATGCGCAAAATTGTATTCCAAGCTTTGCAGGTAAATGAAACCAGGACCATCAGAACAGCCACAAAATCACTGTTTTCAGATTACAATAAAAATTGGAATAAATGTATGTTTTTACACTGATTTTGAGTTTTAAACGTTTTTATGTGGAAATTCACTTCCCTCACGTCAGCGTGCTGCGTGCGAACTCGTTTACCTTGTTCAAGTCAAATAAGCTTGTGTTTGTTCAAATTTACACTTATATCAACTCATTGCCATATAAGTTACAGTATTTTGATTTTAGTTGGATTTATCATTGTTTTAATGGTACCCTTGGTAATCCATAATATTTGATAATCCGACAAGGGTCTGGTCCTATATCTGTCGGATTGTCAAGAATAGACTGTATAAGATCGCCTTGTGCAGGAGCAACAAAAAATGTATTGTGACTAATCAAGAATCTAAATCTGAATTTAGAAGCATAGCTCGCCTTGTGCAGGAGCAACAAAAAATGTATTGTGACTAATCAAGAATCTAAATCTGAATTTAGAAGCATAGCTTACTCAACATTTTTATTCTTGATGACTTCAAAAAATCCTACCTTATTGAATCACCCCCTACCCCCCACCCTTAGTCAGAGTTTGCACTCAGCTGGGAAACTAGGAATAAGCCAGGAATTAAGGGAACTATATTTTGTGTAAAATAATAGTTTTGCCTATACATAATGTAATTATTTCATATTCAGGCCTAACTTATAATTTAAATAACCTCTTTTTAATTCTCATTAGGTGTAGTAATCTACTGCAAGAACTAAGTCAAGAAGAGGGCAAAACCATTATCTTTGCTGAAACAAAAAGAAAAGTAGACAGCATCACAAAGACTATTCAGCGTTTTGGGTGAGTGTTGCCTAATATATATCCGTATTACTGCTCCGGCACATTATCTTTCAACTGTTGAGCAGTTTAGGCTACTCTGTTAGATTAGATGTTTGTGATCAACAAATTGCAGATTTTTGTTTTTGAATAACTTACCTAATTGTGACGGTAAATAAATATAAGGCTAGTATGTTTTTAAGGCACCATTCCTGTTCCTCTCATTGTAATGTGTCAGGTGAGCTTTGGAAACCTTAGAATGTCAATTGAAATAAACTAAGAGTTCAGAAATAAAACTGTAGGCCTAAGTATTGTTAATGCAAACTCGTCTATATCACCTGTTTGCTGAGTGCGTTGGGTGCTGAGCTAGTTTTCATTCAACTGGAAAATACCCTTGCTTTTGTCAAACCGCTAGGCTAATTAAATTATTCAAATATAACTAAGGCTAACTGAAATTAATTTTGAAATAATGCAGACTAGTATTCCTTGTGATACACGGCTCCACACAGGGAACCCCGAAATACTATTGATGGAAGTGGAAACTAATCCAGAATTCTCTTGTTTTCTGCTGTAGATTAGGTAATAATGTAATCAAATTTAAAGAGTCTCTTACCCTACTGCCGACCTCGGGTGCGATTTGTGTGGTGTAAGCGGCGCTGCTCAGTTTGCTGGATTTATTAGTTATCTTGCAAATCTAACGATAGTAGCTATGATAGTTCTAAGCGGTGGATGTCGGAGACTGGTGCCACTTACTGCAGCCACCGCCACCTGGTGAGGTTAGAAAACTTGTTCACTTCCATTCACTCTTCAGTACTGGTTTACTTCATTTTTTTTTGTTCAAAAAAGCCTAAAAACTTATAAAGACATGTATTTATATGGATAAATGGTGGTGCTTTTGGCATCAAGGGAACCTAACAAACAAATATTCTAACAGTAATATACCAGAATCAGGTCTAGTAACTATTAAATATATTTCTTAAGGAAGTTACAAATAGTCCTTTTTCTGGTTGTCCACTTTATGTTGTAGACCAGGCTTTTTCTTCTCATGTTTTTAAGGATGGCTGTAACAATTAAATCGACAAATATTTACCGCTTTTAATTTAGCCACCCGCTTGCTCAATTGTCGCTCAAGGTGCCATTCGCCGCTCATATCGTACCCTAGGCCTAACTGTTACTTTACTGGAGAACCCCTCATATTTTCGCCTATGGAATTAAGCTGTGGAACACCAAAGGTCGGATAATCGGAGGCGCAAAAAGTTATAATTAACTGTGAAACAAAATAGGCTACATCTAACTTATATTGTCTAAACACTCTCATGACATTATATAAAGCACGATCAAATGATCAGTCGTTTGGATGAAAAACTAAGTTCAGTGACAATCAAATGAAGACAAGCTGGTCTCTCGGTCGTGATATAGTGTGGAAGAATCTTGATGGATGGTCAGACTCATGGACGGATATACCGAGGTTGGATGTAAGGAATTTTACTGTAAAATAATATTTCTATTTCCGTAATAGGCCGAGTTAAAAATTTAATTGCTGATTGATTTTGCTATTCTAGGTGGCATGCAATGGGAATTCATGGAGACAAGAACCAAAGTGAGAGAGATTGGGTTTTAAGAGGTATGTACTTAATATTTGTAATCCTTTTTTCCACTTGAGTATGAGTGTGATTTGAGCTGGTGGTGCAAATAATCCAGATTGAGAAATCCTGTTCTACAATTATTAGTCCTATGTAAAACAGTCTCAAAGGTGTTCATTAAAACTTTGAGTGCGGTAAAAATGTCCGCAGGTGCACCCTAGGCCTGAAATTTGTTGTATTATAAAATCTTATCTTTATATTCAGAAGTCAGGATCAAGGTCGCAAACTACATTTCTGGTACTTTTTCAACAAAAATCCGCCGGTCACTGGTGACCGGGCCGGCATGCGCAGGAAAGTCTGTAGGTGCCACGACTACAATATCACCTTTTTTATGTCACGGACATGGGTTTTTATACCAAATATGGTGAATAGCATTAGAAAAAAATATTTACAATTATATACATCCCCTTTCTCCTTCCCAACCACTGTTTATTTCACTCAGAGATTATCATGAAATTGCTTAAAGCAATCCCCCAAACACAATCCTGGCTTGTCTGGACAAGTGTTACTAACATAGGGGGTCTTTAAGTCCTTTCCATTTTTCCAACGCACACTGCAGGTTTTGCGCTTTATTCTGTTAGTTTTGTTATTGTGCCGTTACCGGTCTCGAGAGACCAGCACCAGTCTGCGGGAACGACCAGGTGACTCACACAGAATGTAGGTCAGTACATCACAAACAACATCGTGGCAATTTCTGATTTACTCCGTGGGAGCGCGCCACATTGACTGATTTCTTTCGCCGCGGCCTTATCGGTCTTCTGTAACCGGAGCGGCCTGCACGTGCATCCAGCGGCAAGTCACCAGGGACCGGCCCGCACTCAATTTCAACTCCTATTAGATAAATACTGTTATTCCTGTAGTTAATTAAAGCAGGTCAGTTTTAAAAATCAATTTTATATCTGTTATTTCTTTAAAAACAATATATCTGTAGTTTTTCAAATAGGTTATTGACTAAATTACTCACATTTTAAAGCCAGGCTGACTGGTTTCCAATAAGACTTTTTCTAAATGTGTTGCACTCTTGGAACCTATCAACATATTTTTTACATACATGAAAATCATTCCTGAGTAGTTAATTGTAACGAAGATCAGTTTTTCAGAATCAATTATAGGCCCATATCTGTCACTGCTTTTAAAAAATTTCAAAAATATTTGTATCGTCCAAATTTAAATGTATTTTAAACTGTCAAAATCATACGTTTTCTGATTAAATTACACATAATTTTAAAGAAAAGCTGCCCGATTTGCATGATGAAGAATAGGCTAAACCAGTAAATGTTATTAGAGTCAGCTGATAAACTGCCTGACCAGAAGTTTTAATTAACCTTTTATTGTTTGTTACAGAGTTCCGTAAATCATCAGCAGGAATTCTGGTGGCAACTGATGTTGCTGCCCGAGGCCTAGGTACGTAAACTTCCCCATAAAACGGACGTGCAAGGCTTCTGGGGAGATGAACGAGACCAGTCGTTCTTGATGCCGAATTTTTAATAAATTCAACGTTTATAATATGAGGCGGCCAAACTTCACCTTTCTATTCGTAAGCACATCAACGTAATTTATCTTTTCAAGTTTGATAGTTTTACCGACATGTCCATCCCAAGTGTTATGTTTTCCCTTGTTGGTCATGGCAGGAGATATTAACTTGTTAACATTCAAAATAATGTATTTTTTGTATAAAAATTTACTTTTGCCTAGGATAGTGATTTAAAGGTACAAGTTCACCACCTGTTTCATAAAAGAATATTTCTCTGTCTACTCAATCCAATATTGCTTGCGTAAACTGAAAATTAAAACAATTAGTTGCCCTCATTTTCGCTTCTTAATTGTTAGAAATATGCCTAGTCTAATTCATTATTTTTTGAATACTTTTAATGAATTGTAATATATTTTTAATCAGGTCTCCTCCACCTTCAAACTCGTAGTCGTTATGCCACTTTCAAACTCGATGCAGCATACTGCCCCCTTAGATGTAATTCCATTCCATTACATCTTATAAATGTGCAGACTGTTGTAATAAATCTCTTTGATTTGGAGTTTTACCAACTCTGCCAGCAGACAGTTTTCATTTTAATCTAGGCTACTATTGATAAGTATATTTTACAAACCAACATTAAACTCGCATGCTTAATCAGTCTGTAGAAGCAACGACCGATTCCTCCATTTGTAGCCATACACTTGTGCGTGAAGACAATTTCTTCAGTGGACATGTGTCAGTTGAAGTTTTGATAACTTGAAAAGCAGCATATATGTGTATTTACAGAGGCATATATGTATTGATGTGTGTAGTTTTGGTGGGTTTTGGTCGCAGGCATCTGTGTCTCTCCTAGCCAACGCACGACCGATTCATTCCTCTTCAAGCTTTTTGAGGATAATTTTGAGACTGTGTCGGACTGGTTCAGGTAACTCGTTGGTATGAATCCTCAAGCACTTGAAGAGCTATTTCTAACCTGGATAAGTCATTACTGGGCCACGGGTAGAGGTTGAGGTGCCTTTAGTTTGTTTGAATATGAGGTAAGTGATGGTTGCAAGGTTGAGATGGCAAAAACAGCATCAGAAATTAGCAGCATCAGAAATTATCTCACATATTCAGTCCAGCACCACTATAATTTTACTACCAAGTAAAAAACTAAGGTGGGTTTATTAAGTTGTAAAGATGTCCTAACGACTCGTCAATACAACATACAGTCAGTTTGTTTGTACCAGCCAAGGTTGTATATAAATAAACAGTGCTTTTACTCCCTCAGACAACTAAGTTACAAGATTTTCAAGTTGAAGGGTTTCTTCAGAGAAATGCCTTTTATACCTTTGAAGAGTACCTGTTAGGAAAATGGACTACTTTGGACTTTGAAATTTAAAAACTAAGCCTCTCTCATTGACTTGTTTATGTATTAGAATGTAATATTGCTTGGCTGAATAAAATATTCTATTCTATTTAAAAACTCGCAAAGTAATTATGGGAATTTTAAAATGGATACAAGAAACTAAAGATTGGACACTCACAAGGACTGAAAAATCCCAATAACAATATTTATGAAACTGAAATACTTGCACTAAAATAATAAGTTAGTGCCTGAAAACGAGTAACAGTTTCACTAGAAACATCAATCGTCAAAATCATTCCTTAAATCTAGGACATTATGCATTTTTATTAGTAGCTCTCCTCTATCTTCTAATGCTTATTCATGTTTATTTGTTTTGTCAATGTGAAGAGGGATTTAACAAATTCAGTTAAAATATTTGTGGCCATTTTTAAATCTCAGCTTTATTTGTTATTATGTTTGAATTCGGTTCAAGGTTATTCTCAATTAAATGTGCTTCTTGTCATAGCCTTTTTGATTCAAATTTAATATGAATAGGCCTAATTATGTTGTTATTATTGAGATTTTATTTCTGAGCAGTAATGGTAATTTATCATCTTAAAATGTTTATTATCTCTAAATATATTTTATTTTGCATGATTATGTTATTATTGAGATTTGGTTTATGAACAGTAACCTTAATTAATAATTCCAAAATGTTTAATATTTTTTTATTTATAATTTATTTAATTGTATTATTTATTTTATTTTTGTATTGGGCAAACATGAAAAAATAACATTTCAACAAGAGGCAGGCAGGACTCGTAAGAGGACACGATTAACGAGCATGTGTATCTGTCACAATTATAGATGTGGACGATGTGAAGTATGTGATAAACTACGACTACCCCAACTCGTCTGAGGACTACATTCACCGGATTGGGCGCACGGGCCGGTCAGACCAGACAGGCACTGCGTACACGTTCTTCACCCCCAACAACAGCAAACAGGCAAGAGACCTCATCAACGTCTTGACAGAGGCCAACCAAGAGGTGGACCCCGAACTCAGCAAGCTGGCGATGCGGGGCGGCGGTGGCGGCGGCGGCAACTGGAGAGGCAGTAAGTATCACCGTGCAGAAGGGATTGTGTTGTGGTGGCTCATTGTTGCCATCAGGTCCCTCCGCGTATACACTGTATACCAGTAGGCCTAATGGGAATAGATCTCTACTCTCATTTCCCCTATTCACACAAACCAAAATAATGGGTCTTAAAACTGATGATGTCCAACAAATCGTCCGATTTTTAACTATCAAACACTACCTGAATTTGTATTTTCTGTAAGATAAATGACAAACTTTTCACACTAATAGTGGCAGTGTTTGGACCTGCACAATGATCAACTTACTTGCAAACATAACATTATTCTGTGTCTTCCTTTTTTTGGCCGATCAGGTTGGGGAAGTAACACTTATTGGATGTTGAAAAGCTTTTATGGGCAGAAACCAGGGTTGTCTTTGTCGATGAACCGATTTTAATGACAAGAATGTTTCATTATAATGAAGATATAAAGATGTTTCTGTGTTTGGATTTAAGTTTGAAATGAGAAAATATGTTTGGGCCATCCACTAAATTTGTTTATAGACATTTTAATGTTTACATATTCCAAAACCAAATTAAAGAAACATTATTGTAGTAATTGGAATATTTTGAAGAGAAAACCCAAATAAAGCATGATTACCTACGACAGTGACCTTGTGAACTTGTGTTTTGGACATACAGTTGACTCCCTCTAATTCGGCCACCTCGGGACCAGACCTCGGGCTGGAGTAAAAAATGGCCGAACCATCCGGCGATTTTCTAAACATGTAAATTATAACCTATAATAGAACTCCAGTGAATAAAAATCATTTCTAAGATGGTTTTACGATTTTTTAGAGTGTACTTACCCAAACAAATCTAATTAAAAATTAAACTCACTTAAAAAATACAACATAACCTACATTAAAAATTGTCTTTAAATTCTTGGATAATTTAAAATAAACTGACTTCCATTTATTTCAGTTGATGGGGGATTATTTTGTATTGTTCAAAAGTATTGAGTTTTATGGTAAACTTGTTTCATAGGAAATCAGTGGGGCTACCAGAGGAACAACAGCAACAGGAACTTTGGAGGCCGAGAAAGGAACTACTAGAAGTTCAATGGTAAGCCAATCTAAAGGACTTTTACGAAATCCTATTCCTAAATATCTAATCTCTCTCTCCTCTTTCTCTCCTCTCTCTCTCTCTCTCCCCCCCTCACTCCCTCCCTCCCTCCCTCAAAACCTCCAAACCTCCCAACATTAAGGATCTATCCCATTCAACCAGGCCATCAGATAAATTCAAATCCAATATATTTATTCATCAAATATTATTCATAGTATACTATTGAACAGTGTCAATAAAATTTTTGAAGCTAAGAATCTTTACAATTTTGTGAGCACGGATAAGTACTAGGAATAAAATACTGTACATTAGTTTTTTTTTTTTTTTCAGAGAAAATACGTAAATTAAAATTCCAAAATTCAGAGTATATGGAAAGTACTCTTCTAAAGAGTATAAGGTTTTATCTACCAAGAAATCTTAAGTACTTTTTTAAACTTATTTGCATTGTAATATTTTTAATGTTGTTTGGTAGGTGTTTCAGATATTTCATTCCCATGTATGTAATTACGGGTTGGAGGGTCACGGATAACCCATAACCAAGGTTAAAACAAAGGGATTCAATAAATTGAATATTACAAATATAATGAAGGTTTATTAACATTTGTATACTGCAATATTGTGTTTTAATGTCATTTAAGATATATTTATGTAAATTAAATACTAGTGAAAATCTTGAAATTGTGACAAACAATCATGATAATAATAGTTAATACTAGCAATGGCTGATAGCAGTAAGTACTATCCAATACTAGCAATGGCTGATGGCAGTAAATACTATCCAAAATGCCGAATGATATTTAATAGGTTAAAGATCTCTAAACACCGAACTCTCTAAACTACACCGAACAGTATGCTAATTAATTCCACACAGCGGCGGGAAGGGTAATTGTTTTGAGATGTTTCTAGTTTTAGTCGTACACGTCCGACCGTCCGTCCATCGCACTGCCTAGCCAGGTGTAGTGTCTAGAGCAGTGTCAAGGTCATCGCTTCCCATCGAGCGCCCACGGTTCATTAGTAGTGAGATGACAGACTCCGAGATTATGTTGTGTTTACTAAATTGTTTGTATAGTATTTATTCTGATAAATAAAGTAAATTAAATACGATTCTGGAGATAATTTAGCAAAATTAATTGTTGTTATTGCTCTATTTATGTTTAGAAGGGGATAAATAAAAATAATAAAAATAAAACTTTCGTGACCCCGGTTAAACCGCAACCCGATTAACCCGCTTCCGGATAATCGGGAGTTGACTGTACTGTTAAAATGCGCAGATTTTAAAAGTGCTCCTTTGCAGATTATCATATTTTAATTTTATTATAATTCTGATAACTCTTTTTTGTTGTTTTAGAATACTATCCATGTTAATTTTTGATGTTGCACCATAAAGGCATAGACAAAGAAATATGAGATTGAACATTTGTAGAATAAATGTTTCTTACTGTTCTTTTATTGCTGAAGAAAGACATTCTATAAAGTCAATAAATTCCAGAGCTTACTTTTGATAAAACCTTATCAATGCGAAAGTCCCATCTCAGATGTTGGTCTAGGGTTAACCCTAATAATTGTGTATAGGTCCTATGATAAATTTCCTTCAAATTACATATAATTGTTGATTCAGTCAACTGTTTATTCTGATGTGTTTTAAATCTGATAACATTAGTTTACGAATATTTAATTCCAAGTTATGTTGTACCCAGAAAATTTCCTACACTTTCCAATTGAATAAAGCTCAATATCTCTACCTGTTGCTTACAGCTTGCAGATACTTTTATTTGCATCATCTGCATAGAGGCATAGATTATTTTGTGGTATACAATTTACAGAATTTGAAATGTCATTAATATAGCACAGGAAAATGAGAGGGCCCATAATTGATCCCTGAGGGACACTCAAGTTTAATGATGTGAGATTTTGAGAAAAATTTTGAAACAGTTGTCTTTTGATATGTGGGTAATTTCAACAAATTGGAGTCGTTTGTCCAAATATGATTCAAACCACTTAATTGCAGTTTTTCTTAATGACTTTAATTTTTTAATTAAAAGAACTAGTCGACCCGTGCGGAATTCCGCACTGCGAACCAAATCTTGTCAGCTGATCAGATGTTCTTTTGTTTACATTTTCGCTCCTGTAAAAACAAACTATTCCCTTTACTAGTGAATTTCCTATGGAAAAGTGAACTATTAGCATGACCCACACGGTGAAACATAAGCCCGGGACCACCATAGAAGTTCCTAACGAGACCCCCTGAACACGTTTTGGGGGGTCGTTCAAAATTTGATATATATATGTGTGTGTGTGTGTGTGTATGCACTCTAGCGGTCACATTTTTTGTCCGATTTACTTCAAATTTGGTAGGGACGTTCCTTTCTATAATCAGTTGTACAAGTTCGTTGGACAAAACAATCGGAAAACTCTGAACCCCTTTTTTGGGGATTATTCTTTCAAATTTTGAGTTTTTGGTAATTCAAGCCCCGGACGTAGAAGTAATGCATGTATTAAGATGGGAATTAGTAAATTGAAAGTTTTAAGCCCCCTCTCATCATTCTAGCATAAATATTTACCGAGTTATTAAAGAAAATGTATATCTGCTAAACTCAGTACATTGTCTTATAGGGGTTTTTACATTAGAAAGTATGTTATTCATTTGTTGGTGTATTTGTATCATCCCCAGCAACCTGGTGCCTACTTTAAAGCCTGACTGGAACTTCTCCTAACCTTATAATGCGCAAAATTGTATTCCTAGCATTGCAGGTAAATGAAACCAGGCGCATCAGAACAGCCAAAAAATCAATGTTTTCAAATTTCAATAAAATTGGAATAAATTTATGTTTTTATGCACTGGTTTTGAGTTTGAAAAGTTTTGTATGTAGAAATTCACTTCCCTCACGTCAGCGTGCTGCGTGCGAACTCGTTTATCTTTCATATCATTCAAATTTCCGAGAAGCGGTACATTTTTAGACCGTGGGTCTATTTTTCATCAATAGCTGGCGATAAGCTTTAAAATGAGGGGTGAATCGTGGAATTTGATAAAGGAATAAGGAAGATCTCGCGAACTGACAGAAAAAAAGGCTAGAGAAATACAAGATGATTCACGCTATCGAATGCTTTAGATAAATCCATGAAAATTCCTGCGGTATATTCGCTTTTATCTACTGAATCAATGACAGATTCAATAAAAGAGATAGCAGCTGTTATTACTGACCTCCCGAGCCTAAAACCATGTTGAAAATTATTTAGCTTATTAGTATTTTCTAGATATTCTGTCTATTGCTTATGAGCAATGTTTTCATACATTTTAGCGAATTTCCCCTATAGGGAAGAAGCTATTACCGTAGGTCTCATGGTAAGATTTAAGCCCGAGACCATGACAAATTTTTTTTGGTCCCCAGATGACTAAAACACTATTCGTTCAAATTTATATATATGTATATATATATATATCTATATGTGTCCGTGAATACGATAACTTGAGTAAAAAACGTCCGATTTCGATGAAATTTGGCTCAAATGTGTAAAGTGACATTTATGACTTTAAGTTCGAAAACCAGAAAAATCGGGTCATGGGAAGGGGGGTATATGGGGGGTTTAAATTTTCCAAAAATCAGTTTTTTGCATTTTTTACCCTAAAATTTTTAAAACACTTAATTTTGGTTTAGACCATGTTATAGAGCTTAAAAAAACAAATAATATGGTATTTTGAATTATTAAGCTAGGTTAAGTGGTTGCGGAGAAAATCCAAAAAAACCTGCTCATAAAATCTCCTATGTTAATCTTATGGGAAAAAGGTTTTTGGCTTTTCCTAAGTTAATTTTAATGTAAACTTCACATTTGCTTTTACCAATCAACTCAGCTCCACAAAACAATCATTTTGGTGTTTAAATTGTGATTCTACGTCCAACCGTTGCTGAGATATTCAAAGTGCTAAACACAGTACGTTGTCCAATGTTATCCTTATGGAGAATAAATAAAATTTGATATCTCCATTATTAATGAATGTATATTGATGAAACTTGGCACGTGGGGTCACGTAGTACTGGTATATTGATATTTGCACAAAAAATTGATTTTTTGTTGATTATCCCCGTAGCAGCGAACCTGCGTACTCAGCCCCCATGTTATTCTTATGGAGAATAAGTCAAATGTAATGACTCCCTTAATTATGAACATAAATTAAGAAAACTTGGTATGTGGCTTCACCTTGTTGAGTTATATTGATATTTGCATAAAAACCCATTTTTTTAGTTTCTTGTTGCAGCAAACCTGCTTACTCATCTCCAATGTTATTCTTATAGAGAATAATTAAAATGTTATATAGTGCTTACTTATGATTGAATATTGATTAAACTTGGTATGTGGCTTCACCTAGTTAAATTATATTTATATTTGCATAAAAACCAATTGTTTGTGTTCCTTGTTTCAGCAAACCTATGTACTCATCACCAATGCTGTTCTTTCTTATAGAGAATAATTAAAATTGTATATATCGCTTATATATGAAAATATTTTTATGAAATTTGGTGTGCGGCTTTATATGGTATTAAGACATATATTATGCATTGGAAATTCGCTGAGTACGCAGGTTTGCTGCGACGGGGGTATTTGAAATTACAGGTAAAAGAGAGATGGGATGATAGTTTGACATGGTTTTACTGTAATTTATGTATGAATGGGTACTTCTTTTGAAACTTTTAACTGCTTTGGAAAGATCCCTGATATAAGTGACAAGTTAATTAAATGACATAAAACGGTGCTAAGTTGATGTTTTGCACTTTTAACCCCATTGACCTATGCATAGTTATGTGTCCTGCTCTCTCTGAGTTATCTATTCTATTAATAAAATTAGCCAAAATGCAGGGTTTTCTTTATAAATTCATAAAAAATTCATTTTTTATGTTACAAGATAGCAAGTTATGTTTTTGTAATTGAAATCAAATTGCCTTTAATAAGTTGTATATTTAAATATAATAATCAGTATCCAAAAAATATTGTTGGCCTAAAACATATATATATATAAGTATATATATACTTTTTGAAAGCATGACAATTTTATTTGCCAAAAAAAAATATATTTTTCTTTACACCCAACATTTATTCAGAATGTAATTCCCTTCATAAAAATACCAAACAAAAAAATATATAAATTAATACAGTTGTGTTTTTGTGAAAAACTACAAATTTGAAAACCTCATTTTTTAGTGGGAAGGGGGAAAACAATAATTATTGTTAGCTGGATTATGTAGGCCCTACAACAATGGGTTTTTATTAGGGGTCTGCGGTACCAACAATTTCAGATCGGTACGGTAAAAGATTTTGTACCTCGGTTTTCGGTACAAATTCGGTATGGTACAATGTACCGTCATATATACTAATTTAGTTATTAATTTGAATGTATCATAAACAAATTATTGAGTAATAACCATGGTCATATACGATTTTTATTATTAATTTCATTAAACAAATAAATAACTATTCTATGGATAAAAATATTTTTAAAACCTGCATCTTTGGAGTATTAAATTTTAACATTGTTATTATTAGGTATTAATGCAAGTTCTTGAAATAATGATCAGAAATAAATTCAAAAATTACTTTAAAATCAATCAATTGCATAAGTTGCTAACTGATTAATTATATTGATTTCAATATAAATAAAAACTATTGGTTTAAATCATACAAACAACAAAAACCAAAGTTTTATAAATACTATTCTTGTTGCACTGGGAGATTATTGTATCATTAATACAAAGTAAAATCAGATAACTTAAATAAAACTATATATGATGTGAAACTAAAAGAAATTAGAAAATTAGACCAATAAATACTGAAGATTAAAATCAAAATATCTCTAAAATTACTTAATTATACTACTAAATTCAAAATTGAAGTCCATAATAAATATTACAGTACATTTATTTAAACATAAGTACCATGTAAAACTGGAAAATAAATAAATAAATAAATAAAGTAATAACAGTAGTACAGTTATATAATGTTAATTTGACTATATCACATTTGAAATAATTAGCTATTATCCTTATCAAAAAATAAATTTAGTTTATTGTTAATAATAATTTTTAGTTGAATTTTCCAAAACCAGACAAGATAATCTAACATATAACAATATATGTATGTACAAATTTCACAGCACAATAAAAAAATAACAAATTTATGCTACCATTTGAAATTTATCATTTTAGTGGCTATTTTTTAATTAGTTTTCAACCATTTTTGAAACCTTTTTTATATAATTTAGAAATTTCACTAGTATACTTCAATAACAATAATACATAAATAAAAGCAGTTTAATTTGAAATCATAATGGAGAACTAACGTGATTTAAAAGATAGTATTCCTTTTCTCACTCTAGGAATGATGTTGCAAACAACTGATTTACAGCTAATTACCAGATCCCTCCCCCCTTACCCCTCACGCTTTCCTAGTCTAAACTTTTCTTGTCTTCAAGGACATATTTTTTGCCGACCCTACCCAGCTACTCCCCACTCCCCCTGCCCACCATTCTTATCTCCATTCTCGTTCAGCTATAAATAACACCTGTCAACGTCTCTTCGTATGAGTTTTGGGGCTTGTTTTCCTTAAAGGAAAAGACTAGTTATAAATAGGAGTCGGTCTTATTTAAACCACTTATTATGTTAAACACTGTTTAGCTTATCTCTGTTTATTGTTTGAAGCAGTAAACTGTACCGTACCGAATCTGTACCGGGGTTATGTTCTGTACCGAACCGATGACGGTAATTAGTTGTGTACCGTACCGGTACCGTTTTTTCGGTGCACCGCAGACCCCTAGTTTTTATTTAATATTTTCCAATTTCCATACATTTATTTATAAACAAACTGAATACATAATAAAATAGTTTTTTTTTCCTAAGCGCGCTGTAACATTGCCCGGGAACTTTATTTCGCGTCAATAATACTTTCCGCTAACAGTAAGCTGTTTTTTCTTTTTTTTCAGACAGTATTTATGCGTTGTTCTGAAGCATCCAAGAATGCAGACCATTGTAAATAGTATAAACGAAAACTTTACTAATGTTAACCCTCCGAATGATGAGCGATGATTTTCATTCATATCCAGGTGCATTACAAATTGATGACCGATGAAATTCATCGATTCACGTTGGATTTTTTTCAGATGCACAAAAAACTTATAAAAAGCGGTTGAAATCGGATAATTTTCATACCGTTCGAAAGATAACATTCTAAACTTTAATTTTATTACATCAATGAACCTTCTAGCAGCAATATATCAACGTAATTGCAAGTTACATTTGAATGACAATTTGCACGCGAGTCGACTACGCCTTGTATGTGTTGCGCAATCGTCAAACACATGACGTTTCAAAAATTCATAGCGAGGTAAATTTTGTTTCTATCTGGAAGCGAGTGGTAGGACTGTAACCGCTAGGAAATTTCCTTTCTCGTCGGATACGATATAATAGAAAAATATCTCTAAATAGACTTATGGTAACATAAGAAATTAGTACATTTATACATTGGCTGTAATTGATATCATCGATGAAAATCATCGATCGGCAAAACTCGATTTATACACGTGAAACATCTGTTTGATATATTGATTTTATATTCATTGGAAAGAGGGAAAGAAGTAGTATCACTATTTGTCTGGTTGGTAGCCCTGGGCGGAAACCGGAGTCAGCAGTGACAGCCGGCCGGAAATCAGTCTGCTATTTACACAAACCATCGCGACGCGTGTCTCAATGTAAGCGAGTTTGTTTTATAGATTTTATCCGAGTTTTTGTAGTAAATCCCCGGTGTTTAGTGATAAATAAGTGTAGTGTAGTGTAGTGTACACCCCAATAGTAATATTTATTGCATTTTTCATGCTAAATATTACTATAAAGTGGTATAAATAGTGCAATTTTGGAACGTGTTTTTCAGATGGACTTTGATATCCTAGATTATTTAGATAAACTGGCAGACGACCCAGGCCCAGGCTTTCTAAAAATTATTCATTTTACCATTTTCAAATTCTTCTTTCTTTTACAAGTAAAAAGAATATAAGGTTTGATAGGTTTACTTTATTCACCATACTGTGAATTTTCCAAAAAACCCTTGCGAATCCTGGTCAAACTGTGTATCACTGACGGACCACCTGGTCAAAATTTGACATCACTCGGAGGGTTAAACACAACTAACTGTATTCATATTTCCATAACAACGTAATATGGCCAAAAAGAACAAGCCCATAAAATGTATTCATTTTTTTTTACACTGATCCTTTGTTATTACTTTCATTTATGTCTTTATACATTGTTTTATTCATTTTTAAGAATATTTGGGTGGTAATCGAAGACAAAATAATTAATTTCAGTGGCATTGTACTCATCACGGAACTGTTCCGTGATACAAAATTAGAGCCCAATAGAGCCATCACAGAACTGTTCCATGATACAAGGTTAATAACTCCCTCAAAACGATTTTTTAACTCTCAAAAATGTATATGCTCCACAGACTCAGAACTTCATAGCTAAATCATTGATGCTTTCGTAAAGTGAGTTAAACCCCAAAATATGTTAAACAACCAAATCCACCAAGCTCAGTCCAAAAAACCGCCCTTCAAAAGACCAAATCCGTCAGCCTATCACTTATAATAACTACATACCACAAAGTATTCCATTCGCTCAACACCATTCTGAAAGATGGACTTTAAATACTTTACAAATGATTTTTTAGGAACCCCCAACCTTAAAAAGTTGCTGAATTAACCTAAAATCTGTAATCCTGAAATAGAAAATCAGCAAAAACCACCCTATGGTTCCTTTCCAAGGATCGGCTTGTGTCTTGCTTGAAAAAATACATTCAAGACCTGTGAAATCCTAGTCCTAGTCAACACTTTTCCAGCTCATTGATTTGATCATTGTATGATTTATCTTTTGATTTTTTAGGTTTTTGTCTAAAATATATTTTTATTACAATAGATTTGCTGCTTCGCACCAAACAAAAAGATAGCGCTTTGTTGATCTGAATGTCTCTATGTGCAGTTCAGTTTAAAGTAAACGTTTCTAATGAATTGTTTATTGTTTGTTTCAGACTACTAATTGTCGACCGGTTCAACTGTCGCTGCTGTACATCTCTTTTTTTTGTGATAACTTAAATGATAATGTCATGTTTGTAATGTCGCTATAACCACAGTGTTTTTTTTTTTCTTATATAAATGGCCTATATCAAGCCCAATCACCCAAAAATTAATATTTTAAGTTTTTTAGATCTGTAAAGTTTAATTTTTTCAATTTTTTTTAACGATCAATTTTGCGACTATTCTTAACTAAAAATACACTTTTTAAATGGTGAGTTTTTGATGATATATCTGTGTTAAATTCACTTATCAAGTGGTTCTTTGATAATTCTTCACAATTTGTAGGAATTAATGTAGTGCACCTAGTATTAACACTGTTACACTGATGGTTTTAGCAAATCTTTCATTTTGTCATCTTTTTTATACTTCATGCAATGTTAAGATATGTTAATTTTAGTTTAAATAATTCCTATTTAATTTGTCTATTTACGGTGAGTGGAAAAGAAAAAATAAAAAAAATTGAAAAACTCACATAGTATTTATTTATTTTGTTGCAAGAAACCAGTCTTACCATTAGTAATATCTATTAGCCCAGGTAATAGCCGTGATATGCTCCTGCGTTAAAGTATGTACGCGCTGATAACGATCCAAGCGGCGCGGATCGGAAACCCCCATGGCGGAGGAATACAACTACATTTATCAATGGAAGCGACGCTGGCTCAGCCATTGAATATATTAGTGACAGTACACGTGAACTTGGTTCTGGAAACATTCATAATAATTATGTAATGATTCATCACTTGATTTAATATCCTAACCCAGTGAACTTGGTTCTGGAAACATTCATAATAATTATGTAATGATTCATCACTTGATTTAATATCCTAACCCAGTGAACTTGGTTCTGGAAACATTCATAATAATTATGTAATGATTCATCACTTGATTTAATATCCTAACCCAGTGAACTTGGTTCTGGAAACATTCATAATAATTATGTAATGATTCATCACTTGATTTAATATCCTAACCCAATTAACATATATCAGTGAAATTCGAATGACATGATTGAGTCAGAAATATACAATAAAACTATCTGCGTTTATCACGATACACAGCGGCCAATACGATTTGATGTCCATGCTCAACTGATTTGATGTAATTTGATTTGACTTCATACTCAACAAAATATAGTCCTATCATACCTCTGCGCCGTATCGCTCATCACTACCCTGATGCCAGCACGGCACCCGGTGTCTTAAGCGCCAGATGTTTTGCTCTGATCCTCGCAAACAAGACGTCAGTCGACGATACTCGCTGTGGTGTGGTTGTTTTAGTGCTAACCTTCAGGGTTGCACACAGGGGGGATTGATAGGGCAGATCGCGCTACATACAATTTTATTTTGGGGGAATTCTTTGATTTGAGCGGGGTAATTTGATTTTATTTTTGGAGGGAAGGATTTCATAAAATTAACAAGCCTTCTTTCTTTGAAATTAGCAAGTGTGGGATTTGTGCAAAATGTGATAAACTCCTTTTATTTTGATAACGAAATAGCACTTAGAATTTATTTTATGTGAACACAAACGTCCGATCTTGGCTAGGTCTCTTTTGCATTTAACAACGTCGTGGATCGCGTAGTAGGCGATCCACGAATATCATTGAATATTCAGAGTAATTTATTGTATTCTCAATCATTGAAAATATGTATTGTCAGGTGGCTATATATGAATTGTTCCATTTATGACGACATAAGTTAATCATTAGTATGAACTTGTTTGCATCATTATTTTGTGTAGTAGCCACTGACATTTTATTTCTTAGTAAAAAGCTACTCTAAAGTTAGAAATCAGTTAGCTAGTCAGAAATTAATTTTCAGTTTTAAACTTAACAAGCACATAGCTAAAAATTGTAATGAAATACAGTTTATGTTTAAAACAATTCCCGTAAACAGTGACATAACCAGGGGGGAATTGGGATACACCCCTGGTCTGTTCACTTTTCCCATGTTTGTGATTAAATGTGCTATTGATGAGTGGCTTTGAGTTAGAAAATCACAACGATCAGTCCATGAGAAATAGTAGTTTTCATTGCAAGGAGCAAAAGTGGTTGTTTTTGGTGCGAAATCGTTTTTTTCCCACAATGTAGTTTTTTTATGACTCAGTACAACATACAGTACCTACACACTTTATCTCCCAGTACCTACACACTAGCTCCTTCAAGTGATGAACAATTTTATCATACTGCCCATATACAGGGCCGCCACATCTCAGAGCCGGGCCCAGGACCAGATTCTGACCACGGGCCCCTAATACTGTATATTGGCCATATACGCTTTTGACAGTTTAAAATTTGGACCAAAAATTAACCCTCTAGGTGTTGCATCAAAAAACCTGAAATATTACGCCATTTTTTTAACTTTTGCAGAATTTTATATACAATGCTATAAAAAAATAAAATTTTGATATATTGGTAAACAAGTATACATTTTCTTAGAAAGCAGAAAATGGGCTATCTTTTAATATAAAATTTGTTGGCCTAAATGTATGGTATAACAGTCCGGCTTGGGTTCAAATCTAAACAACCCCAAAAAAAAACTTATTTTTTATGTTACGAGACCCGTAGAATATATTTAGACAGCCATAATCAAAAATCCAAGATATACATTTTGTTCAGAATTTAATAAGGAAAAAGAAAATATACATATATATATATATGTATATATACATATATATATATATGTATATATACATATATATATATATAATACACAACAACGTAACCTCACATTACAGCATTCCTATTGAAAACATAACTAAACAGCTGATTAAAAACGACTGCAAAATTATTAGTTCGCAAAAGGGCGAACATTATTAGTTGCCATGAAGCCCAGATGTTGCCGATCACTTTGGTATAATTGATGGTTCGAAACGACCGATCGTCAACGAGATATACACGCTAAACTGGATGTCTGCAAAGTCGACTGAAATCAGTCGATTAACACTCGAGCGTCAAAAAAAGTCTACTGAAAACAGTCGATTGACACTTAGAGGGTTAAGTGATTCGTATCGTTTTGAGAGTTCAGATAGGTTTACTTTACAATGTTTACTTTTTCTTGTATTTAAAAACGAATCTACTTGCATTTTGTCCACGTGTTTGTTTACCTTTAAAATACACAAACGTAAAAAGGAACAATAACAATATTTGAGGTTACCGCAATGAAAAAATCCAGATGATTTTCGGTGTGCTATTTTTAAAAAAATGTGATTTTACGGATTAATTATAGACCCCAAAAACAGCTGCTTTTCGTGTAGTATGATAAAATAGTAGTTTTCATCACAAGGAGCAAAAGTGGTTGTTTTTGGTGCGCAATCGTGTTTTACGAGCGAGGCGAAGCCGAGTTCAGAAAAACGATTAAGCACCAAAAACACACTTTAGCTTCATGTGATGAACAACTTTTTTGTCATACTGTTCATATAAGCCTTTGATAGTTAAAAATTAGGTGATTTGTATAGTTTTGGTAGTTAAGATAGGTTAACTTTACAATATTTACATTTCTTTTATTCACAAACAAAATGTAAATCACGTGTTGGTTACCTTTGAAATACACAAACTTAAAAAGGAACAATAACAATCTTTGAGGTTAGTGCACTGAAAAAATCCACAGCTGATTTTTCAGTGCCCTGTTTTAAGGTATCAGAAAAATGTGATTTTAGGGACTAATTATAGACCCAAAAACAGCCGCTTTTTGTGCAGTATGACAAAAAGGGGTTTTTATGGAGGTTTAACATTTTTCAAAAATTTGTTTTTCCTAGTGTTAAATATTCTGTGGATTGAATATACGTAGTTGTTTTTATTTCAGGCAGCAATACTAGGTTTTTGACTGAAATTTAATATATATATATATATATATATATTTGTGTAAAAAATAAGTACTAAATAATTGTAAAAGTGGTACTGTAATTATAAAGTGTGAAGTCTTTTTGAAATAAATGTCGGTGTCAAAAGTCATATTTAGTTATCATATCCACATACCGTAAATAGATAATTTTAAGACCATTCTTCATAGCCAGCCTATTTAGGAAATACTAGTGGGTGCCCAATTCGACGGCTACAATGTTAAGCTTGAATGATCTCACGGTAACCTGTAGGAATAACCTACAATAGACCTGTAGGAATATAACCTGTAGGAATAACCTATCCAATCACCTATACAATGAAATACTTGCAGGTTTGTAATATATAGATAGTCTACCTACTAAAAATATTACAAATTATGAAAATGCAACTTTATATGTGACACAATACAGTTAAAAAGTCACAAAACTAAAAATTTACACTTAAAAAATCGGTTAATTTTTAAAGGTTGCATTTGATGTATACGCTTATGTTTACTATACACAAACATAAATCAAAAGCTTGAGGAGCTTATCAGCAGCTGTCTAATAACAATCACCAAGTTGGGTTTGTGATCAGCTGGTTGTTGTAAACAAAACATACTATAAATCCCACCAAAACGGTTTGTAGACATTTACAATTGGTATCATTTAACAAACTTAAAAGGAGAAAATTATTTATAAACCCCATGACCACACGTTACCTGGTTTTCTCAAACTAAGCCCGAGCAACTGGTCAACAATTCTCCCATATGAATAACATGGAGAAGTTTTAGGACTTTATACTTTACATCATTTAACTAACTTAAAGGGAGAAAATAATAAATCTGGAAATTTTAGAGAGTATCGGAATGTTTAAGCTTCAAATTGGTACAAATTCCATGACCTCACGTTGCCTGGTTTTCTCAAACTAAGTGCAGAATTCCTCAAAATCCTAGATAAGAACTCTCCCATATAAATAAAATGTAGCACATCAGCAAGAACAGATGATTCATAACAAAAAAATATTACTGACTACTGGAATGGTAACACCCTACTCTTAACTGCTTCTCCATTTTAACTCCACATTAATCAAATTAAACCTGTTTGTGAGTGGGGGGAGGAAGATGAACGGGGAGATGAGGAGGTGGAGAGGTTTTGGGCATAAATAAAAAGGCTACTGATTACTGGAATGGTATAACGCCCTTCTGCTACCCATTTGAACTCCACGTTAAAAAAATTACCTTGTGGTGAGGATGGGGGAGGGAGAGGGAGAGAGAGATGAGTGCAACCCAACCCACTAGATATTAAACCTTTTTCATATATTCGTCGACTTTATACTCAACAAAATATTTGGTCGAATTTCGACCATGGGGCGGTCTGTAGTATTGTTAAATGTACATTTAACAGTTGAAAACTGGAACGTTCTTGAGGAAACGATGAGCGATCACCATCTCATGAAATTTGATGTCAGGAATAGAGCTTGAGAAGGATGACAAGGAAATAAGATGAGAGAAGGATCCTAGAATTTTTTTAAATACAAAATAATATAGCTGGACTGACCAAAATCTACAAAAAAGCTTTATATAGCTTGAAAAT
Source organism: Allygus modestus (assembly GCA_963675035.1). NCBI lineage: Eukaryota > Metazoa > Arthropoda > Insecta > Hemiptera > Cicadellidae > Allygus > Allygus modestus. The sequence goes on along the minus strand of OY776115.1, from coordinate 59,984,133 downwards.
AGAGTGAGGAGCATGAAAATTAAAAATTCATAAAGATTGTTTCCTAGGTTAAAAAAATCTATAAATCGGTACCATGGAACTTGTCTCATGATGAGTAGTATCTAAATAATTAATACACTAGGGGTTTTTTCCTTCACAGTCATAACTCGATAACGGCTGGACGAATTTTAACACTTGAGGTGTTAAAGGTATTTCTATGTATATTTGCCAATACATCTTAGCATTTTAAGAAAGGTCATCACTTAAATACAGTAAAGGGCTGAATTTTCGGAACAGTGGCGCTATCTGATGGGGAAGTCTATACTACGTGTTGATTGAAAGTACGTTGTTATCATCCATTTTCAAACAAGATTTTTTTTATGTTTGTTTACAACTTAAGTAACCTCTTGTTTGGTACAAACTTGCTTGGATTCAAGTTTTACTAAATACGTTTGATATCTACAAGTGCCCTAGCACTTCCGTCATGTTGACCTGTGAGGCTCCTCTGTCAGTTTCATCCCAGAAATGTGCTTTTCAGTTGATTACGTCTTCGCTGCTTCTTGTCCAGTGTACCTTCCCTCAGTTTGTGGTGGCCAAGTGGATGGCACACTGGAATATCCTCGCTATTACAGGATAGATTCCCGGCGATGTTCATAAATTTTTCAGATAGAAAAATCATTAATGAGATTGTTATCCACACCATATATTTACAAGCATCATTGGTTAGAGAAGTTGACATGGGTACTCATTATATTAAGTTGAGTTTAGGCAAGGTTTGTAAGATAGCGTGGTCTTTTGGGTTGATTTTTTTGTAGTGTGGCTAACCCACCGCCACTTTTATCAACTTTTGACACAACTTTTATCCCAACTTTAATGCACAAAAAATCTTCTAAAATGCCTTTTTTCAGAAATGTTCACCCAAATCCCATTTTTGGAGTCATTACAAAATCCTTTGCTACACCCAGTGGGTTTAAGAGGAGAATCGCCCCTTATCCCTCGCCAGGGTTGGGGGGATTCATATTTTGAATATCCTCTGTTAGTTAATGCTAACTTGACCTGCATCTCAAATTTCAATTACATTGATCATTAAATAAAGAGAGAAATTGTAATTTTTGTATTCCCCATAAGAATAACATTGGACAATGTATTACGTTTACTGCTAAATGAAAGTTTCAATTTTCTCCGAAACCAGTACCGGTAATCGTATAATAATAATTCAAAACACAGTTTGGGACACAGTGCTTGGCGCCTGTTTAGCGTATGCTATGGAATGACTTTTCGCCTCTATTTGACTTAGTACCGTTAGTGTTACAGTATACTTTTGTCAACGGAAAGCAGAATGACTTTATTTAATTTTAAAACATTGGTTCTCGTTATTTTCGTTATTGTCTGATTTTATTCACGAGAAATTGAGTTTTTTCTCGCCTTTCCCAGGTGCCAAGCACGGTGGCCCGAACTGTACTAGAGTGTTTAGTTTTTTGAGCTTTCCTTAATGGATAAGTAAATTGTATTTAGCTCTTAAAATATTTATAAAAATCCAAACAAACAAATTTGAAAATTTTAAGCCCTGTAATTTTTGATCCTGAATTTTTAAAGAATGCGGGTGATGTAATTTTTTTGGTGACATCAGTAATATGTGTTAGTAGAATTTCCGATGCACAGCTCATGGTGATTCAAAAATATATTTAAGAACTCTAGTGGCATAGACTAACTATGGTCACATTTAATGTCCGATTTACTTAACATTTGGTAGAGACATTCCTTTCTTCAGTCAATTGAACAAGTTCATTTGATAAAAAAAGGAAAAGCTCTAACACACTTTTTGTGGTTTTGAAAATTTGTAATTTCTAAGGCCAAAAGGGGTAGTCAAATTGTTTAAGTCAAATATGTGCATACAGAACAATAGAACGTAAAAACCCTAACAATTAAAGCCCTCCCTTTTCATTCTAACACAAATGTTTACAGAGTTTTTAAAGAAAATTTAAACTATTTAAACACAATACGTTAACCTCCAGGGATTTTACATTGGAAAAGGCTGTTTTTCATCAAGGTTTGTAGAACTTTTAGCCCAAGTATGCTTATTTCCATAAGAGTAATGTTCGCAGAAAAGATGTCTTGCAAGGTCGTTCAGCTGATGCATATAATATCAACTACCTTTTAGAAGTGTTGCTAACCTTACAGGGGATAATAATGGTTACAGCTATTTTTAAATTGCTACTGGACATGCACAAATAAAATTTAAACTCTTAATCCGTTAATTAGAACAAAACGTAACAATAAAGAAGACATTTGAAAAGTTTTAGATTTCGTAAATAATCTCACCCCTAAAATGTAAATATCTTAAAATATCAATGAAAACTTAGGTTTCATATTTTATATGCAGTTTAATCTAATACCTAATACAAATAAATAAAAACATTATAAACAATATATTAGTTTCATTAACTTAAGAGTTAATCAAATATGTTAGCGGTTGACAATGTTTATTTTTATTACAATGACGAGGGAAATATGGTACGTGTCAAGATGTATAAAAGAGAGGTGTGTGCATGATCAGCTTGATGTGTTGTAGATGGACTCGCTTGCTAGCGTAGCCAATGACATGGCTGCAAACCGTACTTTGTAATGTGCTGAAATGTCAGTTTTGTGTTTTATCATATGATCCAAAAGTTAAACATTTTTTGTTTACTAGTATATTGCGAGCCCATCTACGTCATATCAGCTGATCATGCTCACACCTCTCTTTTATACAATTTGGGTACACGTATGATAATATTGTGTTTCCAGCAACACTGCATATTGGATTCGATCATAAGATCTTACAGCTGTTTTTACAAGGTCACTTTCGGTTATATGGGTCGCCACAGATTTGACTGATGGTTTGGCAAGTGTTGGGTATGGCGAGAGGAGAATATATGGGATTATTAATTTTTAATTTATTTTTCTTACACAATGTTTAACTTGTGTAAAACCTTTCAATTGTACACATGCTTCTGTGAGCTGTATAGTCAGCGCAACATCAAAACAGTCTTGTTTTCAGAATGGCTAGTAGCGCCATCTGTCAAGATCTGTGGAAACCCTTATATATATATATATATATATATATATATATATATATATATATATATATACTGTATATATATATAAAACCTTAAATACAGTGGACCGTCCTCTCTTCAACTGCCCTTCGGATTAACCGCCCTCTTTCCAGGATATAACCATTGACTATAAATACTGAAGGAGACATCCCATCCATATGGATCAGCTGTCCTACTTTTAGTGTATGCTAGAATTTAAAATTGAAGTAGTTTGATTGGGTCACCGACAGATTGTGCTGCTGTCAACTTTTTATTTGAGTTATTTACGTTAACTTTTAAAATATCTCCACCCCAGAAAGCAAGTGATAATCAACTTATGTTTGCTTCCTGACACACCAACTGTCGTATTATCCCCTCCTTGAGAGGATAAGTAGTAGTTGACAGCAGTATACTCTGTTGGTGATTGGTGTAAACTACGACCTCTTTCAATCCTGGCATACACAAAACTAGGGACACATTTTACAATGGCAATGGGAAGTCTACTTCAGTATTTATAGTCAATGATATAACTCATGTCCGCCGCCACTGCCGTCGTACCGATACTGTACCAAAAAACCTTTAAGGCCACAACAAGTCGATCATCTGATTCCTTAGTCAAGTATTTCTTCTTAGTACATATTTTAGTACCTATTTTGTAACTGTCGTGTAAGTTTTAGCAAATTTCCCTTATAGGGAAGAAGCTATTACCGTAGTCGGCATGGTAAGACCTAGGCCCAGGACCATGATACCTTTTCGTTTTGAGGTCCCCAGACCCCAAAAACACCATTCGTTCGAAACTGTATATATACATATATAAAATGTGTCCGTGGGTGCGATAACTCTCGTAAAAATGATACGAATTGGATGAAATTTGGAAAAACGTGTAAAGCAGCATTTATGACTTTAAGTTCGAAAACCAGACAGATCACCTCATCCAAAGTGGTATTTTGGGGGGGTTTTGTACCCTAAAAATGGGTTTTTTTGAACTTTTTATATGTAATTATTTTTAAACCCAAATTTTGGTTTACACCATTAAATTCAGCTTAAAAAAAAAAACAATTTGGTATTTTGATCATCGCTCTACGTCAATCGCTAAACACAGTACGTTGTCCAATGTTATTCTTATGGAGAATAAGAACAATTTTATATCTCGCTTATTTATTAACGGATACTAATGAAACTTGGTATACGGCTTCATCTGGTTGTGGTCTATTGTTATTTGCACAAAAACAGCAATTTTTACCAATTATTCCCTTAGCAGAAAAACTGCGTACTCAGCCCCCATGTTATTCTTGTGGAGAATAAGTAAAATGTAATGTCTCCCTTAATTATGAACATAATTGAATAATACCACCGTCGCAGCAAACCTGCATACTCAGCGAATTTCCAATGAATATACAACACATTAAAACACTTAACAGGATTCATAAGAAATATATTCACAAACAAGTGATATTTAAAATATTACTTATTCTCTATAAGAATAACAATGGGGATGAGTATGCAGGTTTGCTGCAAGAAGGCACACAAAATAATGAGTTTTTATGCAAATATCAATAGAACTCATCTTAGTGAAGTCACATACCAAGTTTCATCCATATACATTCATAAATAAGCGATATATAACATTTTAATTATTTTCCATAAGAATAACATGGGGACCAAGTACCTAGGTTTGCTGCTACAGGAACCATAGGCGAAAAACTTTTGTTGTGCAAACAACAATAAACCACAACCAGATCAAGTCATATACCAAATTTCGCTAGTTTATGTTCATAAATAAGCGAGATATACAATTTTTCTTTTTCTCCATTAGAATAACATTAGACAACGTACTGTGTTTAGCACTTTCAATATCTCGGTAACCAATTGACGTAGAGCAATGATCAAAATACCAAAGTGTTTGTTTTTTTAAGCTGAATTCAATGGTATAAATTAAAATTTGTTTTAAATTCAAATTACATGTGAAAACCCCAAAAAAACACATTTTTGGGATACAAAACCCCCTTCGGTTTTTGGCATTTGGGGACCTCAAAATGAAAAGTTATCATGGTCTCAGGCTTAAGTCTTACCATGAGACCTAAGGTGATAGCTTCTTCCCTATAGGAGAAATTCGCTAAAACTTGGTATGTGGCTTCACCTTGTTCAGTTATATTAATATTTGCATAAACAACCATTTTTTGTGTTCCTTATTGCAGCAAACCTGTGTACTCATCTGCCATGTTATTCTTATGGAAAAAAATCAAAATGGTATATATCGCTTACTTATGAATGTATATTGATGAAACTTGGTATGTGGTTTCATCTAGGTGATTTATATTGATATTTTCATGAAACCCCATATTTTGTGTTCCATGTTGCAGCAAACCTACGTACTCATCCCCAATGTTATTCTTATGGAGAATAATTGAAATCGTATATATCGCTTATTTGTGAATATATGTTTATGAAACTTGCTATGTGGCTTTATGTGGTTTTAAGACATTATTATGCATTGGAAATTTGCTGAGTACGCAGGTTTGCTGTGACGGGGGTATTATAATTGTTAAGGGGGGAGTTCACGCCAAAAATGGCCAAAATATGAATTTGTACAATTTTTTATTTTTTATTTTTTTTTTATTATATATTAAATTCTGAACATAAAACAGTTAAAACCAACCTTATACGATTTTTTTTTCTCATAAAAAAAAATACTTTGAAGTTGCACTTTATTTTAGTGATTTTTGCAGCATTACACAATCTTGACATAGTTTGCTTTTGTAGATTGATTACTTATTCTAAACTAAATCTAGCCACTAATTATAGTACTGGCATATAGTATTATGGATTTACTTCCAAAGCTAGAACCCATCAGCTGACTGAGAAACCAGTTCCAGGGAAGGGGGGGAGGGTATTATTCTATAGCAGAAATGTTTTCTGAACAGCTGACTCACTGTTTGTTTACTTTGGTACAGTACAATAACTAGCTCCAGTCTTTGTTGTTGTTACCATGGAATTCAAAGTTTTCTTCATTATGTGTACATTTGTAGTTATTACTGAGTGAATTAGCCGGTTTAGTGAAGCTGTATGACTTACAATTTGATCTGTTGAATTTCACCAACGAATTTGTTTTGTTCCTGTAGTGTATAATGTAGTACATTTGATAAAGTGCTTTAGAGGTTAGATTTTTTAGTTTACTAGTTTTTGCAATAACTGTTGACTATGCCTCCTGTGAAGCAAGCTGTGATAAAAGAACTTAGCACAAAAACCCGATCTAAAAAATCTAAGGCTGTGTTGGCAGCAAACAATCAACTAAAATGTTGTCAATCACTAAAAGCACCGTGTTTTGGTTTTCGGTCGTTTTTCAAAAGTTTACTTTTTTCGCATGGGAACATAAATATCTCAAGTTCTATACTAGATAGAAGGATGAAATTTTTTTTATTTTGTTCAGTTTGACAAGATCTACAATCTCTAGCATGGATTTGTAAAAATAATGTCATTAAAATATTTTAAAAAATAGTTTTTACCAGTTATTTTTGGGAAAAAAATATTTCGAAATTTAAAAATTTACTGTAATTTTATTTTATATAATTTCCCTAAACCCATGCTAGAGATTGTAGGTATTACTCTCAGGAACAGATTAAAAAAAAAACAACCCTCTATCACTTTAAAAACCTGAGAAATTTATGTTCTCGCAAACCCTTGCAATACACAAAAAATTCCCCCCCCCCACCCATGGGTAGCGGAAAAAAAATTTTTCCCAGTTTTTTTCTGTATGTTTTATATAACTTCACCTTAAGGTGTAGTATGAGTAAAATTGGTTTGTAAATAAAGATTTTCACTTTTTATTTGAACTCCCCCCTTAATGCTTAATATGAAACAACCAGGTGTTATTTATTGTAACCGCCCTTTTAGTTATCCGACCCAGGCTTCGGTCCCATGGAGGGTGGTTAAAAGGGCGTCTACTGTATATTGACTGCACAGACCTTTACGAAGTATGCTCTCTAGAAACATAGGTTTTCATACCTTGGTGTAGTTTCATCATTCCCATTAGTCACTCTAATACCTACTTTCACACCTGATTAGATCTTCTATGAAATACATTACCATCCCAACATTGCAGATAAATAGAACCAGAAGCCTCAGAACTACCAAAAAATAAAATGTTTTATAAGTTCAGGAAAACTTGGCATAAGTGTCTGTTTTATAACACCTTGTTTGATTGGTTACAAATTTTTAATAGACAAATAGACAAAAATGTATTTATTTCCTTCAACAATACTCACATATTGTAATGGACATCGTCAATACAAAAATTAAAAGTACATGCAGTCAACAGTGCAGTCATAAAACGTTACGAATGTCTTAAAAAGACTAAAAATTTAAAGTTGAATTTACATGATAATATTCTTCTAGCTTGTAAAATGCAAATGCAAACATTTGCTCTTTCTTTGCCAGTATGTGCTACGTAGAAACTGGTTTTTTAGCCAGTATTTTTTGGACGTTAAAAATGTTATTTCTATAAAGATAAAAAATGGTAAATGGAAACTTACCTACATTATTAAAATTTATTATGGACTGGTTTCTTTCCCTCTGTAAAGGTTTTTGTTACATATAAGTTTGTTTCTTTACAAAAGAAATGCTAATAATTTGACCACTGCTTTTAGCGAATTTCCCCTATAGGGAAGAAGCTATTACCGTAGGTCTCATGGTAAGACTTAAGCCCAAGACCATGATAACTTTTCATTTTGAGGTCCCCAGATGCCAAAAACACCATTCGTTCAAATTTATATATATATATATATATATATATATATATATATATTTGTGTGTGTGTGTCCGTAAGCACGACAACTCTTGTAAAAAAGGTCCGATCTTAATGAAATTTAGTACAAATGTATAAAGTACCATTTATTTGAACGAGTTCGAAAACCAGATGAATCGCACCATCCAAAGGGGGGTTTTGTACCACCAAAATGTGTTTTTTGGGGTTTTTACATGTAATTTTAATTTAAATAAAATTTTATTTTATACCATTGAATTCAGCTTAAAAAAACAAACAATTTGGTATTTTGATCATTTCTCTACGTTAATTGGTTTCCGAGATATTGAAAGTGCTAAACACAGTACGTTGTCTAATGTTAATCTTATGGAGAAAAATAAAAATTGTATATCTCGCTTATGAACATAACCTGGCGAAATATGGTATTTGGCTTGATCTGGTTGTGGTTTATTGTTGTTTGCACAAAAAAACAATTTTTCGCCTATGGTTCCTGTAGCAGCAAACCTAGGTACTTGGTCCCCATGTTATTCTTATGGAAAATACTTAAAATATTATATATCGCTTATTTATAAATGTATATGGATGAAACTTGGTATGTGTCTTCACTAAGATGAGTTCTATTGATATTTGCATAAAAACCCATTATTTGTTGTGCCTTGTTGCAGCAAACCTGCGTACTCATCCCCAATGTTATTCTTATGGAGAATAATTAATATTTTAAATATCGCTTGTTTTTGAATACATTTCTTATGAATTCTATTAAGTGTTTTAATGTGTTATGTTATATATTCATTGGGAATTCGCTGAGTATGCAGGTTTGCTGCGACGGGGGTGTTTAACATTTCATTAACTCTAAAAGCATATGTTTTTCCAGGTTTGTTATAAAAACATTGAAATGTTTTCCTTAACCATTAATAAAGCTTCATACCAGCTGTCTAACTGAATTGTGAACTATAAGTCATCATTGTGTAATATTCAAGACATTTATTATTGTGAAGGTTTTACCTCCTCATAAGTTTGTCAATCTTCCGATTTCAAAGCAGAAATGGCTCTGAAGGAAGCAAGAAGACTTCTGCCACTGATGGACAGAGTTTTGATCCAGAAGGCCGAAGCTGTTACCAAAACAGCAGGAGGGATTGTACTCCCAGAGAAGTCCCGGGGGAAGGTTCTCCACGGAGTGGTGGTGGCTGTAGGACCCGGAGCACGGAACAGCCAAGGGGAGCTCATCCCCCCCACTGTGCAAGTAGGGGACAGAGTTCTACTCCCGGAGTATGGAGGCACCAAAGTAGAACTTGAGGACGACAAGGAATACCAACTGTTTAGAGAATCGTCCATCCTAGCTAAACTAGAATGAATTACAATGGATTAAAATTCTGTCGTGAGTTAAAATTTGGTTATTAAACTGATGGAGAAGATAATGATTTTGACTGTGTGTTCTGGTGGTGATGTGATTATGCACGTACAAATTAATTTTTTTGTCAAAATGTAAATTAAATTAACACCTAAAATGTTATTTATTCTTATTAGTTTCATTTTATTCAGGGAAACCGTATGAGTAAAGATCTTTTATTTTGTACTTACCTAGTTTATATACTAGTTATTTGACCAACCTAATAAAAACCCAATTAAGTTCTTTCCCTTTACTAACACAAATGTTAGAAACTTCATAATAGACCTCAAATTGCAGACTTTTAGATTAGGTGCATTATTGGTAAATAACTTCTTTATTAGCATGATACGTGTTGTTACAACTAAACAGGATAAATAAAATAGTCTTACAACACTATAAAGTATATTTACACATACTGTACTTACATACAAGACGGTAAAATAGACACAAAAGATGGTACAAGGCGATCGATTTCAACCAGTTACACCGGTCATCATCAGGCCCAATCAGAGAATGACAGAAACAAGATGGCTAACAGCTTATATACTATTGGCTATCGGAAGTTCCGGAAACAAGTTGCGATAAGTACCACCACAGTCAAAGTTGACCTGTTCATTGATCAATTTATCCCTATCCTTATATTTTTCCTTAAAAATAAACAATTCTTCCTATGCATTCATTACATTTCCTTTTAGCGAATTTCCCCTATAGGGAAGAAGCTATTACCGTAGGTCTCATGGTAAGACTTAAGCCCGAGACCATGCTAACTTATCATTTTGAGGTCCCCAGATGCCAAAAACACCATTCGTTCAAATGTTTATATATCAGTTGGTATTGAAGACCAAGGTTCCTTCTGGGTTAAATCTCAGGTAATTTTTTCTTAAGTCTAAAATAATTCAACTCAGCTGACTTTAATTTAAATTTTATTTTTTTACCTGTAGGCCTACATAAAATCACATGTTTTAGTTTTTAAAAGTCAGATGTAAAATATTTATTTTTATTTATTTACTGTTCAAATTCCATTCTTTCTCCTTTATTGCTTGAAAACATTTGTATTATAAAAGAAAATTTGCAAAAAACTTCTTTTTAGCGAATTTCCCGTATAGGGAAGAAGCTATTACCGTAGGTCTCATGGTAAGACTTAAAGCCTGAGATGATGATAACTTTTCATTTTGAGGTCCCCAGATGCCAAAAACACTATTCGTTCAAATTTGTATATATGTATATATATATATATTTATATATATATGTGTCCGTAAGCACGATAACTCTCGTAAAAAAGGTCCGATCTTGATGACATTTGGTGCAAATGTGTAAAGTACCATTTATTTGAACAAGTTCGAAAACCAGACGAATCGCACCATCTGAAGGGGGGTATCGTACCCCAAAAATGGGTTTTTTGGGGTTTCCACATGTAATTTTTATTTAAATCAAATTTTAATTTTTACCATTGAATTAAGCATAAAAAAACAAACCATTTGGTATTTTAATCATTGCTCTACGTCAATTGGTTACTGAGATATTGCAAGTGCTATACACGTTGTCTAATGTTATTCTTAAGGAGAAAAAGAAAAATTGTATATCTCGCTTATTTATGAACATAAACTGACGAAATTTGGTATATGGCTTCATCTGGTTGTGGTTTATTGTTGTTTATACAAAAAAATTGTTCGCCCATGGTCCCCGTTGCAGCAAACCTAGGTACTTGATCCCCATGTTATTATTATGGAAAATAATTCAAATGTTATATATCGCTTATTTATGAATGTATATGGATGAAACTTGGTATGTGACTTCACTAAGATGAGTTCTATTGATATTTGCATAAAAACCCATTATTTTGTGTTCCTTGTTGCAGCAAACCTGCGTACTCATCCCCAATATTCTTATGGAGAATAATTAATATTTTAAGTATCGCTTATTTGCGAATATATTTCTTATGAATCCTGTTAAGTGTTTTAATGTGTTATGTTATATATTCATTGGAAATTCGCTGTGTGTGTGTGTGTGTGTGTGTGTGTGTGTGTGTGTGTGTGTGTGTGTGTGTGTGTCCGTAAGCACGATAACTCTCGTAAGAAAGCTCCGATCTTAATGAAATTTGTTACAAGTGTGTAAAGTACCATTTGTTTGAACGAGTTCGAAAACCAGACGAATCGCATCATCCGAAGGGGGGTTTTTGAGGGGTTTTGTACCCCAAAAATGGGTTTTTTGGGGTTTTCACATGTAATTTTTATTTTAATAAAATTGTAATTTTTACCATTTAAATCAGCTTAAAAAAACAAACAATTTGGTATTTTGATCATTGCTCTACATCAATTGGTTACTGAGATATGGAAAGTGCTAAACACAGTACGTTGTCTAAAGTTATTCTTATGGAGAAAAAGAAAAGTTGTATATCTCGCTTATTTTTGAACATAAACTGGCAAAATTTAGTATAGGACTTCATCTTGTTGTGGTTTATTGTTGTTTGCACAAAAAAAAGATTTTTCGGATATGGTATAGGTACTTGGTCCCCATGTTATTCTTATGGAAAATAATTAAAATGTTATAAGTCGCTTATTTATAAATGTATATGGATTAAACTTGGTATGTGACTTCACTTAGATGAGTTCTATTGATATTTGCATAAAAACCCATTATTTTGTATTCCTTGTTGCAGCAAACCTGCGTACTCATCCCTAATGTTGTTCTTATAGAGAATAATTAATATTTTAAATATCGCTTGTTTGTGAATATACTTCTTATGGATTCTGTTAAGTGGCTTAATGTGTTATGTTATATATTCATTGGAAATTCGCTGAGTATGCAAGTTTGCTGTGACGGGGGTATTTTACAAATATGGAGAACTAGCAGTTTCCCGGCGCGCGTTGCTGCGCCCAAATTAAGTTGTTTATTAATTACAGCTGTTAATTTTGTAAACACTAAATTTCTAAAACCTGACACTGCACCCTTGTATGCCCTGTGGGTCGGAGGAGCCCTTTGGACAGATTTGCACCAAACTTCACACAAACCATCCTTGAATAATGCTTAATAATGCCTGAAAATTTCATTACAATCTGTCAAGCGGTTTCGGAGTCCATAGGCAACATACATATATATATATATATATATATATATATATATATATATATATATATATATATATATATATATACATACATACATACATACTTCCTCTTTCACATATTTAGATATTCAAATTGTCTTCAATTGTTCCCAATGAGTGGCCATTTTCTAGGAGGTGTTTTGCAACATTTGATCTTTTTTGTAATTTTGTAAAAAGATGTAAGAATCATGTTTCAGCATGGAAGAACCGAAAACCGGAAAGGTTGAATGTCACAAAACACCTCCAAATAGTTTAAATATTGAGCTAAATTATGGTAATGATGTTGACAAACTTCCAGACATTTTGTTAATATGTAAGATTTTGGAAACTTTGCCTCGTGAATATTTTTCTTTCAAAGCTAGTTGGCAACTGATGTCCAGATCAGAAAGAACAGTTGATTACTTAACAAGTCAATTGTGCACATGAGAGAGCTCTGTGAGCAACTCCCTCGAGTATTAGTGGGGTCAGGGATCAGGAGACTTTGAGTTTAACTAAGGGTAAATATAAGGTAAAACAAGTTAAACCCAAAACTAAGTTTGTTTGTAACTATTGTAAAACCAAGGTCATATCGTTAAAAATTGTATAAAGTGGAAAAAAGATGGCAAGCCTCCTAAACCAAAATCTGAATCAGGGTCAAGTAACATGCAATTGTGTACATCAAGTGTATTTTCTGTTAAATGCTGTCGATCAACATTGGTTTGTAGATAAAGGTGCTACAAATCATGTATGTAACAATGAGAGTCTTTTTAAATCCATAAAACCTTTTGGTAGACCTCACAATGTTACTACAGCCAATGGTCAAACAGTTGACGCACTAGGAATTGGTGATGTAGATGTCCGAGTTTATGAAAATGGAAGCTACAGAGATGTTACACTCACAAATGTATGGTTAGTACCTAGTATGAACGAGTTCGCACGCAGCACGCTGACGTGAGGGAAGTGAATTTCCACATAAAAAACTACAAAAACTTAAAATCAGTTTAAAACTTACATTTATTCCAACTTTTATTCAAATCTGAAAACATTGATTTTTTGGCTGTTCTGATGCTCCTGGTTCTATTTACCTGCAATGCTGGGAATACAATTTTGCGCATTATAAGGTTAAGAGAAGGTCCAGTCAGGCTTTAAAGTAGGCGTGAAGTTGTTGGGGATGATAGAAGTACACCAAAAAATGAATAACAGGCTTTTCTAATGTAAAATCCCCATAAGACAACGTACTGTGTTTGGTCGATACACATTTTCTTTAATAACTCGGTAAATATTTATGCTAGAATGACGAGAGAGGGCTTAAAACTTTCGCCTCTCCAATTCCCATCTTTGTACATGCATTTATTTTACATACGGGGATTTTCTGACCCTTTTTGGGCCCAAAAACTCAAAATTTGAAAGATTAATCCCAAAAAAAGGGGTTTAATAGAGATTTCCGATTGTTTTGCCCAACGAACTTGTCCAACTGATTACAGAAAGGAACGTCCCTACCAAATTTGAAGTAAATCGGACAAAAAATGTGACCGCTAGAGTGCAAACACATATATATATATATACAATTTTGAACGACCCCCCAAAACGTGTTCAGGGGGTCACGTTAGGAACTTCTATGGTGGTCCCGGGCTTAAGTTTCACCGTGCTGGTCATGCTAATAGTTCACTTTCCAAAGGAAATTCACTAATAATAATGCGATATAACATGTGTCCTATAACCCAATCAGTTTTCTCTCTCAGACTTTGCATGTATTTTTCATAACAATCTTAATTTCTGAGGAACAGTTAAGATAACAATAACAAAACTTTGTAAATTGATCTAAAAAGTTCACAAAATCCATTAAAATTGTATTTCTATAAAAAATTCTGTTCTAAAATGGCCGAGGTTTTGAATCTTCAATAAATCTTCAATATATATATATAAAATTGAAAGAAATACAAATTACCCTATAAGAAGCTAAATATTTAGGCAATATTAAACCAAATCGAACAATGGTTTGATTTACACAATGTCATATTTAAAGATTGAATGATGGATAATGGAGGAATATTAAATTTAGTGCTCAAAAGTGAGCTTTTTGCTACTGAATATGGTCATACACATATGCGTAACTTCAGCATTTCGATTGGGGGGGCAGGTTTGTCCATGGCTCATCCTCCTATTATACAAAATGTTATACCTACCCCCCCCCCCCCCCAATATCACCTTTCCTTAGAAAATTCGGCACTGCTGCTGGATAAAAAGTAGGGTACTGTCACGCGTAATCTATCTATTTTGCTTTAATTTGTTCGCATATAGCTTACGGAATTAGTATATATGGAGCAACCACCAAGAAAAACATGAACAAAATTTTAATTCAACAGAAAAGGGCGTTACGTATCATATTTAATCTAAAAAGTAAAGATTCTGTAAAACATATTTTTTCTGAATTAGATATATTAACAGTTTATGGTCTGTATATTTATGAGACGATAAAATATGTTCAAACAAATAGCTTTTTAACAGAAAATAGAAGTCATGGCTACAATACACGATCTCAAAGATATGTCGAGAAACACAGACTAGAAATATTTAAAATGAAACCTTCCTATAAAGGGATTAAATTCTTTGACTGTTTGCCTAAATCTTTAAAAGATGAGAGTAACATCTGCAAGTTTCTTAAATTGTTAAAAAAATACCTAGTAAAGGAAGCTTTTTACTCATTGGACAATTTTTTAAATAATAAATAAATTAAGACAATAGATTTATAAGGCTTATGTTGTATATGTTATCTGTACATATTCATGACTTGTTCATTGTATATACTGTATATACTTTTCTGAATAAAGAATTTTGATTTGATTTGATTTGACGTACACAAACACACAAACGAGAGTATAGGATTATACCGGCCGCTCTTCCGCTCTTTTAATCTCTTCCTAGTACTAAATAGTGTCCATCAGTCGATCAAGCTGACAGCTTTTCATTTCATGAGTAAAATTCTTATCAATATACGTTGTTACAGTAAAAATAACTAGTTGTCCTGTTGCTTGAATCCGAGCAAGTTTGTACCCAACGAAAGGTTTCTTCAGTTGTAAACAAACATAACAAAACATCTGATATTAAAACGGATGATAACAATGTGCTTTCAATCAACACATAGTTTAATTAGACTTCCACCGTCGGATAGCGCCACTGTTCCAAAAATCCAGACCTTAACTGTGTTCAAGTGATGCCCTTTCTTAAAATTCTGAGACATATTGGCAAATCTATGTAAAAATAGCTTTAATTTGGCACCACAAACGTTAAAATCTGTCCAGCCATTATCGAGTTATGACTGTGAAGAAAACACCCCTAGCTTATTAATATATAGGTAACAGATTATTTTTAGTGTTCTTTGATGTATCATACCCCCGTCGCAGCAAATCTTGATACTCAGCGAATTTCCAACGCATTTAAATGTTTCTCACTCCTACATAAAGCCAGTTACCAAGTTTCACAAAAAAACATTTATAAATAAGTGATTTATAACATTTTATTTATTCTCCATAAGAATAACATTAGGACTGAGTACGCAGGTTTGCTGCAACGAGGAAGATAAGAAATGAGTTTTTATGCAATTATCAATATAACTGAACCAGGTGAAGCTACATTACCAAGTTTTATTAATTTATGTTCATAATTAAGGGAGATATAAAACTTTACATATTCTCCATAAGAATAACATTAGGGCTGAGTATGCAGGTTAGCTGCTACGGGGACAGTGAACAACAAATTTATTTTTTGTGCATATATCAATATACCAGTACAACATGAAGCCACATACTAAGTTTCATCAATATACATTCATAAATAATCGAGATATCAAATTTTATTTATTCTCCATTAGGATAACATTGGACAACGTACTGTGTTTATCACTTTGATTATCTCTGCAACAGTTGGATGTAGAATCACAATGTAAACACTAAAATGATTGTTTTGTGGAGCTGAAGTGATTGGTAAAAGCAAATGTTAAAATTAAAGTAAAATTAACTGAGGAAAAGCCAAAACCTTTTTCCCATAAGATTAACATGGGAGACTTTATGAGAGGTTTTTTTGGATTTTTTCCGCAACCACTTAACCTAGGGTAATAATTCAAAATACTATATTATTTGTTTTTTTAAGCTCTATAACATGGTCAAAAATAACCAAAATTAAAAATAGTTTAAAAATTTTAGGGTGAAAAATGCAAAAAACTGATTTTTGGAAAATTTAAAACCCCCATAAACCCCCCTTCCCATGGTCCGATTTTTCTGGTTTTTGGAACTTAAGTCATAAATGTCACTTTACACATTTGAGCCAAATTTTATTGACATCGGACGCTTTTTACCCAAGTTATCGCATTCACGGACACACACACACACATATATATATATATATATATATACTAGGGGCTTGTAGGGGCAAAAGCCCCTAAAAAACCAAAATACATAAATTTTTTATCAACCTTCATTGGTCATTTATAAATAAGCACTGATTTTCTAGCATTATAATATAATATTATTATACTGTCTTATGTTTTTAATAAAATGTCCATTCCTAAACAACTGTTGTAGTTCATTGTTATTTTCAGGCTGTGGTAGATGTATGAGACCGTTATGGCA
Organism: Allygus modestus; assembly: GCA_963675035.1. Lineage (NCBI taxonomy): Eukaryota > Metazoa > Arthropoda > Insecta > Hemiptera > Cicadellidae > Allygus > Allygus modestus. The sequence goes on along the minus strand of OY776115.1, from coordinate 59,967,212 downwards.
GCAAGAGTTGTAGTGACCATTTGTAGACTCTTCAACAAAGTGCAACGCACCACAATGCATACATTGATCATTCATCAGGCCCAGATTGTGTGTTGGTATCTCGTTTATAAGTGGTAATCTAAAAATAGGAGTATCTTCGACGTCATGATGTGGTTGTTCATTCCTTTCCTCATTATAAATTTCTCGCCTACGCTGTCGTCTGTCATGCTGATTTCGAAAGCCAACACCTCGGCGACGCGGCCTTCCTCCGTTGTTCATTACTATTAACCCTAGCAGTGGCCAATGTTGTAAGTGTGGAGTGGCAGCCTAATTTTGTCGATTTTGCAGACCTTTTTTTGAAAATTCGTATAAATTCAACCATAGAAGTAAACCTAGCCAAATGCATATTCATTTTGATTGTAAAGAACACGAGGTTCTAGAAATATTATAATAATATAGATCTAGAAAGGTATTTTTTCAATAAAGTGAAAAGAATAAAAAAATCGAAAATTTATTTTTTGAAATTTCAAAAGCAGCCTCGGTGAAATTTTTTCTACAGATTTGTTATGGAAAATTCATTATATACATTTTGTAGACAGTCTAACTCCCTACGAAGAAATATATAACATGTTGGGGAAAGAATTTTATTTTGTAAGTTTTAGTGGCGTAATAAAATAATAAACGGAAACCGGAAAAATGTGCAAACTGTACAGTGTTAGTTTGTGATGTAAATAAGTCATCTAATACATGTTATATACTAATAATTATGTATAATATTTGTAAACCTAATGAAGAAAAGAATCCAAAAAAGTCATATAGTTGATGGTAAAAAATAGTATCACTTATAAATATATGTATATAAAAGAATGTTTTGATATTTTTGCGTTTTCTGAAGAAAAATATTTCACATTATTTAGTATATAACTTTTTTACTAAATATTTTACCCCCAAACAAATATAAACAAGTTGTAGTACATTCAATTACCTACATAAAAATGTAAACACCTAGGGTAAATTATTGTTTTTATATGTGTTATGTAGAAATAAACAAACAGTCGTGTACTTGGGAAATTTGTGAAAAGTAGCCCAGTATTTTTCATTGAGATATTTGTAATTTGTATAAACATAAATAATGTCATATTATATATATTTATTATTACTAAAGGTATTTATAAACAATAAAATGTATATATGTACATATACATAGGGTCGTGGCATATTATATACGAGATAACGTGTCGGTTACTAGGCCTATGTAGGAGTAAACACAACACTTATAAGCACTATTTGTCACACTTCAGTAATATTTATGCATAATATAATGCATAATGATTACTGTTATATACACACAAATACTTCACTAACACTAAAACTCTGAAATAATAACATAATTAGTAATAAATAACTCATGAATAAAAATAGCAAACGCGTAGGTTAGGATATAAATACAAGACGTAAACAGAGCAGAAATACGTCGAAATGCAGACAGCTGGGAGACAATGAATTTCAACCAGGGCTGCCAATGGCAGAGCACAAATTGATCTGCATATCTTACCCTCCAAAATAATATATATTTTGAATAGTAATTATAACTTACACTGGGTATAAATCAGATTTTCCAGAACGACTGTAGCAGCTGTTTGGCCATTTCACAACAAAACCAAAAACACCTGTTTTCATAAAATCACATTATCTGCCCAATCAATATTTCGTCCAAACCATCCATATCTAAATAAAGCCCCTTGGTTTAGCAGTGCATTGGTACCAACCGCATCTTCCCACGACAAAAATTACCCGAGCTGGGTAATCTCAAAAAAGTCGTGTTTTGACATTTTCCTAGCATCGACTGCAAGAATCGCATCGCGACAAAAATTCATTGGATTTCTAATCGTCGTGACATTGTTATATAGCTGCTACAGGGTTTGTTTATGTAATAAAATGAAAGTTCAGAGTATTATCTTTCGAATGATATATACATTGTTCACTTTTGAGTTGATTATTAGTGGTTTTTTTACGTTACAAAATTATCGGTCCCAGAAGGGCTGCGGCAGCTGTTGGCCATTTAAGGCGACACAGCCAAACAGCTGCCGCAGCCCTTTGGCCACGGCTAGGGTTAAGGTAGAAAAGAAGAAATACGATAAGATATAACTATAGATCACCATAACTAAAAATTATACATTGCTGTAGTTTAAAAGTAAACAAACTGAATAAGTACAGCTGGTATCAATATCAAAGGCTAATTTAACTCTGTGGCACAGCTGTTTTAATTTCAAAAGATGTAAACAAATTAAACCCCATGTTGTTTTAATGGGAAAAGTTTTATTCTGTTGCGAATTTATGGTAAAAAAATAAGAAAAATGAATAGTTTTCCCTCAAAATTCACGTCAAGACCTTTAAAATGATACCCCTCCCATCCTTCTACGGCCATCCAGTCACTCACAATTTCTTTACAAAAATTTGACTTACGGAATTATATATAGATATATATATATATATATAGATATATATATAGATATATATATATACATATATATAAATTTGAACGAATAGTGTTTTTGGCTTTTGGGGGCCTCAAAACAAAAAGTTATCATGGTCTCGGGCTTAAGTCTCACCATGAGACTTACGGTAATAGCTTCTTCCCTATAGGGGAAATTCGCTAAAAATCTGTTTTCTGTGCTATCAGCTCATGTCAGACAGCCTAATGGTAAGTTTATTTCAACTGTAGATAAATCTAGGTTTGAAGTCAATGGTAAAATAGTTTTTACTGGGCAAAGAGAACGACGCAATGGACTGTACAAATTAAATGTTGTAAATATCCCTTAAGTATTATCCATTGTAAATGCGGTAACTAATCCTAGCAAAACTTTGCAAATTTATCATCAGCGCATGGCTCACCAGGATAAACGTCATGTTAAAAACGTCGTTGATCGTGAGTTAGGGATTAGAGTTCCTGTTAACTCTGAAATTTGTGAGAGTTGTATCTATGGAAAGGCTTATAAACAAAAGTTTGGTACAAGACAAAGAGCCAAAACTCCTGGAGAGGTAATTCATGCAGATGTATGTGCGGTCCATTTCAAAAATAATTTGGGGGAAACCGCTACTATGTTCTGTTCAAAGACGACTATACCCGATTTAGATTTATCTACTGCATAAAAGAAAAGTCTGAAGTAAATGACAAATTTCAGTTGGTTATTAAAGAATGTGAACGTACTGGTCACAAAATTAAAGCTTTTCAATCTGATAATGGAGGTGAGTTTGATAATAATCGAATGAAGAAATTGTTGGACGAACATATATAGCATTCAGCAAATTCTTACTCCTCCTTATTGTAGCGAACTAAATGGATTCATCGAAAAGGATAACTGAACTGTAGTAGAAGCAGCAAGATCACTCCTACATGCTCATAGAAACAAGCTGCCTCAAGCTCTGTGGGCAGAGATGACTAACACTGCGGTATACATTCTCAACAGAACAGGAAAGTCTGGAGATCCAGAAAAGTCACCATTTGAAATGTGGTTCAACAAGAAACCAACAATCAGGTATCTTTAAATTATCGAAAGCGAATGCTTTGTACATCTACCAAAACAGAAGAGAAAGAAGATGGATAAGAAGGCAGTCAAAGGAATCTTAGTCGGCTACGATCGCTTCGGCTACAGATTATGAACTGGAGGATCGTAAGTGTTGGGATTTCGAGATGTAATATTCAATGAAAGGCCACTGAACACTGATGCTACGACCATCTGCTTACCCAAAGAAAATGAAAGTGACAAGAAAGAAGAAAATTTAAAAGTATCAGAAGATTACACACATGAAAATTAAATGAACGAACCAGAAGATGATGAAAAACAAAACTTATTGAAAATGAAGCTCAGAAACGGGGAGGGTATTCTCCAACCTAAGCGATACAATGAATTTGTATCACTTGTCATGACAGAAACGTCAAATACACCGACAATATATGATGAATCTATCCAGTCAGAAGATGCTGATAATTGGAAAGCAGCGATGGAAACTGAGCTTAAGGCACTTGAAGAAAACGAAACATGGGAACTTCAAGAATTACCCAACAATAAGAAAGCCTTGCCATGTAAATGGGTCTACAAAATTAAAGAAAACCCAGATGGAAGAGTCGAGAGATATAAGGCAAGACTTGTAGTGAAAGGTTTTAGCGAATTTCCCCTATAGGGAAGAAGCTATTACCGTAGTCGGCATGGTAAGACCTAGGCCCGGGACCATGATAACTTTTCGTTTTGAGGTCCCCAGACCCCAAAAACACCATTCGTTTGAAACTGTAGATATATATATATATCTATATATATATATATATGTGTCCGTGAGCACGATAAATCTCGTAAAAATTATCAGATTTTGATGAAATTTGGTATAAAATTGTAAACCAACATTTATGACTTTAAGTTCGAAAACCAGCCAGATCGCTTTATCCGAAGGGGTATTTTTGGGGGGTTTTGTACCCCAAAAATGGGTTTTTTGAATTTTTTACATATAATTTTGGAAATAGTCAAATTTTAGTTTTTACCATTGTATTCAGCTTAAAAAAACACACAATTTGGTATTTTGATCATTCATCTACGTCAATTGGTTACCGAGATATTGAAAGTGCTATACACAGTATGTTGTCTAATGTTATTCTTATGGAGGAAAAGAAAAATTTTATATCTCGCTTATTTATGAACGTATAATGACTAAACTTGGTATACGACTTCATCTGGTTGTGGTCTATTGATAATTGTTCTAAAAAACAATTTTTTGGTAAAGACTCCCGTAGCAGCCAACCTGCGTACTCAGCCCCATGTTATTCTTATGGAGAATTATTAAATGCTATGTCTCCCTTAATTATGAACATAAATGAATAAAAACTGGTATACGTCTTCACCTAGTTGAGTTATATTGATATTAGCATAAAAACCCATTTGTTGTGTTCCTTGTTTCAGCAAACCTGCTTACTCAGCGCCAATGTTATTCTTATGGAGAATAATTAAAATTGTATTTATCACTTATTTGTGAATATATTTTTATGAAACTTGGTAAGTGGCTTTATGCAGTATTAAGAAATTTATATCTCCATTGGAAATTCACTGAGTATGCAGGTTTGCTGCTACGGGGGTATTTCTCTACAAAAAGGGGTGGACTACAATGAAACATTCAGTCCAGTCGCAAGAATGAGTACAATAAGAGTTATTCTAAGTGTTGCATCAATTCAAAAGATGAATCTTGCTCAATTTGGTGTTTCAACTGCATTTTTGTATGGAAAACTAGAAGAAAACAAAGAACTATATATGCAACAACCTACAGGTTTTGAAGATGATAGTGGTAAAGTATGCAAGTTAAACAAAAGTTTGTATGGTTTGAAACAAGCTGCAAGATGCTGGCACAAAAGAGTCTTTGATTTTATGAGTGAATTAGGATTTATGCAGAGCACTGCTGATCCATGCTTATTCATCAGAGGGGAAGGAGAGGGACCAGATATTGGTTGTTCTTTACGTTGATGACGGCTTGGTAGCATCGACTAACAAGCATCACCTGGAAAAAGTTTAAAGAGCTTGAAAAATGAGTTCAAGATCAAAGAAAAAGCTCTTCCATATTTTCTTGGCTTAAAAAATCGATCAGAAAGAGGACGGAATGATTAGATCCATCAAAGAAACTACATTAAAAGAATACTTCAAAGATTCGAGATGGATGAATGTAAACCCGTCACCACTCCAATCATAGGTGGAACACATCATGAAACTTTCGAAGCAGGGAGAGACATGAGTAAATTTCCTTATCGTCAAACAGTTGGAGGGCTTATGTATGTGATGGTTTCTACAAGGCCAGATATAGCATATGCAGTTGGAGTTGCATCAATAAAGCTTGAAAATCCAACAAATGAAGATGTTATTCGAGTAAAGAGAATTTGTCGATACTTGAAAGGAGCTGAGGAATACGTATCTCTATGTAGGGTGACTTGCCCAGTGAATGACCGCTGCCTATGAATGACCGTTTCACACTAAATAATCTATAATAAGAGTTAAATTAAGACAGGAGTAAAATAAAGTAGTTTAGAAGATAGTTATTACTCTATTCTTCATATTTAATTATCAGCTGTTTCATTATTGTTAATTATTTATGTTTATTTTGATGTTTTAACTTGGACATGTTTTGAATTTTCGTTTTTAGCTTCTGCCACTATAAGAACTCTGCAGGTAAGGCAAATTTCATTACCTTACTTTTGTGAAAAAATGCTGTTGAAATGGCGATTTCTTAGGCTAATATTTAATATTAAGAGTGTATTTTAATGAAAAACTATCTGCTTTTATACGTAAGCCAATAAATAAGTTTTTATTCAAGCGGTCACATACTGGAACAGATTCCTGGGCAAAACCAATGAATGACCGGCCGGTCATTTACTGGGTTTGGACTCTAATTTACAATTTACTATCAAAATGCTCAGAAATGATTAAGATATTTCATTATCTATATCCGATTAAAATTATAATTCATTTCCTTTGTCCTAACCAGTGAATGACCGGCCTGTATCGGAGCCATCTACCTATTTTTACTAATACACATTTGTCATTGAAATGGTCATTGATTGGTGTTTTATTCAGTCCAGAGTTACGATTTATATCCCGATCGAATATCCTTTTTAGCACTTTTAGACGTTTTTCCATCAGCTAACTAGGCCTACCTATGTTTTTATTTTACACTACACTAATAAGTGTATTTTGCTTCAACATATTTTAAATTCATTACACTTGGCTTATTTTTTAACAAGGTTATTTGAGCGCTAAAATTTTAAACATTGTATATCTTCATTTAGCCTAATATAAGAACCAAAATTATAGAATGTGCCGAATTCGCAAGAGCAGGATACATGTACACAGCCATGACTGTCCACACTATCAGGTTTCTATCTGATTAGCTGTAACACCGAAGTAATTTTGTATCCACACTATCGTACACAAACAATACTTTGGATCGACGTTTTCTTTAATTTGTTGTTAAAATCCTCAATAGAGGCCATAAAGGTGCTGTCCGATGTCTAGTTCGGGGCTCCTCTCTCTACCGGGCTTTCTTCCTTGAGCAGCCTTTGTCCATGCTCAGTCCGATGTCTTATTCGGGAAAAATACGATCGTGCGGAAATGTCTTGAGAGCTCTCCGATGTTTGTAATCATAAATCCTAACCATTTACATTTAAATATAAATCTATAGGTAATTTTATTTTTTTAGAACATGGAGATGAACGAAATCGAGGCAATTGAGAACGAACCTCAGGGTAAAAGATCCTACTCGAGGTTTCAATATTCAATGGAAGCCCTTGCACAAGCAATAAAAGAAGTAAGAGGAGGGAAAATCTCAGCTAATAAAGCTGCAAAGATTTACAGAATCCCTAAAGGAACCCTGATTAAGAAACTACGTTCGAATGAACCATTAAAAAGGAAAATGGGCCCATCACCTGTACTTAATGCTGAAGAAGAAATTAGGATTAAAAATTGGATTCTAGGAAAAGCAGAAATTGGGTTCCCAATGCATCCTGAAGAAGTCCTTGATGCAGTCCAAAAGATAATGCAAGAAACTAGAAGAGAAAATCCTTTTAAAAACGATAGACCTGGAATGAAATGGTTCAGGCTATTCATGAAGAGACATCCAGAAATAACAATGAAAAATGCTGAAATAATATCAAAAGCCAGAGCTTGTGTGACTGAAGAAAAAATAAAGGATTGGTTCAAGGGTCTTGAAATTTACCTTCAAGATGAGGGAGCAGAAGACATCCTTCAAGATCCTGCACGAATTTTGAACCTGGATGAAACTGGAGCTACAACTTGCCCAAATACTGGGAGGGTTTTGGGCCCAAAGCATTATAAGAACTTTTATGAAGTTGCACCCGGCCCTGAGAAAGAATGCATCACTGTTCTTTGCACCTATTCAGCAGATGGTAATACCTTGCCACCAAAGTCATTCTCTCCAAAGTCCGCCCATATAATCCACTTCCATGACTAACTTGTAGTTAATTGCAATTTATCTGTAACTATTTAAGACTATATTGACAAATGTTTATAACATATAAACAATTTCTGACAATTTCCAATGTACAAACAAATGTATCTCATGGAAAATAAACATCTTGAATCTTGAATCTTGAATCTTGAATCACCCATGATTGTTTATGCTTACAAGAGGATACCAAGGGATATCGTCGAGTCTGTTCCTAGTCCTTTTACAATCGATAGGAGCGACTCTGGATGGATGGTCAGCCCAACCTTTTTTGAGTATATTGCCAACATTCTTGAACCCGCTCTAGTAAAAGCTCAGGTAAAGTTCCCTGTTCTATTACCTCTAGATGGCCACAAATCTCACATAAATGAAGAACTATTCAAGTTTTGCAGAGAGAAAAAAATCTTTATCTACTGTTTGTTACCAAATGCCACACACATTCTCCAACCGTGTGATGTAGCTATCTTCAGACCGTTGAAGGTTGCATGGAGAAAAGAAGTAAGAAAGCACAAGCAAAGTAGTAGTAAGCAGATTTCGAAACTGAACTTTGCGCCTTTGTTCAGCCGAGCTTTTCAGGCAGTTACGAAAGGGACTATTAAGAACGGGTTTAGAGCATGCGGATTGTTTCCGTTTGATCCTAACAGTGTGGATTATAACAAATTTATATCCTCAAGAAGAAAAAGCTTTGTTAGAAATCTCCAAAAGTGATGCTAGTGAAGCGAGACAAAGTGACAAGCCAGGTGATTACAAGAAAGCACTACAAGTAATAGAAGAAGTAATAGGAACAGAGACTACCCAATTCTTCAAAGAGGTCTCTAATAAAAGAGGAACGCCAGCTGACCCCAAACAGACTCTGCTGTACTCAGTTTGGAAAACTATTTCTGGAACCTCTCTAAATCTATCAGCAACTGGCAGTAATGGCGGTGACATCCAAGAGACTACTAGACCTAAAGAGACCAAACAACACAAGCTGAATACATATCTTACAGAAAGTGACAAACCCACAGAGACTGACGAACCCACAGAGACTAACAAGACTACAGAGACTGACAAAGCAACAGTGACTGACAAACCCATAGTGACTGACAAACCGACAAAGAGTGACAAACCTCCGGAGACTGATAACCCTTCGCATAAAGAGACAAGCCTTATTAATAAACCATCTTCCTCAGACCAAGGTGACCCGTGGGCCAAACATCTTCACTGGCCCAAGCCTCCAGAGAAGAGACCTAGGCGGGTTCAAGAGCAGATGCCATACGCAATTACATCTGACATGTGGAAACTATACAATGACAAAAAAATGGCTATAAAGAATGAAAAGGAAGAAGGTGTAAAGAAAAGAAAAACAGAAAGAGAGAATAAGAAAGAAAGGGAGGATATGGAAAGAAAAAAGAAGACCGGAACAATTTGGAGATATGGATCGAGAAAAAGAACAAGGAGACTAGAAGAAAATTGGAAAAGTTCCAGTATAAATAGACCACAAATAATACACTTCTTATAATGTTTTTATGTAGCATTAGGCTTTTTATCTTTTAAACTCTTATTAAAATTTGTAAATCCTATAAATCTCCTTTATTTTTTGTATAACATTGATTTTATATGTGATTTACTAAACCTTCCGAAGTCGGTCATTCACTGGCATAGGACCGGTCATTCACTGGCATGACATCGGTCATTTACTGGACTCATGACTTTGGTGTGTAAAAAAACAATTTTTACATATGTAATTGGTCATTTATGAACAATTTATGGTATAGGGTAAACCCTTAAATATCAACCAAGAAGTATGTATAATAATATATAGCATGAATACTCTCATTTGAGAGCATTGTTAAGTTAAATAAAGATTTTACCCTTAACCGGTCATTCACTGGGCAAGTCACCCTATCACCAGTATCACATATTGACCGAAAAGCAAACTGACTCTAGAAGGATACAGTGACTCTGACCTAGGAGGAGACACTGATACAGGAAGATCAACTACTGGAGTGATTTGTCTGCATGGTGGAGGACCTATTTCGTGGGTTAGCCAAAGACAGCAAAGTGTAGCTTTATCTAAACTGAAGCTGAGCTAGTCGCTGCAAGTGAAGCGGCTCGTAAATTGATTTGGCTCAGAAGACTTCTTGAGGAATTAATACTTACAAGAAGTACCTATACTATTCATTGACAATGAAGCTGCCATCAAACTGGCAAAGAACCCTGAATTCCTCAAACGCATAAACATATTCGAATTAGACGCACTTCTTTATACGAGAGGTTTTTCAAAAAGGTCTTATAAGCATTCAACCAGTTGCAACTGAACACCAGCTGGCTGATATGTTGACAAAACCTTTATATAAACCGAAGTTGACAGTACATATCCTATACTGTAATATGAGTAAGGTTTGCTTGCTTGCGATACAGATTTCAAAAACGGCACCAACGATTTACTTCAAAAGTTGGAAATAACTAATTTCTGGAATAAAAATAAGTTAAAGATAGGTCTCATCACTAGAAAAAATCAAATAATGTAAAAAACGAAAATGAAAAGTTAAATAAATTAACATTGGGCTTATGGAGTTAAAAATCAAAACAAAATAATTGTAACAGCTGTTCATAATCAACCAGGGAACTGTCAAAGTAACACTCGTCTTGTTTATAATAATTGTTAATATGTGGTTTCCTGAGAGCAGTGACTAAAACCATTGACTATAGATACTGGAGTTATATTTATAGTCAATGCTAAAACTTTTTAAGTGAAGATGGCATGTATAGAGTGGTCATATCAAAATTTAAGCAAAGGGACATTGAGCTATAAATAACAACTGGAGTGACCTTAAAAATGCAGGAAAGAGGCAAACAAGCTATAAAAATATGATAGTCAATTGGGGGAAGTGGTGAAATATTACTCCCATACATTTAAACAAACTGACTGGCCTTCACCGAGCAAAGATCGGCCGCCATGTACTAAATAAAATTGGACTAACATTGAGTGAACCATCTATTCAATGAGGAAGAGTATTAAAGAAATATGGACATTGAAAGATGTTTTCATATGTTTCGATATTATTTTATTTTATTATTTATTGTCAGCTGTTTACAAAAAGAAACAAGTTAGTTATTTTGATTTTGAATTTTGTGAGTTTAGAATGACTTTATTTTACTTAAAGTTTTATGAGTAGTGAAACCTATACAGGAATGGGTTTATTTCCAAATAATTCCAGCCGTACCTCTTATACAGTGTCCCGCAAAAAGTTGTTTTGATTTTTAATGTCATGATTCAAATTGATACTGTCGTATCTTTATGTAGACTCTATGATCAGGATATTTCTAGGCCTGCACTCTTATTATTTTTAAAATGTTGATACAGTTTCTCACAAGCTTCTGCCACTTTTCTCGTATCCCCATCCGAAGCCCCATTGACGCCACCCGGCAACGTCAACCACTCTTCATCCCTCATACTCTCGCTCGCACCCCTCGCGACCTCAGACATCGGCGCTCCTGGTCTCACATCAGCAGTCACCGCAAAAGCACCTTTCAAGGAACATTCCAGTTTTCCGCCTAAATGCCTACCATTTTACTATCCAAGATAATATAGTTGCGTTTTCTCCTGTTACCTCTTTGCCTAATATAATGCCCCCAGTATCATTAACAAATTCTTTAACATCCTTACCTTTTATGTATTCGGCTTCAGATTTTTCGTTCTTGGAAATTTTTACATTTAGATAACCTTCACCCTGGCACGATCTATCACCCTGCTCAGTCACCAAATCCTCACGGGTCCGAGTAAAATCTGTGATGCAGTGGCGTGACTGATATTTTGTTGCCCCCCTCCTACCAAACCACAAACTTAGTTTTAGGGCCCCCGCAAACTTATTTTCAGCCCCCCGCCCCGTAACATAATCGTACAGTTTGATCCTACCCCTATCCATTACTATTTTCTGGGATTTTGGTTGCATGGGCCAGAGTCTCCTAACATCCAGATGCATAACGTAAGTTCCAGTACTGTTTATTGTTAGAAATGTAATAACACCAAGGTTCTTATATAGGCTATAATGCATTTAATTCATATTCGCCTTAAAATACGCCCTAGTTGCGTCGGCGTCTTAGAAAATGATTTAATGAATGATTTAATAAAGTTGAATCACGTCAATGTAAGATAAAATACCTTTGAATTAAGACAATGAGTGTCGAACTCATAACTTAAAACGTAAAGCTTCATTACGTCCAGGACCAGGTGTGCTTATTTACAAAGACGTCTTACGAGGGCGTCCAGCTATTCGAAAATCAACAACATACCAAGTGTTGCCAACCTTAAGGGTATAATAATGGTACAGCTATTTTTAAATTGTCACTGGACATGCAGAAAGAAAATTTAAACCCTTAATCGATTAATCTAATGATACAAATAAATCAAAACAATATATTAGTTTCATAAAATAACAGCTTATCATAGAATGCAAGCAGTTAAACAATGTTAATTCTAACGAAGTGACTACGTACACGTCCAATGTAAGGGTAAATTCACATCGCTACCGCTTAGGTTAGGTTAGGTTACTTTACGTTACGTTAGGTTAGGTTACGTTAGGTTAGGTTAGGTTATGTTAGGTTAGGTTATGTTAGGTTAGGTTAGGAGGTTTTCTGGCTCTCAATCTGTTTTAAAAATCACAGGAAAAGTAACGTACGGTGCATAATTTGGAATGGACGTGAACAGTAGCGGCTCAACCCAAATCAACCAGGTCTATATTTGTATTCATTTCTTTATTAATTCTAATTAGGCAGAGGCTACGTACACGTCGAACGTGAGCCGCTACTGTTCACTTCCGTTCCAAATTATGCACCGTACGTTACTTTTCCTGTGATTTTTAAAACAAATTTAGAGTCAGAAAACCTCCTAACCTAACCTAATGTAACCTAACCTAACCTAACGTAACGTAACGTAACCTAATCTAACCTAACCTAACCTAAGCGGTAACGAAGTGAATTTGCCCTTACATTGGACGTGTACGTAGTCACTTCGTTCTAATTACACTGATTAGGAAAATATGGTACTCCTTCGACAAATATTGTGTTACCAGCATCACTGCAGATTGGATTGGTGATCACGTTATCTTCCAGCTGTTTTTACGAGGTTTCTTCCGGTTGATTAGAAAACCTTAAATAGATCGACGCAGCAAACTTGTACAAAGTATGTATTGACCTTGCATAGCACTGACTAACTACAGTACTGTACAGTATACTACTGTAGTTAGAATACGTCCGTAGATACTTTTGAAGGTCTGTCGTTATATTTTAGGTTTTCTATCCAACCGGAATAGACGTCGTAAACACAGCTAACGTGATCACCAATCCAATCTGCATTTTTGCTGGAAACACGATATTTATCGCACTCGCAGCATATTTTCTCCTTCATTGTAATTAAAATAAGCATTGTTTAACTGATTAACACGTTCGCTCCCGCAGTACTAAAAAAATTCCATAAATATAGACCGGCCGGCACATATATGTGCCGGCCGGGCCATTCAAATAGCCCGGCGGCACATATATGTGCCGGCCGGGCCATACAAATAGCCCGGTGGCACAAATGTGTGCCGCTGACTCCACCCGCCGACTCTTTGTTAATTTATTTCAATACAGGCTACGGTAACGCTCTGAAACTTCGGATGCGGTCTATAGAGATGTCTGGCACACTTGTGTGCCGCTCGGTTTCTGGGTACTTCAATTTTTTTTTGCAAACACAATGTTAAGTTGGTACACCTGTTGATAATGAGAACAAGAGCTTTGGACTTTGTATGCCAGACTGCTTCCAGGCGTGGCATAAACAATGAGCAGCAGATGAACGAACTTTCAAAGAAATGTGTTGCAAAGTAGCATAAGAAAGTTATTTTGTTTAGCAGTTTTGAACACTTTGACAACTTTTTTCTGTAAATAGCTGGAAATTCCAAAGAAATGTAACGTAAAGTAAAGTAACAAGGTAATTTTGTGTAGCGGTTTTTATTAATTTGACGTGTTTTTTCCGTAAATAAAACCTAACTTGATTGAATAATGTTTGTTTTATTGTAGCGGTTTTTATTAATTTGAAGTGTTTTTTCCGTAAATAAAACCCAACTTGATAGAATAATGTGTGTTTTATTGCAGCGGTTTTTATTAATTTGACGTGTTTTTCCGTAAATAAAACCTAACTTGGTTGTATAATGTTTGTTTTATTCAAACAACCTCTTATTTTCTAAAAACAGAATATTTATTATGCGGCACATATATGTGCCAGCTGGGCTACAGCAATAAAAACAACACTTTTTATTGCTATAGCCCGAGCGGCACATATATGTGCCATAAAAAAATGTCTAAAAGGGAAATAAACTGCTAATATTTGAATTTTAATATATAATAACTCATTATTTGGGTAAACAAACCTAATTTTAGCCATTTTTAACTTTGGGCTGCGGGTTGTGTAATACTCAGAATAGCGGTACACTGGTTGACTCTTTAGCATTATGTGCGGGCTATAGATACACTTTGCCCGGCACATATATGTGCCGCCTGGGAGCGAACGTGTTAAATCATTCTATTAGGTGTTATTTTATCAAACTAATTATTTTTTTACTATTAGATTAATGGATTATGGGTTTAAACTTTCTTTTTTCATGTTCAAGGACAATTTTAAAATAGTTGTACCCTGTAAGGTTGGCAACACTTACACTATGTTGTTGATTTATGCATCAGCTGGACGACATTGTAAGACATCTTTGCTGCGAACATTACTCTTTATGGAAATAATCATACCTGGGGCGGGCTGAAAGCTCTACGAACCTTGCTATTTACTGATCTGGGTCCTGGACGTAATGAAGCTTTACGTTTTAAGTTAAGTTTAAGTCATGAATTCGACACTCGTTGACTTAATTCAAAGGTATTTTATCCTACATTTACGTGATTCAACTTTATTAAATCATTAAATCAGTCATTAAATTATTTTCTAAGACGCCGACGCAACTAGAGCGTATTTTAAGGCGAATATGAATTAAATGCATTATAGCCTATATTAGAACCTTGGTGTTATTACATTTCTAACAATAAACAGTACTGGAACTTACGTTATGCATCTGGATGTTATGAAACGTCTGGCTCATGCAACCGATATCCCAGAAAATAGTAAATGGATAGGGGTAGGATCAAACTGTACGATTATGTTACGGGGCGGGGGGCTGAAAATGAGTTTACGGGGCCCTAAAACGAAGTTTGTGGTTTGGTGGGAGGGGGGGTAACAAAATCAGTCACGCCACTGCATCACAGATTTTACTCAAACCCGTGAGGATTTGGTGATTGAGTAGGGTGATAGATCGTGCCAGGGTGAAGGTTATCTAAATGCAAAAATTTCCAAGAACGAAAAATCTGAAGCTGAATACATAGTACCCCCGTCGCAGCAAACCTGCGTACTTAGCGAATTTCCAATGAATATATATGTCTTAATATTACATTAAGCCTCTTACCAGAATTCATAAGAAATATATTCATAAATAAGCGATATTTAAAATATTCATTATTCTCCATAAGAATAACATTAGGGATGAGTACGCAGGTTTGCTGCAAAAAGGAACAAAAAATACTGGATTTTTATACAAATATCAATAGAACTCATCTAAGTCAAGTCACATACCAAGTTTCATCCATTTACATTCATAAATAAGCAATATATAACATTTTTATTATTCTCCATAAGAATAACATGTGGGGACCGAGTACCTAGGTTTGCTGCTTCGGGAACCATAGGCGAAAAATTGGTTATTTGTTCAAACATCAACAAACCACAACCAGATGAAGCGATATACCAAGTTTCGTCAGTTTATGTTCATAAATAACCGAGATATAAAATTTGTCTTTTTCTCCATAAGAATAACATTGGACAACGTACTGTGTTTAGCACTTGTAATATCTCAGTAACCAATTGACTTAGAGCAATGATCAAAATACCAAATTGTTTGTTTTTTTAAGCTGAATTCAATGGTATAAATTAAAATTTAATTAAAATAAAAATTACATGTGAAAACCCCAAAAAACCCATTTTTGGGGTACAAAACCCCCTAACACCCCCCTTCGGATGGTGCGATTTGTCTGGTTTTCGAACTCGTTCAAATAAATGGTACTTTACATATTTGTACCAAGTTTTATTAAGATCGGACTTTTTTTTACGAAAAGTTATCGTGCTTACGGACACACACACACACACACACACACACACACACATATATATATATATATAATATACATATATAACAATTTGAACGGATGGTGTTTTTGGCATCTGGGGACCTCAAAACGAAAAGTTATGATGGTCCCGGGCTTAAGTCTTACCATGAGACCTACGGTAATAGCTTCTTCCCTATAGGGGAAATTCGCTAAAAGGTAAGGATGTTAAAAAATTTGTTAATGATACTGGGGGCATTATATCAGGCAAAGAGGTAACAGGAAAAACGCAACTATATCATCTCGGATAGTAATGGTAGACATTTAGGCGGAAAACTGGAATATTCCTAGAAAGGTGCTTTTGCGGTGACTGCTGATGTGAGACTAGGAGCGCCGATGTCTGAGGTCGCGAGGGGTGCGAGCGAGAGTATGAGGGATGAAGAGTGGTTGATGTTGCTGGGTGGCATCAGTGGGGCTTCGGATGGGGAGACGAGAAAAGTGGCAGAAGCTTGTGAGAAACTGTATCAACATTTTAAAAATAATAAGAGTGCAGGCCTAGAAATATCCTGATCATAGAGTCTACTTAAAGATACGACAGTATCAATTTGAATCATGACATTAAAAATCAAAACAACTTTTTGCGGGACACCTGTATAAGAGGTACGGCTGGAATTATTTGGAAATAGACCCATTCCTGTATAGGTTTCACTACACAGGAAAGGTCCTTCACCTGGACAACAACGGCAAACAACTGGTGAGTAAATTGATTTAAATGTACGAATGATTATTTTTTAGAATAGGCTCCCAACAAAGAAGGAAAAAGAAAGAAGAAAGAAGGAAAGAAAGAAGGAACAAAGAAGGAAGGATGGCTTTTCAAGATTGTATAAGAATAGTAACCGAATTGTCGACAAAGAAAAAGATAAAATAAACGGTATCAAGAAACTGACACATACTTTCTACATTATTTTACCCCAAATTTAACGAATAAATTGTTTTTTATTTACTAACTATAGAATATAAAATATGGTATAGTGCACAGAAAATCTTCTAAAAACCTTTTTCAGAAATGCTCACCCAAATCCCATTTTTGGAGTCACTACAAAATCCTTTGCCACCCACAGTGGTTTAATCGTCCTTACCACCCACCCCCCACCAAAAGGGTAAGGGGGGTTCATATTTTGAATATCCTCTGTTGCTTAATGCTAACTTGACCTGCATATGAAATTTCAATTAAATTAATCATTAAATAGAGAGAAAAATTGTAATTCTTGTATTCCCCTTAAGAATAACATTGGACAACGTACTGTGTTTACCGCTAAATGAAAGTTTTAATAATTATCTCCGCAACCAGTAGTCATAGAATAATAATCCGAAAAATAAATTGTTTAGTTTTTTGAGCTTTCTTTAATGGAGATACGTAAATTTTATTTTGCACTTAAATTTCTTTATTAAAAATTGAAAAAATTGATTTTTGGACATTTTAAGCGCTGTAATTTCTGAACCCAAATTTTGGGTGATGGTTTTGTTCGAAACCTAAAGCTCTACAAACCACTAAAGTTGAATTAAAATCGTTAGAGCCGTTTTTGAGAAATTTGGATTTTTTGCAATTTTTGGGGGGATGATTACCCTTAAAATAAATAAACGGTATCAGGAAACTGATTCATACTTTCATTCTTTTAGCACAACTTTAATGAATAAATTACTTTTTATTTTCTAAATTATAGAATACAAAGCACGGTCGAATGTACAGAAAATCTTGTAAACAAGTTGTTTTCAAAAACATGGGGAAATGCCGCCTATCCACCCCTCAGGGTTATTAAGGGGCAACATATTTCGAATTTCCCCTGTTGGTCAATACTAACTTGACAAGCATATCAAATTTGAAGGAAATTGATAAATAAATAAGCGAGAAATAGTAATTTTTGTATTCCCCATAAGAATAACATTGGACAATGTACTGCGTTTACCGCAAAATGAAAATTTAAATTTTCTCCGCAACCAGTAATCATGGAATTGTAATTCAACATAATAAATTATTTGGTTTTGAGCTCTTTTTAATGGTGAATAGTGATATTTTTCATATTTATGTTTTTTAAAATGAAAAATCCCAAAAACTGAATTATTTATATTTTAAGTCTTGTAATTTCTGAACCCGAATTTTTACTGAAATGCGGGTGGTGTCATTTTGTTGGAAAACTAAAGTTCTACAATCGACTAAAGTTTAAATGAAAATCGTTGGAGCCGTTTTTGAGGAATCTTGGTTTTTCATGTTTTTTGCGTGTTTTTGGGGATAATTACCCTTATAAATCAAAAATTTAAAAAATGGAAAAAATTCCTGGAGGATTAATAACTACATACTAAATTTAATAAAAATCGGGCCATTGGTTAGGGATATAGCTCTATTACACATCCAGGCAAATAGACAGACAGACACACACACAGACATCACGTAAAAATCACTTTTTTGGGTTCAGGGAGCACCAAAACGAATATTTCTACTAACAATTCAAATTCGAAAATTTTGACGAAAACAATACTTTCTCCATATACTAAATGTATACTATATGTATAAGGGGGAGAAAGTAGAAATGGAACAAAAGACGCCTGGAGATATCGTGGATTAATAACTACGTACTAAATTTCATCAAACTCGGTACATTCTACCATAGATTAAGCATACTCCTTAGGAGTATGCTTAATCTATGATTCTACTTTGGTGGTGTCTCTAGCTCTGTACACGTTCAGACAGACAGACATACAGACATCACTCAAAAATCACTTTTTTTATTCAGGGAGCACCAAAACGAATATTTCCACTAACAAATCAAATTCAAAAATGTTAACGAAAACAATATTTTCTCCATATACTATGTATAAGGGGGAGAAAGTAAAAATGAGTAGGCCTATTTTTTGTGATGTTATGGCATTCAGTTATAAGTGGTACTGATGTATTAAAGGAGGTACGAGGGGAGCGTGATTCAGTTGACTCGCAATAGTATATTTCGCACCAAGGGCCGAAAGTGGGATTTTGCTGGCCCGAGATCGTGTTTTATGACCGAGACGAAGTCGAGGTCATAAATCGTTTAAGGGCTATGCAAAACCCTTTCGGCAGAGATGTGAACGCTATTTTCACCATACTACAATTATTAACGGGTTAAATGTGATCGGTCATAAAACACAGCGGCCTCATGCAATCTCGGACTAAAAACAGTTAGGCAGAGGCTACGTACACGTCCGACGTGAGCTGCTATTGTTCACGTCCGTTCCAAATGATGCAACGTACGTTACTTTTCCTGTGATTTTTAATACAGATTGAGAGCCAGTGACACATAACGAAAACCTCCCAACCTAACCTAACCTAAGTGGGAGCGGCTTACGTCGGACGTGTACCTAGTCACTTCGAAACATATAACTAATAAACAAATCATTGATAGTACAATGTTTTGTATTTTATTGTTATTTGTTCCAGTGTTTCAACCAAAGAACGTAAAATAGTATGCACGTACTAACCAGGTAACGTTGTGTACGCTTGAAAACAAGTTGGCAACACTGGCTAAATAGATCAGCTGACTTTCGGCCCTAGGGCCGAAAATTTTCGGCCCTTGGGCGGAAAAACTCTACTTTCGGTATTCAAATGACGTTCGGAAAACAGGTGTTTACAGCGTAGTGTGGTGAAAATATAATTATTGATATGACTGGAATTAATGCTAAATTTCTGTTCGTCTGTTTGCCTTTTAAGGCTTGAAATTATACTTTTTAAGAGCATGCACTTTTACTATTATAAAGCTTTATCCTCTTCGAGCAACATAACATTGAGGTCCCTAACTTCCTTAATTGCATTATGTAGAGCTACTACTATATCCCTTTCTCTCATTTTTGCTTTTGTATTAAATATTTCTATACAATTCGGGCAAGCCCAGTCTATATTTTTCACATATTTAAATGCAGTTTTTTTAGTTTGGAACTCTTTTCCCACGAGTTCACCTAAGATGCACATACGTCACACTGAATGGAGTCCCATTCTGAGTCAACAATAATGGTATCACAATGGTATTCATCAACAAACATCAATGGTGTTCATCATAAAATAAGAGACAAAATTATGTTGATCAGATAAAATATCTTCGATAGGCTATGTCAACAGTTTTCCTTAATTTAATCTAAAACTAATACAAATATTTGTAACAAAATATTGTTGTAACTTGAATAAAATATTATTATTTGTCTTGAAATGAAATGGGATATCTTATTAAAAAACATCCAAAATTACTCATATTCATTGCTAGGCCTACGTCAGTGAGTTACACATCGGGCTGTATAGTTATTTAGATTAGATATTAAGATAAAGAAGATATATGTTGGCTCCATTGAATTCGCTCATCGTCAATATTAGCCAACTCCAAAAAGGTGACGTCATTCAAGTTCGAGTTTGGTGTTTGGTTTTGATATTCGTAAACGTACAATCTTTCAACTCTGGAGGCCTAGCGTGTGTGTGTGTTTCATTGGTATTACAAACTCAACCCGTGAAGTCGCTCCAGTCTGCTCCATTAGCTCTAGGAAGGAATACTTGTAGTGGAGGGGGAAGGAAATCAATTTTTGCTGAGTTCTCGTTCTACCATGTCCATACTCCATTCTTCCCTTTCGCCATCTTGCTGTCTTCGTGGTAGGTAGATTTTCATTTTAGGTTACAATTTTTTGTTAATTTACGCCAAATTTTGCCATTCCCATCACTCTAACAGAGTTCGAAGAGTAATTAGTTGAACATTAATAGTTATTAATTATTTATTTTGTTTCAGACGTGTTCCTGTACTTTATTTAGAGGGATATTTCCCTCTTAGCAACACACGATCCAGAAGCACTTTGGTTGAGATTTCTCACATTGCTCTTTTCAAGGAACACATAGACAGGCTTCATAATGTAAGTTATATACCTATTTCAACTTACATTTTCCAGACTTAATTAACCTAGAAACACAATTTCTAAGCGCCTCTAATCTAATATTTAAATATTTGCAATTTTTATGTAACGGCTTAATAATTGCCAGTGTAAATAGCCTTGGGCAGCCATCTTGATATTTCTGCAACCAGATGGTCAATTCAATTATAGCCCCATTCTAAGAAGGTTTAGGATTGGCACTAGGGGCATCTAAACCTGCAATAATTTGAGTATTTGATTGTGGCAGTGGGAGGAAGGAGCTAAAGGGGTTGTGTTCATAAGACTTCATACACAATAATCTGCACTCCTCTTAATTGTTGGTGTGGGGGGGGGGATTTTATCCTCACTTTGGTCTCTGTGCATTTATTGGGATATTCTTAGTACTGTAAGCATCATATACAAAAGCAAATTGTACTGCACTCTAAAGGAAGTAGAGTAGGTAGGTATAACTTGTTAAAACCTAGTCTTGATGGTGAGTTACATACCCGTTTAGGTTGCACTTCCGCAGATGCTCGGTGGAACAATCAAATGAAAATGATTGATATAAATAATCGATTATTAACCCTCTAGGCGTTATGTGTTGCTATAGCGACACAAAACACATCTGCTGGGGTGTTCACTGTCGACAGTCGTTTATGGAATACGTTTACGTTTTTAACAGCAATTATGGAATAGGCTCTGGGGCACATTGAATCTAATGAACCGGATCAAAATTGTTATACGGAAATTGGTTTACGGCAGATTCTAAGCTTTCTCCCGATGTCTGTCTGCAGCAGACACTTATTACGTGCCAATCATACCTCAGCAGACAGCTAAAGTGTGAAGGTTTGTTGTGCGTCGTTAACCTATCTTCGGGAATGGTGTTGTTTTGGGATGTTTTCCATTGTTTTTATTTGTAAAGATGGACAGTATTGACATACGTGGGGTTTTAGAAGAAAGTTTTAGTGATGAGTGGTTGGTTGATGTTCCAGGAGAAATAGGCAGTGATATCGAGGTAAACTTAAATAAACTTATCCTTCGGACTGTAACGTCGCTAAGACCATTTTGCTCATTTGCTATAGCACGCAACAACAGATTTATTAGGTATCTAAAACTTTTATTTGATGCTTTTTACCTGATTATTTGTTTATATATTTAGTATCCTTATAACATTTAAAACAAATTGGCTATTTTGGAAATTTTATAAGTTATTCTAGAACCGTTTATAATTTGATGGAGCGCAAACTTTAAAATTGTCTTATTTATTTTAACCCATTGAGGTAGTAATTTTATTCTATTTGCAGTAGCCTATAACGAGGATTGATTGGTGCTGCACTCTAATAGTAAAATATGTAACTAATGACCGCGGGCGTCTACAGTTCTATCCGCTAGGGGCGCGGACTGACTGAAAAACCTTAATATTGCCGCCAGGCCTTTGGTCGTGTTAGCTTAGTTGGCTACGTCGTGGAAACACCTTGGCCAGATGGTGATACGATGTTCGTGGGTTCGATTCCCGCACACGACCAAAACTCCAGTTCCAGTTGTGCAACTCTCAATGAGTTAACCGGTCTGTGGCAACGTTGGTGGGAGGGCCCAAGTAAAACGGTGTCTAGCAGTCGGGGAAGTCGGGAATTTGTATAGAAATTAATAAAATGTTGGGAAAGGCGGGAATTAATATATATAATTGTTATTAGGTCGGGAAAATGGATAAAACTTATAAACAGTGATATCAAGGTACAACAAGATGTACGTTGTGGAATAACCCGAGCAAGTGCTTGGCCCATAGTTTTTCGGAGAAATTAAGAAAGCCAGTCAAGTACATGCCGTTACTATGGCAACGCGGAAAGGAAGATGAGTCACGAGGGTGGAGGGGTGGAGAGCGGTGACCTTGAAGGCACACACTCGCCCGTGTCGTTCGTCCGCCATCGCTCGGCTAGTGGACTCTGGACTCCGATAGACATGTTTCGATACTTCCGATCCGAGTCGAAACTTTGTTTTCGGAACTCTGGGCATCGGTTAACCGATATTATCGTGGTATCGAAAGAAAAGTTGGAGTATCGGTATCGGAAAAATAGATACATATCGATATAAATAAGATAGATATGAATATAAATAGATAGATATCGGTTTTTACGTTGTTAAAACATAGATTAGTTTTTGTTTAATATACTTTTTAGCAAAATAAACACAAATAATAACTTCAAATATAGTTCTTGTAACTAGTAACGGGTATCAATACTTTGGTTTCGATTGGTAGCGATACCAAATATTGGGTCCAAGCCAGTAGCCAGTAGTATCGTATCGGAACGTCCCTAGACTCTTGACTTTGATTCTCACACGCACACGTCGCGTCGTCATAGTACCTGCGCAGTTGCGCGCATTGACGTATAGTGAAGCCATTTAAACCTGTAGGTTAAAGATTATATTGATGAGTGAAGTGAGTTTAAAACCGGGATTTGTCCGTAAATATTGAATAATGCCTGTAAATTATTGGCGGAACAGGTTAACAATATATATATAACTATGATCTATTATTTCCCTTTACATTCCTACAATGTTTCAAATTTGGTCAACGGTGAGCGTGAGCAATACTCACTTAAGTTAATATTTTACGTTTTAAAACTTTTAAGTTTACTTGCAATTTACTTCGAACACGGCCGAATTTCGTCGTCTGCACCACTTGCACTGTGGCCTGGTTTCCACGGAACGGGGCGAAGTAACTCGCCCGACAGTTGTTAAGTAGGCCTAGTATTAAGTTATACAATTTTATAGTTTTAATTACAGTTGTCAACTATTTCTCAGATCACCAGAAGACCATTAAACAGTTGCTTAGTGACATTGGAACAATGTCGTGAATAATATAGCCTATTCACTAAACTAATATGAAGGTATTTGTAGAAATCGAAGCCCCTATAAAAATGGGCATTAATATCTTGAACACTTTTTTTTCGCGAATAATAAGTTATGTTTTACCCTCTACTAATATTATTTCAAATTCCAACATTTTTTAAATCTGTAAAATAGTTACCCTAGGCTCTATAACTTGTTAGGCCTATATTTGAACAAAATTTAGTGAACTTTTTCCCAAGTATGATAATAGGCCTATGCCCATGTTAGGCTGTTAAGCTAGACTAATTAAGTTACTTTACTTTTACCCTTGGAAATATTAAACTGTGATCTGAACATGTTTACTAATTAACTGTTTCTAACATTAAATAAAGTGATTCTCTATACAGATAGGCTATATAGGCCTAAATATCAAATAAGCCTAGTCAATGTAATGTTTTAACTTACCTTTGAAAACATTTTAAACTTCGATTAAATCGCCAAATTATGTCAACATGGGAGAAATTGTAAAAATTTAAGCTAGGCCTAGTTTTTTAAAACTGAACTTAATTAAAATTAACCCTTTGAGTGCCGCAAGCAAAAAATTAATTTTTGCTTGAGAATTGCCAGGCTTATTTTGGGTGTGTCTGCTAGAAATGCCGGCCCTTTTTTGGCCAAACCGTAAGGGTTTAGTAAAAAATTCATACAAAATTTGTTTTTTTACATTTTTTATTACTGATTGTTTTGTCATGTAGAGTAATAAATTCTGCATCTAAACCTATAATTATATAAACCATTGTATAACCTAAAAAAAATACTCATTTAAAAAAATCCAAAACTTAAAAAAAAAATTTTATTTTTACAACTTTGACTTATAACATCATCATTTAAATGTAATGGTTTGATATTGACTGTACTTTCATATTGAAGAACATTTAAAACTAAGCAGAAAACATGTATAAAACATTAAATTACCTTTATATTTACTGATAAAAAAATTAAAAAGCGACATAAGGACAATATTCATTTTTCAACATTTTTCCCATTACCTAGCAACAATGTTAAAGATATTCTTTAAGCAGAAAATAATAATCACAATTCTTAGACTTATTAGTTTTGTAATAATAGCTAATGCTGTAAAAAGTCTTGAGCCATACAAATAAAGGTCTAAATAAACAAAAGTAACATTTTACCTTGAAAAACTGAGTAGCCTCATCGTGGAATCACAAAAGTGTAATGTTCATTGAAGGCCAATTTCTTCTGTTAAGTACAAACACTATTTACACATTAGTTCTAATTCTATTACTTGATACTTAAACTACTATATACAATTTATCCCTAAGTGTTCAGCACTTATGTCCAGTGACGCAGTGAGGGTGAAGCCCTTTTTCGCAACGAGCACAAGCGAAGTGTGATCGAGACTTATACTGTTCAGTAGAGCAGACATTGCACTGCCTCTTCTTTGTTCCGGGCAACCTCACAACTCCAACTGCTTTTGGGCTGATTTGATTTGGTGTTTGGGGATTTTTTTCAGGTCTATTATTCAGCCACTCTTTCCCTATTTCATTAACAATAACTTGTGTGTATTTATATCTTGACATTGGTCTTTGTGGTGTTTTGATAAAAGGTTTCACGTTTTCAACGTATAGAAGGTAAGAATTTACAACCATCCTGGCCATAACGTGAAAAACTACCTTCTTCCAATACTTCACACTCCTACGCTCGTCTAGGTAGGCATACATCATCATATCGGCGACGTCCACACCCCCCATGTATTTATTGTAGTCGAGGATCATGTCTGGTTTCACAACAGTTGTATCCGTTCCTTTAACTCTTACCTCAGATGCAGTTGGCTTAGCATTATTTGACAGTAAAATTACTTGTTTCTTTTGGGACTTTTTTTGTCGAAAGCCACATACCAAAAGAGAGGTAGCATTTTTCATGAAACGAGTAACACCAACATCAAATTTAGTTTTGAATGCTTTTGGGAGGTACTTCCTATTAATTCTTATTGTGCCTGTTATATAGGTCCCAACTGAGAGCAAATACTTTGCTAGTGGTACTGAAGAAAAAAAGTTATCTACATACACGTGGAAACCTTTATTAAGATAGTTTCCCATCTTAAGGAGTTTGGTTACAACTACATAAGCCAAGCCTAATTCTTTTTGTAATGTTTTATCTACATCATTGGTTTTTGCTCCTGTGTACGCATAAAACCCAAGACAATAATTTGTAATGGAGTCACATAAGACCCAGAGCTTAATCCCCCAACGGTGGTGTTGTTTTTTCGGGAGATACTGCATAAGGGACGAGTGGCTTTTAGTTCCAACAAGGGATTCATCGATGGAGAGTTGTTGATTAGGAACGTAATAATGTCTAAACACACGATTAGCATGATCACAGATCGGTTGAAATTTAGCACATGGGTCATTGTTTGTAAGTGTGGAGTTATTTACTAAGTGAAAAAATTTGAGGATTAACTGGAACCTATTCCTTGAGAACATTAGTGAAAACCAAGGTGTTGCTTCTGATGCGATTTTTGACCAGTACCCATAAATAGTAGGTTTTCTGATCAAACCCATGTTGATGATACATGCAATGAACACCTTCATTTCCAAGTCTGACACTGGAAGCCACTCAGCTACTCTAGAGTTATCAGAAAACTCATTTTGAGATAGGAACTGCTCTGCATAACGGTTTGTTTCCTTAGCGAGGAGTGCGATAAAAGAAGATGTAAAAAACAATGAAAAATATGTTAATGGAGATGAGTTCGGAGGGGGCATATGTTTCGGCCCAGATTGTTCCATGAATGGAGTAGGCGGAGGAGGAAAATACTCATCATGCCTAACATCAAACCAAGGTTCTTCGTCTGATGAAGAATCTGCTGAACTGTCTGTGTTTTCACTTTCTGAAAGATAATCTTGAGGGAGATTATCAGGAACAGGAATATCATCCACCATTTCTTCATCAAATAGGTTAACAGGTCCTAAATTGTGGGGTACTAAAGGCCTAGCTCTTCTTGATTTTTTAACAGGGGTAGATACAACAGGCAAGTTCATTGTTTTCTTTTTCTTTTTGCCCTTTTTAGGGATGTCAGAAACCTCTGTGCTTGATTCCCCATGTGATGAAGGATAGTAATCCTCATCAGCATCGGTATCATCAAGTGCACTTTCAGATGAACTTACATATAGCCTAGGTCTGACAAAGCGCCTAGCATTGTAGGGCACAAATTTTCCCTTTTTAGGCTTAGGTTCACTATCATTATTTCCATTATTATCGGTAATATTAGTAGGCCTAGCACTACTACAACTAGGAAGAGAAATATCGACATTAGTGTTCGATAAACTTAGTCCTAAATCTACCTGTTGTGATACATTGGGTTGTATGCTTGCAATAGATTGTTCAACACTCGCACTAGAACTAAAAGTTTCGTTTTGCAGCACTTTCCTAATGTCACTGTCATTCATATTTATACTTTCAATGTATATATACACACTTAAAATTACGTAAAAACCAATTAATAAGCACTAAAAACAACAAAAACACAGGTTAGCCGGCTTGTAAACAACTGCGATGCAACTAGTGTAACAGGTGACAAACGTCGTCTGTCATTGGCTGTCGTCAGATTGTTTTTGATTGGCTGATGTTGTCTTACTGCCTGCCCAGCATAGAGTAAGCAGCAAAATGTTGTAGCCCACATCTTTGTGAAGCCTTTGGTGCATCATTGAGCCAGCTTCGTCGAAAAATAATACTGTATAAAATGAAAACCTGAGCGGCCCGCTCTGGGCCGCTTGGCATTTCTCGCGCAACTATGGCCGGCCCGCTACGGGCCGCTCGGCACTCAAGGTACCGACATGGCGGATCCCGGAGCGGGCCGCTATGGCACTCAAAGGGTTAATTTAGGTACTGATATAAAAAAAAATATAAGTTAGGTGACTTCTTAACCCTCCCAGTGGCAAGCCTCGCAATGCGAGGTTTCCAAATGTGTATCTCAATTGGCGACCCTCGCAACGCGAGGATTTAAGACAGTTTTTTTTCAAACGCAGAAATAACATTGAAAACGTGCTATGGATCAGATAATCTTTACACCAATCGAAAGATAACATTCTAAACTTTCATTTTATTACATGAATGAACCTTATAGCAGCAGTAGATCGATGTAACTGAAAGTTATATTTGAATAAAAATTTCGCGCGAAGTCGCCTACGCCTTGTATGTGTTCTGAAATGGCTGAAAAGAGTAAGTTTCAAGAAATCATAGAGGGGTAAATTTTGGTTGTAACCAGAAACGGGTGGTACCACTGCAAATAGGGATAAATTCCCTTTACGGTGATGCACCGTTTTACATCAAGATATAATCGGACAGACTTGTGGCAAAATTATAAAAAATAGTAATATTTTACGTGTTCAAGCCGTGGCAGAACCTTGCAATGCGAGTTTTGGCAAAACACATGTTATATGAAGTTTACATTTATATTATATGTTTGTTCTTATATCAATTTCAAGAGGAAAGAACACTGAATATTTTTCCTAAGGTTACAAGCCTGTCCCGCCTGTTGGCTAATTTCGTAAGACGACGGAAGTTGGTCAATGTGTTTCGTTTGTACCCGGCACGTGGTGTACTGCTACTCATTGTAAGGGTGGTTATAATCCGAGTTTATCTGTGTAATCGGTGTACATTTACGGTTTATATTTGGAAATATGTGTAGTGTGTGTGTGAATAGTAATATTTATTGCATTATTTATGCATAAATATTACTAAAAGTGATAAATTGTGCAACGCGAGTTCTCATTTTCAGATGGATAAACACATCGAAGAAATGCAAATTTTTTTATTTATTGGCTATTATTTTGAAAATAAACTGACCGAAAATTATATATTTTACCATTTCTGAACTTCTTTCTTTGACGAGTAAAAAGAATGGGGTTCAGTAGGTTTCAAGTAATTATTACTTTGCTGTGATTCGTTCAAAAAACCCTTGCAAACTTTGTGACACCAAGCGATCTGACTTGATTTTTCGTCTGAAAAACATAATGTTCCACTCTCATGAAGTACGCGATATAAATTTTATTTGTGTGTATTATTATATATAACTATATATTTTCTTGTAGGGGCATAACTAGTGAATCATATTACATACCTTATTTGGGATGATTAGATGTTATAAAACAATTATCTCACTTTGAATAACAAATTTATTTTTTTTCAAAAATAAAATTTCAAATTTCACATCTAATAAATTTTTGAAATATTTTTTTGGACTATTCATTCTTATATCACTGTATGTATAATTTTATAAACTTCAAATAAAATAAGGTTTTGAAGTATTTATGTTTTGATAGGGGTAATATTTTTGAATATCAAACTGATCGCGTACAAATAGCCATTTTGCACTTTTTCCTAATTATTCTATATAATTCATATACCGGTACAGATTTTTGTTTCTATGACATATATACATTTCTACGTAGGGAATTAGATGAGTGACATTTGGTACATTTATCATTTTTACATACAAAAATTAGTTTGCTTACAGTAAGGTTTTAAACTTTCAAAATTTATAATTTTTTCAAATTTTTTTCAAAATTTTCATTTTTTTGAAAAATTACCTTTCTGAATTTCATTTATTATAACATTTTCGGATTCTCCAGTTTTTTGTGAACAAAATGAATATGCATATTGATATGTTTACTTCAAAATTGGATTTATTACAAATTTCTAAAAAATAGTATGCAAAATCACCAAAATAACCCTGCCACTCCAGCCAAAACGTTCAAAGTCTTCATGCCACTGGGAGGGTTAAATATTTGTTTTTGCCAGTGATGAGATCGACAGGCCTAGATTTATGCCTAAATATGTTTTCAAAAGTTATGAGTACAAATTAGTTTTACTTTAGCCTTTTATTTTCATATGCCAACCTATTTGAAATTTTGTATTTTTTGTTGCTGTACATGAATAGGCTACTAACTTACCGGTACCGTACTGTATTTTATTTTAATCTTCATTGCTTTCCAATGTATAAAGAGGGTACATAAGCGGAACGATGTAAAGAACGTAAAGTAATTTTTCGTACGGATTATTTAGGTTACAGTTACGTTCGGTCTAAAGAGGTGGAAGATATCATCTTGAAATTTGTCCAGATAACAAACTTTGTTAGGAATACGTTCCGAGCACATCGCCAACCATCTCCATGTGAATACTTATTTAGAATTAGGGTGAAAAACATAATAGGTTTTTGATAAATCTAGATTTTTCATGTTTTTTGGTGGTTTTTGGGGGATAATTACCCTTTTAAATCAAAAATTCAAAAAAATGAAAAAATACCTGGAGATATCCTGTATTAGTACCTAGGCCTACATAACAATTTCATAAAAATCGAACCTTTGGTTAGGGATCTAGCTCTTTACACATCCATACAGACAGACAGATAGACACACAGACATCATGTAAAAATCACTTTTTTGGGTTCAGGGAGCACCAAAACGAATATTTCCACTAACAACTAAAATTCTAAAATTTTGACGAAAACAATACTTTCTCCTTATACCGATGTATAAGGGAGAGAAAGTAAAAATCCAAAAAGTAGTAGGCCTAAAACATGATATTTTTACTCTTATGACGTTTGTAGTATATTTGTACTATCTTGCGAAAGTCTGGAAAATTTTGGAAAAAGTCTTAAAAAGTCTGGAAAAAGTCTTAAATTTTGAGATCAAATATCACTAGACACCCTGTAAAACTAACGGTGGCAGGCTTGCTTGGAAGTTGACGGGATCGGTTAATTCTTTGGGACTTGCACATGGTCAACACTGATTTTGCTAATTTTTAGCGAATTTCCCCTATAGGGAAGAAGCTATTACCGTAGGTCTCATGGTAAGACTTAAGCCCGAGACCATGATAACTTTTCATTTTGAGGTCCCCAGATGCCAAAAACACCATTCGTTCAAATTTTTATATATGTATATATATATATATTTATATATATATATTTATATATATATATATATTTATATATATATATATATATTTATATATATATATATTTATATATATATATATTTATATATATATGTGTGTCCGTATGCACGATAACTCTCGTAAAAAAGGTCCGATCTTAATGAAATTTGGTACAAATGCGCAAAGTACCATTTATTTGAACGAGTTCGAAAACCAGATGAATCGCACCATCCGAAGGGGGGTTTTGTACCCCAAAAATGAGGTTTTTGGGGTTTTCACATTTAATTTTAATTTAAATCAAATTTTAATTTATACCATTGAATTCAGCTTAAAAAAACAAACAATTTGGTATTTTGATCATTGCTCTACGTCAATTGGTTACCGAGATATTGAAAGTGCTAAACACAGTACGTTGTCTAATGTTATTCTTATGGAGAAAAAGGAAAATTGTATATCTCGCTTATTTATGAACATAAACTGGCAAAATTTAGTATATGGCTTGATCTGGTTATGGTTTATTGTTGTTTGCACAAAAAACAATTTTTCGCCTATGGCTCTTGTAGCAGCAAACCTAGGTACTCGGTCCCCATGTTATTCTTGTAGCAGCAAACCTAGGTACTCGGTCCCCATGTTATTCTTATGGAAAATACTTAAAATGTTATATATCGCTTATTTATGAATGTATATGGATGAAACTTGGTATGTGACTTCACTAAGATGAGTTCTATTGATATTTGCATAAAAACCCATTATTTTGTGTGCCTTGTTGCAGCAAACCTGCGTACTCATCCCCAGTGTTATTCTTATGGAGAATAATTAATATTTTAAATATCGCTTGTTTGTGAATACATTTCTTATGAATCCTGTTAAGTGTTATAATGTGTTATGTTATATATTCATTGGAAATTCGCTGAGTATGCAGGTTTGCTGCGACGGGGGTATTACTTATGTCTACTGTGTGTGTGCCAATGCGACTCTTTAAACTGAAAGAAAACAATATTTTAATTAAAATACGCCATTAATCCATTTAAAAACACCAATTTTATACTCCAATTCACGGGTTAATAAAATTACAAATAAGGAACGAGACCATCTCGTATATCTACGCCAATGGGTTAACATCACATATTTTTCTATTATAGCCTAATTATTATGAGATGTTATATATATAATATTGAAGTCCATGATTTTCTGAACAAGATAAACTATACAATAATGCAGTTTGGAGTTTTTTTTAAGTTTTTACATTTTTTTTTGAATAAAACGCTGCAAATTCACAAAAAATAGGCAAACATTAAGACCTTATTAAAGACACTTGGAGGGTTAACGTTTCATAATAAATAGGCTAATTTACAAGTTACAAGTAGGCCTAAATTTATCATACATGCCTCAGTGCTGGTTTTAATCACTGCGTGACTTGTCTCTCTCAATAAAAAGTCATAATTAATAACGTTTATACTATAAAAGAATATGATTGTTAATATGTTTTTTAATCCAAACTTGGCCTTTGAAAAAGTGTTTTTCAAAGCACTAGCTGAAACGTGATGTTTATTTACCGTATTACATCACCAAAACAACAATTGATTTACTCCCTTGATTTTCATCTTCATATTCTCGTTACAAACTCTGCTTATCATTCATTTTGTAATAAAAAAAGTTTACTCCTTGGAAAAAAGTTTTTTAAAGCACTAAGTTTCAACTGATACGTGATGTTAATTTACCATTTGACAACATTCATTTTCTCCCTTGATTTTCATCTTCATATTAATGTTACAAACCCTACATTTCGTTGATTTTTGTAATTAAACTAACCTAAGTTACAATTTTTCAAAAACTAGACTGTTTAAAACATTTTCACAAACAAAATTATAGTTAACTTAATTAATCCATTTAGATTATCTGCCATTTCCCTAATAAAATACAACGTAAGTTAAATAATATTTAAATCAAATATGTAAGTTAATAAAAAATATATTATTACAATTTTAATTAGTCAGCTGTATTGATTTGATCCAATAATATTTATATCAAAACATTAACATATTTTGATGTAGCCTATTATATAAGATTATTTTCATTCAATTGTTCCACTGGGCGTCTACAGAAGTGCAAACCAAGTTTCAAAATGCCAAAACGGTGACCGAGATAAAGTCAGGCCTAACACAATATTCAGTATGATTCTTAAAGTTATAGAAAGTAAGTTAATGGAAGGGTTCAACTGACAATCATATCGCTTGGCGGTTGAAAATGAATACATTTCACTAAACCAACCTTAGGCATAAACTTAAGTTGTAGAATATTATCTTAAGATTTTGAAATGTTAGCATGAAACTGAAACTGCTCACCCGGCCCACATCACTAATCAAACTGACCGTGCCTATACTGGACCTAAAATATGTGAAGGGGATCAGAACATCTACTCTCCCATAAGGTTTGGCTATGTTAGTTGGCTTGTAGCCGGCCGACCAATCCTTTCTCCTCGTTGCTGGACAATGATCACGTCAAACATGCCGAGATTGGATCTGCCACAAAACTGCAAATAAATCTTATGTTATAGAATATTTCTATAAAATGTGGTTATTTTGTTATACAAATCTCCGCCATTCAGCGCTTTGAGGCGTTAGGCCTAAGTTAAGTTATGTTGGTTTATCAAAAAATTAAGTACTTATGACTATCTACTTGCATAGCTTGAATTACGACTGTAATAGCAGACAAATAAATTGACAGTTGGTCTGTAGCCAATAGCTTGGCTCTATGCTGTCACTGTTGCCATTTTTCCACAGAAAAATATCACTTGAATGCTATTATTATGATCAGCTGGTGTGGAGTTTTATCAATGCAGCACGTCTACTATTGGTTGATCTCCGTTGATAGCCCGGCAAACCATGCCCTCAACTGATAATTTATTTGGCCCACTATTATAGCTCCTAAATTGTCATTGTGATAAATCTATGCGATTGCGATATGCCTTATTGAAAATCAGCTGTAGATGACTTAAGCTAATGACGATGCTTAAAAAGGTGATTAACTCACTTCCGTTGTTATAGGACAAATTATGTGACACATTTGTTGATCTAATGAAAATAGTGACAGTCGTGTGTGCAAGTTTAAAATACCCCCGTCGCAGCAAACCTGCATACTCAGCGAATTTCCAATGAATATATAACATGACACATTAAAACCCATATCAGGATTCATAAGAAATATATTCACAAACAAAGCGATATTTCAAATATTAATTATTCTCTTTAAGAATACATTGGGAATGAGTACGCAGGTTTGCTACAACAAGGAACACAAAATGATGGATTTTTATGCAGATATCAATAGAACCCATCTTAGTGAAGTCACATACCAAGTTTCATCCATATACATTCATAAAAACGTACTGTGTTTAGCACTTTCAGTATATCAATAACCAATTGACGTAGAGCAATCATCAAAATACAAAATTGTTTTTTACTTTCTCCTATTTTCGTCAAAATTTTCAAATTTGAGTTGATAGTGGAAATATTCGTTTTGGTGCTCCCTGAACCCAAAATATTTATTTTTACGTGATGTCTTGTGTCTGTCTATCTGTCTATATGGATGTATGGATGTGTACAGAGCTAGAGCCCAAACCAATGGTCCGATTTTTATGAAATTTGGTATATGGTAATCACGATGTCTCCAGAACGGCTAACGATTTTGATTAAACTTTAGTAATTTTTACAACAAAATTTCACCACCCGCATTTCTGTAAAAATTCAGGTTTAGAAATTACAAAACTTAAAATATCAGAAGTTCAGTTTTTTGGATTTTTCATAAAAAAAACATAAATATAAAAAAAAAAATTACCATTCAAACCATTAAACCATTAAAAAGAGCTCAAAAAACTAAGTAATTTAGTATTTTGAATTACTATTCTACAATTACTGGTTGCGGAGAAAATTTAAACTTTCATTTTGTGGTAAACGCAGTACGTTGTCCAATGTTATTCTTATGGGGAATACAATAACTTACTTAAAAAAAGAATAAATACTTATTGATCAATTTCGTTCAAACTTGATATGCTTGTCAAGTTAGCATTGACCAACAGAGGAAATTTGAAATATGTTGCCCCTTAATAACCCTGTGGGGGGGAATAGGGGGCATTTCCCCTCTTAAAACCAAGTTTGTAGCGGTGGATTCTGTAGTGCCCCCTAAACAGGGATTTGGGTAGATATTGGTACTTTGGTATTATACGGATGCCACCCTTATACAGCGCGCTGCGGCAGTTATGTTAGGATGGGTTATCATAAAAATGATAGTAGGACTTTCCTTGTTTTGTTACAAATCGAATGATACCTGATAAGTCATACTTCAGGCCGCCAAACCCCCTCCAAATAGGCCAAGGTCAGGTAGTAGGACTTTCCTTGTTTTGTTACAAATCGAATGATACCTGATAAGTCATACTTCAGGCCGCCAAACCCCCTCCAAATAGGCCAAGGTCAGGTCGTTGACCGGAGCGCGCGCATCACCTGTCACCGCCTGTATCTGGGCCAGTGTCATGAGTGATTTATTGCCGTCCACTACGTTACATTTGTTTTCATAATGAGTGACGTTCTTTTGGTGTGGGATTTACCTCGAAATTAAGAGGAAACCGTACGTATTTTTATGATAACCCATCCTAACATAACTGCCGCAGCGCGCTGTATATTTGCCGGAGTAAATGTGGCGATCGGGTGTAGCTGCTAGCGGCGGCGACGCATTCAATACGATCCTAGCGGACATCGCTGTCTTTTGGGAGGCACAACACAAAGACCGCTCATCAGAATGATGTAAAATTTGTACAGTAAGTCAATAAAAGTACGTTTTTTCGAATTATGCAGTTATCCTTTGTATCCGGTAAAAATTAACCTCCAAAAATAGTGGCATCCGTATAATACCAAAGTACCTAGATATTTTTGAAAACAACTTGTTTACAAAATTTTCTGTATATTCGACCGTGCTTACTGCTAGGTGGCAAGACGGTTTGATATTAATATTTCGCAGTCCTTGGGGCTGCAGGAAGAACTAGGCCCTACTTCTTAGGGAAATTGGTTGAATATTAAGGCTTTGACAATTTTGATTAATTTCTGGAGTCTTACTATATTATATTTACATTGGATATTAATATTTTTTTAAATTCAATGGTGTGATTAATATATTTTTTATTATTTTTAGGTCTTTTTCTGGAAGTAAAGGATCAGGAGGAAAGTTTGGTGGGGGAAGGTCATTTGGTGGTGGCAGTAGTGGGGGTGGAAGATTTGGTGGAGATAGAGGAGGAAGTAGCCGTTTTGGCGGCAGTGGAGGAGGAAGATTTGGAGGTAATGGAGGAGGAAACAGCTTCAAGAACAAACAACCTGGTGGAGGACTCAAGAAACCAACCTGGGACTTTGAGTCTCTTTCTCCTTTTGCCAAAGATTTCTACAACCCCCACCCTAATGTGGTAGATCGACCTTTCCACGATGTTCAAAATTTCCTCGCAAGCAAGGAGATAACTGTTAAAGGAAGAGCTCCTAAGCCTATCCAGTTTTTCGAGGAAGCTAATTTCCCAGAATACGTTCTAGCTGAAGTTAGGTATGTTAAAACAATTAAATTTAATCAAAAATATATTAGACTTATATATATGTATTTTTTTCAGTCTATATTTTTATAAATCTACACTTGATTTCTATCACAATGTAATCTCTATACAGTGCCTCAAAACTATAAACTATATGGCGATGCAATATTTATTATCGATACATATCTGTATTATCGACGCCAACGTTGTTTTGTGGTAACTTACAGGTAATCGGCTGTATTCATGTTGTATAGGAGCTTTAAGTATCCGGAGAATTATGTTTAAAATTTTAACCCTAGCAGTGGCCAATGGTGTAAGTGAGAAATGGCCAAGCAGGCGAATTTGCAGACCTTTTTTTGAAACTTTGTATAAATTCAACCGTAGAAGTAAGCCTAGCCAACCTCATACATTTTGATCTTAAAGAACAGGAGAATCTAGAAGTACTAAAATAAAAAAGATCTAAACAAATATTTATTTTAATTAATTATTTTTTTGAAATTTTAAAAGCAGCCTCGGTAAAATTTGTTCTACATATGTTTTATGTAGAACATAAGATGTTATCTATAATTATCTATTATGTATCTACATATTTTTTCTTTTATTCATTATATACATTTTGTTGACAATTCAATTCCCTTCATAGAAATATATAACATGTTGGGGAAAGAATTTTTGTTATAAGTGTTAGGGGCATAATATAATAAACGGAAGACCGAAAAAATAATAAACTGTACAGGGTTACTTTGTGTAGAAAAGTTTTGTAATATCATATACATATATGTTTTGTAATGATATATACATATTTGTATAGCTAATGAAGTAAGGAATCTAAAAAAGTTATAAAGTTGATCGTAAAACATTATTATCACTTGTAAATAAAAGAATGTTTTAATATTATTGCGTATTTGGAAACAATAAATTGTACAGTATTTATTATATAACTTTTTCACAAAATGTTTTTCTCCCAAACCAATATAAACATAGTATATTCAATTACCTACATCAAAATGTATAACACCTCTAGGGTAAATTATTTTGTTTATATGTGTTATGTAACAATATGTTATTTAAAAAAAAAACACTTTTTATAAACACTTCAGTAATATTTATGCATATTATAATGCAGAAAGATTACTGTTATATACACACAAACACTTCACTAAGACTGAAACTATGAAAAAATAATATATTTAGTAATAATTCACGGATAAAAATACTGAACGCATACTGGTGATATTCAATACAAGATGGCCTACAGACAAACTGGACAAAATATGACGAAATAAATCCGTTCGGGAGGAAATAAACGTACAACCAGTGCTGCCATCGGCAAAACCAAATTCCTCTACATTTCTTCCTCTTCAAAATAACATATTATTCTACTAGTAACTATAACTTACACTGCATATAAATCCAATTTTCCTAACCATCTGGTTCCGAAGGTTGGCCATTCCACAAAGAAACAAAAACCACTGGTTTTCATAAAATCATATTGTCTGTTCAACCAGTATTTCGTTCTAAAAATAAATACCAAAATGAAGCACAACTGTTTAGCAGTGCATTGGTACCAACCGCAACTTCCCGAGCTGGGTAATTTAAAAAAAGTTGCGTTTTGACGCTGTCAGAATATCGGCTGCAGAAATCGCGTAGTGCTAAAAACTCATTCGATTTATAATCGTCGTGACAATGTTATATACCCTAGCTGCTACATGGTTCATTTATGTAATAAAATGAAAGTTCAGAATATGATCTTTCGAATGATACATATATTGTTCACTTTTGAGTTGATTATTAGTGGTTTTTTAACGTTACAACATTTTCAGTCCTAAACCATCGGATTCCGACGGTGGCCACTCTAAGGCGACACAGCAAACCTCGGAATCCAATGGTTGGCCACTGCTAGGGTTAACAAAGATATTTTTTTTAACATGTTACAAACATGTGGTATTATTAGACAAATAAGTTATAGGTGTTATTATATTAACTAATCTAATATGCATGTTTTTCTCTGGTTTTTACGAATGTCAAGTTAAATTTGCACATTTTTCTCAAGTATTTATGAATATAGATTGATGAAATTGGATGTTTCAGGAAACAAGGCTTTGATTTCCCAACTGCAATTCAGGCCCAGGGTTGGCCTATTGCAATGAGTGGTCTGAACATGGTCGGAGTAGCGAAAACTGGATCTGGGAAAACACTAGCGGTAAGCTTAATGTCTGTTCTTGAGTCTGTGTGGTATTCCTAATCCATAGATTATTATATACCCCCGTCGCAGCAAACCTGCGTACTCAGCGAATTTCCAATGCATGAATGTTTCTCACTACCACATAAAGCCACTTACCAAGTTTCATAAAAATACATAAATAAATAAGTGATCTATAGCATTTTATTTTTTAGGGCTGAGTACGCAGGTTTGCTGCAACAAGGAAGATAAGAAATGTATTTTTTTTGCAATTATCAATATAATTCAACCAGGTAAAGCTACATACTAAGTTTTATTATTAATTTATGTTCATTTATAATGGAGATATAAAACTTTACTTATTCTCCATAAGAATAACATTAGGGCTGAGTATGTAGGTTTGCTGCTATGGAGATAATCATAAAAATCAATTTGTTGTGCAAATATCAATATAACAATACTAAGTGAAGCCACATACCAAGTTTCATCAACATACATTACCATGAGACCTACGGTAATAGCTTCTTCCCTACAGGGGAAATTCGCTAAAAGTACTTTGAAATCATTATGGTAGTGTAAAAGTAAATTGTGCATTGCCAAAATCCTTGGTAGTTTAACCCTAGGACTGCCCTACGCCTGATACCAGGCGATATAATGTGTGCGCCGGATGGAATATCGCCTGAAATCAGGCTAATTGGTAATTTTTTCCAACTGCTTATAATGCATTGAAATGTATCCAGAAACGTAATAATATTGATACCATTTTAAAGAGGAGATTCTAAACTTTCATTTTCATATATAAACAAACTTCGTAGCAGTAACAGATCAATATAATTGCTATTATAATTTGAACAAAATTTAGCTCTCAAAAACATTTTTGTCTTACAAGCGGCGAAATCTCATAAAAATGCATAAATCACGTATTCTTAAAAAAATCGTGTGTATTTAGGCCCAAACAGGAAGCGGTTGGTACCATTGGAAACAGCATCAGTTGTTCTTTATTTTGTAAAAAGAAATTCGTCATACAACTTCAGAAAGTCTGAGAAATAATTTTAGAAATCAGCTGTTATGTCAGCTTTTTCATTTGCCCTATTCACCTGAAATAAGGTGAATTATAAATCACTAATATATCTATATATATAATTCTGTAAGCGAAATGTTTAAGTCAAAATTGTGGGAGTTTGGTAAATTGCAGGATGATGGGAGATGGCTCAAATTAAAGGTACCTATTACCTTTACAGATTATGCATATGATAGGGTTATCTTGTATGGTTTGTAGTAACCATCCTCTGCAGATTTTGCTGAAAATACGGCTCGGCCTATGCTACAAATTTAGGTTAAAAAGTCAATATGTGCCTATGAAACCTATGTATATACTTGTTCAGTTAAAAGTGTATTTACTATAAACATATGTACCATTTATTATATTACAATAAAGTAAAAAAATTATATCTAGCTTCGAATAACTAATTTTGGCTTTCGACAAAAGTCAAATTTTGTTTTTCAACTCATATAAGTAATAAAAGTAGTTATATACAAAAGTGCATTAT
Source organism: Allygus modestus (assembly GCA_963675035.1). Classification (NCBI taxonomy): domain Eukaryota; kingdom Metazoa; phylum Arthropoda; class Insecta; order Hemiptera; family Cicadellidae; genus Allygus; species Allygus modestus. The sequence goes on along the minus strand of OY776115.1, from coordinate 59,927,086 downwards.
TTCCAATAACTGTAATGTTACCTTTAGTAATATAAAAGTTTTTAGTATAGCCTATTACTTTATACTTTTGATTTTGTTTTTATATTTTAAATGTCCAGCGTAAGTTTGTCACTTTTCCCCGGTTTACGTATTTCTTTCCGTAATTCAGGTAAAAAAAGTTTAAAAAAAATCAAACCCATTTCCACGTAAGGAAAAAAATTGCCTAAATTTTGTATATCTTCGATTGTCTGTAAAAAAAATAGTGTAAAAATGCTAGGACTCATATATATACTTTTGAAAATTTTTCAAAAACTAATACAATTTTGGTTTTTCTCATTTTGCAAAAAAAAACAACAAAGTTTATTTTATTCAATGTTTTATTCATGTTTTATTTTATTCAAAATCTTTTTCTGAACAAAACTAGTATAAATACGACTACAGTAGTATAGTACTGTAGTAAAGTAGTATAGTATAATACTATAGCATAAATACTATAGGTTATCAACAGTAGTTGAGGCACTACGAACTTGTTAAAATAGGTTATCAACAGTAGTTGAGGCACTACGAACTTGTTAAAAAAAAACTCTGCAAAATGGTAAAAATTGCTAGGGCACCGAGCAATTTAGCATAAATCAGGCCAGGACAGTCCTAGGGTCAAAGCTGTTTGATGAATGGCATAACATATTCACCTCTAGGTTATATGTTAATTCTTTACTAAAAACATATCTAGATAGTTAATATTAAAAAATCCCTATTAATCTGCTAACTGATTTGCAGTATGTTTGCCTCTTTACTATATTAATGCACCTGATGCTCATTATTTTCGCCTAAGGAATTAATGTAATTTTTGTATATCAAAATCAAGGAGGCTGTAGGGAACTCACTTTGATTGGTCGAGCCGTTTTGTTGCTGGCTGGAGGCTATCTGCCAGTCATTTGCCATACCGGTCGTTTGGCTTGAACCTGATAATGTTATGTTTTGATGTTTCAGTACATGCTGCCTGCGACAGTCCACATCAACAACCAAGAGCCACTGAAGCGAGGAGACGGACCCATTGCACTTGTTCTGGCACCCACACGAGAGTTGGCACAACAGATACAGCAGGTGGCCATTGACTTTGGATCGTCCACATGTGTTCGAAGCTCTTGCATCTACGGTGGAGCACCCAAGGGACCTCAGGCGCGAGATCTGCAGCGAGGCGTGGAAATCGTCATCGCCACTCCGGGCAGACTCATTGACTTCCTGGAGCAGGGAACGACCAACCTGCGACGCTGCACGTACCTCGTGCTCGACGAGGCCGACAGGATGCTTGACATGGGTTTCGAACCTCAGATACGCAAGATCATTGAACAGATCAGGGTCAGTACATGTTAGCCAGGTGATGTTTGAACTTAAATATAGTTTGAAGAAGTTACAGCATGAAACTAGAAACATTGTCTTGTTTTAATAACAAATTAAAAATAGTTTATTTTCTTACATTCTTATGAATTGTTTTATTTTTAAATGTTGGATGATTAGGATCTGCAGACTATAAATTAAGGTGACGGTGCTTCGCAGAGTCCTGTTTACCTTTATCTGTGTTGAGTAGTGGCCACCACCCAAAAAGGCCTGGGTTCAAATCCCAATGAAATCCATCTGACTTGAAATTCAGATTGCCACCGAGCTTCAGGAGGCCTTTTAAGCCTTTGGTTCTGGCTACTTAAATAATCAATTGGTCATGTCAGCGGCACTAGTGCGGCCTGAAAACTCTTAACACCCAACCTTCGACCACCTTGGCCTTGGGCTCTGACTTCTGACCTTGGCCAGAAGGTTACATGAACTTTACTTAAAATAAAAAAATAACTTTTTATCGTACGTGCGTTTTACCTTAATGCTTGAGGTTACATAATACTGTATGTTGTATGATTTTTGTTGTTTAGCCTGACAGACAAGTTCTCATGTGGTCCGCGACTTGGCCGAAGGAAGTGAAGAAGTTGGCAGAAGACTTCTTACAAGACTACGTTCAAATCAACATCGGTTCTCTGGAGCTCTCTGCCAACCACAATATTGTTCAAATTGTCAACATTTGCAAGGAAAATGAGAAGGATCAGAAGTAAGTGATTGCCTTTATCTTTGACCTATTAAGAACCATAGCCTATTCAAACTTAACCCTTCCTAAGCGGTGACTGTGAGACAAAGCCCTACTCAATACGCTATACATTTTTCGATTGGGGTAAAAAATAGATTTTAAAATATTTATATTTTAGCGAATTTCCCCTATAGGGAAGAAGCTATTACCGTAGGTCTCATGGTAAGACTTAAGCCCGAGACCATGACAAATTTTTTTTTAGGTTCCCAGATGACTAAAACACTATTCTTTAAAATTTATATATATGTATATATATATGTGTCCGTGAATGCGATAACTTGAGTAAAAAACGTCCGATTTCGATAAAATTTGGCTCAAATGTGTTAAGTGACATTTATGACTTTAAGTTCGAAAAGCAGAAAAATCGGGCCATGGGAAAGGGGGGTTATGGGGGGTTTTAAATTTTCCAAAAATCAGTTTTTTGCATTTTTCACCCTAAAATTTAAAAAAAAACTTAATTTTGGTTTTGACCATGTTATAGAGCTTAAAAAAACAAATAATATAGTATTTTGAATTATTAACCTAGGTTAAGTGGTTGCGGAGAAAATAAAAAAAACCTGCTCATAAAATCTCCTATGTTAATCTTATGGGAAAACGGTTTTTGGCTTTTCCTAAGTTAATTTTAATGTAAACTTCACATTTGCTTTTACCAATCAACTCAGCTCCACAAAACAATCATTTTGGTGTTTCTACGTCCAACCGTTGCAGAGATATTAAAAATGCTAAACACAGAACGTTGTCCAATGTTATCCTTATGGAGATATCAAATAAATTTGATATCTCCATTATTAATGAATGTATATTGATGAAACTTGGCACGTGGGGTCACGTAGTACTGGTATATTGATATTTGCAAAAAAATTGATTTTTGTTGATTATCCCCGTAGCAGCGAACCTGCGTACTCAGCCCCCATGTTATTCTTATGGAGAATAAATAAAATGTAATGACTCCCTTAATTGTGAACATAAATTAATAAAACTTGGTATGTGGCTTCACCTTGTTGAGTTATATTGATATTTGCATAAAAACCCATTTTTTTAGTTCCTTGTTGCAGCATACCTGCTTACTCAGCTCACATGTTATTCTTATGGAGAATAATTAAAATCTTAAATAGTGCTTACTTATGATTGAATATTGATTAAACTTGGTATGTGGCTTCACCTAGTTAAATTATATTTATATTTGCATAAAACCAATTGTTTGTGGTCCTTGTTTCAGCAAACCTATGTACTCATCACCAATGCTATTCTTATGGAGAATAATTAAAATTGTATATATCGCTTATATATGAATATATTTTTATGAAATTTGTTTTGCCGCTTTATATGGTATTAAGACATATATTATGCATTGGAAATTCGCTGAGTAGGCAGGTTTGCTGTGACGGGGGTATTTCCATTTCTATCTGATGGTTGAAGTAGCTAAATTATTATCCCTTTTATGATTACTTACTTTTTTAACTTTTTATGACCAAAATTAGCTTGGCGAATATAAATGTCAATCATTCACCCATGAACGTAAGTTTTGAAAAAGTTGAATAAACAGAAAACATTGTGCAAAACATCAAAAAAGGCTGAATATAGCATGACTTATTTTATGCATGGCCCCTTAAGGTTATATAATTTACATGGATATAAAGTTCTATAAGAAAACACAAACAACAGCCAAACATTTCAATGAAATTGCAGTTTCCATCTTACTTTCTCTCATGGTGAGCCGGCTGGCGCCACTAGGAATTTATGCTTGTGAAATTTTTAAATTTGTTAGCAAAGTTTCAGTTTGTACAGTAGATTCTAAGAAATCTAGACTGGTGAAATATGGTTGTGTGTTTGTAAAATCCGGATTTCCTCGACGTGAGCATAAGTCATAGAAGATACAAGTGACGTCTGCACTAACAAAGTATTCACAGTGAACTGAGACTCTGCTGCCCTGCGTGACAACTTTCACTGCCTCGTAAATCATAAACAACGTTTTTAACGCAGGCTAATGGCGTGAATACTGAAGGCGCTAAAACGTGAAGTTTTATTTTTATTTGCTTAGTAACTAATCTAATAAATAAAAAACTAGATTATTGGTCCTGACTTCATCGATCCTGATTTCTGAGAGTCTACTGTATATTAATTTTAAATTATGCACAGGCCTACTCGTAAAAAGAGGTACCCGTAGGGCCTAAATATGTGTAATAGGCGAACCCTTTTTAATTGCCATTAGGTTGAGTGCTCTACTGCAAGAACTAAGTCAAGAGGAAGGCAAAACCATTATCTTTGCTGAAACGAAGAAAAAAGTAGACAGCATCACAAGGACTATCCAGCGTTTTGGGTGAGTGTTGATAATGTACTTGTATCCGTCTGACTGATCAGTGTTGATAATGTACTTATATCCTTCTGACTTCAACTGCAGTTTAGGCTACTTTGTTATATGTTTCTGATCGTCATGATAAATTGACGATAGGGCTTATTGATTCTTATATTTGAAAACGGAAGTTAATAAGTATTAGACAAGTAGGTTCAAGACTTTAAGGCATTTTTTAATGTATCATTCCTGTTCTCTTATTGTAATGTGTCAAATGCTTTGGGAACCTGTAAATGTTAATTTAAATAAACTAAGAACAGGGCCTTATATATTATACTGAACGATTATATTTTAATATAACAGTTATTTATTAGAGAACGTTTTATAACCTTCAGGTAAAAAACTTCAAGCTCCTCCTTTATCATGTGTTTAGTATGAGGGTGTCCCAAAAAGTAAAGTTTCAAAACTTAAGTTAATATAATAAATAGCCTACCTTAGATTTTTCAAAACAATTAGGTAGGGTCAAAAATAACAACCATGCCATGTAACTTGCTTCAGTCCAAATATAGGAAACAAATTATTTGAAACCAGCTAGTTCCGTAAGCTCATATCTTAATTTTCAAGAGGAGCAGCCTACAAAACGTAAAGTGTCACAATGTCAAGTACAGTTTGTTGCAGAAATGTTGTGCATTATGTTAGACGTGTGCATCTCGTGAATTATAAAAAAAAAATTGTACAAGATGGAATTTATAAATTATTATTTTGATGAATTATTTTCATCTATGTTCAAACTAAAATGTCTGTGCTAAATTGTATTAATTATTGTTGATGGAAATTTAATTAGAAACGGTAATAATTAAATAGGGTATATTCGATATAAAAAAGATTGGGTAAAAAACAAACTTGAATAGTTATATTAAATGCAACTATTTATTTATTGCAGTATATGTAAAATGGAGACCTAGTGCACTTAAAATTTCAGTCCTAAATTATTCCAATCACAACCTATTCTATAGACTTCAGACTCAAACTGACATAATGACTATGGCTTAAATCACAAATACGCTTAGTAATTTTATGTTTTTGGAAATGCCCCTCGAATTCTTTTGCAGCCGAACTGTGTTTTATACCATTATACACAGTACCAAAGCACTGAAAATAAAAAACTCATTGCAGAGTTTGATCAGGAATGAGTTTTGTTAAAAATATTCAATCTATTACAGATTGCTATTGGTTGAGTTTAATTGACCTAACACTATCTTTGAACGTGAAAACTGAAAATATATATAGTGCAGAGTGAGCGTTAGCCATGTCAGCAACAGTGATATAGGCAGCGACCAAGATACACAGCAGCCCGAGAACAGGTTTTGAGGTTGCCTGTACTAATGTTTTGAAACAGATGTATTCATGAGTAGTTTTAAAAATCCTTTTTCAGAGAGGATCTTGGAGTGAAATCACCTTCAGCTGTTACATAACTGACTAACATGAGGTTTTTAAACTTTCCGTATTGAAACACCACCACTTTTAAATTGTATTTATACCAACTTTATCTGTTGAAACTAGAGGTTTTGAGAACGTCCTTATTTTATATTAAACAAATATCTTGCATATGATGTTAAACTTTACGTTCTGAATCACACTATTTGAAAATGGAACTTATTTTCTGTACCGAAAGTATGAAACATTACAGTCAAACGTGATTCTGAAAAAACAACACATAATAATTAAATTATGAAACAGACACTTATATTAGGACTTCAATTTGAAGCGATGTTTACCCTACTGATATAGCCCATAATCTTTGTACTGCAGCAGAGACATATCTAGTCGCCTACAGGATTAAGCTTTGGTCGTATTATACACTTATGGCATCTTAAAAACCACTATCATAAGCTCACTAGTTGTTTTGATGGAAAAATTAAGTTTATTGTCTTTAAGTCGAGACACGCACTTGGCTCGGCCGCAGTGCAGTGCGGAAGTGTGGTGGACGATCAGACGCATGGTTGGTTATCTCGAGCTTAAATATTATAAGAGGTTCTACTGTAAAACAATATTAAAAGATCCTCAACTCACAATTAAGGTGTTGATTGCTGACTAATTTTGTTTTTATTAGTGAATTTCTTTTGGAAAGTGAACTATTAGCATGACCTGCATGGTGAAACTTAAGCCCGGGACCACCATAGAAGTTCCTAACGTGACCCCCTGAACACGTTTTGGGGGGTCGTTCAAAATTTTATATATATATATATATATGTATGTATATATATATATAGACATATATATATATATATATATATATATATATGTGTATGCACTCTAGCGGTCGCATTTTTTGTCCGATTTACTTCAAATTTGGTAGGGACGTTCCTTTCTATAACCTGTTGGATAAGTTCGTTGGGCAAAACAATCGGAAAACTCTAAACCCATTTTTTGGGGATTAATCTTTCAAATTTTGAGTTTTTGGGCCCAAAAAGGGTCAGAAAAGCCCCAGATGTAAAATTAATGCATGTTAAAAGATGGGAATTAGAAAGGCGAAAGTTTTAAGCCCTCTCCCGTCATTCTAGCATAAATATTTACCGAGTTATTAAAGAAAATGTGTATCGGGTAAACACAGTACGTTGTCTTATGGGGGTTTTACACTAGAAAAGCCTGTTATTCCTCTGTTAGAGTACTTTTATTATCCCCAGCAACCTCACGCCTACTTTCAAGCCTGTCTGGACCTTCTCCTAACCTTATAATGCGTAAAATTGTATTCCCAGCTTTGCAAGTAAATGAAACCAGGAGTATCAAAACAGCCAAAAAAACAATGTTTTCAGATTTCAATAAAAATTGGACAAATGGATGTTTTTACACTGATTTTGAGTTTTACAAGTTTTTATGTGGAAATTCACTTCCCTCACGTCAGCGTGCTGCGTGCGAACTCGTTAAAGTATTGAAATGTAATTTTATTATAATAATAGTGTCAACTATAAATGTATTAAAGAACGAGTTATTGATTCCTACTTGTTTTTTACTAGATGGCATGCAATGGGAATTCATGGAGACAAGAACCAAAGTGAGAGAGATTGGGTTTTAAGAGGTATGTACTTAATATTATTAATAATTTTTCATTATAGTATGACTCCAACTGGTGATGTACATAACCCAGATTGAGAAATCTTTGCTCCTAACCATTATCAGTGAATACACAAAACACTAAGAAGGTCAGGTCTTGTGGACAAAGATCAGCCGAAAGTTACACCATTGTCGTTGTTCAGCAATCAAGCGAGAGAGACAGCAGCTGATCCGTACTGCTAGCGCTATCTTTTGTGCAGAACATTGTTTACAATGCTCCTAGTGCCTTAAAAAGTGTCTGAATTGTTAACATTCGATCTGCTTTTGTTTTTGTGTATTTTAAAACTATTAGGTGCCCATCGACATTCGATGGATACAACACATGTAACCCATCGGTAACCTGTAGGAAGAATCAACACCAAAGAAATACCTGACTGAAAATATGACAAATTATGAAATGTTTTAGATGTGGCACAATACAGCTAAAAAGTCACAAAATCACATAACTATAAAACAAACACTTTTAAAAATACTTTTCAAGGTTTCACTTTTATGTTTACTATATAATACACACAAATAAATCAAAAGCTTGATGAGTTGAACAGTCTAATGAATATCACACAGTAAGCATTACAATCAGCTGTTTGTTGTAAACACAACAGACTGTAATCCCACCAAAACGGTTTGTTTACATTTACATTTTGGTTTCATTTAACAAACTTAAAAGGTGAAAATGATAAATCTGACAATTTTAGGAAGTATCGGGATGTTCAAGCTTCAAATGGGTACAAATTCCGTGACTACACGTTAACTGGTTTTCTCAAACTAAGGCCGAGTTCCCAGTAAAAAATTCTCCCTTATGAATAACATGGAGAAATTTGAGGGCTTCATACTTTGTATAATTTAACAATTTTTAAGTGAGAAAATGATAAATCTGACAATTTTGGGGAGTATCGGAATGTTCAAGCTTCTCAAATTGGTACAAATTCCATGACCCACATGTTACCAAGTTTTCTCAAACTAAGGCTGAGTTCCTGGTCAAAAATCCTCCCATATGAATAATATGGGGAAATTTGAGGACTTTTTACCGTTTAACAAACATTAAGGGAGAAAATGCTAAATCAGAAACTCTTTTAAAAATAGAATCAAAAGGAAATCATTGGTTAGTGGGTCAATATTCTGTGTTTGATTATGCTTTTTTTGACTCAGTAGTGATGGGAAATGTTAAAAACAAAACTACATTCCAACTAGAAAATAGATTTACAGTATTATAATTTAATACATACAGTACATTTACTCCTACCGATTGACCGCGAGCTCTGCCAATTACGCCCAAACTCTGCCGAACTCACCTGGAAGTCTTATACAGTGTACAAACAACATTGTTTTAAACCTTTAGACCGATGCCGAATTATTGAAAGTGCCAGACCATTGGATGCGCTAGATTAGCGGGCTTATACTGAATTATATATGTGGACCTGTTGCTCTAAATCGAGCAAAACAAACTTTTATTATTTATATCAGTTGTCAGATTTTTTTACTGTATCCGATCACCTTTATTAGAATGCAACTGAAGTCAAACTGCAGTCAACTCTGGATTATCCGGAAGCGGGTTAATCGGGTTTAAACTGGGGTCTCGAAAGGTTCATTTTTATTATTTTTATGTTCTCTTCCAAACATAAATAGAGCAATAATAACAATTTATTTTGCTAAATTATCTCCAGAATCGTATTTAATTTACGTTGTTTATCAGAATAAATACTATACAAACAATTTAGTAAACACAACATAATCTGAGAGTCTTGTCATCTCGCTAATGAGCCGTGGGCGCATGATGGGGACGATGACCTTGACACTGCTCTAGCCACTGTACCTGGCTGAGCAGAGTGACGGACGGACGGTTGGATGTGGATGTTTAAAAATAGAATCATTTCAAAACAATCACCCTTCCCACCGCTGTTCACCCTCAGCGATGGACGGACAGTCGGACGCGGACGTCTAAAAATAGAACCATCTCAAAACGATCACCCTTCCCGCCGTTGTTCACCCTCATGGGATTTTTCCCCCAGTGCGGAATTAATTAGCATACTGTTTGGTGTAGTTTAGAGAGTTCGGTGTTTATAAATGTTTAACCTATTAAATATCATTTGGCATTTTGGATAGTATTTACTGCTATCAACCATTGCTAGTATTAACTATTATTATCTTGATTGTTTGTAGATGTTATCACAATTTAAAGATTCAGAAGTATTCAATTTACATAAACATATCTTAAATTACATTAAAACACAATATTGTAGTATAAAAATGTTGATAAACCTTTATTATAGTCGTAATATTCAATTTATTTAATCCCTTTGTTTTAACCGTCGTTTTGGGTTATCCGTGACTCGAACCGGTCATTACCCCGGATAATTGGGAGTTGACTTTACTCTACATGTTATTGAGCGAAGCGAGCGGATCTCCTATACTACACTCTTGCTTTTTATTTACACGTACTCCTCCTGAACGGCTGGAGTGATCCTCACGAAATTTTGCTCGGTCATAGTAACCCTCTATGGGAAGGTATAAATCTGAAATGGTCCAAATCGGACATAAGGGTGCTGCCCTACGGCCCTTTAAAGTTACCATGTGTTATTTTAATAGGAGAAATATTTTATTTGGTTTGTTTACTGTGTGTTGATTATACAGCTGTTATAAGGATCAAATTTAAATGCAGACTGTTACTATCAGCTGTTTGTACAGTAGTTTTCTGTGAAATTGTTGTTTGTTTATTTTAGTGGTTTGTTTACATTTGTACGTGAATGAAATGCCACGTTTACGGAGAGGAGGTGCAAATCTTGGACGACGCACCGTATCCAAGGGAAAAATCGATTCGTCGATACATTTCTGAAAATTATTGATTAAATAAATACTCGCTCCGCTCAATATTGCAAGCAGACAACTGCATTGTATACCTAGTATTTATGGGAACAAACGGTATCAGGAAACTGACACATACTTTCTCCCTTTTAGCCCAACTTTAATGCATAGGCCTAAATTACTTTGTATTTACTAAATATAGAATACAAAGCACGGTCGAATGTACAGAAAATCTTGTAAACAAGTTGTTTTCAAAAATATCCACCCAAATCCCTGTTTAGGAGGCACTACAGAATCCATCGCTACACACGTGGTTTAAGAGGGGAAATGCCCCCTATTGCCCCCTCAGGGTTATTTATGGGCAACATATTTTGAATTTCCTCTGTTGGTCAATGCTAACTTGACAAGCATATCAAGTTTGAACGAAATTGATCAATAAATAAGAGAGATATAGTAATTTTTGTATTCCCCATAAGAATAACATAGGACAACGTACTGTGTTTACCGCAAAATGAAAATTTAAATTTTCTCCGCAACCAGTAATCGTAGAATAGTAATTCGAAATACTACATTATTTAGTTTTGTGAGCTCTTTTTAATGGTTAATAGTAATATTTTTTATATTTATGTTATTTTATATAACAAATTCAAAAAACTGAATTTTTGATATTTTGTAGAATAGTAATTCGAAATACTACATTATTTAGTTTTGTGAGCTCTTTTTAATGGTTAATAGTAATATTTTTTATATTTATGTTATTTTATACAACAAATTCAAAAAACTGAATTTTTGATATTTTAAAACTTGTAATTTCTGAACCCGAATTTTTACAGAAATGCGGGTGGTGTCATTTTGTTGGAAAACTAAAGTTCTACAAACGTCTAAAGTTTAATCAAAATCGTCAGAGCCGTTTTTGAGAAATCTTGATTTTTGATGTTTTTTGGCGGTTTTTGGGGGATAATTACCCTTTAAAATAAAAAAATTCCAAAAAATGAAAAAAACGCCTGGAGATATCATGGATTAGTACCTACATACCAAATTTCATAAAAATTGGACCATTGGTTAGGGCTGTAGCTTTGTACACATCCATACAGACAGACACACAGATCACATAAAAATCACTTTTTTGGGTTCAGGGAGCACCAACACAAATATTTCCACTAACAACTCAAATTCGAAAATTTTGACAAAACCTTACTTTCTCCATATACTATGTATAAGGGGAGAAAGTAAAAAATTGAACTTCGAGGGTGTCCTGTGCCCTTCAGCAAAATGGTATTGGAAATTGAAAACCACTTTACAAAACTATGAATCTGGGCCATTTTTTTTACACCTTAATCGTCGGAGGAGTTCTGTTCACAAAAATCACCTTAGCATATTATAAATATAGATGATTACTTTAAAAACATTTTTAAAATATTTTCATAGTCTAAATTTATGATTTTTAAACTTTCAAAGCATGTTTTCTGATTAAATTACTCATAATTTTTAAGCCAGGCTGACTAGTTTCCATGAAGACTAGGGGTAAACCAGTAAACCTTTTTAAGTCAACTGATAAATTGCTTGACTAGAAGTTTTAATTTAACCTTTTATTGTTTGTTACAGAGTTCCGTAAATCATCAGCAGGAATTCTGGTGGCAACTGATGTTGCTGCCCGAGGCCTAGGTACGTAAACTTCCCCATAAAACGGACGTGCAAGGCTTCTGGGGAGATGGACGAGACCAGTCGTTTATGATGCCGAATTTTTATAAATTCAACGATTTTAATGTGAGGTGGCCAAACTTCACCTGTTGATTCGTAAGCACATCAATGTAATTTATCTTTTCAAGTTTGATAGTTTTACCGACATGTCCATCCCAAGTGTTATGTTTCCCTTGTTTTCCTTTGCAGGAGATAAAAGATTAGTATAAAGTCATGAAGAGTCATGATTAGTGTTTTTCATGAAGAGTTATTTAAAGGCATATCTCGTGACTTTGGCCTAACCATCTGCCCCGACTTGAAAGAATATTTCTCTCCTAAATCAATCCAGGATTTTATTCACACATTCTAAACACCAAAACATTTTCTCTCATTTCCTCATAATCATATTTGTTTGAAATATAGCCTTCATTCGTTATTTTTGGAACAAGCTTTTAATTTAAATACTTTTTGTATTAGGTCTCCCCCCGTTAAGTCATTCTGCCCATAGGTGCTCATCTAAGAGGCATACTGCCCTTAGTTGTATTTCCGTCATATTTTAAGAACAGGAAGACTGTTGTAATAAATCCTTCAGATTTAAAGTATAACCCTACCAGCAGGGTGTTTCGATTTTCAACTAAGCTACTGTTGATTAATCGTTTATACGAACCAACATTAAACTTGCTGGCTTATTCAGTCTGAGAAAACAACACCCGATTTCTCAATTTGTAGCCATACACTTGTGCGTGAAGACAATTTCTTCAGTGGACATGTGACAGTTGAAGTTTTGATAACTTGAAAAGCAGCATATATGTGTATTTACAGTGGCATATATGTATTGATGTGTCTAGTTTTGGTGGGTTTTGGTCGCAGGCATCTGTGTCTCTCCTGGCCAGCGCACGACCGATTCATTCCTCTTCAAGCTTTTTGAGGATATTTTTGAAACTGTTTGATTGAGACTGTGTTCAGGTAACTCGTTGGTATGAGTCCTCAAGCACTTGAAGAGCTATTTCTAACCTGGATATTAGTTTCTCGCCGAGAGTTGGGTGTCATTACTGGGCCTTGGGTAGAGGTTGAGCTACCTTTAGTTTTAGTGAATAAGAGGTATGCGCGATTGTACTATACATTGTTTGGATTGTGTAAAATGTGTAAAGATTGTAGAATCCGTTCTAGAAAGTTATTAACTTTTAAAGATACCGGTAACAGAATTTTCAGTGTAGGTTTTTCTTCACACATGCTAATATAACTACCAGGGTACAATTTTGCAACTCAGTAATTAAGGAGACTTATGTTATTTATTAAATTTTAAGTTGTCCTGACAATATTAATTTGATAAAATGTATGAGGAAGTAGTCAATTTGTTTTTACCAGCTGTGTCTGGTGTATGTCAACTTAATCTCTAACCCTCCAACTGCCCATTATATTTCTCCGTACTGCCAAGGTTTTTTTTTCACAGTCTTGCATGAGTTTTTTGAAAATCTATAAAAACAGAACAATGAATCTACTTAAACCATATATTCATATTGATAAGCAAGAAAAGGGAGAGTAAAAAGAAACTATAACCTGTTAGTAAATATGTAAGACACACTGGTATTACAGAGGTATACTAAAAAAACTTTAAATTTAAACAAACAAATTTTCTTTATGTGCCATAGTGGTTAAGAAATAAACACGTAGTTTAGAATTTCACAGTAGCCAAAATGAGCTAAATTATTTTCAGATTGCAAAAATATGTGCCTTGTTAGGGTTAAAATAATTATTTTCACAAAAAAACTGACACAATCCACGACCGTGACAGTATAAATTGGCAACAATGGAAAGATACAAAATTTCGATATCAGTTACAAAAATCCCAAAAAAACACCGTAAGACCTTCTTCCGATATATCATTAGATTACAAGTTCCATGAAGAACCATATGCTCTAATCCAAAATTATTCGAGTATCCATGTATCGCACAATAGCGATGTATCGCACCACGACGAATAGGGTTGCTATCGCCTTTAGCAGTATTCATGTAGCGGAATTGGATCACAGTCGCGACCTTTAGCAGTTGGAGGGTTAAAACAAAAGTTTTGTGAAAATTAAAAAAGACTAGATTTAAAAAGTAAAGTGAATTGTAGAATCACTAACAAGAACTGAAAAATCGTAACAATATTTAAAAAATAACAGGCTACAGATTAAAACAATAGTCAAAATCATTCAGGACAGTATTAATTTTTGTTAGGAGCTCACCTCTATCTTTTATTGCTTATTCATTTTTTTTTAATGTAAATTATGTTGCTACAAATTCAATTAGAAATAAACAATGTTTTATTTATTTTTTTATAATTTAAACTTTGCATATTTGGTTTTTGAGCAGTAACAATATTTTATAATTTGGAAATGTTTATTTTGTCAGTAGAGATTTTCCTAATCTCTTTACATTGACAAAAATAAAATAAAAATTGGCCCAACAAAAAATAATGACATTTCAACGAGAAGCAGGCAGGACTTGTAAGTGGACACGATAACGAGCATTTGTATCTGTCACAATTATAGATGTGGACGATGTGAAGTATGTGATAAACTACGACTACCCCAACTCGTCTGAGGACTACATTCACCGGATTGGGCGCACGGGCCGGTCAGACCAGACAGGCACTGCATACACGTTCTTCACCCCCAACAACAGCAAACAGGCAAGAGACCTCATCAACGTCTTGACAGAGGCCAACCAAGAGGTGGACCCCGAACTCAGCAAGCTGGCGATGCGGGGCGGCGGTGGCGGCGGCGGCAACTGGAGAGGCAGTAAGTATCACCGTGCAGAAGGGATTGTGTTGTGGTGGCTCATTGTTGCCATCAGCTCCCCTCGTATACACTGTATACCAGTAGGCCTCATGGGAACGGATCTCTTAATCTCTTTCCCCTATTCGCACAAACAAAAATTAGTTTGTAGGTCTCATAAAACAAATTGTCATTTGATAATCAAACAGTGCCTGAGTTTATATTACAGTAACATATTACAACATTTTTTGTACAATCGTGCTTGAACTTGGCTCTAAACATTCAACTTAACTACACATTTACAACCCTAATTATTATCTACCTTCCTTTGGCAATCAGGTGGAGAGATTACACTTGCTAAGAATCTTAACAAACTTTTGTACAAAACTCCAAGATGGTTTCTAGTGACTGACGACTGTTATAATGGCATCACACATTTCTGTTTAGAATGAGAAAAGAAAGTTCCTTATTGTTATCTGATAGTACATTTTTTATAGACTAAATGTTATTGGCATTTTTAAAAGTGATAAAGTCAAGAAGTGTTTTCCAATTAACTAGCTTTCTCCAATACAGTAAAACCCCGCTTAACCGAACTCAGGGTGGTGGGACCGTTCCGGATAACCCAATTTTTCAGATAATCAACTGTTGGTATTTCGAGGTTAATTTCGAAAAAATATGCAAACATCTTTGAGTTTGCAGCAGGTGTTCATGGTACACTAATCCTTTAGTGCGATGTAGGAATGCTGAAAATGCAGTATGGGTCAACCCTCCACCCCCTCGGGGCCGGATCAGGTATGTGGCAAAACCCGTTCAAACAACCCCTAAGTTCAGTGGCTGCCGCGGCAGACGGTCTCTCGGTCCGACATGAGTCATATGCCGGACTTATCTTCTCTATTATTGATTAAATATTTCTTGTAGACCATTCCGGGTTTCAGTTTAGTGAGGTCCGGTTAAGTGGGGTTTTACTTTATACTGATAATTGTTTAAAGCAATTTTGTAGTGGAAATGTTTTGTTCCAGGGAGATACTTTTAGTGAATTTCCCCTATAGGGAAGAAGCTATTACCGTAGCCGGCATTCGTTTTAAAATATATATTATATATATATATATATATATATATATATATGTCAGTGAGCACGATAACTTTCGTAAAAATGATCAGATTTTGATGAAATTTGTATAAACATGTAAAGCAACATTTATGAATAAGTTCGGAAACCAGCCAGATCGCTCCATCCGAAGGGGTATTTTGGTGGGGGGGGGGGTTTGTACCCCAAAAATAAGTTTTTTGAATTTTTACATATCATTTTTGAAATAGTCACATTTTAGTTTTTACCATTGGATTCAGCTTAAAAAGACACACAATTTGGTGTTTTGATCATTCCTCTACGTCAATTGGTTACCGAGATATTGAAAGTGCTAAACACAGTACGTTGTCTAATGTTATTCTTATGGAGGAAAAGAAACATTTTATATGTCGCTTATTTATGAACGTATAATGACGACACTTGGTATACGGCTTCACCTGGTTGTGGTCTATTGATATTTGCTCAAAAAAAATTTTACCAAAGGCTCCTGTAGCAGTGAACCTACGTACTCAGCCCCCATGTTATTCTTATGGAGAATAATTAAATGCTACGTCTCCCTTCATTATGAATATAAATGAATAAAAACTGCTATACGACTTCACCTTGTTGAGTTATATTGATAGTAGCATAAAAACACATTTTTTGTGTTCCTTGTTGCAGCTAACCTGCGTACTCGACCCCAATGTTATTCTTATAGAGAATAATTTAAAATGTATATATCGCTTATTTGTGAATATATTTTTATGAAACTTGGTAAGTGGCTTTATGTAGTATTGAGAAATTTATATCTCCATTGAAAATTCGCTGAGTATGCAGGTTTGCTGCGACGGGGGTATTTAGTTCTATGGTAAAAGAAAACTTGTTCAAGATTTCATGATTTATAGATTTTATTTGTCTATAAGGCTTACAAAATGTCACATGACTGCTTGAAATAAACAAATAAATAAATAAAAAACTATGAAACCAACCAGAACTGCAATTATTTGAATAATATTTCCAAATCCTTTTTGTTCCATTCTAGAAACTCATTGACTGAGTAAAAAGCTTTTTCATTCTACCATTTTTCCATAATTATCTTAACCTCAAATTCAGTGCACTTTCAGGCACCATGTTGAAAATTTTTATCTCCTTGCAGATAATGTTTTTTTATTAGTCTTTTTGATTATTTTTTTTTTCTAATTTGTAATTGTGCCTTGTACTGTAGTCATGAAAATCAGAGCATTGACTATACTGTTGCAAGTTTTCTTTTACCTTGATTTAACAGTTTAAAATATAGGACAGGGAAAGTCATTATACCCAGCTGTTTCAATACTCTCTCTGCATGAGGCTATTTTTTAGGCCTTTAATAGTTCTTGAAGCTTTTTTAGACACTTAACAATTTGCTCTGCGTATGGGCTGTTTCTCCATAGTGTAATACCATAAATCATATGTTAATTAAAAAATGCGTAGTAGGCACTAATTAACATATTCAGGCTTATATTCTCCCAAAGTTTTCTTAGCTAATAATTTAAACTAGCTAGCTTCTTCATAAATACTATAAATGTTATTAACAGTGCAGTTGTTTTGTGTCATAGGAAACCAGTGGGGCTACCAGAGGAACAACGGCAACAACAGGAACTTTGGAGGCCGAGATAGGAGCCACCAGAAGTTTAATGGTAAGCTTACCTTTAATCATGGCAGATTTCCCATTTTATTTTATGCATTCCAAATTTAACGTTTCAAACATGTAAATTAGTTATGCACATAGCCCTTTGGATTACTGCAGTATGTTTGGAAAGAAACTTGCAGAAACAAATCCTTAAGTATAATATAAGTGTTTGCTATAATTAATTTAAGATTGTATGATTTGTCTTTAGAGTTTTCAGGTTTAAGTTTTAAGCTTTGTCTTAACAGATTTTCTGTTTCTCATCGAACAAAACTATTACGCTTTGTTGGTCTGAATGTTTCTATATGTGTAGTTTAGTTTAAACTAAACGTATCTAATGAAAGTGTTTCTTGTTTCAGACTACTAACTGACAACCGGTGCAACTGTCGCTGCTGTACATCTCTTTTATTGTGATAACTTAATTGATAATTTCAAGTTTGAATGTCGCTATAACCACAGAATGTTATGTTTGTTTCTTTTATAAGTGGGCTGGACCTAGCCCAATCACCCAAGAATTAATATTTAAGTTTTTTAGATCTCTATAAATAGTACACTTTTGTTGTACTGTTTTAATTATTTATGTAACCATTCTTAACTAAAAGTACATGTTGGAAATTGCAATTGATCTGTATCAGTAATTCTCTTTGATAAACCTGAGTTTTTGTTATAATCTATGTGTTAAATTCACTTATCAATGGTTCATTGGTAATCCTTCACAATTTTTAGGAATTAATGTAGTATTACCTAGTATTATGTAACCCTCTTGACTTCACACAAATTGCACTGTGGTTTTAGCAAATCTTTCATTTGTCATCTTTTATACTACATGCTATGTTAAGATATGTTAATTTTAGTACAGAAAAATTGCTTTATAATTTGTCTATTTACGGTGTGTGGAAAAGATAAAATACAAAAAAAATTGAAAAATCTACCTAGTGTTATTTATTTTCCTGAGGTAAATAACTTTTAAATGGTATTGATCCGTTTAGCCTAGATAATCAGTAAACAAACATGTTATGGTTATTTTGTCTTACTGACAGACTGTCTGCATAGGACACCCATTCAGGATTCCTCTATTGTTCTGTTTGTAGTGTTACCTCCTATTTGAAAGAGTATGTATTTGTGATTTGATAGAAGAGTTCTTCTGACACACAGCATCCCTCTTTTACATAGATTAGATTCTCTGTGCAGAATAATTAAGGTGACCAGATCTGTAGAAGCCTAAAGTGGGTCATAGTTTAATTAACTGGAAATACTGTGTAGTGCACCTCCCTCCCCCACAAAATCCCAGACATCTCAAAATTTAGCAGAGTATAGTGACACCCCCCCATAAAACGATAGTCTGTATCCGCCCCTGTGGGTAGTGTATAAGTGGTCAAGTTGGTCGCTTCATAATCTGAGGTTTGTTGTCAGATTAATTACTTACAAAAATCTTGAAAACGTTAGGAAAGTTCAAAACTGGATCCAGCTGCCATAATGATGCTTTCTAAGAAATGTTTAATTTATATAGTACAAGATCAGGGTTTGGGCCCACTCCCAATGTTTAATTTATATAGTAACAAGATCAGGGTTTGGGCCCACTCCCTTTCAAGATCATTGAAAAATGTCTTTGTCGTCGATATGCACCCAAAAAAGATTGGTATATACCAGAGAACCCAGTTGTCCTACTATTACTACTTTTCCTACCTTTTAGTAGGAATCGCCCTACTTTTGGCAAAATTGTCCTAATTTCCTACTTTTCAAGCAGGCTATATGTATTTTTTGGGTGCGTTGCGTTAGTTCCAAGTGGATTTAACTACAAAACTATATTTCAGTTCTTTAGTTCCAAAATGAATAAAATCACAAGTGGCGGTAGTTCCAAAACGCAAAAACGATTTAAAATAGGGAGTGAATTTAGTTCCAAACGTCGTAGTGTCCAAAAGTACAGTCAATATAGCAATTAGCAACATTTTGTTTGGTTTTAGACAGAACTCGACTGGAGAAAACACTAGAAAACTACTTTTAAAAATAGTAGCTCTAGTTCCAAAAGCGGCCGAGTGGATTAAACTCCAAAAGTACAGCCGCCTAGAATTAATGTAGACCTCGCAGTCGTCTAAGTGGGTGACTATACTGCACAGCTAACCCCTGCACATGTATATTGCAGATCAAATAAAAGAAGGCGTGGAAAATAAAATCAAGAAGAAGAGCTGAAGACAAAATAAATTATATAATGTTTGCGAATTTCAGTTTATTTAGGCTGACTGGATCAGGCGACGCGAGAAAAATAACTCTCCACCGTTACGCGTCGCCTCTGCCCTATACCAGCTCTTGTTGCTGATGGGATAGCATCAACGCTATAATATTTTAGCTTTCAAACCCAAAATACGAGAAAATCATAATTTCACAGAAAAAATGTGAAAGAGGACATACTTGCTTTTAACTATGACTAAAAGTATCCCTCCTTCGTGTATGTTTTGTGTGCAAAGTACGCGACGCGACCCTGATCATTTTAGTAGAAGAGTTCTATGTGTTTGTTTGAATTTCCTCCTTAGATAGTTATCTCAGTGTTTGTTTAGTGCCTAACCAGGTGGCTGAAGCCTACCGACTTATGGACGGCTGTCCTTCACTGTTTATGGCAGTTAAAGAAGTCTTGGTGATCATGGAGGCACTTGCATGTTTAAAATGGAAACGGTAATCGGGATGATTTCATAACAGTTTTGAACAAAATTAACTCCCATGCACGTGAATAGACTCCGATCCCTATTATATTTAGAATAATTTACTATGAATAGTGGTTATATCACTATTTTTAATCGCCCGGTATCACTTCACAAGAGTACGTTTGAGTATTAATTGTAATGATTTAGAAAGAGGTTGTACAAAGGTAGAAACACTGTTATTTTTCCGTTAAGTGCAATTGACTCTTATCATACAAAAATGCAAGCAAGTAAAATGTTACTGGAACATGTTTATAATAACGCCAATGTCTGGCTTTGAATGTTAGGCTTTCTACAATAAGTCGCTTAACCCATGTGACCACAATAATGTTTCGCCTAGGATAATAATAGATGGAAAGTGTTGATATGTGCAATAAAATGATTGATACAACTTATTCACAAAGGTTCAATGTCATGTTTTAAGTCAGATGATATTTATTAATTAGCCTATATGTTATATGGTTTTGGTAGTTTTTGTTTACAGATATAATTGTGAAAAGTTATAATTGTGAAATGGTTTAGATTATGTTAAAAGTAATAAAACAAATTATTACCGTATTGGTGTTTTATATTAGTATGAATTTAAACTCTGCTAAAAGGTTATGGGCTACAAACTGAAATTTGTAATTTGAATTTAAGATTACAATTTTAACTTGTACCATGGATGCACTTAACACAAGTGTAAAACTCAAAGGAGAATCCAACTGGAATGTATGGAAATTTCAAATGAAGGTAATTTTATCTTCAAAGGGATTGTTTGATCTTACCAATGGAAATGAAAAGCTACCTGAAAAAGGATCTAAAACTGAAACTGAGTTTGTAAAAGCTAAAAAAGAATGGGAGCTTCGTGACAGTAAAGATCAAGAAATTATAGTAACTAGAGTTGAAGAAGGACCAATGATACATATTTTAACCTGCAATACTGCTTACATGATGTGGTCAAAGTTACTATCGGTATTTGAAAAGAAATCTGAGGTAAGCTTACATCTTTTACAACAGAAATTCTTTAACATGAAATATGAAGGGGAAACTATATCAGAATTCATTTCTAATATAGAAGAGGTAACTTGTAAGTTGAAACAATTGGGGAAACTGTTTCAGAGCAGATGGTGATTACTAAAATTTTGATATCTTTGCCTGGTAATTTTAACTATTTTGTTTCTGCTTGGGAATCTGTTCCCTCTGCCAATCAACAGTTGTCAGAGCTTACATCTAGACTACTCATTGAAGAAGAAAGAATAAACGAAAAATCTTCTCAGGAAGGTGCAATGCTTGCAAAAAGGTTTAATAAATTAAGTACTAAATGTTATTCTTGTAATTCTAAGGGTCATTTGCAAAATAAATGCTACAAAAATGCTAATAATAGGCAATTTGAAACAAAACATTTTGGTTTCAAAAATGAACAGAGATGTTTTTACTGCAATAAAATTGGGCATATATCAAAAGATTGTTGGTTAAAGGCTAAAGAAGTTAAAAATAGAGATTTTTCAGCTAAAACAGAAAGGGAGCATCAAAAAGGGGTTGATTTAAGTAAAAATGACAAATTCAGAAATAGTAAAAACGCATTTGTTGGAATAGATCATGCTTTGTTTTGTGATTTGAATCCTAATTATTGGTACATAGATAGTGGAGCGACACAACATATGTGTTGCGATGAAAAACTATTTTCAAGCATGAGTTCAATAACAGAAGAAAAGAAAGTGATGGTTGGTAATGGCACTTTACTTGAGTGTAAAGGAATTGGGGTTGTAAAAGTAATGGCATATAATGAGCAAGAATGGATTCCAACTGAGATGAGTGATGTGTTGTTTGTCCCAGAACTAAGAATAAATCTATTTTCGTTGAATGTTGTGCTTGGTAAAGGATACAGAGTTGAATGGAATGAGAATGAATGTATGATTTTTAATTGTTCCAAACCGTGTGCTAAAGGTTCAAGAGCAGGTAAACTGTATTCAATGGACTTTAAATATGTTCAGGATTTTGCTGGAGTAACAGTTAAATGCTCATTAATGGAATGGCATGAAAAGTTAGCTCACCAAAATATTGACCAAGTGAGGGCCACCCTTAAAAATAACAATATTATAATAAATGACAATGAAAAGTTTTTCTGCGAGTCGTGTTTGGCAGGAAAACAACAGAGAGCAATTTTCAAACCAAGTGACGTAAAAACAAATGAACCATGTCAAATTATACATGCTGATCTATGTGGTCCGATGGAAGTGACATCACTTGGCGGTTCAAAATATTTTTTACTGTTAAAAGATGATTTTACTAAATATTGTTACGTTTATTTTTTGAAATACAAGTCGAAAGTTGCAGGAAAAATTAGAGATTTTTTTTAAACTGGCTAAAAACGATATGGGAAGGGAAGTAAAAGTATTGAGATCAGACAATGGACTGGAGTTTGTGAATCAAGAGGTAAGAAATTTAACTGAAGCTCAAGGTATACGTCATCAGCGATCTGCAGCTTATTGTCCTGAACAGAATGGAAAGGCAGAGCGCGAGATAAGAACTGCTGTTGAAGCAGCTAGAGCAATGCTTCATGCACGTGTAATGGATAAGGTATTTTTGGCAGAAGCTGTGAACACAGCCGTGTATATAATAAACAGAACTGGAACCAGTAGAATCTTAGGAAAAAGTCGGTATGAATGTTGGTTTGGGAAAGATCCGGAATTATTAGATTATTTTCAAGTTTTTGGTACTGACACCTATCCTCATGTACCTAATCAGAGACGAAAGAAATGGGATGCAAAAAGCAGAAAAGGAGTATTTGTGGGTTATTAGGAAAACTCCAAAGCTTACAGAGTTTATTTTTCTGACTCACATAGAATTG
This sequence comes from Allygus modestus, assembly GCA_963675035.1. NCBI lineage: Eukaryota > Metazoa > Arthropoda > Insecta > Hemiptera > Cicadellidae > Allygus > Allygus modestus. The sequence continues at coordinate 59,904,067 of OY776115.1, read as the reverse complement.
AAGTTGTAAGAAATGTTATTTTCAAACCTTATGAGATAATAAATCAAGGAACAAATTTGGATTTGAACTGTTTTAAAACTTAATAAATCTCTATATGGACTTAAAAAATCTCCCCAAGTATTGGAATGAAAAGTTTAACAAGTGTATGCTTCACAATCACTTTGTTCAATCAAAAAACGATTACTGCCTGTACAGTAAACTAACAGACAGTGACAGATTGTATGTTTTACTTTATGTTGATGACATTATCATAGTTGGAAATAATGAAAGAATGGTTAGTGACTTGAAGAATATACTGTCTGAAAACTTTAAAATGAAAGATCTAGGAGCAGTTAGAAACTTTCTTGGCATTAATATTATCCAAAACAGAGAAAAAGGGGAAATGAAAATGAACCAGTCAAAGTATTTGAGGTCAATATTGGAGGAATTCGGAATGGAAAACTGCAGACCAGTCTCAACACCAATGGATCAAAATTGTGTACTCAATTCATGCAAAACTCCTGAAAATCTAAAGGAAAGAACGGAATCAGAATCAAAGTGTCGAAAAGTTATAGGAAAACTTATGTATGCAATGTTAGGTACAAGACCTGATCTAAGTACTGCAATAAGTATTCTGAGTCGTCACCAAAACAAGCCTAGTCAAGAACTGTGGGCAGCACTTAAACGATTACTCAGGTATAAAAGGAACTACTGACTTAAACCTAGTCTTTAAGAAGAATGAAACTGAACACATTGTGAAAGGCTATGTAGACGCAGATTGGGCAGGAGATCTTGAAGATCGTAAATCAACAACAGGCTACGTTTTCTTTTTGTGGGATTCTGCAGTCAGCTGGGTAACAAGAAAACAACAATCAGTTGCTCTGTCATAAACTGAATCAGAATATGCTGCTATGAGCAGTGCAACCGCAGAAGCTTGTTGGATAAAGAGCATTTTGACAAATGATTTTAAAATGATGGAAGACAATGAAGCGGTTTTAATATTAGAAGATAATCAAGGAGCAATTAGAACTGCAAACAATGTTCAGAATCATAAAAGGCTGAAGCATGTAGACATTAAACACCATTTTATACGAGAAAAGGTTTTGGAAAATGTAATTAAGATTGAATATTTGTGTTCTTCAGACCAAATTGCTGATGTATTAACGAAACCGTTGAACAGAGACTTATTTCAAAAATGTATTGCTGGTATTGGTCTCAGATTAGTTTTTGATTAATCATTTTATTGAAGGGGGGTGTTGATATGTGCAATAAAATGATTGATACAACTTATTCACAAAGGTTCAATGTCATGTTTTAAGTCAGATGATATTTATTAATTATATGTTATATGGTTTTGGTAGTTTTTGTTTACAGATATAATTGTGAAAAGTTATAATTGTGAAATGGTTTAGATTATGTTAAAAGTAATAAAATAAATTATTACCGTATTGGTGTTTTATATTTGTACTAGATGTTCATAATAAAATTATAAGTAATGAGCATTAAAAGCAGTACCTTATCATTCAGTGTTATTCTAAATACCTAGACCGAGAGTCTTACGCAGAGTGATGATTAGAAAAACAAAATTGTTGCATTTGAAGCTAGTTGACATATTTTACATTATTTATATAGGTTAAGCTAATTGCTATGTATGCATCACTATACAATTATTTCTGGAGTATGGTCATATTAATTAACTTTCTTAATTCAACAGAAGTTTTACTCCGTTATAACTGTATAAAGGCGCTGAAGATTATTAATTTTATAAATAGGTATTTAAGAGTATGTAATAAATCGTTCCTATTTAGAGATTTGGCTGAGTGTTGGGGTCCGCTTGTTTTTAAAGGACTGTTAAACTGTTGCGAATTAAAAATCAGCAATTGAATTTGTTTGCAAGACGGAGAACAAGTGCCGTGCCGTACCGTATGTGCGAGTACCGGATCCATTCGTCAATGTCAACAATTCCCAGAAATACAACTACCCCAAAACGGTACAAAACCCCAACTCGTTCCGAAAACACTGTTTGCCGGTGTTACGTGGTTACTCGTTCAGGTTCGGCGTAGCCTATTTTTCAATTCAAAAGTTCCTTGAAATTCGCTCCCTAACTGCTTACCACCCGAACTCTGTCGGGAAAACCACATTCCAACTGTGGGGTGACAATATTTTTCGCAACACTTTACAAGTGGACATCAGTAGTGAGGTAGCATCCTGATGCGTTGTAAGGTCCTTTATCTGTGGTTGTAGTCAAGTTTGTCTCCTCGTTTTGGTGTGATTTTTGTCCATTTGCTTGCTCTGCACTTTGTGTTTTTAACGTTTTACCTGAAAAAAGTAATGTTTATATATTTGTTGTAAATAGTTGTTTAATTGTGATGTGATATTTTTGTACCTTTGTAAATTTTCTTGTTATGGAGTTCGTGCAACAGATAGACGCAAAACGTAATGGTTCCATTTTATTTCACGTCGGTGACGTCATATTTGTTGTCCAGTTTACTTAAAATCTGATTGCTAAACTTTTTCCTTTAACGAGTTTTAACAATTCACTGGGCATAAATGCTGGAAAACGCTTGCCCCCATTATGGGGTTGTATTACAAGTTTTTGACTATTTGAGCTCAATAGGGACAAAAATGTCCCTGTGTAGTTTTTGTATAACAAAATAGAAAGCTTAAAAATACCCCCGTTGCAGCAAACCTGCATACTCAGCGAATTTCCAATGAATTATAACATAACACATTAAGCCACTTAACAGGGATTGATAAGAAATATATTCACAAACCAGCGATATTTAAAATATTAATTAGTCTCCATAAGAATAACATTGGGGATGAGTACGCAGGTTTGCTGCAACAAGGAACACAAAATCATGGGTTTTTATGCAAATATCAATAGAACTTAGCTAAGTGAAGCCACATACCAAGTTTCATCCATATACATTCATAAATAAGCGATATATAACATTTTAATTATTTTACATAAGAATAACATGGGGACCGAGTACCTAGGTTTGCTGCTACAGGACCCATAGGCAAACAAATTTTTGTTGTGCAAACAACAATAAACCACAACCAGATGAAGCCATATACCAAATTTCGTCAGTTTATGTTCATAAATAAGCGAGATATACAATTTTTCTTTTCCTCCATAAGAATAAACGAGATATACAATTTTTCTTTTCCTCCATAAGAATAACATTAGACAACGTACTGTGTTTAGCACTTTCAATATCTCAGTAACCAATTGACGTAGAGCAATGATCAAAATACCAAATTGTTTGTTTTTTTAAGCTGAATTCCATTGAATTCATTAAAATACCATTGTATAGATTAAAATTTGATTTAAATTAAAATTACATGTGAAAACCCCAAAAAACACATTTTTGGGGTACAAAACCCTCCTTCAGATAGTGTGATTTATCTGGTTTTCGAACTCGTTCAAATAAATGGTACTTTACGCATTTGTACCAAATTTCAATAAGATCGGACCTTTTTACTTTCTCCCCTTATACATAGTAGGTATATGGAGAAAGTATTGTTTTCATAAAAATTTTCGAATTTGAGTTGTTAGTGGAAATATTCGTTTTGGTGCTCCCTGAACCCAAAAAAGTGGTTTTTACGTGATGTCTGTCTGTGTGTGTGTGTGTGTGCGTGTTTGTGTCTGTGTGGATGTGTACAGAGGTAGGAGCCTTAACCAATGGGCCGATTTTTATGAAATTTGGCATGTAGGTACTAATCCACGATATCTCCAGGCATTTTTTTCATTTTTTTGAATTTTTGATTTCTAAGGGTAATTATCCCCCCAAAACTGCCAAAAAACATGAAAAATCAAAATTTCTCAAAAACGGCCCTAACGATTTTGATTAAACTTTAGTCGTTTGTAGAAATTTAGTTTTCCAACAAAATGGCACCACCCGCATTCCTGTAAAAATTCGTGTTCAGAAATTACAGGACTTAAAACATCAAAAATTCAGTTTTTTGGATTTTTCATAAAAAGACATAAATATAAAAAATATTACTATTCACCATTAAAAAGAGCTCAAAAAACTAAATAATTTAGTATTTTGAATTACTATTCTACGATTGCTGGTTTCGGAGAAAATTGAGATTTCCATTTTGCGGTAAACGCAGTACGTTGTACCCATGTTATTCTTATGGGGAATAAAAAATTACTATTTCTCTCTTATTTACTGATCAATTTCATTCAAACTTGATATGCTTGTCAAGTTAGTATTGACCAACAGAGGAAATTCAAAATATGTTGCCCCTTAATAACCCTGGGGGGGGGGAATAGGGGGCATTTCCCCTCTTAAAACCACAAGTGCAGCAATGGATTCTGTAGTGCCTCCAAAGCAGGGATTTGGGTGGATGTTTTTTAAAACAACTTGTTTGCAAGATTTTCTGTACATTCGACCGTGCTTTGTATTCTATATTTAGTAAATAAAAAGTAGTTTATTCACTAAAGTTGGGCTAAAAGGGAGAAAGTATGTGTCAGTTTCCTGATATGGTTTATTTACGAGAGTTATCGTGCTTACAGACACACATATATATATATATATATATATATATATATATATATATATATATATATATATATATATATATATATATATATATATATATAAATTTGAACGAATGGTGTTTTTGGCATCTGGGGACCTCAAAATGAAAAGTTATCATGACTTAAGCCCGAGACCATGACACATATGTGTCCGATGTGGCTTACGGACACACACACACACATATATATATATATATACAAATTTGAACGAATGGTGTTTTTGGCATCTGGGGACCTCAAAATGAAAAGTTATCATGGTTTAACTCTTAAGTCTCGGGCTTAAGTCTTACCATGAGACCTACGGTAATAGCTTCTTCCCTATAGGGGAAATTCGCTAATATGTAAATTTTTAAGCCTCCTAGAATTGTTTATGTGATGTTACAAAACAAATACATTTAGAAAAGATAGCACGTTGTCTTGGGGGAATTTTTCATTGTAACACATATTTTCTAATTTAGAGTTGTTTCATTAGTATGCCATAGTCTAATTATAATTGTTACATTTCCTACTATTGATTCCTACGTTGATTTTTAAAACCATTAAGTAATATGCCTTTAATATATTATATTCATTTAATGCCAACCATATTTTCTAGATATAGTTTGCAACTCAATAACTAAAAAATGTGGCTGATCAAGAACAGAGTTTGTTGATTTAACATTACTAGCAATATCAATCTAAATCATACAACCCACCCTTCAGACACTCTGGAGTTTTTATGCCCCTCAGATACGCAATATTCCACAGTCATTCTAAACTGTTTTTCAAGTACCTACAAGTTGGTTTTTTGATGCAAGAACTACAACTTGGAATATAGTTATGGTCTGAGATCAGTAAGTAAATCAGGTATATCCGATATATAACATTTTAACCATCCTCCATAAGAATAATATGGGGACCTAGTACCTAGGTTTGCTTCTGCGGGAACCATAGGCGAAAAATTGTGTTTTTGTGCAAACAACAATAAACCACAACCATATGTCCATAAATAAGCGAGATATAAAATGTTTTTATTTCTATATAAGAATAATAATACCTGGGGGACCGAGCTTTGCTCGGGGGAAGGCCAGTCAGTTTGTTTATATGACTTGGAGTATATTTCACCTCTTCCCCCTACTGATAATCAGATTTGTATAGCTCATTTGCCTCTTTCCTGCATTTTTAAGGTCACTCCAGTTGTTATTTATAAGTCAATGTCCCTTTGATTTATTTTACTACCCGTATATATGTAACCTTCACTAAAATCTTTTAATCTCTGCTCTCAGGAATCCACATGTTTGCCTTTTTTAAATGTTTTAATCATATACAACATGAGTCCCTTTGACAGTTCCCTAGTTGATTATGAACAGCTGTTACAATTCTTTTGTTTTGATTTGAAACTCCATAAACCCAATGTTAATTTTTTTAACTTTTCATTTTAGTTTTTTTTACATTATTTGATTTTTCCTGGGGATGAGGCCTGTCTAGAACTTATTTTTATCCCAGAAATTAGTTATTTCGAACATTTGAAGGAAATCGTTGGAGCCGTTTTTGAGATCCGTGTCGCAAGCAAGCAAGCAAGCAAACCTTACTCATATTAGAGTATAGGATTAGACAATGTACTGTGTTTAGCACTTTCAATATCTCACTAACCAATTGACGTAGAGCAATGATCAAAATACCATTTTTTTTTTTTAAGCTGAGTTCAATGGTGAAAATTAAAATTTGATTAAAATAAAAATTACATGTGAAAACCCCCCAAACCCTTCTTTCGGATGGTGCGATTCATCTGGTTTTCGAACTCTTTCATGTAAATGATACTTTAAACATTTGTGCCAAATTTCATTAGCATCAGACCTTTTTTACGAGAGTTATCGTGCTTACGGACACAAATATATATAAATATATGTATATAAATATATATATATATATATATATATATGTATATATATATATATATTAATTAAAAAATACCAAACACTTACTACATTGTTATATTTCGCTTTAAGCTTCTACAGACAATACAAAATACTTTTTATAACCAAACACTTCACAAAATTGACATTTTATAAATAATGTAAATAATTGATAAAGAAAATTTAGAAGGTAGTATGATGACAGGTGATTGGATAAGAAACACGTTAGTAAAGACTTTGAGCAGAAATAGAAAATTGTATCTGAAACTATCTCAAATTAAGACCTTGTGGATATTTCGATTTTGTTAGTATCTGGTAGGCTTGTTCCATATCTCTTAATTTTGTAACGTTGGATGAGGTTTGGATCTGTCTTATCGGTTTTACTTTATGCAGCTTTTCAAAGTTTTCGCTGTGTTCAATGGCAAGCTTGACCAGTGGTTTTGTCCTATCTTTGTGTTTAAAATCTAAGTTATTGGTTGTCGAACCAATGTAGCCCTTAAGACATCTTTTACAACTGATTTGGTACACAACATTCCTTGTGTCACAAGATGAATTACCTTTTGTCGGATATGTTCTTGTTGTCTTTCTACTTTTTATAACTTTAAAAGTAAGTATATATATATAAACTTGAACGAATGGTGTTTTTGGCATCTGGGGACCTCGAAATGAAAAGTTATCATGGTCTTGGGTTTAAGTCTTACCACCTACGGTAATAGCTTCTTCCCTATAGGGAAAATTACTAAAACAAAAAACTGTGTTCGTGGCTAGAGCTAATACCGGTATACAAAACTGAAAAAAATCATTGACGTGTCCCTTACATTCATAATTATTGATAGGCCTACATATCCAAGACATAAAAAACTGATACAAAATAATCAGTATTTGTAACCAGGACTAAAAAGTACTTTTAGCAGTTGCAATCAGTACTGGAAAGTAATCGTTAAGTTAGGGTTGCCAAATCACCGGATTTCCCCGGAGTTTTGAGGTAAAAATATAACTCTGGGGAATATCCGTGAAAAATTAAAAATCCCCCCTTTTTGAAACTTTTCCCAAAAATGCGTTGAATAACACAAATTTTATATTAAAATCCTATCTGTGAACGAAAATTTACTTACGTTTGCAACTTCATTGTCATGCAACAACTGCCAAATAAGCTAAACCCTGTTTCCCTGTTCAATCTAACCTCTATTATTTGTTACTCTTTGGCTTTATTTCGTTGACGTTTACATATATTTGCCGTTAGAACGCTGAAAATCAGGATGAAGATTTTTGGCTCTCTGCAGTTTATTAAATTACAAATCTAAAATGGCAACCTTAAATTAAGCACATCACTAAGACCGTCTAGACCTAGACGTCAAGGTCAAGGTCAGGTGCGCTAGTTGATTTTAGAGATTTTGCACATATATTTTTTTCAGTAACAGCATTTCTTTTTAACCAAAAGGCATAAGCTTGATTTCAGGAGGATATAAATTTTAATATTGCCAAGTTACAAGGGGGGATATATCCCCCTGACCCCCCCCCCCTCCCTGGTATCTACGCCACTGCTCAATCCCCAATTTTTATAGTAAAAATTTGCTATTGATTTTTGGAGTTTTCTTCTAAACATTATTTCCATAGCTCCTTCATTATTTGCTCCGCAATATACATGCACAGGGGTCAGCCGTGCAGTATAGTCGCCCGCTTAGACGACTGCGAGGTCTACATTAATTCTAGGCGGCTGTACTTTTGGAGTTTAATCCACTCGGCCGCTTTTGGAACTAGAGCTACTATTTTTCAAAGTAGTTTTCTAGTGTTTTCTCCAGACGCGTTCTGTATAAAACTAAACAAAATGTTGCTATTTCTATGTTGACTGTACTTTTGGACACAACGACGTTTGGAACTAAATCCACTCCCTATTTTAGGGTGTTATTGAGTTTTGGAACTAACGCCACTAGTGATTTTATTCATTTTGGAACTAGAGAACTGGAATATAATTTTGGAGAAATCCACTTGGAACTAAATAAACATCCCCGTATTTTTTTATAGAGCGGGTAAAATGTTTAATTTTACGGACAAACATTTTAGCAAACAAAGCTGGAATCCAAAAGATACTTTTCTTGTAGTTAACAAACAATTTTATCTTATTTGTCACCAGAAAATATTTCAGTATGGCAATATTGAAAGTTAAACCCAACACTCCATTCACTTAAGATAATGAATTTCTCCTTAGTAGTAAAGAAGTTCCTCGGTTAGTTAGCATTCAACCAATCAGAGACACAGCATAATACCTAAATAGGTTGATTTGATAACTGTTGTGAAAGCCTAAAATCTAGTTTTTATAGAATTTATTAATGGCTTTTGATTGTCATCCATTTCATATTCAGAATTACATAACCCAAGTGTTTTGGTTTTTATAACCCAGATTGCTTGAATTTAATATGAAATTAAACGGTATCAGGAAACTGAGACACTTTCTCCCTTTTAGCCCAACTGCAATGAATCAATTATTTTTTATTTAATACCTTAGAATATAAAGTACGGTAGAAGGTACAGAAAATCTTCTAAATAACTTTTCTTCAGAAATGTCCACCCAAATCCCCTTTTTGGCGGCACTACTACACTACACTCAGTAGTTTTACGAGAGCAAATGCCCCCTCATCCCCCCAGGGTTAAGGGGTAACATATTTAGAATATCCTCTGTTGATGAATGCTATCTTGACCTGCATTATTAAGTTTAAAAGAAATTCATCAGTAAATGTGAGAGAAATTTGCACACATTCCCCTTAAGAATATTAACATTGGACAACATACTGTGTTTATCACTTAGTGAAAATTTAAATTTTCTCTGCAACCAGTAATCTTAGAATAATAATTCAGATACTAAATTATTTAGTTTTCTGAGCTTTTTGTAATGGTGATAAGTAAATTGTAGTTAAAATTTCTGATTTTTATAAAAAAACTGAACCTTGGAAAATTTAAAGTCCTGTCATTTCTGTACCCGAATTTTCCCAGGGAGGCGGGTTGTCTCATTTTGTTGGAAACTTAAAGCTTTACAAACGACTTAGTCAAACCGTTAGAACCGTTTTTAAGTTATTTTGATTTTTCACGTATTTTTACTGGTTTTGGGGGGATAATAACCCTTAAAAATCAAATTGAAAAAAAAAACTCGTGGAGATATCGTGGCACATGGACACAAACACAGACATCACTCAAACATTATATTTTAGGGTTCATGGAGCATCAAAACGAATATTTCCACTAATAACTCAAATTAAAAAAATTGTACAAACACAATTTTTTCTTCATATATACTATGTTTACAGGGAGTAAGTAAAGATTGCAAATATTTTCAGTTAAAGTCATTAAATAACTATAGTTTTTCATTTCGTTCTTGTACCATGAATGAATGGCTCATAATAATGGTTGCTCTATTATCAGCTGGGGCCTTATCCGGCCACATTGTTCGGGGATACAAAAAAAATATGTATTGATTACAAGAACTATGTGTTTGATGTATTTAATAATTATTTATTTAAAGTGCAATAAACAAATTCCTTATTATATTAGTTGAGAATTAGGTTTGATGTTAGTGTATATTTTCCTTCCGGGTGTGTCTCAACTTTGCAAATTCATCCTGCTTTTGTCCTACTTTTTACCCAAAAAGTCCTACTTTTCATACTTTTCAGGGCTTAAAAATCGCTGGGCTCCCTGATATACTACTTTCTGATTCTTATAATAGATAGTATATTGCCAAGGTTAAATGGAATTTTATATTATTGGGCGTATCTGTTGACATAATTTCCCCCTCCTATCAATGAAAATATTGTAAAGTTTTTATGGTAGAGGAAAAATCAAGTTCATTAATATAAATAGTTGACCCAGCATATAAACCCATATTTTTTTGTTAAAATAGCTCTTTAATTATAATTTTAAATCGTTATAGATAAAAAATGCTACACAAGTTTATCTGGAATTTTGAGATTTTTACCTGGAATACCTGGAATTATACATGAATTTTGAATTGCAACTTTGGTGGCAACCCTGGTCATGATAACACACATTAAATACAACGCATTGAGCCGGTTTCAAAAAATGTAATTACAATAATATACAGAACACCAGAGCATGTGCTTGAAGTAACATTATACAATAACGCTTCAGACCTTTTGATAATTAATTGAAATATTATAGGTAAATAAAAATTGGAAAAATCAGTTTTAACACCTTTTCAAAATGCCTATAATTTATAATTAATCTCAAACACATCACACCAGTCATCATCAGGCCAATGAGAGAACTGACGTCAGTTCTCTCATTGGCCTGATGATGACTGGTGTGACTGGTCGAAATCGATAGCCTAGTACCATCTTTTATATATGTTTACCGTCTGTATGTGAATCAGTATAAGTGTAAATATATCTTAAGTGTTGTAAGACGTCTTTTATTACATCCCGTAAGTAATAACAACACGTAATATGCTAATAAAAAAGTTGTTGATCAAAATAAATATCTCATAAGTACTTTTCTGTATAATGATCCATCATTACAGTAATATTATTAATGAAGGTCTGCATACATATAAGGTGAGACAACAACTGAAAAATACTGTAATTTCTTTGGGTGAATGAACATTGATTACTGTCTTAAAACTATTTGGACTAAGTTATTTAATACCCATAATCAGCTATAGCGAGTGAAACTTCGAAGATATTACAAACATATAAATAAGTAAATGAAATAGTTATTACCCAAATTATTTTTCATTTACTAGTCCTTAAATGAATACGATATCATTACTAATCCTCGCTAAAATAAAATTACAAATAAAAAGAAAAACAACAACATAGCCGGTAACAAACACACTGCATTGCCTATGGTCGGGCGCGACGCAGCAGCGGGCTGCGCGAAAGACAGTTTTGCTGCTTTCTTATACCTCGATTTCTGAGGAAACCAAACACTTTAGAAAGAAAAAATTGGAATAAAAAATGGAATTTGTTTATTTGTCTACAACTTTCCCGCTGACAAAATGTCTCTGACTAAAAAATAAAAAACTTTCACCAAGAACAACTTTTTCATGTCTGGTTTTGAAAAACAGCTACAAGTGTGTATTAAATTATTTATATACCATTTAATAACATTATTATTAACTTTAAATTATTACCATCGTTATCCTCAGACTCTATACTATAAGCAAGCAAGATTTCAACAATATTCTTCAACTATTACTGTTAATAATGGCCGTGTATCGGTCGCTAAGTTTTACCGCGCATTGAGCTCGCGGATCGTAGATTTCAGGCTGTAAGCCAGACCAACATGGCGGATCTTACCACACTTTTAAAGCACGGGGTATAAGCACTTGTCTTCTCTATTCTATTATGTGCTCGCTGGTCTGGTCACCTTAAGAATGATATGTCTGCTGTACGGAGACGACTTGATGGCCAGTTAGTGAACAAACGGTTGAGGGGAAAGTTACTCCCTCCATTTATACACTAGGTTTATTGACACAGTCAACCAATAAACTTATTAATGAAACATTATGGTTTATAATGATACTCTGATAAAATCTTGCAATGAAAAATAAGTTAAATCACTTTGTCCAATGGCAAAACTACAAGGTTTTTGGTGGGGGCACCTACACCTCGCCCCTTTGTTTGCTAGCTGGCCGTCAGGTCATTTCCTTGCAGTTTGACCTCTAGTATTCTATTCTTTAAAGTAGGACGATTGCCTGAACTTCAGTTATTAGACCACAGGAACCTTAGCAGAATCTCACTTCCACGATTGGTGCCTTTGCTGCCCCTATCTGTTGAGTGAGCGTTGAATCAGATCCTATACAAGGATGGAAGGTTTTTCAACTAAACCAATTCTGACGTCCCTTAAGGATAAAAACGGTCAATAGATATTGCTCTTTTATCACCTCTTGAACACTGTAAAAGTGCGAACAGAGATTGATCTTGCTTTTAACCCATTGGCATAAACTTACTTTTCCGTTCATTGCTTCTAATTTTGTAAATATATTATAATTGGAAATGGAAAACGCATTGAAAAACAAGAGTAAACTTCTATAAATATGTGTTATCAGGCAAATAAGACTAGGGGAAAAAATGTGCAGCAGCAGAATATGAGTAAGAAACTATTTTCTACCATTGAGAATTTGTGTAAGTAGCAATGGTAGCGACTGTTAAAGGTACTAAAATTATTATTAAATTGGATTTTAATTGCCTAGAGATTGTCAGTTAAAAATTTGTCATGCATAAATGAAAGCCATACCACTACACCCTACTCTCGAATTAAAAGGTATAAATACCAAGGGTAGTGACATTTTCTTCTTAAACACTTGGAATATTATTGAATTAAACAAATAAAGAGTAACCATACTTGGGAAAACAATTTATTTCTGAGGTATAGCATTTACAGTCAGTGGATATCCCCAAGTCTTCTGAATATGGTTTCTTATTTTATAAAACGAGTCTTCGTAAAAATTGGTAGCATTTACTGTGAAGATTGGTGGGTCCGTGTACCTGTCAAACGCTGTCACAATCCTGGAAAAGTTTACATTTTTAAAGACCATAATAAAGGGAAAACAATATCGCAGCAACACACATATTTTTCTGGTTGTCTTGAGTATTGCTTAAGTCTCTGTGCCAGGTAAAACAATAATTTTTTAATGAGGCATTCATACTGATTTAATAGTTGTGTTTGGGTGGTGTTAGCTGTCATTTGCTCGCTGATCAGAGCATTTTGATTATGAACATTATGAATGAAAATATAATTGTTAAATTTTAATTTAAGAAGAAGTCAGGTTTGGGGGGTCACCGAAAGTTACCCCTCCTCCTCCCCACGAGTGATCACTGGTCACCCCTCTTTAGTTATTTCAAAACTACATGAAATTATACAACGAATGAAAGTAAAGTTAACATAATATATCAATAACCTTGTACTCAAGAAACTTTCATTGTAGGCCTAAATAATGAAATAAAAAAAACATACAATAATTTTAAGGTTTGGGAGGGACCGCCCCTATCGGCCCCCCTTGGATCCGCACCTGACGTTTAGGAAAAGAGTATACTTAATCTATGCTGTAAACCACAAAGAAGAAATTCTTTCTAGGTGGCATCAGCATAGCCTACGAGCTGTTTATTTGAACACCTAAACAGAATGATCTTTTAGTTGATGTCCTCCTCAAGTATTTGACCATCTTAGATTCTGAACTTGTAAAACTAAGACTGCAGTCTAGCAACATATTTTGTTTTAAAATCTTATATATTGTCTAGCCTTTTCAAAAAGTGAGGCTCCACTATTCTCAGACAGATAATTTTGTTTGTATACAGAATGTTCCCGAAGTATCTACCAACACTTATTGAATTTGTTCTTACCATTTTATAACATTTTATAAACATAGGGTCTATCTCGCTCCTTACCCTTATGATGGTTTGTGTTTTACTCACTTTAAACTTGACTCGTGTTATAGCTCTAATTTGATATTGAATTTCACATTTCTACTTTTTACTATTTTGAAATGGCGGTAAATTAAACATTTTAAGGCTTTGAGGACAAAGCCCTTTTATCATGCCCAGTAAAAAACGAGACCAAAGGCCAAGTTGGAAGTGAACATGTAGGAAGCTTGCAAGCTAACTTTTGGTTTGTTATAACATACAAAATAAACATAAGCCTTCAACAATGTGGATTGCATAACAAGACCTACTTGCGCTGGAACATGTAGTTCTCCTTGGTGGTGGAGATGCGGTTGCGGATGGAGTGGTGAGCGTTGAGCAGCACCGTCAGGTCAGGGACTAACAGATCCTGCGGCCACTGGTAGATGTTGGAGCCAGCAGGCGGCAGGTCAGCGGGGGTGCTGTGGCCCCAGGCTAGGTTGAATGACAATTGGTCGTAATAGTATCTGGGTGGGGGAGGAAACACTTAGTACATGAGCGGCACAGTGAGGTCAGAGACCAGCTGGTCCTGTAGGCAGTAGAAAATCTGCAAGTAATTCTCATTAAAACATTTAAATTCAGATTTGGGCTTGGTTGGAGTCATTTTACATAATATTTTCTAGGTGATGTTTTAGTCTCTGTCATTTAAGAATAATACGTTTAATTTTTAAGGTGATTTTGCTATAATCACTTTCCTTTTCTAAGCATGAAGTGTAAATTTGCTTATCTGCTAGCTGTTCATCACTTTTCCATGTGTTTTGCTTTGTAGAAAATGGAAAGTATAGCAGAGTATGATGGAGTACTGGTATTCAAGAATGAAAACCACAAAATATTTATTTCCATATTAAGAGCGTAAACTGGGTCTTTCTTGCTTGAAGACAACTGGTAATTTTCCAATAGCAAGAAACACTCTTTACACTCAAACAAACACAATTTGTCCTACAACTGCAATTTGATATACCACACAACATAAAAAATCACTTTCATCCATTTGTATTGATTTAAAAAGATTGAGGTATCTGTATAAACACCGAGCCAGTTATCTTGGTCCAAAGCAACAACCAATCGGCTGTTATTACCTTCAGAGAGTGGAAAAGTAAGTCACAGCGAGCGAAAAAGAATCTGTTGCTTGCTAAACAGAAAATAGCTGATTTACGATGTGTGTTTAAAGCACTTTTTAGGTGCGGTTGTAGGAAAATATATTATTTTTTAAAGTAGGCCTATAAATTTTTATTTTTGTGACAACTCTAGATATTAATTAATTTTTTTACTTAGATATAGGGTAAAAATTGCTGTATTTTTCATTTTGACCAAAAAGCTTAAAGTTACTGTAAATAGCACAATAGACCACAGCCACCAGAATGAATTTTTGGGTGAAAACTTGACAGTGAACACTTAAAAATAACAAGCCCTTCAAACAAAAGACATTTTGAGTCAACCAACCAACCTTATGGTTCGGATAGCCTGCAGTCAATTTGTTAAAATATAAAAAATTCAAGGATACATTGACAATTAACCTGTTTAAGGGAAATTCCCTATAATAGATGTTATACGATGTAATAAATAATAGTAAACTATATGATTAAATTTAAACTTGACTGTTTTTAACGTTTCTAAATACAAACCAATATTTTTTTAAACTATACTAATAAAGCAGTTGGTGTGTGTGTGAGTTCCTAGTGATTTTGAAAATGGCTCTCCAAAACTTCTCCCAGACCATACACCACGTTGTAGAAGATTAAAAAAAATTTAGATATGTTTTTTGTTTTTCCCCCAGATCTCAGGCATCAGTGGCATCAAAGGCTGCCATGCTATTGTTATAGAGAAAAGATTTTTTTTCTACATGGCTTGAAAATGGGTCCTCAAATATGCTCCCAGACCATATTATGTTGTTGGGGGACTTATAGACTTCAGAAGCTTTTTTTCACGATCTTAGGGCTCCACCCTACTAGCTTCTTCTACCATTTCCCAACATCCAATTTTGAAGTGTGATGGTTCTTTGGATTTTTTTTACAAATCGTTATGTCCTGAATGATGCTCAAACGTTAGATATGACCTCCCCCACTAACCGTAGGGCTCCGCCCCCTGGCAAATATGTCATGTTATTCTTTCCATTTGATTTGCATGATTTTAGCCAATTTTGATCTATAACATTTGTATTGCATTTTTGATAACCCCAAACTTAGGGCTCCACCCCACTGGCTAAAACACTGCCATGTTATTCTTATGGGATCTTTATCTATACTAACAAAATAGTACTCCAGTTGATTGCGAAAATGGCTCCTCAAACTACTCACACATCATATACCTCGTTAGGGACCAAACAATATTTTGTATACCCCCCCCCCAAGGCTCAGGACTCCGTCCCAATGGCCTCAAAATTTGCCTTGTTATACTCATTATCACTTATGGAGAAAATACGTCCCCTAAAAGACTCAAAAACGACCCCTTTAACCAGCTTCTGGACCATACCACATTGTAAGTATGAATACTTTTTACGGATCCTATGACTACACCCCAGGGGCCTTAAAAAGCGGTTATGTTATAGTGAAAATATTGTTCTTGGAGCAACGAAAGGCGCTCGGTCTAGGTACTAACAATTAATTTACTTAGTGACTTTTCCCCAATTATTTTTCTAAAGAGAAAAAATATATAGAGACTTACGAAGACATAAAGACCGGATGTAAATGCCAAACGCTCTGTACATCGAAGGCAGAAGCGTAGTTACTCAAGGCGAGGAAGGCCTTGCGCTCGTACTTGGTTCCGTGGAAGCTGGCCTTGAGGTGAGCCAAGCAGCGGGGAGGGTTGGTCAGAGCGTAGCCCTGGTACGTCTGAGCCAGCCTCCGCAGCATGTTGTTCCTGCCTGGATCAAACATATGCAATCTGTTGTATCGACTATAAAAATGTAACATCTGGGACACCACTGTACTGTTTTATGTAGCGCATATACATTTTTTATACGATTGTTAAATACCCTCGGTTTAACTTTGAAAACCTTTCCTCGTTGTTCAAAACTAATTTGAGTTAATCAACTGGGAAGCAAGGTTTAGACAATTCAATCATCTTACTGTCATGATAAAGTATTAATTCACCATTAATTCCATGTTGTACCTAGCTAATTTGATAATACCCCCGTCGCAGCAAACCTGCATAATCAGCGAATTTCCAATGCATAATATATGACTTAATACCACATAAAGCCGCATACCAAGTTTCATAACAATATATTCACAAATAAGCGCCATATACAATTTTAATTATTCTTCATAAGAAAAACATTGGGGATGAGTACATAGGTTTGCTGAAACAAGAACCATAAACAATTGGTTTCTACGCAAATATCAATATAACTCAACTAGGTTTAGCCACATACCTAGTTTCATCAATATACATTCATAAATAAGCGACATATTCCATTTTGATTAATCTCCATAAGAATAACATGGGGGATGAGTGAGTGTGCAGGTTTGTTACAAGGAACGAAAAAATGGGTATTTAGGCAAATATCAATATAACTCATCATATAAGAGGTTTTATTAATTTATGTTCATAATTAAGTGAGACATAGCATTTTATTTTTTTCCGTAAGAATAACATGGGGGCTGAGTACGCATGTTTGCTGCTACGGGTCCCTTTAGCAAAAAATATTTTGAGCAAATATCAATAGACCACAACCAGATAAAGCCGTATACCAAGTTTCGTCAGTATACGTTCATAAAGAAGCGAGATATAATTTTGTTCTTATTCTCCATAAGAATAACATTAGACAACATACTGTGTTTAGCACATTCAATATCTCAGTAACCGATTGACGTAGAGGAATGTCATAATACCAAATTGTATGTTTTTAAAGCTGAATCCAATGGAAAAAACTAAAATTTGACTATTTCAAAAATTATATGTAAAAAGTTCAAAAAACCCATTTTAGGGGTACAAAACCCCCCCAAAATACCCCTTAAGATAGAGCGATATGGCTGGTTTCGATCTTATAGTCATAAATGTTGCTTTACACGTTTATACCAAATTTCATCAAAATCGGACCTTTTTTACGAGAGTTATCACACCCACGGACACACACACACATATATATATATATACAGTTTCGAACGAATGGTGTTTTTGGGGTCTGGGGACCTCAAAATGAAAAGTTATCATGGTCCCGGGCCTAGGTCTTACCATGCCGACTACAATAATAGCTTCTTCCCTATTGGGTAAATTCGCTAAAAAGCAACATTTTGTTAAGTAAGTTATCATCAATATGTGTAAACATGTTAAAAATTATTAAAGTGGACTATATTTTTGTCAGTAGACCAAATTAAAGTACTTACCTGAATAAGTATTCTTTTATGCTCAAATTAAAGTCAGCAAAGGACCATTGACTATGAAAGGACTTAACAAGTGAAGAAATTGAAAGACAATTTGATCCTTTTATCCAACTGATTTACTTATTTTAATAATAGGAATTATGTTAATCAAGCATTTTTTAAATTGACCACTTAAGTTCTCATTTTAGCGAATTTCCCCTATTGGGAGGAAGCTATTACCGTAGTCGGCATGGTAAGACCTAGGCCCGGGACCATGATAACTTTTCGTTTTGAGGTCCCCAGACCCCAAAAACACCATTTGTTCGAAACTGTATATATATATATATGTCCGTGGGTGCGATAACTCTTGTAAAAAAGGTCCGATTTTGATGAAATTTGGTACAAACGTGAAAAGCAGCATTTATGACTTTAAGTTCGAAAACCAGACGGATTGAGCTATCCGAAGGGGTATTTTGGGGGGGTTTTGTACCCCAAAAATGGGTTTTTTGAGTTTTTTACTTACAATTTTTGAAAAAGTAACATTTTATTTTTTTTCCATTGGAATCAGCTTAAAAATACGTACAATTTGATGTTTTAATCATTGTTCTACTACCAATTGGTTACTGAGATATTGAAAGTGCTAAACACAGTACGTTGTCCAATGTTATTCTTATGGAGGATAAGAAAAATTGTATATCTCGCTTATTTATCAACTTATCCTGACGAAACTTAGTATATTGCTTCATTTCATTGTGGTCTATTGATATTTGCACAGAAACCCATTGTTTGGCCGATAGTTCCCGTAGCAGCAAACCTGCATACTCAGCCCCATGTTATTCTTATGGAGAATAATTAACGTGTTATCTCCATTAATTATGAACTTAAATTAATAGAACTTGGTATGTGGCTTTACCTAGTTGAGTTATATTGATATTTGTATGAAAGCCCATTTTTAGTGTTCCTTATTTCAGCAAACCTGCATACTCAGCCACCATGTTATTCTTATGGAGAATAATTAAAATGTCATAAATTGTTTATTTATGAATGTATATTGATGAAACTTGGAATGTGGCTTTATGTGGTATTAAGATAAATTAATATGCATTGGAAATTCGCTGAGTATGCAGGTTTGCTGCTACGGGGTATTTATCTTAGAGGGAAGATTTATTTTAATCAGATGATTACTTTAAATATACAATCATGTGGCGAAGAGCATGATTAGCCAATAGATATGAAATTAATGTATTTCATAATATAATAGGTGATTTAATTATAAAACATGATTTTAAAACAGCAACAATGTTGCCAAATACAGTCGATTACAACATTGTTTCTACTTAAAAAGCACGATTGAAGGTCACACTAATTTGTATAAAAGGTGCCTGTCTTCAATTACTTCAAATAACAATTCCAAATCAGGTGTAGAGTGCGCTTGGAAAGTTTCACCACTACATGGCTCAGTTATAAAGGGTCTGCCAGTCCTTATGCTGCTGACATATGATGTTTCAAAGAATAAACACCCTGCACCAATTATTCAAGATGTCACATCTATACACTGCAACCACTTGCCACAATGTTTTAGTCGCTTACAACATTATTGATGGAATTACTTGGAGCTTGCCTGAGTTATGGGTGCCTTCAATGCAAATGAAGACCTTCCGTACAGTGGGTTGTGGCAGAGGATCGGGAGGGATGCATTGAGCCTTAAACACCTGAATCAGGTTCTGGACCAGCGACGAGTTGGCAAACTGCAACACACTGCATGCACTGTAATATAATTGTTTATGTTTCAAATAAACAAGCAAACAACATACACTTTTAATTAGCTAAGATAATTTTAAAGAAATCATACAATAATTCAAATGATTAGTTTTAATACTCTTACTTGGGATCACCTCTGTAAACATGTACGTTTATGTAATAAAGTGGAAAAAGGTTTAAAAATATCTGTTCCGTCAAATTATTCAAAGTTGTTGGGGAGCCTCAGCTGTTTTGTGTTATTAATAATCAACACATCAGTTGAGTTTTTTATGATTTGACCAAATTTCTTTTTAACTAAATGTTTATTTGTCTCGTGAGTGTTTTAAAAGTAGAAATATTTGTATAACAAGATGACATCCATTAGAAGATTCTCATCGAACGACCACACATTACTGATGATTGATGGATTAGAAGTTTCACAATACACGAATAGAGAAATCTGGACCCCCTCTCAGTTGTGTGGGTTTGTTTGGATTTGTTTCTGCATTCTCAACGTCCCGGAGAAAATAATTCCCTGTTCTGACTTTAAAGTCTAAGAAACTGATATTAAAAAGTCAAGTTGATCATTTGACCCTTTTATGCCTAAGATACAGTCAGGAATGTCGTAGTCATTTTGTGTTTGGACTCTATTTTCATGAACTAAAATGCAGAATTCAAAAATTTTAAAAATATTAACCTTCACTATATTCTCTGTATCTATAGCTATAACCTACTGCTTACAACTATAAACAATATTATAGATAGGAAATTAAATTTATAGGTATGCAGTATATGTGCCACCTCTAATAAAATGTAAAGAGAGTTTTCATTACTCACCTTGCGTTCTGTTTTGCCGATAATCTAAGCAATTATAAATAAAATAGTGGATATATATCCACCTGTGGTTCGGAAATAACTAATTCCAAGAACAGATTACATGATAAAAGAGCTACAGCTACAAGCTGTAAAAGTGTCTATTTAAAAATTCAATTTAAGGTTACAGGAGTTTGACTTACTCTGGGTCCAGTGAGATCTTCCATTAAATCTTTGTAAGATTTGTATATCCCCAACTGAGCCATTTCTTCCTTTGAGTAATCTATACAAAATTTGACACTTGGTTATTGTTAAAGATATTTCTATGATTATTTGGTACTAGTGGCTTGGAGGGGCAAAAGCCCCAACCTTTCTCTAATACTCTGCCTCATCTGATTTTCATACTGAGGAAAATAGAAGTAATTAATGTAGACTCTTAATCACATGTTTTTAATGTAAACAATGCAGACGTTTTTAAATCCCCATGCTTGTCTTACTGGGGATGTTTTACATTATTTCTCATTTGCTGGCAACTTTTTGGAAATACTGCTATGATTTTTCTGAGTTCCTGGGATCGAGACCTTTAATTTGAGCCATCCCCCATCATTCTGCGATTTGCCAAACTCCCACAACTTTGACTTAAAAATTTTGCTTACAGAATTATATATAAAGATTTTTCTTTTATAAGCCATTTAAAAATGTATCGAAACTCTGTGGCCACTCAGGTATCTGTATGTTTATTAATCCATTAACTTTCGAGAAAATCACAGATCACATCCCTATGAACCACACTTCTGATAATCTGCTAAAATTATTGTCTAAAAATGAAACCTGTAGGAAAACCTTTTTCTTAATAAAATAAATAATTAATAAAGGGCTAAACTTCTAAAGTAGGGTGTCCCACCCTTTGATGGTACAGTTAGTGTTTTTGGTTCTTATAAATTGTATCATAAGCTATAAGGTTCATTTTACTTGTAACAGTGAAAGATAACTAAACTACATGTATTTCCTTCCCAATAACATCATCATACAACTTACAACAATAGACTTAAAATTAGTCTATCTCAAGAATATATTTATGTGCATACAATTATCATGATGAGACAAAATTTGAAGTTATATTGTGACAAACCAATGTGATGTAGGTGCTTGATGTTACTACTGATTACTAAAATCCAGGAAATATTCTAAAAAAAACCTTTGGGCCTCACACTATAGGCCATTTGTAAATATAATTTTTTATGATTCAAATTTCTGTAAACATAAAAAGTAAGGTGTAAATAAAAATACCCCCCGTCACAGCAAACCTGCGTACTCAGCGAATTTCCAATGCATTTATATGTTTCTCACTACTACATAAAGCCACTTACCAAGTTGGACAAAAATACATTCATAAATAAGTGATTTATAACATTTTATTTATTCCCCATAAGAATAACATTAGGACTGAGTACGCAGGTTTGCTGCAACGAGGAAGATAAGAAATGAGTTTTTATGCAATTATCAATAAACTGGACCAGGTGAAGCTACTTACCATGTTTTATTAATTTATGTTCCTAATTAAGGGAAATATAAAACATTACTCTTAAAGTCAATAAGAGTCTTATGGCCTAGTTCATCTCCGTAAGAATAACATTAGGGCTGAGTATGCAAGTTAGCTGCTATGGGGACAACCAACAAAACATTTATTTTTTTGTGCAAATATCAATATACCAGTACAACGTGAAGCCACATACCAAGTTTCATTAATATTCATTCATAAATAATTGAGATATCAAATTTTATTTAGTCTCCATAAGGATAACATTGGACAACGTACTGTGTTTAGCACTTTGAATATCTCTGCAACGGTTGGACGTAGAATCACAATTTAAAAACTAAAATGATTGTTTTGTGGAGCTGAAGTGATTGGTAAAAGCAAATGTGAAGTTTAAAGTAAAATTAACTGAGGAAAACCCAAAAACCTTTTTCCTATAAGATTAACATGGGAGATTTTATGAGCATGTTTTTTGAATCTTTTCCGCAACCACTTAACTTAGGTTAATAATTCAAAATACCATGTTATTTGTTTTTTTAAGCTCTATAACATGGTCAAAACCAAAGTTAAGTGTTTTAAAAATTTTAGGGTGAAAAATGCAAAAAAAAAGATTTTTGGAAAATTTAAAACCCCCATAAACCCCTCTTCCTATAGTTCGATTTTTCTGGTTTTCAAACTTATAGTCATAAATGTCAGTTTACACATTTGAGCCAAATTTTATCGAAATCGGACTTTTTTTGCTCAAGTTATCGCATTCACATATATTGAAATTTTCAGTTCATTTAATAGGGCTACTATAATTATAATTCTAAACAGATTTAAAATATCTGAGTACCCTTTTATATTAATTTTATTTTCGGCTATAATGCCATGTTCACAGTGTCTTAACTCTAGGTTAAGTATAAAAAGAGTTTAGACACTGTGAACATGGCATTATAGCCGAAACACGTGTCAACAAAATAAAATAAATTTAAAAGGGTACTCAGGTATTTTAAATCTGTTTAGAATTATATATATATATATATATATACAGGGTGTCCAAAAAGTCCCGGATCGGTTAAATATTTTTCGAAATATTTAAAATAGAGCTTCAAAACTTTGCACTGGACATAAAAATCTATTTTAACACATATTCAGTGATCCGCTACTTCCTCAGGGGGACGGCCCGCTAGGAGTCAGAAGAAAATCTTAAATGTAAGCATAGGTTGATATGCATATCAAATAAAAGGTCTTTATTAGTAGAGTACAGAGCCGCAAACCCGACCTCAAACGGAGAAACGAGTCAAAAATGACAGCCGTTCAAGATGGCTTGAGTTTGCAACTTAGGTAAATGTAATCAAGTTCATGGAACACACTATCAGTCACAAATAACTTTCTCTTTTAGGTTTATCATGGCTCATTCATTTTCCTTGTTTGTTTTATTTTCGATCCCTCTCAGAAATAATGAAACTTATGATTCTACAACAGTATTAATTGTAAACAGTTTTGGGTTAGTAATGTTAAAATCAAAAAGCTCGTCAGTTTATTTTCTACATTAACCTAAGTTGCAAACTCAAGCCATCTTTGAACGGCTGTAATTTTTTACTCGTTTCTCCGTTTGAGGTCGGGTTTGCGGCTCTGTACTCTACTAATAAAGACCTTTTATTTGATATGCGTATCAACCTATGCTTACATTTAAGATTTTCTTCTGACTCCTAGCGGGCCGTCCCCCTGAGGAAGTAGCGGATCACTGAATATGTGTTAAAATAGATTTTTATGTCCAGTACCTTTGTGCAAAGTTTTGTAGCTCTATTTTAAATATTTCGACAAATATTTAACCGACCCGGGACTTTTTGGACACCCGGTATATATATATATATATATACATATATATAAATTTGAACGAATAGTATTTTGGACATCTGGGGACCTAAAAACAAAAAGTTATCATGGTCTCGGGCTTAAGTCTTACCATGAGACATACGGTAATAGCTTCTTCCCTATAGGGGAAATTCGTTAAAATATATGAAATCAAGTAAAACAGAACAGTTTATAGTTGGACCTTCATTCAGAACTTGTACGAAACATAAGATGGAACAAACGGTATGAGATAAGGCAGATATTTACTGACCATGTCTAAGGTGACCATATATGTAGAAGCCTAAAGCGAGACATAGTTTAATTAACTGAAATTGCAGGGGTGGGAATAGGGGTATGGAATACCCCTACAAAAATGGGGGGTTTGGGCGGCCCTCCACAATTCTAGAAAACTATACAAAATTGTGAGTTTTGGACAGTGTTTGCCCAAATATTACATGGTATTGTAACAACAGGTTACATGCACTTCATCATTTACACTTTCAATTATGACTTGTTCTTTGTCCGTAAATTGTTCATAAGAGTGAAAACTTCCTCCACTGGTGTATATTGATACCAGACAGAGAGTGCACAAGCTCAGCGAATAGCTTAGAAAACATTCTTATAACACTTTAGTTTAGTTTTCCTTCAAAGTGTTTGAATTATTAAACCCAACACTGTTAATGGGAGTTTTGTATTCACCATATTAAACAAAATATGGTGACTTTATAAATCAATAAGTATTTATTTTCATGTCAAACTACTAAAGCGGGACATTTGGCTGTCTCCATGGAAAACATATACCTTGCTAAAGCGGGACTGTCCTGCTGAAAACGGGACTTGGTGTTCACTGCTCCAATCAAAGCTTTAGGAACAGTCTAATTTACACAGTTTGTTGGTTAATCTTGTACTAGTTCTGAAAGAAGGTCACTTATTCAGCAGCTCAACTTAGTAGTACCATAGGCTAATTGTTCTTTTGACATTGCTGATTGCTGAAGTAGTCTGGAGTAGGAGTTTTGGACTCTAAGAGTATTGAAATTACATCAAATTAAACCAAATCATCACAATTCATATCTTAACAATTACAACAGACAGAATTGTAAACAAAAAAAAAACCATTAATCAAAGTCCTAGGCCATAAAGCTTTGCTCCAATTGTACTTCAAAGTTACGATGTTACTCTTATGGAGGAGAGACTTATTATAATTTTATAAGATGACTAATTATAAACAGCTATTTATTTATTTATGTAGCGAGTTGAAAGTGAAGATTTCCAACACAATTATTGGGTGCAGCAATGTGCACCGGGAACCGCTAGTTTTAGATTAATAAAATAACTTACTGTAATATATGTCTAAAATATTTTCACATGCTATTGTCATTGACTATAAATAATTCAGTTTATATAGTCAATGATACTGTAGATTAGAGTATGGAAAAGAAGGAAGAGGTATATAATCCAAGTAGAGACATAAAATTGAGGATACAAAATATACGATCCACTAACCGGGTTTTCCAGAAAATACTACATCCTCCGCTTGTGAAGACACTGACACTAGAACCAACTGAACAATAATCAACAACATTTCAATACATAAATTATTTGTATTAAGTTTAGATCAATGTATTGTTTATAGGCCCAAGTTCAACATGACACAGATTACAATTACATTGTTAACTAGATGTTGGACTCTTTCATTAGATGATTCCAAGATAACACTAAAGCAATTAAGATAAAGATTATGGAATTTTGATGATACAAGTTTGGTTGTTCCTTGTAAAACCTCACAACGATTGAGTTACAAAGCCATTCATGAAGAACTGGTACTTTAACATTTAATCGATGAGTTTACAGTGAAATTTGTTTGTGGTCCATTTGAATGCACAACATTGTGATGAACTTTGCAATGCCAAATGGAGTTAGTTCTTAAACAGTCATGTTAATCGTCATAATATTGTTATTATGTCACACATAGACTAATATTTAAAATGAAATGTGTGCCATTTTACTTTTCCTTATCAGTAATATTCTGTGAAAAAATAAATGCTAATTTAGGTAAGCACGTTTCTCATTTGTTTTAGCAAATATTTAAATTCTAAATTTGTATTATAAATATGCATCCTTAATAAATTATTGATAGGTATGTTTTATATTTTGTAGCGAGTGAGCTTTTGAAACAGAATGGAGGAAAAAGTAATGAAACGACAATGGAATACCCTTCACCGCTGAGTGACCAGTTTGCCAATGTGACTATTACAGAACGGAAAGAAGGACCAATAGGAACCAACGAAAATCTATGGAATACAACTATACTTGAAAATTTAAAAAGTCGTGGAATTTTTTTATCACTTCAGTCCATCCTGGACTTTCTGAGGCAACCTGAAGTAAGTATTGAGTGAGTATGCCACTGCAGTATTTAGTGGGCTTAGTAGGATGGCTAACTGCAAAGAAGCTGTTTACCTTGATTCACTTCAGACGGATTGTAGAGTCGGTTTACTATAATATCATTAAAACACTTGACTGATAAGAAGCACAGAGGTTTTATGAGGGAAAATCATTACTTACTTAAATTAATGAGGTGTATAAAATGGTGAGTTAAAATATTAACACAAATTTAAGATGTTGACTGCTAAAACCACTCAATAGTGGTGCATGAAATAGTGCAGATTTGCTCAACTACGTTTCCTGTTCAATTCCAAACAATTTGATTTACTGTAAATTACATATTTCAATAATCGTTCAATTCTTCATTTGCTAGACAGTAACCTACCATTTACATCTGAAATACAAAAACAACATTTTAACATTAGTAAATAAATCAGTCTGAATACAAAAAAATTTATACTATACAATTAAAAAGTCATGAAAGTTAAAATTGTTGCTAGACAATAACAAATTATGTGAGTGGTCTAGGTATAAGTCGGAAGTAGTTCCTTGAAGTCTTTAAATCAGCACAGTTGCTGCTGTTCTGGTGAAAAGACACTGAAATTATACTACAGCAAAATCTACATATTGATATATGGCATCGATCATGTCTTGCCGTCGATCAACTCGCCTTCAGTCAGCATGTTTATAATCACATATCAGCTGGTGCATAAATAACTCCTTATGACATTGCTGTCTTCAAAGTCCCCAGTACAGGTGAATCTCTAAAATTCAATAGTTTCTAAACCCTAAAAAGACATTTCTAGAGGAAAAAAGCTTTTTGCTGATCCCAAATTATTATTTTGAACTATTGTTCAAAAGAGACAATTTTCATAGGAGTCAAGATTAAAATAAATACTCCATCTCTTTCTCTCTCTCTCTCTCTCTCTTTACAGTCACTACTTCTTTGCATTGAAAATTGAAAAGCAAAACAATCTCTTGACAAAGTGCAACAGCACAAGTCTCCAGAAAGCAATTTCTAAAAAGTATATGAACATCAGACTCTTCTTCGGGGCTGTTCGAGAGCTTGGTTTAGCTAGTCCAAGTCGGTCTAAGACCTGGACTATTTTAGACCAAAAAATAACTTTGGGAGTATGAGCCTAAATTTTATAAACTTGGGTTGTCTCAGTCCAAGTCTAAATGAATTAGGAGTCATCCTATATATTAATACGCTAGGGGGTTTTTCTTCACAGTCATAACTCAAAAACGGCTGGACGGATTTTAACATTTGAGGTGTCAAATTAAAGGTATTTTTATGCAGATTTGCCAATAAGTCTCAGAATTTTATGAAATGGAATCACTTAAATACAGTAAAGGGCTGAATTTTCGGAACAGTGGCGCTATCTGACAGCGGAAGTCTAAACTACGTGTTGATTGAAAGTACATTGTTATCATTCGTTTTGATATCACGTGTTTTGTTATGTTTGTTTACAACTAGTAACCTTTCGTTGGGTACAAACTTGCTCGGATTCGAGCAACAGGACAACTAGTTGGAATAAATGTCATAAGGTTTACAAAATCAGTTGCAAATACCGAAACTGCCAATGATTCTCTTATGACAAACAAAATGGCCGTTTCATCTATACTCCATATGGAGATTTATTGCAAGACTAATCAACTGTTAGGATCAACCGTAGTATATCCTCTTAAAAACATTCTTAAATATAAAGTAATTAAGAACCATTTTCACTATTTTGAAACTACGAATTTGTACGATCCCACCCAGTACCG
Organism: Allygus modestus; assembly: GCA_963675035.1. NCBI lineage: Eukaryota > Metazoa > Arthropoda > Insecta > Hemiptera > Cicadellidae > Allygus > Allygus modestus. Next base: position 59,875,847 of record OY776115.1, on the reverse strand, counting down.
GTCGACTCCAGCTATGAAAGAGATTTTGAAGAAGTACAAGAGAGCGCTGACCTCAGTGGGTGGGAAGCAGTTAACAGATTTTATTCCGGGTCCAAGACGACGGTTTGTCGTGATTGAGGGTCTCTACACATCAAGTAAGTCATGTAAGTTATACATATTACACAGTGAAAGTGCTGACTTTAGTGAGAAAAAGTATCTCAAACTCATAAAAAAATAAAGGTCCAGTCCTCAGACTTATTCAGTCTTTATTTGTACAGTAAAACCCCGCTTAACCGGACCTCGCTAAACCGAAACCCGGAACGGTCCACAAGAAAAATTTAATCAACAATAGAAAAGATAAGTCCGACGTATGACTCATGGCGGACTGAGAGACCCTCTGCCTCGGCAGTCACTGAACTTAGGGATTGTTTTTATGGGTTTTGCCACATACCTGATCCTGCCGCGAGGGGGTGGAGAGTTGACCCATACTGCATTTTCCGCATTCCGATATCGCACTAAAGGATCATTGCACCATGAACCCTCACACCTGCAGCAAACTCCAAGATGTTTGCGTATCTTCTTTGAAATTAACCTTAACTTAACAGTTAATTATCCGAAAAATTGGGTTATCCGGAACGGTCCTCCCCCATTATTTTGGTTAAGCGGGGTTTTAGCGTATGGGTTTTATTTCATTATTATGCAAATTGTATAGTATTTAATTTAGGTTAAAGAGTTTAGCTGAATTATGACAGTAATCAAATGTATTTTATTAAGAATTGCAGAAAATACACTGCTTTGTTTGTTACTTATGCGTTTATTGTAACTTTTTACTTTTTACCTAGTTTGAAGTCTAGAGTAAAAACTGTCAGGTTACAGGCCAAGATGCATAGAGGATTCAAGCTCACCAGTACTTTTGACAGACCATAAAATCATTATATATATAGAAAAAAAGTAACTAGTATTTTCAAGTTAGGATTATCACGCATCTAACTCCAAACAATTTTTTTGTAGTTTATTATAATTACAAAAAAATTTTATTAGTATCTCGTACTTAACAAGCAGTAATTTTTATCCAATGCTTTACTTTATTGAAATTGTACAACTTTTAAATGTTAATTAATGAAAAATGGTTTAACGAATGTGTTCCATTTTTGAACTGGAAGCGTCAAGTGTACTGGAAAACAGTAGTGTAAAATCTGAGAACGATCCGTACAGCCGTTTTCACTTATTGCATTACGAACACACACAGATACACTGACAACAACAACTAATCATTGTCTCTGCTAATATAAGGATTCCTTCACTTCCTTCTGTCATCAATTATAAAAGTGTGGGGTTGCTAAAATGAACTGCCAGATAATACGCCAGTAAGATGTGATTTAATTAGAACTCCGGTTGAATGTAAATATAAACAAAGGAATATACAAATGAACAGCTGATCATGGAATATCATTTTCCTATGAAACTAATGAAGTACTACTGGGTCGCCACACAAAATAACACATTTTTAAATTGAATTCTGTTAAAAATTGTTGTTTCCTTTTCTAATTTTACGTCGAGTTCATACATGCTTAGCGGACTAATACACATAATAATCTATGCCAATTACTTGAGAAACTTTTCTGTTTTACTCACAGCCCATAAACACAACCATTCCCTCTCTGGGGTTTCCTCAGTTAATATTTGTTCAAGAAAGGAGTTCCGTGGCACATCTGGTGTCCAGAATGCTGCGGGCCAAGTATATTCTGAACCCCCACGGTAAGCTGGCCGGAGTGTCCAAGCTGCCCACCACATTCGACACTCGCCGCGCCTACTACTGCCTGACCAAATACAGTGCTGCCAACGTTGCAGCCAAGATGTTGCGGACGGACCCTGTGGTCATGGAGAGGTTGGTAACAGTTTTGTAATTTTTAACACCAGAATTCAATTTGGCAAATATGTATTAAATAAAAATTAATAAAACAGGGAAATGCCGTATTCATCAGCTATTTTGTAGTTTGGTCTCACAGTTAAGCAGCTAGAGAGATAGATAAATCAACTTTATTTTGATAAACTTTATGTCTGGACAGTTTCATGAGACCATAATTGATCCAGCACACATACATTTTTGTTGGATTACGTAGAAGATATTGATAAAAACATGAATAAAATTTAAATAATCTACGGCGTTCAAGAAAACAAATGAAAATTTAAAATTTAGACAATAATTAAATACAAATGTTAGTAGTTCTTTAAAGAAATGGTAACCAGTCTGTATGAAATTGCCTCCAGAAAGGTGTCTTCAGAAAATTTCACAGCCAGTAGACAATGGGGTGATGTTCCCAGTATGTTTCATAAATAAAAAAAAGTTTCATTTGTGATTTTATATGGTTCATTTTGTCAGATAGAAATAAAATACAAATTATTTCTGATTTTGCATGTAATTTTCCGCTAGTAACTGCATACCAGAGGGGACAATCAGTCTAACGACTCTAACACTGGGAGGAGGCAATGTGATACATATATTATGTCTTTCAACTGAAACTTGATGCGCAACTAATCTTTAATTCTCAGGTACTGGTTGGACCAGATTACATTTGCACTGGCTAAAACATTCAAGTCCGATCTTCCGCCGCTAGACTCTGGCTTATACGAGTGGCCCAAAGATTTGCTCAAACCTGATCTAACGTTTTTTATAAATGCTGACAACAAATCGCTTGAAAATTATTACCAGCCAAATGAAATCAACAACTTCACCATCAAGTAAGTATATTTTTTAATTATACAAATTTAATGTAGATTATTCCATGGTTAGTATACAATTCACGCTAAAATAAATGCTCTATTTTTGTGTGACTGATTGGTTGATACTAGTAAATTTAATAGTTTTAAGGTGTACCCATTTAGCCTATAATCAAACACAAGGCCTTCTGATCTGTTTACATGTTGAGTAAAATAAAATAATAAAAGTAGAAATACATGTCAGTTCGTAAACAAAATAGACGGATAATCACATGTTTTAATATAAACAAAGCAGACGTTATTAAATCCCTATGCTTTTCTTATGGGGAATGTTTTACATTATTGATGGTTTACTGGGAACTTTTTATTAATACTGCTATTTTTCCCGACTCCCTGGGAACAAGACCTTTAGTTTGAGCCATCTCCCCTTTAGTTTGAGCCTGCAATTTGCCAAACTCCCACAATTTTGAATTAAAGATTTCGCTTACATAATCTGAATATATAATAAACGGTATCAGGAAACTGACACATACTTTCTCCCTTTTAGCCCAACTTTAATGAGTAAATTACTTTTTATTTACTAAATATAGAATACAAATCACGGTCGAATGTACAGAAAATATTGTAAACAAGTTGTTTTAATACATATCAACCCAAATCCCTGTTTTGGAGGCACTACAGAATCTGTTGCTACACTCATGATTTAAAGGGGGGAAATGCCCCCTATTCCCCCCCAGGGTTATTAAGGGGCAATATATTTCAAATTTACTCTGTTGGTCAATGCTAAATTGACAAGTGTATCAAGTTTGAACGAAATTGTTCATGTAATAAGAGAGATATTGTAATTTTTGTATTCTCCATAAGAATAACATTGGACAACGTACTGTGTTTACCGCTAAATGAAAGTTTAATTTTCTCCGCAACCAGTAATCGTAGAGTAATAATTAAAAATACTAAATTGTTTAGTTTTTGAGGTCTTTTTAATGGTAAATAATAATCTTTTTAGCATTTATATTTTTTTATGAAAAATAAAAAACTGAATTTTGGATGTTTTAAGCCTTGTGATTTCTTAACCCGAATTTTTCCAGGAATGCAGGTGGTGTAATTTTGTTGTAAACGTAAAGCTCTACAAACCACTAAAGTTTAATTAAAATAGTTAGAGCTGATTTTAAGAAATTTGGATTTTTCATGTTTTTTAGCGGTTTTTGGGGGATAATTACCCTTAAAAATAAAAAATTCAAAAAAATGAAAAACCCCTGGCGATATTGTGGATTAGTACGTACATACCAAATTTCATCAAAATCGGTCCACTGGTGCTCTAGCTCTGTACACATCCATACAAACAGACAGACAGACAGACAGACATCACGTAAAAATCACTTTTTTGGATTCAGGGAGCACCAAAACGAATATTTCCACTAACAACTCAAATTCAAAAATTTTGACAAAAACAATACTTTCTCCATATACTTTGTATAAGGGGGATAAAGTGAATCCCAATTACCCTTGGTCATTCCATAACTTGAGAATGGGACCACCAAACTGAATAATTCTTTTTTTCTTGTGTTCGTTAATGTCAGGACAAGGTTCTTATAAAAGAAAATTGTTAATCCGACCTAAGGGCTCTGTCCCACTGGCCTTCAAAGTTCCTATTGATTTGATCAATGTAGATAAATTTCAATATTTACTGTTTAAACTACAGTTTTATTGCGTTTTCAAGTAATACATGTGTTCTTCTGATAATCCAACTTTTTTATGTCCCGCCCATGCTCTCAGTCCTGCTGGTTGATGGATTGACGAGGTTCTACTGTATTACTGAGGGTTTACAACTTTATTCCGGAAGCTCATTCTTGTATTGGCACATACAAATAAACGCATAATGTCATAATTGTTCAATATAAAGGCGGAATCCATCCATAAAACAACTCAGCCGCCCGCCACAATGGTCCGGATTTCTGAGAGTCTAATGTATCACCATTGACTAGTATTATCCCCTCCTTGAGAGGATAAATAATAGTTGACATCAGTATACTCTGTTGGTGATTGGTGTAAACTACCTCTTTCAATCCTGGCATACACAAAACTAGGGACACATTTTACAATGGCAATGAGAAGTCTACTTCAGTATTTATAGTCAATGGTATCACATTCCCTTTGTGGTACGATCACTAACTTATCTGTTATGCTTTATATGTTCATCACATATGAAGCACCAGAATTACCATAACACATGTCCTGAGTGTACACTTAAACTTCTACCAGTTTGAGTGAAAACATTGTATTGACACACCTTAAATCATATTAAAACCCTGCATATAATTATCTTGGTAAACAGAATAACTAATCAAGTTTGATGTAGTAAATTTGTTTTTTCAGTCTTCTGCAAGTTTATGACCACTTTAAGAAGAAAATCCCAATTATTGAGATAAGTTCCAACCAATCTCTTCTGGCTATGGTCAAAGAAGTGGTTTCCCATATACAAGTTCTGGGGCCAGATGTTGTGAAGGAAAAGAAGAAGGCTGCTCGTCCTCTTGACTGACTTTGCTATATATAATGCCTAATAATACCATTTGTGTATTCGTTTCATTATGGATATTAACAATTATGTATACAAGAATAACTCATAGTAGAAACAAGACAAAACGGTTTTACTATACAAATTTTATTTTACTATACCAAGCGGAATATTTAACACAATATTCAATGAAGAAAATATAAATCTCATTGCATTAAATTCATGTACAGGATGAGTTTTTAATGTCCCCCCATACTTTTTTCTACATTTGTTAAAATATCAACCCCGGACCACAGCCGATCATTGTTGGGTAGTAAGTACTTTAATTTGACCATGTTGAAATTGTTGGCTGCCATATTGAATTCAAAATTTTTTTAATATAAAGGTGGGGTTGTGACCCATCATTTTAATTTTAAACTTTTTTCCCCAAATCAATCTTTTCTCAACCAATCAAACCTGTAGTTTTCTCATGTTATTGACACTTTTTGAAATATTAAACAAAAAAGTGCCAATATCTTAAGAACGACAGGACAAAAAAGTTTTATTTTAGTGAATTTCCCCTATAGGGAAGAAGCTATTACCGTAGGTCTCATGGTAAGAATTAAGTCTGAGACCATGATAAGTTTTTGTTTTGAGGTCCCCAGATGCCAAAAACACTATTCGTTCAAATTTACATATATGTATATATATATATATATATATATATATATATATATATCTATATCTATGTGTCTGTTAACACGATAACTTGAGTAAAAAACATCTGATTTTGATGAAATTTAGCTCAAATGTGTAAAATGACATTCATGACTTAAAGTTCGAAAACCAGAAAAATCGGACCATGGGAAGGGGGGTTTATGGGGGTTTTAAATTGTCCAAAAATCAGTTTTTTTTTTCATTTTTCACCCTAAAATTTTAAAAAAACTTAATTTTGGTTTTGACCATGTTATACAGCTTAAAAAACAAATAATATAGTATTTTGAATTATTAACCTAGGTTAAGTAGTTGTGGAGAAAATCCAAAAAACCTACTCATAAAATCTCCCATGTTAATCTTATGGGAAAAAGGTTTTTGGTTTTTCCTCTGTTTATTTTAATGTAAACTTCACATTTGCTTTTACCAATCATACCAATCAGTTCAGTTTCACAAAACAATCATTTTGGTGTTTGAATTGTGATTCTACCAACCGTTGCAGAGATATTCGAAGTGCTAAACACAGTACGTTGTCCAGTGAATGTTATCCTTATGGAGAATAAATAAAATTTGATATCTCGATTATTTATGAATGTATGTTTATGAAACTTGGTATGTGGCTTCACGTAGTACTGGTATATTGATAGTACTGGTATATTGATATTTGCACAAAAAATTGATTTTTTGTTGATTATTCCCGTAGCAGCAAACCTGCATACTCAGCCCCCATGTTATTCTTATGGAGTATAAGTAAAATGTAATGACTCCCATGATAATGAACATAAATTAATAAAACTTGGTATGTAGCTTCACTTGGTTGAGTTATATTGATAATTATATAAAAACCCATTTTTTCCTTGTTGCAGCAAACCTGCTTCCTCAGCCCCCATGTTATTCTTATGGAGAATAATTAGAATGTTATATAGTGCTTATTTATGATTGAATATTGATGAAACTTGGTATGTTGCTTCACCTAGTTAAATTCTATTTATATTTGCATAAAAACCAATTGTTTGTGTTCCTTGTTTCAGCAAACCTACGTACTCATCACCAATGTTATTCTTATGGAGAATAATTAAAATCGCTTATATATGAATATATTTTTATGAAACTTGGGAATTGAACGGAATTGAATTGAATTGAAAATGCGGGGATGCGGCTTTATGTGGTATTAAGACATATAATATGCATTGGAAATTTGCTGAGTACGCAGGTTTGCTGCGACGGGGGTATTTTTTTAAACCACAGTTTCTTCCTCATGGAGGATATTCAAAACATTACAATTTTGTAGGAACTTAAATGCTAATGCACTTTTTCAACTTTAGGTATGAAATACAATACATTAATGTTGGTTGGTTAGTTTCTGGGGAAAGGATGGTGAATAAAAACACCCAAATAATAAAATTTAATACTTTAATCTACAATTATTTATGTTTGTAAGTAACACAATCAACACCTTTCTGCAAGTCTCACAGAAAAAATAGAATCTACAAAACTTGAACAACAAAAAACCAACATCTTTTCTGAATTACAAAAGTTCTCTGAGGAAAGGTCACAGAGGGAGAATTTAGAATGATTGTACAAACGAACGGAGGTGATTACCGCGCAAACGAACCAGCGACCCCCCCCCCCATACGTGATAAAATAAATAACTAAAGTAGAATTACATAAACGAAACAAAGCACAAGTTGGCACAAGTCACCCCAGCGCTCGGAGACAGATGGAGAAACAACGGAGAGATGCCCCAGGCCTGCCAACAAAATAAAATATCAAAATATATCAGAAATAATGTGCAAAATAGGCAGTATTGTATCTTATAAAAAGTAAATTAAAGATTATTTGCACACTGCTAAGAGCACAGTTCTGCTATCACCATGACTATGTCTGCGATACTCTGTTCACTTCCATAGTGTGAGTCTTGTTGCTGAGCAGTCACATAACTGTGCAACGATTTGTTGTTTCTACTGCACTTCAAAATGTTGGTGTCAATCGAAAATCTCGCCAAGTGTAAGATCTGCAGAGTTATTGGGTTTCTGAATGCGCAAAATATTCAGTCTATTGACATTTCTAGAGAAAAATCAAAGAAGTATGGTTTGTGGTTAAAGCGTAATGAAAGAGTCTTCAGTGAGGAAACGTGTGTCAAGTTTACGACACAAATATAACAGATGTGCATGACGAGGATCATAGAGGCGTCATTGTTACATATGATTTAAAAGAAAGACTTGAGGTACAAGTCCTTCATTATTAGCACATTCCATGAATCTTTTCAGAAATTTCAAGGTCATGTTCATTGCACTTTCACCACAATATTTCTTTGGTGCTTTACTAAAGGAACATTTCAATAGGCCAAACATTTTGCGCATTCACAAAACCGAATAACACTGCGGATCTTATATTTGGCAGGATTTTCAATTAACAAAGCCATTTTAAACTACAGTAGAAATAAAACGTGTCACTGCTCAGTAACGCAGCAGCACAGACACAAACTGCCAAACACGCAGACACGGAGTTGGGGGAGTTGGGGGAGCTGTGCTCGACGCAGTGCACGGTGAGTACACTGTCACACACGCAGACACGGAGTTGGGGGAGCTGTGCTCGACGCAGTGCATGGTGAGTACACTGCCACACACGTAGACACGGAGTTGGGGGAGCCAAGCTCGATGCAGTGCACGATGAGTACACTGCCACTCACGCAGACACGGAGTTGGGGGAGCTGTGCTCGACGCAGTGCACGGTGAGTACACTGCCACACACGCAGACACGGAGTTGGGGAACTGTGCTCGACGCAGTGCACGGTGACTACACTGCCACACACACAGACACGGAGTTGGGGGAGCTGTGCTCGACGCAGTGCACGGTGAGTACACTGCCACACACGCAGACACGGAGTTGGGGGAGCTGTGCTCGATGCAGTGCACGGTGAGTACACTGCCACACACGCAGACACGAAGTTGGGGGAGCTGTGCTCGACGCAGTGCACGGTGAGTACACTGCCATACACGCAGACACGGAGTTGGGGGAGCTGTGCTCGACACAGTGCACAAACATTCTTTACTTTCCAGATGACCCTCGTATATTAATACATCGTTTTATTAAGAGTACCATCCCATTGTTTATGAACTGATTTCATTGACTGAGATATCCAAACATTGACAGTTTTGCATAAATCTCTTTTATCTGCCATATTTTTATTCTGAAGGTCATGAACCTCCCTCAACATTTTTTGCTCATAAAATTAACATAGGAGAGTTAAAACAAGTTAAATTTATGGTAACTTTGTTAACATAATCAAACACAGTTTTACAAAAATAAAAACACAAACTACGAAACTATTGAAATGGCAACACAGATTACATAATTCCGATGCTGAAGGCCAAGATAAAGATGCTAAGGTTGTAGCTTGAAGTAGTAAATGAGGAAAGCGAGTTTACAGAACTTTTTAATATCAATTCAAGGCTTAATCTCAAGAGAAGAAGGATAGGTAGTTAATCATCTGGAGGGCTAGGATGTTAAGGAAGGTGACAAAATCTTGTTGGTTTTGAGCAAAAGGCCTCCCTATATTTCATTTAGGGATGAGTTGATTCTCGATATCACCGAATCTTGGACATTGGTATCGGTATCGAGATTCATTTGTTCAATGTCGATACTGATACCATCGATACCCCCGCTGTTTACCCGCGCTACGAAGTGCACGGGAGGAGATACTCCCAGCGTTTACCCGCACTACAAAAGGCCCGCGGAGTGTTTGGGTCAGCGGAAAAAAATCTTACCTTGGAGATAAGAAAGGAAGAGGGATGGGAGGGGTGGGGTTGGGTCCGGTTGAAAGCAATGAATCAGTCGACTGACCAACATTATTTCTTTGAGTCATTATCTTACAACTAAGTTTTTCCCATTATGAATTTATAATAAATAATTTTTGTTTTCTATATTGCTATAGCATATTAGAAAAATTAACATTAAATTATGTACAAAATTGCATTCTAAATTTGTTTGATAATTATAAGTATTTAGTAACATTTAGATAAGATTTAGTATTTAGATAAGTATTTAGTAACAAAATACTACTAAATAATTTTAATTGTACCTAACATAAATTTGTACCGGTAACTGTTTTTAACAATAGTTATAACAACTATAGGTACTGAAAAATCGTAGGTATCGATGGTATCGGTATCGAGAATCGATTTTTCTGGTATCGGTAATCGATAAATTTTGCTATCGACTCATCCCTAATTTCATTAAAGCAAAAAACCAATCTTTTATGTTAAACTAAAACATTTTATAGGAAAATAGCCCTGAGAGCCCCAATTACATTGGGGTAATCATCTGATAAAACACACATTTATATGGTTAAACATGTAAACATGATACCTACATTTGACCTTGACCTTGTAGTTATTTAACATGCATAAATACCAAGGATAACCAAATACTTGGTACAAACGAATGGAGAGCCGAACCAATCAAAACCAATCCGCAACATCAAAAAAACTAAAAATGTAAAGCGTGTACATTTTTAGTTTTCTTTTTACATTAACTTTTTTTGTAGTAGATCTCTATATGCAACACAAATGGTAACAAAAAGGGACAGTCTAAAACTGAAACAAATTAAAACACAATTGAATAACAAAAATATATCTAGTGTATAACAATATAAAATAGCACTAAGTGGATTGAAGCCTTCTGGCCTTGCAACTAACCTGAATGCTACGTTAAAAACTTTACCACTAAAAAGTATGTGAATCTCCACTGGAAAAAGTAAACACGTACAGTAGACTCTTAGAAATCCGGACTAATATTATGGTGGACCGGGATTTCCAGGAGGTGGGCATGAATCATAAGAGAGACAAACACGGCAAAGTGACGTCTACACTATCAAAGTGAGTACCACAGTCTAATATAACTAATAGGGTACAGTCGTAAAACTCATAAGTTGACCTACTGTGAGTAGGACATGTGAGTTAATGTGTTGCCCGTAACAAATTAGCAATCCTGTTGAATGGCGGTGCAACTAAGGTAAATACACTAGCGACCACACAGTTGGTGGTGAAACTAGGCCTAATATAAAAACACTAGTGATTCTGGTGGTTGGCAAAGCAAACAGTCCTGATACTGGGCCACCATTTTGGTTAGGCGAGTTTCTCGGCTGTGAATATGAGACTGTGCTGTCTTTTGTCAATGTGCGAGTAGACATGGCACTGGTTTTAGTCGTGCCGGCAACCACTACGAGCGCTTGTGAGGCGTCCCGAGTTTCAAGACTGATGGGCGCAGTGAACTGATACTCCTGCCCCCTCCTCCCCCACGCGAAAACTTCCACTGCCTCGTAAATCATAAGCGACATTACATTTACTGAATCACAGAGTGACTGATGATGCAAATCACATGACATTTGTGAAATGCAGGCTAGCCGTGTGGAGTTTTGATTTTATTTGCAACAAATTTTAAAAAATTTAAGATCATCGGTCCAGACTACCTGGAGATGATCCGAATTTCAGACTACTAGGCCGATCCGAATTTCTGAGAGTCTACTGTATCTGAGAACTGTAAAACATATCGATATATTTATATTTACCAGAGTGAAGACTAGACTGAGAGGGACACGAAGCTGTTGTACTGTGTGATGTTGCGTTTGAGAATGTCTGCGCAGGGTCCCAGCAGCCGCTCAAATCTGGACAAACACAAATGATTTGTACTGCACTTAAAAATAAATGCTACAATAGGATTGGCCAGATTTTTCTATGGCCAACCCAGGACAATTTCAGTACAATGAAATAACCCAGCTTTAAAGTCATTCCTGCATTAAACATTACAGCATTAAGTCATTTCAAACATAAAGCTTGTCTATTGGTTCATATTTTTATTCTGAACAAGTGGCTAGTTTGTTTTTTGCCCACAAGATTAATACAGAAACTAACTGAAAAGTTTGTATACAGTTTGAAAAAAATTACAAACAGAATACAGTAGAAATCCAATTATCCGAATCGATTTTGAGTGAAATAATAGAAATACACAGGAGCATGTGTAGCGATAATGTGCCGTTCCGTTACTACGGCAACGTGAGCGCTAAAATAAAAGCCCGCGCTGTTACCTTCCGGCGCGATATTTTCGCAGGGAACAATGAGTCATACCCCCTTCCCGCCCTGCACATCATCAGTCGCTACTGTTCTTTCACCGTTCTTTAAAGTATGGTGGTGTGCTTAGTTCCCGAGGTATACCTGATTACCCGAATTTCTGCATATCCGTATCGGCACGATTCCCAATAATCGGAGTTCTACTGTAAGTGAATGAAATACCAATGTAATAGGTAAATCTAGAGATTTACCCACTGTTAATGAATAGTGGGGAAATGGTGGCCATAATGAAGGCATACATTTTTCATATATATTAACATATGATTTTTCCCTAAGCTTGTTGCAAACAAAGTTGTTATAACACACATCATAACAGTCTGCTGTCTACAGGTGTGCCAACTGTTTTGCGATTTAACTTGGAGAGCATTTCAAAATGAAGCCTTCTTTCCAAATGTAAACCTTTTAAACTCATTATAATTTATATATATATATATATATATATATATATATATATATTTCAATATTCTAGACAAACTTAAAATTCTTTGACAAAACACAGAGGAAAAGTTAAAACTAGGGATGAGTCGATACCAAAATTTATCGATTCTCGATACCGAAACCAGAAAAATCGATTCTCGATTCTCGATACCGTACCATCGATTTTTTAGTACCTAGTTGTTAAAAACAGTTACAAATTTTTGTAACCATTTAAAATTATTTAGTAGTATTTTGTAATTAATTATTAATACAATTTGTTAATGCAATTTTTTAATTATTTAATGTTAATTTCACTAGTGTCCCATAGTAATATAGAAAAACGACTATTTATTATACATTCATAATGGGAAAAACTTGGTTGTAAGATAATGACTCAAAGAAATAATGTTGGTCAGCTAACTGATTTATTGCTTTCAACTGGACCCCACTCCTCCCCTCCCATCCCTCTTCCTTCCTTATCTCGAAGGTAAGATTTTTTTACGGCGACTCAAACACTCCCCGTCCCTTTTGTAGCGCGGGTAAACGGTGGGGATATCGATGGTATCGGTATCGACATTGAACGAATGAATCTCGATACCGATACCAATGTCCAAGAATCGGTATCGAGAATCGACTCATCCCTAGTACAAACCAGTACTGTCCAGGTGAATCCTGGACATCTGGCCACCCTATACACCAAGAAAAATGTGGACTGATACAATTGATTTTTTTTATTTTATGAACTATTTAAAACTATAAATCGGGTGATTTGTGAGAGCTAGCTGTTTTTTTTCCTAGATGCAGAGACCTACAGCTTTCGGTGGGGTCCAAACCACCGAACCGTGGCATTATCACATAGCTAAAAGTCTTTGGTGGGGACTGAAAATGTGGTTTGTGATGGTATCCTTTAGCAATGTGAAAATGTCGCGGTTCAGTGGTTCAGAGCCCCCTTAACCTCTTAACATCCGTGAACGAGACATCACGGGTAATCTAACTTTAGCGTATAACTGCCATGCCCATGTTATCACGTTTCGACGATGACAGCTAAATTTAACGTCTACTAAAACTTCCTAGTGCATTATAGTTCACTCTTGTGGTGATATTTCCAAGTGTGGTATTACATTATAGTGCTGCTCCTGTACTGCTGCTCTGGTGGACTTTTTTGATAGATTTTAATAGCACTTTGTGAAAACGTGAGCGTGAATTTGTCTTGGAGCAAGTGTCGTCTATCGCTTAGTTTCCTAGTAAATTATGCCAAATTACAGTGCTTGTGTTTTTTATCACTTCTGAATGTTACTATGGTGGATAATAATCATGAAGAAGAATTAATAAGATTTTCAGAGCTTCCTATATCAGAACTGGGAGTATAAGATACCGATTATTTAGAAAATGACCAATGAAGATTTCTTGGTAGAAATTAATTATTTCCATTAATAACTGAAATTAAAAATGTTGACAAAAACAATACTTTCTCCATATACTATAGAGACTATATGAATAGGGGTAGGAAGTAAAAAGTCTAACAGCCAACACAAACATTTTCAGTTTGTTTTCAAAGAAATTTAAAATCATATGGTGTAAACCATAAGCTTCAAAAAATTGTATCCATGGGATGAAATTAGTAAAGTGAGGATGATTTGTAAACATACGGTTATAGAGTAAACATCACGTGTTAATTAATCCTACGTTTTACTTTAGGTGGACAAGGCTAGGTAAGCAGCTAGTATAATATGAAATTAACACAATAATATTAATATTTTACATAATTAGTATGTAAAATAGTAAAAGAACCTGGCAGTGACGATTCTGGAGAGGTAAGCTTCCATGGCAGGGGTTGAGCTGTACGTCCATCTATCTTGGAAACAATAATGACTACCTCTCATGGACCAGATTTATAGTTTTAAATAGATTATAAGATAAACAAATAAACAGTACTATTCAATTTAACCTTGTTGTATAGGGTGAACAGAGCTAGTAGCCCTCCATTCTGTCGTTATTTACACTGCACGAGTCTGTTCACAACAAGTAAACACACATTGGCGATGTTACCTTGCTCTGTCCAGCTTGACACACTTGAGGGGGCCTTTGGCGACCACTGTGGCAGCTCGTGGTCTGTCTAGGAGAAGAGCGATTTCACCTGTGGAGAGGAACAAATGTCAGTAGTCAAAAGTCAGGGTCAAAAGGGGGTTTAATAGAAACAAATTTGTGTTGAAACTGAAATTTATTACCTTTTATAGCCTGCTATCCCATAAAGCTGGCTATCGTAATTTTCTTTTAAGCTAATCATACAAAGTCTTGTAGTCTCTTCTTTAATGTCCAAAATATGTCCAATAGAATAGTTGTCTTATAGTGTTTAAAGTATATCAATAACAACATAACCCGATTTAACTTTACCAATAGCTACATACGATGGAAAGTTTGGTAAGATGATGACTCAAAGTGAAATAAATTCATGCTTGATAGATTTGTTCACATTATGGATTATAAAACCTTTTTGAAACAAAAGTTGATAAAAGACTATATTCCTATCATAGTTTCCAGCCTTTGGGAAAAGAGGAGTGATCTCCTTGAAAAGGGGATATAAAAAAATAATTCTATAATCCACTTTACACATATAACGTATATTTATTTAAATATAAAGTCTTTTAGTGGTTTAAATTGTGTTGTTTAAAACCTGATTTGATGATGTGTTCACTGCGTCTTTGACACCTCAGTGACTGTTTTTCGCTTGCTTTGTGATCGTTAAAGTGATCAGTGAACGTGAAATATTTAAACTCTCCTGAGTGGATTTGCCTTTAATGCTCTCAAAGGTGTTAGCTCATCCGTAAACAAAAGAGTCAACCAATCTTGGTCCTAAACCTATACTCAAAATACATAAATTAACACTCTGTCAGGAAAGAATAACTGGTAATGAAGATTGCACTAGCCAAGCACTGATTTTAAAGACATCAAAATCGGGATGTGTGCTATTTAGATCCAAAGGATTTTTAGTAAAGTTTTCCAAGTCTAGAAACATATTCACTGTTTATCATGTCTTAGCCAATGCAGTTGCATCGTATGCCATTTTCAACTATTACATTACACATGCCTCAATTTAGTGCATTTAGTGTGATGTGTTCAAAGGTGTACGGATACAGGTTAGTGGAAAACCCCCACCCCTTAACAATGCAGACAAAAATTAAAAGCCATAAAAATTAAAATTTTAAAATATAATTTAAAAAATCTCTTTTATTATAATAGCAGTTTTATAACATCATGGTGACAACAGATGCTTTGAATTAGAAAAAGGATTAGAAGAATATATAAAATACTTCACAAAAAACTTACTACCTATATTCATTTTGATATATTCAAAGTAATTTAGTTTTGCAGGATAAGCCTTAAGGGTGCGCCGTACCTCCCTTTCGCACGCTCAAGTAAGGGGTTTGCATCTCCCTCATTGTAGGCTAAATTGTTAACTAATTAAAAATAATTTGATGTCATTTAATTCAATAAATGTTCATCTAGAGATCATACGATTTAAAAATCGTGATTTTAATTCAAAATAAGTGGTAGGCCATTAGTAATGTTCTCAAATTAAGCGTTTTTCTAAAGATTCCTAACGTATGGAGAAAAATTATTTTGGAGAAAAGGAACCGTATGATCCCTAGATTGGAATCTGAAAAGTGTGAAACTGCAAATAGTTTGGTAGAAATCTGTAAAATAACAGTGCGATCGAGGAGAACAAAATGGTCTTCAAGTGTAAATATGCATGGCCCTGCTTGTTGGCGGCGCCAGCGCGGTGCTAAACAACAATGAATTCAATCTGGGTAGGGCGCACCCTTAACAAATGCAAAATTTAAGAGTACTGACTAAAACAAATTCAACCAGTATATAACCCTGCAGCAATAAAGTCCAACAGGCCAAACACACTGCATAAAAACTTTTCTCAATAAAGTTATTTTTAGTTTTAAGTTATTAGTGCAAAGACTTCTGTTTTAGCTTGAATGCTTGGAATTTTGTTTTGGGAAATCCTTGTCATGGCTATAACTTAGCTATGAATAATTTTACTATTTATTCCCGTAAATAACTTGTTGCTCTACTCTTGTTTTGTATATACTTTGTAGACAATCTGAGAGAATTATGTAATATTTTTTCAGTTTCGCTTCTGTTTTAAAATTGTAGTTCTCGCTTATAGATATTTTAAGACTGAAATGTTGAACATAAGTTTTAAAAAATTTAAAAATGTTTTCGCTGATAGGAGAATAAAACTATTTAGTTTGCTTTTACTACACTTTTCATTATGATTGAGTGCGGTCTGAATAGGCTAGACAGTAAAGTTGATATTTCTAGTATTTTGTTGGCAAGGAAGGTAGGGATAGTTATATCCAGATTGACGCTGCGCCAAGCCCGAAAATGAAAACTCCAGAGGCATCAAACTGTCTTTTATTGTCATAACCACTGATATTGTTGGCCACCTTTAATTAATTGTTTGACATTCCTTTAAGGAAAAAAATCAAATACTAAAAAGTAGTAAAGTCGCACACAAAGTTGTACGACAAGCCATTATAGTTAAAAGATAATACAATGGAAAATTTAGACCTGAATGGAATACATAAAAACTTATATCTACATAAAAGTTAGAATTATCCAAGTTCATTTAACATATAAACATAGTTTAGGGTTCACATATAAAAACTGTATTTATTTATGTTTCTGAATTAAAAGAACTTTTACTATCCATGTTAACAGAAGTTAGAAATATAAAGTTGGTAGTGATGATGAAAATAAAATATAACAAGACAAAGTAAGGGAAAAAATTGACAATAACAAAGTTAACAGGTTACACGATGGTGGTTCGTTGATCTCTTCTTACGTGATTTTAACTGGGCATTTAACAGTACTGTTAAGTGGATACTTTTTTAACTAAAATACAAACATTTAAAAAAAAAACCGGATTTTTAAATCATCAAGGTACACTTAAAGAAAAGTACAACCCAGTGTTTCCAAAATAATAAACCAATTTAGGGTAAAAACAATACCCTGAGCATACTATGGAGGCGGTATGATGCCAATGACTGAATCCCATCCCTCCGAAATATGAGTTTGTTCTCCAAAAAGCAGATGTGTTCCCAAACACTTAATTTGTTAAAATATTAAAATTCAAACAGTGCCAAATCCCCAAATAGTCAAACAATTCTAAATCTCCAACAAGTCTTCAAACTAGTTTTATCTAACTGAAAGTAGTACATTTTAAACTAGATCAAAATTAGTTCTAGTCAAACTCGTTGAGAAGTCAATACAGTTAGACGCAATCGAAATAAAACAAAGTTTGACACTACCGAAATGAAATGTTGTTAGATCTGATCGAAAGCCCACGGTGTTAGACTTCTCCGAAATTGTAGAAGTGGTCTGCTCAGACAAAAAAGCATCTCTTTGACTAGACTTTCACTGTTTGACGGTAATTTTTCCAGAGGTATAACAATTATTGTTAAAGTAAGAATTAATTCTATGTAGATAGTTAGACGGTCTCATCTCAACCTAATCTAACCTAACTTAGTTTTTGAGAGCCTCACAATTTTCAGAAACGACGGCAGAGAAAGAGACTGAGTAGTTAGGCGAGGGGGGGGGGGTTGAGCTAGTGGACCCTGGGCTGAGTAAACTCCGGACCGAGTGGTAATCTCAGATTGTTAGGATTAAGAAACTATTTAGATAAGAAGTAAGTATAATTTTTTTTGCACTGTTGAATGCTAATGCAATGTTTTTGTCTAAAGTATTATGTATTTAATTTTATTTGATTATTAAAAAGGAGGAAGAGGTTAGAATACCCACTAACCATTCCCATCTTATCTGAAAGGACACTCGGCCAACCTTGACATCAACTTATCAGGATTGTTAAGTAAAATACCCCGTCTCAGTAAACCTGCATACTCAACGAATTTCCAGTGCATATGTATGTCTTAATAACATGGGGGTTGAGTACCTAGGTTTGCTGCTATGGGAACCGTCAGCAAAAAAATTGTATTTTTGTGCAAGCAACAATAAACCACAACCAAATGAAGCCACATACTACGATTCATCACTGTATGTTCATAAATAAGCGATATATATATATATATATATATATATATATATATATATATATAAATTTGTTCTTTTTCTCCATAAGAATAACATGAGACAACGTACTGTGTTTAGCACTTTCAGTATCTCAGTAACCAATTGACATAGAGCAATGATCAAAACACCAAATTGTTTATTTTGTCAAGCTGAATCCAATGGTTAAAATTTAATTTTAATAAAAATTACATGTAAAAATTAAAAAAAAAATTTTTGGAGTACAAAACCCCCCTTCAGATGGTGCGATCTATCTGATTTTCGAACTCATTCAAACAAATGCTACTTTACACATCTGTACCAAATTTCATTAAGATCGTACATTTTCTACGAGAGTTAGCGTGCTTACATAATAAACTACGAACACATATACAAAAAACGCTTACATATATATAAATTTGAACGAATGGTATTTTTGGCATCTGGGAACCTCGAGATGAAAAATTATCATAGTCCCGGGCCTAGGTCTTACCATGCCGACTACGGTAATAGCTTCTTCCCTATAGGGGGAAATTCGCTAAAAGAATATTTATCTGTAATACTTTGCTTACAAGTCACATAGTGACCTACCGAAGTAGTCGGACTGCCCCAGCCGCCCCACCTCCGTAGGGTCCTCGCCCTCCGCCCGCCGCTGCAGCACCAGGGCCGTCCCCTCCACGATGATGTAGAAGTCATCCCCTGGCTCTCCTTGCCTCACGATCGTGTCGCCGTCCTCGTAAGCCACCATCTCCAGCGCGTCCGCCACTGTCAGCCTCTCCCACTTGTCCAGTGACTCTGCAACACAACTTAAGTGTCAAAACAATATTTTCTAACTTTTCCTGGGATTAGGAGATTTTTCTCTGGAAATTTACCACAAGAAATTTGTTTGATTCTCATGAGATAGTGATTTGTTGTAATGACAACAGCCCATTTCAGATCTATTTACTCTTTGAGCCCCAAGTCCTTTGTTGGCATCTGAATCTGATACTTAAAAATTTGGTTAGTAAAAAGAAATAGTACCGTTAGAAGCACTGCACACAATCTGAATCCAATACCTGGTGTAACCTGATAGACAAAACAGAACTAACATGACTGTAGTTCAGTCGTACTACTATGGTTGGGTAGCATACTCGCTTCATAATCTGAAGTTCGCCAGATCGATCCTGATCAAAAGCCTGAGAAAATGTTGTGAAAGTTTGATACTGGATCCAGCTGCCATTGGTCATTGGGCTATTTTTAATGATCCTGGTTAAAGAATTAGTCGATCTTAGTCAGTAACAAGGCATCTCACTTATTCTACACACATAATTCATTCACATTCGCCTTAAAATATTCCCATGTTGTGTCAGCATCTTTAAAGAGATATTAAGATATATAGTACCTAACTTGTAATGCACACAGTCCGACACAGAAGCTATCCTGATGTCGGCTGAGCGGTCTAATACGCTATCCTCCCATCCAGGGGGTAGCGCTTAGATCAAGGAATTGAATTACATCTCATCAAGGAGTGAGTTTACCTGTCTGTGGCAGAGTTGAAGGGGAGAGCGGACCTTGAGCAAACCGCGGGCGGCTAGGGTCCAAGCTGACCCTAGGGATGAGTGAATTCTTTGTGAGTTGCACATCTCTAGCAAAATCCCAAGTTGTGATTCATTTGATAAGGCGTTTTCCTACTTTAACCTACCCTTTTTTGTGTGTGAGTCCATCGGAAGCATGATTTTCATAATTGAAGCGTTCAGCCATAGAATATATTAATAAAATAACAAAACAACACATATTGAACCACTCCATTCACATGATCAGGGCTCAAATTGTTAAGAGAAGAATCAACACTAAGTGACAGGCTAAAATTTGCTAGGAGATGAGTTTATAGTCCGGCTTTTAAAACAAATCCTCTCAATTTCCCTGATATTCTTGCTTGGTCTGATAGACTTGCTTGGTGTCAAGCCTCTGTTTTTTTGTATTTTAGAGATTCAAATTCATCACCCCTTTTCAGTTATACACAGTAGGCTTTGATGTCCCAATGTTAATATTATGAAGCTTCTCAAATTATCCAGCTCTTATATATATGAAAATCTTGTTTATTTTGTTTTAACTGTTCAATAAGTGTTACTGCAGATTCTTAATTAATGATCCTGGAAAAGAAACTCAGCATTTAAACTTGCAATCAAAAGTGTCATGCCTTTACATGGTTAGAAAGCTGCAAGAATAAATCATAAGTCCCGCTGTTAGTATAAGTTGTCCAATATCACATCATTGTGATTCACATTATTAACAGTTGTTTCTAAAAATGTAATGACAACAGTAACCTAGTGATAGAAAAACCCCCGACTTGCATTCCTCTTGCAGCGACTGAGTAAACTGAATCACCAGTCCTAAAATTCCAGATATACGAGACTAAAAACTGACAAGAATGGTGATGCAACTTCTACATGCTGCTAGTTCAAAACAAGCTTCAGCTGCAAAGTGATGCAAAGGGGTCTCATCATCTTTTGTCTGTATTTCAACTAGAGTGTCGACTAACTATAACATGATCACTCACCGAGTATAGAGACCCTGGAGAGGAACTCCTCATACATCTTGCGCTTGCGGATCGTGGAGCCCATGAGTATGCGCCGGTACGAGTCGCGGTCGATCCCCCACAGCTTCACGTCCGTCTTGGCGCGTACCGTGGCGGCGCGTGGCGTGCCATAGATCAGCGCTAGCTCGCCGAAACTGCCTCCATCGCCCACCGTCGTCACCAGCTCAGAGTTTACGTAAACCTGCAAGATTGTGGAGTTTGATTATAATTTGCACCAAGTCCTTCATAGGTGTCTGTAAGAAAAATCAAAATTACGAGGTTAAATACAAAATCTTATCAATACTTCATATTGATAAAAAATTGGAGTATACATTTTTCTCTTCAAACTATCAACAATGCTAAAAACAGTGAGGTTAATAACCACTACACATTACTACAAATGTTGTTTAAAATCCATTGTTGGTGATAGTGACTGCATGTTATTCATATCTATTATATATTAAGACTTGATAGAACTTATTGCGAAATTTGTTGCTTAGTGAAACACACGTTTTACAATATTTTGTAATATGCAATTTAGTCACCGTCTTCAGGTGGGAAGACAACCTATAACTCTAAAAATTAGAAGCACATTCCAGACAAAGCTGGAAATACATTTTTTTTAAACTACAAAAGAGACCTGTAAAAGCTGTTAAAAACAGACTGAAACACAAAAGCCAAACACTCAAGTGAGACAGCGAGGCGCAAAACTGCATAGTGCGAGAACGCGAGCGAGATGGTTGATGTCTCTAATTAGTGATGGCAAATGTCTGCAATACGACAAAGCCACATCACACAAGTTACCAACACCTGTTAGAATGTTAAGTACAAATAGATTTAAGAATGTTGTTTCTATGTGGCTTAAACAAACGTCTTTTTACTCTGTAGATGAATATTTTTGATTTTGTAGCTGGACCAATAATGTAACTGTCATCCCATGCTGACCTTGAAATTTAAACATGTATAAATGTGACCTGTGCCTATTGCATTGTACTATATGTTTAATGGCATTAATAAAGTCTTATTGAGTCATCAATATGGACCCGAAAATATATATTTTGAATCATCTTTAAATTTTCCACTCCTTAGGATGACGGCCTGTGCAGTCAGGCTTAGCACATACTAGGCTCAAGATTACATTTTTTTAAACAGTCAAACTTAATAACACTAACTTTCATACTTGGGTCAAGTACTAACTTTGTACAATCATATTATTTGGTTAAAATTTCAATTTTCAAAAATGGCAGGACTGGCATATTCCTGGCTTAGTCCAAAGTCTTTGTTAAACACAAAATAATGCTTAGTATACCGACTTTATGACTATGCTACTAACTAGTATAAACTTAAGGGGTATTTTTTATATTTAATTCTATACATAGTCTTACTAAGTAGACGGATCAACTTCCTGATGGTGCAGAAAGTCTTGGACACTTTAAAATTACACAATACACACTGCCAGGTAAACAGTGGACAGTGAACATAATTTTATGTTTTTGTTTATGGTTTGCAAATTTGAAAAGCATTTTTTTTTTAGTCATGAAGGGATGAAACAAAAGGACGTGACAGATGTGATTGGATAAGTTAGTCAATACAGACAACTGGCCGGAACATTGTGGTTAGTTCTAGTGACCACCCGGAGGGTGGTAGCAACTCTCGTTACCTCGAGGCCAGGAATATTCAACTGCAAACTTATTAAGGATTGAAACTGATTGATCATAGACTAATTTAACCAAAAACAAGCTGAACAAATCGAAGTAGTAATTTAGAATAATTATTTTGGATCACAGTGAGTATGACTAATTAAATTATCTTGCGCGTTTTTAAATCATTGTTTTTGCATATTTCACATTTAAAATCTAAACAAATTTTCATTGAGCAGACTTGGTCAATCGATTTTCAGTAAGAAAATACTAAGTGGAATCAGAAAACTGATTATTTTCCACATCTCATATTGTGAGTTACACAACACAACCTGAGTAGAAAATACATATTTTACCCACTATATCAAAGGGTATGTAGGAAGCAAAATACAGCATCACAGAGTTTACACAAATTTATAATTCGATTTAAAACCAAATTTAAGAAAATTATTGACGATTGGCAACAAACATAATTATACAAAGAGAAAGTTATTTTTCAACCGATTCAAATTTTTCCTACACAACTTAATTCATTTAAGGTGAATTAAAACTGACTATTATCACTGATTACACATGCTGTAGAATGTACAATCAATTATATTATGCAAATTTACAATGAGGCACAAAACAAGCAACATACGCCATAGAAATCACAAGACAACTTTTATGTTAAACAGTTGTTTCACACAACAATTTTCACTCCAGTTTAACTCCCCCCTCCTTTACCATACTCATCGCAACCCCCTAACTCTATCAGATTTCCCTGTCTGCTACATTTTCAACTCAGTATATATTTGTCCTAAAACATTATATTCATTTATCCCAAAAAGTTATTCACAAACAGCAATTTCCTTGTTCAGGCATTGACGCCTCATTATATTGATGTTATATGATGATACTACATCGTGGTATTGATGTTATATGATGATACTACATCGTGGTAATACATAACTGCTACTCAATGAACTTGAAAAGATGAGAGTAAATTGTGCGCCTTCATACATTATCAGTGATATAGTACAAGGCTGTGCCAAAAGCCAAACACACTATACTGACCTCCACTTCTCCCTGGTCTATGACGTAGAAGTTGTCCCCCTCATCACCTTGCTGTATGATGGTCTCCCCTGGAAGGAACGTGACGGGGAACATGGCGTCGAAAATGTCCGATCTTTCGTTTTCGTCCAAATGTGAAAATAGAACATTTTTGGCGATTGCTTTCGAGAGTGCGGCCATTGTTTTGTAGTCCTTAGGCACGACCTGTAAATAACATGTATAAATGTATCTCAGAAAAATCTCATATTTTAAACAAATCTAAAGGAATACTTAACGGGCATTTACCTGCATTCAATAGGTGAACTCCAAGCTGTGTATAAGGTAAATTCAACTGTGAATGTAAGCAATGTATTATCTTTGTTTAACATTGTGTTGGTTAGTCACATGTGAGAAATTGAATTTTTTGTATGGAATTTAGTATCAAACCAGCATAGTAATTATTAGAAGTTCAACTGGTAAATTAACCCTATTAAAGTACTGGATGTAAATTAATATTAGAGTTTTGACTAAAGGGTACAGCAAGAAGTTTCAGAACATTATTTGTAACTCCAAACTGTGGGTAAGTAGGGATAAAGCTGAAAACTATGGTGAACAAGCGAATTTGCAAGTAAATTTATAAGTTTTAATTTTAATAATGGGTCGAGTAATTAATTCTTGAGGCAAGCACCAAAGAAGAACAAGATTATACACTGTAATAATCCCCCACCGCTTTCAATGACATGACATTGTATGATCTCCTAACAAAAGACCCCCATGCATCTGAAACTAGGGATTTACCTTACATGAATAACATATTCCTCATCAATCTCCTATATTAAACTTTATGAATAAACTCAACTCAGCTCATTGACCAATGCTCCTGAATGGTACAAATAGTACAGTGTATTTTTGTTAACGCAACACAATTTATAAATACCAAAAGAAGTTTTTTAAGATCAATACAAGTTCTAAATGTGTTTTTTTTTTCTCAAATTAGCTGAAAAGACTGTTGTATAAACGCTTCAGGTGACCTGTTTATGCACATAGTCTTAAATTAATAATATTTCAACTAAAAAGTTCAAATACAGTAGAGTCTCGATTATCCGACCTTCGGTTTTCCGACATTCCGTGTTATCCGACCGTCCCTGTACACAATCAAACAATCAATTTCCGCGCACCTAGAAAAAAACAAAATAAAAATTTTTTAACATTGTTTTTATAATTTTCCGTGTTTTCCGACCGTCCCCGTGCACAATCAAACAATCAACTTCCGCACGCTTAGACAATAAAAAATAATTTACATTGTTTTTATTATTTTCCATGTTATCCAACCTTGCCGCGGCCGGTTTAGGTCGGATAATCGAGACTCTACCGTATTTCAAATATTTGTAGTTTTTACTTGCAAATCTTAGATTATGTTAGAAAAACACCATTTAATAAATTTGAAATGGCAAGTTCAAATCTTACAAAAAAAAGAATACAATCTCAAAACTGGCACAATTTAGCCTCCATATAATTAGAATTGTTAACACACTTCCTACTAAAATTGAGCCACCTTTGAATCTTGGTGAGTGTGATGGGCCTGTAGTGAAGTTGTTATAAGTAAAATTAGGAATCCTGATTATGTAATACAAGCTATTAATATATATTATGTATACAATATATTATATACAACAATATTAAATTTTTGTCACAACATACTGTGACATATTATAGTAGCAATAACATGTTACTTATATAAGACAAAGTGAACTGTAAAATAAATGCTGCAACAAACAAAAAATTATCTGTACATAAACACTTGATATGTTAGTATTTTAAGATTGTTTAGTGATTTAATTTGTACAACAAAATAATACCAATCTGTATTTTATAGTGTATTTTTTTAGAACCATCTTTTACTTTCTCCCCGTATATGGAGTAAGTATTGTTTTCGTCAAAATTTTCGAAAAGCAATTTTTGATAAGCAATGGTCCGATTTTTATGAAATTTGGTATGTAGGTACTAATCCACAACAACTACAGGCGCTTTTTTCATTTTTTTGAATTTTTTATTTTTAAGGGTAATTATCCCCCAAAAAACATGAAAAATCAAAATTTCTCAAAAACGGCCCTAACGATTTTAATTAAACTTTAGTCCTTTGTAGAGCTTTATGTTTCCAACAAAATTACACCACCCGCATTTCTGTAAAAATTCGGGTTCAGAAATTACAGGACTTAAAACATCAAGAATTCAGTTTTTTGGGTTTTTCATAAAAAAAAATATAAAAAAATATTACTATTCACCATTAAAAAGAGCTCAAAAAACCAAATAATTTGTTATCTTGAATTACTATTCTACAGTTGCTAGTTGCGGAGATATTTTAAATTTTCATTTTGCGGTAAACGCAGTACTGTACGTTGCCCATGTTATTCTTATGGGGAATACAAAAATTACTATTTCTCTCTTATTTATTGATCAATTTTGTTCAAACTTGATATGCTTATCAAGTTAGTATTGGCCAACAGAGGAAATCTGAAATATGTTGCCCCTTAATAGGGGGCATAGGGGGGGAATAGGGGGCATTTCCCCTCTTAAATCCACGTGTGTAGCGATGGATTCTGTAGTGCCTCCTAAACAGGGATTTGGGTGGATATTTTTGAAAACAACTTGTTTACAAGATTTTCTGTACTCGAACGTGCTTTGTATTCTATATTTAGTAAATAAAAAGTAATTTATTCATTAAATTTGGGCTAAAAGGGAGAAAGTATGTGTCAGTTTCCTGATACCATTTATTTTGTCTTTACCTTCCTGTATGCAAGTACAATATAAGTGTACAATACATTTTATAGTGTTGCGAGACATAGTTTTATTTTATCCTGATTTTATTTAGAACCAGTTGCATTACTTTCTATAAACTTTTCTTAACAATTATAAAAATGTAAAAATACAAAATTGAGTTAAATATGGAAGTGCACCTATGGAGTTGAGTTTATTTATAACTAAATCACCTTATTAGCTATCAAGCTTAAAAATCAAAATATAAAACAAAAATATATTTGTTTTCAATTTGTTTTATTGGGTAGTTTTCATAACTCTGAACCACCTGTGAACTGTAAGTATCAACTATGTTGTGGCAAAACAAATTAAATATTAATCCACCAACAGCAGGGTTCTCCAAGTTCTCATGTTTTGCATGCATCACAAGTGTGTCCCTGTGGTCCCCACACAACCTAGGGACCCCATGTTTATTCAACGACAACGGCCCAACGACCACAAACTTGTTTGATCCTTTCCTTCCACTTGGCAACGCAAACTCGATATTCACTTTGGATGTTTAAAAAATACATTTCACAAGACAAATTTAGTAGACATAAGAAAAGAAATTTAAAAAAATTTGATATATTTTATAAGGGATGTTGAAAAAAATCAAATAGAGAAAAAATATTTATTTGAAATCTGTTTTCTAATTTTAAATGAGTCAGCCAATTGTAATACAAATATAGGATAAAACATGCTACATGAAAATATATTTGATAAACAGATTATGTTAATCATGTACTTACTAATAGCTAAAACAATATCATTTTAAATATAAGGACATTTTAAAAACTACTCCTCTTATTTAAAAAGTTATTTTTAATATGGACGAGTAAAGTGGATATTTATGGACTTATCTTACACAGAACATTTTTTAGTTTAAGAAGAAATGGGTTTTATCTTCTGAATGTTGAAAAAGCAAAATATATTTGTTAACACATATACAATACACTGTGTATACACATCAGAGTATAGACATCACTGGGTATAGACATTAGTTATCATATTAGAGTTGTATTAATCGTTTGAAAGCTGATGTTTTCTATTACAAGTTTTAAATGTGCTAGAACCAAAGTTGGCACTTGGGGAATTTACTTAGATCTCGGTACCACTCATCATCTAGACTGCAGGCATCTAGACTGGGGGAGTAAATTTGTATGCAAGTACTTCATTTAACGTGCGATTGTTAGGGGTAAATGTTACACTGCAACCTAAAAGATCTATTACTGTGTCCCCTCGCTTCTGTACTCCCATTAGAGCACCCCCTCCAGCCTGGTCACAG
The DNA here is from genome assembly GCA_963675035.1 of Allygus modestus. Classification (NCBI taxonomy): domain Eukaryota; kingdom Metazoa; phylum Arthropoda; class Insecta; order Hemiptera; family Cicadellidae; genus Allygus; species Allygus modestus. The sequence continues at coordinate 59,848,006 of OY776115.1, read as the reverse complement.
TCTCAGACATCCTATGATACAATTAAAGTAGTTGCCAAGTAGTTCCTTGGCCTATTCACATCTTGGAGAGTCATCCATGCCCTTGGCTCTCTCTCGTTACTTCTTCTTGCTGTTAAGCTAAGTCTTCTTCTTAAGAGGGGGCTCCAGTCATCGGTTTCTACTTGCTTCTCCCATAAGGCCAAAGTTAACTTTCAAAGCCTGTCCCTCTTCAACGGATTATCTGTTGATAACGGCTCATTTTAAAAAGCAAAAAAATACCTAGTGATTTCAGTGTTCAGTTTGCAATATCCTCCTCAACGGATTATCTGTTATCGATGATTTATGGCTCATTTAAAAAAAAAAAGAAATACTTAGCGATTTTAGTGAACAGATTGCAATATTATAAATAACAATAATTAAATAAAATTCCTAAATATTCAATATTTCAGATTTCTCATGAGTAAACTATCTATGATATCGCAATTTAACTCACTGAAATCACTAGGTATTTTTTTGTCCTTTGAAATGAGCCATAAATCATCAATATAGAGTAGTCCGAGGAGGGGCAGGCTTTAAGGGTGTTTGGCCTTAAGTAAACTCTGGCCTTTTGGGAGAAGCAGGTAGAAACCGATGGCTGGAGCCCTCTCTTAAGAAGAAACAGTAACCACACCCTGGTCGTAGGTTCTGGGCCGACAAGAGGGGTGACTTCCCCTTCTCTTGCAAGCAAACCTGTTAGTCTCTTCATTGCATTACCCTTCGCAGCTTGATGTCTGGTTACCAAGAGGGGAACTTTATTGATCCCGCCTCACATATCTGAACTCTGCCGGTAGATCCACAATATCCAACAATCTATAATGATGATATAATGATGATCTTAACTACCATAGTGATTAGTGTACAGTGGCAGTGACATACATTTGCCTTAATTATAGATTAATTCTTCGACGCTTCAAAATTCTTGAGTTTTTTTTATAAGAATATTGACATTTTTTTTAAGAGAATTTGAACACAGAATACTGGAGGGAATATTTCGTACCTTTTTGACATAGCTGGTGGCGTCCTCCTCGGTGACTGGCTCGGCGGAGATGCCGCCGCGGCGCTGCACGGGCCTCTGGGCGGACGACGGTAGCGGGCTCAGGTCCTCTGTGTCCTCCGGCGAGACTGCCGCCTGCCGCGCGTCGGCCGCCTGCTCCTGTACACACCAACGAGCCACGTAAACACATTACTCTACACTCAATATAGAACTGCTGAGTAAAACTCTGAAATTTTACCAGTCTATGAGAAAATGTCCGCTTAATTAATATAATCGGTAATCAGTAGTGGTTTTTGTTGTTCGTTCGTTGTTAACAAATTCACTGAGCTAACAACTTTTTTTAAGTTTAAATCCTGTGACGTTTCTCTTTCCCTCAGTCGGGAATTTCTACCAGACTTTATTCCACTTTTACCAGAGTTTAACTGTTAAAGGGATTTTAATTTTTTCAACACGAAACAAAATGTCACATACAATATAAATGTAGGTCACTTGGAAAGTTGGATGAACATGTTGAAGTGCGGGCGAAATAACAGCTGTGCCGTCGTGTTGGTGGGGGCGAAGAGGAGGGGGCGGTATCATCCCTCTATGATGGAGAAGGGGGGTGACATCCCCATGAGTCTTATTAGCGCCTTTATTTTCACCAACATATTGTGACATGGACAAAAAATGAACACTGTTGCCAGCGCATCTCAAACAAATTTGTCTCAACTAACGCAATGAGTTTACATATACTGTTTAAGAAACTTTATGAACCGTTTGATACATAGACTTTAAATGATCTGTTAAATGATCTACAGTATAAGAAAAGCAAATTAAATTGTAAGATTAATCTTTGTATAAGTTGATTGCTTGTGACTGTTTTAAAACTTGTTCAAAACAAAAAAACTGCAGGACATAAAAAATAAAAATGCACAAAGAAATAGAATGGATTGAACATAAAATCGCCATGGTACAGATTGGATACAACACAGGTGGTGGCATATTGTGGAGGTTATTGGAACGCAGCCTATCTAAATCCTGATGGTTTGGCAGAATGAGATCATGTAATGTTGTACATAGAGTGCTGATTCTGTTTTATTAATGGTTTAATGGCTCTAAACAAAATTTACCCAGTGACAATGATATTATACACTGTGATTAGTAAATCAGTCGAAGAATTTATTAAAGAGGCACATATCTCCAATCTGGCTGGGGCTTAACAACAGATCTGTATCAATATTAATTGATGATTAATTAAATCAATCAGATTACTATGAATATTAATAAGGGTCATAAAATATTAAGAAATTTAAAAATTCAGACACAAGATGCAACTTAAATTAGCGGTTTATAGTTACAGATTTTCGAATTTTCCTTAATTTAATATTTCCAGTAACAAGAAACTGGTATTACAAATTTTACACGGGCATTTTAAAGATAAATAATGATCCTGTGAATATTGCTGTAGTTATTATAAACTATCAGGAACAGGTGGATTTAACTAAAAAGCAGGTAAACAGTAAATTCATAATAAAACCAAAATTAAAATAATCACTAAACAAAATTACTGAATGCTGAAAAGTTTAAACTAATAGAACTCTTTACTGCAATTAGATTAGGCGATTTCCAAACACAACTTCATATGCAACATTTGCTGAAGTATGTAAAACTAATGAAATAACCACACAAGAGATCTAAACTGACTCCTAAGTTGCATTTGCAAGTGGTAATGCCACTTTCTGAAATATAGAATTGCTGCAACTCTTGTTTTCCATCTAAAACCATATATTAAATATTGTTGAAGCTACAATCCAATTTTCTTTGGATATTGCTGAATTTTTCTTATCGCCCAAGACGTATTACACGGTTACCCTCAGCGGTGAAATTGCCTAGTCTAGACGCGCCTTGAGAGTCTTCTAGAACAAAATAAAAACATAGTCGAAGGAATAAAAAGACACAACATTCAAGTGAAATGTTTTCTCAGTTTAATACGAGGAAAACGAAAAGTTTTTTCTCTGGTGTGAAAACGAGCCAAACAACCACGGAATCGTCTTCTAGAGAGAACATTGTTAGGCAACTACGTTTAGGAAGGAAGTCAACGCGATTAGCTCGTCGCAGCGTGAACACTGCGTCAATTACTAAGCACTACTTTATGCCGTGTAAATGCCTCGTTTGGTCATATCAGAAGCCATACAATACCCTGTCATTACTAAAATCGCGCTTAGGGTTTCTTTCTGAAACAGCGTTCCCGAGACCCATTTAAGTGTTCGGTCAGTTAAAATTGGTTTTAATCTCCAACTTGATTCGCTCTTGGATTTGTTGCAACAGGCTACTTCAAACGGTTAACAACAGAATGCAGCAAGCACAAATACAACTGTTGCACTCCCGGGTGAAAACGGGTAGGCTATATTATAAAAGTGGCTTGTACCACTATATATTGCCTCGCATCGCAATTTCAGTGGTAAAAATGTAAAAAAGTAAGGAATTGTAAGGGGTAAATTGTGAAATTTCGGTAATGCAGGGGGGGGGGTCAAATTAAATCGAATAAAGAATCACGGGAAAAATATTAATTGCATATTTTTATACTATGAAATTCTATAGTTTTCCTTTGTGTAGTAATGTGTTAATGAGTTTGCGTTAACCATACTACAGCTGGAATGTCCAAATACACTATATTATTTTGACTTTCATTTATAGAATATGGCTTGGTACAAATTACACTGCGTTCAAAAGACAGTGGTAATGGCTGAATACGTTGTCACTCGTAGCATACAATTATAACGTGATGGACAGAGGAGGCTAGCATAGGTGGTCAGATACAAATTATACTATCCATATCTTTCTTCTTAATTAAATAAGCACAAAAAGTATACAATATACAGCTACTGCGATTCACCAGCGAGTGCACGGCGTATGAGATATTACACAACACACGCCACCAGTTGGCCGGTGTTGTATTGCTATTTGACATTGGTCTGCGAGTCAATCCAACCTCCAACAAACACAGTCGCAACTTCACCTACTCTGTTTAAACTCACTTTCAGATTCACCTACTCATTATTTTCATACAAACGATATCTTTCAGAACTTATCGTTTTATAAGCAACTAGCGATAACCCAGAGGTCGAAATTCAACAAAAAATAACACTACATAAATACCAATAATGGCTGTTTGCATGAATGTTTTGCCACATCCTGCATGAGCAGTAAAATAAAAGCATTTGAACCAATGCCCTTATAAAAGTGAACGTTCCTGCGTGTATCAAAAAATATGTGTTTCCCGCTCCATAAGGCGTTTCCCTGGTACAATAAACACGATCGCCTGGCGTAGTACATTACAAATATAGAACTTATGTCAACCGATAATTTATGTTTACTAGACGCCTTTGTTCTCTTTAATGATTTACAAAAATATCTTCCGATAAAGTTTTATTTTCTTTCCTAGAACAAGTCAGCACTACTGACCATTTAAGCTTGTTATACATATTCCACAGTTATTTACTAATTGTCCACAATATTATCTAGCATTATTAGCGAATTTCCCCTATAGGGAAGAAGCTATTACCGTAGTCGGCATGGTAAGACCTAGGCCCGGGACCATGATAACTTTTCGTTTTGAGGTCCCCAGACCCCAAAAACACCATTCGTTCGAAACTGTATATATATATGTCCGTGAGCACGATAAATCTCGTAAAAATTATCCGATTTTGATGAAATTTGGTATAAACGTGTAAAGCAACATTTATGACTAAGTTCAAAAACCAGCCAGATCGCTCTATCCGAAGGGGTATTTTGGGGGGGTTTTGTACCCCAAAAATGGGTTTTTCGAGTTTTTTACATATAATTTGGAAATAGTCAAATTTTAGTTTTTACCATTGGATTCAGCTTAAAAAACACACACAATTTGGTATTTTGATCATTTCTCTATGTCAATTGGTTACCGAGATATTGAAAGTGCTAAACACAGTACGTTGTCTAATGTTATTCTTATGGAGGAAAATAAAAATTTTATATCTCGCTTATTTATGAACGTATACTGATGAAACTTAGTATACGACTTCATCTGGTTGTGGACCATTGATATTTGCTCAAAAAAACAATTTTTTACCAATGGCTCCCGTAGCAGCAAACCTGCGTACTCAGCCCCATGTTATTCTTATGGAGAATAAGTAACGTGTTATCTCCCTTCATTATGAAAATAAATTAATGAAATTTGGTATATGGCTTTACCTACATGAGTTATATTGATATTTGTATAAAACCCCTTTTTTGTGTTCCTTTCTTCAGCAAACCTGCATACTCAGCCGCCATGTTATTCTTATGGAGAATAATTAAAATGTCACAAATCGTTTAATTATGAATGTATATTGATGAAACTTGGTATGTGGCTTTATGTGGTATTAAGATAAATATATATGCATTGGAAATTCGCTGAGTACGCAGGTTTGCTGCTACGGGGGTATTTTTGTAATTCACAGGTTTCCAAAAATTTAATAATAACCAACCAACTGCTATTGATAAGCAGCAAAAGGCAAGTAAACCATTTTTCTAACACGCTTTAAATGCTTTAATAACAAACGACATAATAATGACCCACTACTTAGATCCATTGTTTTAATTTATTTGAATAATTAATTAAATCAAATTAGAGTTCCATGCAAAAACATAATTATACAAAAATACATACAAGGTGAAAAAGGAACACAGAAAGTCTGGCAGTCAGATGAAAGGGACTCATGAATGACAAGCTTCTTCATCATGACCTTTGATGCCCCCAAGACGTTGACACCATTGCTACTGCACACTTCACTGGAAAGGAGTGCGTTAACTTGGAAAATTAAATTCCGGCGCAACAAACTGAATTACTATTTATCCCCATCTTATCTTTGAGGGGGAGCTGCACAGAGCAGGACTTTAAAATACTTTCTGTTGTTGCAAAAGAAATCAATAAGAATAATCAAAATGCTGCGCAATAGCGAATCTTCCAAACATTCTCTCAAAGAACTCAACATCTTGACAATGTCCTGTATCTATAATTTAGAAACCATTTAGTTTGTTTGCTTCAAATATGCTATGCCCTGCATAAGAAAGGGCAGAGATGTTCAAAACTATGAGAAAGAAAAACAGGGAAATCTACTGGGTTGCCCAACATAGGCTTCAGATAAGTGAGCCTCATCCATTCCAGACGGGTGACAAATTTATTGATTTCCCCCAATAAATAAAAGCAATTCAGGAACCTCAGAAGTTCAACAGTACATTGCGCCGCTTTTTATTATCACATGCTTTTACGGAGGAACACTTTGTTGGCTTACAGTCAGGCTTGTTGACCAGGTCTTCTCGAACATTACACCTGAGAGAGTCCTCACAGGGGTTTTTCCTTTGTTAGACGTTTGGTTGCTCTAGATTTATATTTGTAATTGATACATGATATATATTTATTTATTGTTTTTTTTTCTAAAGGAAAGTTGTACTGTTAGATTCTCATGACTTTGCTTTGCTTTATAACTGTAGCTTGCAACTTGGAGATCATGTTTTGTTTTTATGATATATTTAGTTAGCCTATTAAGTTAACGAATGTCTTTTACCAAAATTGTTCATCGCAAATAAGCATATTGATTGATTATTTGGGCAAAGGTAAAGATGTGTCCTTAGGTAGGTAGGTATTGTATTCGGTAAGGCCAGAAATAACAGGGTGGGTTGGTGTCTACGAATTTGGCCTTGTTACGACCCAAACTCGAGGCCACGATGACTTTTCACTTTGAAGCCACTATGTGGAAACACTTGATTCATTAAAATATACAGTACTAAACAAACTAAAATACCCCCGTCGCAGCAAACCTGCATACTCAGCGAATTTCCAATGCGTAATATAAGTCTTAATACCACATAACACCGCATGACAAGTTTCATAAAAATATATTCACATATAAGCGATTTTAATTATTCTACATAAGAATAACATTGGTAATGAGTACGTAGGTTTGCTGAAATAAGGAACATAAACAATTGGTTTTTATGCAAATATAAATAGAATTTAACTAGGCGAAGCCACATACCAAGTTTCATCAATATTCAATTATAAATAAGCGCTATATAACATTTTAGTGATACTCCATAAGAATAACATGGGGGCTGAGTAAGCAGGGTTGCTGCAAAAAGGAACAAAAAAAAGGGTTTTTATGCAATTATCAATATAACTCAAAAAAGTGAAGCTATATACCAAGTTTTATTAATTTATGTTCATAATTAAGGTAGTCAATACATTTGACTTATTCTCCATAAGAATAACATGAGGGCTGAGTACGCAGGTTTGCTGCTAAGGGAATAATCACCAAAAACTCAATTTTTGGTGCAAATATAAATTTACCAGTACTACGTGAAGCCACATACCAAGTTTCATCAACATACATTCATAAATAATCGAGATATCAAATTTTATTTATTCTCCATAAGGATAACATTGGACAACGTACTGTGTTTAGCACTTTGAATACCTCTGCAACGGTTGGGCGTAGAATCAAAATTTAAACAACAAAATGATTGTTTTGTGGAACTGAATAGATTGGTAAAAGCAAATGTGAAGTTTACATTAAAATAAACTGAGGAAAAGCCAAAAACTGTTTTCCCATAAGATTAACATGGGAGATTTTATGAGCAGGTTTTTTTGGGATTTTCTCCGCAACCACTTAACCTACGTTAATAATTCAAAATACTAAATTATTTGTTTTTTAAGCTCTTCAACATGGTCAAAACCAAAATTAAATTTTTTTTAAATTGTAGGGTGAAAAATGCAAAAAACTGATTTTTGGAAAATTTAAAACCCCCATAATCCCCCCTTCCCATGGTCCGATTTTTCTGGTTTTCGAACTTAAAGTCATGAATGTCATATTACACATTTGAGCCAAATTTCATCGAAATCGGACGTTTTTTACTCAAGTTATCGCATTCACGGACACATATATAGATATATATATACATATATATAAATTTGAACGAATAGTGATTTTGGCATCTGGGGACCTCAAAACAAAAAGTTATCATGGTCTGGGGCTTAAGTCTTACCATGAGACCTACGGTAATAGCTTCTTCCCTATAGGGGAAATTCGTTAAAACAAATCGTGGTCAACATTGCGAAAACTCATTATATACAAATCCAATATATGATTGATGCAGAAATATATTAAACTTGTTTTGATATTTCCGAAACACAAACTAAGAACGATGAGGCGACCTTAATTCTTGCGCTGCTGTCTCTGTGGCTGTAATTAATCTGTAGCGTAGGACAACAACATACGAGTTAATTACAAATATCTCCACTAACTGCGATTTATGATGCTGACATCACTTTATATACATTATCTTTTGAAAGAAAACTACAGAAAATTTTCTCTCCTTATAAATGGCTCCTCTGAAACTTGGATTTATGTTGCTGATTTTGCAACATTACTCAACTGCATCGACATTCTAGTACCATTATCACGTTTTTATCAATTAGCAGTACGATATTTATTACTGTAACCATGCTCTAATTGTCCGTAGATGCGTCTGGACGATAGGGAGTAAGTCTTGCAACAAACAATAAGATGTCCCTGAGGCATGGTAATATAATCGTGGCCCAAATATAATGTTATGTAAGGAGTTAACCGTTGTAGCTTAGATACCGGCCCAACTTCACTTACACCCCCAAGATGTAAGTATTTAGATGATCATATGCAATTATTTAGATGATAATATTAGTTTCGCTTTTATATACCTATACAACTTAAGTATACACTGAGAATATATTTAAAATCAAATCATTTTCCCCTAACAGTTACTTTAATTATAGTTATCAATATTATAGCTACTGTACTATAAAACACAAAATTTATGGTTCACATGAGATAGATTGGGTTTGGGACAGTACTAGTTATGAACAAATAAAGTCAATATATTACGTATAATGAGTTACTGAAACCAAGAACACTTTACAAGCTAGCTTGCAATAAAAAAAATTTCAATTGAGGTTATTGTAAAGCAATAACGAGTTTGCACGCAGCACGCTGACGTGAGCGAAGTGAATTTCCACAAAAAAAGTTTAAAACTCAAAATATGTGTAAAAACATACATGTATTCCAATTTTTATTGAAACCTGAAAGCATTGATTTTTTGGCTGTTCTGATGCTCCTGGTTTCATTTACCTGCAAGGCTGGGAATACAATTTTGCCCATTATAATGTTAGGAGAAGGTCCAGGCAGGCTTAAAAGTAGGCGTAAGGATTACGGGGATGATAAAAATACACCAACATATGAATAACAAGTTTTTCTAATGTAAAACCCCCATAAGACAACGTACTGTGTTTAGTCGAAACACATTTTCTTTAATAACTCTGTAAATATTTATGCTAGAATAACGAGAGAGGGCTTAAAACTTTCGCCTCACAAATTCCCATCTTTTTATTACATGCATTAATTTTAAATCCGGGGCTTTTCTGACCCTTTTTGGGCTCAAAAACTCGAAATTTGAAAAAATAATCCCCCAAAAAAAGGGTTTAGAGTTTTCCAATTGTTTTGCCCAACGAACTTGTCCAACTGATTACAGAAAGGAACGTCCCCACCAAATTTGAAGTTAATCGGACAAAAAATGCGACCGCTAGAGTGCATACACACATATATATATATATATATATATATATATATATATATATATATATATATATATATATATATAACATTTTGAACGACCCCCCAAAACGTGTTCCGGGGGTCACGTTAGGAACTTCTATGGTGGTCCCGGGCTTAAGTTTCACCGTGCGGGTCATGCTAATAGTTCACTTTCCAAAGGAAATTCACTAACAATTGAAATTTCTTATCTAAAGCAAGAGATGGACCTGAAATAAGTAGATATCCCCTTCCCCGAGCCTATTGTCGGCAAGAGGAAAGAAGACCCCTCGTCGGCGTTACATATTTTTAGTTCTATGGTTCTTATGTCTTAAAACGCAATGTAAATAAGTTTTGTTACGGTATCATGGTGTCAGCAGGAACTTACCTAATGCTAACAATGAATGCCGCATAAAGCGCTAGCGTAGTAACCATATGGCAACGAGGTAGGTATTTACTTTCGCCGACAGTAATTCCATACGCAGAATGGATTTACAGTAATTATAAAGTTCTCACCTTAACATACAACGCCGTTTAAACTACCCTACAATAGAGTTTTTCTGTAAAACATTGTAAGAGACGCTATAATAAGAATATATTCATATATATTCATTACTGAAAACGAGGGGAAATGAATCCTAGAGTAGTTTTCACCCTGTTGTTTGGGGTGGGGAGGAGAATGCTGGAGAGGGGAAGGGGAGAGGGTTGCTGACGAGAGATTTTCCACTGATAAATTTAAACGGGCCAGTGGGTGAAAGGGCGCTTAATGAATGCCGGAGTTTAACGAACGATGTCACTGAACAACAGCCGCGTCTCCAACACGCGCTGGCAAACACGAGGAAAACGGCGCGGCACGGCGGCCATGTCTTCCGGAAAATATCCCACGAGTTGAGTCGAATGGAAGGCTTTCACTGACAAATCTGCAAGTCCACTTCTAGATAACTGAAGGCTAGAATCTGCACAGAACTGTACATAAATTGATCCTCGGTCCTCGATCATTGTCCTCTTGGACTGGGGACGATGAAACCGTCCCGATACAATATAATGATACAATAGTGTTTAAGCTTAGGAACTCAGGAGCAACTGTCAAATAAAAAAGAAAGTCGCAAACCGAACCATATTTCCACTTACAAAAATAAACTTAGATCAAATTTAAATGTTTTTGTTCCGAAACCTAATATAAATCGTTTAAAAAACACCGAATATTAAGGGCCAAGACTGTATAATAATTTTACTTAACAAATAACAGAAGAAAAATGATGTCTACGACTGGCTATTTACTTTAGAAAATAATTTTGAAAACATGTTAGGGATGTTACCGCATGTTAATGGGTGTGAAAACGAAAAACTTGTTTAGGTTATAATGAAAATCCAACCCCTTTTCAGAGTGACTCCCCACAGTGGTATACCGTATAGTTAAGATTTCAGCAAGCGAGGTAACCGAATAAATATTTGTATTGTGTTGTGTGTGAGGTGGTGGAATATCGGTTGTATTTCGTAAATTGTGACTAGATACCACATATTTTAAAGGTGCTTAAATTTATACTGCGTTCAAATAAAAATATACCCTCTTAACGTGCACGTAACGGTTTAAAAGAATGTAACAAGAAAGATGCTTTGATTTTTTTGCCAATAAAACAAGCTGTTTCTAAGTAAGGATCATTAAACAATAGTCATACCCAATGGGAGTCACACACAATGGCTGACATGAATACTAAGTTAGCCCCGTGTTTTCAAGAGAGGCGCGTGAGCGTGTGCCAGCCAGATATAAACAATAACAGGTTAACGAAGTCAGGCGCCACGGCGCCGCCGCCCCCAATGTTGACGCTCCGTTGCGGTTATTGGGTTGTAAGAGCAAATACCGACGATACACATTGTAATAAGAGCAGTGTTTGTACTTGCTGGCTCGCACAATGATCTCAAAATGGAAGTAATTTACCGGTTGAACAAAATTGTGGATTTCAACACAGCGAAAACCTAATTATTCAAACAAAATGTTCAATAACAAAATATTAACATTTGGCTTATATTCTTAATAAAAAACAACTGGTACACACAAGTTGTCAAAATTAAAGCGGTTCAGTTTCAGTATGCTTCTTTTTACTAATAAACCGAGCATACTCCATGTAAATAGTTATTTAGGTATTAAAAGCGTATTTATCGCTTGAGAAAAAACTGTTAAGTTTACTTTACGATCGAATAACATCCACAATTTTCCCTCCAACTGCAATTTTGGATACTCACACAAAAAAATTTCATCTATTTTGGCTGAGTTGGCGATATTATGATCATAAATACTGAGTCAATTGGTCCAAAGCAACAATCAACTTGTGATTGCTCCAATGAGCGATAACACGTTTTTGCACGCTAACAGGAAACAGATGTTTCACTAGAATGTGTTTTAAGATTGTAATAGAAACAGTTTATGCGTAGTTGTATTAAACCATTTTGTCTATGGTTAGTCAAGCTGTAAAATGAAAGAAAAATGTTTCGCTGAATCCTCAAAAATAAATAAAGTAACTGATCCAAAATAAATCGATTGTGGATATATACGGTTTTCTTACTGACCTTCTCCCAACATTTGACAAAATCTCTACTTTTAAGACCCATAACTTCCTTAATAGTAATGCGAATTATTTAATATATAATAATAATAATGATTTTATTTCCTAATTTTCATCCTGATGTGAAAAAAATAATATATTAAAAATTAATTTTTTGGCCAAACACCCTTAAGTAACACAATCGAGTTAATTAATTTAGCTGACTTGACATAATATCTCCTCTGCTTTCATTGATTCGGTTTTATCAATATAAACTTTCTAATTATACAGGCGACTAGATTACTATTTTTAAATTTGATTGGTTCCGCGTTTATATTACAGACAGAATATTTATTCTGCAGTAGTTACTTGAACTCAACTGAATTGCTCATTGTTATAAATGCGCTTGGTAACCATAATAATGGGAACACCTGAATGGGTCGTAATCACTAACCACTATCAAACAATACAGCAAGGAAATTACTAGATAAACTAATAAAATGGATCGTTTGAGAAAGAACTAAAACAATGTTATTGCATTTGTTTCTCGTACACGGAACAAAGCGCCGTAACCGAGTTGTAAAGCTAGTTGAGTTTACTGTGTGTACTTTAAAAAAAGACCGAGCGCGGCTTTGCTTAGAGAAAACACGCACTTTAAAAATGAGAGGTTAGAATAAATATGTTAAAAACTTGTACAAGAGACTATAACAACCGGATCAAACAACTGTAATCTTAGTCTCTGTACGTGACTATATACTATACAACAATTCTCGCTACTTTAATCAAATTTATAGGTCACAAATACTTTAAAATCGAGTGAGATGAAGTTTTAAATGACAAACGTTCACACTGTATAGAATCATTTCCAGCCAAGTGTGACATGGAACTTTAATGTGACGTGCTACAAAGGACTTTATACTTGGCCATTTTACGGGAAAAGAGAAAGTGTTTTTCATTACCTAATTAAATACAAAAATACATTATATATTTGGACAGTATAAAATATGATGAAGAATTTAATTTATCCACAGTAGGCCTAAACATAAAGAAGGTGGTACGAGGGAACAAATATAAATGGGCAATACAATAATAGTACGGGCAAAATAAAACACTTCTATATTTTACTTGTTCAAACTTGTATTAATTATAATCCAGGTGTTTTACATATTAAACGACTAACCATCTGGAAAGAGAAAACACTATAATGCACGGCGATAATATTGGAGTCAGTGTATGTTGAAAAGGAGTAGGACGAGAAAAATCCAAGCACAACTTAAAAGGCTCTATTGAAAGTCGATACAAATAATCATTTTTGCCGATTAATTATCATCTATTTACTTATAACACATTTCAGTTTGATAAATATACATTTATAGTATTTAATCTCTTCAATTTATGATACAGGCCATGTTTATATATATTTTTTTAACAAACAGATGTTATTTTCATTCGTGTCGCTTATCCAAAGAGAAATGAGCGGGAAAAAAGTTTCCTGGCAAACAGTTATCTTTTCTAAGGACGTATTTCCTATTTACAAAGAATGCCTGTCTTTATCAAGGAAGATTTGGCTTTTCTATAATATTATAAAGAAGAGGTGGTTTCTGTCTGTCTGTCTGATGTTCCGGGTGAACGCAAAAACTACTGAACCGACTGGGCTGAAACTTAACACATAGGTAGATATTGAACCCATGCAACACATAGGCCTATTCACTTCCATAAAATCCCCTCGGGCTACGCCCCGTCAACGTCCTAAGTGTCAATGTTTACATTACAGAAGAAAGTAAACATTCAGAAACTGTATTGCAAACAGCTGCGGACACTTCGATTTGACAGCTTAAAGAGCAGAAGCAAGAACAGCTGTTTCAAGCTAACCAAAATGGAAATTGCATTGACTAAAGAACGGGTAGAGAAAACCCCTGTGCGAAGAACGGGTACGTCAGCTAGTATTTTATAAAAGTACCAGCTGGCCCGACAGACGTTGTCCTGTCCCAATGTCATTGAATTTGTTTTATATCAAATACTCGTTCATTTTCAAGATGAGCTCGTTCGCTTCGCTCACTCGCATCCCGGATGAGCTCGTTCGCTACGCTCACTCATCTATCGAAAAAAGAGTTTGAGTTATCATTCAAGTAGTTTTTATTTCCATAATAAACATATGTTTATGCCTTTAAGTGTGTTTAGATATAATACTTTTTAACAGCTGTTTGGTGTAACTAACTGAACTTTGATCAAATCAATGGGAACTTTGAAGGCCATTGGTACAGAGCCCTTAGGTCGGATTACAAATTGTCTTTTATAAGAACCTTGTCCTGTCACTAATGAACACAACAAAAAAAGAATTATTCAACTTGGTGCACTCATTCTAAAGTTATGGAATGACAAAGGGGAATAGGAATTCATTTTTATATATTAAGATTTAAGGTAATGTATTTCTTTTTGTTAAAAAAGAGTAGGCCTACGTACTTTTGCAATGGGAATGCACTTGAGTAATTTGACGGGGTCAGTACTACCCTAACTACAGTCAGCGGCAATCAGGACAACACACGGATGTCACTGTGGCGTGTACAGGGGATGATCGACGCACGTTTGTACAGACGGATTATTTGCGGCTCGTACTGCGAGCAATGTCAGTTAAACCGAGTTAGCCGCGCCGCCACTGTTGTCACACCGTGTTAGTTACGGAGTTACAGTGTCAATCCCCCCCCCCCCCCCAGTGGGGATTAGAAGTGCATAATGTATCAAAACACGATGTTTAAGCACGTGGACCGATTTACTCTAATTAATATCAATATCACCCCCATCGCAGCAACCCTGTGTACTCAGAAAGTTTCAACCTTTGACACCTAACTATCACACGAAGATAATTCCAAGATTTATCAAAATATATAAAGTATATATTCATTAATAAGCGAGATAAAAATGTTTAGGCAAAAAAAAAAAAACAATGGGCTACAACATAATGAACAGATTTAAACTTTAAGGTAATGTGAGTATCACACAAACACGCCATCTTAGAACTTTATAATTCATTTCGTGAAACAAATTAATTTCATTATTTATCACCATTCTCATATGTGGATGGGTTAGAAAATTCAAAGAATAATAAATTACAAACATAGGAATTTGAATTGCAGTTGATATTCAATCAGACATTAAGATACAAATTATCAAATTTCATTATTCCTAAATGTAAAAAGGTGCAACATCGCCTTCAACTACATAAATACAATTTTTCTACGACCTATAGAACAAAACATTTAACTTTTTTCATCAGTAAACTGTTTTAGTACCTGCAGTTTCTATGACGGTTATGACATGACAAGCGGATATACAATGTGTATTGTAATAGTAATACTTGAATAAACTACTTCTAAACCCCAACATAGTCGCATGAGAACCGGAGGTCTAGTTTGCTCGCATGTGTATTTTATGTACGCCTGCACGACACACGACCTCCGCCAACCGCAGTCACCCTCGCGCGGTTTATGACGTAGTAACGTGGCGGCGCGGCGCTCGAGTTAAGTAGCTGGCTTGAGTTACACCGACCACGTGATAGTTACACCCGCGAACACTTTGCAATAACACCGACCACGTGACAGTTAAGGTACAACGGAACTGACAGACGCGCTCCACAAGTAAAACGCGTTGGAGATCATTTTAAGTCATATTTTGTAAAATAAACTCTCCGGAATTTGACTAAATTGCCTCAAATGTAAAGTACTATACTACCGGATGTGATGTTTTGCATATGTATCTAACTACCCAAATAACAAACACAAAAATAAGGTGGAAACATATTATTTATGCGTACATTTTTTAAAGAATTTTCATAGCTAACAAAAGGAAAAATCATAGCTTACACAAATTTAAATTTGTTTCGCAACTATTTATTTGACTATTATGATACTATCCTACACTCTTATACGAGCAATGTCTGTCTGTTTGCAAAATTTATTTCGGAATCCAGCGTAACGATTTTGTTAAAACTTTGAAATTAGGTACTTTTGGGCCTAAAATGCGGAAGGTTCAATTTTGACCAACCCCAGGAACCCCCAGGAATTTTGGACTTCAACCCCAGAAAAATTAACATTTTGTTGAAAATAAAATTTCAAAATTTTGGGCTTATGGAGTTTAAAATCAAAACAAAAGAATCATAACAGCTGGGAATGAATTAACCAGTGAACGGTCCCAGTAGATTGATTTCTTAAAACAGTAACTACAACCTTTGAATAAAGATTGCATATAGGCATATTTTTTACCCACAAAACTAATCAAATATCAACGAGCATGGCTCGGCCTTCCCGGTACAGAACATAAACCAAAATACATCATTATTACGCAATATGAAAAAATTACATAAACT
Source organism: Allygus modestus (assembly GCA_963675035.1). Lineage (NCBI taxonomy): Eukaryota > Metazoa > Arthropoda > Insecta > Hemiptera > Cicadellidae > Allygus > Allygus modestus. The sequence continues at coordinate 59,831,470 of OY776115.1, read as the reverse complement.
TAAACCAAGATTAAAACCATAATATTTTTCAAAACAAACTATTAAGAGGAAAAATTACTACCTTCTCGTAAAAAATTTTAAAACGTTATATGTAAAAACAAAAACCTTTTGGATTTTACAGGCTTACTTTATTCGATGGACAATACAATCATACAATCCCAGCTCCTTTAACCATTCTTACATCAATAAATAAATGAATTAAACGTTCAGCGTTAAACATGTGTTCATATCGTCGTACTAAAGCTATCGTCGAATAATCAAAATAAGAGGTGTGCGAGGTCGCCTCGAGTTGTACCGAGACAAGTTAAGTGCTTCAACATAGAGTTTGCTGACAACGTCTTTGATAAAGACGTGACGCGCTGAAATAACCCCTTTACCATCCCTGACGCTGGCTTTGGACTCTTGGACAAAGACTTCCGTTGTGAGATGGGATAATATATCACCTTAAGAGGTAAACAATTCGTAATCACCAACTTTTATTACCCCTAAGATCTTTATCGATTGACCAAGATCGATTTCATACATTTTAAATATTGGAAAAAGAGGTTAAATATGTCAACCCTTCCATTGAAAATTGTACAAGAGTGGGAAACCATACATATCTTAACTACGCAGTTGTGTTGGAAGGGTTTATTTGTTTCTGAAGTGAGAAACCATTGTGAAACAGCGACGCGATTAATGCATGGTATAAACATTCATTATAGATTACAAGGTACCAAAATAATTATGTAATTATTAAAGTAAACATTGGTCGAGATTACTGCTTTGGGTAATGCCTTTAGTTATTGAAAGATGAAAATGTTTATTGCTCGGTATTTTATAGGTAAACATGCATAAATATTAGGGGTGTGCGAGTACTCGAAACTTCGAGTTTTCGGCCGAGTATTTTAATATTCGAACTCGACTCGAAGTTTTGAAAACTACTCGAAAGTTCAAGCGAGTATTTCCCGCCGATTTCCGGACGATCGCGAACGATTGCGACCGGCCAAAACGCGTCGTAACGGCCGCAAAAGGCGATAGCATTACGTAAAATCGGCCGAAGATGACGACCGCGAACGATTGCGAGCGGCCAAAACTCGTAGTAACGGCCGCAAAAGGCAATCGTATCACAGAAAAATCGGCCGAAAGTGACGACCGCGAATGATTGCGACCGGCCAAAAACGCGTAGTAACGGGCGCAAAAGGCAATCGTATCACATAAAAATCGGCCGAAAGTGACGACCGCGAATGATTGCGACCGGCCAAAAACGCGTAGTAACGGGCGCAAAAGGCAATCGCATCACGTAAAATCGGCCGAAAATGACGATTGCTAACGATTGCGACCGGCCAAAACGCGTAGTAACGGCCGCAAAAGGCAATCACATCGCGTAAAATCAGCCGAAAATGACGATCGGACCGCGTAATTTCAGCCATAACTAACGATTTCGTAATTTAATATTGATTAAAGTGATGTCTGGACCAGGTGAAATTGGCCAAATGACAACCGGGCCCTGTTTCATTGGCCGGAAACGAAAGTCAAACCATGTTTTGTTTGTCAATGCGTAATCCAGTTTGATTGTACTGGCCAAAACTTTGTGTTTTTACTCATGTACTAGTTAGCAACCATGTTTAGGTTATCAAATCTAAGGTGGGATCCAAATCCCATTACACTATTTTAAACTACCAACTGATGGCAAATACTCGCTCGAAAATACTCGAAACTCGAAAATAATTGGCACTACTCGACTCGACTTGACTCGATTAAAAAAATCACTACTCACACACCCCTAATAAATATGCACTATAATACCATTCAATGGACTCTAGAAGCTTAGGAGTGTATCATAAAATAAATAAAACCAAAAGAAACAAAGCTGTCGCACTTGAGAAAGAAAATATGTGGAACAAAGTGGTTTTGATCTGTCGAGAATTACAAATGGAGATCGAGGGTTTGACATATTGCTGTTTGCAAAAGATAAATTTGATTCAGTTGAGTAAGGGATTCAGGAAAAGGGATAATGGAGTGTTTTTAGCGAATTTCCTTTGGAAAGTGAACTATTAGCATGACCCGCACGGTGAAACTTAAGCCCGGGACCGCCATAGAAGTTCCTAACGTGACACCCTGAACACGTTTTGGGGGGTCGGTCAAAATTGTATATATAATGTATATGTATATATAAAAATGTATGTATATATGTGTATATGTATATATGTATGTGTATGTGTATATATATGTATATATATACCATACATATATATATATAGACATATATATGTGTTTGCACTCTAGCGGTCGTATTTTTTGTCCGATTTACTTCAAATTTGGTAGGGACATTCCTTTTAGCGAATTCCCCCTATAGGGAAGAAGCTATTACCGTAGGTTTCATGGTAAGACTTAAGCCCGAGACCATGATAACTTTTTGTTTTGAGGTCCCTAGAAACCAAAAACACTATTCGTTCAAATTTATATATATGTATATATATATATATATATATATGTGTGTGTGTGTGTGTGTGTGTGTGTCCGTTAACACGATAAGTTGAGTAAAAAACGTCCGATTTTGATGAAATTTGGCTCAAATGTGTAATATGACATTCATGACTAAGTTCGAAAACCAGAAAAATCGGACCATAGGAAGGGGGGTTTATGGGGGTTTTAAATTTTCCAAAAATCAGTTTTTTGCATTTTTCACCCTAAAATTTTAAAAAACTTAATTTTGGTTTTGACCATGTTATAGAGCTTAAAAAACAAATAATTTAGTATTTTGAATTATTAACCTAGGTTTAAGTGGTTGCGGAGAAAATCCAAAAAAACCTGCTCATAAAATCTCCCATGTTAATCTTATGGGAAAAAGGCTTTTGGCTTTTCCTCAGTTTATTTTAATGTAAACTTCACATTTGCTTTTACCAATCTGTTCAGTTCCACAAAGCAATCATTTTGGCGTTTAAATTGTGATTCTACACCCAACCGTTGCAGAGAAAGTTGAAGTGCTAAACACAGTACGTTGTCCAATGTTATCCTTATGGAGAATAAATACAATTTGATATCTCGATTATTTATGAATGTATGTTGATGAAACTTGGTATGTGGCTTCAAGTAATACTGGTATATTGATATTTGCACAAAAAATTGATTTTTTGCTGATTATTCCCGTAGCAGCAAACCTGCGTACTCAGCCCCCATGTTATTCTTATGGAGAATAAGTAAAATGTACTGACTCCCTTAATTATGAACATAAATTAATAAAACTTGGTATGTAGCTTCACTTGGTTGAGTTATATTGATAATTATATAAAAACCCATTTTTCTGCTCCTTGTTGCAGCAAACCTGCTTTCTCAGCCCCATGTTATTCTTATGGAGAATAACTAGAATGTCATATATCGCTTATTTATGATTGAATATCGATGAAACTTAGTATGTGGCTTCGCCTAGTTAAATTCTATTTATATTTGCATAAAAACCAATTGTTTCTGTTCCTTGTTTCAGCAAACCTACATACTCATAACCAATGTTATTCTTATGGATAATAATTAAAATCGCTTATATGTGAATATATTTTTATGAAACTTGGTTTGCGGCTTTATGTGGAATTCAGACAAATATTATGCATTGGAAATTCGCTGAGTCCACAGGTTTGCTGCGACTGGGGTATTTGTAATCAGTTGGATAAGTTCGTTGGGAAAAACAATCGGAAAACTCTAACCCCCTTTTTTGTGGATTTTAAATTTTGAAATTTGGGTTTTTGGGCCCAAAAAGGGTCAGAAAAGCCCTAAATGTAAGATTAATGGATACAAGGTTATAGAACGTAAAAAGGCGAAAAGTTTAAGCCTTCCCTCATCATTCTAGCACTAATATTTATCGAGTTATTAAAGAAAATGAAAATTGAGTAAACACAGTACGTTATCTTATGGGGATTTTACAATGGAAAAGGCTGTTTAATATCTTGATGTAGTTTTATCACTCCTAATACCCCGATACCGATTTTTGATCGTGATGACACATCCTCCTAAGCTTACAATGCACAACATTGCCATCCCAATACTGCATTTAAATAAACCAGGTGCATCAGAACAGCCAAAAAAACTGAACATTTTCCATTTTGCTATAAATGTCAGAAATCTTTGTTTAAACCCGTTATTTGATTTTTTAAAGTTTTTATTGGGGAAATTCACTTCCCTAACGTCAGCGTGCTGCGTGCGAACTCGTTTTGTTTTTTTTGTTTTTAGATAACACTCGATATTGAAGGAAAGAAATGTATGTTCGACCAATCAATAATGTAGTGTTTAGAGAAAACATATCAATTGATTAGAAATTGGAAATTTACGTTATTTTATACTAACAAATAATGAATGAATTAAAAATAAATTAAGGTAAAAATGAATGAATATGTAATACAATTAGTTTATCCAACCTGTTAAAGTGGAACGCAGATCGTTATAAAGAACATCAACATCAAAGACTGGATACAAAATCTGAACGCAGCCAACAGTTTGATAACTAAAATGATAACAAGTCATAAGGCGAACAAACGCAAACAATTAAAATCAGTATATCTAGTTAAAAACAAATAAAGATAACGTCTCCATTTGCAGCTAATGGGATAAACATTTGAACCCAGATCGGATAAATACAACAATTCTCACACGCAAGCAAACAAAGCATCACGCGGGGGTTGCTTAAATATTTACGACTCTTCGTATAAAACAATACCAGTTAAATAGATAAGTTCTTTTAATCGACCTATTCGAACAATTACAAGGAAAGGGGTTTTGCAACAGTATGTCTAATTACAAGGTAATAAAAAACCGTTGGGCAAATATAACACAAAATACACAAAAAAAACACGACAAAAACACGACATGTTCACCAACCAACAACAAATACAGACAGAATTCCTTGAGCATGTCCCGATAGAAGTTTCTTTATATTTCCTAGTTGCTACAGTCAAGTTAGTAAGAAAAGCTACGAGTTCCAGTTATTACCGACAACATTTCCCAAAAAATTATGCGGCTCTACCCTCTTATTGGGAACAAGAAAATAACAAAAAAATATTGATTACTACTATTAACTAATATTAATAATACTTTATCATACTTAACAATAATACTTTATCAACAATACTTTTGGAAAACTCCAATATTATCATAGGCCTAAGCATTTTTTTTGTAAATCGAGATCATTTGGCATCCAACAGAAATACGTCGTTTAATGACCTTAATGCAAAGCTGTTTAAATAATATTAAAAAAATCCCAACACTTTTATAAATTAGTTTCACATCTGCAGATTAAGAAGGAATTCAGAGGAAGATAATAATAACAATTTATTCACGGTGTCATTAAGCGATTTAAAAACCAACCCTTTAATCTTGATAAATGAGTAGAGGGGACAAAGCTTTGTAATTCTCGCGACATGAGAAGTCAGCGACAAGGAAAGGTGTGGCGGATGTTAGCGTGTCCGATCCCTCACTCCTCCTTTACTCACTGTTACCTTGTCTAAAATATGAATCTCGAACTTAGGCGTAGCTAAGTAAATATTATAAACGTCGTGAAGGTACGAACATTCATTGCATTATCCTGCACTCTCGTCATACCAGTGTCATTCTTGAGCGAAGAAAATTATTAAAACATGAATTTACAGTCAAGTTTTGTGAAACAATTAAGTTTATATATACTACCATGGACGACGTAGCCCATTATATTTCAACTAACACGTCGTAGTGACGAAAACAAAATTTTTGAGCAAGTAAAAGAAATCTCATTTGACATTTACGATGTCAAACTCAAATGAGATTTCTTTTACTTGCGCACGAATTTTGTTTTCGTCACTACGAATGTGTTGGTTTAAATATAACACCACGTCCATGTTTGAATGTAGTATATAAACCTAATTTTTCAACAAAACAAGCTGCGAAAAACCATTTATTTTTCAATACGACAGTATATTTGTATTTTAAAAAGTTTTTAAAAGTATCAATCAGAATGACTTTGGCATGACGTGAAATCCGCACATTTGGCAATCACAATAACAAGGTCTTCTTAACGTTATTAATACAAATACAAAAAGCTAAACTCCTGGCCAAGTTTACTTTGCGGCATTCATGCATGAATACAAGAATATAAATTAAAAAGTATTAACTTAAAACATATCACAGCGAATGTTAGTCATAAGATATGTTTAGGTTGTAACAAATTGGAGGGGATGGCAAAGACAATGAAAAACAACCGAGAATCAGCTGCAGGAATCTATGATCGAGATTTATGTTCGGAAGACAAACAAGGGGCGCTGAGGTTTTATCCCTGGAGATTGTTCGTGGAGCCAATTCTAATGAACGGTTGTTACTCACTGTGCAGTAAGTAATACCGCGACTGTTGTCTAGAAATCTTTAGTGCTTTTACTCGTTAATTAGAAACTGTTCTGCCGATGCTTGGTGTCAAAATTAATTATAGCAACCGTAAACATTTGTTTGTAGGTATAAAGAAAATTACTTCGTAAGAAACGCTGATAGGTCAGAATAAAAATAATACAAATATTTAAACATATTTCCATTTACAATGTTATTTTGTTGTTAAAAGCTTCAAAAGTAGAGCGTTTAGGGCCGATGACGTCCCATCGAAGCTCTTCTGACGGTAAAATAATGCAAAGGTTATCCTATGTTCTGAGTTTAGGACCCGAATAAAACAACAACCAAGTGGCTCAAAAATATACTTGGACTAAAATTCACTTTAATTGGAGGCCAACGTATATTTTATGATTCGTTTATCTGCAAAAGGCGGGCCGAAATCGCTAACGCATTTACCGTTCTTAATTCGATATACTTAGTAATCTTACTTAATAAGCATCTGAGAGTCTTGTTTTTTTTTAATACTTGTTGCTCATTCATGCACTCATTGCTGGGCCGGTCGAACTGAAATTCCGTATAAATCCGGTATATCAAAACTTGGGATATTTCTGTTTAGAAATCCTTTCTTAAAAGCTCAACCCAATCGACTTGTAAAGGGTAATGCTCACCTATTGACACCAGATTTATATTAGCAGATGATTACTTAAACCGGTGTTCATTATGCGGGTTGGTTTAGCCGGTTAGCTCCAGAATGTAACATGCACACCAGACGAAAAATTATTGAGAGGAAGTGAGCGAAACCACGGATACTAGAAAAGAAACGGTAGGGGCCATAAACATAAACAAATGATGTTTTTGGATCGAATGTACATAAACTTCTTGAAATACGGTTCAGTTTATTTATTTGTACTGATATTATCGTCTGCAGGGATAGCAGGGAAGATACTGGTGTTTTGACATATCCATGTGCAAATAAAAAAAAACATGTTGACATTCGATCCACTGACGTCATTTGTTTATGTTTATGGCCCTTACCGTTTTTTTCCTAATTACCGTGAACGAAACTATATACAACCCTCATCGAGCCGAATGAGCACAACTAACTGTAAATGTCGAGAGTATCTCTCCATGCAAACTTTAAATGATGCAATAATACTAATGGGTAGATGGAATTAGCCATACTGTATTAAAATTGACCGCGTATAATCCCCCAGTGAGCCGGGTACAACAACTAGTATTTTAGAATATAGTTATAATTGATCATTAATTGTGAAATATGTGAAATCTTGGTCTATATTCTGAACCGAATTAAATAACGTAGTAGTGATCTTAATTAATGATGAGTTAGTGGCACCTGAGATAAAACTTATTTTTCAACTAACTTCAAATCGAAAACCAAAACGCAAATAAACAGTTACTTAATATCATACGAGTTTTATCAACTTAATCACACTTGTAATTAAGATGCATAACGAAAAATGGTGAACACAATTTAAATGAAAAAACCGCGTTTGGAAAACCCACTGATATCTGGTAAAAAAACAACATTGAAACCAACGAAAAAACATCAAGGGAGAAAAGAGTCATACAATTGAAACGGTATTTTGAAAACACCAGGATTCCGGTGATTTCAGAACGTAGCGAGCCATCGCTCCGGGGGACATCAAGGGTAGTCGAGTGAGGTGTCATGAGCGCCGCTCTCTGTCAGACATGCCCTTTTTGTCTCACTGTCACTCCAGTTTCATTCTCTGCCTCACCGCCGACATGGCGATTTAAAATATTGTTATTGCAAATGAGGAACAGCTAAAGACAGCTGTACTATTTTTTAAATTTATTGATTACGTAAATGCTTTTATAAACATTGCTTAAGGTTCATATTTTACATGTAAACGTTAGTAAAAAATTCCAATATAAACTCTCTTATTTGTTGTTATTAATGTCCAACACACTTCGTGTGCAAAGAAAAATAATCGTCACTGAAATAATAAAGGTTATATAACATCATTTTATCATTTAAAAGTTTTACTTCCGAAACGTTTTTGATTCTGAAGGGCCCGGGCCAACCTCAAGTTTGTTTGTCTCCCTTTTAACACGGTTAATTAATTAAATTTGATTGCATAAGCAGATGATATATACGCTAAAAAGAATAGGAAAAAAAACATTCTAAATGGCTTGAAGGCCAAAGTCTGAACTCCAAAAGCGAAGCCCGATGCTTACAATAAGCGAAGAGAGTTACTTTAAGAGAAAATACCCCCGTCGCAGCAAACCTGTGTCCTCAGCTAATTTACAATGCATGCATATGTTTCTCACTACCACATAAGGCCACTTACCAAGTTTCATAAAAATAGATAAATCAATAAGTGATCTACAGAATTTTAAATATTCTCCATAAGAATAACATTAGGGCTGAGTACGCAGGTTTGCTGCAAAAAGAAAGAAGAAATATTTGTTTGTGCAATCATCAATATAACTCAACTAGGTGTAGCCAGTAAAGGCTTCACAAATAGTCTCACTCATTCTGCACGTATAATTAATACATATTCGCCTAAAAATATGTCTATAGTTGTGCCCGCACCATAAATAGTGATGTAGTAATCTACAGTTTCCTCGGATTCGAGAGACAGGACCACTCGTGTTATTTATTCATAAATGTGTATAGCAATTCATGTTTAAAAAAGGAACACTGCTAGGAGCTATGCTTTGCAACTCTACGAATTTTAAATTCCAGTGAGTTGGCAACGGCCAAGTTTTCCGCCCATAATCATATCTCTCTGCCAGCGACTGCGAGACGGTGCCCGGGCTACATTAGTTTGCTATGACAGCCTGTTGTCACTGACAAAAAAACCTCTTAAAAAACTAACCTTGAATAACTATTGCAAGTTTCTAAAAACATCACATACATGTATTACTCGTATAAAACTTTCATCCTTCACCTTTATTCAGTTATAAGGACGACCCGAATGAACAGATCAGTATGACTAAGATCAGCAATACAAGCCGGACTTAAAACAACTATATTTTCATGCAGATGTGTTTGTAGGTGAATGTGAAGGCGATACACTAACGATAATGGGGAGCGCTCTAACAGCCACTAGCCACGCCCATGCATTTGTCACATCGAGTATAAAACAGAAACAGTTCCCTTATGGCGCCACCACAGCTGATTCGTAAAGTGAAAAATCTCCAAAACAAATTTATCAAGATCATGTTTGAATAAATTATTATCATATAATACATGCTATAAATTATTCAAATTGCCAATACAATAACATTTGAATTGGAGCTCCCTTTAATTTGAAATGAGTTTTGGATAGTATAGTTGTCAATCGTCTTCACAATATGAAAGTAATATACAGTATACTACTGCAGGCATTAATATTATAATATATATCATTTGGTATGAATGGTAGTTTTTGAGGGGATATAACTTTTGAATTAAAAATCAGGAAAGTTGAGTTTGTACACAAGCGCGATGTCAAGAGTTGCAACTTGAATCGTTGAATGCATTGAACTATTATTGAATGCGATCGTTTTAATAAAACAGCTAAGTACGGTATATCTGGAAATTCAATCCATCGATATTATTGCATGATTTCTGAACATATTTGCCTCAGTAAATGCCAATTAAAACTTATCAACCTTTAATAGGAAACAACTGTACTTCTATAGTTATTGGGAACATTTATTTTACATTATCTTTGTTTATTTCATCCTGAACTCATTGCAAAAATTACTATAATTAGGAAAATATAATAACCTGTTACAAAAAAATAATAATTATAACGAAAAATAGTTTGCAACACTAGGTACACTTGTAATGCATTAGGGAAATATAATTCACCCTATGCAAAGATAGAGTACTGAAATGTATTCCTAAACTGAATTGAACAGGAACTAAAATAGAATCGAGATTCAAAGCGTTTTCAAAAGACGACAAATATTTGATCCGGTTGACAATGGTCCGATACCCCTGTCATCGACTCGGTATCTCTGGGTTGAGCACGTCAACAAATATTAGTTTTACATTTCACTGTTACCGATGTCATGCACCTTAAAAGTGCTTTCATCTTGCAAACAATTTGTTGTTATTTTTTAAAGCAGTGGTTGTTGTAACAATTTAATGTTGCATAGAACACGTTTAGCGAAAAAAACTGTGGACATGTTAAGAAATTGTATGTACGGATATCTCCCCTAAACTGTCATTAGCTCTGAACATATATTTTACGTCTAAAAGCGGAATTAGTGTATTTATCCTACAAAATAGAATTTCCTTTCGCGTGAAACTCTACGACTCGTATACATATTCGTATTTTAAACATAACATGACTGTAAACGCGCGGCGTTCTATTAAGCAAATTCAAAAATAATGTGGTGTATAAGTGGACTGTGTAATGAAAAGCACTTGTTACTAATAATGAAAGTAAAAGTAAAATGATTGAAATTGAATGACTGTGAATAAGTTTAACTAACAAATATGAAACAGCTCGGTTAGTAATGAAATAAATTGAGTCTGCTAGCGAATGAATTCCACCAGTGTGCTGCAGCACATAAAAAGCCCGTGTCTCCAAGCGCGTGTGACTTGGACGGCCCGAGAGTCGAGACTGACCAAAGGCCAAAAGGCCCTAAAGGGATTGTTCTTTACGACCCCCTCCACTTGTCAATCAAAAAGTGGCGGGAAAGAAAAAAATGTGAAATCTCCTTTGGTGCCGCAACAATGACGACAGGAATGAAGTTGAGTTATTGAACCTTGAACCATCAACACGTTTAAATTTTCGCTTCTTCGGAAAATGAAGAGGGCAAGAAAAATTATAACATGACACTTAAAATACACACGTAAATACTAAAGATAACTAAAAGCGCATCCTCTCACTGAAATTTATTTATTTCTTCATTGATAATATCTTAATTGCCATAGTTAAATTATGGTTAAGACTAAATTAAATTGACAGAGTATGTAAAGCTAATAATAACTGATAGAATTTTGATTAATTAAATCCTTGAATTTAAAAAAATAATCTTCGTCCAATCTTAAACCACAACATTTTGATTTTAAACTTAAATTATACACACTTAGGGAATCCCCGTACTTCCATTATCTAATAAAATGTCCACTGACAATCTGCTCCGGATCTCCACGACAAGGGTAGAAGAGAGGAGAAGAGGTGCTGGGGATAGGATGATACGTCAGCAGCTCGAGTGGCTCAGCATCCCGCGCTGACGTCACACATGCTGAGACGTTCCGACTCAGACATACTCATAACACAACCATGTGTCCATAGTATAGGTGCAGCTGAGTGTCTACCTAACCCTCTCGCTATTTTGTTCTTGATTTTAGATCAAAGTTTCTACTTGTTTCGGTAATAAATCCCAGATATTTATTAAAAGTAATTTTCAAACAAATTATCCAAATTGAAATACATCCTCATGATTGGTTTAATTGTGTTGTGATTAAATTATTTATTAGTAAAAGCTGTTTTAAAATACGGTAGTATATGGATTAACAGAAACAAAGCATTTTGAAACTCTTTAAAAGTTCTCTGAGACTGTTTTAAGTTTCTAATAAACATTCCTAGGATTTTTCAAGGTTTTAGCAAACCCTTAAAAAAGTCCTTAAACCCTTAAATAGCCCTTTCGGGAAGAAGCTATTACCGTAGTCGGCATGGTAAGACCTAGGCCCGGGACCATGATAACTTTTCGTTTTGAGGTTCCAGATGCCAAAAACACCATCAGTTCAAAAATGTATATATATATATATATATATATATATATATACACCCTGTATATATATTATATACAGGGTGAGTCAGACCACCCATCCAGCATGTATAACGGGAGAACAGTTTGGTCTAAAGTCATCAAACAAAATTATTCCCCACTAAAACGCATGTGGGCTATCTATTAAAAATATTTCCATCAATAAATCTATATACAGAATGTTCAAAAACTGAAGGTCACGGGTTCGAATCTCAAAATCTTCTTATGTAAACATAGGGAATATTATACATAGTTTTAAAGGTCTCATTAAAATAAACATTTTGGCGAAAACAGAATTCAATTATCTTTATCCGTTTCAAAATGGCGGCCATTTGTGTGTAAAATATTTACATTTACGGAATGCCCTGTATTTTCTAAACCACTACTCGTATCTTTTTCTGACTTAAATTTCTTACTCGTGATAAACTCAGCTTTACTCTGGTATGCTACATGACAGGCTTTTTTGAGAAAATCTATATTTCAAAACAATATTTATTTTGAAAATACCTACATGCCCAAAATTCAAAAAAGTCAAATGGTAGCGTATGTCAAAAAGCGTACCATTGAAAAGGTCCTTAAATCCAAGGAACATTCTAATTTACACCAACCTTGTATCTCTTTTCGTTTTTCTGCAATCAGCAAAAAACATTATTTTCCCATATGAAATGCATGTTAATTGTACATAACACATAAAACGAAAGTGGCCACAGAATTCATGCAAGTCTTATGCAAATTAACATGCATTTCATATGGGAAAACAATGTTTTTTGCTGATTGCAGAAAAATGAAAAGAGATACAAGGTTGGTGTAAATTAAAAATTTGTTAGGATTTACAAGACCTTGCCAATGGTACGCAACCATTTGATTTTTTTGAATTTTGGGCATATAGGCATTTTGAAAATAAATATTTTTTTGAAATATAGATTTTCTAAAAAAAAACCTGTCTTGTAGCATATCACAGTAAAGCTTAGTTTAACCATCGAGGTAAAACTACTGGAGAGATCGCTAAGTGAGCTAAAAACGGTCCGCGTAGGTCTGTGCGGAACAGAAATGGTGGGCCACTGTGTGCTCAGAGCTGTTTCTGGCATTGAACGCGCTGTCGTTTACACGCTCCTGGACTTCACTGCCATGTTTGAATTGTAATGAAATTTATATATCCTTCGTGTACGTGAACTACGGAATCCGAAAGTATAAATATTGTTTTATTTTACCGTTTTTTAATATTTTTAATAGTTAAAAACTCTTACGTGTTATTAAAGAGGGACATGAAAAAGTTACTCAGCGAGGAAGTTTTTTATTTTTAGGTTAGAAACAAACTTCCAGCGGGAAAGTTGTAGATAATTAGTTTCTCTAGAACTTTTATTTCAAACATTTTTCGGTAAAGTTGTTGGTTTGCCTACAATTCGTTTGGAAAGATGCTGAAACTTTTCGCCGCGCTCTATCCAAGACGTGCCACGCGCCGCGCCGCGCCGTGCCGCGCTGTTAAATTCAACTCAGTGATGCTGTGTTACAACATGACCTAGTTTTTTCATAAAATACATAGTTATACGACTTTTGTTTTAGTCGTATTTTGCTAAGTAATCTTACAACATTCTACAATTCAACTGTAATGTGTAATGTAACAGTTAATCAGTAAATAAAAATTAATTTTGAGAAAAATCATTTCATTTAATCCTATGCCTTCCAAAATACTCTTAACCCCATTATTATTATACTGTACTTGTATCGTCTCTTAAATAAATCATAATCAATTGTTATCATACACTGAAGATAATTTGTTGTTATTCAATAGCGAAATGTTGTATTAATGCAACATTATGTAATCGTTCCTAATACTATACGTGGACGGGTGAACGAACCATGTTGGTAATTAATGTTTATTAAGAATACATTTGCTATTAAAAAGTATTTGTCTTGGTATTCATTCATCAACAAAATTTTATGATATAGGCCAATTAACTTTCATACAATCTACAACTTTTGGCGAACGTCGAAGTTTATATGCTAAAATTCAAAGTTTCACTAGTCCAAAGAACGATATTACTGCTCATAAAAAATTCATTCCAGTACCAAAAACTTCAAAACATCATTATTGAACAACACCTAAAGCCTAGTGGATCGTACATCAATTTATATGACTGGAAATATGAAAGAATCAGCCATCAAGGAGATTATTTTACAAAACTCCCAACTTTCTGTTATTTTTACGCAACTAACCCTGGTCGAATATATTTACTTTCGGTATTAAAAATTCGAGGAACTATTCAGGAATACGGATCAGAAGGCCATTCAACCATAAAAAATTTTCCCTGGCTGCAAATTCAATTCAAGTGAGCGCGCGTCATGTTTTTCCCTATATCCCCCATGCTAAGCGCTGCCGCGGTAGCCCACCATTTGCGGCGCGACCTCGAACGCGGCCGGACCGAAATTTGGTTCGCTTCACCACGGGCGCGAGCGGTCCAGTAGTTTTAAGTCTTTGAGTTTAACACGAGGAAGAAATTTTAGTCGGAAAAAAGATACGAGTAGTGGTTTATAAAATACAGGGTATTCTGTAAATGTCAATATTTTGCACAAAAATGTCCGCCATTTTGAAACGGATAAAAGATAAGTGAATTCTGTTTTCGCCAAAATGTTTATTTTAATGAGACCTTTAAAATGCTGTATACACAGACCTTCCTATGTTTACATAAGAAAATTTTGAGATTCGAACCCGTAACCTTCAGTTTTGGAACATTCTGTACATAGATTTTGATGAAAATATTTTTAATAGATAGCCCATATGCGGTTTAGCGACTTTAGACTAAACCGTTCTCCCGTTATACATGCTGGACGGGTGGTCTGACTCACCCTGTGTGTGTGTGTGTGTGTGTGTGTGTGTGTGTGTGTGTGTGTGTGTGTGTGTGTGTGTGTGTGTGTGTGTGTGTGCGCGCGCGCGCGCGCGCGATAAATCTCGTAAAAATGGTCCGATTTTGATGAAATCTGGTACAAACGTGAAAAGCAACATTTATGACTTCAAATTCGAAAACCAACTAGATCGCTCCATCCATCGAGGTATTTTGGGAGGAGGGGTTTGCACCCCTAAAATGGTTTTTTTAAGTTTTTTACATATAATATTTGAGTATATCAAATTTTACTTTTCTCCATTGATTTCAGCTTAAAAAACAAACAATTTGGTGTTTTGATCATTGCTCTACGGTACGTCAATTAGTTACAGAGATATTGAAAGTGCTACACACAGTACGTTGTCCATTGTTATTCTTATCGAGAATAAGACAAATTGCATATATCTCGCTTATTTATCTTATAATGACGAAACTTGGTATATTGCTTCATATCGTTGTGGTCTATTGATATTTTCACAAAAAACGATTTTTTGCCGATAGTTCCCATACGAGCAAACCTGCGTACTCAGCCCCCATGTCATTCTCATGGAGAGTAAGTAAAATGTTATCCGTTAACTATGAGCATAAACTATTAAAACTTGGTATGTGGCTTCACCTCGTTGAGTTATATTGATATTTGTATAAAAACCCATTTTCCCCCACCATGTTCTTATGGAGAATAATTAAAATGTCATAAATCGTTTATTTATTAATGTATATTAATGCAACTTGGAATTTGGCTTTATGTGGTATTACGATACTTATATATGCATTGTAAATTTGCTGAGTACGCAGGTTTGCCGCTATGGGGTATTTCGATTTCCCTCACACCTCCAGGATTTAATATTATTGTACAGACTCTATTAGTGAAATAGAAGTAAAATTAGGATAGTCTTAAACTTTGGTGTATCGATGTAGAATAACGTTGACCACTACTCGCTGAAAAGCAACGTCAAGTCCCTACACAAGGGTGAAGTGGGGGGGGAGGTTCCGAGGGTGAAATCACACTACATCAGCAACTCTGGTGTGCCTGCATCGACATGACGTCATTGCATACTACCGAAATTAAACGGGGATGACTCTTAATCGACAAATAAATTAGCGTAATTATTGGCTTCAGATATCCGTCTGAGATTAAACAAACCCTAATTGGAATGTAGTTTAGAATAAGGGTTTCAATCAAATTTTCGCGTAATACTTCGTTCCCGAAACAGTGATACCGGGGTGCCACAACAATACGTTCTACGTGTATCTGTCTTTTGATCTTTGTAAGGCATTTTAATGTATTCAATTGCATAATAGTATATTTCGCACCAAGGCCCGAAAGTGGGGTTTTGCTGGCCCGAGATCGTGTTTTATGACCGAGACGAAGTCGAGGTCATAAATCGTTCGAGGGCTATGCAAAACCCTTTCGGCAGGGGTGCGAACGCTATTTTTCACCATACTACAATTATTAACGGGTTAAATGTGATCAGAGTCATAAAACACGAGCGGCCTCATGCAATCTCGGACTAAAAACAGTTAACCAATAAACAAAACATCGATAGTACAATAGTACAATGTTTTGAAATTTGTTGTTATTTTTCCAGTGTTCCAACCAAATAACACAAAATAGTATGCACGTATTAACCAGGTAACGTCGTGTACGCTTGAAAACAAGTTGGCAACACTGGCTAAATAGATCAGCTGGCTAAATCTTCTTCCAGAGAAATCAAAACATAAATATGAAAAAAGGAAAAATATGTTACGTTTCTTTACCAATTTATTTGTTTTATGGTAACTGTAGGAAAAATATAATGTGCAACTCGAGTGCAAAGTGCAATCGCTTCACTCGAGAAACCATTCCTCACTCGCCTACGGCTCGTGAGTAAGGATTTCTCGTGAGTGAGGCAATTGCTCACTTTGCTCACTAGTTGCACAAATAACTATATGAACGCTGAAAATTCTGTAACGGTTTAAGGTTTTCAAATCGATTTTATGAAAATCTTTAGGTATTAACATAGTTTAAAATGTGCATTGACTTAATTAGTAACCTATTAAGTCCTTGTGAAACACCGCCTACTATCGCCATCAATAGGCGATAGTACAACTTTGATGTTGTAAGTCGACTACAACACAAAGATTTTAACAATGTACCAATAATTTATTCCGTGATATTTTTTGCACAGCTTCTTAACTTTATAAAAACATAATGCATCGTTGGGTTTGTATTTATACCGCACTGTATGTTAGTAATATATTGACGAACCATTTTATTGATCTACCCACAGTCCATTAGAATTGCCTTTAAATCACGCACGGCGATGTAGTTGGTGTTTTAATTTGTGAGTTATTGTTTATTTACATTAAAGGTTGTTTTAAATATAAGAATTCTAAATAAATTCAAAATATTTTCGACGTATGTTTTTTCACGTTTGTTCCCACCTAAACATACACATTGTTGTGCATAAAACGGGCATTTAAACATAAAACACTATTTACAATAGCCAAGTAAATATTACGGAATAAAGAAAAATATGTAAAGAGAACAGAATTCTAGAGAGCGTTATTTTATTCGTATATTGTGTTGTGATTCACGACATGTCAATAAAATAATTGCTGCGGCAAAATGTAGGTACTATCTCTATAAAAAAATAAATAAATACTACATAACTTTAATAATTGTTATCTTGCTATCTTAAAACATTAAAACTATAGCTATTTATATTAATTTGTAACCGTAGTTTAAGCAAAACGGGAAAAAACTTCACAGAAATACATGCAATTATTCGCTCGGTGACACACTTCGGAGAACATTTCTGTCCAACAAAGTTTACACTGACGACATGCTGAAATTAGTTGTCTAAACTGTGTCGACAATCTGGGAGGTAATTGGTTGGAAATGAACATACAGGCACGTTCGTTATACCGGGAAATGTACGACGCGTCTATATTGAGACCAGGGTCGCGCTAACTATACAGGGGTAAAAGAACTTGGTTCCTTTGTAAATAGCGTTAACTAATTTGATTATTAAACTACTGACCGAGCATTAACAGTCGATTATTACTGCGTAATAAGTATATTGCACATAAATAACTTACTATTCCTCCGGGTGCAAATTCAGAACTCACCTGAAACAACAATAGTATGATTAGAACAGTTATGTGCATGTTGGACTGTACAGTGAGGGACAAATATATACTTAGCAGAAATTAAAAATACTTGACTAATCTATCTATCTATAATATTATAAAGAAGAGGTTGTTTCTGTCTGTCTGTCTGTCTGTCTGTCTGTCTGTCTGATGTTCCGGGTGAACGTAAAAACTACTGAACCGACTGGGCAGAAATTTTACACATAGGTAGATCTTGAACCCATGCAACACATAGGCCTATTCACTTCCTTAAAATCCCCTCGGGCTACGCCCCGTGAAGTCCTAAGTTTCAATGTTTACATTTCAGAAGAAAGTAAACATTCAGAAACTGTAATGCGAACAGCTGTGGACACTTCGATTTGACAGCTTAAAGAGCAGAAGCAAGAACAGCTGTTTCAAGCTAACTAAAATGGAAATTGCACTGAATAAAGAACGGGTAGAGAAACCCCTGTGCGAAGAACGGGTACGTCAGCTAGTATCAAATAAAATATTTCTTTACATTTTAACAGAAGTGTAATAACAAAATATAACTTAACAAATTATTTTACAAAAATCACAATAAAAAACATTACTATAAAAACGAGTTCGCACGCAGCACGCTGATGTGAGGGAAGTGAATTTCCACATAAAAACTTTTAAAACTTAAAATTAGTCTAAAACATACTTGTATTCAAATTTTTATTGAAATCTGAAAACATTGATTTTTTGGCTGTTCTGATGCTCCTGGTTTCATTTACCTGCAAAGCTGGGAATACAATTTTGCGCATTATAATGTTAGAAGAAGGTCCAGTCAGGCTTGAAAGTAGGCGTGAGGTTGCTGGGGATGATAAAAGTACTCTAACAAAGGAGTAGCAGGCTTTTCTAGTCTAAAACCCCCATAAGACAACGTACTGTGTTTAGTCTAAACACATTTTCTTTAATAACTCGGTAAATATTTATGCTAGAATGACAAAAGAGGGCTTAAAACTTTCGTCTCACTAATTCCCATCTTTTTACATGCATTAATTTTACATTTGGGGCTTTGTAGACCCTTTTTGGGCCCAAAAACTCGAAATTTGGAAAATTAATCCCCAAAAAAGGGGTTTGGAGTTTTACGATTCTTTTGCCCAACGAACTTGTCCAACTGATTTCAGAAAGGAACGTCCCTACCAAATTTGAAGTTAATCGGACAAAAAATGCGACCGCTAGAGTGCAAACACACACATATATATATATATATATATATGTCTATATATATACATATATATATATATATATATAAAATTTTGAACGACCCCCCAAAACGTGTTCAGGGGGTCACGATAGGAACTTCTATGGTGGTCCCGAGCTTAAGTTTCACCGTGCGGGTCATGCTAATAGTTCACTTTCCAAAGGAAATTCACTAATAATGCAAGTATAGTACATTATGATATAAACCATATGATTATACAAATGCATAAGGCTTAGTTGGGTGCTCAAACTATAACTTACAGTGCATTTTCAAATAACAAGAGAAGAATAAATACTTTCAATAATATGCGTTGAACGACATATAACCCATGTAATAGTCCAATCCAGAAGTAAGCGTAACTACTTGCGTTTATTTAATCTTAAATTGTAATATCGGTTACATGCAATACCAACCACAAATAAAATACAAATTTGTAATAGTCGGAGTAAAGACGTAGGACCGAAAACAAAATTTATAATTTAACCATACACCGACAAGTGACTGTTGGTCCGGTTAAAGTTGTTTACAAAAATGATTGTTCTTGCTCTGAACAATATTTTTGGATCCAAGAATGTGCCAAAAAGTCAGCCTTTAGGTCATCCAAAAACTTGACGACTTTCGCAAAATTATCGCAAAATTAAACTTTCTGTAAATTCTTCACAACTGACAACATGTTTAAATATTTAATGTTCGTTTTGAACACAAAAACTTAAGGTAATAAACTGATATACAGCTGTTTTCCAGCTGCGAGAGTACTGAGAGAATAGTGTTAAAGAGAGCTGGGGGGGGGACAAGAGCCGGTGGGGGGGAGAGGGGAGAGAGACTATGTAGTCCGATATATCTTCATTAGTGGGTGACACAGCAACATTCAAAAAGGCGGCCCCGGCCATTGGGCTCATTGTAAAAAAACCAACACGGACTTTCGCACCAGAGACGAGATGTGGGCCTCAGCCTGGGTTGGAATCAGCTACGTCGCGGCTGGAAACATCTTAAGAGAATACAGAATTTTGTGTTAACTAAGGTTTTGGTATGTCCTACATTCATAATAGTTTCTTATTATGTCAGAGAAAAATTGCGCAGGCCTACTTGAATCATGATTTGAACAGAAATGGTAGATTTTCGGTCATAAACAAATTTGTCTGTTTTACCGTCTGCACCAAAGCCACAATTAAAATGTTGAATAGGTTACGGTCTAAACCCTGATCTTGTTGCTATCTAAGAAACCACTTTTTTTTAAAGCACAATGAGTTTATTGGCCAAAAGGATAGGATCAAATGTCACTGAAGTAAAACATCAAGGAAATTAGAAAAGTTAAGATTAAGATTAACGCATAGAGCGTGAGCTCAAACAGTATGCATCATTCCTGAAAAATCTATTGTTGATCATGAATCAACTATTTATTGAGCGTATAAAAATACTTTGAAAATATGTTGTTGATCTGTACAATTGATACAAAATGTAATGGTTTATTCCTGCGAAAGGAAAATATAATGGAGTCCCTCATCACTTTACATTATATTTCGTGACTTTTTTAAACGTTAACGTGAATGACGTCTTGCAACCAGTGCACCTCGAAAACAAGAACTGATAATGTTCACGAGTGCGTGAGAAACCTAACCATTTGTATGACGACCACAAAAAAACGGGCTTATCCAAAACCAAACACATTTACAAACCATAAGCATCAGCAAAGTATTTAAAAAGTGAAATTAAACTAAAATAACAACCTCGTGTTTGTAAAAATAGTTTTAAGTAGGTTTCGTTAGTGGTAACGGTAAATGTACTAATATTTTACATTGAATTACATAAACATAAGTTAGTTTATCACATTCCAGACATCTCTGAAGAGATCATAGAGCCCTTGATTTTCAACCGAATCAGCACAGTGCCAGTTGGATCCCCTATTGATATGGAAGATTAGAGTAATACCATAAAAACCTAAACCCTTATACATCTAAACCAGAATATTTAAACCGCATGCTTGATTTATTCTGTTCACAGAGATAATTTAAAAAACTAATATCACGCAAACAAAGCACGCAAACATAGCTAATAATATAAAAAAAATAATGGATCTATTCACGTTTATTACAATTTACCATTTAAAACGGTATACCGAAATACAAGTGGAATTTTGGAGCTGAAAAAACTAACACAGAAGCAAATAACAGTCCGTAAGCACCGCTGATACATCACAGATATGGGCTATGACACTCGGTAAACCGGTCCCGGACATGATGGCTTGGCCGCCGATCGCCGGCGACAACAGGGCTGACAAGCTAACCAGGCCAGCTGCGGCTGTGCTGAGGCTTTGCAGTCCAGATGTTCAAACAGGATTAGGAGATTTTTAAGAAGAATCCATTACATCTCAACAGATGACAACAACAAACACAGACGTTGTGTGGCGAGTACAATTAAGAGTGTTAAGTACCGCGTGGTGTGTCTTCAATGATTTTTCGCTCATTGTTACAACACGAAGGAGATAAAATATAATTTGTTTTCTTTGGTTAAACTTAAAGCCAAAAACCTTCAAGAGCATATCAATGTGGTTAGATTGTATTAAGGTTTTCAGCTAAATAATAAATTGGTGATATAATCCATTAGCAATAAGGGTACCTAAATCATGACATATGTAACCGTTAATTTGCTGACATTAATAGATGAAATTAGTTATAACAGACTGGTTATATTTTTAGTACTACACTTATGCAATAAAGGTTTCAGTGATAATGTAAGCGAATTTACCCTATGGGAAAGAAGCTATTACCGTAGTCGGCATGATAAGACCTAGGCCCGGGACCATGATAAACTTTTGTTTTGAGGTCCCCAGATGCCAAAAACACCATTCGTTCAAAACTGTGTGTGTGTGTGTGTGTGTGTGTGTGTGTGTGTGTGTGTGCGCGCGCGCGCGTGCGTGCGCGTGTGCGTGCGTGCGTGTGTGTGTGTGTGTGTGTGTGTGTGTGTGTGTGTGTGTGTGTGTGTGTGTGTGTGTGTGTGTGTGTGTGTGTGTGTGTGTGTCCGTGGGTGCGATATCTCTCGTAATAATAGTCCGATTTTGATGAAATTTGGTACAAACCTGTAAAGCAACATTTATGAATTTAAGTTCGAAAACCAGCCAGATCCCTCCATCCAAAGGGCTATTTTGGGTGGTTACGTAACCCAAAATTTGTTTAGTTTTTTACAAATCATATTCAAGTAAATCAAATTTTAGGTTTCACCATTCTCTTGCTTACTTCTTGCTAAAATCATCTTATTTTGACGAAACTTGGTA
The DNA here is from genome assembly GCA_963675035.1 of Allygus modestus. Classification (NCBI taxonomy): domain Eukaryota; kingdom Metazoa; phylum Arthropoda; class Insecta; order Hemiptera; family Cicadellidae; genus Allygus; species Allygus modestus. Next base: position 59,808,900 of record OY776115.1, on the reverse strand, counting down.
TATTGTTTTATCCGTTGTGGTCTATTGATATTTGCACGAAAAACGATTTTTTGCGCATAGTTCCTATATCAGCAAACCTGCGTACTCAGCCCCATGTTATTCTCATGGAGAATAAGTAAATTGTTATCTCTCTTAATTATGAACATAAATTAATACAATTTGGTATGTGGCTTTACCTACTTGTATTATAAACAATTTCATAAAAACCCATTTTTTGTGTACCGTGTTTCAGCAAACCTGCATCCTCAGACGCCATGATATTTTCATGGAGAATAATTACAATGGCCTAAGTAATTTATTTATGTATATTGATGAAACTATGTGGCTTTAAGTGGTATTAAGATACATATATATACACACACATTGAAAATTCGCTGAGTACGCAGGTTTGCTGCTACGGGGGAATTATACGCGTTTAAAATGCTCCTCAACTGGCAAATCTTTAAATAAGAAAACAATTGTCTATCTCCGTATAAGCTCCGATTCTGGCAAACGAGAACTTTAAGGTTTCTAAGGCGCAATTAGCTCTTGTAATTATCACGAAACAAAGCAAAAAGAGTACACTCGTGTTGAGATTTTGCAGCTCGGCGCCTTCCGTAACAGGGTTGATGTACACGTGGTTGAATGTACACGAATACATTCCATCAGTGCTATCATCCATGTGCTAATACTGTACCATCAAGGAAGCGTTCAATCGATTCCAGAATATTAAGGGGAGAAGACAATTATAAATATATTTGAAAACATATTTTAGTTTATATATTTTTCAAATACATTGAAACAATTATAAAAGAAGTATAAAAGTATGACGAAAATTTATTTTGTAATGCTCACCAAACGAAATAATAGTTTGTTTTTAATGTTTTAATTTACATATCTGCAAACAAGTTAACAGTGGAAGTAGAATGCATATCAATGACTCAGTTTTAAATAGCTTTCAAGGGCTTTATAAAAACATATAACACGAACTACATTTTGATTTAGGGACTTAATTACTTTAATACAAAACATACTTAAATTTACCCATTATAGAAATAAAATCCACTAAATAAGTTTGCGTTAATAATACTATATAAAATACTTCCTTAAACAAAGAGCGGATTAGCAACTTCACGTTGGAACTTCCTGAAAGTTGTCCTGGTCATACTGTTACAGCCTCCCCACCTGATAATATTAAATGAGATTTAATTACTTACGTTTCTTTACACCAAAGTTTTTAAAATCTTGATACCTTAAGGCAACGTAAGACAACGAATCTTAACTAATTCAACTAGCCTGTGTTTGTTATCGCTTCTAATTCTATTTATCTGTTTAACAAACTGCTTTCTTCTTAATGACAATTTCAATTGTTTGAACATTTTATGAAAAGCCTGACTGCGCTCTAAAATAAGACAAAGTACGACAAAGTTAGGTAGGTGAATGCCCTACGTAAATAATCTAAGTGCTCGCTTGGTGCTAATGCGTCAAATCAAATCAACGAAATTAGACCCCAGAGAAGGTTTAAAATAGACACATGATAATCGGCCACGACACGCGACTGAGCGATTTAAACTTTTAGCGACAATGGTCCGCGACTTTCTATTTATATCGACAGTTCTATTTACGGAATTGACGTCAACATTGATTAGAGTATTAGGAATAATTTGTACTGGAAGAGTTCTTGAACTTAAAGAATTTGCTTTAGGTGTTACTGAACTACTTAAATTATCAGACAGTTTCCGTTTTAATGTTTTTTAAACGTTGATTAAACGTTTTAAATGTTGATTAAAGTTTTACATTTAATTTATTAAGATTTTCAGAACGGTTTTGAAAACGTACAAGATCCATTTCATTTGCTTTTAGATGGAGGGCATATTATTTCAGAGAAATATCCAGTTTGATTTTGTAAATGGGTTTTCAGATAAACAAGCAAAAGTCACAAGGCTGCGTTATCAATTAATTAAAGTTCGTTTTAGTTTTTCACTTAGCTCAAACAGATTGTGTAAATGTTATGCTTGTGTGGTTGTACTGCAACATAGATTGTTGATGTGTCTATTAATTTGTAAATACGCAATGTTTGACCACTTTTAGCACTGAAATAACCTCTGATTTTTAGTGTACATAAATTATCTACAGCCAGAGTTGGATTTTTTCGATTTAAACGAGTTCTTTGAAAATATGAAATATAGGTTGTCACAACTTGTGAATTACATTTTAGTCTAATTGTGAAGGTGTAATTTACAGAATGATTAAATAAATCAAACTATTTATAATTTTGCTGAAATTTAACATATTCGAACATATCTTCTGGCTGAATGGGTGAGATTAAATTTAACTTAGTATACCAACCATTATAGAGAATACGAGGTAGCGAAAACTGGAAGGCCGAAACGCAGATGGAATAATTTCACCAGGGTGTCACAAATTTAATAATAAGATGACCCATACGCGGGGGTTGCTTTTCATTGCGAGACGGTTCTGCCCCCAAATGAAATTCCTCACTGGTCGTGGCCGGCATTTCAATCACTCGCGGCGTCGGCGTCGGCGTCGCTCCCGGCCATTCCTCAACAAGTTTCTTTAGTTATTTCCTGATTAATTTCCAAACATAAACAATCATGAATGAAAAGGAATCCCTGATAATAGAAATTAGTACTTTGAATTGTCAGTCGACCAAGAATTAAAGAATTCCTATTGCCTGGGTGTGACTGTGTATTGATTAGAAATTATATACAGTATTTGATGAAACACACGTTTATGAATCAGCTATTAATCGGGTAAGATTCAAACCAGCCATGATTCGGTAAATTAATCGTTACAAGGATTAAACCGTACAAAACGTCTAGGGACTTTGTACTGGTTATACCAGTATGGACGAGTCACACAGCTAAGAGATCGACAATACGTACTAAAACACGTGGTAAAATCCGCGAAAAAAGGTTAAAATAAAATTAGTAAGATTACCAAAATTGTCTTTGTTCCAATTGAATAAATTGTTGCTAAAAGTGCTAATTGTGTTTTATTTGACTGTACATTGTATGAATTATGAGAGATTTACTTTAATTTTGGAACAATGTTTTATTAGCAGATCGGTACTTCAATAATTATCATTTAATTGTTTTGCATCCATTATTAATCAATAAAAACGGTTCAATGAATGCTTTCCAAATTTTAACTGGCGTCGTCAAGTGTACTAGAGAATATTCATGTAAAATTTAAATACAACCCTCGCAGGCGTGGCACACACATATATGCATCGATGGACAACGAATAATACTACATAGACGATCTCACTTTGCTTGATACAATTATTACTCTAGGAAAGAAGTATAAACTATAAACCACGCAGGTTGATAATTATTTTAAGTGTGCCTATGTAATTTGTTAGTTCCAACATCGACTCCGTTCACGGAGCAGCGCTGGTGCCGATTGTGTAGTGAGTGACTATTAGAAAGGTCAAAGGTGGGGAGCCTCATAATGAATAACGATAGCAAATTGTACTAAATAAAATTAATATAAAAACGGGTTTCAGAAATTTAACTACTTATGATACACGCAAGTGACACAAAGAGCCTTCCACAGTTCGTGGGGTGCCCCGGGGCAGAGAGTGGACCACAATTAGAAAAAGGGAGACAAAAGGAGTCAGGATAATTAAACTCGCCCTTACAGCGGGGAAGACGTCTTGCAGTTCGCAGCCTGGTAACGAAATAACTGGTACTGCGTTTGTGCTGCTTAAACTGTTCGTTATAAGAATAAAGAAGAACGGAACAAAACAAGACCCCTGGGTGAAACCGAGTACTACAATTAGGGAGGGAAGTGTCAAATAACAAGGCTGGCTCATTAGGACTGTCAGCTAAGAAACTTTTCCCCTAAACAATTAGTTTTTGTATTATTCTCTTTAGTCAATATACATTCTACGGTTATAACTTGAAATGCAAACCACTATTCCGAGTCGTGAAGAGTATTTAAAGAGAAGTTTTTAATGTATAATGCACTTTATTCGTGGATAAAGTGCAAAGTTGTTCAAGGACTAAATTGTAATTTTAAACATTTCCCAGTATTAAGGATAGACCCCTTACATAATATACATTTCGTTTACCGCCTACATTTTTAAAGTCTTAAAACATACGTCTGCATACGAATGTGTGTGAATGATTTGCTTACGTTTTACACAGGTTAATACCAAAATAAGATACATCACGTAGTTTTTGTGTGTTTCATTCACATAAAACAAAACATAATTTCGGTTCTACTGTATGTAAATAAACGTGACTGCGGAACAGTCTTCTACTGGTTTTTATTTCGCGACGAAGTATAGGCAGAACCTTTCTACAGCGAAAAAGTAGAGTGATACTTCTCAGAAAAAATTTAACAAGAATAAAAACAAATATAAAAAATATAAATATGACCTCGTACTATATCTTAAATCCTGATTTTTAAATACGTTTAAGAAGTAAAGGAACTCAGCCGCTGCCTAACGGTTTCATCCTACACTCGAACTAAGCTCCCTTCTGTTGTGGTTCACTTGCGATAAAACAACACATTCCACGAGCCAGCGTTTCAAGAACCTGCGACGGGGTTCGTCTGGTTTAAGTAAATTTAATAACAACTATATTCGACAAAGCCTCACACTTGGAATTGCAGTGATTTTTACTTGGGCCAACGTGGATTCAACATACCCCCGTCGCAGCAAACCTGCAAACTCAGCGAATTTCCAATGAATTATAACATGACACATTAAGCCACTTAACAAGATTCATGTGAAATATTTTCACAAACATTCGATATTTAAAATATTAATTATTCTCCATAAGAATAACATTGGGGATGAGTACGCAGGTTTGCTGCAACAAGGAACACAAAATAATGGGTTTTTATGCAAATATCAATAGAACTCAGCTAAGTGAAGTCACATACCAAGTTTCATCCATATACATTCATAAATAAGCGATATATAACATTTTAATTATTTTCCATAAGAATAACATGGGGACCGAGTACCTAGGTTTGCTGCTACAGGAACCATAGGCGAAAATTTGTTTTTATGTACAAACAACAATAAACCACAACCAGATGAAGCCATATACCAAATTTCGTCAGTTTATGTTCATAAATAAGCGAGATATACAATTTTTCTTTTTCTCCATAAGAATAACATTAGACAACGTACTGTGTTTAGCACTTTCAATATCTCAGTAACCAATTGACGTAGAGCAATGATCAAGATACCAAATTGTTTGTTTTTTTATGCTGAATTCAATGGTGAAAATTAAAATTTGATTTTAATAAAAGTTACATGTGAAAACCCCAAAAAAACATTTTTGGGGTACAAAACCCCCCCAAAACCCCCCTTTGGATGGTGCAATTCGTCTGGTTTTCGAACTCGTTCAAATAAATGGTACTTTACACGTTTGTACCAAATTTAATTAAGATCGGACCTTTTTTACGAGAGTTATCGTGCTTACGGACACATATATATATATATAAATATATATATATATAAATATATATATATAAATATATATATATAAATATATATATATATACATATATAAAAATTTGAACGAATGGTGTTTTTGGCATCTGGGGACCTCAAAATGAAAAGTTATCATGGTCTCGGGCTTAAGTCTTACCATGAGACCTACGGTAATAGCTTCTTCCCTATAGGGGAAATTCGCTAAAAGGGTTTTGTGGACTCGTAGGCCCTCCCACGAATAGCGCTACGGACCTTGCGGGCGAATTGGGTCGTCTCGGAGGACGGCCCTCAGCATCAGTTTGGCCACGGCTGTAGAGTAATTAATGCAGAGTCACACCAACAACAACGGTCTAATTGTTGTACACTCTACATTCGATCTGAGAATGTACAACAACAACAGACGGCTGTAGAGTAATTAATGCAGAGTCACACCAACAACAACGGTCTAATTGTTGTACACTCTACATTCGATCTGAGAATGACTTGCAGGAACTCTAGGTTCGATATAAAATCTCTCAGTATATGGCCTTAAAAATGTTAGTATAACAGTATCACCCTATAAGTATCACCCTATCACCTTATACTTTATCACTGTATAAGACGCCGACAAAATTAGGGTGTATTTTAAGGCGAAGATGAATGAATGATGAGTCTAGAATGGGTGAGATGCCTTGTGTAGCCTTTTTACTGACTGACCGACTGATTCGTTAGTCAGGATAATTAATTAATGACCAATGGTACCAGTTTTTAACGTTCACAACATTAAGGATTTTGCTCAGTATCGATATAGCGAACTTAAGGGTGCGCCCTACCTGCCTTCCGCACGCCAAAGTAATGGCTTTGAATCTCCCACATTGTAGGCTCAATTGTAAACCAATTAAAAATAATTTGTTGTCATTTCATTCTCTTATGTTCAACTATAATTTGTACGTTTAAAAATCGTGATTTTAATTCAAACTAAGTGGTAGGCCATTAGTAAAGTTTTCAAATTAAGCGTTTTTCTAAAGCTTCCTAACGTAAGGGGAAACATGTGTTGAAAAAAGGAACCGTATGAATCCTAGATTGGAATCTGAACAGTGTGAAACTGCGAATAGTTTGGTAGAAATCTGTAAAATAACAGTGCGATTGAGAACAATGCATGGCCCTGCTTGGTGGCGGCGCGGCGTTAAACATTCAATCATGCGAATCATTCAATCTGGGGTGGGATTAGGAATCTTAGGAACCCTTAAGATTAGGAAGCGAACACGCTAAAAATTGCACTACAGCAATGAGGCTAAAAACTAACGGGGTTTTCCCCTTTCGTTGAACCCCCTTTATCCTTTACCCCTTCTCCAAAGCAAAACCACTACATCAACTCGGATCATCTAACTGAATAGATACATTCATTCGAAATAGTAGCAATCGGTCTACAACTATAGTTGAACAATCGAGCGGGTGACTATTAGTTAGCGCTTCGTCAATAAAATACAAGAAAGCGATCAATAGGGCCCTCGAGGTGGTGGAATTCCAGATATCCTAATTAACTGTGAACCTCCTCGATGTTTGGCGATCGTAAATATCACAGCCGGAGATCGCGAGCGACGCGACCCGGCGACCGGGACTGGAACACGTCGGCGTCGGCGTCGCTGTCTGGACCAGTTTTTACAATCGTTCGTACCGTTTGTTGATCTCCGGGGGTATTCCTTGGACGAAAAAATGCAATTTATAAACCTTGGTAGCTTCTTCATATCGGGGAGTATAAGTAAATATCTGTTTTGTTTGTTTACTCATTTATTAAAACCCGCAAAACCCCCTTAAACCTCTCAGAAGAATAACTTGATCAACAAGACAATTTCAAATCTGGTAGAATAATAATATGCACAAGTCTTCAAATACAATCATGGTTTATCTTTATCACAAGTAATTTTCAAAAACAAGGAATACACCAGTAGTAAACAAAAAAGATTTGTGTATCACAGAACTTGAAAACCGTGTGGTTTAAGTAAAGATTATTTTGATCATAGAATCTACACTTGTGTTGAACATAGTATTTCAAACCAAGCTGTACAGTTATAGATTATGTTCCGTAGCATTTGCGCAAACGTGTGATATTAATATAAGAGATCGTCCACACACTGAGAGTGCTGTTAGTGTGTTGTTCACTATAAACAAAAATGAAGTACTCATTTTGATTCTACGAACAAATGCATATTCAAAACATTGTTCTAATATTAGGCTATCTACGGTGATGCAACTAATAACAATGTGGTTTAACAGTGATACTCGCTATGACATTGACACTACAGATAAAGGCATAATTTATTGACTGTTTATAAGCGTGAATGTGTTTTATTGTAATATTATAAAAATGAGTGTGTTATTAATTGCGGTACTACCGACAAATGCACGAACCTCTTGGTAGTATAAATGAAAGTTCATGCTTATGGTAATATAACAACAGAATATTAATATTTACGATACTGTCGTAAACATATAATCTTCATTGCAATATTAAAGCAACAGCTCGTTATTTCTTGAAACATTACAAACTAGCCTATTTTATTGTTATGAAAGATTAAACAACATGTTCCACTGAATCACAATAATATTCAGCAAGTTCACTACTTTAAGAAAGTCGGTTTTGAATTGATCATTAACTAAATAATAATATTAAAGGATTATGCTAATTTTATTATTTCATTTAAAGCTCGAAATACTGAATCACAATAATATTCAGCAAGTTCACTACTTTAAGAAAGTCAGTTTTGAATTGATCATTAACTAAATAATAATATTAAAGGATTATGCTAATTTTATTATTTCATTTAAAGCTCGAAATACAAAATTAAACTGTTGTAAAAAAGGTTTGATGAAGATTACTTATAAATGACATCTTACATTTTGCAAGATTAGTTCTCTTATTAATGTTAGGTTATTAATGACTGCGTTAACCCCGCTTAAACTTTGGAACTGCGTTCGTTTCCTAATTATTAAGGGATGGGGAAATTTATCACCCTATATTAGGCATGTTTAAAAAAAAGATTTTGACATGAAAACACTTAATAGCTATGACATAAAACTTTGAAGATTGTTTACCTTTATAGAGACAATGCTCGCACACTCCATGGTATCGATAAAAACACTTCTGGGCGTTCACAGTATAACAATGTTACTTGGCGTTTTGCAGTATTTAATAAATTGGCCCGTCTCGTAACAATTGTCTGTAGAGTACACATAATACGTTTCATGCATTTCCGAAATCAACAAAAAAGATTAGATTTCAGCAACAGAGAAAATAACACGGTACGGTTTATTGTAACATTTTATGACTTGCACAGTATCATAACCGAACACAAAATAGGCCTATAAGTAACTAAGCCTCAACAAAACCAAGATTAACGGTGAGTAAATAGGTAAATAAAACGTTACAGTAATGGCGCATGTCATGCAACTTAGCAATCACGAGTTGTTTCAACCTCAATTCTATTCTAAACCTCTTTCCAAACGAGCAGTTTATTTTTAACAACATACAAATGTCAATTTGTAACAAACGACGGCATTCCACACCGTGTAATCGCTTTGTCACTGACAACTAAACGGGCTTGATACAGATAAATGCGCGACAATTGGTAATGATGCCTTTGCGCCATTTTTTATATTTTTTTATTATGATAATTGTTTCGTAACAATTGGACTCAATAAATAAGTTATACCATCGCTTCAAAATCTCACGTCGAAACACCCGTTAACTCTTACTAAGTAGCTGAGAGAACGATGATAAGCATATCATATTTTATGTGTCGTTACAATAGCACTATAATACTCACAAACGAAATTCCAAAGCCAACACTCACCGGAAAAGAAACAATCGATTAAATACCATTGAATCAAACGTTAGAGCAAAAACACTAGTAATTTGTTGGAATTATTATAATTTTTAATTACAGCAAAAATGATAGATTAAACGTTATTTGGCATCTAGTCTAATAGTTAGCGTCTAGGACTTCGATTCAAAGGGTCACGGGTTCGACAACCGGGTTGTCCACAAAAATATGTGGGGTTTATATAGTTTTTTTAAAGAGCTTATGTGGTACTCTACGAAAATCATTTGGCGTTAAAGTAACAAAGAAAAATTACTTCACAAATTGAATACAACTATTATTGTATTGAGACGAATCTTAAACAAAATCAAATTGTTTACATATTCTACGAGGAGATTGGTAATAAGCTACTTTATGTGTCGCTAATGCTTGAAAAGCTAAATTGTTTACCTAGTTAAAATATTAAACGGTCTCAGCGAGAAACGCATGTGCAGAAACGAGTCCTGTGTTTAATGTCTGAATTGTTATACCAAAGAGCATCAGTGTGACGTTGCAAGACACGAAACACGGAGCGATTATAAGGGCAAGGGTCGCAGGGTGTAAATAATGCTGGCGGCAGAGGCGAAAGCGGGCGGATAAATGGTGTTTAAAGAGGTCAAGCCGAGGCCGGCTGATAGCTGCTGAATAAACCATCTTCTGCAGCACCCCCCACACTGCTAGGGCGGGAAACCACACTCCCCTCACGTGGTTATAACAACTGGAGCACATGACGGGGAGAGGATAAGAAGGGTCCTCCCCGATAAACGATCCTCTGCGCCATCCACCAGTTTGGGAAATACGGCTTTGTGCTTCTTGTGTATATCACGCTATAAGAACAGAGCCAGGGATGAAGAGAAAAAGGGGGGCTTTTCCACCTTCATCCATGGGAAGATAGGTAGACCTTTTACCTGAAGATCACAGTTATTCAGATGAGAGGTGTAAGGAAGGAGGGGGAGGGCGGGGTCATGTTATTATAAACAATCCTGTGTAGCATTTTACACGTAGCTTCGACAAAAATGGTACAGTTTATCTTTCGTGGTTATAATATCAGAAAAAATCAACCCATTGAATTATCTCGCACAGAAATCGACTAGCAGCATCATGTTGTTGTGATGGAGATACGAATTCGTTCCTTGCAATAATATAACGCCGGGCGCGGAAGAAAGTCTATGGCACCCACATTGCCGACGTGGAAAGAAAACTATATACCGCCTGGTCAAAGGGTTCGCGTGTACGGCAGGGTCGGAAGGAGAGGGGCTCCAAATAAACAATTCTGTGCAGCTATTTCAACATTTGCTTTGGTGGAAATTAAACCTTATTTGTTATATACCTGGAAGATGGAATCGTATAATTAACTTCCACATTATCACTCCAACCCTCCTATCGTCATCGAACACTCCTAAGTTCCAGATAATCAACTTCCACTATCCAACGCTGCTGAGCTGGAAATGTAACATTATAGCCTGTCTCACGAAGTTGTAATGCCAAGGGACATAAAGGGCAGAGGGCGCTCTTACACATGCATGAGACAACGTCAAAGCAGTGTTTCCAATTGAATATTGTTCATATTACATCACGTTGGGCACGTAAAACGGAGGCACACACTTAGGTAGGCTTGCCTAGTATCAGTATCACACCAAATCTAATCTACTTAGTATCCTTTATGGGAGTACGGGGTCACAATGAGTGGAGGCAAATGCAAATTACAATTTCTAGTAACACAGCCAACACTGCAGTATATCAGTTTAGCTGCAACACTCAGTTACAAATTTTGTTTCTTAGAATATAATATATAATACTAGTTCGAAACATAGTCAAGAGCTAATCTTAGTTTTCCTATTTGTCACATGGACAAATTTATCATAAGAACAATTCCTGGTAGTATGCATGTTGCTATTGCACTTAAAAAAGTATACTAATAAATCTTTATTTCCGAACTAAGCGTTAGCGGTTAGTATTACGATCAGTCAGTATTAGTATTACGATGGTTAGTTTTGGGAAAAATCCCCCCAAAAAACAGACACAATACCTTCGATTATTAGATCCCTTATCTCAAGCCTAGAGATTGGTGCTCGATTCTCGGCAGTGGACAAGCGGTCATGTGTTTTCTGTTCAGACATTTGAATAACGACAAAAAAGCCTATTGTCTATGATCAAGTGACTTAGGGTGGGTCACATTACAGAAATAGATTACAATATAAAAAGGGATGATTTTCATAGATGAAGAATAAATAGAAAAAAAGGAATGGCAGTATCCTCATCCGATTTCTCAACGAGGACATGACTGTAAAGCAAAATGTTGTTATTCTATCAGGGGTAGAATAACAATTTTAAAATCCGTGGAATTTCTAAGTTTTTATTAAAAGTTCACAAAGGCCTATCTCAATTATGTCAGGGGTATTATTCAATTAGCATTCAGCCTATAAGAGCTTACATTAAATTTTGTGCTATAGAATCAAAATTTTGCCTTGTGATTAAAAGTGCCACCGAGAGCTCAGAGCTGCAATAATGACAGACATATAAAGACACAGCGATAGACGCACTCTGCATCCGTAATGGAGTCACTCTATCAGGTCGGAAACTTGGCACAATCTATCGCTTCTATCAGTCACCGTGCTCCCTTGCAAGTGGCACGTCTGGTGTAGGATAAGTGGTTATGGACATGTGACCGGGACCGGGAAATGGAAACCAGATAACATGCAAAGTGACAAGTACGGTAGGAACGATCAATTTGAAATATAACTGGACAGTTATAGGTATGTATTGAAAAACAATCAAAATTTGTTTTGATAAATAATTTTATTGTAAAAAATTATAAAATATAATTTGTATCTACGAACGGTAAGTAAACTGAGACGCGTAAGACTAATCTTGAACTAATGCTAAAACTGTTGAAGCGGATTTATTCAGAAAATCTACATATTTAAAAAATTCCTGCTTTTTGTTCGCCCACTTAACAGATTTTGATGGTACTTTGTTATTTAAAAGATAATTTCAAGTTCTAAGTCACTGTCGAGCAGGAGTTTCGATTTAGGCCCCAGGGCTCTGCCCCACGGGACTTCCAAGTTCCCATGTTATTCATATGGAGAAGAGTTGTATTTGGTTTATGTCATATGTTTTTTCTTGATTCAATAAACAACTGTTATAACGATTATATCCGCAAATTTTTGCGTGGGAGCAGCTCGTCTATATATTTAAAATAATTCCTGATTTTTATTTACTTAATTCCTAAATTTAATACTTAACCGATTTTAATAATTCTTTTTTTATTTAAAAGATAATTTAAAGTTCCAAGTCTAAGTGAAAAACTAAAAATTTGATTTAAACTTTTATTTTGGTTACATTCCGAGTTTTAAAATCGCATCAGTATGTTTTTTCTTAATTTTAAAACAGCTGTTATAAGGGTTATATCAGCAAAACGAGTTCGCACGCAGCACGCTGACGTGAGGGAAGTGAATTTCCACATAAAAAACTATAAAAACTAAAAATCAGTTAAAAACATACAATTATTCCAATTTTTATTCAAATCTGAAAATATTGATTTTTTGGCTGTTCTGATACTCCTGGTTCTATTTAACTGCAATGCTGGGAATACAATGCGCATTATAAGGTTAGGAGAAGGTCCAGTCAGGCTTTAAAGTAGGCGTGAGGTTGTTGGTGTTGATAAAAATACACCAAAAAATGATTAACAAGCTTTTCTAATGTAAAACCCCCATAAGACAACGTACTGTGTTTGGTCAATACACATTTCCTTTAATAACTCGGAAAATATATATGCCAGAATGACGAGAGAGGGCTTAAAAGTTTCGTCACACTAATTCCCATCTTTTTACATTCGTTAATTTCACATCAGGGGCTTTTCTGACCCTTTTTGGACCCAAAAACTCGAAATTTGAAAGATTAATCCCCAAAAAAGGGGTTTAGAGTTTTCCGATTGTTTTGCCCAACGAACTTGTCCAACTGATTATAGAAAGGAACGTCCCTACCAAATTTGAAGTAAATCGGACAAAAAATGTGACCACTAGAGTGCCTGCGCACACACACACACACACACACACACACACACACACACACACACACACACACACACACACACACACACATATATTATACATATATATAAAATTTTGAACGAACCCCCAAAACGTGTTCAGGGGGTCACGTTAGGAACTTCTATGGTGGTCCCGGGCTTAAGTTTCACCGTGCGGGTCATGCTAATAGTTCACTTTCCACTTTCCATAGGAAATTCACTAATATTGCGGGGGAGCAGCTCGTATATATTAAGTAAATGTCAGCTAGTGTCCTCATTTTAGCGAATTCCCCCTATGGGGAAGAAGCTATTACCGCAGTCGGCATGGTAAGATATACCATGGCCCGGGACCATGATAACATTTCGTTTTGAGGCCCTCAGATGCCACAAAAAACTCATTGGTTCAAATTCATATATATGTGTGAGGTTGCAAAAATAATGTTAAGACATGACTATGACCTAAAGGTTTTATTTGAAACTAGTCGTCTAATAAAACATATTATGTTAAAACCAAAAAGGGTACTCTGTTTATAAAATTATGCTTAAAACACGATAACTTTCGTAAAAATGGTCCGAACTTGATGAAATTTGGTACAAACGTGTAAGGCTGGATCTATTTTCATGAGTTCGTGAACCAGATAGGTCGCTCTATTTTAAAGGGGGTTTTGGGGGGGGGGGTTTGTACCCCAAAAATGGGGTTTTTGAAGTTTTTACATGCAATTCTTTTTAAACTCAAACTTTTGTTTAGACCATTAAATTTAGCTTAAAGAAACAAACAATTTGGTATTTTGATCATCGCTCTACGTCAGTTGGTTACCGAGATATTAAAAGTGCTAAACAAAGTACGTTGTCCAATGTTAATCTTATGGAGAATAAGTACAATTTTATATCTCGCTTATTAATGAACGAATATTAATGAAACTTGGTATTCATCTGGTTGTGATCTATTCTTATTTGCACAAACAAATTTTTACCGATACTTCCCGTAGCAAAAAACCTGCGTACTCAGTCCCCAAGTTATTCTCCCCCCAAAATATGATTAAGAATAAGTCAAATCTTATGTATCTTTTAATTATGAACATAAATTAATAAAATTTGGTTTGTAGTTTCACGTATAGTTGAGTTGAGTTACTGATACTTGCATAAAAACCCATTTGTTGTGATCCTTGTTGAAGCAAACCTGCGTACTCATCCCCCATGTTATTCTTATGGAGAATAATAAAAATATGGTATACATCGCTTATTTATGAATTTAGATTGATTAAACTTGGTATGTGGCTTCACCTAGTTGAGTTATATTGATATTTGAACGAAAACCCATATCTTGAGTTCCTTTTGCAGCAAACCTACTTACTCAGCCCCCGTGTCATTCTTACGGAGAATGATTCAAATGCTATATATCGCTTATTCATGAATGAATATTGATAAAAATTGGTTTGTGGCTTCACCTAGTTGAATTCTATTGATATTTGCATCAAAATCAATTGTTTGTCTTCCTTGTGTCAGCAAACCTACTCACTCATCCCCAAATGTTATTCTTATGTAGAATAATTAAAATATTGCTCATTTGTGAATATATTTTTATGAAACTTGGTAAGCGGCTTTATGCGGTATTAAGACAAAAATGTGATCGGAAATTCGTTGAGTACGCAGGTTTGCTGCGACAGGGGTATTTAACTTCACAAAATATATTTTGAAAGATTAATTTTTCGGACCTTAAAATTAAAATATTAACTTAATGGAGATATTGTATTTTATCAAAGCATTTCATTGATTAAAGCTTCTGTTATCATGTTTCCTGGGAGTCGACGGTTTGAGACAGAGACTGCTGCGCATGATTGTTGTGCGAAGATCGTACAATAAACATTAGGTGATTTAGTATTTTAATTCGATCGATTTGTGTCACGCGTTAATACAAATATTTACCAAATAGTTAGGAAACTTTCCCAATTTATGACACATATGAGATAAAAAGTCATCACAGGGGCTTATTTAATTATAGGTAGATTATGTTTAGTATGGTGAAAATGCCACAATTTAGTGGTTAATTAATACGCATTTCCGCTTATGCACTATTTTTGCAAACAAGGCGTATCGTAAGGGAAAGTTGAGGGGTGTGTTGTTGAACATCTCGGGGTGAGGGGCTTATTAGGCAACACTCAGGCACGACCCACTCCCACCCCCGTCAACGGCGCTGGTGACGCGGAAGGCGATAATGCAAAAAAAGCACTTTCGTAACACTGTGGATATGTCAGAAGAGAAGGCAAGTGATTAACTTACTTAACCTTATTGCCGTCACCAACATGAAGTCCAGAACTACAGCAAATACGTTTGGCATTACTCATTTAGTAACTAATCGTGTATTGGACCATTCGACCTAGAACCGAATGCTACTCACAGACGTACCTAACTGTAGAACAAATTTTGAATGTCTCTATAGAAGGAGATTGATCCCTCGGATAGAAATTCACAAATAATGGATTCATACTGTTTTATTAGTTATAACAATGCTCCTAAATACTAATAACTGTTATTATTTTTAAAGTCATGACTCGTAAGTAATGAATAGCGAAATGATGAATAAATTGCAAATACTAAAGAGAAAAAAACAAAAAGCATAAAATGCAACCAGCAAATGTTTGTATGCAAATAAAAAATGATAATTGGTAGCATAAGAGCTACAACAGTGGCAGTGAGATGGAATTCTGCTATTGTAAGGTAAATCAGATTCCAGACTGACCTGCAGCTGAACTATTCCTAGTCTACTTACTAACTTACTGTAGTGTGCTTAAACTGTAAGCGAATTAAACGTGTGTTACCTATGTTAACAGAAGTTTTATCGGGACAAATTATTGTTAAGTAACTAAATGGGTCATATCGTTTCAAGCCCAAAGGAGTTCTGGCGTTAAACCCACCAGGCAGAACCGGTAATCTTTTAATGGCCAGGATTATGTTTTGAAGGGGAGATCCTCTCTAACTAGTGATAAGCCTCGAGCTACCACAGTTCCGAAGTTGCCATAAAACCACTGCGTTGGAGTTTGTATGTAATACTGTTATACTGATTATTGGCTTTCATCGAGGATTTAAAAATGTATAATTATTTTAGGTAAACAAATATGGTAGCATTAAAAAACAACTTTAACTGATATGAATGAATAACGTTAAACATATGAATTTACACGAGGTGTAACGATTCCGTCGAAAAAATGTGTGTGTTACTTATAAAAAAAACCTGCGCTGGAAGGTTAAGATACTTGGCGTCACATAACCGTACATGTAGGCCAAGAGCGGATTGGGGAATAATGTATTGTTCTGCAACGCTTTTCCCCTCCGTCTTTTCCTTTACTAAATTGCGCTCTTGAATTTCTACACTTCTAAACCCAATAGATATTAAAGTACTGCAAGAGAAGTATAGGATAAACGTCTATGAATTCCAAGTACGTATTTTTCTCTAAATAAAGGTGTATATTGTGTAAAATATAAAAAAGAGCAAAGAAATAACATGATTAACACCTGTTTCGCATTTTTTTACACTGCGTGATATCCTAATCCCCCCGATCCAAATGATTAATTTGCCTCATCAAAGTTGTTTTACTTTATTACAAATATTTAATTCCTGAATCTTTTCAATACTAAGTATACACATTTTTCTTCTGAATTCTAACTTGAACCTACCATAATCAATACCAACGGAATGAAAACCAAGCATTTTCTGTGAATAGAAATGTCTAGTTTAAAATATACTAGTTTTAGCTGCCTAAATGATTTGGGATGTGTAAGTAAAATCGAGGAGATTAGGAATGTTTTAATAATGGTGCTTGACACTTTTAAGATGCTTATATAGTATGTTTCTATTTTAATTAAAACATATAGTTAAGATAAGACTATGATTATTCACAATAGTTTACGCCTACTATGATGCCATGGACAAATTTATGATATATTTTACGAACACATGTGGCATGACATTTTAAAACTTCTACAAGAACAACCATCAATCATCCATGGGTTCCAGCCAATACGGTTTATTTTTGTCTCGCCTTACAATATAAAACACAGTAATATTACAAGCCGGTACTCCACAAGTTAATAGATGCATTCTCAGTAGGTAATTGATACCAGTTAATAGATACGTTCTCATGGAAACAAATGAAGACAAAGAGGATGTCCATTATATCGCCGGCGGTCGGGGGGCGGGGGGCGGGGCCGCTGGCTGTAATGATGATGGAATATAATGGGAACGGCTAACACTGGCCAGCGATATCGCGTTGCCGTTGTGTTTCGGATCTTATTGCTGGCTGTTGCGACTGTCGAGGGAGTACACAGATAAGTTCTCATGGGAACTAATAGAGATAACGAACAGGCCTTATACTATCAGCGGTAGAGTGTGTGGACGATTCAGTAATTGAATTGTTGGAAGGTAATGTTAAGTTTCGGTAAGGACAGTAACTACAGTTTCCGTGGACTTTCGCTTTCTGCTGCTAGTAGAAATGATTTGTTGACAATTATATTGAAATGGTTGGAATATAATAACGATTTTACATGCGGAGTTATAGTTTAAAAGCCCGAATTGCTTTAAAATAATAAAAAACATTGAAAATGTAAATACATTTTAAAAATATAAATCCAAAAGACCTTTAGTATCCTTTTGCTACGAAAATTTACACTCAAGGTAAGACAAAATAAATACAACGGTGGGTTATTTTACTACTACTGTACTAGTTAAAATAACTCTGTTATTTTAGAGTTCGCTGTTAACCTTGTTAACAGGTGTCGAGAGAGTGGTGTTAGACGAGGTGCCCTTTTCACGGGCTGGTGTGAAACATAAGAATGGATGTTATAAAACACATAAATGAGCATTACAAATTCAATAAAAAGGCCGCTTTACTTAGTAACAAATTTGTTTACTAAAAAAACAAATTAATGTGGAATTACTCTAACAATTAAGTCACACAATAGGTATAATAGATGTTCGAGGGATGAAGGTCAGATTCAACAATATCCTATCTGCAGATGACAATACAACGTTATTACTCTCCTTAATGGCATATCTGATAAACTAAACGAGTCTATCAAAGTTTGGATCGGAATCAATAACATTGCTTTATTCCATCTCGACGACTTCTTGGAATCATCAACTGTAGGATGTTGAAACTACGCATTTTTATTACATATTCAAGTTTAACAAATCTGAATGTTCTCAGCGTAAAATAATAAAAAACATTTAAAACTCCTTGCCCATTGCGTGATAAATCGATACATTAACACCTTGTTACTTTAACTCGCGATGTTTTACTTAAGAGTTTTTGACGAATATTGTAACTAGTCATAAATCTTTATATATCATATCAGTAAAAATTTTGGGTGTTTGTCAAATTGCAGCACGATGGGAGACGGAGACGGCTCAAATTAAAGGTCTCAATACCAGGGATGCGGGAAAAATAACAGTATTTCTAGAATCTTAGAGCAAACAAGAAGTAACGTAAAACAACCCCCATAAGAAAAGCATGGGAATTTAAAAACGTCTGCTTTGTTTAGATTAAACCATATAATAAAAGTGTCTACTGTTTACGAACTGACATGTGTTGGCAGAGTATCGGAGAAGGGTTAGGAGCTATGGCCCCTTCAAGCCAAGCCAAGCTATGGCCTTCAAGTCAAGTGTATTAATATTACACGATCAAGTTTAACAAATCTGAATGTTCTCAGCGTAAAATAATAAAAAAAACGTTAAAACTCCTCTTCTATTACTTTATATTACCATACGATACATTAACACTTTGTTAATTTGACCCGCGATGTTTTACTTACAGTATTTGACAAACACTGTAGAAAGTCATCAATTATGGATGAATAGATATTGTTTAGTAAATTATAACAGGTACTGTTAAAAAATCTTAAAATATTAAAATACAAATATATAGTAAAAACTGACTCTTTCAGCTCTCTTAGTTTGGAATTTCCCCAAGTTTTCTAATATCCAGGAATAAAAAAGCGCCCTGCTGAAAAATCAAGGAATTTAAACGTATAATATTTCGGATTACGAGTCGACCATTGTACAACTTACTGTCGTTGTGGCGGTATGGCGGTATGGCAGCGCCGAGAGCAGGTTTCCATACACAGCGCCGCCGGTCCGGTCCGGGGCACTTGGCCGCTCAACAAAGACACTCCTCGCCGTGCACAGTGCACAGTGTACAGTCACCCCGCGATGGAATCTCACTCTCGCACATCTGCTCCAACTGGGTCTTCAGCAGATAACCACTTTCAAGAGAAGTTCGGAGAAACAGATTGGAGTTACAAACCATAAAACGGCGAAGATTCATTTGTCGGTAAAAATAAACTGAAACTCTCAAAGCCTAACTTGAGTTTTTATGTAATTTATCTTGTACTGTGGATGGCAAACTTATGAAAAATGTACGTGTAGAGATGTTATATCAATAAAAACCTATAAACTCTCCAAAAATAAAAGTTGTACTCAAGCGGTCATCTTGGGAATTTGCAGCTAAAAATTAGGTTTTAAATGCTTAACAGTTGGGTTTACAAAGAAATTTTGAAGTAAAATTAGTTTATCTTGTAATAATCAAGATTGGTTTTGTATTAATTATTATACTTTTGAATGACCAATCAAAGAGGCGCCATCTTGTAAAACGATGGCACAAATTGAGCGTTTATTTATTGAGTATAAACGGCATTCGCCGTTTACAACTGTGTAAATGCAACATTACAGTGTACAATGCAAGCATACAAAAACAGTACTTATATCATTCAATGATTATATTGTTAATGTTATGTTCATTGTTAAAGCTTTACCTGCTTATTAACCGTTAGGTTTATTGGAAAAAGATTAGTATAAAAGTTGTTTATCTTGTAATAACCTACAGGTTTTGGGTTTACTATTATTTTGTGTGGACCAATCACAGAGGCACCATCTTGTAAAACATTCGCACACATTGAGATCGCTCGATCTGCTTATTAACCGTTAGGTTTATTGGAAAACGATTAGTATACAAATTGTTTATCTTGTAATAACCTACAGGTTTTGGGTTTACTATTATTTTGTGTGGACCAATCACAGAGGCACCATCTTGTAAAACGTTCGCACACATTCAGATCGCTTGATCTGCTTATTAACCGTTAGGTTTATTGGAAAACGATTAGTATACAAATTGTTTATCTTGTAATAACGTACAGGTTTTGGGTTTAATATTATTTTGTGTGGACCAATCACAGAGGCACCATCTTGTAAAACGTTCGCACACATTCAGATAGCTTGATCTGCTTATTAACCGTTAGGTTTATTGGAAAACGATTAGTATACAAATTGTTTATCACTACTATTATGAAAATTAGGTGGTGTCTGGTCTGTCTGTCTATTGTTCCATCACGCCAAAACCACTGAACCAATTCTGCTGAAATTTTGCACAGATGTAGTCTATGTACCGAGGATGTACCAAATGTAATTCATATGGAAAAGAGTTTTATTTGGTTTATGTCACATGTGTGTTTTGCTAATTCAATTCATTTAAATAAACATCTGTTATAAGGAGCATATCTAACTACAGACTGTCATTGTTTTGTTTACAATTTTCTACTCTGAATTTTCACCCCGTTGCAAAGCAGCCAGGCTTGTAATAGTCTAAAGGTGTTGGGTTTACTATTATTTTTGTGGCCAATCCCAGAGGCACCACCTTGTAAAACGTTGGCACACATTGAGTGTTTAAGCTTGATCTGCTTAAACGTCGCGTCGAGTTGATTGAACCACGTTTAGTATTAATGCTGTTTGTCTTGTAATTACCTAACATTTTTGTGTTTATCATTTTTGCGTAACTTATAATTCAGTATGTAGAGTGTGATTTTTAACCAATTCACCTTTGTTACTTCAGAAACCAAAAGAATTGTAGAAAACCTTGAATTGAGGAATTCCTTACTTTTTATAGTCTTTCAAAATATGAAAATGGAATTGTAAACTACGGCAGCCATTTTCAACCTTAAACATTTTAACCCCCGAAGGGAAATATCCCAGCTGGTATAAGTGTAGTAAAGACACAAGAAAGCACTTTGGTCAGATTAAGCGGTAATATTTCTAAGCCACCTTTCCGTATTGCTCGGAAATGCCCAAGACGTTTCCTAATTAAGTCGAAAGCCGGGTTTTAACGAAACCCTCGGACGCTTCTCGTCTTACTGTGTTTCATGGCTTTTACTAATTTAAGCGCTTCATTAATAACACGACTGCCTCGACAGTTAAATGATAAATATTATGTTCATTAATAAAAATTCCATAAAACAACAGAAAGAGGGAGAGAATAACGTATGACTCATTGTTATTATTCAGGGAAAAATCTCTTACTAATAATAAACCAATTATAATTTCTTTTTTATAGAGTTTTACAGGTTAAAGTGCTTGTCATTAAAAACCGTTATTATCATTTCAATTAGAAAAATTGTATTTATCTACATACATAATGTTACGTAATATTGGCACTGACTGATTAAAATAAAAGTAAGATTAGTAGAAAATTATCTAATTTAAAGAACTTTTTTAAATAAAGCATTACAGTATAACATATACCATTTTATTCTTACACTTTTTTGTTTGCTTGGACGATTATACAATATAGCTTATGAAAACAGTTACCATAATACATCTCCACTTTTATAAGGATTAGTTTACATATCTTTCATATCTATATCGACAATAGTCCGTATGTATTTCACATATATGCGATTCTGGCTAAAATTAAGAAGTATATCATTTATTTAGGGAATGGCCAGTTTTTGGAGCATAGATTTCAACTACAGACAGAAAGTAGAAGGTTGGAGTTCAGGTCCAAGCTACGAAGTTAAGCTGATGATGTGAGAAGTTAAATTAGTATACTACACTAGTAATTAAATTGTAGATTCTGAATGTCTCGATTGTAAACAAGTTCCAAAGAAATTTTACTTTCTCCCCCCTATACATAGTATAAGGAGAGAGCATTGTTTTCGTAACAATTTTAGAATTTGAGTTGTTAGTGCAAATTTTTGTTTTGGTGCTTCCTGAATCAAAAGAAGTTACTGTTGAGTGATGTCTGTTTGTCTGTCTGTCAGTATGGGTGTGTAGTGAGCTAGAGACGACACCAGTGGACCGATTTTGATGAAATTTGGTATGTAGGTACTAATCCATGATATATCCAGGTTTTTGGAATTCTTTTGAATTTTTGATTTTTAAGGGCAATTATCAACCAAAAACTACTAAAATACAAGAAAAATCAAAATTTCTCAAACATTGCTCTAACAATCTTAATTAAACTTTGTTTGAAGAGCTTTAAGTTTCCAACAAAATGACACCACCCGCATTTCTGGAAAAATACGGGTTCAGAAATTACAGAGCTTCAAATTTCAAAAATTCTTTTTATTTATAAGGATTTTAAGTGGTAAATACAATTTACGTATCACCATTAAAGAAAGCTCAAAAAACTAAACAATTAGGCATTTTGAATTATTATTCTACGATAACTGGTTGCGGAGAAAATTGAAACATTCATATAGCGGTAAACACAGTACCTTTTCCAATGTTATTCTTATGGGGAATACAAAAATTACAATTTCTCTGAAAAAAATGATCAATTTAACTGAAATTTGATGTGCAGGTCAAGTTGGCATTAACCAACAGAGGATATTAAAAAATACGAATCCCCCTAACCCTGGGGGGATAAGAGGGCGATTTCCCTCTTAAAACCACTGTGTGTAGCAAATGATTTTGTAGTGACTCCAAAATTGGGTTCTGAAAAAAAGCTTTTTTAGAAGATTTTCTGTGCATTATACCATACTTTATATTCCATAGTTGGTAAATAAAAACAATTTATTCCTTAAAGTTGGTATGAAAGGGAGAAAGCATGTTCAGTTTCCTGATACCGTTTATTAAATTAAAAACTACTTTTAAGGTAATATTCACCGCAACATTGGTTGATTGTTAACGTTTCGTCCATACTACAAAGGTCTTTCTCAAGACGAGGAAGTCTTGGGCCTAATGATAATCTGTGTGATTAGTCGGAATCGATTGCCTTGTACCATAATTTCACAGTGCAAGTGTAAATATAATTTAACCTGTTGCAAGACTTATTAAATTATATTCCGTCTTGAAGAGCCACTTAATACATTTTGAAATAACGAAAATCGCTGCAAACTCCAAAAGACCACACTTACGTAGATTGCTCTCTTTTACAACTGATATTACATTTACTTAAGAACGTGTAACATGAACTTATATAATGTCCTCCTATGAGCTAAGTCTCAAAATAATATAAAATTCAAGTAGAGGGTATAGCATTTGTAAGAAATATGATTTCGCTTCCTAAAAATGTTGGCCCTAAGTACTCTTTTACATTTATTACGTTAACAAGAGTTGGACATCTTGCAGGGGGTTGAGAGTTGGAGCCGGGGCTGCTAATTGGAGGCCAATTAAACTCAATTACCGTAAAGTCAGCAACTCGTTACCGCGGGGCCGGGGTAATTATGGGGGTAATTATGGGAATGGATTGTAAATTGCAACCGACGCGACGCGGCCGGAACGTCATCGCTGCACTGAAATGGGAAATTTGTGGCGTAAATTGAGTGTAAAATAGTTTTCCTTTTTGATTTTGAAAATAAAAAATCTAGTTTTATTTGATTTGCTCGGAAACATCACAATAATTGTCAAGTATTTCATGTTCAAGCCAAACATTTTCGGTTTAATACGTAGCAGTACCGTTTAAAGCGTGTTAGTCATACTATATCCATGCCCACTACTCCATAGATGTCCAATCATTTAATAATCCAAAAGGGGTGTCGTATAAGACAGTGGATTTCTCCAAACTTGCCATATAACTGTTTGATTCGCTGGTCCCACCAACTGTAAGCCAATTTGGTAGAGAGCAAAACCTTCACAAGGTTATGACCCGTCAGAGGAAGGTAGGGTTAGTTTGTTACTTATTGTTGGTATCTAATAACAATTTGTTTTTCAAACGAGCTCCAAACCTTATTATAAACCACTTTATTAGTATGGATACGTTTTTCCGCCTTGGAACTACCCCTCAAATGCCTTAAAAAGTTGTCATGTTATTAATATGATGAAAATATTGTTCTTGAAGTGACGAAAGGCGCTCGGTCTAGGTACTTAACAATTGTACGTAGAATGTTCCCCCAGCAATATCAACTTTATATTATAAAAAACCAAAACAAATTAGAACATTTAACATACAAATTATACAATACCTTTTGAATAACTGTACTTGTGCCTGACAGTTGTTCGTAAGCTTTTTCAGTGCCCTCCAGATAATGTGTGGCAGATAAACCCTGATTCAGAGTAAAGCAGGAAGTAAATAACTCGATTGAACCATACATCCCCAGGCAGCGCCAGCGCCAGTGTATCTACGGTGGCTCTCAACTTGGTAATTAAACTTGATTGAAGACGAATAAATGATATTGTTAGAGAAACAGCAAAATTGAAGCTGCAAACAAATTGATAATTATCGATACGTTTATAATTACAGTTATTGTAACCATTAAACTTATCTACTCATCTGATTAGGGTAGATTCTTTCATCTCATACCTTATTACATGTGAATATTATTTATTAATACATTGAATGAATATTGCTTATATATAATGGCCATGTCCAAATCAATAAAACATACCTGAAGGGAGAATAAGTTATAATAACAACTGGAGTGACTCTAATATGTGGAAAAGAGGCCAAATTTAGTTAAGATTATCTGCTCCTGGTGGGGGGAGGGGGTGAGGATGAAAAACTACTCTAGTGCTATACCACAAACTGACATAATATTAGAGAGATAATTAATGAGATTCGGTAATTAACATTAAGAATTATACAGGATTTCTTATCATCATATTCATACAAATATTATTAATGTGAAAGTATGGATGTTTGTGCGTAACTCTGAAGTTCCATCACGTGAAAACTACTGGACCGATTGAGCTGAAATTTTGCAGAGAGGTACTTGATAGTCCTGAATAAGATATAGGCTTATTAAAGTTGTGAAAATCCTATAGGGCCATGCCCCACGGGAGTTCAAAGTTCCCATGTATTCCTTTTGGACATTCATTTTTGCTTGAGCTGATGAAAAATACAAACAGCTGATCTTGATTCGTAGTAGTTCCACGGGCTAACCACAGAATGCAGCACACAAAACTATCATAGTTTTACTTTCTCCCCCTATACATAGTATATGGAGAAAGTATTGTTTTCGTAAAAATTTTCGAATTTGAGTTGTTAGTGGAAATATTCGTTTTGGTGCTCCCTGAACCCAAAAATGTGGTTTTTACGTGGTGTGTGCGTGCGTGCGTGCGTGCGTGCGTGTGCGCGCGCGCTCGCGCGCGGGTGTGTGTGTATGTGTGTGTGTGTGTGTGTGTGTGTGTGTGTGTGTGTGTGTGTGTGTGTGTGTGTGTGTGTGTGTGTGGATGTGTACAGAGCTAGAGCCCTAACCTATGGGCTGATTTTTATGAAATTTAGTATGTAGGTACTAATCCACGATATCTCCAGGCGTTTTTTTCATTTTTTTGGATTTTTGATTTTTAAGGGTAATTATCCCCCAAAAACCGCCAAAAAACATGAAAAATCCAAATTTCTCAAAAACGGCTCTAACGATTTTGATTAAACTTTAGTGGTTTGTAGAACTTTAGGTTTCCAACAAAATGACACCACCCGCATTTCTGGAAAAATTCGGGTTCAGAAATTACAGGACTTAAAACATCCAAAATTAAGTTTTTTGGATTTTTCATAAAAAAAATCATAAATGTTAAAAAAGATTAATATTCACCATTAAAAAGAGCTCAAAAAACTAAATAAATTAGTATTTTAAATTACTATTCTACGATTGCTAGTTGCGGAGAAAATTGAAATTTTCATTTAGCGGTAAACGCAGTACGTTGTCCAATGTTATTCTTATGGAGAATACAAAAATAACTATTTCTCTCTTATTTACTGATCAATTTCATTAAAATTTGATATGCAGGTCAAGTTAGCATTGACCAACAGAGGATGTTCGAAATGTGTTGCTATTTAACCCTGGGGGGGGGGCAAGGGGGCATTTCCCCTCTCAAAACCACTGAGTGTAGCAACGGACTCTAGAGTGCCTCCCAAAAAGGGATTTGGGTCGATATTTCTGAAAACAACTATTTTAGACAATTTTCTGTACATTTATCTATACTTCATATTCTATATTTAGAAAATAACAAATATTTTTGCCATTAAAGTTTGGCTAAAAGGGAGAAAGTATGTGTCAGTTTCCTGATACCGTTTATTTATAAATAATTCGCGGGGCGAAGCCTGCGGGTAACAGCTAGTAAATTATAATCTATTGAGTGTTTTAACCTCAACTAAAACTAATCAAACATTACCGATCATGGCTTCCCCCCCTCGGTACTATAGAGCACATAGGGGAGACCGGGGCTGAAAGTCACACGGGTTGGTTGTCACAAAGCTCGTAACTCTCATGAAAGCCACTGTAAGCGCTAATTTCGCTCATATTTTGTTTCTTGCTTTAGTTTAGAAGTTGTCTTTGTGGAAAGTGGGTGTTTTCCTGTCGAATCGGCTGTTTTTTGGCGTTTTTTCTGATTTTTCTCTGGGTGAGTAAATTATTTTACGTGAGAAAATCATTTTTTAGTAATTTTACGTTACGAGTTACCGATGTAATTGCTATAGTATATTATTATTCATACTTTAAGGTACTAAAACCCATATTTGGACCAAACAAATGGGCAATAGGTTTTGTTAGGGGTCGAGTTAAATTCAAAATGTCGGACCGGGGCTAGTTGTCACATACCGCGAGGGGTTGGTTGTCACATGTCAAAAATGTGTCTTAGATATAGTTTGGCCTATTTAACCGTATATTTATACTTAGTTTTCTTTAAGTTTGGTTAAGCGTAATAGGAACAATGTTTGAAATATTTCCAAGTGTAGGCCTATACTTACTTTATTTTCAGATGTTCTATTAAGGATAAAATTAATTAAGTTAACAGTTATCTTAAGTTAATTTCAATATGTCCAAAGCCATTTTATATCATTGTAGTGAACTTTAAATAACGTTTTTGTATTAAAATTTTGTACGTTTTCAAGTTTATCTTTTTATTTTACCCAAACATATTATTTGGTGTTTCACCATAAGAAATACCAGGGACAACCAACCCCAGTCGTTGTGACAACTGACCCCGCCTATGGGGCTGGTTGACACACTTGTAATGTTTTTTTCAAAAATGTATAAAAAATATTTACCTTAGAGATTTTAATAAGAGAAAAATACATGCTGTAGGTGAAAGTGTATCTTAAATTATAACGCAATTTCTGTTAAACTGAGAATACAAATAAAAAAAATAAAAATAAATATCTGAAAAGTGTGACAACCATCCCCGGTCTCCCCTACCACAAAACTGCACGAAGTTCAGCCTCTGGGGTTCATTAGCGATCCGCATTAACCGAAATGCGCTGCCAAAGTTAATCAAGTTTAATGTAATCCAAATAACCGACGGTAAGACTATCTGCAAACTTCAATTAAAACTTTTATAAGACTCAAGTCCAATTAGGAAATGAGTTCCGCTTGGTTAAGTCCAGGTTATGGCTCTTAAGATCCAATAACTTCAGTAAAGAATCTTTATAAATAATTCTGTAAGCGAAATTTCTAGGTCAACATTGTGGGAGTTTCGCAAATCACAGGATGATGGGAGACGGCTCAAATTAAAGGTATCGATCCCAGGGATACATTTATATATATATACAGTTTTGAACGGATGGTGTTTTTGGCAGCTGGGGGCCTCAAAACGAAAAGTTATCATGGCCCTGGGCCTAGGTCTTACCATGCCGACTGCGGTAGTAGCTTCTTCCCTATGGGGAAATTCGCTAAAAAACTAAAATTGTTATATTTTGAATCATGATTTTATCTTGAGTGGTTCTGGAGAAAGGTGAAGAAAACCTGTCATTGCAAAATGAAGTACGTTGTCAATCAATGTTATTCTTATGGGAAATGTCATTGCAAAATGCAGTACGTTGTCAATCAATGTTATTCTTATGGGAAATGTCATTGCAAAATGCAGTACGTTGTCAATCAATGTTATTCTTATGGGAAATTACAACATTTTCAGACCAAATTCAGTTACAATTCAGTGCAATTAAAACTTCTTGGCATTCATATAAAGCAATTTAAGTCATTTTCAAAAGGTAAGTAGAGGAAAGAAGATTGAGACAATGTACTGTATTTATCAAATATGTATTCTTTTACTTTTCTCTGGAACCAGTCATCGTAAAATGATGATTAAAATAACCCCGTCGCAGCAAACCTGCATACTCAGCGAATTTCCAATGAATATATAACATAACACATTAAAACACTTAACAGGATTCATAAGAAATTTATTCACAAACAAGCGATATTTAAAATATTACTTATTCTCCATAAGAATAACATTGGGGATGAGTACGCAGGTTTGCTGCAACAAGGCACACAAAATAATGGGTTTTTATGCAAATATCAATAGAACTCATCTTAGTGAAGTCACATACCAAGTTCATCCATATACCTTCATAAATAAGCGATATATAACATTTTAACTATTTTCCATAAGAATAACATGGGGACCAAGTACCTAGGTTTGCTGCTACAGGAACCATAGGCGAAAATTTGTTTTTTTGCCAAACAACAATAAACCACAACCAGATCAAGCCATATACCAAATTCCGCCAATTTGTGTTCATAAATAAGCGAGATATACAATTTATCTTTTTCTCCATAAGAATAACATTAGACAACGTACTGTGTTTAGCACTTTCAATATCTCGGTAACCAATTGACGTATAGCAATGATCAAAATACCAAATTGTTTGTTTTTTTAAGCTGAATTCAATGGTATACATTAAAATTTGATTTAAATTAAAATTACATGTGATAACTCCAAAAAACAAACATTTTTGGGGTACAAAACCCCCCCAAAAACCCCTTCGGATGGTGCGATTCATCTGGTTTTCGAACTCGTTCAAATAAATGGTACTTTACACATTTGTACCAAATTTCATTAAGATCGGACCTTTTTTACGAGAGTTATCGTGCTTACGGACACACACATATATATATATATATATATATATATATATACATATATAAAAATTCTTCCCTATAGGGGAAACTCGCTAAAATATAAGGATAAAATACAAAATCCGTGCTTTGGGTAATATTTCCTGCAATTTTAACATTTTTAATCAATTAAATTACTTTTTCTTGTATTTATGACAAGGTAATCCAAATCAACAAATACTGTCTAAATTTGGTCTAAATCGAATACAAACGGTTGTATTTATGAGCAATTTAATAAATAGTAACATACATTTATATATCAAATGGAGGAAAAATCCAATACGGCGGCGAAAGCTCACTTCACTCGAAGTAGAAAACTTGGTATGCGAATGAGGGGACCTCAGGTAACATTTTCCAGCAAACATAATTGTGCTTGCTATTTTTTTTTTTAATTTTTATTCAATATTTTATTTTAATTTCCCTGGCCTGTAGTTATAAATTAGTTGAAAAACGTAACACAATGCTTATGCCAAGTTTAACTTCGAGGTATTACCAAAGTATTCATTGTAGACCTGCCACTTGCACTATCACTGGGCGTTAACATTGAAATCCCATGAGTTACAATTATATTTCACAATCATACTAATTTTACAAATATTGTGTGGTATCTCTAGCTACAGTTGTGTATACTAGAATAGTTATAAACCATATATGTGATGAACTACAATAGCTACAAATGTGATGTTATAATAAACACATATATAGTTAAGATTACACCGGATCAATAAATGTATAACGTTGAAGCAAGGCTGGTCTCATTCGCAACAGACGTGTTCCGATTTCCGGCTTAACAAGCTTCGGCCAACAGCTTAGCTTGTTCACTTGATTACAGTTTTATAGGCAAATCATAGCTGATTAAATTCCAATAATTAAATATGGTTGTTTGAATTAGACACTTTTTTATTTGTGGTTTTAGCGGATTTCCCCTATAGGGAAGAAGCTATTACCGTAGTCGGCATGGTAAGACCTAGGCCCGGGACCATGATAACTTTTCGTTTTGAGGTCCCCAGACCCCAAAAACACCATTCGTTTGAAACTGTATATATATATATATATACATATATATATATGTCCGTGGGTGCGATAACTCTCGTAAAAAAGCTCCGATTTGGTACAAACGTGTAAAGCAGCATTTATGACTTTAAGTTCGAAAACCAGAGAGATCGACCTATCCGAAGGGGTATTTTGGGGGGATTTTGTACCCCAAAAATGGGTTTTTTGAGTTTTTTTACACATAATTTTTGAAAAAGTGAAATTTCATTTTTTCCATTGGAATTAGCTTTAAAAGACACACAATTTGGTGTTTTAATCATTGCTCTACGTCAATTGGTTCCTGAGATATTGATAGTGCTAAACACAGTACGTTGTCCAATGCTATTCTTATGATAAGAAAAATTGTATATCTCGCTTATTTATCAACTTATCCTGACGAAACTTGGTATATTGCTTCATTTCATTGTGGTCTATTGATATTTGCACAAAAACCCATTTTTTCCCCGATAGTTCCCGTAGCAGCAAACCTGCATACTCAGCTCCATGTTATTTTTATGGAGAATAAGTAACGGGTTATCTCCTTTAAAACATAAATTAATAGAACTTGGTCTGTGGCTTTACCTAGTTGAGTTATATTGATACTTGTATAAAAACCCATTTTTAGTGTTCCTTATTTCAGAAACCTGCAATGTCAGCCGCCATGTTATTCTTATGGAGAATAATAAAAATGTCATAAATAGTTTATTTATGAATATATATTGATGAAACTTGCTATGTGGCTTTATGTGGTATTAAGATAATATTATATGCATTGGAAATTCGCTGAGTATGCAGGTTTGCTGCTACGGGGGTATTTATTTAAGAAACACAAACATTACATTAACTGAAAATTAATATATTTCCTCCAATTTTCCCACCGAGATCTCTCATTCAAGTTTGTGTTTGACGGGTGTCAGAAAGTCTCAAAAGTTGCTGGTACGGTTTTATTTATATTATAACTAGCTTTCCCCAAGAGATTCGTTTTTTCACCTGATTTCAGTTTTATGTTTAACTCAAGTCACACAGCTGACCAAGTTCCAATATTTTAATTAGGACACTTTTATTTAATTTGTGGCCTTTAAGAGCATTAAAAAATAACCCCCGTAGCAGCAAACCTGCGTACTCAGCGAATTTCCAATGCATGCACATAATTCTCACTACAACATAAAGCCACTTACCAAGTTTCATAAAAATACATTTATATTAAGTGATATATAGTATTTTATGTATTCTTCATAAGAATAAAACTAGAGGCTGAGTACGCAGGTTTGCTGCAACAAGAAAGATAAAAAATATGATTTTGTGCAGTTATCAATGTAAATTAACCAGGTGAAGTTACATAAGTTTTATTATTTTACGTTCATAATTAAGGGAGATAATAAATTTTACTTTTCCTCTATAAGAATAACATGAAGGCTGAGTATGCCGGTTTGATGCTACGGGGACGATAAAATAAAATAATTTTTCGTGCTAATATCAATATACCAGTACTAGGTGAAGCCAGTTATCGCATTCACGGACTCTCGAACTCTCGAAAAAAAGTCCGATCTTAATAAAACTTGGTATAAATGTGTAAAGTACCATTTATTTGAACGATTTCGAAAACCAGACGAATGGCACCATCTTGACGAATGTACCCCAAAAATGTTTTTTTGGGGTTTCACATGTAATTTGTATTTAAATAAAATTTTAATTTATACCATTGAATTCAGCTTAAACAAATTTGGTTTGATCATTATACGCTACGTTAATTGGTTACTGAGATATTGAAAGTGTTAAACACAGTACGTTGTCTAATGCTATTCTTATGGAGAAAGATAAAAATTCTATATCTCGCTTATTTAGGAACATAAACTGACTAAACGTGGAATATGGCTTCATCTGGTTGTGGTTTTCTTGTTGTTTGCACACAAAACAAAATTCGCCTATGGTTCCCGTAGCAGCAAACCTAGGTACTCGGTCCCTATGCTATTCTTATGGAGGATAATTAAAATGTTTTATATCGGTTATTTATGAAGGTATATGGATGAAACTTGGTATTTGACTTCACAATGTCGGGTTCTATTGATATTTGCATAAAAAACAACAACATTATTTTGTGTTCCTTGTTCCTACAAACCTGCATACTCATCCCCAAAGTTATTCTTATGGAGAATAATTAATATTTTAAACATCACTTATTTTTGAATATATTTCTTATGAGCCCTGGCTTAATGTGTTATTAAGAGATACATTTATACAATAGAAATTCACTGAGTACGCAGGTTTGCTGCGACGGGGGTATTTAAATATACGGGTGTCCCGTAAAGGTCCCCCCTCTTAATTTTTGAACGACTGTAAATTTTGGAACGATCTTTGGTAAATGTTACTAACATAAGTCAAAGTATTTTTTTAAGTGGTTAAGAATTTTCAATCCTCACCCTTAAATAGGGGTTGCTAAGGGTAGTTTTTATTTTTTTAATATCAACCCCAAACAAGTTGCATATCATTTTAAAGAGGATAAGAAAAGAAAATGAATGCCGCAAACTAGACCTCTCTAAGTTTATTCAATCTAATGTTATGGCAGCCAAAAATGTATTAATTTTGTTTGAACTGCTAAAGTTTCAATCATTAGCCAAGAGGTGAATAATTAGTCCTTGACAACAATAAAGAAGGTTTTAAAATGACTTTCTTGCACTTTAAATGGTATTTGTTCACAAGTCTGATCAAGAGAAATTTGGATTTGCCAACTTTGAATCTGATTTCTGGTAAGGAGGCGAGTCTTGGCAGTTTAAATAACAAAACACATTTTTGGCTGGCCATAAAATTAGGTTAAAAAACATAGAGAGGTCTAGTTTGCGGCATTCATTTCCTTTTTTTATTCTATTTGAAATGATATGCAACTTGTTAAGGGTTGCTATTTAAAAAAATAAAACTACCCCCAGCAACCCCTATTTAGGGGAGAGAGTTGAAAACCTTAACCACTTAAAAAATACTTTGACTTATGCTAGTGACATTTACCGAAGACTGTTTGAAAATTTACAGTCGTTCAAAGATTAAGGGGGGGGCCTTTATGGGACACCCGGTATAGTACTGAAGATTTGTTACATATTCAGATTTAGAAACGAAAACACTTACGATTTTTTTATTAGTTCCGCAGCAGTTGTTTAACAAGAACTAATTACATGCTTGATTTTAAAAACGCTTAGTATAACACAATGGAAGCATATTTTATCGCTTCAATTACACAAGCACGGGTAGCAATTGTTTTACCTAGGGGAACGAAACAATAAAGTACAATAGTGTTTGTGTTAATGGTGAATGTGTTAGAGGTAATTACTTGTTTTTGTTTATTGTTTAGTTGTCCTTTTAACGAATTTCCCCTATAGGGAAGAAGCTATTATCGTACACGGTATGGTAAGACCTAGGCCTGGGACCATGACAACTTTACGTTTTGAGGCCCCCAGATGCCAAAAACACCATCCGTTCAAATTCATATATATGTGTGTGTGTGTATATATTATATATATATATATATATGTGTGTGTGTGTGTGTGTGTGTGTGTGTGTGTGTGTGTGTGTGTGTGTGTGTCCGTAGACACGATAAAGTTCGTAAAAATGGCCCGATCTTGATGAAATTTGGTACAAACGTGAAAGGCAGGATCTATTTTCATAAGTTCGAGAACCAGACAGGTCGCTCTATTTCAAAGGGGGTTTTGTACCCCAAAAATGGGCTTTTTGAACTTTTTACATGTAATTCTTTTTAAGCCCAAACTTTTGTTTAGACAATTAAATTTAGCTTAAAAAACAAACAATTTGGTATTTTGATCATCGCTCTACGTCAATTGGTTACTGAGATGTAACAAGTGTTAAACAAAGTACATTGTCCAAATGTTAATCTTATGAGGAGTAAGTAAAATTATATATCTCGCTTGATAAAGAACAAATATTAATGAAACTTGGTATGTCGCTTCATATGGTTATGGTCTATTCTTATTTGAACAAAAAAGCAATTTTACAGATACTTTCCGTAGTAGCAAACCTGCGTACTCAGCCTCCAAGTTATTCTTATGGAGAATAAGTCAAATATTATGTCTCCCTTAATTATGAACATAAATTAATAAAATGTAGTATGTAGTTTCACCTCTTGTTGAGTTATACTGATACGTTCATAAAAACCCATTTGTTGTGCTCCTTGTTGCAGCAAACCTGCGTACTCATCCCCCATGTTATTCTTATAGAGAATAATTAAAATATGGTATACATCGCTTATTTATGAATGTAGACTGATAAAACTATGTGGCTTCACCTAGTTCAGTTATAATGATATTTGAATGAAAACCCAAATTTTGCGTTCCTTTTGCAGTAAACCTGCTTACTCATGTTATTCTTATGGAGAATGATTCAAATGTTATATATCGCTTATTCATAAATGAATATTGATAAAAATTGGTATGTGGCTTCACCTAGCTGAATTCTATTGATATTTGAATCATAATCAATTGTTTGTGTTCCTTGCGTCAGCAAACCTACATATTCATTCCCGGTGTTATTATGTAGAATAATTAAAATATCGCTTATTTGTGAATGTATTTTTATGAAACTTGGTAAGCGATTTTATGTGGTATTAAGACAAAAATGTGCATTGGAAATTCGTTGAGTACGCAGGTTTGCTGCGTCGGGGGTATTATAGTATATACGCTGATGCAATTGTTGTGAACCTCTCTTTTGTTTATCTTTTATTTTTAAAGATGACATAGGGAACATTATGAACAAGACTATGAGAGTGAGTGCACATTGGCATATTGTTTACCTTTAGAATAATAAGTGCAAAATTATTTATCTGTAATTAATCTACTTTCTACTTCTAGACAATTAGACCGACGACGTGAAATGCAACATAGGTCGAAGGCGAAGCTTAAACATTGTTTTGTTCCACGTCATTCTGCGCTCGATCATTGCAAAGGAAAATACAACGGGGATTTAGACTGAAAAAAGCTCTTGGACTGAAAAAAACCTATCTGTATTATAATTACGGATTTTCGCTACTTAAATAAATATGTATTGATTTGTCAGAAAAGCCTAATTAAGGCATTCGAACACCTTTTTGTAAAACTAATGCAGGAGTTTATTACTGCTGAAGTTGCCAACAAAATTTGACAATAAGGTAAGGCTATTAGTTATATGGCGTGAGAGGTGGTAACATTAGGTATAACTATACCTGTTGTCGAGTGCGGCGTGTGGCTTCCCAGACTGTTGTTGTTGGGCTTCTTGTAGGGCGTTGGTGCTGCGTTACAAGGCGAGCGACTCTACGTTACGTCCGTTACGTATCATTAATCTACGTCACGTTACAGTACAGTACGCCAGTGGCAATTACTGAGGCGCCACACCTCAGGTGGTATACCGGAGATTGTGGGCGAGAATTGGTAACGATGTGATTTGCATGAGATGTAATAATTTCAATTCAGGCATAGTTTTTTGAAAACCCTTCTTTGAAGGATTTTTTTTACGGATAAATATAAATGGATGTATTTGCAATCCTTCCGTTATGACAAGGCCGACTCTACTACAGGCCGGAGTGCTTCCCCTTTCCCCTAGCCGCTACGTCACAGTCTGGGTTCTATCATTGATTATACATCCTACGGAATGTAGGATTGTAATTCCGTAGGATGTATAATCAATGGTTCTATACAGCCACGGTGTAAGTGGAGCGTGCTTTCGATTTCATGCTCCTGGACCTCTTTACTGTAGTTTATTTGGAATTAAACTTATATATTTGAAATCTGCATGAAATAAGGAATACAACAGTGTAAAAATCATTTAGCTAAGCAAATATTCGAATTTGTATAAGTTAAAAGTATTTATGATTTGTAATAGTGGTACACGAAAAAGTCACTAAGCGTAAACTTTTTTTGTTTTTGAGGTAGAAACAAACTTCCAGCGGGAAAGTTGTAGATAATTAGTTTATCTACAACATTTATTTCACATATTTTTGATAAGTTGTTTTGTTTGTTCAATAATCAAAGGTAAAGGAGCGGGCATAGTTCAACTCGCACCGCTAGCTTTTCTTTGCCGTCTAGCCACGCTTCTGATGGTGGTTACGCTTTGGCGGCGTTTTTGTCTTATTTTATATTACCTTTGCTATTTTAGTTGAATCGTAGGAGTTTTAGCGAATTTCCCCTATAGGGAAGAAGCTATTACCGTAGTCGGCATGGTAAGACCTAGGCCCGGGACCATGATAACTTTTCGTTTTGAGGTCCCCAGACCCCAAAAACACCATTCGTTCGAAACTGTATATATATATATATATATATATATATGTGTCCGTGAGCACGATAACTCTCGTAAAAATGGTCCGATTTTGATGAAAATTGGTATAAACGTGTAAAGCAACATTTATGACTTTAAGTTCGAAAACCAGCCAGATCGCTCTATCCGAAGGGGTATTTTGGGGGGGTTTTGTACCCCAAAAATGGGTTTTTTGGATTTTTTACATATAATTTTTGAAAAAGTCAAATTTTATTTTTCACCATTGGATTCAGGTTAAAAAAACACACAATTTGGTATTTTGATCATCCCTCTACGTCAATTGGTTACCGAGATATTGAAAGTGCTAAACACAGTACGTTGTCTAATGTTATTCTTATGGAGGAAAAGAAAAATTTTATATCTCGCTTATTTATGAACGTATAGTGACAAAACTTGGTATACAGCTTCATCTCGTTGTAGTCTATTGATATTTGCTCAAAAAAATAATTTTTGCTTAAGGCTCCCGTAGCAGCAAACCTGCGTACTCAGCCCCCATGTTATTCTTATGGAGAATAATTAAATGCTCTCTCTCCCTTAATTATGAATATAAATTAACAAAAACTGGTATACGACTTCACCTAGTTGAGTTACATTAATATTAGCATAAAAACCCATTTTTTGTGTTCCTTGTTGCAGCAAACCTGCGTACTTAGCCTCAATGTTATTCTTATGGAGAATAATTAAAATTGTAAATATCGCTTATTTGTGAATATATTTTTATGAAACTTGGTAAGTGGCTTTATGTAGTATTAAGACATTTATATCTTCATTGGAAATTCGCTGAGTATGCAGGTTTGCTGCGACGGGGGTATTTAGACTCATGCAGTTACGAATTTTGTTTCGTATCGCTTATTAAATTAATAAATAATGCCTGTTTGAAATGCCTCGTGTTTGTTGTGTGCCGGGCCGGGTAAAAGCAATTACAAAAGTGCGTGTAATGATGAAACTTTCACTTATGTATTTTCCTTTCCTTGATATTAACACTGGAAGGTACAATGGTTGTCGGGCACCAACAGAAACGGTTTTATTATCAAAGAAAATTCAGTGACCCCGACAGACGGATTAGTTTTGACAGTGAGAAGGGATATTGTTATTTTAACAATAACATATAAAGTTTCATGTTTAATGTTTATAATGTTATACTACGGTTGGTTATTCTTATTTTTATAAGACCCAACCTAACATAAAAACCGACTACATTTCTTTAAATTTCGAAACTTACATTTGTTCCGAAACGTAATAAAAAATATAATAAAATTACTACACTATTTAAAATAAAATAATTCGTTATTATTTAACTAAATAAATTATTATACAACGATTGTAAATAAAC
Organism: Allygus modestus; assembly: GCA_963675035.1. NCBI lineage: Eukaryota > Metazoa > Arthropoda > Insecta > Hemiptera > Cicadellidae > Allygus > Allygus modestus. The sequence goes on along the minus strand of OY776115.1, from coordinate 59,770,828 downwards.
TAATAGACAGAGACAACTGAGATAATGACAAGTTCAACATGTAAGTTAGAGATGCAAAAAAATAAAAAAAATACAAATACAATGAATGACATTGCACTATTTAGAGATTTGACTATATTTATATAAACTTAAAAATATTTATTTTATGCTTAATAACATGTTTACGCATTAAACGGTTCATTATTTAGTTACGTTAAAATTTTCAACGAAATAGGATGAAGGGTTTTGACAGTAGACCAGTTTAAAGCAGTGTATGTCAAGGCGTGCCGTATGTTTCTTACGGGAGTCGCCGGTCCCGTAGCACTCAGACCGTGACGTCACGAATTCAGCGCTCCGGCCTGAAGTAGAGTCGGCTTTGGTTATGAGCATCCTCTTGGGGTCTCTAGCTCTCCACTATACATTGAACGACTTAGACCTGTTGATTTTATTACATTTTGGTCATCCGAATGCCTTCCTACCATATTGACTATAAATACCAAAGTAGACTTCTCACTGCCATTGTAAAATTCGTCCCTAGTTTTGTGTATGCCAGGATTGAAAGAGGTCGTAGTTGACAATAATCACCAACAGAGTTATTACTTATCCTCTCAAGGAGGGGCTAATGCAACAGTTGGTGTGTCAGGAAGCAAACATAAGTTGATTATCACTTGCTTTCTGGGGTGGAGATATTTTAAACGTAAATAACTAAAATAAAAAGTTTACAGCCGGACAATCTGTTGGTGACCCAATCATTAAATTCTAGCATACACTAAAAGTGGGACAGCTGGGCCATATGGATGGGATGTCTCCTTAGGTATTTATAGTCAATGCCACCATACAACACTTTGCCTATCTGACAGTGGTTGTCTGGATTCTAGATATAACATTCTACCAGTAACAAAATATATCGTTTGGAGGTATGGACAATGATACATAAACATGACATTAACTTTAAAAGAAGACCGTTACTTACAATTTATATTATTGTCCGTGAAACGCAGCAAAATGTTTCAGTCACAAGTAATCTTTTAAAAGACTTCTTTCGGAAACGCATGTACAGCTAAGGTGGATGAAGACGAATTATGCAGTTGAGAAGACGATCAATGGTCGCGACATTAGTTCGTGAAATAAAGTACACAAGCTATACTGTGAATATATTGTTCGGGAAGACTTGCAATGTTATGTAAATAATTTCAGTATGACGTAAACTAATTCCTCAAATAAATTAAACTGATATTGCTGTTAATAGATGTTTTACTGATATTGTTAAACGAAAAAGATAAATACAACCGTCGCAGCAAACCTGCATACTCAGCGAATTTCCAATGAAGATATAAGTCTTAATACTACATAAAGCAACTTACCAAGTTTCATAAAAATATATTCACAAATAAGCAAAATATAAAATTTTAATTATTCTCCATAAGAATAACATTGGGGCTGAGTACGCAGGTTTGCTGCATCAAGGAAAACACAAATTATGGGGTTTTATGCTAATATCAATATAAATATAAGGTGAAGTCATATACCAGTTTGTATTCATTTATGTTCATAATTAAGGGAGACATAGCATTTAATTATTATCGATAACAATAACATCGGGCTGAGTACGCAGGTTTGCTGCTATGGAAGCCTTTAGCAAAATATTTTTTTCGGAGCAAATATCAATGGACCACAACTAGATGAAGCCGTATACCAAGTTTCGTCAGTATACGTTCATAAATAAGCAAGATATAAAATTTTTCTTTTCCTCCATAAGAATAACATTAGACAACGTACTGTGTTTAGTACTTTCAATAACTCGGTAACCAATTTACGTAGAAGAATGATCAAAATACCAAATTGTGTATTTTTTTAAGCTGAATTCAATGGTAAAAACTAAAATTTAACTATTTCCAAAATTATTTGTAACAAATTTAAAAAACCCATTTTTGGTGTACAAAACTCCCCCAAAATACCCCTTCGGATAGAGCGATCTGGCTGGTTTTCGAACTTAAGAGTCATAAATGTTGCTTTACACGTTTATACCAAATTTCATCAAAATCGGATAATCTTTACGAGAGTTATCGTGCTCATGGACAAACAAATATATATATATATATATATATATATATATTTGTTTGTCCATGAGCACGATAACTCTCGTAAAGATTTAGATATATATATATATGTATATATATATATATATGTATATATATATGTATATATGTATATATATATATATATATACAGTTTCGAAAGAATGATGTTTTTGGGGGTCTGGGGACCTCAAAACGAAAAGTTATCATGGTTCTAGGCCAAGGTCTTACCATGCCGACTACGGTAATAGCTTCTTCCCTATAGGGTAAATTCACTAAAACAAATTAGTCTTTATTTGTCATCTGTTGAACTACGTGTACGATTCTTCCCGTAAGACGATGAACGAAGATTTGATTTTTAAAGAATTTGAATAGCGATTTTACGTTTATATAGCTTTATTAACATACATTTTCTTTTAGCCAAAGACTTTTACAATAGGTCAACAAATGTTTAGATCATCTGCAATATATCTAAATAATTATAATTTTTGTTGTATTTTAAACTGACAAAGAAAGCTCACAAAATGTGCGAATGTACAAATGCCAATGATTTAAAAATTAACTTGTATTTAAAAGTTCTTAGAGAAAAACTTTAACGATATATTATAATACTAAGGAACTTTGCAAAGGTCCGCAAGCATCTTAACCTTGTGGGTTTTCATATATTATCAGACATTAGTATAATGTCTGAAGTATCAGATATGATATTATGTGATGTAATGAAAGGTCGCAAAAGGGCGGTTTACAATCTTGCCTTAGGTAAAATTTTTGCGAGGAATCCGATGGTTTAGTCAGATTTTCATCGTAAGGTAAAGGAGTTGTATTTTTAACCGATTTCAAAGGGCCAGCATACGGAAAGGGTGTAAGTGGTTATGACAGTTAACGAACTTGGCCTAAAAATCAAATAAATTAATTTTGTGTCCTAAATTTGACTGAAAATTCACTTCGTTAATCCAATAATATAAAAATTTCTTTCCAGAAAGGATATATTCATATAATCAACAGGTTTTCCCCAATCTTGATGAATTTACATTTTTAAATAACAACATTTTATTTCTTAACCTAATTAATTAAAATACAGAGTATAAATTTAAATTATAATACTATCATTTTCGTTATTTCTTCCCATGTTTTCTTTCTGGGAAGAAAGAACACGTGGACATTGCTTTTAATAAAACTTATAGACAGTTAGACCCGATCAATAAATCCCGTCCTAGTTTAATACTTTGCTAAAGTATAAGGGTTCGTTTTGTCTGGCGAAACTCATCAATCCATGAAAGATATCTATTGAAAACTTGTTCATTCGTTACGAAGTTTAATACATTTTGTCGCGTTCTAATGCAATAAACCATGGATTATTTGAAATAATGGATATTAAATTAAAATATGGAATGGTATAAAACATATAAATTTCAATAAATCCTTTAAGAGTGTGATATTTTATTCAAAATATATGAAGTTACTGCGAGAAGGTACTACATATCGTTATTTAGAGCTAGTGAATCACCAATACTAACATTTATGTTCACATAAAGCGGCAAATGGTAAATTGCAAACCCACCAGCACAACGAATGTTAGTCAAAGTAACTAATTTGAATGCAAATGACAAAACAGAGGGACAATGAAAAGTAGAAAATTCAGTAAAGCCCGGGACATTACTTGTTGCAAAGAGTTGAACGCCAATGTCACTGGATCACAATGAAGACAGTTTCCGTGTTCACTACGGTAAACTGTTTCATTTGTCAATGTAACGAAAAACATGCTGCTCGAAAAGCAAAAGTTATTCTCAAACGACACTTCATTTGAGTTTTCTATAAGACCATATATATATTTTTGTAAGACTCGTCTCACACCCTGAATCCTTTGTCGTAAACTAACTTTGTAGATGGATACTGCACGCTCTATATAAAATTACTCAATACAAACCATATGGATCCATATATACAAGGCATGGATCCGCTATATCACCAGTAGCATAATTATCATTCAATATGAAAAGTAGAATAAGAAAAACTATGCTAATTAAACAACGTAACAAAAAACAAAATGATCTATTACCGGAAAGCCGAAAAGGTCAACTTGATCCAAAGTTTATTCATAGGGAATTTGTGTTGACTTTCATTGTTTTAAAATCTTCATAAGCTTTATTAAACTACCACGAAAGTAAACACTCCATGTTACAAATAATAGGAGCTTTTTAAATAAATGTTTATCAAACAAAATTACGATGTAAAATATGTATGCAAATTATTAATTTGTGTTTTAACACACGGAAATAAGACTAACTTACACGCCTGTAGATACACGAGCAATCCCCGGCTTACCTGTAACATTGAGACATGATTTAATTAGACTATGGTTTAAACAAGTATTATAATATGATACGTTCTGACAAATGCACGTATATATTTTTTGTTATATTGATAATAATAAATCCTAAATCTATTAGAAATACAAAATAGTAAAATGCTCGATTTATATTTTCCCTTCCCCGCGGTGTGAACGCGTCTCAGCAAGCCTTTCTCGAACACCGTGAAACGTCTTTCCCTCGAGGACCACAAATAACCGAGGCTCTTTAACATTTTAACATTTTCAAATTCCTACCTATACTGTGGGGAGATAAAGTATAACCCTCTGCTCCAAGTCCTCCAGTAATTTTAACTAAATACAATTTTTGTTACCGATGCATTTAACAAAAACTTTGCGAGTTGCATTATACGTTCAGGCTGAATCTACCTTTGAGTCGTAACACAAGTTTAAACAATCATCTTATACAATCCTAATATCCATAAAACTAATAAAGCACTTGTTTAAACCGATGGAGCAGACCTATATATTTGTTAAACAGATACACTCGTAGGTTTAATTCAAGTATATTTATTAGGTATACTCTTGCCGTATTCTCATCGGTTCGTTAATTTTAAAGTGATGAACCCATACTTAAACGAATACATAATATATTTATAGTATCAGTATAGTAAGCCTAAGTAGCAATATAACCGCAAACCAGTGTTGGGGAAGCTACTTTTTTTAAGTAGCTAGCTACAGCTACTTTTATAAAAAAGTAGCTTCGCTACAGCTAAAGCTGCATTTTTTTAAGGTAGCTAGCTACAGCTACCAGTAAAAAGTAGCTAGCTAAAATTTTAGCTACTTTCACAGTCTGGTCCTTACTTTCTTTAATAATGTAAACAAATTTTACTGCCCCACACACTCATATCTAATAGTGTTTTAGTTATTAATGTTGACAAATACATAAGATGCCTTATTCTATTGTTTCTAGTCCTAGTTTTCTATATATAATAAAGTGTATTTTTAAAGCTATGGTTGGTGTAAACAGATTAGTAATATGACAAAATAAAGTCTTAAAATTAATTCAAATACATAGGCCTACATCAAAGAAATAGCTTAGGAACCAAACAATTTTCAAGCATAATATATTCAATAATCCATGACAAATAACATAGGCATACTTGAGTTACATCAGACTGGTTTCACAATTTACAAATACTAGGCCCACAGGCATACTTTGCAAAATGTATGTGGTATTGAAAAAACGTTGGTTTTTGCAATAATTTGTTTGTAAAATAACCCATAACATTGATAGACTTGGCCTACATACAAACTTTAAAATAACTAACCTTAATATGTGGCTTCATATTAAGTTTTGAATTTCTAAAAACAGTTAGGCCACAGTTCCACCATAACTTAGTCTACATGTTACTACAAAATTCCTTTCCTTTTAATTGAAGTCAAGTATGTAAACGTAATTACATAAAAACTGTAAAAGTAGCGTAAAACGTAGCTATATAATCAGTTACATCTACTCTAAATATGAAGTGCGCTACAGCTAAAGCTATTTTTTTTTTTAGTAGCGGTGCTACAGCTGACGCTACTAAAAAAGTAGCGCGCTACTCCCCAACACTGCCGCAAACGCCCTTCACTATGGGGCATGACACCAGTGCTATAATATTAATGTACACAGCGCACATTTATCACACAGCAAGGCAAGCTAGTGACCGCTCATCAAATTTTCAAAGACCAAAACCGGCACTTTTGGCTTATGACGACATCTTCCTGTCAGATAAATTATTTTAGTCAGTCTAAAATTAAAATATAATTGAGACTATTAACACAACGGTGAAACGAATTAATGAAAATCTATTAAACTCCTTTATTTGAATTAACATCAAGGAGGCCTTAATTTTTAGCAAAGTAGAAGTTGCTACCAAACGCTGTTCGTTGGCGAAATTAGGGTAAATATAGTTAGTGTTTTGTAAAATACTGTTATCGTTCGAGAAATACTACATAATGTAGGCCTATACTTATGTCCATGGTTCCAACCCTGCGGAACACCCAATAATGTCGCCTTGCTGCAATGACCCTTTATAGTGTTTCGCATCATCCGACTTCCGAGAACGTATTTTCTTCCTAAAACTAGTTAAAGTTGCGAAACTTAGTATTAAATCGCAACAGTTGTATGATCTTCTGTCGACGACAGAAGTTATTTCTTGGTTTGTTTCTGTAATAATTCCAAACAAAATTAATCAAATATGTTAATTATTCCAATAGGCAGTATTCGATATGAGGCTGTATTATATTCTAAGAGCCTTGATCCTCAAAATATAGTTATTGAAATTTTGTTTGCACCTTAAAATCATTCATGAATATACTTTCTGCTAACGGGCTGAAAGCTAGAATTGTCATGATGATATGTTTGGTAGGGGATTCTCTTTATCATGGATATAGTACAATTAATCAGACTAAACTAGACAAAGAGATGGCAGGAAAACAGCTTCTAGCGAGATTTGGCATGTGTTCAATATCAACTTATCCCGGTCAACATCAACAAACGAGTAAGAGGTATAGCGCACAACCCGGTGGTTCGACCTCCTTCGATTATACGACGTAGAATTTTTGGGAAACCTGGCCTACTTTTTGTAAAACAATATAGTGGAATTTAAAGCCAATTAGCTACTATAAAGAATATTTTAAAGAGTCACTACTTGTAAATTCTTGATTTATACGAGACACATTCGTATTTTTAAGGTACGCGGATAAACTAAGCATCCATTCATACACTAGGTTAAAAAACTCAATTCACGTTAAGGGCTATTTGAAAAGGACATAAATGAATATCGTACTGTACCTTTAACAGTTTAACCCTTTGCGCAAGCAATGAAATGGTTGAATCTGTGTGGTGTTGTTAACGTATTCGTTATATTGAAAGTAGAACACTATGAAATACAAACAAATGTGCTTCCGGAGATCACACACATTGAGGATAGGTAAAAAGTAGGAAAACATCTGATTAGATCACACCACACGTCAGACGCAGACCGCAGGCACAATTCCTTGAGAAATTACGAGCAATTTAAAAACAATAACTTGTTGTAATTTACGAGAAATTTAAAAGAGAGGAGGGAGACTCACGAAATGACTGAGCAAAGACCATTTCCCGCAAACAACACTATTCGCACGAATGAGAAATTTAACTAATATAACTTTAATCCCAAACTGCTTATTCACCAATCTAATTAATTGTTATATTAAAAAGAGCTTTCATTAATCAATATTAAAACCCATGAAAACGCAATAGTTTAATTAAATAAATTGGTAATTTTGTAAATTACTCTCATCACTAAATTATAAGTAACCAAGAATACGTTTTATTGTTCAAAAGCGTAATCATTTCACAGAGAAAATGCGAACCAATATGAGTCTATTCCGTATAATAAATCCGCATTCGAAATACAAAGTTAAATCAAACGAACAGTACGCAGATAACTTACATACGTACCGGCACATTTGCTGTACTTTGAACTGCGTAAACCCCGTGTCACAAGGATATGAAAAATTATGTCGTGGGTGGCGAGCAACAGAATAAACAATATCAACAAAAAGCTCACAAAACATTATTCACGTCGCGGCGAAATTATGTGAGCAATTAATTTTGGTACTCATAAACACTTGGCGGGGTTGGCGAGCGTGGCATTAAGGAACAAAACCGGTCCAAGTCTTGCTCCTTGAGCCTTGCCAAATATCAGAGGCCGTAAAATGTTTCATCGAATTATTTGGTATTTACAATTTAGTTTTTAGATTTATATGAAACTGTACTCACTGGAATACCGTAACAAATGTACAAACTCTCCCCTGAATTTTATAAATCTCATATTATCAAATAATTAACCACACTCGAGGAAAGTTAGTTACTTAAAAAATTACAAATACAAAACAAATTGTAGTTTTATATAATATTGTTTTATAGAAGAAAACCTGAATGTTTTAAACTACTTTTATCGAATTTCCCCTATAGGGAAGAAGCTATTACCGTAGTCGGCATGGTAAGACCTAGGCCCGGGACCATGATAACTTTTCGTTTTGAGGTCCCCAGACCCCAAAAACACCATTCGTTCGAAACTGTATATATATATATATATATATATATGTGTCCGTGAGCACGATAACTCTCGTAAAAATTATCCGATTTTGATGAAATTTGGTATGAACGTGTAAAGCAACATTTATGACTTTAAGTTCGAAAACCAGCCAGATCGCTCTATCCGAAGGGGTATTTTGGGGGGTTTTGTACCCCAAAAATGGGTTTTTCGAATTTTTTACATATAATTTTGGAAATAGTCAAATTTTATTTTTTTCCATTGGATTCAGCTTTAAAAAACACACAATTTGGTATTTTGATCATTTCTCTACGTCAATTGGTTACCGAGATATTGAAAGTGCTAAACACAGTACGTTGTCTAATGTTATTATTATGGAGAAAAATAAAAATTTTATATCTCGCTTATTTATGAACGTATACTGACGAAACTTGGTATACAGCTTCATCTGGTTGTGGACCATTGATATTTGCTCAAAAAGACAATTTTTTACCCAAGGCTCCTGTAGCAGCAAACCTGCGTACTCAGCCCCATGTTATTCTTATGGAGAATAAGTAACGTGTTATCTGCCTTCATTATGAAATTAAATTAATGAAATTTGGTATGTGGCTTTACCTACATGAGTTATATTGATATTTGTATAAAACCCCATTTTTTGTGTTCCTTGCTTCAGCAAACCTGCATACTCAGCTGCCATGTTATTCTTATGGAGAATAATTAAAATGTCATAAATCGTTTATTTATGAATGTATACTGATGAAACTTGGTATGTGGCTTTATGTGGTATTAATATACATATGTATGCATTGGAAATTCGCTGAGTACGCAGGTTTGCTGCTACGGGGGTATTTTGACAAACGCTAGTTCCAAAGTCTGGATTTAACCATTTTGCAAATAAATATTGAACACATCAAATTATAAACTATCACAGTATTATCAGGTTGTTTATAGCTATCCCGCAGAATCATTCTAGATCTTCACTTTCTTCTTGGTTTCCACTTCAAAACGAATGTAAATTTAACGAAAACATGAAGTAGTTACGTTTCCGAGGGTTATTTGAATATCTGAATGAACTTTTATATATGCGGTTAATACAACTCTTGCTTTCGTATTAAGAGTCTCCCTTTTCGTGCTGAAAATTCTCCTGGAGCCCTACGAAGAAAGGATACCTGTATAGGCCTTGGGCCCAGATGTTTCTGGGACTTGTTCCATTTTTCCTTCCGTAGTTCCGGTATTCCCGTAGTCCTCAGAGCCATCAAATCGTGAAAGCCGCTGATACCAATAAAGTTATAAATCGTTGCCCCTACACTTTTTAATGTTCTTCAAAAATTTAGAAAATAGCTCTTTAGTCTGATTACGAGTAAACTAATACTTCAACGAAAAATTGCGCCTTGTCAGATAATCTGCCCCAGTTATGAAATACTCGGACATGTTTCTAACCCGACTGCCGGCGCGTTCTACTTTTGTCAACTTGTTGTTATTAAACCGTTTCCTCCTCTTCTATACAACTTATATATTGCGATTAGTTGTATAATACTAACCACCCTTGAAGTAAGTTATTTGTTAATTTTTAATTGCAAGATTGATAAATATGAGCGATTGAGTCAACAATCTGTTGGACTTTAGGGTTGACTTCATTTAAATTTTAAAGGCGGTCTCATTGCACACGTTTCACATTAGTAATTATACTGCAAGAAATACGGAAAATATGTGGCAGAGATGTATTGATGTATTAAAGTGGAATGAACCTCAGGCAGGCTAATTTAATGTCAGCAATGGATCTGGACAATGGATACTTTGTATAATTGCTTCCCCTAACGGTATTATTTGTTTAAAAATTGTGTTTGAACACGAATTAATTCCAAGGTGATTAAAAGATAAAGTGGTTAGAAGTGGTGGATGGAGAGGGCAGGAATGCTATCAATACCTGCCAGCTGATAGTTTTAGGTCAATTCGATGTAGCATCGTCCTTTCAAACTCAAGGTGAGGAATCAATTTCAAACTCAATAAAGACATCTCAATCTATATATCAATCTATATATATATATAACTTATTAGTTTATATTCTATATAATTAACATTCTAATTATGCATTGCATGTTTTTATAGGTTCAATGTCAGTGAGCACTTGACGTTAATATACTAATCTCAGTTTATTGTGGCTTCTTGCCATTTGGTAGTTACACCTTGATTTTGATTGGTTACCTGTTATTGTAAACAAATAATGCACGTCCAAGCTTCCTGTCTAGTTTAATCTCAATCGGCATTATAAGTGTTTTCGTCAATAACATTAAGATTAATGAAATTTTGAAGGGCAAGGAGGACGGAGCGCCAAGGAAACGGAAAAATGTATGATTTTGGGATAATACGTACCTTCACAAATATTTGCTCATTCACTCCTGCAGTTTGTGCGTCAAAGATTGATAAGCAACACAACGATCCTCTAACTAACTGAGCCTAAACAGATTCTCCAGAGGCGCATGTGTTTCGTGCACAATGTTATCGTACTAAACTAATCGTTATAGATATGTGTGACATACAGTGACGTCAGAATACTCCGCCTTTTATTTAGGTTGTGTTGCTTATACCCATCAAATAAACGTTGGGTATTGCAGGACTACCTAACATTGGGTGCAGAGCCCTAATAACATGCGATGATTTGAAATTGTCTAAATGTTTCTCACAGACCATACGAGAATTAGAAAAAAAGTTGATCAAATTCTTTGCAGCGTTTTTTTTTAAATTACGTCTTTTGATTGTACAATCTATTTTCATAGTCCTTAACCTTATGATCTAAAACAAAACAAGTCCGGCCCTGTATCATGAGGTCATTTGATCTCCGTAGGAAGTCATTAGACATCATTGTTTCATATTGGAGAGGTACTTCTATGAATATCTTAGTAGGTTAACAACAGCAACAGTCCTAGCACTAGACTTTCCTTGCTATATATTATAATTACATTGTGTGTAATATTGTTAAAGAATTAATGTATAAATATAATGCCCTGTCATGTTGTATTTATTCGATGGTAAGCAATTAACTTATTATAATATATAATTGCTTGTCTTTTGTTAAACTGGATCTGTCGTCATAAACTTCGCTGACATAACAATTTTATGAGCTAAATCGATATAATTAAATTATATCTATAAAATATATATAAAATTAAGTGCGTAGTTTTAATTATTTCATTGGTTTCTTGATACATAACTTTATTAGCTGGGCAAAACAGTTTTCCTACATTTGGTTTGGTTTGGTTTTCCTTCCTTGATTTTTTATAAAATTTCATAAGTAAAGAGTATAAAATAGACTATAAGTCTCGCAATACTACAAAATATATTTACACTTTCACGCTACAAAATAAATTAATTACATAAGTATACCCTAATCAGTTTCAACAGGGCTATTTAATAAATCACTCACAATTGTATTTTAAAGATGAGTTAAATACCCCTTTTTGTAAAAGGGAATACATATTAAATATTCCAATGAAAATTACTTCGATATTTACAAAATTCTTTATTTCTCATCAGAAGGCGGATATTGTTTTCACAGAAAAGCCTCTCGGAAGTGTTCCTGAGAAAACTCAGATAGAAGGCGTCCTATTCATCATAGTCACTGGTTGACGTAGCCAATATTACGTTTTCCCCGTAGAATTTAAACCGAACGTAGGTAGGAACCTGTTCGAGCTGAAAGTTGCTACGATTCATATATATACCAACCAATAAGGTTAGATTGACCTTAGATAAAAGATACAGATAAAAGTCAAAGTAAATATTTGTATTCAGTGGGCTGGTAGGATTAGTATAAGTATTAGCACAGACAAAGGAATATATTTGGATTCTTTTCTTTGTGGTATTAGTTTAAGCAGGGAAGCATCTACTTGAAAGCTTACTCTAGTGGTTTAATACATTTAATTTTGATATTTTATACTACGGAAAAGGTGAAATCTAGTTTCCTACATGAAAGAGTAAAAATGCAGAGCACACTTTCGTTTTCAGTTAAAGCGTTTTCCAAGAACATGATTTGGTTGGTAAGTGAACCCGCAAGTAGGAAATTCCATCAGTTATCATTTCCGCAACCGATGTCATCAAAGACGACGCTATAGCTTTTAACCATTTACAAATAGTACTAGCAACTCTGATGTAAATGTACTTTCAACTTTAATAACTTTGTTGATGTAAAACTCCCAGTGATATTCTGCGTGTACTAAATTATTTAATATCTATAACTTTAAAAGGAAGGATGTCGCTGTTGCTTGTATGTTCCAATCTAACGCAAACATTCCTGAACCAATTGAACTGAAATTGTGCGTGAAGACCGTATGTATGTTATGTATATATATATATATATATATATATATATATATATATATATATATATATAGGTCATATATATATATAGGTCATATATAGTTAGTATATTATGAGCTCCGGATTCCAGATATGTCTATTCGCGTTTCGACGATTCCCTAAAGTTCTCCATGGATCTTCAAAGTTCCATTATATTCTTAATAAAGACAACACTTTATCATTAGTTTATTTGTCTCAAGAAGAAATCTTAAAGGCGATATTTCATTTTTTAGTGAATTTCCTATGGAAAAGTGAACTATTAGCATGACCCGCACGGTGAGACTTAAGCCCGGGACCACCACAGAAGTTCCTAACGTCACCCCCTGAACAAGTTTTGAGGGGTCTCTAAAATCTATAAATATGTGTGTGTTCGCACTCTAGCGGTCGAAATGTTTGTCCGATTTACTTCAAATTTGGTAGAGACATTCCTTTTTAGTTGGACAAGTTCGTTGGGCAAAACAATAGGAAAACTCTAATTCCTTTTTTTTGGGATTTTAAGTTTTCAAATTTTGAGTTTTTGGGCCCAAAAAGGGTCAGAAAAGCCCCGAATGTACACTTATTGCACATTAATCTATTATGCGTAAAAAGCCGAAGGTTTTAAGCCCTCCATCATCATTCTAGCACAAGTAATTACCGAGTTATTAAAGAAAATGTTAATCGTCAAAATTCTGTACGTTGTCTTATGGTGATTTACACTGGAAAAGGCTGTATTTCATATCTTAATATCGTTTTATCACCCCCAATACGCCTATACTAACTTGTTATCCCGACTATACCTCTTTCTAACTTTATCATGTATATCCTATAAGTGAATTTAAATATAACCAGGAGCATCAGAAAAGCCAAAAAATAGCATTTTCAATTTTCAAAGAAAATGTAACCAGTGTTAGTTTAAACCCTTTATTTAATCTTTTTAAGGTTGTAACGCGGAAATTCACTTCCCTCACGTCAGAGTGCTGCGTGCGATCTCGTTTATACTTAACACATTAAACAGAGAATTTGAAACTGTTTTAACGTAACAAAATTAATATATTAATTCAGCAAACAGTTGTAATTCAAGTTGCCTAAGAATTATTTTGTATATACAATACTCAATATGTATACCTAAAACTCGCTGTCCATCCACTCAAAAATTGTATACGTCAATTTCCACTCAAAAATAAATGTTTCCAAACTTTGAACAATGCTTAAATTTTCTTAGGTAAAGTACGCAATTTCAACAATATTGCAACTGTGACAAAAGTGCAAAGAAACAAAGAGTCGCGAATATATGAGATGAAGAAGAACAGTAATATCCGGCACGTATAAAGTGGTCTGTGTTAACCTTGGCTGGCCCTGAACCATATGTCTGTGTCTACTTTCTTCTGTCTCTTTCTACCGCTCTGTTCTTCTCCTCCGTCTGCCCTGATAAAGGCGGAGGAGAACTAATGTTGCAAATAAAATGAAAAACAAAATTGCACGAGTCAAAATCCAGGCCGCTCATAAGACAAATGTTAATCTTAACATTGAGCTTATGGACGATCTGATTTTTCACTCGTGCAACGTACTGTAGAATGCAATTTCTTGTGTTCTATGTTTTGAATTTACCTCATGTGCATGTATTTCAAATGAGCGTGTAAACCAAATAACATCTGCTGTTTTGGCAACCCATGCATTTCTTCTTTATTTTGTACATTATATGTAACCTCATCGACATGTTTATACAAGAATGACGCGAGGATACTACAGTTGCGAGCATTACCCTAGTACACCTCTGAGAATTATCTTTACATTATCAAAGAATAAACTGCAACATCAACATTGTTGGTTGGAGTTGACAAAATACCTCTTTAGTTATACTGAAAATTTCATCTGTTTTGGTACTGCATTTCTTTTAAGGAGCGTCAATTCGGACATGATTGTCTCTACACATCAATGATACTTTAACCTTACCTTTCGTAGTGTACTCTTAGGATATATTTAATAGATGCAGGAATATAGTAACAAATTTTGTTCATAAAAATTCTACGTTTGATTGACATGTTTGTATTAAAACAGTTGATTATTACATTTTTACAGTTTAAGAATACTCTTAAAAGTCTTTGGCAGTCAAACAAACAAACGGTAGCCTTGACGGTTGGGCAGTTCGAGTATCAACACAGAGGCGACTGTGATGCTACAGTATATGAAAACATCAACAGCACACCATCGAGTCTTGTTTTATTGACCTACTCTTATTACGTCACTCATGCCTCATCAAAGTCCTTCATACGAGTTCCCGGCCCTTCCCCACGAGCTATTTCGTTTGTCATATTTTGAAATATTATTTTCATCCTTACTCGCCCACAACCCAAGTGGCGTTTTTCAAAGCCATATTATGCAGCTGTGATGACGTAGCGTTTTGCAGTTAACAATTTTACCGTTACCGTGTGAGTTCGACATTATTTTGTATTCTTGATGAGGTCCAAACAGGGGAGCCGGGCAGTCACAGCCTGACGTCAGTTCTGAGTGTGTATTTCTAGATCCTTGCGACACACGCAAACACTGACTCTAAACACGTGTTTGGCAGCGGACATTTCATGATTCCTGCACTTTTTGCATTTTAGTTTTGGCATAAACCATGGTAAATTTTTGATTTTTGAAGTATGGGTTTTTATTGGTTTAGTTTGGCACGTGGTTAAATGTCACGTAGGCTAGTCATTTCTTTTTTAAGGGTTTCAATGTATTTATTGAAATATCCTCCTAATAAATGTTACATGACAATCCCAGTTACACCAGGAAGATATAGACATAGTATATTTAAATAACCACCTGACAAAATAAAATCATAGTTATTATATTGCAATGTAAATGTTTTAAGGCCAATGGTACAAAATCCGAATCGATTTTTAAGCGTTTTATGAATTTGGATACATGCAGGAGTCATAACTATTTTAATATGCTACAAGGTCGGCTGTTGCAACGTAACACTTGGTTCGACACATTTCCCATTTGCTTGATTAAATGTAATTCAAAATTTTCGTTTAAAATGATCATGCAAATATGACGTATGTAACTAACATGACAGAGAAATGGATCTATAGAGAACCCTTTGTCTGTGCTATTATGCACACCTCCTTTAAATAAAAATATTATTTTTCAATGATTTTTGGAGTAACCTTAACTTTGCCGTTTCCACTTAAAAACGATTGTATACATTTGATTATAATTTATTCCAAACGATTTTAACAATTTATTAGAAATCAATATGTTTCAAATAACTCGACGGATAAACAGATTCGAGATTACATTAAGTTAGAATAGGTGTTACGCTATTCTTTTCTATAGTGATATTTGCTCAACTGCTGACGCTTTCAACTCAGGTAGTGGGATTGCCAGCATCAAACTTTATCCATCGTTTGATTGAGCCAGAACCCTTTGAAAGTGCTGGAGTCTCATTGCACTCCTTTAAACAACATAATTAGGTAGTCTTGGCAAATATTGAGAAAATATTAGGCTTTCACTTTTTTAACGTTATAAATTAATAAATTAAATAACGTTTACATTTTTGAAAGCATCTAAATTGGTTTGATTACAAAACAAATGTTATTAAAATATTAAATTAGGTCAAAAGTAACTTGTAAAATACACGAAGATTATTAGCTAATTTGCATAGCTTCGTCCAAGGGTGTTAGCACCAACTATGGTGACAGCGAACACAATGTGCTCATCCCCTTGTTTTCATTGAGAAGACGAAGTCGCCATTTTTAGGCATTGAGAACGAAATCAATCATAATCATGCGTCATGCGTAATGCCATTGATAATCGTGCGTCTGTTACTCGACTTCAGACGGACGAATTGACTTATTTTAGACTATGATTAGTTGTATATGTGTTGTTTGTCTGTGTCACACTACCTTGATAAATGAACGCACGTTAATATAATCTGATCCAGTATAATTTCATGTTCATGAGATAACATTGAGATTTAGAGGCCTAATACGGCGGAGCTACAAACAAATTAAACGGAATTGGCCATTATTTTATTTTGCCATAAAAGCTATCTTTCAACTTAAAGTCAGATTAATCAGTCCAGTTCTTTCAACATGATGCCGCAAAAAATAATACATACAAGTTACAATTTATAATATTTTAAGAAGTAAAATATGCATTAGAAAGACTATTAGTTATAAATTGATTATACCCCAAATTTATTGGTAACGTGAGTAATACTCCTAAATTGATAAAATAACTTTAAAATAAATAAATGTGAGCGTTTTGTTGATTTAGTGAAAATGAAAGGCATAAGGAAAAACGCCTTTATTGGTATATTAAATTAACAGTTTATGAATTTGTTCCATGCACATAAAATTATAATATAATTTTTAAATTCTTGGATGTTTAGTGAGAATTATATTTGAATCAGTACACCATGCCGTAAAGCCTCACAAAACACGCTATGTGTTATGTTATTATTTTACCCGACGTTTGACGGCGACCTTGTAACAGGATCTCTGTCAGAGTCACGCCCATAACATTGACATCCGCCTCGCCGATTCAATACCCTTTACAATCTGTTTAAATGTGTCCGTCGAACGAGTTTTTCAAAACTAAATGGTACTGTTTGATACATTCTTATACTAATCTTGAATTAATATGCATGCTAAATGTGTAGCCTGTAATGTCTTGTCAGTTTGCAACAGATTTGTTCATACAATTTCACACTCACCGTCTTAATATTACAGTAGTTCTCGTTCTGGAATACTCAGAGTTTTAATATGACTAGGATAAAAAAGGTCTGAGTGACGTTAGCTTGGATTCTTTCTGTCTTAAATGTAATGTGTCAGATACCAATCTAATTAGGACTCGTGTAACTGTAATATAGCGGTTAACTATTCTGTATATTATATTAATGTTACACTGTACCAATTATGCCTATTTTGGAGAAATCATAAGCCTATCATCAATGTAGTTTTAGTTGTCAATTTGTTCGAAAAACTAATTTTAATTAAAGTCATAAATATATTGATTGATTTGGACATTCTTAATTAACATAACAATGCCTTAACAACTTGCGAGCTTTAGCATTTGAGAGTAAAAACTCTGACGTGTATCCTAGGCTTACGGAAACTCTGACTGAACCCCCTTAAATAACAAGGTTCAATAGAAACTAGGTCGAGCGAATGCAAAAACAACTCTCATGATTACAATACATAAAGAAAGCTCTCCTTTGGGAGCGCAGAGAGTTTTATGGAGGTTTAAAAATTAATTATGAATGCGGCACGAAGGCTTCGAAAATGATAAGGAAGAATTGCCAGAAGGGTGGAGGGAGGGGGAGGGAACGTTATCAATAACAGTCAGCTGATAGGTTGAGGTCAACCCAGTCATTTGTCTTGTGTCATGCCGCCACCACTTCGGAGTGAGCTATGAATTTCAGATCCTACTATTGAAATTCAAACAAAAAAACTGTTAATCATTAACTTGAATTGACGCTATTCCTATTACAAATTCATAATAAGTTAGCTCGTTCTCGACAATTATCGCCCAGTAAACACGGAATATGTCAAATTAAACTTGTCGGACACAATTAGGCATTGTTCATAAATATAACATTGTGTGACATTGTTTCAACAAAAACGAATAGCACCTTCACAAATAAAACCGCTTCACTTAAAATTTGGTGGTACGAAAATGTTTATCTTAGGTTAAAGCATGAGTCACACTGTATTTAGGGTTACATTTGAGCTCTTAAATCTTGAACGCGAAAAGAGTTTAATTAAATTTGGAGTCCATCCCACTGTTATATTATTTCTTGAACAATACTGTATGAATTATCAACCGTTAAAACTTACGCTGATTAGGTATACTGCACTCAAATCGAGGTAAATCAAAATTCCAAATGAACTGAAGCGAATGGTTAAACATTATAAAAGGCTACAATCTCATGCAATTTGTTGATATGCGTAAAAACCAACTAAGTTGAACAATTTTTATTCATCAGATTTAAATTAACAACTATAACATCCACGAAAAATTTCCAGGCTACGACTAACCCCGAGATTCAGCAGCATGCTGTTTTGCCAATTAGTTGTTAACCAATTAGAAACAATCAACAGTCAACTCGTCACCCTCTTACCGTTTAACAGTGTTAATTGTTAAAATGGATTTTAAACTCTCTCCCAATTAAAATACTGTAGAAGTAAAGAGCAGTAACTAATTTCCTTTTTTTATCGATCTGATGTCCTGCACAATATTTTCTTTCGTTTACCAAATAATATCACACCTTCCTTGTTTCGTGTAGTTAATTTGCACAAAAGCAGACATGGGTTTCGATAGATTAAAATAAATTTCTCTAGCAAGACAAAGAGTGACCTCATAGGATGTAAATTCCTCCCCTTCTCTCCCAATAAAATGTAACCCTTAAAATTAAATTAGTGAAGCTTAATACAAAAACTAAGATATATAACGTAAACTGAACAAATCTGTTTTACACCATGGAAATCAGTTAAATCGTATAACAGAAGTTTACAATAGTATTTGCCAGTTTGAACAGGTAAATTAAGATTTGTTGATTTGTTTATAAACTTTTTTCAAAATCGTATTAAGAAACCCCATTAATTTCACAACTACGCTAACAATTATTAAATTAACTAAACGCTCTTATTCAACCAATACAATGTTTACATTAAAATCGCAGGGCATTAATACCTTAATATCTCTATTTAAGACGCCGACGCAACTAGGGCGTATTTTAAGGCGAATATGAATGAATTATGAGTGATAAATGAGTGAGATGCCTTGTGTAGCCTTGTTACTGGCTAAAAATAAGTTACTTTTCCAAGGTTCTATTGGAATTTTATACATCAATCAAAGGTAAGGAAAACACCGATTTCCTTTACTATTTAAGTGGTTTGAATATAAACAAAGCTTGGCGAAGTTAAACTGAAGAAGGTAATTTCACCACTTCACATTTTCGCACCCGATATTGTGGAGAAGGCTATTAAAATAATAATAATTTTTGAAACTGCTGTATTTATGAACGTATTTTTACGTCAAACACTAGTCGGTAGTTTTAATCAGGAAATAACTTGGGAAATTAAAATCATAACCACGTATATTTTATTTTATTTTGTCATACAAAATATTACACAGTGCCGGTGTACGTTCTGTTTGGGTAATTTATCTTATAAGATGTTTATATTTAGTTAAACAATCTCAAATTCCCCCGGAAATAATATCGCTGATGGTAGAGCTGTTGAAATGATAACCCCCTGTCGCAGAACATCTGCGTATTCAGCGAATTTCACTTGAATCAACTATCACGGGTTTCATCATAATATATCCTTAATAAGCAAAATATATATAATTTATTTATTTTTCATCAACACTAACATTGGGCTGAGCATTAGCTTTTTCCTAATAGTTCATGGGTAATTCGCTTATATAAAAAAGTTGTTTAGATAATAATGTTTAATCGTAATTTGTGGAGACGTGGGGAAATAATTCAGCCATATTTGTAAAAGTATTATTTTAAATTAAACTTATTTGTCAGAATAATTATAGGCCTAACCATATCACAAAACAAAATCATTGCACTCTTAAAAACATTTGATGAAAAAAGCAGTGCTTTTCAGCAGAGTATAACATCAAGATGTTAATTTTACAAGTTCATATGTGTGGCATGAGTAGATTTCTCTAATGTTCGTCTGAAAATTTGTTATATTTTTATTTATTTTATTTAAAAGAATGGACAAAGAGTAAAGTAAATAGTGGAACAATTGGATTATCGTGTTTTTCCTATTTCAAAGAACCTGTTTAGTAACATTATCTTTCTGTGATACCAAACAGCCTACTCAATATTTAACAGCAAAAATGTTACAATAATGAGATAGAGTTTAAGACATCACTTAACTAAACTACACCTTATATATATTAGTTCTCAAGGGTATCATTGTCGGTAGACCATATTATCTCCCTTAATACTTCATCAAAACCGACAGATGAGCCATCATCTCGAAGAAGGCTCATTTAGCGATGAGCCTTCATCGCTAAATGCGGAAATAAGCAAAGAATAAAAAACCATAAATATGATAACTTAATGGGGATTGTCACTTATAGTATTTATTTGCAAACGTACTGGTGGAACCATCTTACAGCGACAAATTCAACTAACTCAAACAAGGTGTTTCAATGCGCAGACTGCGCATGGGCAATTCTCATATTACCTCATTACTTGGTTTATCCTTCTCAACAAATTCGTCATGCCAACAATTTTTTTTGCGAACACGACATTTAAGTTCACGAAACATGATCTAATGAAACATGAACTAATCAACTCGGGCGTGTTGTACACTCAGGCTATTCTTTACCGGAGCAGGTCATTATCGTAGACAAACAAACCGTCGGCCCGAGGCAGGTGTGGCATTTCTCACATTATGGACGGCTCGCCGACTGCTAAAGTAAACGGCTCTGGATTGAGTTTGTCTGCAGGTTATCACGATTGAAAGGGATATTATTAGAGAAACAACCATATTGTATTTTCATATTTTAGTTAAATAATTTAACTAAACTATATTACTTTTTGCTATACGCACGTGTTATCCAACGAGAATCTTTAATTACAGTCCCAAAAAGTGAACTCGACTTTAATAAAAACCAAAACTGGACGTTTTCGACTTAATATAACCCTTTGTTCATTAATGGAATTAAAGGTAAGCAAATTTGCACAACGTTAAATCTGCCAATCACTGGACAACCAACGAGTGATGCGACTTCACAGTCCAAATGTATAACGTCATTAACATTACCTCACATAATTGTATTTAAAATAAATACATATTCTCTTTTTAGCAAAGTTTTAACAGCTCCTAAATCAGAATAATGTGGGAAGAGGCAGCTGTGAGAGTTTTCATATTCCAATATCAACACGGAGAAGTCACTGACGCGATAAATAAACATCAACATCGCACCTTGTTGAACCGACCTACTTTTACAAACCCATCTGAAATAATATAACCTCATTTATATATTTTTTTGTTTAACTAAGAATTATTCAAAGAGACACCTTGCGCAATAACTCCAAAATATGGTTAACTCAAATAAGTTAAGAATAAGTTTCGAGAGCAGCAGAGTTAGGATCTAGCTCAAACTATTAGGAATAGGAAGCACACTAGCCGGTGTCCTGTAATCTGCACGGGATCTCGCAGTCGCATTGAACCTCCTAAGTTAGTTTAACTTGTCACTGTGAGACGGTGCCACCAGTAGATGAAGTGAGAATCACAATAGTTATTAATTAATGTATTAAGAGCGTAAAGTAGGCCTTTCTCGAAAGACACTCTTTACACTTGAATAACATGCACCATTTTTCCTACAACTGCAATGTTAGATCCCACACAACATATCAACATTCACTTTCATCGACTGCTATTGAATTCACAAGATTGAGGTTATGAACTAAGTCACTTAGCTTGGTTCAAAGCAACAATAAATCAGCTGGTTATTACGGTCAGCGAACGAAAAATACTTTTTCGCTCGCTAAACAGAAAACAACTGATTTATGTTGTCTCAAGGGTGTTTCTTTTATCGCTAGGCTATATCTCCCTTTGAAGATTACCTTAATCGCTAAAGCGGTGATGATAATCTTTAAAGTCAGATATGGCCTACCGATAAAAATGCCCTTGAGAAGAAAATATAAAAATTTCCTAATAAAATTATACATATCCTAACAACATTATTGAAGTGAATGTTTGTTGGTTACTGCATCACGAAAACTGCAGGACCGATAAAAGCGATACTGTAATTGGTAGCTAAAACATCAGAATCGATGGTAGACATGAGGGAGGTAGTATTATTAGTATGGTTCCTCCATGGCACCAACACGCAATTATCCTCCTAGCGAAGTTCGGTCCCCAAAGTACTTAAATAACAAACCGTGCATGTACTAAGTCACGAGTACCTTTATAGTCCGGTCTGAGCCAACGAAATAAAATTGCATTAACATTAATCTAACACACTCGTGATGAACGCCTGATTTTAACACATGGTTCGCTTCTCGAAAATCTACAGATCAGGATGAAACCCATCCACGTGCTTGTTCATCTGGGAAGCAATTAACATTATGCTATTTCCTAGGACAGTTATAAGACAACCAACGTTAAAATTACACCTTTAAATGCGATATGATATAACTTCTCTGTGGCTTCAACAATATTTAGTTAACTGTAAAAGCCTAACTGCATTACGGTCATTTCATTTGTGGTGAGGTTAAAAAACGTGCCTCTTTCAAAAGGCACTAAAACTAACGTGAGAGCGGAACTACGCTAGCCGAATGACAGCGCAACTCACTAAAACGTCCTTGCAAACTTTACAATGTCTAATTACGGCAGTTGTAGTGTAAATGAGAAGAAACTAAGTCAGTAATTTACTGACACGTGTGTGAACATTTCGTACAGCTGCCGTCATCGTAAAGACGGCCTACGTAATCTGTGAGATTACGTCCGGTCCAAGAACAAATAGAACAAATTTCAACTCAAATACACGTTTATTATTTTATTATGAATTTGTATGCTAGTATATGAATACACTTATGGACACTGAAGGCATAGTGTATTCGCCTTTTTGGAAACTGTAGTTGGGAGTTACAGTTTATATTACAGCTTACAGCTTATATTTGATTCAGAAATAATCGTAAGGGGATATTGATGGCTATTTCAAATTATTATTTTACAATAAAGTTTTCTTCTCAAGTAATTGTTGCTTGTAATGCTGCGTTTTATGCAATTTATTTTATATTATTTATTTAGCTGCATTTCTGAGCTATTTTACTTCAAATAAGTAAACAATAGCAAGAGTAATTTTAAGGTTTAAAAGACCACTAACATTTTTTTTTTTCAAAACATAGACGCTGAGCAGCCTTTTTTTAACAGATTACACAAAGTGTAACAAAATAAACAATTCTAAATGTTCCCTCTAAATCTAAAGTAACTGTAAACTGTAATTGTTACAAATTATGTGCAACTCAGTTGTTATAATATAACAAATAATTAATTTATTACTTTAATTTTTAATGTCAATAAAAACATATTTAAATCTACACACCACATATCCACAAATCTACACGCATTAGTAAATATCTATCTTACGCTCGAATCGCATTCAAAGTCCGCACCGCTCGAGTCAACCGGAGGGATTAGCGAACGTTGCAAATGCTGATACGCCGGAAAATAAATAAATGTTGAAAGCGGCTCGCGGCTGGTAAATAAATAATACCTTTGAGAAATAAACAAAACATTGTACAACGGCGGAGCGAGAGTGATGGGGATGTGGCGAGATAAATCCGGCGCGTTTGCGATGGCGATGGCGGGCCGCCAGGGAACGGAACCGGTCCGCGATCCGGCCCGAGAGGCTGGGGCTTGACAAGCGGGTATTTGTGAAGACCGCGGTGGCAGCCTGGTCGTTTTATTGATTCTCTTATCTCTAATCGTCATCCTTCAACTCGCAACACCCTTCAACTTGTAATTTTACTAATGAACACACTTTTACGAGATTAAGAATGATTTGTTCATCCTGAACCAGAGTATCATTTGCCATTTGCCATACACTATAATGTACAAAGAGCCGTTGCCGTTTGTGATCAAATGCAATGTACGATATGCGCAAAAACAGTTTTCATCAACCACATTATTAATAATAGCCAAGAGTGATAACTGATGCAGTTGCGATCTCAATAAAACAAAACCGTTTTAAGTACCCACGAAATAAAAGTTATTCCTTTTACTTTGAGAGACACCTTTTCATACAGAAACTTTCTCTCACATCACATTAGAGTCTTATTCATTCATGTTTTCAAAGTAAGTTACTTCACAAGGTAGGGGCCTATGTTTCGTCCT
Source organism: Allygus modestus (assembly GCA_963675035.1). Lineage (NCBI taxonomy): Eukaryota > Metazoa > Arthropoda > Insecta > Hemiptera > Cicadellidae > Allygus > Allygus modestus. The sequence continues at coordinate 59,746,176 of OY776115.1, read as the reverse complement.
ACCTGTTAAATTTCCTTTTACACTTCGTCCCCACTTCAGTATATTTTACCTAATTGTTGCATGATACCTAATGTTTGATCAACTTAATACAAAGGGCGAATAAACAACAAATCAAGTAATATGAATGGTAGTACATATTTCAATTCCTCACCTAATCTATGCTATTTTTTCAGCCTGTAATGCAGACACATTTGACTTAAAGCAAATGTATCCACCCGAGAAATGAAAATTACGCAGCTTGTTTTTGTCGTAACCAAAATCAAGAGATATGACTAGCGAAAAAATCTGCTGGGCGGGTCTAACGTCGGCCCGAATGTAACTAGATATGCTGCGGTAACCGACCCTGTAACAGCCAACTGGTTCCGCACCGCCGCGCCGGCACGGTACAGAACGGTCGATGTTAAACACATCCGACCAAACATCTGACAAGTCTACCACTACATGATCTAATACTTTTACTAATCAAGGAAATACATTTGCAACTTTGAGACTAGCTACCAACGTAGATTCTCTTTTATAAAATAGAACTTAGTTCCGCTGAGACCACTGAGCAGTAAGCATAAGGTGACTAAGAGGACTGGCGTTTGAAGAAAGTTTGGACTCCATCCAGAGCCCACGCATCCAGCTCCCCGTTGTCGCGAGAGGCGAGATACGGTTCTCTACGTTAACTTATTCAGTTTTGCGTGTGGCCTCTCAACTGTGTTGGTTCGGGCTAAGATATTCAATCTTATAACCCAGTGGGTTTGAGGTAACACATTACGGGTTGTCCGCCTAGGCGTTGTCGAATATGAACAAAGAGAGATGTATCAAATGAGAAGCCAACTAAAAAGTGCATTAGACGATCGTAAGGCGCAAGATATAACTGCTTCAGGTGAAGAAACGAAGAAAACAAACAAACTGAATATTGACAAAGTATAGTTGAAAAACCGGACAGTCCTAAAGACTGTTCATCGATTGCAAGGAGTTCAGTGCTAGTATTAAAAAATAATCTCTTTTGATCCCTAAACCATAGGAAAAAATTGGGTAGACATATTAATAAGTATTTTCAGTTCTTGCCAAAAACAAGGTTACTGGATCATAGTTGAGCCCAGGTCTTACCTCTGTACTTTTAATACTCCGTACGGTATGTATAGTTTTAAAAGGCTACCTTATGTTCTTTGTATAACTACAGAGGTTTTTAAAAAGATAATATTTTTTAAGTCATCAAGTCATTACGTTTATTCTGTTTAAATTCACGCGGGCGAAGCGGAGCTGCTAGTAAACTATAAAATACTTTAGTAAAATATATTCGGGAAAATAACATAAAATATAACAGTAAAAGTTTCAATGTGTGAAAACTTCTTTTGTAGTCATGCGGTTGAAAAGTCAAGGCAAGTCACGATTGTCAAATTGACCGCGTTTCTTCAGAGGCCTCGATACAGTAGAGTACAATGATATAATACTTTCATGAGTCATCAGATTTTGAAAATTACAATTCAGACTGCAGAGCTATTCGCATCTCTACTAGCAATGTACCCCTATCGCGTATACAGCATATGCTAGACGGTAAAAGGGACGAACTCTTTATTATATAGTATGCGTACTAGATATGATCTGTTCAGCGTTCAGCCCAGGATCAATCCAAAAGTACTGCAATCATAAAATGATACACTTATACTGACGTGATGTGAAACTCTTAATACACAGGACTGTTAAAAAACAGTGCACTGAAAATACATTGGCTGGTTATGTTCAATTTATACAAAAAAGAAACATCTTTAAAATACAGTAAATAAATAAAAAACAAACACTATAAATGCTTGTTAATACGAATTCCAAAACGAAGGTAACACCTACAACCTTGGAAGGATGACGAAAGAGCAGTCAAGTACAATAAAATGTGTCCTTACCTATTCCAGGAAAAAAAAAAATATATATATATACTGAGAATAGACTACCGGTTAAAGATATTAACATAACTAGGCCGGACTATCCTTATAAATGTTACTGTATAAATAAAAGTATATTTCAATAATTACCTGGCACTGAAGCTTTTAAGGGCCAAGAAGGCAAAGCACTAAAGATTTTCGAATATTTTCTTAATTTTGACTGATATGGTCAAGGAAAGGTTTTTGTCACGATTGCACCTTCAAATTTGGCACGTCGGATTTACCATTTGATTTTATGAACTCCAAAATTAGCGTTTTAAATATAGATTTAAAAGATTTAACACACCACACGTCTCACGATTAACTCTTGTAAGAAGTAAAATATTTAGTTTCGGAATTCGGGGTCTTAATTAATTTTAAAAGTAAATCACAACCATAAATTCAAATCTCATACCGAGAGCAGCACTGACAAGTTCTCAGATAAAAATAAAATATACAAATTATGACCATGAAAGTAAGGTTTTATAACATAAATCACTGTACTGTTATCAAAGCTAAATTGTTTAAAATATGTATAACGTAACACCAGTGACGTAAGGTCCACTTAAACTCTTATTGTTAAGAAATTTGCAAAGACAAGTAGGCCAAAACATAAAATTGATTACGAGGTTTTTCAGTTTTAGTTTTGTTGACAATAATCTTCGGTTTTTAACACAATATTCAAATTATAATTAAATGTTTTATAACACAATATTGTTTTTCTCTCGACATTGTTAACGCTGAAACTAAACAAAATGTCCCCACCCAATACCTTAATCAATTCTCCAAACACGTCCCTATATTGGGTCGCTCCGTATTGACCTGACTGGCCGACGACAAACCTATTATGAATAACCTGTGTTCTCGGACGTACAGCAATCTACAGGGATTTGTTGTGATACGCTGGTGAAAACAATGGTTTTGACGTAACTTTAAACTCGTTTTGTAGGAAAATATAACTATTCCGGTGATTTACTGAAAATGTTAATCTAATACATTGGCGGTTGATTAAAAAAACTACTATAGTACACCAACCGAACAAATATAATAATTAATCCTTGTCAAAACATGATCATCTATAAATGTTTTATTGCAATTAAGGTTCAATAAAATAAAAGATTGATGATTTACAATAAAGGTTAAACTACAAATTAATCACACAATATATTTACTTTTCTTAATTGTTACACAAAATAATGTTTATTTTTAAGATTGAAATAAAGCGTAACAAACGCTACTGATCTCGTTTAAGGAGCACCGTTTAACAATAAAACTTACTAAGTAAATGGAAGCTTCGCCGGATATTTATTTCGCTATTTGCCACCTTACAAGCGATTGTTTTCTTTCATCTGAGAAATTCTTTATTACAAAACTTCTTTCAGGTATAAACAAACATTATTGCAACGAGAACTAATCTATTGTATCCCGTCTTTAAGAACCCTTTAACAATCGTGAGTTTTATTTTATATGTTACTAGTAGATAAATGTAAAATATCAGAAACTGTGATTTGTGTGCTTTGTGTAAAATATCAGATACAAAATTCACGAGTTTATTCTCACCTAAGATAATACTGAAAATATAAATTTGTTGTGTCAACAAATTCTTTCTAGATCCAAAATATATTTTATAAACAATTCTACATTGCATAAAAAACAAACAAGGTTATAAAATCACAAATTTAGCAGCCATCTGAAAGTTTTCCTTAACCTCCTTCTTGTGATTGATCCAGTTTAGTCAAAAACCACATGCTAAACCTACTGAATAAGTCACATACATAATTAAAACTATCACAACGATTTAGCCTATTTAACCTGATTTTGCTCCTAGAAACATTACAAACAACATACTGCTTGAGCTAATAATAACAACTTTTAAGTCATTATAACATATAGTATAAGTACAAATTTCAAAAGGCTGGAAGCAGTGTTATAGTTGAATACTTATTTAATCAACAACCGAAATAATACTAAAACTTGTATAAACACTTGAATACTAATATAAACTTGAACGTTAGACCGATGATAACAACTCAAGACCACTCAGTGCTAACGAAGCTGCTAAAGGGGGAGTGGGGCCTCTCGGGCTGCATGTGCGGGCCCGATTGGGTGCGGACGATGAATAAAACAAAATATTGGCAATTTCATTGAATTACTGCCTCTCTGCGAACTGTGATCGAGTCCGCCTCCTGTGACGGCCAATCGGGGGGTCTATTTAGATTGAAACGAGATTCGAGAGCGAGTTCATTCGCAAACCAATCGCGAATATTTGAGCGATCAAAGAATCCTTCGATCTTTCAAGTACACGTTACTCTTCGCTTCGGTAGAAATTCCAAACCAAAACACTACAGACCTAAAGAACAATGCAACAGTATAATGTTGGCGCTATTTCTGACTGTAAGTATTTTTTATGTTTTAAAAACTTAACACATACAGTATAGTTGCAGTTCTATGATGACTGAAGCATATTTTAAATTTCTACATATTCTAATCAAAAAATATAGGAAGGTTGAAACTTTAAGCTAAACATTTAAATAGCCTCCCATAATTCTTAAAATAAAGCAGCAGAATAAAATATAACATTGTGTCTCATGTGACGGAATAAGGAGGGGGTTTAGTTATCATATTAAAATAATTATGTTATTTAAATATATGCTGAAGTAAAACGTGTTATTTGTTATTATTTCATCAATTCAATTCAATCAATTCAATCTGTATATGGCAACACAAATGTGTAAATATTCTGTTTTATAAAAACATGCAATAATTGTCAATAGTTAGTTATAAGACGAATTCAAATTATGATAAATTAAAACTTTTGAATTTCACTGTGAACATTTTACTTTTAAACAATACATGTTTAGAATTTTTGTTAACTGTATGGCATGTCCCCAGTAAAAACTGTTGAGACGCGAGTGATGTTGAATATACAATGTTTTTCTCAAAGGTTCTCTGTTTAGAGAGGATGAAATACGGCATTGTATGCATATATTCATAAGGGATCATAAGATATTGTTGCATATGTGCGTACATGCAAGCCTCACTTCATATCTTATGTGCTTCGTTCTTAGATGTTTAAATATGTTTTGGGTAATAATCCATAATCGTATGTAACATTATTAGGTAGAGGTTTTAGTGTTACAATTTTAACAACTAAAAATGATTACATTCTTACTTTTAATTTAGTTTTAATCAACAAGCACTAAAAAAACCTTAAAACTAATTAAGCAACAAAAACTTAATACCGACATCTGCATACTAAAACTCATTTAAAATTTGTTTGTTGTACCACATAGTACAGAAAGCATATAAAAAAGCGAATCCAATAATTATAATTCCAATCAACAAAATCGGTTTTCCGTAAAATTGTTTAACGAGTCGAGTAAAAATTAATTTAATAGCAATTAAATTGTAAAGGGGTACATAAATCAATAAAACACATTTTAAGCTTGACAAAACGCCAAATTAAAACTAATAAAAGGTGAAATCTCAATCCCAGTCTTGAAGTGGCCACAGAATTTGGTAAGCTGAAGCTTAAACGAGAGTTAAACTATACTTGTAGTCTCAAAAATGTGCAAACTGCATACTTTAGATACAAGCACCGTCCACCAAGCGGTGTTTTATTTACCATTTACAACTGAAATGCCAAGAGCGCTGTGAGACAACACTCAACGCGAGTGTCGCCACTATGGTTCATAGCTTTCTCGTTGCCAAAACAGAGCCCGAGTTCCGCGGCGCGACGCCGCCGACGCCACAGATAGGAAACCACCGATCGACTAAGTGATATTGAAAAGCAATTTCAGTAATCCAAGAACAGTTCGCTAAGAGATTGGTTCAGGATGGATCCACGAGCAATGATTGAGGCATCAGCCCGGCTCTGACGTATTTATCGACATGATATATCGCAACGAGTGGATATATAAATGAGTGATATATAAATCGGTGGATTCACTCTACTTCATTACAAATGCCCTCATATTGTGAAGTTCAAATATCCTGCGATATTAATTACACCCGTTACCTAAATATTCTAAATTGTTGTGATATTATTGGTTTGCACTCAACAAAATATTCTTTTGTGTGGCAAAATCTAGAAAATGTCTTCATAAACTAATAGAATTCAAGAGTCACAGACACAGGACATGTTCTGTAGAATCGCTTAAGAACCGATAACCTATATTTCCTTTAAACACTGTTTTACAACACGATACCTTTTATGAATCGGAAAAAATAATAATTCAAACGTAAAACCCTTTTCCGCAAAATAGTTTGGACAGAGGTTGAATAAAATGGTTTACTCTTTTAAACAAAGTTTATCTTGCAGCATGGTTGAGAGAGAAAATGTATTAAAAGCTATTTATAGAATTACAAAAATTGCGCGAGACTTTAAAAAATTGTTCTTTTATACTGTTTCTGTTATACTGCCAACTAGCTGGCCCGACAGACGTTGTCCTGTCCTAATGTCATTGAATTTGTTTTATGTCAAATACTCGTTCATTTTCAATAAGAACTCGTTCGCTTCGCTCACTCACCTATCGGAAAAAGCGGGAAAAATAGTTTAGGTCCTTTTCTCAGACCTACCGAATATACACACACAATTTCATATCAAGCCGTTTCGGAGGAGTTTTGTTACAAACATTGTGACACGATAATTTTATATATTAGAAGATTAGATAATGTTTTTAAAACATGAATAGTATACCATTCGAGTTCAATAAAGGATTTGATTTATTACTTCATTCATCACCTAAAATCAGTAACTTAGATCAACTACAGTTGCAAATAAGTAGTGGAGAAACCACAAAGAGGCATACTATTCGGCGCTTTTTTCCCATGTTATTCTTATGGGGAGCCGTTTTTGCACCGACGCCAGCTCCCGCCTTACACAAGTTTCCTTGTTAGCCTGTACTAATGTCCAACCCTTGCCTATATTAAATATATTTTCCCAATCCCCATCCCTCCTCTATATTTTTTAAAATTAATTTTCAAATTCAGGCTAAAAAACTATCTTTAGTGTTTATGGTCCGATTTGTCTGCAATTTGGATATGTTATTGTCCTAGGCAAGTGTTTTAATAAATTCCACTTACATTTCCCAAATTCACTATAACGGTTAAATTAAAAAATATTTTTTGAAAAATACTATAGTGCCAATTGCCACCTTCTTTATTAACTGTCCGATTTGTCTTCAATTTGGATATGTTATTGTCCTAGGCAAGTGGTTTAATAAATTCCACTTACATATCCCAAATTCACTATTACGGTCAAATTAAAAAATATTTTTGAAAAATACTGCCAATTGCCAACTTCTTTATTTACTGTCCGATTTATTTAAAATTTGGATATGCTATTGACCTAGGCAAGTGTTTTAATAAATTAGCCTTACATTTCCCAAATTCACTATTACAGTCAAAATTAAAAAATATTTTTGAAAAATACTGCCAATTGCTAACTTCTTTATTTACTGTCCGATTTGTTTAAAATTTGGATATGTTATTGTTGTAGGCTAGTGTATATGCACCATCCACATTTTACAAATATTGCGGTTAAATTTAAAAAAATTTGGAAAAATACTGCCAATTGGCAACTTCTTTATTTATGGTCTGATTTGTTTAAAATTTATATATGTCATTATTCTAGGCTAGTGTATATGTACCATCCACATTTGACAAATTAACTATAATGGTCAAATTTAAAAAATATTTTGAAAAATATACTAACAATTTCAAACTTCTTTATTTACTGTCTGATTTGATTTATTTTCGGATATGTTATAGCTCTTATATAGGTAACAAGACCACACTACCACACGTCCCATTACCCCCTACAATACAGTATTTTGTCTTTTTTGTTTGTTTATTTTGCTGTAATCCCAAAACTGACTTTGCTGTTTATTGTCCGATTTGCCTACACTTTGGATATTGTCCTAAGCTAAAGCATTTATTGCCTGATTTATTTTTGGATATGTTATAGCCCCCCCAACTATTATATCTAAAATTACAATATTATTTCCACCTATAATACAGTTGATGTGTTGTTTGTTTTGCTGCAACCTAAAAACTAACATTGGTATTTGTGTTTTTACAAAACTATATTTTGTAAATTACTATCAATAACTCCTTTATTTACTTTTCGACTTGTTATATCCCCTTATATCTAAATTTACCGTATATTTTTCCCCTAAATACCCCATTTCCAAATTCAATATTACGGTTGGATTAAAAAAAATAAATGCAAGCTTATTATATTTGCCACAAGCTTATTATATACATCCAGCTGTTATATTTGCCACATTTCCAATATTGTTGTGACCCTCTCAACTACCTCTCATTGTAATATAATAAGTAATATATATCCACAAAATATTTATGGTCAGAACTGCCTAAATTTTGGATATGTTTTAAGCCAATGCGATAACAAAAAATAAATTTTTAAAACCCAAAACAACTAAACACAAAACACTAATCTTTCTTTGTGCTTGTTTGGAGTAGTCTTTATTTTATCCAACTTAATTTTAATTTTGTAGTTAAAATCAAACTTCCCACATTCTAGCTCCCTTTCCAGCCAGTGGTTGGAGACATAAAGGTTACGAATATTTTCAAACTGTACAATATATCTTTTTCTACCCCTATGTTGGACTTGTTTAATAGCGCTTATTAATAATTCCGCACCATATTCCAAATCCTCCAGTCTACTACATTCTTTAAATTTAACATTGCCTTTAATATCTTGCATCTCTATGTCTTCTTGTCCAACATCATCCCACTCATTGTTACGGAAACTTAGGTTTTCTATTTTTGGAAAGGAATTGCCATAAAATGTTGCGGTTCCGTTAGTGTTAAAGCTTGCAAGTGGCTCGTTGGTAGGTAGATAAATAATGTCCAAATCACCACTGTATGGCAACACGCTATAACCTTGCCTATTCTTATTTATCTCTATAAATACAGTTTTACAGACACCTTTAACATAGTATACACCCCTCCGTCCATCCTTTTCTGCCAACACTCCCACAAACTTGTTGTTTACTACAAACGCATACACTGTATAATGTCCATAATGCTCTAGATCCTCCCAACGTCGCAGGAAGTAATCTTTTAATTTATCCTCTCTTTCCCTTCTTTCTTGTTCTTTAGCCAACTGTGCTTTGTATTCCTCTGCAACAGTATTTTCCACATATTCCAATTTACGCTTATTACTGTCAATGTCTTCTAATTCCAATTTCCTCTTTTTGGAACAACTCTCTAAGAAAGGCTTGGAAAGTGGCTCTATTTCTTTAATAGTGTATGGGTACAGTTTATTGGTCCGGCTTCTTAAAACGTAGGGAGTAAGGTTAGGACTTTCCACTAAGCCTAATTCTTCTAAATTGATGTGTTTAGGTATAGTGGAGAAAGGTGTATTTGATTTTGTAAAACATGTGCCCCCAGATTTGATGTAACACTTATGCTTTACACTTATGGCATCAGGAAACTCCTCTATTATCTCTACATAGTTAGTTGGTAAACAGTTAAAGCTAAATGCAGATAGAGCATTCTTTATTAACTTTTCCCTTTGTGTACTATCTTTTGGCAGTTTTAGTTGTACTCCAGTTATCTTCTTCGTATTACTATTACCCCAATATGCGTATTGTAATAAATCGTTAAACACTAAACAACAACTGTTTTGTAATTGATTGGCAACTTTCACCCACATCTTATGCAGAGGTACAGCATAGAATGGAGCATTTTGAAAGTACCGTTTGTTGTCTTCTATTAGACTTAAACAATCTCTTAAAGGTTCAAACCCTTTACCAAAACCTCTACAATAGTTATAGATTGTTGCCTCTAACCTTGTTATTCCATTCTCTCTAGCTAGTTTAGACGAGAACGTTTCTTTTAGTCTCGCATCTGGACAGTTTACAAAGTTTATTATATGGTTTCCTATACTTTTAATTACTCCAGGGCTTGTAATCTGGCATATAAATTTATTATATATTTTTACCCTGCTATTTACATTAAACCATGTTAAACAGTCTTTACTAACATTATCTACAATAACATTATATCCATTCGCCCCTTGGTAGCAAAAGTTTTCTGTAAGATATTGGCACATTTCCTCTTTATTAAATATTCCAGCCAAATCTAGTGTTATATCGAAATCCATAAGATAGTACATTTCTTTTTCCAGATCTTGCAGTATCTTTGGAAGATCTTCCAACAAATCCTTAATTTTAACATTTGCAAGCTCTATTTTATAGGGAATTGCTATAGGATCATCACACTTTTGTTTAATATTGAATTTGGAAATGGGGTATTTAGGGGAAAAATATACGGTAAATTTAGATATAAGGGGATATAACAAGTCGAAAAGTAAATAAAGGAGTTATTGATAGTAATTTACAAAATATAGTTTTGTAAAAACACAAATACCAATGTTAGTTTTTAGGTTGCAGCAAAACAAACAACACATCAACTGTATTATAGGTGGAAATAATATTGTAATTTTAGATATAATAGTTGGGGGGGCTATAACATATCCAAAAATAAATCAGGCAATAAATGCTTTAGCTTAGGACAATATCCAAAGTGTAGGCAAATCGGACAATAAACAGCAAAGTCAGTTTTGGGATTACAGCAAAATAAACAAACAAAAAAGACAAAATACTGTATTGTAGGGGGTAATGGGACGTGTGGTAGTGTGGTCTTGTTACCTATATAAGAGCTATAACATATCCGAAAATAAATCAAATCAGACAGTAAATAAAGAAGTTTGAAATTGTTAGTATATTTTTCAAAATATTTTTTAAATTTGACCATTATAGTTAATTTGTCAAATGTGGATGGTACATATACACTAGCCTAGAATAATGACATATATAAATTTTAAACAAATCAGACCATAAATAAAGAAGTTGCCAATTGGCAGTATTTTTCCAAATTTTTTTAAATTTAACCGCAATATTTGTAAAATGTGGATGGTGCATATACACTAGCCTACAACAATAACATATCCAAATTTTAAACAAATCGGACAGTAAATAAAGAAGTTGGCAATTGGCAGTATTTTTCAAAAATATTTTTTAATTTTGACTGTAATAGTGAATTTGGGAAATGTAAGGCTAATTTATTAAAACACTTGCCTAGGTCAATAGCATATCCAAATTTTAAATAAATCGGACAGTAAATAAAGAAGTTGGCAATTGGCAGTATTTTTCAAAAATATTTTTTAATTTGACCGTAATAGTGAATTTGGGATATGTAAGTGGAATTTATTAAACCACTTGCCTAGGACAATAACATATCCAAATTGAAGACAAATCGGACAGTTAATAAAGAAGGTGGCAATTGGCACTATAGTATTTTTCAAAAAATATTTTTTAATTTAACCGTTATAGTGAATTTGGGAAATGTAAGTGGAATTTATTAAAACACTTGCCTAGGACAATAACATATCCAAATTGCAGACAAATCGGACCATAAACACTAAAGATAGTTTTTTAGCCTGAATTTGAAAATTAATTTTAAAAAATATAGAGGAGGGATGGGGATTGGGAAAATATATTTAATATAGGCAAGGGTTGGACATTAGTACAGGCTAACAAGGAAACTTGTGTAAGGCGGGAGCTGGCGTCGGTGCAAAAACGGCTCCCCATAAGAATAACATGGGAAAAAAGCGCCGATTACGGCCCCTCTTTGCTAGTTCTCCTCTACTCAAATACTAATTTGATTAAAAATGTAACGTCGCCTACGGGATCACGGAACGTTCGCGGCGCCCGCGCCCCCCAAGGGCTAAACATAGTTCTAACTGGAAGATAGGCAGACACATAGTTTGCAGCCTGTCTCCCAGATGTATTTTGTTTGCAGATTGTTTTCAGACAGTCTGAAAACAATATGGAGACAGTCTACAGGCAACATAGAGACAGTTTACATACAGTATGAAGATAGTCTGAAAATAGCTTAACGAGATTTTAGAGCAAAAAGTAGTGTTTTCTGTTTCCCAACCAAATGGAAAACACGAATTTAAGTTAAAACCATCGTGTCTCATAACTGTAAGTGTTGACCTATCAGGGGACAAGAGAGGCTCTCTTTTCGTTTACTTAAGTTCAACCACTACAACTTGACAATTTTTTAAAAATCTTAGATCTTACAATGTTCGGCAAAATCCTTTTGGATGAATCCAAATCCATCGACCTTTTGGGAGGCCTACGAATAGTCCGCAGGCCATCTGCAAACGGTATTATAATTTATTGTGTCACAGAGGAGACGCTAGACATTAAATATGCCAGTAAGCTTGCATTTTAATTTACGTAGAGAAGCAAGTTGTTTAAAAACTTAACTTGAGTTTAAAGACGTAAATTTAAAATCGTCTAAAACTAAATAATTCGAAATAACGTTCAAAACTGCCGTTAACTGTTTTTACGGCGATATTTAAGCTGATATATGCAAAGTGCATAGTTAGTCTTTTCAATAATAGTATAAATATTCAACGTCTAAATTATCACTAAAAAAGCTAACAATTCTAATGTTAAAAATCATCTTATGCATTAAAATTATTTTGTTAAGAACTCTGATTGTATCTCTGATTGTATGGTAAACTCGGGAAGCTGCAGAAAAGCAACCTAACTTTTAAGCATTATACAAATATTATTAAATACGGCCTATTGCAAGGTAATCTATAAAAGACTGAAGTCTAGTATCACAACTGTGATAATTAAATATCACAACTAATATTAGTAGTTTAATTCGTTCTTAATTTACTTGGCGATTTAAAAGACATGTATAGTCACGGTAAAATATATGCTATCATATATATTGAACAGTTTAAAAATAAATTTTATAAGTAAATGGATTGGGTGATTGACCTTTGCTGTAGAAGTTGAAATTCCATCAGTAAAAACATTTTAATCTCTTGACGCCAAGAGGATTAACTGTTAAAGGATTTCAATTGCTTTGTTGGATTAGGCTTTTCTATCTTTGTCATATTTTTTATAAATCTACGCTGAACAGTATTTACTTGATAACAGTCAGACATTTTTTGGCGAAATAAGTTTTAAATTAATTAAATTTAAAATCAGGATTATCATGCAGCTATATATCATACATAACATAACATTATTAATGTGCAAATAAATGCAGTCATGATCACATGCATAACTATAAATGCATTAGATAAAACACGCAATGGTATTAAAATTATTTCAATTGCCCTTTTGGGAATTGCATTTTGGTTGGTTTAGACTAAATTTTAATCTGTGTATTCAATTTTTAATTAAAATGTTTAAAGTTAATACTAATTCTACATTTAAAATTATATTTTTTGAATACATGTAATCAATGAGGAAATCCGCTGTGCACACCTGAAGGTACAAAAACCTATCATATAGTATATCAAAACTTTGTAATTAGTCACACGTGTCAACATATAGAAAATATCCGAAAATCCTTTACAACTTCACCGCTTTGGCCTTTAAAGATTCAATGTTTATGTGATGCAGACGATGATTTCTATTTGGATTTTAATACACGTTCCATTTAAACATATGTTAATATCTTCCCGGTTTAGTTGTGATTGTTAGGCATAGTGAAGTTCAATGTAGAAAGATAAGCTGTCCGGTGATTAACTAAAAACAATCAATAATAAATAAGGTTATGTACTTCGAAATTCGCCTGTAATTCCTGAAAGAGTCAGTAAAATGACTACAGTTTCGGGAACAAAACTCCCACATTCATGTTGCACTTATTGCAATGGCACATTAAACTGTATTTACACAAATCTTCACAACACGGACGACACACCAACATACCGCCTTTCCGGAAATTGAATGTGAAGTTGAGAGATATTGGTGGCAATGCGAAATTATATGGTCGGTTGTATTTGAACCTGATTTAAACTAGACACTAGGCAGATTGGGCCAATGGACTGGAATCCATTACAATTTTCCCATTATCAATATCGTAATATGACATGATATCCTCGTCCACGCTTTCCATCAAATTAATTACAAATATAAGTAGTACAAATTTGTAAATGCTTCCGCCTTGAAACTCTGAGGACAAGTTTTTTTAGATAGCAATAAATCACACATCAGAAACTCATCAATGACATTTCTTCCCTCGAGAACATTTAGAGAACGTTTTAAATATCTGAAAACAATAAATGTAACTATATAACTACTTACTTAACAACAACAACTTTACCAACTGTAGATAATCTGTCTCTGGTCTTTCAATTGCATTATTAACTCACCTGAAACAAATCGAAAATATACTTAGTTATGAGAATAATTAAGCAAGCAAATTAGAGAACATCAAACGATATGTTTTAGTAACAACTTTTAAAAATCTGGTACTATTCTGTGCTGTTTCGATGTGTACTTAACTACACAGATATATATTTAAGATATCGGGAGAATTAAATTAACACTAAATCAGCGTGCTGCGTGCGAACTCGTTTTCAATATGAGCTCGTTCGCTACGCTCACTCGCCTCCCGGATGAGCTCATTCCCTACCCTCACTCGTCTATCGAAAAAAGAGTTTGAGTTGCCATTCAAGTAGTTTTTTTTATTTCCATTATGAGAGTTGCCATTCAAGTAGGTTTTTTATTTCCATGATGATAAACAGCTGTTTACAATATTTTAAGTTATAGATGTCAGTTGATAAAATCAAAAGAAATCTTTCTTCCATAAGATTAACGTTGAAACTTTAAAGTCCAGTGGGGTACAGCCCTAATGTCCTAGGACTTCGGTTAATGGCCTACAACTTTACAGGGTTAACCTGTGTTACTATGCAGAATTTCAAAGCAATCGGATGAACAGTATGGCAGCGCATAAAATACGAACGGACAGACGAACAAACGAACAAACATTTATTTTTATATAATAGATTCGCGGGGCGAAGCCTGCGGGTAACAGCTAGTATATACATTAAACTCACAACAGATTCCAAATAAAATACTGTTCGCGAATTTTAATCTGGTAACTTATTGTAACGACAAAACTAGTTTAAAATCCCTAGAGCAATCGGAGGCTGTGGATCATAATTTCCACTATTTGCGTTATATTTTAGTCAATGTCTGCGTCCAAATCTATAATTATTAAAATATTTAAAACAATCTCAATAACCAAACATCCCAAAACAACCATTTTAGAATTAAATTTGATTTATTATGCAGCTGTAACTTTATCAATACCGTTAAATATTACAATGATTAATGCCTGCGCACAGATTAATGAAATTGGCATGTGAATAATTAGATAGGTCACGACAGTGAAATAAACTCGAACGAAAGGTTTGGTTCCAGCCGGCTCAACGTAAGTGAGCTTAACAAAATGCAATTATTGCTGAAACAATTCAAACTTTATTAACAATATTTGATGATATTCATTTAATACAATTAATAGTATTACCAATACAGACTAAAATATCTCTGACTAATTCATATCCGTAGAGATATTTCCCTAACGTTATACATCTAGATATTGTTAAATATGTTTTAACGTTCATCGACACAAGCTTATTTAAACCAATCGTGTTAAAACAATCAGATATTACAGCGGCTCAAAGCCTCTCGTGTAGTTCGGAAACAACCGTATGCAACCGCAGCTGTAACAACGTGTTCCCCGAAAAATAACAACAACACTTTTACTGACGGCAAAGTTTGTATTATAAGAAGAATCGTGCAAAGGAAATCCTCGCTTTTTCTGAGACGACACATAAAACAAAAAATCAAACAAAAGTTTGGAAAAAAACCCGAGTTTAGTTTAAGAAAACCGGTCGAGTAGCACTCCAAATGCGACGCACTGGCAGTGTTTACCGAGGACCTGATGACACTGATGTATCACCTCTATCGCGTTTCAAGCCTTCGAGTTTTGTACGGGGTTCTACACTGCACAGCTTATGTTACTTTACAAGCAGGCCTAGAGGATTTGTCATAGAATCAATACCCAAGTTTTTCAACTGAGAGGAGTAAATTTATGTGATTTATTTTTACAGCGAAAATTTGTGACTACTGAATTTACTGAGTTACTGAATTTTTTAAGAAAAGAAAACTTTGTATATTTGTGAAATATGTTATATCCCCACATTTTAAATTTACGTAAACAAACTTTTTAAATGTAATTTTTGGCACGTTTATTTCATTATTATTATTATTTGCACAACTCTCTGACCTAATTGTTACTTTGCAATTACTTTTCTTTCCATTAGGAAAAAAAAGATTAAATTGTTTAGTAAATTTGTCATTGCCTTACATAGTTAAGTTTTCGCCAGTCCTACAACTAACCATAAATCATTATTAGAGAGTAAATTCAAAATCACCTTCGCAGCAAAACTGTGGTCTCTGTGAATTTCTTATGAGTCTGGTCGGGAAAGGAATGCAGGTTATGAACCTGTTATTTTACAACAAATCTTTCCAATTTATTATTAACTATAAAATGCTACTTCCGTGTATATTCATACAATTCCCTGTGCGGTAAAAGCTTCTTTCCACGGGGAATACAACTTGCAAACCAACCGAGATACCCACTGTGTTCTGTGTTTACTTGAAACACTAACAACGTGAACGGAGGTCGTCCAATCACCGTCCGAAGCCCGCGACAATAGTCAAACCCTTACACGTGCCATAAGGGGAATCCCTGTGTTAACAATAATCAATGTGTTTAGCCTAAAATCATTTTGCTGCGATGCTAGAAAAACCACGGTAATTCGCCGTGCTATTTTAGTTTAAAATGTAACGATCTCGTTGATGACAATTGTTACTATATTCCAAAATTAACCAAAAGAAAAGAACCTTAGTAAGGTAAGGTTCAAAAGAACCTTAGTAAACCATTCGACAAAGATACACGGGGATATTTGTATTACCAAATTACATTACTTTGAAAAGTGATCTGGTCTGCGATGGAAAAATTGCCTAACATTTAATCACTGATTTTTGCGGTATTTCTTGCGCTGATTATAGGAAAAATAAGGAAAAAATTCCATCACGTAAGGTTTGATTGCAAATTATACATTCATCTTTTATGTAACTTGCTCTGTTAGAATATTTTATGTAAGCTTGAACTTATAAAATAATCCATAAAATATGATTGTCGAGCTTTGTTTACTTAAAATAAAATAAAATGCAAAGATATTTAAAGTTATTACAGTGAAGAGGTCATTATTCATTTATCAGACGATGGTTACAACATAGTAATAAAACATAAAAATCATATTAACAGTAATATCTATGCTACTTGGTCACCAGAGTGGATGTACTAAAAACCCATGTTTCCTATGCGAATGGGACAGGCGTAATATGAATAACATTATGTTAGGAAAGATTGGTCAGTTAGGAAAACATTAGACATGTAAAAAGAACATGGAGAAAAGGAGTCTTGTGGACCCCAAAAGTATTACATCCCCCACTAAATGTTTAATTGGGACTCATTAAACAATTTGTTTAGGCATTTCCAAAAGAAGGAGATTGTTTTAAATACATTCACGATCAGTTTCCTGGGTTGACTGGAGCAAAGTTAAAAGAAGGTGTATTTGTTGGACCTTTCATCCGAAAACCAGAGGGATGGAAGCTTCGTCACGAAAATGAATAAAAATGAAAAAGCAGCTTGGTTATCTTTCAAGCTTGTTTAATAACTGGTTTCCCTGGGAACAAAAAGGATCCTAACTACAAGTCTATTGTTGCCGACATGCTGGGTAACTTCAAGCAGTTAGGCTGGAACATGAGCTCAAAAGTCTACTTTCTTCATTCTCATCTTGGCTACTTTCCAGAAGACCTTGGTACCGTCAGTGGGGAAAAAGGGGAGGGATTTCATCAAAATATTAATCAAGAAGCTGAACAATATATATCAAGGAAGATGGATCGCAATCATGACAGCTGATTGCTGTTAGATGTTAAAGAGGGTTGATCCATGAAGATCTCACAACAGCAAAAGCGCTATAAGGGGTTTTAATGGAATGCATAAACGTGTATACAAAGCATTATTATAATCATTATAACTATATTTAATGCCTATGTTTACTTAATTTTCAAAATTTTTGCAGTATAATGATGTTATTTAAAATTTACATGTATTGTACAATAAACCAAATTTGTTAAAAATAGCGTTTTTGCTGATTTTTCTTAAAATTAACTAGATTTTGTGGGAAAACCTTACGTGATGGAGAGAAAACTGATTTCATATTTGAAATCAGCGCTAAAAAATACATTAAATTTACCTATTGCAGTTAAAACAATTTTTCAAAAGTATTTTTTGCAGACCTGTGAAAAATGAAGAGAAACTTTACCGATCAAATACACTATCAGTTCTGCATATTGATCTAAAATTGTAAAAAGTTCGCAACCGCATTAAAACATTTTGTACTTCACATGTATAATCTGAAAGGAAAATGGCCCTTTTATAAACATCATCATCAAACCAAAATAAAAGTTTTACATTGACACATTGAATCATATAATTCGTCCAAGAAATACAAAAATAACATGTTTTTTAACCCTTGTACAGTATCAGATCGCGACGAGGTATATAGACAGCGTGATAACAAATGACCATATCGAAGTTTACCTCAGCTCCAGCGATGACTGATGACTGATGACGGTGACGTGACCTGCCCTTCTCCCACTTGACCCTTCACGCATGGTGGAATGCGTGGGGGGGGTGGAGTGCCTAGACCCTACTGTCAACATTTTGAGGGGGGAGCAAGAAGAGTGACTGTGACTCCGACACAAAACCTACACCCTGATATATATGCGGGCATTGACAAGGGATACCAAATCAACACCCTGCACGATTTACGTCGGAATGGAAGAGCGCGATCAGATAGCCATTGTGTTTCTTCGTTACCTACCTAGGGACAACATAATTATTTTAACTTTTATTATTCACATTTGAATTCACAAGTGCAAAATAAAGAAGAAGGATGTGTTCAATTTACAAATTTAAAAGTTTAAATATGTGATAAAGGTTGACAACCTATTTTAAAGTCAAAATTTTTCACCAATTTTCTCGCATATTTTGAACAAATAATTTGTGTATGGCAATGAAAAAATGTTCCAATAAATGTTAATTTTAATCACAAGTAACACATTTTAACTCTAATAAGGACGGCGAAACCTTAAAATCTAGAACATATACTCTACAGTCACGTGTACGTGTTATTAGCTAAATTCAGTCCATATATAGGATTAAAACTTAATTTATGTTAAGCCTCGAAGACATATGAACGTTTCAACAGGTTTAGAACCTAGCATAATATGAGCCTGGTTTCGGCAAATAATATTCAAAACTGCAAAACTCTAGAAAATCTATGTAACCGACAGGATTATTTCTATTGTTATTAACTGATCTTTGCTCTAGATACGTAATTTTACTCCATTGCGCCTGCTACAACAATTAATTATCTGTGTAAAAGCGTGGTTTTATTATTATAATTAGCAGTGATTTATACAATACATGTTTATGAAGAGAAAGAAATTTAAAAACTTTAATATAATGTGTAAATAACATCTTATAACAAAGAGATTAATGCGAAGACGAAGAGTAATATAAGACTTCTGTGAAGAAAGAAAACAAAATTGTAAGGAAACTTGACAGAACTTGTCAAAAGTTGGCCGGGAAACGTTTTAAATTAGGTCAAGACGAATTTATTCCAAAAGTTTCACTACACGAATTCCTTGTTTTCACATTATGGCTTATTTTTGTTCAATGTACTGAAAATTCAGGGTCGTAAAATTAAATCAATTAATTTTAACTCTTTGTTACACCAGAGATCAAACCTCAGCTTACAAAAGATGGGATGATTTATTTTTCACTGTTACTGTTCAATTAGTACTATTAAACTCCAACAATAACCGACGAAAACTGTCGTGTATTTATTATTATACATTTTCCCACCAGGTCGCAGCAGTAATCACTCCAATCCATGTTACAGTTACGACCGGCACCTCCATATATTGCATCAGCGACCTTCACTTTTCACTGTAATCAGCTCGCACGGCCAGTGTGTTCAATAAATAACTCTGTATCGGATGCTAATCAATATCGACAATAAAACTTAATCGTGTTACATACATTCGTGTAGTTATAGTTCCTTGTTGGCCTAGACAGGTAAATCTAGGAATTTACTGAATTTTTTGTCGTTATAGTAGAATAAACTGATTTAACCCATCGCATCCTGTTAAATGAAACCTATAAAACCCTATACAAAAACCACAAACAAGATTTAATTACGTCTAGTTTCAACAATAATTAGTTGCATTTGATTACATTCAGATGTAAAACTATTTAATTTTGTATTCCTATTAGTTATTGGATACTTTAATAGACGACCTCTTATGAACAAAATTTGAAAACAAAAGCCTTGTTGACAAACTGTACAAATATTAAAAAGTCTTAATTGTATTTTTCGAGATTCACTGAATCAGCAGCTTCGGGTTGTATAGAAATATGTATACCAAAAGACGAAAAAATCAAGTAAAATCAAACCACAGGTTATAGATGCAACACCAATTTTGTACGGGATTAAAAATGTACTCAACTTAAATCAATAAGGGAATTTCTGTTATGTTTTACAGCACTGATTTCACTACAGCGTCGCACTACTGTTTGTTTCAGTATAACGTAAAGCTGGATGGACCCTTATCGAATGCATAATCCATTCCATGTACGTGGGTTCACGACAACCCCAACCAACACACGGGAACTTGCCGGAAGGTGGATTATCCTATTACATAATGTTAAACCTCAGAACAACAGAGGTGCTCTGGTTAATTGGACGCCGAGAGAATAGGCTAGCGGCGGGTAACTTGGTCTGAGCATGGAACATGATGTAAAATCTAGCAAAACATGAGTTGAAACTTTTAATAAGATAAAGGCAAATGTTTTACTATCATGGTACGTACATGTACAGCTGTAATATCGGAATGTAAATGAAAACGTCTTAGAAGTCTTCAACATATATTTACTCTTTTAACACTGCACTCACTAACAATATAATAAATATATATAAACATGTGACAAGGAAATCGATTTTGACCGGTCACACTGATCATCATCAGGCTAAATGAGACCCCACTAAGCTGAATGCCACTTTGATTCTGTCACTGGGCCTGATGATGATCGCTGTCACCAGTTGTATACCGTCTTGATAGTGAGTACACTGTTAAAGAGTAAATATATTTTGAAGTGTTCTAAGATGTTTTTATTTACATCTAGTAATAGTAACAACACTCACCGTGCTAATAAAAAGGTGATTAAATGTAGTATCTAGAGGATTAAAAAAGTCTTGCCTGGCGATCGCACACTTCAAAATATATAGTGTAAGCGTAAATAATTCTCAAAATGTTGGAAGACTTGTCCTATTCTCTAATAAGTAGGGTTGTTTTGCTTGCTTGCATGCATTATTTAAAAAACTACACTAATAATTTCCTTTAAATGTTGGAATAAATCAGTTTATAAAAAACGAGTTCGCACGCAGCACGCTGACGTGAGGGAAGTGAATTTCCACATAAAAACTTGTAAAACTCAAAATCAGTGTAAAAACATCCATTTGTCCAATTTTTAATGAAATCTGAAAACATTGTTTTTTGGCTGTTCTGATACTCCTGGTTTCATTTACTTGCAAAGCTGGGAATACAATTTTACGCCTTATAAGGTTAGGAGAAGGTCCAGACAGGCTTGAAAGTAGGCGTGAGGTTGCTGGGGATAATAAAAGTACTCTAACAAAGGAATAACAGGCTTTTCTAGTGTAAAACCCCCATAAGACAACGTACTGTGTTTACCCGATACACATTTTCTTTAATAACTCGGTAAATATTTATGCTAGAATGACGAGAGAGGGCTTAAAACTTTCGCCTTTCTAATTCCCATCTTTTAACATGCATTAATTTTATATCTGGGGCTTTTCTGACCCTTTTTTGGCCCAAAAACTCAAAATTTGAAAGATTAATCCCCAAAAAATGGGTTTAGAGTTTTCCGATTGTTTTGCCCAACGAACTTGTCCAACAGGTTATAGAAAGGAACGTCCCTACCAAATTCGAAGTAAATCGGACACAAAATGCGACCGCTAGAGTGCATACACATATATATATATATATATATATGTCTATATATATATATATATATATATATATATATATATATATATATATATATATATAACATTTTGAACGACCCCCCAAAACGTGTTCAGGGGGTCACGTTAGGAACTTCTATGGTGGTCCTGGGCTTAAGTTTCACCGTGCGGGTCATGCTAATAGTTCACTTTCCAAAGGAAATTCACTAATAATGTGTTTACAGATAGGTCCCATCTACACGAAGATTCTAAAAAAAGAACAAATGAGGTTAACAAACCTGTTCCACCACACTTCTTTCTATTTCTTGGATGACCCGGGTTTCGGCCCCTCTAACGGGCCATTATCAAATCTTAAATTTGCAGGGACTAAAAAAGAAGATAATTACGAATTGACCATATTAAACCTATATAGAGCTTCAAATCAAAACAGAATAAGCATAGTTAGCTGTACAAAACAACCAGTGAACTTTCAAAGTAACAATCACGTGGTGGAGTTCAGCCGTATATAACGATCAGTGATTGAAACGTCTGACCAAGACTCTACAAATCCCATGTGAATCTCTAAGCAGACGACACATTCTCTTCTGCATGACACTAACTGGACCCACCGTA
Organism: Allygus modestus; assembly: GCA_963675035.1. Lineage (NCBI taxonomy): Eukaryota > Metazoa > Arthropoda > Insecta > Hemiptera > Cicadellidae > Allygus > Allygus modestus. The sequence goes on along the minus strand of OY776115.1, from coordinate 59,723,622 downwards.
CAGTTTGGTCAGTAAATCCATCTGCTTGATCTGATTTACGCAGAAGAAATTTCATAATATAAACACAATCCTGATTAGTATGACTAAATCAACTATACCTATACCTAAACAAACTCGACCAATATGTCATTTTACTGGGAACTCATAACTAGACCAAATTTAAGAACAAAGTGAAAAAAAACAAAGTTTTCTGAATTCTAAAATAAATTAATAATCTAAAATAGTAAAAAAACTTCGGATTTAAACGAGAAACAAAATCGACGCATATCATTGAACTTGGACACTTATCATAATTCAAATATAACAGCTCCTTTAAACTGGCTAGTTTTTAGTGAGGGAAAACAAAGATACGTTTCACAACTCTTAACATTCGCAAGTTCAAAGATTAGTGGTACATTAGGGATGTATTATAAATACGACCTTTTGGAACGCCGAGGTATAATAGCAACTGGAGTAGTATTATCATGCAGGAAATTGCGAATGAGCGGAGCAGATTTACTCGCCATGGAGTTGGGCCATAGTGAAAATAATGAGAAAATTCTAAAAACTATAATGTTTTATAGAATTGCACAGCAAAATATTACGTCTCTTAAAACAAGTGTAAAGGTATTATAACTGTAATTAGGTAAATTGGTGCTGTACTTAATCCTCTTATATGACTGACATTTTAATAATAGACTGAATGTGCTGTTGATGGCAACAATGTATGTTACCAAATTTCGATTGTCATATATATTCATGAATTCCTAGACGCTGCGGAAAAACAATTATTTTCAAAACAAGTTTTTATTGGAAAAGTTATTCAATTATTTATTGTATAACCCGTCGTCATTGATACATAACGAAACCCCTCGCATGAATTGTCCATCCTTCTTTGTCAGACTGGCAAATTCGTATCCATTAGCCATACTTCACACGGCGTCATAATTCGCCCACTCTTTGCTATGCACACCCGTGATGGGGCACTGGTGACCAGTGTCAAACAAACTGATTAGGTACATTAATTATCATTATGAGTCAGCACCAACCTGACTTTAACCGTATCTTATATGAGCATCAATAGCATGTATACAACCAAGAGAAGTAGTGATATACATTACCTTCATTCATACTTTATGGATTTTAATAAACTAAATTATTACTTCTAGTATGCGGATATCCAAATATTTTCAGGCCCTATTTTAATACGGCTATATGGACCATTTTAACCAGGGAAACCCTTACATTTTGTTTCGAGAGAAGTAGCAACGAAAGGCGAGATTCTGCGGCATTTCGAGCCAACTCGTCGTGGACGGGCTGGCCGCCGCCCAAATTTCATTTTACCTCCCGCCCACACGCGACAGACTGCCTCGTCGAGTCTCCCATTCACATGTTATTCAATTTGTTCATTGGTTACAACCAGTATTCACCTCTGCTACTGACTCAATGGAAATACTTTATCCAGTAAATGGGCTATTGTTGAATTTCAGTACAGACACAACAGATTTTAAAAAGGTCGTTGCCAAGGCTGAAGTCAGCCAGGGCTACAGATACTCTGATAATCAGCTTGAGTTAATGAATCGACCTTGAAAGCTAAATTAAGATTTTGTGTGCTAGTATGATCAATTAAGTTTGAGAAAGCACATAATCTCTCTTGGGAGTTCAGGGAGTCGATACCTACTCTACTGTAGAAACTCTACTGCAGTAACTTCATAAAGTTAAGTTCCATAATTTCCTAGAAACTAAGTTTTAACGCTAATTTAATTTTAGAAAGCTGTGTTAAAGCTCATTAACTTCCCGATAAACGTCCCAATACCGTAATTAATTAATTTCAATCGTAGCCTTAAGATTGGTGTCAGGTTGTTAACCCAAAAAAGTACCTCCAAAGATTTTGGGGTAATGCCAAATAAATGTTGAAATAATTATCAAAACGCATGAAAAATACGACACACTAACTAAGATGTATATTTGTTCAACAAATAGTCTCATTTAACTTACTAAGATACTACTAGATACTATAAGATATAACTTATCGAGAACTTGTAATGAAATACACCAAACTGAAAACCACTTAATTCCATTAACTAAGGAAAAATCTTAATAAATTACAAAGAAAATATAGAAAGGGAAACTATGACACAACACCGTATGTAATAAAGAATATACCACGTGAGCATAGGAGTCGGAAGTAAGTATCGACAGTAAATGTTGGCGACCCTGTCAAGGGAATAAACGGGACAATTTTATGCGGGGTGTGGCAAAACTGTTGAGATCAACAATTGGTCAAGGTTCATGACCGCATTAACACACTTCACATGGTTACATTTCTCTTTGGCTTTGAAAATTGTCTTAATTGTTCACCATCTTCTGTCTCTGTTAATTGCTGGCACGCAATATTGCTTCTTAACTATAATATGTGACTTCTGCTTGCAAATTGCAAGCGCCAACAATACTGACTACTCCTGAATAATTGGTATTTAGGGACTACGGGAATAAATGTATTGTTGGCCAAAAAACGTAGCTCCCGATGTTCACGGGGTATTTTATTTACTGCAATAAAACATCTTATTAGAATTATTACAAAATATTTACCATGATTATGTACGCAACACGACCAATTTCGTGTTCAAACCCAATTTAAGTTACACTTCCGAACCACATTCTACCGCACCAGTCGGATTCTTTACATACCCGCCCGCGCGATCGTAAACTACAGACCGGCCGTTGGACAGGATACCTCGTAAACGACAACAAGATAAATCGTAAACGAAGGAGTTGTACGGCTGAAGCCGCGAATCGCTTCATCTGAATTGTAAACAAGACGCCCCTCCGCATCCACTGGTTACTACTGCGCGTTCCGTATTCTATTTGCAATGTTATTCATAGTATACTTCTACAAACCAATACAACTTATATTTATCTATCCAAATAACAGCAATACTGTAATTACCAAATGTGTAGGCTTACATAGGATCCTTAGTAACTGTCGATTTCAGTGATCAGGGAAAATCATCCATACTTTGTACATGTTTGATTAATAATGAAAAATCTAAGAAACATGTTTCATAAAGGTATGTCTTAGTTTTTACATACAATTACTACTCCAAACCGCTAAGAATACAAAGATAAAACGTTTCAAATACGGTATAACTTATTACATCAGTGTTTGGGTAATACCATAGATTAAGCACACTCCTAAGGAGTATGCTTAATCTATGGTAATACAATGAGAAAATTGTCTTTTCTCGTTTTAAAATAGCTGGCGTTAAAAATCTTAATTTAAGGGAATTGAATTAAATGTAACAGAGCAGCAGCATCGTCATTGCCAAAATGACGGTTAAAAAATGCACTTTTCGAGTACGGTAAATAGAAGTGGCATCACTTCTAGTGGCACTGCCCCGTTTATTTTCATCCAAATTTCTAAATGTAGCCATAACAAAACGTAACAAAAACCAAAACAAAACGTTCTTATTTGTATTTTTTCGTGAAATAAACTGTTTATGTAAAATTAAAAACTATATAACAATCAATAAATTAAATTTGTACTGTAAGGTTGACAATGAAACTTTAATTCATTAATTGATGTATTTAAAAATTTCTAAATCAATAAGAAGAGCTATAGAACATGAAAGTTTGTATGTAATTTAAATGTTAAGATATTAACTGCCCACCATTCAAAATGAGGAAAGATTTGTTTACGCAAATACCGTTTTAACATAAAATGTGGTATATTCGTCTTACGAATCTAAGCGGTTCTGGGGTACGAAGTAAAATTTCAATTGAAACTAACATACAGACAGATAACTGGAAACTAAGCAGTATACATCACACCTCAATAGGAACCTTTTTCTTATTTTTGCTTGAATAATGTTTCCTAAATTATTCATCGCTGTTCCCAAACAAACTGTACATTACGTAATTATTTCTGACCTACAGTTATTATTTAAAACTCCACTGGCCCAATATTAAGATGTTCAATTTGTAAATGAATTTTCCAGCTAAATTAGAGTGTTCCTACGATTAATGAGTTTGAAAATCGAATTTTGAAGCCCAGATACGACTAAGTTTAAGCAAACTCCTCCGTGGGGACGCCGAGATCTATTTGCTTGCAAATACATTGTTATTTTAAGAATAAATATGGCCGCATATTTATTTGTGGCCGCACATATGATAATTCGACAAATATAGTGTTGGATTATGGAAAAGATAAATAATTGAGAATCCATTATCAACACTGACGCGACGCCGACGCTGGTTATTGGCTCAACATATAGCACTCGCCGGTGCGAGGATCACGTGGATTGACAGCTGGGACATCAATTTGACAATGTTTGCAACACTGGGGACGTGTTAAAGTGGGGGTGCTGCGGTCTGACAGAATCACTCATGAAAAGTTAAATATCACAGCTGTCACACGGCTGTGGGAATAAGCAGACAAGAAATTGATGGCATCAAATCGTTTTGGCATTATAAATAGTTTTAACAGTGTATTGGAATATATGCGATGGAACTATGAACTGAATTAAGTGAATTTGTTTACTCAGCAAGGCTGAAGAATTAGAGAACTTATCGATTACTTGACATAAAGTTTAACTTGCATATTAATTCCACTGTGATATCATAGTGGTTTGACATTTTACCATAATTAACAATTTATTAACAATGATCAAAATTTCCCTTTGGTCAGATTATAATGAGTCGTAACACAAAAGCTGTATCTCTTAAGACTACTCAAATTTTGGAAATCGAAACATGACTTAGTGTCCTGAGAGGTACAACTATCAAGAAGAAACATTCAGATAAATAAGTAGATTAGTTTGGTGTCTTGTTTAAAACCATTCGAACGTTAATTTTGATTGCGTTTACGGACACATTAGCATTACCCTCACAATCGTCAATTTAAGTAAACATCCATTTATCCCTGTCGGTGTAAACTTCTGTTTAAATAATTTTAATATGTAATTAAAATGTTAAAAATATATTGCAAATAATCGAAGAACACTCTAGCAAATTACATTTGTATTCAACTCAACCCAAAATCCCTTATTATCAAGCAATAATTCAAGTTAAACTAACGGGTAGAAAGAAATTACTTTAAAACTTACTTAATTAAAAACATAAAACTGGTGATCCATTTACAATAATAAATCGCTGCAGATTCATTTTTTCCAGACTTGCCACCTACGAGGGTACGACGCAGCTGCAGCGACCTTTGCCGCGCCCACCTACCGCGCGTACACGCCACACGGCCATCACCGGAGTTATGGGCAGTAAACACATTCGCCGACGACGTGTTGGTAATGCCGAAACACATTGAGCTGCCCCGTAAAACAGCAGGGAACACCATACTGGACCACGTAGCCTAGGTGAACGGTTATTTTCTAAAGCGAAACTGTTCATTACATTACATGCAAGGAATGCAACAGTAAAATACCCCCGTCGCAGCAAACCTGCGTACTCAGCGAATTTCCAATGCATGTATATGGGTCTCACTACTATCTAAAGCCACTTACCAAGTTTCACAAAAATACGTCCATTAATAAGTGACATATAGCATTTTATTTATTCTACAAGAATAACATTAGAATTGAGTACGCAGGTTTGGTGCAACGAGGAAGACAAGAAATGTGTGTTTTTTTGCAATTATCAATATAAATCAACCAGGTGAAGCTACATACCAAGTATTTAAGTATTAATTTAGGTTCTTAACAAAGGAAGATATAAAACTTTACTTATTCTCCATATGAATAACATGGGGGTCGAGTATACAGGTTGTTTTTACCGGGAGGAATCAACAAAACACATTTTTGTGTGCAAATATCAATATACCACAACTAGTTGAAGCCACATACCAAGTTGCATCAAAATACATACATAAATAATCGAGATATAACATTGTATTTATTCTCCATAAGGATAACATTGGACAACGAACTGCGTTTGGCACTTAAAATATCACTGCAACGGTTGGACATAAAACAACAATTAAAACACCAAAATGGTTGTTTTGTAGAGCTTAACTTATTGGTAGAAAGAAATTTGGAGTTCTTAGTAAAATTATCTGAGGAAAATCTAAGAACTGTAAGATTAACAAAGGAAATTTTATGGACACGTTTTTGACTTTTCTCCACAACCAATTAACCTAGGTTAATGATTAATACACCCGTCGCAGCAAACCTGCATACTCAGCGAATTTCCAATGAATTATAACATAACACATTAAGCCACTTAACAAGATTCATAAGAAATATATTCACAAACAAGCGATATTTAAAATATTAATTATTCTCCATAAGAATAACATTGGGGATGAGTACGCAGGTTTGCTGCAACAAGGAACACAAAATAATGGGTTTTTATGCAAATATCAATAGAACTCAGCTAAGTGAATTCACATACCAAGTTTCATCTATATACATTCATAAATAAGGGATATATAACATTTTAATTATTTTCCATAAGAATAACATGGGGACCGAGTACCTAGGTTTGCTGCTACGGGAACTATAGGCGAAAAATTGATTTTTTGTGCAAACAACAATAAACCACAACCAGATGAAGCCATATATCAAATGTTGTCAGTTTATTTTCATAAATAAGCGAGATATACAATTTTTCTTTTTCTCCATAAGAATAACATTAGACAACGTACTGTGTTTAGCACTTTCAATATCTCAGTAACCAATTGACGTAGAGCAATGATCAAGATACCAGATTGTTTGTTTTTTTATGCTGAATTCAATGGTCAAAATTAAAATTTGATTTAAATAAAAATTATATGTGGAAACCCCAAAAAACCCATTTTTTGGGTACAAAACCCCCCTTTGGATGGTGCGATTCGTCTGGTTTTCGAACTAGTTCAAATAAATGGGACTTTACACGTTCGTACCAAATTTAATTAAGATCGGACCTTTTTTACGAGAGTTATCGTGCTTACGGACATATATATATATATATATATATATATATATATATATAAAAATTTGAACGAATGGTGTTTTTGGCATCTGGGGACCTCAAAATGAAAAGTTATCATGGTCTCGGGCTTAAGTCTTACCATGAGACCTACGGTAATAGCTTCTTCCCTATAGGGGAAATTCGCTAAAAATACCAAATTGTTTGCTGTTTAAGCTCTATAAAATGGCTATAACCAAATCTAGTTTTTTTTAATTTTAGGGTAAAAATTTCAAAAAATGGATTTTTAGAAAGTTTTAAACCCCCATAAAACCCCCTTCCCATAGACCGATCGATCTGGTTTTCGAAATTAAAAGTCATAAATGTTACTCCCCACATTTGAGCCAAATTTAATCAAAATCAGGCGTTTCTTGCAAAAGTTATCGCGGTAACGGACACACACACACACACACACACACACACACACACACACACACACACACACACACACACATATATACAAATTTGAACGAATAGTGTTTTTGGCATCTGGGGACCTCAAAACACAAAGTTATCATGGTCTCGGGCTTAAGTCTTACCATGCTACGGTAATAGCTTCTTCCCTATAGGGGAAATTCACTAAAAATACTGTATATCATATAACAGTTGACATTTTCTTCAACTAACCTTGGGAACGAAAAATATTCAACTGATCTCATTAATACCCAATTTTAAATCTATTAGGAAAAGACGGGATAGTGCTGTAACTATCTACACCCCATATTTTTATACGTAGAGTATTTTTGATCTGTTCCAGCTGAGAAATTTGTCAACAGAACTTACATACATTAAATAATTACTGTAACAATAGATCAATTTGTGAGGTATTCATTCTCGAGAACAATGTTTGATTCTACAATCCACAAATGAAAGAGGTACAGGGAAAATCTAAAAATTGAATGCTCTTTTGTTATTGATATTTAAGTAGCTACGATTTTCTAAATCGTAGCGAAAATTGAAGGGATAAAAAGAAGAAACGGGATTGGGCTCAGGGTGTAAATAAAGTCAAGCTGTATAATTCGATAAACATTTATAAATACTTCTACATAATCAAATATCGTTAAAAATATCAACTTATATTAGCAAATAGAGTATCATTATAATAAGTATAAACGGAAAACTAATGCATCCCCACTTGATTTTACGGAGTAGGAGCTGGTAATGCTGTAAAGGTCCATGCGAACTTTCAGCCATATCTTTATAATATATATACAGTAAAACAACAACCCTGTTTGCAACGCCCATTTCGCAGAGAGATTCACACCACCACAAATAGTTGTTCCATTAAACAGTATTTCTCACGGGAGATATGTCCCAACTTCAAGCAAGTCAATAATAAATATACATGATGAAATCTACGAAAATCACAGAACTTGTTTACACGATGATACTCTTTTACGTAACTTTACCCAAGAAGCGTTTCTCAAGTTTCTCAATGAGTAAAGCAATGAATGATTTATGAATCCCAGACTCACTAGAAGTTTAAAGGAATAACACAACTATTAATGATAACCATTCCAGCAGAATAAAGAGTCCTTTGTTCTCTTGTTTTGCAGAACACGGCGGACTGTTTGTTTTCTCAACATAATCTGGCAAAATTTTTCTTTGGGTGAAAAGAGTTTATTGTTCTAAAACCACCTTTTTTATTGCTTTATTCAAAATTTAAAAATAACATAAATCTTATGTTTTTGTCCTAAATTCTAACCGTAAGAACCGAAAAACTGAGGGCAAGAAAATGCCTGAGAGACCAGAAAACTAAAACACCGGAAGCTGAATAATGTCATCAATTAATTCAATAATATTACTAAACTTAATTTAATTACATTAATCTGGAACAATGATACTATTTATAATTTATAAAAAGTAACTAACGAAAATTATATTACTGTAACATAACAAGTATAAAAATATGGACACACACACAATTGATATTTTAGAATTATAGTACCTCTGAAATTAAACCGACGGACGCCGACGACGGTAAAGCTAAATCAATTAATTCAATAATATTACTAAACTTAATTATATCAAGCCGAAACAATGATACTGTCTTATCCTGAAAAGGAACTAACTAAAATTATACACTGCCAACATAACAAGTACAAAATATGCACACTTACAATTGATTTTTAAGAATAATACCACCTCTGAAATTAAACCGACTACAAAGCTACATAATTCACCAATTCGTACATTCGCTTCGCAAACTCGTTTCTTTAAAGATAAGTCGCGATATTACACGTTGTAATTTTGATTTCACCCTGTTTATTTCATCGTTGTTCCCCTGTTTCCTTTATTGGACGAATTTACTTGGCTCATTCTCTAGTCATGATGAGTTTTACAATTCATTTGGTCATGTAAATAAAATATTTGATAAAAATGAAGTAATTACGAAATTATTTGCCCATAGGAATCTTGAAAATTTTCTACAGAAAAATTAGCGGATACTACATATAATATCAAGACATGGCCTATATAGTTTACAAAAAATTATTAACACTTGACAAAGTAATTGACAAAGTTTGGAATTCTTTCTCCAAACACTAAGTACGCACTAAGTTTAACACCAAGTATCAGGGTTGAAATAAAATACAAATATTATACGTATTATTCAGCGAGCACAGATTAAAAATAGTCTATTCTGTGCTCGGTGGTTTATTCCAATGCAAATTTTCGTTAAACTTTGATAACTTAATGACTTCTAATAATGTACAAACATGTGAAAATATACGAACTATTTGTTCTAAGTAACGAGAATCTATTCCATACAACAAAGCTAAATTCCAATACCAAAGGTAACACAGTACTTGAGTCAGAGAGAGCTTAAATCGTTTTGTTAGTTGCAAACGTGACTGTAGTGACTTGTTGGCTTGATCTGCAACTTTGATCCCATGGCGTTCTCTTACTGCGATGTCAGTATTCCAGTTTCTCATTTAACTTCCTTCTTGTTAAACATGTCAAGATAACTTATTAATTCATTCATCGGTTCGCATGACAATGTTTAAATTGTACAAAGCGCAAATTACTACGTATATGTTTTACATACATATATAGTACATTATGTGTACGTAGTAATACAAACACAAAAATCATATAGTCGGACACATTAGAGCGAAAATATATTTGGCTTTTAAAACTAGGCATAGCGGGGTCAATTAACTGAAAATGTCTGTTAAATTGTTTATACAGGGTGTATTGAGTGTCAGGGTGTATTGAGTTTCAGGGTGTATTGAGTTTCTACTTTGCACCATTTTAAAATAGCGGCCATTTATACCCCCGTCGCAGCAAACCTGCGGACTCAGCGAATTTCCAATGCATAATATTTGTCTGAATTCCACATAAAGCCGCAAACCAAGTTTCATAAAAATATATTCACATATAAGCGATTTTAATTATTCTCCATAAGAATAACATTGGTAATGAGTATGTAGGTTTGCTGAAACAAGGAACAGAAACAATTGGTTTTTATGCAAATATAAATAGAATTTAACTAGGCGAAGCCACATACTAAGTTTCATCGATATTCAATCATAAATAAGCGATATATGACATTCTAGTTATTCTCCATAAGAATAACATGGGGGCTGAGAAAGCAGGTTTGCTGCAACAAGGAACAGAAAAATGGGTTTTTATATAATTTTCTATATAACTCAACCAAGTGAAGCTACATACCAAGTTTTATTAATTTATGTTCATAATTAAGGGAGTCAGTACATTTTACTTATTCTCCATAAGAAAAACATGGGGGCTGAGTACGCAGGTTTGCTGCTACGGGAATAATCGACAAAAAATCAATTTTTTGTGCAAATATCAATATACCAGTACTACTTGAAGCCACATACCAAGTTTCATCAACATACATTAATAAATAATCGAGATATCAAATTTTATTTATTCTCCATAAGGATAACATTGGACAACGTACTGTGTTTAGCACTTCGAATATCTCTGCAACTGTTGGGCGTAGAATCACAATTTAAACACCAAAACGATTGTTTTGAGGAACTGAACAGATTGGTAAAAGCAAATGTGAAGTTTACATTAAAATAAACTGAGGAAAAGCCAAAAACCTTTTTCCCATAAGATTAAAATGGGATATTTTATGAGCAGGTTTTTTTTGGATTTTCTCCGCAACCACTTAACCTAGGTTGATAATTTAAAATACTGAATTATTTGTTTTTTTAAGCTCTATAACATGGTCAAAACCAAAATTAAGTTTTTAAAAAATTGTAGGGTAAAAAATGCAAAAAACTGATTTTTGGAAAATTTAAAACCCCCATAAACCCCCCTTCCCATGATCCGATTTTTCTGGTTTTCGAACTTAAAGCCATGAATGTCATTTTACACATTTGAGCCAAATTTCATCAAAATCGGACGTTTTTTACTCAAGTTATCGTGTTAACGGGCACATATATATATATATATATATATATATATATATATATATATATATATATATATATAGATATAGATATATATATATATATATATATATATATATATATATAGATATAGATATATAGATATACATATACATAAATTTGAACGAATAGTGTTTTTGGCATCTGGGGACCTCAAAACAAAAAGTTATCATGGTCTCGGGCTTAAGTCTTACCATGAGACCTACGGTAATAGCTTCTTCCCTATAAGGGAAATTCGCTAAAACAAAACAACAACATTATCAACGTCACGTTTTCATATGCCATATGTCAAGGTTTTGTGACGATCGCACCTTCAAATCCGCTCACCCGGATTATCCATTTGACAACAGGCATACCAGTAAACGTTTTAACAAGCATGCCAGTCAACGTTTTAAAATATGACGTACTTGTCGATAATCGGGGCTTAAATTAATAATTTGTTACTCTTATTATATGTTCAAAAACGCAGCAACATACTTACTACATTGTCTACAAACTTAAGTCCTTGAATCAGAAGTTCAACATACCTGAAACATTAAAAAATATTTAGTATTTTGTAACTTTATTGGGAATTAAATTAACAAAAATAAATTACTATAGCGGTTATGTATGAAGTGGCCTATACGTGAACTGCAGTGCACTTCTCCATTTACAGGGTAACAGTTTTACATAAGTTTGAAGAAAGTGTGTTGTATATAAAGGAAGTAAACATAAAACTTACAATTGTTTCCTACTTTTAATACCTTATAATTTTCAACCGCAATACCATGTGGGCACACAAAACTATAACAACCTGTCTGCCGTATGGGTCAAACATCGTTATTTATTGAGCATTAAATATTCCTCGGCAATTCGTAACAATAGGCCGAAATATAACAAGAATCGTTAACATGGGTCGCTCCCCTCCCCGTATGCTCAGCAGATTGCACTTTATCAAGAAATGTACATACCTTTGACGCCTTTTCAGATTTGTTAATACCTACTTTTGACACATTCCCAGATTTTCCTCTAAAGTAAGCAAATGCTCTAAGGTAATTAAAAGACCCTGCAATTGATATTCAAAGCGACGCAATTTCGAATGGAATGTGAACAGAATGAACAAGCTATCAGTATTGAACATTGGCTCAGTCAGTCCACTGATTTTCAGCTTGTAAAGCAATACATGTACAATTTATATCTATAAATACGAGAAACCTATCATCCCCCAGGCTAAACCTCTACACCTACAACCACGAAATCTAGCACGTATTCTCTTTCCATAACATACGTAACGGCTAAGAAAGGATTTTCAAATTCGATCATCCCCCAGGCCAAACCTCTAAACCTACATCCACGAAATTTGACACGTATTCTCTTTCCATGACGCAGGTTACCAATAAGAAAGGATTTTAAGACATTCAAATATCAAGACTCCCACGGGGAGTCAAAGTTCCAAACCAATTTTATTCTTATAGACATTCATTTTGGTATGAACTGATGAAAATACAAACAGCTGATCGTAATTCGTAGTAGTTCCACGGGTTAACCACAGAATGCAGCACACACCACAGGTTTTATTATCGGGGAAATGAAATCGGGGACGATGGCAGCCAGTAATCATATAAAACTAGCAGTTACCCGGCGCGCGTTGCTGCGCCCAAATTAAGTTGTTTACAGAAATAAAGCTATTGTAATAGTTTTTTAATATAATAAAAAAGCCAATGGAATAAGTTAAAATAAAAAAGTTAATATAAATTCAAGTAACACAATTCAAAAGATAATAAACCAGCCAGTGTTTACATTTCTTTGTTTAAATTGTGTTGTTTACATTTAAACAAATGACAGTTTAAAGGAACTTTGATTTTTTTTAATTACAGCTGTTAATTTTGTAAACACTAAATTTCTAAAACCTGACACTGCACCCTTTTATGCCCTCTGGGTCGGAGCCCTTTGGACAGATTTGCACCAAACTTCACACAAACCATCCTTGAATAATGCTTAATCAACGACAATAGTATTATTTGTATTTCGTTCGCGTCTACCAGTTAAAGTTCGTCGGCCTCCTCCTCTTGGCCGTCCTGGTCGACGTCTTATAGTCTCCATTATGTCGAACGTTTTTTACTTTCTCCCCCTATACATAGTATATGGAGAAAGTATTGTTTTCGTAAAAATTTTCGAATTTGAGTTGTTAGTGGAAATATTCGTTTTGGTGCTCCCTGAACCCAAAAAAGTGGTTTTTACGTGATGTCTGTCTGTCTGTGTGTGTGTGTGTGTCCGTGTGTGTGTGTGTGTGTGTGTGTGTGTGTGTGTGTGTGTCCGTGTGTGTGTGTGTGTGTGTGTGTGTGTGTGTTTGTCTGTGTGGATGTGTACAGAGCTAGAGCCCAAACCTATGGGCCGATTTTTATGAAATTTGGTATGTAGGTACTAATCCACGATATCTCCAGGCGTTTTTTTCATTTTTTTGAATTTTTGATTTTTAAGGGTAATTATCCCCCAAAAACCGCCAAAAAACATGAAAAATCCAAATTTCTCAAAAACGGCTCTAACGATTTTGATTAAACTTTAGTGGTTTGTAGAACTTTAGGTTTCCAACAAAATGACACCACCCGCATTTCTGGAAAAATTCGGGTTCAGAAATTACAGGACTTAAAACATCAAAAATTCAGTTTTTTGGATTTTTCATAAAAAATCATAAATGTTAAAAAGGATTACTATTCACCATTAAAAAGAGCTAAAAAAACTAAATAAATTAGTATTTTAAATTACTATTCTACGATTGCTAGTTGCGGAGAAAATTGAAATTTTCATTTAGCGGTAAACACAGTACGTTGTCCAATGTTATTCTTATGGGGAATACAAAAATAACTATTTCTCTCTTATTTACTGATCAATTTCATTAAAATTTGATATGCAGGACAAGTTAGCATTGACCAACAGATGATGTTCGAAATGTGTTGCTATTTAACCCTGGGGGGGCAAGGGGGCATTTCCCCTCTCAAAACTACTGTGTGTAGCAACGGCCTCTATAGTGCCTCCAAAAAACCAATTTGGGTGGATATTTCTGAAAACAACTATTTTAGACAATTTTCTGTACATTTATCTATACTTCATATTCTATATTTAGTAAATAACAAATATTTTTGTCATTAAAGTTTGGCTAAAAGGGAGAAAGTATGTGTCAGTTTCCTGATACCGTTTATTTGGTTATGTTTTGATTTTGTGTAAATAAAAACTGTGGTTTTGTTGCCAGCTGTACGTTCAATAACCATTTTTCAGGGTCAGATTTTATTTGTTTAACCACTTCCTTAAATAAACAGCTGATTTCTCGATCGTTGGTTTGTAACTGCATATTATGTCTATGGGGAAAATCGCGAGTTTGACCCCATATTTTCCCATGTCCACGGTGACTTTTATAAATTTGTTTAATTGATGGCAAAACTACATGCTAAGACCTTTCTAACGACACCTTGGACATGGTGATCGGTAGCACCACCGCTCCAAAACAATTATGACAAAAATATGCCTAGCGTATTAAAAATATAGATAACTAGCTGATGTATCCGTTCTTCGCACGGGGGTTTTCTTTACCCGTTCTATGGTCAATGCAGTTTGTATTTAGCTTGAAGCAGCTGTTCTTCCTTCTGCTCTTAAAGCTGTCAAATGTAAGTGTCCTTAGCTGTTCGCATTACAGTTTCTGAATGTTTACTTTCTTCTGAAATGTAACACTGAAACTTAGGACTTTCACGGGGCGTAGCCCGAAGGGATTTTATGGAAGTGAATAGGACTCTGTGTTGCAAGGGTTCAATATCTACCTTTGTGTAAAAGCAAGGGTTCAATATCTACCTTTGTGTAAAGTTTCAGCCCAGTCGGTTCAGTAGTTTTTGCGTTTACCCGGAACATCAGACAGATAGACAGACAGAAACTACCTCTTCTTTATAATATCATAGATTAACACCATAGTAATAATAATGATAATAATAATAAAATGACAGATTGTCACTAATAAAAGACCTATGCGATTTTAATGTAATTCGTGTTTTCATTACAATCTAACTTATTAACTTGCATTGGTTTGAAGAAAAATAAAACCGTATAAAATATTTGCTTTGAGGATAAAATAAATCTCCATCCCAGACCGAAAACAGGGTTGAGACACAAGATGTAAGTTTTATCATGCTTGGCAATGTTGACAGTTAAGCTCCGGTCTCCTAAACCGCTAGAGAAAACATCCTCCCTGTAGAACGCTTCACTGCGCCCGAGTGTTACAAGCGAGGGTGTGAGCTGTTACATAAGCAAACCAAGACGTTCAAAATAAAAAATATTACTTAAGGATAAAATAGTAAAATACTTAACAAATTTATGTACTGGTTTAAAAAAAAAGAAAAAACTAATGCTTGATACAACTGAAGCATATTCCAGTGTTTTAAAAAAGGTTTTAATTAGCAAATGTTAATAACTATAATGCAATTATTGTGTAAACTGAACAGTTGGTGCATGTTGTAATAAAATAACGCAATGAGTAAGGCAGCAATAATAGTAAGTTAAATAAACATACAGTGTATACAAGAAGTCCATACATACGGTTTAAACAAATGCTAAGGTTTTGAACTTAATACATTGTTTACATAATGCTGCGTGTAAAAAGCAGGGGTGGATCGGACGAGTTGAATTCGCTTCGCTCATTTACCTTTCCCCTATTTCAGAACGGTTCTTTGTGCAGCAATCTGTGGTGGGCCTAATGAACTTCCCCGGCTAATGAACAGTGTCAAGCTTTTCTGTTGTCAGTGTTTTGTTTGTAAGCCTACTAATATAACAGTGACAAGGACAAATGGTTTGCTTGATTAAAATTTCTGCCAGCTCATTTGAGAAACATTCTTAATCATATCGTAGTTTTAAAGGAGGAAAGATAATTGGTACTAACGTTAATGCAAAAGTGTGTTGACTCTTTGTTTTTTTGTTTGTTATTTCCCTTCTGAAATATACATTATTTATATTATATAGGTACTCGTCCTTCTGCTAACATCACTTTAACATTAGTAAATTACAGGACGTGTAAAATGGTTACGTATTTACATCTTGTCGTTCAACGGATTATTTTCATTCCCTATTTTTGACATCGGATTTCTGTCTCGTGTTTCAGTTCCAAAGAGAGTTACTGACTACAGACATGCCAGTTGATTTATCCATTTAGTAATCGAAATTTAATTGTTTGCTTCAACCATAGCTTTAACAGGTGAGCGCGCTACACCCATTGGCGTTACTGCATTTAATACGAGCATATTTTCTCTCAAGCAATTTTCACCTTGTTACGATCTCTTATTCCCATACTTTCGTAATAATTCACCGCGCTCACTATCTTTCTACGTATTAGGCATACCATAGCATACGTGAAAGGCAAGAGGGCAGTAAGGGTACCCGTAGTTTTGTCATGTTCAACTTCTCCAGAAGCAGTCAATCCTCTGGGCGTTTCGGTATCATTACAAAGCTATTGAACGTGTCTTTATAACGTGGCAAAACTGTAACTTTATAGATAATCCTCAATGTGGTTGTTATTTAATAATACAACAAGTTATATCATTCCGACTGCATTTCTGTCCATGTGAGTCACTCACGCACTCAGCACACACACCTCACCTCCCCCCCCCCCAACAACCACAGCGGGACGTTCCGCAAGTGACCGAAAATAACGCGGAACGTTTCAAAGCTGTCAACATCCGCTGAAAATATTTACCGTCACTCCTTCGAGTGCTGAATTAAATTCAAAACTACCATTATTGTCCAAACTGTTTCAGTTTAATTTTGATTTGTAAGACTTTCTCTACGAGTTGTTCAACAATTCACTAGTATTTATTTGTTAAGGCCCCTTTCTCGCAAATTTGTTTAGTGTTTGTCCCTGCTGCTCTACGCAAACCCCGTTTACATTTACCGAAAGTATACCGGATGATAAAAATAAACAGGAATATTTTTTTCAACAATAAGAAACTTTAAATAATATCTCAGGTGAAATATGAGTACATATTTTAACATGACATCCATTTCTTGTCGTACATAATGACGTGTCATAGCAAGAGACAATTTAATCTCGCAGTCGCTTACCGTCTGTAAAGACTGGTAGTATCGCTTTGACTTCTGAGCATTAACCGTATAATTTTCATAAAATATTTAAAATTGGAAGAGTTTTTACAATTTAGCGTTTCAGAGTTTAGGAAACCTTAAACCCCACCGACTCTCTCACTCGCCAGAAAGCTAACACAACATATGGCACAATAGTGAGTTAGTATAGTGACTGCGTTGTACATCTTAAAACAAGTTTACACGCAGCACGCTGACGTGAGGGAAGTGAATTTCCACATAAAAACTTTTAAAACTCAAAATCAGTGCAAAAACATACATTTGTCCTATTTTTATTGAAATCTGAAAACATTGATATTTTGGCTGTTTTGATGCTCCTGGTTTCATTTACCTGCAATGCTGGGAATACAATTTTGGTGAGGAGAAGGTCCAATCAGGCTTTAAAGTAGGCGTGAGGTTGCTGGAGATGTTAAAAGTACACCAACAAATGAATAACAGGATTTTATAATGTAAAACCCCCATAAGACAACGTACTGTGTTTGGTCAATACACATTTTCTTTAATAACTCGGTAAATATGTATGCTAGAATGACGAGAGAGGGCTTAAAACTTTCGCCTTGCTAATTCCCATCTTTTTACATGCATTAATTTTACATGTGGGGCTTTTCTGACCCTTTTTGGGCCCAAAAACTCAAAATTTGAAAGATTAATCCCCAAAAAATGGGTTTAGAGTTTTCCGATTGTTTTGCCCAACGAACTTGTCCAACAGATTATAGAAAGGAACGTCCCTACCAAATTTGAAGTAAATCGGACAAAAAATGCGACCGCTAGAGTGCATACACATATATATATGTATAGATGTCTATACTGTATATATATATATAATTTTGAACGACCCCCCAAAACGTGTTCAGGGGGTCACGTTAGGAACTTCTATGGTGGTCCCGGGCTTAAGTTTCACCGTGCAGGTCATGCTAATAGTTCACTTTCCAAAGGAAATTCACTAATAACTCAAGCGATTTAAAAATTTCGCGTGATTAAAACATCCTAATATTTTCTAAGATTTCCAAAATTTGCAGGCACCGGACTCTTTGGACTCTCAGAATAAAGACAGTTTTTCTTTTTCACATGTACAAATGCATTTTAATCCAAAAAGGAAAGTGCACGCTTGCCTGAGAACTGGATGGATTAAGTAAACAATTAACCCATCGCCGGTTGAAAATACAAGCTTATTTTCATACTAGTAAAAGGATTTAACGTTTCGAAGCTGTAAATTCACTCCCCCTGATTATTCGATTCCTAGGTTTGTTTTCTGATTTCCTTATAAACTAAATGTCCCCACCTTGTTAATTAATCAACAGCGTACACTCTGAACGGTCTAACATACAGTAATGGTCCACAGCGTTGCACAAAGGCGCCATTTTGTCCGCCAGGTGATGTGATGAACTCCGTTCTCGTATAATGAATAACATCACAACACGTCAAACATCCATCTTGTGCCCCTGGACACCTCATCAATAACGTTTATCTCTGTAGAGGTGCTTTGTTTGGTTTAAGAACCCAACAGACAACCACCGACGAAAACCATTTTACCACTTTATAGAATACTTCTTTAAATACAAGGGTTGCTACTCTTTAAATAAGGCATACAATTCAGCTTCCGATCTGTGAATCTGGTTATTATACGTGTATCACAACGTACTACACAAACTTGCCAGAATATGTAGGCCATTACTGATTAAATATCCAATATTTCGTCTTCTATTCAATTAATAAGAAATCGTGTGCTACACAATGTATAGTGTATCTCACCACTAAATTCCAGAACACCACAAAAACTGACTTCCCTAAAAAATAACTGCAATATCGCGCGGAGTCCCACAAAGTCTTAGAGTAACTAAACTGTTATCTACGTAGGGAAACACTTTGAATTCACAACTAAATGTACGCATAAGCCAATACAAACGGTGTTTTTGTTATAAATAAGTAATTTCTTTATTATCATGATACGTGTTTTTACAACTAAACAGGATAAATAAAATAGTCTTACAACACTATAAGTATATTTACACTTATACTATACTTACATACAAGACGGTAAAATATACACAAGGCGATCGATTTCAACCAGTTACACCCGTCATCATAAAGCCCAATCAGAGAATCAATTATGTGATAGTGTTGTAAGACGTATTTTATTTATCCTGTTATAAATAAGGGGAATTAGTTAGATTATAAAAATCATTGAATTTTAGAATACAATTTACAGGTTATAGACTCTTGCTTGAATTCTCACAAGTATAAAACTAGAATAGAATATATTTTCAAAACATACCAAAAAACACAAATCAAGTACTTTTACCTTTCAAAAATGTTTTGTAGGTCATATGTAAATCCATATAACAATATTATTCTATTCGTTAAACAATTATGAGATAAATATTTCCCTTATATTAAACTATTCGCTGGAAACACGACACCGTGGCCATATTATGTTACGATTCAGCAGTTTGTCACCAATATTCCATGATCTAATTACGTTTTAGCGTGAATAGACTCATTAAATCTGACGGCGTCGATAATTAAACTCAATTACTGAGCCGGTAGCTGGCCACGCGCTTGTCCACGGCTGATCCACGGCAGCTCAATGCCATCTACTCGTATAGACTGTGATTCCAACAATACAAATAACTTAATTCCTAACATTCCTGATATATAATTTCGTAAGGAAAAAAGGTAAATTGGTGTGTTTTGCGCAGGTTTCTGAAGATATCGTGTGACCTAGAAGGCTGAAACTTGGAACATTCGCATCAAACATATGATGGAACATTCGCATCAAACATATGATGAATAAGAACCCAACAAAACCTAATTTGCCCTTACTTTTCCTTAAAAATTTCCTTTAAGTACGAAAAGTACAAACTTTAAAATGAACTAATGATTAAATTGAATTATTCATTATGTGACTTAAGCTCCTGCTTTGTTAACATTAACATGTGTTCCCACTTTAATATTCAATTATTTTCAACATAATGTAAACATGTTGCTGGGGTGAAAAATGAAGGAGGTTATTTTCGCAAACAAACCACAGAGAAAAATGGTTTGTATCAAACATAATGATCGAAAATATGTTTGACATAAAAATTGCATTTTAAACGAAAACATTTATTTTTCTTCCTTGTGTTACATTAACGATTAAAATTATTTAATCTTAAACCACTTTAAAAGTAATTTATGGCGTTTATGGAAACTTGTTATTGTTTTATGTATGAATAACGTTTATACATAAATTGCAGATTACATCGTTGGATTTCCGTGGAAACGGAAGGTATGGAGGGAAAATGGCGGACTACACGTATAGGCTTCACTTTTTCTTGGAGATTTAACATGGAATCGCACCATATATAAATGAAGTTCGCTGATGTAAATAGAATATCCATTTACACAAACCAATGTTAAAAAGGAGTTATACAAGCCACTAGTTGAACATGAACACACACCTTAATAGTTTCCCCTTTTTCATTATCTCTACATAGTTGAAACTCCAATTAACAATTCAGAATTCTTAAAGAAAATTGAAGTTATATCTCTTTAGAAAATGTACATCCAAGCAAACGCTTTTACAACATTGTAAGGTACACTTTTAACAAATAAGACGCCGCTGATAAAAAGGCATATCAAGTTTAAATGGATGCTCTTGCAGTCAACTGATGCAAGACTTAAAACTTCTTCTGGTTCATTTTCAAAAGCCGGGCATGAAAGCTGTTTATAAGTTTAACTTATTCAAACATCAGCAAAGGTTTTCCAACTGGAGCTACAAGTTGGGATTACGATTTTAATATTTAATAGGATAAAGCGGGTTTAAAAGGAAACTCGCTTGTGCCTCATTAGCTGGAATTATAACAAAGAAGTCATTTGGATTTATACGTTTTACCAATAAAACATAATAATTTGAGCTTACCTCACACTTATAAAACTCATAAATGAAATAACATTTCAAAATTAATTTGATTTATCTACCACATGGCGGCAATAAAGTTTTATCTTCCCTCTGGCCAAAGTTGGTATCTCAATTCTTATGTATATGTATGTTAGTACCGTAATAAACTACATTAAAAACAATTCCAATTCAAAATGTTTGTTTCATATTAGTAAACGTAACATTTTATGTTTGAGACGGAGTTTCATCTAAAAGAAACTTTAAATCAACTGATAAAAGTCTTTAAATTAATTGTAAAGTAAAAATCGATATACATGTTCATCAAAAACTAAAATACCGATAGAACAGCTATTTTTGAATTAACAATAATATACGAATAGCCCTAGCATCTTTTTTTATTCCCATCATTTAAACAACTGCATATCTTGGTCTCTCCTATGAAGATGCCCCTGAGTTTTCTCAATTAGTTAATTCATTAGAATCATCAACTTCAGCAAATCTACTTAAGGCGATAACAGTATTCACCAGACAAACTTTAAATAAACAATTTATATGTCATCAGTTATTATAAGATTTGGAATTTCATAAACCACAGGTAAAATTTTTAATTTTTACATGAAATGTTAGATTTGTTTTTCTGATCGATTTCTTAGGCCAAAACTCATATTTTTAAAGTCTAAGCAAAATTCTTCCGCTGGATTCCAAGAGCCATGATTCACACATTACATCAACGTGAAGGATAATGCACACTATTTTTGGCCCAAGGAAAATAAAGGTATCTAATTTTGACATCAAGTGCATCTATGAATTGATCTGGTAAGCAGGAGTTGACAGGCTACAAAATTTAGCAGATGGACATTGATGAACTCATGAGACGTAAGACTATCTCCATATTGAAGCTTAGGCTCTCGTTAGGCTGAAATCATCTAAGTTAAGCTTAGCTCAGCAGGAATACGACGAAGTATGGATTTAAGTAACAAGTAAATCTCAAGCAGGTATCATAAAGGAATCATTCCTCCGTGGTAGTGATACCTTCATGGTCATAGAACTCTATTAATACACCTGGAACGCTCGGGCTGTGTCAAGAAATCGTCTTTACCCCACCCCTTCAATGGCACTCACGGCCGCTCAGTGGATTTCAGCATTGTGCGCTCTATCGTTTACACGCTTTTGCGCCTCGCCATATTCATGTAATTACAATCAAGAGTATATATTACTTATCAGCATGAACTACGGAATCTAACAGTATAAACTTCTTGACGTTTGGTAATTTAATGTATTTTTAGTAATGAAAACTATTTAGTGTTTTAAAAGTGTGACACGAAAAAGTCTCTAAGCGTAAAGGTTTTTTGTTTTGGGGTTAAAAAGAAAATTCCAGCAGAAAATTTGCAGATAATTAGTTGATCCACAATTTGTATCCCAAAATCTTTTCCATAAGTTTATTTATTTGTTCTGTAAAGAAGGTATTAACGTTCCCCGCACTCAAACCAATTCGCGCCGCACTCATTCCAGCTAACTGACGCGACACTTTGCTATACAACACGAATTTGATTGTATTAACAAGCTGAACTATGACTTATTATTTTACAGGCAGTAAATGGTCTATGGTAGCCACTCTTGTTTTTGTTTTGGAAATAGATATTTGTTTCATTGCCGCTGTTTTGTATTAAATAAACTGAATCACGAGTGGAATCACCATATACGGTAGCATGTAAAATGACACAGGGAACAGGTTAATATTCAAAATGAATTTGAAACCCAATTTGAAATGATATTTTATTACAACAAAAGACTATACAGTTGTTCTTAGACATCTAACGTGTGATTAAATCAAATTAACTTATTCAATTTCTACCATAAATATGATACTCTGACCATCAATATGTATTTAAAAAAAATGTAATCTCTTAACAAACATTACTCAGCACATTTTAAGAACGAGTTCACAATTTTTCACCAACCGTTGTATACAAATTCAATAAGAAATCGATAGAACCTACCAAATTTAATTATTCTTTAAAATTAAGTGATGATATTTTTAATATGTAAGTCTACGAACTGGAAATAATATAAGTTAGTTGTAAAATTGTTGACTTCCCAATGAAAAGTAACCCCGCTCCCTTTCTTCGCACGATTGCTGCAGTTGAATACTACACAGCTTGATGGCATGATGAAATAACAGCATCACTTATAAATACATAGTTGTCAACCACCTTCAAGAGTTTGGAACATACTGAGATATAAGCAAATGCCCCCGTCGCAGCAAACCTGCGTACTCAGCGAATTTACAATGCATAATACATGTCTTAATACCACATAAAGCCGTATACCAAGTTTCATAAAAATATATTCACATATAAGCGATATATACAATTTTAATTATTCTCCATAAGAATAACATTGGTGATGAATATGTAGGTTTGCTGAAACAAGGAAAACAAATAATTGTTTACTATTCAAATATAATAGAATTTAACTAGGTGAAGCCACATACCAAGTTTCATCAATAGTCAATCATAAATAAGCGCTGTATAACATTTTAATTATTCTCCATAAGAAAAACATGGGGCTGAGTAAGCAGGTTTGCTGCAACAAGGAACAAAAATACCCCCGTCGCAGCAAACCTGCGTACTCAGCGAATTTCCAATACATAATATATGTCTTAATACCACATAAAGCCGCAAACCAAGATTCATAAAAATATATTCACATATAGGCGATTTTAATTATTGTCCATAAGAATAACATTGGTAATGATTACGTAGTTTTGCTGAAACAAGGAACACAAACAATTGGTTTCTATGTAAATATAAATAGAATTTAACTAGGCGAAGCCACATACTAAGTTTCATCAATATTCAATCATAAATAAGCGCTATATAACATTCTAGTTATTCTCCATAAGAATAACATGGGGGCTGAGAAAGCAGGTTTGCTGCAACAAGGAACAGAACAATAGGTTTTTATCTAATTATCAATATAACTCAACCAAATGAAGCTCCATACCAAGTTTTATTAATTTATGTTCATAATTAAGGGAGTCATTACATTTTACTTATTCTCCATAAGAATAACATGGGGGCTGAGTACGCAGGTTTGCTGCTACGGGAATAATCAACAAAAAATCAATTTTTTGTGCAAATATCAATATACCAGTACTACGTGAAGCCTCATACCAAGTTTCATCAACATACATTCATAAATAATTGAGATATCAAATTTGATTTATTCTCCATAAGGATAACATTGGACAACGTACTGTGTTTAGCACTTTGAATATCTCTGCAACGGTTGGGCGTAGAATCACAATTTAAACACCAAAATGATTGTTTTGTGGAACTGAACAGATTGGTAAAATCAAATGTGAAGTTTACATTAAAATAAACTGAGGAAAAGCCAAAAACCTTTTTCCCATAAGATTAACATGGGAGGTTTTATGAGCAGGTTTTTTTTTGGATTTTCTCCGCAACCACTTAACCTAGGTTAATAATTCAAAATACTGAATTATTTGTTTTTTTAAGCTCTATAACATGGTCAAAACCAGAATTAAGTTTTTTTAAATTGTAGGGTGAAAAATGCAAAAAACTGATTTTTGGAAAATTTAAAACCCCCATAAACCCCACTTCCCATGGTCCGATTTGTCTGGTTTTCGAACTTAAAGTCATGAATGTCATTTTACACATTTGAGCCAAATTTAATTAAAATCGGACGTTTTTTACTCAAGTTATCGTGTTAACGGACACATATATATATATACATTTGAACGAATAGTGTTTTTGGCATCTGGGGACCTCAAAACAAAAAGTTATCGTGGTCTCGGGCTTAAGTCTTACCATGAGACCTACGGTAATAGCTTCTTCCCTATAGGGGAAATTCGCTAAAATGGGTTTTTATGCACATAACCAGTATAACTCAACAAGTTGAAGCCACATATCAAGTTTTATTAATTTATGTTCATAATTAGGGGAGTCATTATACTTTACTTATTCTCCGTAAGAATAACATGGGGGCTGAGTACGCAGGTTTGCTGCTACGAGGATAATCAACAAAAAATCATTTTTTGTACAAATATCAATATACCAGAACTACGTGAAGCCACATACCAAGTTTCATCAACATACATTCATAAATAATCGAGATATCAAATTGTATTTATTCTCCATAAGGATAACATTGGACAACGTACTGTGTTTAGCACTTTGAATATCTCTGCAACGGTGGGGTGTAGAATCACAATTTAAACACCAAAATGATTGTTTTGTGGAGCTTAACTGATTTGTCAGTTTGAAATTTCATCGAAATCGGACGTTTTTTACTCAAGTTATCGCATTCACGGACATATATATATATTATATATATATATATGTATATACATATATACAAATTTGAACGAATAGTGTTTTTGGCATCTGGGGACCTCAAAACAAAAATTTATCATGGTCTCGGGCTTAAGTCTTACCATGAGACCTCCGGTAATAGCTTCTTTCCTATAGGGTAAATTCGCTAAAAAATACTCTGCAACTTAAAAACATGGGAACGGATATCACGGGATAACGGATGTTTCCGGCGCGGGACAGCGACACGACGTCACGGCGCCGGCGTGCGGCGGCGGTGGCGATATTGAAAGCGCGCATTTAACCTTTAAATGTAATAAAACTACAGACTGTATATACAAATGTTTTGAATAAAAGTTGTGGTTCAACTCATTTCCAACATTTTTCTCGATTAAAGTTTGTTTCTACCTCAAAAATAAAAAAAGTTCACGCTTAGTTCCAATTTGACTAACTGATCATATTTTATATTTTTATAAATATGTTAACTAACAGATCTGTACGTTGTTAACTCTGTCGGAATCATCAATTCTTCCAGATAAGAAATATATAAGTTTATTTACAATCCGGTAATCCCTGTGCGATGGAGGAGCGTGTTAATGAGTGCGGGCATTAAAATATTTTCCGGCAGAAATCGCTCAGTTGACGAAGTTGCCCAAGAAGTTGAGGGGGAAGGACCGTTGTTCGTATCAAAAACCTCCACTGCGCTAGCATTCCAGGTGTATTAATAGAGTTCTATGTTCATGGTATATAAAGACTAAGATTACAACCTAGAGAAAACCAATGGCAAGCAGTATTGGAAAGCAAACGTATTTAACTTAATGTTTTCATAAAATATTAATTAAATAAGAGAAACACATTAGAGTGCTATGCGACACCTTCACAAACTGAGTTTCCTGTGCTTAAATTTCATACATTATCTAAACCACGGCAAATAGAATACGGAACGCGCAGTAGTAACCAGCGGATGCGGAGGGACGTCTTGTTTACAATTCAGATGAAGCGATTCGCGGCTCCAGCCGTGCAACTCCGTCGTTTACGATTTATCTTGTTGTCGTTTACGAGGTATCCTGTACAACGGCCGGTCTGTAGTTTACGGTAGCGTGGGCGCCTCCGGTGAGACAGCCGCTGTTCCAACACAGAGGTCCGCGGCTCCAGCCGTGCAACTCCGTCGTTTACGATTTATCTTGTTGTCGTTTACGAGGTATCCTGTACAACGGCCGGTCTGTAGTTTACGGTAGCGTGGGCGCCTCCGGTGAGACAGCCGCTGTTCCAACACAGAGGTCCGCGGCTCCAGCCGTGCAACTCCGTCGTTTACGATTTATCTTGTTGTCGTTTACGAGGTATCCTGTACAACGGCCGGTCTGTAGTTTACGGTAGCGTGGGCGCCTCCGGTGAGACAGCCGCTGTTCCAACACAGAGGTCCGCGGCTCCAGCCGTGCAACTCCGTCGTTTACGATTTATCTTGTTGTCGTTTACGAGGTATCCTGTACAACGGCCGGTTTATAGTTTACGGTAGCGTGGGCGCCTCCGGTGAGACAGCCGCTGTTCCAACACAGAGGTCCGCGGCTCCAGCCGTGCAACTCCGTTGTTTACGATTTATCTTGTTGTCGTTTACGAGGTATCCTGTACAACGGCCGGTTTGTAGTTTACGGTAGCGTGGGCGCCTCCGGTGAGACAGCCGCTGTTTCAACACAGAGGTCCGCGGCTCCAGCCGTGCAACTCCGTTGTTTACGATTTATCTTGTTGTCGTTTACGAGGTATCCTGTACAACGGCCGGTTTGTAGTTTACGGTAGCGTGGGCGCCTCCGGTGAGGTGCAACACAGAGGTCCAACGTCGCCCGCTGTTCCAGTGGGAGAAATGCGAATTTGACTAATCAAGCGTTCGAGCGTGAAATTTTTAAAATCACAGTGGTTTTCCTATGTTTTTAAGCATTTAATAAAACAAGTTCGTACATAATTACGATCCGGTACCGTAGTATTATAACCCACTTACAATTTGTCAGGCTCCTGACAGTCGAGTATCATCAATAACGCTACGCGTTGTAAATATTTAAACCTCATTTTCTAGTCAAAAATGTTGACATTCAATTACTCTGTCCTCCAATCACGGTTGAAATGTGCTGTTTTTTTTTGCAAACTTGTCTGTTTTACACATGATAACTTTATACTCTACATTTACTAACTTATATAACCATCTTCATATTACGACTTTTGAATTAAATCTCTGGCAACTAATAGGAAATTCATGTTGAATAATGTCATGAAATGCTCAAGTAACACTCAATTCTTTTGCCTATTTTCATGTATGTGTTGATTGTCCTTAAAATGGAATTCTGGCCGTCCTATGATCAACACTAATTCAGTTATACACAAAATTATGTTACAATTACACCTCAAAATTGCGAGTAAAGTGCGTTTTGGCTTAGTGGTCAAATTAAAAATCGTTGCAAAAACACATAAAATACCTAACCTAAGGTTATGTATTTTTTATTCAAGTGACACCGACTTCCCAAATATAATTGGTAATAATTTAAGGATGTATCCAAACGATATGTTTACTACTAATTAATGTTTTATAAATGCAAAATATGAACGACGTTTTAAACATTTACAAAACCGAACCCCCTCTCTAATTTGAAATGTGATTCAACCAAAATTCCCCGCAGGTCCCGTGAGCCCCAAGTTGCGGCAAACTTAAAGCCCCGTGTTTAGCCTTACTTTGCGGGTATTTGCTGGCTTAAATACACTCAAGCGGCGATAAAGTAAACGTAATTAATTTTATATTAAATTATTATTCAACATTTTACAGCGCAAAAAGTCTTTTCTTTTATACAAGCTTAATGATATACTTATGAAAATAAATATAACAATATAATATTTCCAAGGATTGTAATAATTTTATTTTACATTAATCTACATCTATAAATACGAAATTTCGATTAACACCCAGGCCAAACCATTGCACCTAGAAGCACGAAATTTTGCATGTTGACTCCTCTTATAGCATAGGCACCCACTAAGAAGGGATTCTAAGAAATTCACATAGGGCTATGCCCCACGGGGCTTCAAAGTTCCAACCCTGTGTTTTTCTTATGGACATTCACCTTGGTTTGAGCTGATGAAAATTCTATCAGCTGATTATGATTCGTAGTAGTTCCACGGGTCAACCATAGAATGCAGCACACACAACTGTCGTATTCCCGGGTGAAACTGGGAACGATGTGTTGTATATAATTAAAATCCAAGTCACAATAAAATACACATTAAAACAAAGAACTAAATAAGGTAAACTAAATCAAAAATATAAAACAATTAACTTTAAAACTGGATTACACAATAACAGGCCCTTCTGCATGCGCGTAAAAAGAGAAAAGCAGTTAGTACTGCTGTTATAATAAACGAAGTTTTAATATCAGAGAACAAAATCTAAAATAATTGGTAGAAAATATCAGAAGGTCATTCACAAGATGTATGATATCACAATATATACGATATTGCATTTTCATGTTTTAAAATATTCGATTAGCCTAAATTGTATTACCTCACACTTTGACATTCACAAACGATTGTCATCCTTTTAAAATACTTCAATAATTTGTAGTAATAAATGAAAACCCGTTTCATCGAAATTGGAATACTCTATGTGTATAGTGTAGTAAAGCCTTAAAGAAAGTAATTTATTTCTCCAACACTGATATAACTCTAGAGGCCCATCTCCAACGTGTAAACGTGTAAAATATGTTAGCAGAATGTAACCTTGACCACTTGTTGGTCTAATGGATGTTCTGCCACTCCCCCAACACTAAATTGACCCGTTTATTCCCTTGACAGGCGTGCCACTCTTTTTGCTATTAATTAGTCTGTTTATTACCTTCAGTAGTTCGTGTCCGTTTCATGTTTGCAAAACCACCACTTATCATCTGCTCGGAGCTGCTTTTATCTTTTGTCTTCCGAATATAGAAAGTTAATTTATGACGTCATCAAACTAAGTGCAACCAATCGACAATTGTTTTATCATTAAAACTAGAACTAATACTTTGATATTTTCAAAGTGTAGGATCCGCGTCATTACGTCAGGGCATTTAACAGATTATGTTACAATAGAATAAACTAATATTTTTGATACATCGTAGGTATTGATTAATCAGATGTTATGTTTTATATAGGCTATGATGTTATGATCAATATAGGCTGGAAAAAACTCTAAATGAACCGTAAAATCCCGGAAAGTAAGTTTGAAAAACATTTGAATGCCGGGCAATGTTTCGAACCGCTTTGAAATCTTTCAGAAGGTCCCCACCATTTCGGATCTTCCTTATAAGATGAACTTAAATACACTTACGTTCTAGTATGATCTCATACTCTTTAGTTAATGGCTTCTAATGTTCATCTCTTCGACTTATATCAGCAACGATAATTTTGATTATCTGAAATTTATATGCGTTAGTTATTTAAATGATAAAATTATTCTGATAGAATTATCGACAAAGGCATTATCCTACATTTATCGCACTTCCTACAATGTATAATAATTAGCTAGGGGTTTATAAAATAATAGCAACGTATGACTGCCAGAGTGGTTTCACGTTCAAAATGGATATCCTTCGCACGACCTTTGCAGCGCCTAATGTCGAACCAACACGGTATTTAATGGTTAGTTAAACATGCAGAACAAAGTGGCGCCCACTGTCGCGTCGTCGTATGTTTTGGTTGCGGTCAAATTCATTATTACTGCAACCGTGATGCAGGCTTTCCTGCAACCTTACTACAAGTTTGTTCCTGCAACCGTGCTGCGGGCTGCAAAGGCCATTACAATTATTAAACTTATCAAGTTAAAACTTTACTATATAAGTTGCCTTCAAAAATACTTAAGTTAAACGAATTTCATAGAGCTAATTTTTAGCGAATTTCCCTTATAGGGAAGAAGCTATTACCGTAGGTGGCATGGTATGAGTTAAGCCCGGGACCATGATAACTTTTTGTTTTGAGGTCCCCAGATGCCAAAAACGCTATTCGTTCAAATTTATATATATAACATCTGATCTGTTGTTTTTGTTTTTCATTCATTTTTTGTGCTTGATAAAGAGAATATCTCGAAATATTGCAAACAAAATGGTGTTAATTTCTTAAATATATATATATATATATATATATATTAATAATCAAATGAAACCTTATTTCAACTAAGTACCCTGAAGGAATTTATTTATTTTTCTGACTACATGTTTCGGGACCTAAGCCCATCATCATGGTCTACAAACACCTAACCTAGTTTTACAATATTAAAATATTACAAAAACAGACACATAAGGAAATTATTTAGCAGATGTTTAACTTTGATGAACAAGTTTTGTATCTATCTATCCTCATTTTCCTTATCTTTTCAAATATGGGATTACTCGTACTAATTTGAGTATTTAGTAATTCCTGAGGCATTTCTTTGTGAGCGACAAAGATATTCAATTCTTCTGCTGAGTTCATTTTCTTACCTTTGGACATATAGCTCATTATCTTCAAATTCTCGTCCATGCTCTTATAACTATGGTTTGTTGTCAGGAGATGCTCAGCAAAGTTGGATTTCACTGAGGTTTTGTTATTACTTCTTGGTGCTTGCATATGTTTCTTAAACCTTGACTGAAACGATCTACTTATCTGTCCAATGTAAAATTTGTTACAATCTGAGCATTGAATTTTATAAAGTCCGGATTGACTATAATCATTTTAGAATTTAAAAAATGCTATATATCACTTATCTATTCATGTTTATGAAACTTGGTGAGTGGCTTTGTGTGGTAGTGAGAAACATATATATGCATTGGCAATTCGCCGAGTATTCAGGTTTGCTGCGGCGGGGGTATTATTAAATAAGTAAGATTTTGTTCACAGTTGATAAATAAAATGTTTCTTATTTTTTTAAACCTATTGACGAAACAACAATATTATACCGGCGCGACGCACGTTTATCGCATATTAAGCAAATTAGGAACTTTAAATAAAACGCTTCATAGTAAAAAACACAGAATTATTTATTTAAAAAATAAATATATCACTGAATTATTTATCCAACAAATATATTTATCCATTTGAGAAAAAAAATATTTTAAAACTTTCTTCTCCTGGCGTTTAATTGATTTCCAAAACATCTTTTCCTGAATCATTGCATTTGAAAAGGATTTCTGGACATAGGTCGCCAACGCTACATAAATTCTTTTAACTGGTCAATTGAAAATACTGAATAAACAAACCACACCTAACCCAAGGCTATACGAGGCATTTTACCGGCTGGAAATAAAATACCCCCGTCGCAGCAAACCTGCATACTCAGCGAATTTCGAATGAACATATAACATAACACATTAAAACACTTCACAGGATTCGTAAGAAATGTATTCACAGACAAGCGATATTTAAAATATTAATTAATCTCCATAAGAATAACATTGGGGATGAGTACGCAGGTTAGCTGCAACAAGGCACACAAAATAATGGGTTTTTATGCAAATACCAATAGATCTCATGTATGTGAAGTCACATACCAAGTTTCATCCATATACATTCATAAATAAGCGATATATAACATTTTAAGTATTTTCCATAAGAATAACATGGGGACAGAGTACCTAGGTTTGCTGCTACAGGAACCATAGGCGAAAAATAGTTTTTTTGTGCAAACAACAATAAACCACAACCATATGAAGCCATATACCAAATTTCGTCAGTTTATGTTCATAAATAAGCGAGATATACAATTTTTCTTTTTCTCCATAAGAATAACATTAGACAACGTACTGTGTTAGCACTTTCAATATCTCGGTAACCAATTGACGTAGAGCAATGATAAAAATACCAAATTGTTTGTTTTTTTAAGCTCAACCTAATGGTATAAATTAAAATTTGATTTAAATTTAAATTACCTGTGAAAACCCCAAAAAACACATTTTTGGGGTACAAAACCCCCCAAAAACCCCCCTTCGGATGGTGCGATTCATCTGGTTTTCGAACTCGTTCAAATAAATGGTACTTTACATATTTGTACCAAATTTCATTAAGATTGGACCTTTTTTACGAGAGTTATCGTGCTTACGGACACACACACATATATATACATATATAAAAATTTGAACGAATGGTGTTTTTGGCATCTGGGGACCTCAAAATGAAAAGTTATCATGGTCTCGGGCTTAAGTCTTACCATGAGACCTACGGTAATAGCTTCTTCCCTATAGGGGAAATTCGCTAATATAGAACATATCCTAAGAGGTAATAATTGGCTTATCCCGATAAATAAACAATTTAAGTTACACCTGAAAACAATGAGTAAATATTTCAACAAAACACCAATGTTTTATTAAATCTAAAAACTAAAGCAATGTTACTAGTTTATAACATATTTATAATTACACCCTCGCAACACTCCACTGCGCACCGCAACGATATCAACTACCTCAGCACTGCAAAGACCTTTTGACATGTAATATCTCAGTTTATTGAACGCGGTCCAACCCCCACTCCGAGGCCTGTATGAGATGTCGCGCCATGCACTTCTGACCGGACCGTTCATACTTCTAAAACTGAACAATATTAAATCAATTTAGGATTGCTCTAAAACCAAATAAAGGCTTTTAAAAAGTGTTTAAAACTATTATCACCTTTACTGGTACTGAACATACATTACGATGCAAAGGAAGTATATCGAATTAATGCCACACAAATCACTGTTAGCCCTCTACAAGTTTAAATTAAATAAGGACACTTAAAATTTTAAGCCATTTTAAACACCAACGTACTTTTTTATTAATTAACTGTTGAAGGAAAAGCCACCCCTCTCCGTACGACACCAATTAAAACACCACTAACTTTAAGTGCTACCTCCCCAGTAGTTATGATGCATCAAGCGCATTGCGGCTAATGCGAATAAAAAAAATATCGAATGCTTTCTCCACTTAATTAGCACTGAGAAAATGTTTTTGCAATGCTTTATTAACCTCATCCAATTTGCGAAGGCCGCCCCCACCCTCACAATTATGCTTGATAGTCACACGCGATTTTTCTTTCAATCTATGCTTAATCTAAAGTACTTGGGGGCCGAGCTTTGCTCGGGGAAGGCCAGTCAGTTTGTTTAGATGACTGGGAGAAATATTTCACCACTTTATCCAACTGTTTATCATATTTTATAGCTCATATGCCCCTTTTCTGCATTTTTAAGGTTACCCCAGTTGTTATTTATAGCTCAATGTCCCTTTTATTTATTTCGGATATGACCACTCTATATATGCTATCTTCACTCAACAGCTTTAGACTTTGATTTCAGGAAACCACATGTAAACAATTATAAACTTCACGACTATTACTTTTACAGTTCTCTGGTTGATTATGAACAGCTGTTCCAATTCTTTTGTTTTTATTTTAAACTCCGTAAGCCCAATGTTAATTTTTTAACTTTTCCTGTTTTTAGCGAATTTCCCCTATAGGGAAGAAGCTATTACTGTAGGTGGCATGGTAAGACTTAAGCCCGAGACCATGACAAATTTTTGTTTTGAGGTCCTCAGATGCCAACAACAGTATTCGTTCAAATTTATACATATATATATATATAAATTTATATATATATATATGAGTCCGTTACGGCGATAACTTTTGAAAGAAGCGCCCGATTTTGATTAAATTTGGCACAAATGTAGAGAGTAACATTTATGACTTTAAGTTCGAAAACCAGATCGATCGGTCGACGGGAAAGGGGTTTTATGGGGATTTCAAATTTTCCAAAAATCAGTTTTTTGAACTTTTCACCCAAAAATTTTAAAATCACTAGGTTTTGGTTATAGCCATTTTATAGAGCTTTAAAAAAAAAATTTAGTATTTTGAATCATTAAGCTAGGATTAGAGGTTGTGGAGAAAAGTCAAAAAATGTTTCTATAAAATTTCCCATGTTAATCTTATGGGAATACGGTTTTTAGATTTCCCTCAGATAATTTCACTAAAAATCCACATTTCTTTCCACCAATCAGTTTAGCTCTACAAAACAATCATTTTGGCCTTTTAATTGTTGTTTTACGTCCAACCGTTGCAGTGATATTCAAAGTGCTAAACACAGTACGTTGTCCAATGTTATCCTTATGGAGAATAAATAAAATGTTATATTTCGATTATTTATGTATGTATATTGATGAAACTTGGTATGTGGCTTTAACTAGTTGTGGTATATTGATATTAGCACAAAAAAAGTTTTTCTTGATTTTTCCCAGTAGCAGTAAACCTGCATACTCGCGCCCCATGTTATTTATATGGATAATAAGTAAAGTTTTATATCTCCCTTAGTTATGAACCCAAATTAATAAACTTGGTATGTAGCTTCACCTGGTTGAGTTATATTGATAATTGCAAAAAATACATTTCTTATCTTCCTTGTTGCAGCAAACCTGCGTAAGTATAATGTTATTCTTATGGAGAATAAATAAAATGCAATATATCACTTATTAATGAATGTATTTTTGTGAAACTTGGTGAGTGGTTCTAGGTAGTAATGATACCCATATATATGGATTGGAAATTCGCTGAGTACGCAGGTTTGCTTCGACGGGGGTATTTTACATTATTTGATTTTTCCTGGGGATAAGACCTGTCTAGACCTTATTTTTATCCAAGAAATAAGTTATTTCCAACATTTGAAGGAAATCGTTGGAGCCGTTTTTTGAGACCTGAGTTGCAAGCAAGCACAGACGCACGGAAGCACGCAAACCTTACTCATGTTAGAGTATAGGATAGCATATACAACGCTATTATTGACGACCCTATACACTACTCATTACTTATTCCATATTTATGTTTTACTGGCTGTTACACGCAGCTTCGCTTGTTAACAAATTAAAAATATTAACCTGACCAGCACTATCAATGCTTTGTTTTACTTTTACCAAATGACTTTCCCTGCCCTAACTTACAAACAACTACAGGTAGCTGGTAATTTTATAAATTATATACTCCCATAAGATTTGCATTGGAACTTACATAACCCGTGGGGTGGAGCTCTAAGGTTGGATGTGGACATGGTGAGATCTATGTGTTAATTGTGATATGTAAGCTTAACATTTTAGCTTAATCGGCCCTGTAGTTTATGCGTGATGGAACAACAAATATCCATACATCACAACATTCACATTTGTAAGTTGGTAGGATAAGCGTTGAACTCTTTGTGATGCCATTTAAATGATTATTAATTTTGTTTAATTAGAAAAAAACGTGATATTATTATGCCAGCTAAATATAACAGTTAGACATACTACAGTAAGTTCACGACACCGAATATACGGTAACAAATTTTAAAATATCTCCCAGGTGAAGCAAGATCTGAAAGAAATAAAATTAATTTTAAAGTAGTAATATAGCTAACGGTAGGATTCGTTTTTTTGCAGTTAATATCATTGTTGTACCATAAGGTCGGTAAAAATACAAATACGAATAATTTTTTATTTTAAATTTGTTAAGCTCACAGCAAAGTTATATTTTTCCATGGTAACAAATAAGTACGGTATTGTAATTATAATACACAGCCACAGACACAGCACTCACAGTGACATTTTATATAGGAGTGCGTAAAGGAAAACTATACTAATGGCTTTCCAACAACGATTCTCCGTAACAAATAAGTACGGTAAAGTGGACCATTGTAATTATAATACACAGCCACAGACTCAGCACTCACAGTGACATTTTATATAGGCGTGCGTAAAGGAAAACTATACTAATGGCTTTCCAACAACGATTCTCCGTAACAAATAAGTACGGTAAAGTGGACCATTGTAATTATAATACACAGCCACAGACTCAGCACTCACAGTGACATTTTATATAGGCGTGCGTAAAGGAAAACTATACTAATGGCTTTCCAACAACGATTCTCCGTAACAAATAAGTACGGTAAAGTGGACCATTGTAATTATAATACACAGCCACAGACTCAGCACTCACAGTGACATTTTATATAGGCGTGCGTAAAGGAAAACTATACTAATGGCTTTCCAACAACGATTCTCCGTAACAAATAAGTACGGTAAAGTGGACCATTGTAATTATAATACACAGCCACAGACTCAGCACTCACAGTGACATTTTATATAGGCGTGCGTAAAGGAAAACTATACTAATGGCTTTCCAACAACGATTCTCCGTAACAAATAAAGCAATGCATTTAACTCTTGTTTGCAAAATTATTAAAAATAAATACCCCCTAAACGACAATTACGTATCTACCTCACTTCCACCCGCCCATATATCCTGATAGAACGACACGGATGGTGGGGTCGGGAATTTGATCACCGAAGTTAATTAAGTCACTATGCTCCAATTAATATTCTGAAACTCTACACGGCGCGGCGGCGGCGGAGTTCCGATATTAGCGATATGTGGAATATTCGAGTCAATAGTAAGTTAAAACCCGACAACGCACTCGGGTAATCGTGGAGGCGACGAGCACGCGAGCCCCACATCAACCCAAAACACATATTATAATGCATATTGATATAGGGTTTTACATACTTTAATTCGATTCGGGGCAATACAAATGCACTTTAATGGAAGTGCTATTCATTCCCCAGACTGATTACTCGAATAACTAGTAAAATGTTTAGCTCCGTCATATTGCATAATAATGTTTGCTTGGTTTCCATTTTTTGTATAAAATAAGGCAATATTTAGTTTTCCTCTTATAAAAATCCATTTTTGAAAATATTACCTCTGTAGGTTAAATAACCCCCCTCCTCCCATTAAAATCTAAAACAGGAATAAAAATATAGGGTATTTTTTCAGTTAAAGTTTCTCACTGATGACACTGTATAAGTAATGTCCATTTCATTACGGACATTTTTGAAATGCTGCATACTAAGAGTAGGTCCATTATAAAGTTCATCCCAATTAACCAGTTAAGAGCCGCTCCACTGACACTGGAGAGCCGCAAAACCTCCCAAAAATGTTCGCAGAGGACAATCATTAACGACATAACTTTCCTAATAAACTATCGTTCCCCGTCAAGTTAACATTTCCACATTTTTCAGTTATTTTGTTTCACCCATAAAACCGTTTACATCAGATTAACTATTGACTGGGATCGTCAAAATAACATCATATTTAAAACCACTATAACAATCAATACAATAAGCGATTAGAAAATCATTACATAAAGTACCAACGCTTAAAACACAAATTTGCATTTGACTCAAGTCTTGTGTTAATGTAAATGTTTACTTTACGTTTCACCGAGACATTACAATTTTGCAATTTACTCACCTCACAAATGACGCATGACAAAACTAAAACCTCAAAGATAAAGCCGAACATTCACAAGCGAGTGAGGAATAACATTGAAAACCAGATCAACTCGGAAAAGAGGACGGATCCAAAAGAAATCCACTTGAATTAATTCCTCAGATCCCGGTATGATGGAAACTGAGCAGTTTATCCCCCCCTCCAACCATCCGGGTATTGACAACGGCTGTCCCCCTCCCCCACCATCATCACACAGAGAGAGGGGTATGCACCATGATCCTCTTCATCTTCACCCGATTACGTCATATTCTCTATTAACGCATATTAACACACTGTCGTTTTACTACATTCAATAGAAAATAATCTAAAGTATTTAAGTGCCCCCCTCCTTTATTGTTCTTTTAGTGCTGGCCTACAGTACTTTGGGTGTAGGTACTTTAATAAAAAAGATCGCTAAAAAACAAACATTGTATTTGCTACAATATTAATAATCGGGGAAACGAATTAGACATGTATAGGACTTGCTTACATTTTGTAATGGCTTCGTCCGTTGGTAAAATAATAATTTTGAAAAATATGATCTTCAGGTAAAAATTTTAAAGAATTAAAATACCGATAACCTTCACTGTAATCTAACAAATTTAAACCTCGGAAAAATGCGAGATGTTCTAGAAACAAACTGAGTCACGGTTAAAGTCAGAACGGTGCGGCGACGGAAAGAAAATTATCTCCACAGAGAAAAGTAAAAAATTGATCGCGGCCTGATTGATGTGGAAGTTAATAGTTGATTTTCATTAACCGAGTCCTGATAACCAGGACAATGAGAGTGGATGGACGCCACTGCGATGGAGAGGAAAACTTGTAACCAAGTTAATTGTTCACCAATACCGCAGCTATTTATTGTGCGCGATCCGATACTGTAGAATGCCACTAGATAAATTAAATAAAAAATCTCTGCATCACTTGAAAATCAACAATTTCTCGTTGCGACGTGAAATAAATGTAATGCATATTCCGTATTCTCACACCTTTGCGTAAGGGTCCCCTTTAAAGGTATACAATTACAGTATCCAGCATCCAGTTAGTTATTTTGATAGTAGAATTTGATTTCTCAGTAAAACGGACCAGATTCTATTTAAATTTAAATAAATATAAAAAAAAACATTTGCACGGGTTTTTTTGGGATTTAAACGAATAAAGCCTATGAAATAAGCATTTAATGAAAATTGGATGAATATAATGTAAACTTAACTCAAATGAACAAAAATAACTAATATCGCAAGGCAAAAAATACCTCGATGGAGAACATGTATGCACTACGAAGATTGTTAGGTTGGAACAATAGTGAAAACCAATTGTACAGTGGTTTTGATTTTTACACTAAACCACTCGTTAAACGTTCAAATCAAATTAATACCTCACAAAACAATGTTAATTTTGCATTAAAACACAACCAAAACATAGGCCTACAGTCATTAACAAACTTACTTTACAAGACACCTCACAATAGCAATGGTACGATAGTTTAGTATTAAGAGGCATCTTCTTTATGAAAACTTGAGTTTATTTATAGTATGGAATCTCAAAGCACCGAATCCCATGACGCCGAAACACATAAAAGGTCATTGCGACCGAAAATAAAATAAGTGTCATGGTTTCGAATACATATTTCTACAAGTTTTCGGTCATGTCAAACTCAATTCAATTTTAGTCGAGCCAAAAACCCCATGTTTTCGGGCAAGTTTACCTCTTTAACAATGTATTCTAGCCGCAGTATAAATTCGAGACACGGTTGTGCTCAACCGAAAGGGCATAATAGGAGAAAAAGGATTGGCGATCGGCATATAGGTTGATAGATTGGGTAAGGTAGGGTAGGTTCGGTCGAGTCTAAAGGCTTCGGTTTTCGGTAAAATTAACAATAATGCATTTCGATCGAGTGTAACACATATTAATTTCGGTCTAGTACAACAAATCTTAAAACTTTCTGGGTATATAGGACAATTACGTTCTTCGGTGTTGTTAAACAGTTTGGATTTACTATCGTGATATCATTCAGTCTATAGTGAAACATATATTTTTTCGGAATTGTTAAACAAAATTCAGATTTCGGAGCTAATCGATTCTGGCATCAAACCATTTACGGATTAATCGTTTTAACGAATTAACACGAATGTAACCTACTTTGACACGACTGTAGGTACTTAACCGCTATCTTTTACTTACAGGCACAACTGATAAAAAAAGTACTTTCGGTTCGAAAAAAACATTGTTGGTTGTTTCAACAAAATTTAAAAGAATTCAAAACCAAACTTAAACAATTTTAGACAGCTCCCACACATAACAGTAATGACGATATTTCAAACAGTTTGGCGATGAAATGCTCTATAAATCACGAGAAGACCAAGGCAGTAGAGGGAGGCGGAAGCGATTGCATCTCAGTCAATCTCGGGACAGTTCTGGGCTTAAATGGATTATCCCAAACGCCACTTACCACCACGAACCCCCATTCCCCCCTCTATCCTACCTAGTTAACACAAATGTCTACCTGGCCCTAAGTCAGCACTGTACCGATAGTCGACTACCAGCAGCTGTATACACACAGCATATTGCCTTCGTTTGTACACATAGCAGTCGGAAACATGTTTATTTCTCAAAGTGTTCAATCCGCATGTTAACAACGACAATATTAGTCTCAAAAACCGAAAATTCTATTAGTCTCTAATGCGTTGTCGGTTTATCGTTCTTATAAGGAAAATTTAAAGGCTCATAAAAAGATAATAGGCTTACACAGTTGACCTATTTATGCTTTAAAATATCCAAGTTGTTATTCCTAATGAGAAACTGTCTAATTGTTTTTAATTGCAAATTCAATTGTTTTTAAAATTGCAAATCTATTAACATGCAAATTTGTTCAATCTTATATACTGCTTCCATAAGTAGTGTCGTTAACTCGAACTAGTGAAAAATAAAGATGCTAAATAAGCGATTTATGGTATTACTGTAAATACATTATTATGTTGCTAAACTTTCATTGCAAATCAAGTGTAGCTAACGATTTTATTTAACGCTGACTAAATGCGAAAACCCAATTTCTATGTATACTTTTAGTCACATCACCCTTAGATTATGTTTACTATTGTCACCGGTAATATGATTTATGACTGTATTTTGAGGAATGTCAAAACAGCCGCAAATTTGATAACTACAACATTTAATTACATTTACATGCAACACTGCATGGCAAAGTGAAATTCACACAAACTGCCACATCACGGACCTTAATGCAAGTGTGTTACGTATCATTGCATGTTTATACCTAGTCAATTAAGAAAGTAGAAAATGTTGCAATCCGCCTCGTTATCTGGAACGATGTTCTGACCAGCGTCAGAGTCGTCTGAAGATACGACAGCCGTATCTCTATAGTGGTCTATGATACCACTGTATCACATCGAGTACACTGCAGTTATCCGCGGCCACTGGCCCAGACCGGGTTATTATACCATGTCCACTTGTATAACGGCCTT
The DNA here is from genome assembly GCA_963675035.1 of Allygus modestus. NCBI lineage: Eukaryota > Metazoa > Arthropoda > Insecta > Hemiptera > Cicadellidae > Allygus > Allygus modestus. The sequence continues at coordinate 59,682,158 of OY776115.1, read as the reverse complement.
GTTTACAGCCGCGCTGTCATAACCTCTGCGTCTCAAAGTCTCAACTATCGACATCTGCTGCGTGAACACTGAACACTCAACGAGACGACGTCCTTACTGAACAGTTTTAGGCAGACAGGAATTCTGTTCTTTTATGAACCAATACCACGTTTATTTACAAACATAGTTTCAAATGCATCAATTAAATAACGATATATCATCATTATATTTACTAGTGTTAACAAATTAATGTAAACGCGGTAACTCTTAATATTTATCACATATAAAAATATACTTCCTGGGACCAAGAAGATTGTTGTGTAACAAGATGACTTTAGATACACATTTAACTGATGGAATTTTTCACCGGGTGTAACAACAAAATAATTTATTAAACAACGAAATCACCCGGGCTACATAACGATGCCCGGGGAAATATTGTGAAAAATAAAATTGGCCGTGAACCCTAGTTAGACCCCCTCCTACCGCCTGAGCCATTAGTTGCCCAAAAATTAACAGATACCAGCCTCTCTAAATGGAATCTGAACTGAATTCAAACAGAACACTAGGTTATTGTTCGTGTAATACAGTAGTATTTTATAAATATTTTAGCTAAGTTAAAAGTAACTCCATAAGTTTAAACTGTAAAAAGACTCAACTAACTGAATTGTTTTAAAGTGGCTCAATTGTAACATTTAAATCTTTAAGAATCGAACCATTATAAATAGTAATTATAAATACCCCGTCGCAGCAAACCTGCGTATTCAGCGAATTTCCAATGCATATATAGCCTACTACATACTACGTAAAACCAATTACCAATTTTCACAAAAATACATTCATAAACAAGTGATATACAACATTTTATTTATTATCCATAAGAATAACATTAGGGTTGAGGACGCAGGTTTGCTGCAACGAGGGAAATAAGTAATTTGTGTTTTTTTTTGCAATTATCAATATAACTGAACCAGGTGAAGCTACATATCAAGTTATATTAATTTAGGTTCATAATTAAGGGAGATGTACAACTTTACTTATTCTCCATATGAATAACATGGGGGCCAAGTATGCAGGTTTGCTGCAACGGGGTCTATCAACAAAAAACTTGTTTTTGTGGTAATATCAATATACTACAACTATTTGAAGCCACATACCAAGTTTCATCAATATACATTCCTAAATAATCGAGATGTCAAATTTGATTTATTCTCCAAAAGGACAACATTGGACAACGTCCTGTGTTAGATACTTAAAATATCTCTGCAACGGTTGGACGTAGAACAACAATTAAAACACCAAAATGTTTGTTTTGTTGAGCTAAACGTATTAATAATAAGAAATGTGAAGTTTTAGTAAAATTATCTGAGAAAAATCTAAAAACTTTCTTCCCGTAAGATTAACATGGAATACGATTTTTGGACTTCCTCCGCAACCACTTAACCTAGATTAATGACTTAAAATACTAAGTTATTTGTTTTTTTAAGCTCTATAAAATGGCTATAATCAAAATGTTTTTAATATTATGGGGTAAAAATTGCAAAAAACTGATTTTTGGAACATTGTAAACCCATAAAACCCCCTTCCCATAGTCCTATCGATCTGGGTTTCGAACTTTAAAGTCATAAATGCTACTCTCCACATTTGTGCCAAATTTCATCCAAATCGAGTGTTTCTTTCAAAAGTTATCGAGGTAACGGACACACGCACACACACACACACACACACACACACACACACACACACACACAAATTTGAACGAATAGTGTTTTTGGCATCTGGGGACCTCAAAACGAAAAGTTATCATGGTCTCGGTCTTACCATGCCACCTACGGTAATAACTTCTTCCCTATAGGGGAAATTGGCTAAACCAGACATCCACGAAATAAATGCAAAGTATAGCAAACATTTATCACCAGTCCCCCCACAAAAAACAGCTTACAAATTAATCACCATATAACATGAATTAAGAGAAATATGGATATTAAAGTGTCCCGCTAGGCCGAACGTCGGATGGATATCTTGTCGCCGCCGCTGGACGGAGCGGCAATATGTACCTGTCACCGGCGCAGGAGATAGCCTCGCTGGAGGACCGGCCTCGCCATATTGGTCCGCGGGGCTTGTTCACCGGACATGTCCTGGACATATCTGGTCCTGACGGCTGGGAGACCCGCGCTGGGGTCTAATGATTTACAGCTAGGCAAACACGCTTGTATTAAAAGTTGTACGATAGCAAAATAAAATTACAAACACGAATGATATATTTAACCAGCAGGCCAGCAGTATCATTACGCAGTTTATTTTATTTCCCAAAGTTTATTCTATGATTTTCAGGACCTGATACGGTCTGAGGCGTTACAAACGATATTATGAAGCGTAACAACCTTAGAGAGCAATGAATTAAACTATTAACAAGGCGAAAAGTAAGACATAAAAATCATGTGGAATCCCACTTGGAAAATGTAGTTTACACCTTTAGGCAAAAAAAACTTAATATTAGCTCACTGAATAATACAGACTAAGGAACAACATACTTCCTCTTTATCCTTTGCATATTCGGTGGTTTCTATCTTTGTCAATGAATCATTGGCGTTTTTATTGATTGGTCCATTTGTTAATTTCTCTAATATCCTCTATTCCAGGTGTGTCAGAACCATGTTAAACGCCCTAAACATAGTTTATTCATCTTGCTGCCAAAACTCAGAGTACGTACCGGTAATTCGCAAACATAGAGGTTTTAGAGTAATTATGAAGATACGAGTCGCTAATTTAGTCAAAAACTATCTTTTAAAACTCGTTTCTACCACATAATACTACAAATTTAACAATAGTTATTGCTAACGTAGACAATTTTACAATATTTACACATATAGATCGATCAAATTGATTCTTTTCATTGCAATATTTCAACAACAGGCTTTTACGTTCTTTTTTAACGTAGCTTCTTTTTAGGTCGTAGTCGCTCACTGAGAAAGTGTTTTACAAAATTCCCTCAGAGCTCCACATTATTTACGTACAGCATTTTAATGTTAATCTTTTGGACATCTTTTGCACCGAGTCCGATGATTACTTAAAATTTGTAATTTCATGAACAGCAGAACAGCTCTTGCAGTGTTTATTTTAATGTAATAGAACTATAGAGTGGACATCTAACACTAGTTTAAACATCGACATGCATAAAGGGTGTTAAATTTATCGTTTAATTTATATAAACCAAGCAATAAATGAAATGCAGTTATGCGACTGCCACCGCTTCCATTACCGTCAGTTTGTATTGCAAGGCGCTTAAGTGGCAAAATACCGCGCATTAAGTGCAAGTTCACCACGACGCTGTGTCAAATTAATCGTAATATCGATATTGATCATTGCTCTTAATATGCAATATTACTTCACATTTCCATTATCGAAGCCGTTTCCAACGTTTCTGAGAAACAAAAGACGTGATCGGGTTTCGAAAGAAGTGCCAACTAATCACAGAAGACTTTGCTCCCGTGATTTTCTCATCGGATAGGATTACGGATTTTTACTTTGGAGGGGTTAAGGGTTTAATTTACGAACAATAGTAATAGGAATCATCTGTTTTACTACAGTGTTTATTATAAGAAATCGCATCTTCCTCAATACTATATTTATTCCCTGTGGTCATTGCTGTATAAGATTAGTACTATTAAAATAAACTTTGAATTTAGAACGCAGATAGAGAAAGAGGGAATGTCATCATTAAAAATATTGGATGTGTGGTGAATAAACAGTTTTGGCGAATTTCCCCTATAGGGAAGAAGCTATTACCATAAATTAAGCATACTCCTTAGTATGCTTAATATATGCTATTACCGTAGGTCTCATGGTAAGACTTAAGCCCGAGACCATGATAACTTTTTGGTTTGAGGTCCCAAAATGCCAAAAACACTATTCGTTCAAATTATACAGGGTGAGTCAGACCACCCGTCCAGCATGTATAACGGGAGAACGGTTTGGTCTGAAGTCATAAAACCAAATTCTTCCCAACTAAAACGCATATGCATATGCTATTAAAAATATTTTCATCAAAATCTATGTACAGAATGTTCCAAAACTGAAGGTCACGGGTTCGCATCTCAAAATTTTCTAATGTAAACATAGCGAATATTATACATCATTTTAAAGGTATCGTTAAAATAAACATTTTGGCGAAAATAGAATTCACTTATCTTTATTCGTTTCAAAATGGCGGCCATTTTTATGTAAAATATTGAAATTTACGGAATCTTTTTTAGTTATCTTTAATGTATCATTTAGTGTATCTTTTTTAGTTTTTCTGCAATCAGCAAAAAACATTATTTTTCCATATGAAATGCATATTAAACTGCATAACACGTGCATTTATTTGTGGTGACATTCGTTTTATGTGTTATATACAATTAAAATGCATTTCATATGGAAAAATAATGTTTTTTACTGATTGCAGAAAAACGAAAAAAGATACAAGGTTGGTGTAAATTAGAAAGTTGCTAGGATTTACAAGACCTTTTCAATGGTATGCTTTTTGACATACGCTACCATTTGATTTTTTTTTTATTTTGGGCATAATATGGGTATTTTCAAAATAAATATTTTTTTTGAAATATAGATTTTCTCAAAAAAGCCTGCCATGTAGCATACCAGAGTAAAGCTGAGATTATCACGAGTAAGAAATTTAAGTTGGAAAAAAGGTATGAGAAGTGGTTTAGAAAATACAGGGTATTCCGTAAATGTAAATATCTTACATAAAAATGGCCGCCATTTTGAAAAAAATAAAGATAAGTGAATTCTGTTTTCGCCAAAATGTTTATTTTAACGAGACCTTTAAAATGCTGAGTACGCAGGTTTCCTGCGACGGGGGTATTTAATATTATGTGGATTAACCGCACAATATATTGTACCCGCAGATTGTTACAAACATTAGGTTTTACACAGTCCTATACCACTTACTTACTAGTACCTTTTTAATTAGCTTTCCTGAAGGAATGTTAACTCTACACTGACTCATATAAAACCTGTCCTGGGACCAACAAAAGAACGAATACGAAGTATTTCTTTCCACAATAAAACCCCTTCAATTCATTGCACCAAAGTTACAAACCAGTTTACAATCAGGCCCAGTCAGGTGTTTATCGTGGTAATTATCACTTCGTTTATTGCTCCATGCTATTACTTGACAGCCGTTATTCTTGGACTAACTGCAACATTTCACTTTTACAACAATTTCGCCGGTTATTCGGAGTGTTAGATAAATTAATCCATCCTAATTATACGGGTACCTATGAAACCACGCGTTACATATTATCAACGTAATTAACTGACTTGACTGTGTGATCGTTGATTTAATGCAGTCATTAGGGGATAGCTGGTTACAAAAGGAAATCGATTGATCACATTTATTTTTGCTTAAATTAATTTATACTCAATAACACTTAATTACGGTACAAACATTGTTTATCCAGCCCTGTTTGTACTGGGAACCAAAAGAAAAAGAGTGAAATTGCAAGTAGGAAGGTAAATACCGCGAATTTCTCTAAACTTAATATATTAGAATGCATTTCGTTTTCATATTTCCCCCGAGGGAGATAAAGTGGAAAATTATCTTTTCAAAATTTACATTCATTATTCTAATATATGTAAATAATAAAGAGAAATATTTACATTTTCCTTTCAATTAGCATTTCACAATTCCTCTAAGGAGGTTACAGCGTTTTTCAATACATTGATAAATGTCTCGCAACTCGAACAACGATGATAGTTTGTAGTATTACAAAGGTCGTGTGATATCGCATACATAAAATGCCTCTTCATTCCGTATACAACATATGTCTTGAAAGGTACAGTCCTATCCCACAGTGGCGTTATTCATAATGTTAGTTATTCGTAATGGCGCGCCAGCTAACAGTAGTCTAAATGGCGCGGTCAGCCGCCAAGTGTATACTAAGTCAATAAGATCCTGACTAAAATTCAGAAACAAAATATTTGTCACTAACAAAGATTCTCTTCAGTGTGACAACATTTTGAACGCTTGATAATTGCGAATAACAGTCATGTGCGAGCTAAATATTTAAAATTAATCTTGAAGGAAATAACTTCCCAGTAAAAATTATCTAGGTGCTGAATCACCTATTCAGCGATTAGTTCGCGCGTGAAAGGAGTTTTCATTTCTTAGACTCACATTCGACATCGAGGTCGTTCCATTTCTTGAGCTAAACATTATTCCTCTGTTTCTGTACAAATTTAACTCATGAATTTTCAATCTTGACCTAGCTCCACCCAAAGGAAAATGGCATTTCATGAATGCGGAATAACATGTAGATAGAATATACCTTCAAAATTATGTCCTTTGAAATTTCTTTTGCTACAATTTAACAACATAACCTGCAATTTAAACATATTTTGCGAAAACTATTATTTAACATTAGTTGAAAGAATATTTGTTAATTTTTTAAAAGTTACAAATTACATAATGAAATCTGTATTTATTTCTAACTGTGATAAAGGTAAGAGCCGAAAGCTCGAAACTAAATCCTTCTTCCTATTTTATTAAGTTCTAATCTTGTTTAAGCCTAATTGTAAATTAAGAATTAAATACGGAATCACTCCAAATGTTTTAACATGTTTAAATATTTTTCTATAATAAATTGTATATACAATAATTAAAACAGCCATATAAACAACAAATAAATATAAATTATCTTCAAAAAATCCCTACTTGTGCGAAATTCATTGTTTAATTTCAAGTTGTCCATAGGGAACAGCAATCTGGAATGTTTACCGTATGGTCAAACGACAGGTTTTTAGCCCGATTTACAGTACCAAACGCGATTCAAATCGCTTTTAACGCTTAATATCTACGTTTTTAACGAATTTATGCATCACAACCACTTTAAAATTGACGCACTTATTTAACTAACTTTAAAAACTGACTCGACAACAAAATTATATGTATTTTTTTTCTTAACTAGTAAAATTCTAAAAACAATATTGAACGATGGAACGATAAAACAATTTTGTTTCGTTTTCTGTTTAGCCTAATTAAAAGGAAAATTAGAAACAAATACCTAAAAGCCACAAACACGTAAAGATTGTCCTCATTTAACTAAGTCTCCAACGAGTGGCACAGTATTTATGTGTTCCTTATCGTAGTTTGCATTAGTATCAAGTATTTGACAGTGGCAATCTTACATTAATCAGAACCGCAATTGTGTATAATTTATTCATCACAGTCACTGCCCCATCCATCGCGCGGGCTCTAGCAGTCGTATAATAACTCAAGACACTATACTTTTTAATGATGAGTTCACCATTAATAATATAAATAAAAACACCAAAATCAAATCAAATCGAAATACATCAAGAATAACATTGTAACATACATCGGGGACAGTTTACAGTTTTTTAAATGCCCACATTATAGTCAGTCAGTAGGCTATGCAGACATGTTTTGATAAACATTTGGTTTGCCACTAAATAAAGTGAACACTTCCCAACGAGTGTGAACAACGTCAGTATTTTTAATGTACCCTTGAACCCTGGCTCTAGGCTCTGTACAGAAATTGTAGCCCAGTATGGATCACACAGAATGGAGAATCGTAGCACAGAGGCAAGAGATGCATCACCCATCGATATGTGCACGCATCACCACACTGCGGTAACTGTACGGCTCTGGCCAATGACTTGTCAAATAAAGCAGCTTTAAAATCTGTACAAGTTCAAAACGAAGCGTTTCCTACTATGTAATTACTTTCTCGATATTATTTGTATTTATCAATGCCAAAATGTCTAATAGGTATGCACTTCTGGTTTCTGGTTGCACTTGAATATTCTTTGTAAGACAACATTTCGAGCAACGCCAGTTGGTTTATTGGCATGCTGGATTGTTTGCTTGCAAAATTTATCTTGGACTTTAGAAGATTTCTTGAAAAATATATAACCACACAATTATCTTTATACATTTATCGAGGATTTATCTAATGAATTTTGATAACCCACGAACACTAATCAAATAACACCGAGCATATTAGCTTGGTCCCCTCAGTAGTCTACTTATTAAAACGAACCAAACGAGTAAACATTCAAACTGAGTATTAGATTGATATTTCCACTTAATTGCAGCAGCCAACAATAATGATTACCTATGAATAATGATGCAAAGCAATCATAATGCCAAGCGTTATTTTAGTAGCTAGGTTTTTTTGAACTTGGTGAAAAACAACAATACCGATACTAATAATCCTCTGGGTGATCACGAAAGTGATTTTGTCAATAGTTCATGAATCCGAATCACTTCGCTGCTTTGCGCAAAGTTTGTATTTAGGAGGTATATAATCAACTAAAATAGTTGATAAGTATTTTTACATGAATTCCTAAACGGGTTACTTATTCTAAAGTGTATCATTACAATGCATTTTATACTTCCCGACTAAAATATAAAATAATATTTAAAATGTTTTTATTTTATTTATTTGTGGATTGTTTATATTTTTACTTATGCCGGATCATTATTTTATCGATATGTAAGACTCACATATGCAAAATCATATTGCCTCACAACCGAATGTCGTTTGTGCGAGCGTATTACAAACATTATCAATCAAAATTGTTGTCATTTCGAAGTAAAAGATTTGATTTTATCATAAGTCTACATAATTACTAGACATTATAAGACGAAATTGCTATATAAATGAATGATTAAGATAATGTGTTGATTGATCACAGGTATATTAATTATCATGGCAAAATTCCCCACATCCAAAAGACCGTCAATGTGGTTTTATTCAGGCTTCCCGGTCAAAACAGCAACACCCCAACCTACACACCCGATCCAACCTCGCCTTTACCTCTGTGTTCAACACCACACCCCCAAATAAACATAACCTCAACTGTAACGTAAACAAAGTGGGAGCGAATGGATCCGAATCAGCTGATAGCACCTGTTAACCCTACCGGGGGGGAGGGGGAGGGGGCTGCACTCACCTCGGCGTTAGGCATGTCCTGGGTGGTGCGGCGTCACGACGTGCTACAGACACAGACACAACACACAGCAACACGGGGCGCTACGGGGCGCTAGAGGGCGCTACGGGGGCGCGTCACTGCGGGTCGGGCGCTACGGACCGACTAGCGAGTAGCGAGTTGCGACCAGCGCTTGGATGTTGGTGGCGCTCAATCGATACCTTCCTCCTCCAACTTCCAGCCCACTCCCACACAGCGACTGCGACTGCTTCCGGCCTGTCGCCACCGACAAAGCTTCCGGTTTTCCTGCGAGGTGTTTACAGACAACTGTGCTACTGAGATGACACGTGATACTTTTGAAGAAACCTCGGTTTCAACAAGCTCACGCTCGCGCTCTAAGGCAGGTTTCCAGGTGAACTAATAATGGAAACACAAACCAATTAAATTCATTTAAATATCAAGTTCGAAGATAATTTATCCTTAGTAATTCACCGGAAAACATAAATAAACAAGTACGACGAGTATGTCATTATTACGTGTGCCAAACCAAACGTGCGCTTCCAGTCTGACACCGTATAACGAGGTGTTTGTTTTACGAGATGGTACGGGTCAAACAAACTCTGCTTTGACACACAAAATCACCATTTTTCAGTGTCTCGCTAACCAATTATAAGAAATTCCCAGAATTTTCCCTCAGAGAGTATAATTATCTCTCGCCAAAAGTAGTCCCCAACTTTTTAGGTCAGGTATTAACTTATTACGTTAGAGGTGCTTGCAATTATTTTTCGGCTAGTGAAAAGTATGAGTAAAATTGACTCACATATGTATTACACCTAATTAATCCTAAGTACCGCTTTGCATGCAATCGACCTTATAGTGGGAACCTTAGTTCATTTTTAACTTAATAATTTCCCCAAGTTTTAGACGGATCCTCTGCCTACCCAATTACCCAAAAAATTCAAAGCCTCCACTTTTCCCTGGGTTTCCAATCTGTCTATTCGACCTTCGTCTTAACAAATAATCCAACCTCTGGCGCTGACATTTCAACCGGTGTTAATTTCTAAATACAGTCCCCTAAACTTTACTCCTTTTAAAATGTTGACATCAGTAACATTTGTGTAACGTTCGCAGAAATCCCTTTTCCCTTATGTCGGAGTGTGAAAACAACCTTCATCTCTTATGCGCTACTACTTTCCCAGATCCCTAAAGTTACAATATTAATCTTACCCTACATCCACGTGTTTCGCACATCTGACCTTATTTTACTTTTGAAATTTAAAACTTTCACGTTACAAGTTTTATGATTTAAGCCTTAAATATTAGATGACGATGTATGCTTATAGCATATAGAAAGGTTATTAACAAACACATAAGGTCAAATGGCTCAAACTATCAACGTCTTTTATTTAAATAGAACCATAGAGAAACAGAACGAATACGATTTAGAAGCCCATGTTACCTGCTCGGAGAAACGCCACGCGCGAGAACAGTCGGATACTTATTGTACCACGTATGGTTCCTAAGACAAGTCGTCATCAGTAAAATCGAACAATTTCAACGGAACTATCTAGTGTCTGGTGTCCAAGGCAAATCGAACAATTTCAACGGAACTATCTGGTGTCTGGTGTCCATGGCAAATCGAACAATTTCAACGGAACTATCTGGTGTCTGGTGTCCATGGCAAATCGAACAATTTCAACGGAACTATCTGGTGTCTGGTGTCCATCGCAAATCGAAAAATTTCAACGGATCTATCTGGTGTCAGGTGTCCATGGCAAATCGAACAATTTCAACGGAACTATCTGGTGACTGGTGTCCATGGCAAATCGAACATACAGGTATGCTTTACAATCTATTGAGGAGGAAATAATATTTTTCCCACTTCTGTATTTTTGCAGGGTAAGCAGAGAATTAAGTTTCCCATTTTATTAAAAGTATTTTTTTTTATTTTTACCACCATTAGTTAATTGGGTCAAAACCGATTTTGACTGTTTAATCATTATTTTTATACAAACCCATTGAAGGACACGATTTGTTTTCTTACGAGAAGCGCGTGGCGTTTATCCGATTAGATTGTGTTTACTTAATAAGGCGGTCGGGAAGGTTCGGTTCTTTTCGGCAGGATTCGGGATCCACCCCCTCGAGCACTCTTATCCCTCCCCACTGTCATCGAAACAGCTGATCCATTGTTCGTGAAACGGGTCAATGCGCAACAATAGGCGATCGAATGCTCGAAGGACTGACTTCACGACGAAACACTAACAAGAATGCTTAATTATGGAACTGTGGCCACTTTTAGACAATTTCTATTTAAATTAAACCAACAGAAACACTTAGCCTACATTATACATTTGCTCTGTACCCATCTTTCAAGATGTATTTTGAAATCAATAAATACAACTATTTCTTCCGTTGCCGTCGTAACTACAGCATGTAAAAAAGTAAATACATTAAGTGACTAAAAATTAATTTTATAAACTAACAGTTAACAATCAAGTTACGACGACGGTCTATACGGTCATACTTTCACATATATGATGAAATATTAAAGCAAATACCCCCGTCGCAGCAAACCTGCGTCCTCAGCGAATTTCATATGCAAAATATTTGTCTTAATACCACATAAAGCCGCATACCAAGTTTCATAAAAATATGTTCACATATAAGCGATTTTAATTATTATCCATAAGAATAACATTGGCAATGAGTACGTAGGTTTGCTGAAACAAGGAACACAAACAATTGGTTTTTATGCAAATATAAATATAATTTAACTAGGCGAAGCCACATACCAAGTTTCATCAATATTCAATCATAAATAAGCGCCATATAACATTTTAGTTATTATCCATAAGAATAACATGGGGGCTGAGTAAGCAGGTTTGCTGCAACGAGGAACAAAAAAATGGGTTTTTATGCAATTATCAATATAACTCAACCAAGTGAAGCTACATACCAAGTTTTATTAATTTATGTTCATAATTAAGGGAGTCATTACATTTTACTTATTCTCCATAAGAATAACATGGGGGCTGTGTATGCAGGTTTGCTGCTATGGGAATAATCAACAAAAAATCAATTTTTTGTGCAAATATCAATATACCAGTACTACGTGAAGCCACATACCAAGTTTCATCAACATACATTCATAAATAATCGAGATATCAAATTTTATTTATTCTCCATAAGGATAACATTGGACAACGTACTGTGTTTAGCACTTTGAATATCTCAGCAACAGTTGGGCGTAGAATCACAATTTAAACACCAAAATGATCGTTTTGTGGAACTGAACAGATTGGTAAAAGCAAATGTGAAGTTTACATTAAAATAAACTGAGGAAAAGCCAAAAACCTTTTTCCCATAAGATTAACATGGGCGATTTTATGAGCAGGTTTTTTTGGATTTTCTCCGCAACCACTTAACCTAGGTTAATAATTCAAAATACTATATTATTTGTTTTTTTAAGCTCTATAACATGGTCAAAACCAAAATTAAGTTGTTCAAACATTTTAGGGTGAAAAATGCAAAAAACTGATTTTTGAAAAATTTAAAACCCCCATAAACCCCCCTTCCCATGGTCCGATTTTTCTGGTTTTCGAACTTAAAGTCATGAATGTCATTTTACACATTTGAGCCAAATTTCATCAAAATCGGACGTGTTTCACTCAAGTTATCGCATTCACGGACACATATATAGATATATATATATATATATATATATATATAGATATATATATATATATAGATATATATATACATATATATAAATTTGAACGAAGAGTGTTTTTGTCATCTGGGGACCTCAAAACAAAAAATTATCATGGTCTCGGGCTTAAGTCTTACTATGAGACCTACGGTAATAGCTTCTTCCCTATAGGGGAAATTCGCTAAAACTAGTTAAGTCCCTAAATTATTAAGCCAATTAATTTTAGAAGTGCAATTTGAGCGCAACTGAGGTTTTTTATCTCAAACTTAAAAGGCTTGAAGGTAATTTGAAGCGAAATGTGAATTGTTAACAGAAATAAGGTTTATTCTATGCCTCCTAGAAAAACTCTCTTAATTTCAAATCAAAATCTATGCGATTGTTCTCTTACGTAATTAATTCTGGTTGGATCCTTTGGTTTGTTTAATTAACAATAACCACTCGAGGCTCTATTTCGTTACGATTTCATAAACAAATATTTTGAAGAAACCCATTACAATGGATATAATTTGTAATGCAACTAGTTTTTAGCGAATTTCCCCTATAGGGAAGAAGCTATTACCGTAGTCAGCATAGCAAGACCTAGGCCCAGGACCATGATAACTTTTCGTTTTGAGGTCCCCAGATGCCAAAAACACCATTCGTTCAAAACTGCATGCAGTATATATATATATATATATATATATATATATATATATATATATATATATATGACCGTGAGCACGATAACTCTCGTAAAATAATACGATTTTGACGAAATTTGGTATAAACATGTCAAGCAGCATTTATGACTAAGTTCGAAAACCAGATATATCGACCTATCCGAAGGGGTATTTTGGGGGGGTTTTGTACCAAAAAATTTTTTTTTTTTAGTTTTTACACGTATTTTTTGAAAAAGTCAAATTTTAGTTTCTTCCTTTGGAATCAGCTTAAAAAGACGCACAATTTGGTGTTTTGATCACTTCTCTACGTCAAATGGTTACAGAGATATTGAAAGTGCTAAACACAGTACGTTGTCCAATGTTATTCTTATGGAGAATAAGTAACGTGTTATCTCCCTTAATTATGAACATAAATTAATAAAATTTGGTATGTAGCTTTGCCTACTTGAGTTATATTGATATTTGTATAAAACCCCATTTTTTGTCTTCCTTGCTTCAGCAAACCTGCATACTCAGCCGCCGTGTTATTCTTATGGAGAATAATTAAAATTTCATAAATTGTTTATTTATGAATGTATATTGATTAAACTTGGTGTGTGGCTTTATGTGGTATTAAGATACATATATATGCATTATAAATTCGCTGAGTACGCAAGTTTGCTGCTATAGGGGTATTAATATGGATAGCGCTTTAATCTACGCTCTATATAATTTATCTAGTGGAGATTTATTTTGGAAACAAATAATGGTAAAACAAATAACCTGTAAATTCCAATAGGTAGGTACACTAAATGGAATATAATAAATACTTATAACACATATATGTTCATTTGGATGGGCCGAAAGTGATGTTTTCCTCCAGAGAGGAAACGTGAACAAAATAATATGTTGTCTCTCCAGCTAGTACTGTAAGTAAACACAACAAGGGATGAACATTTACTTACAATAGTGGAGAGTCGTACAGCTCGTGAATTTGAACATACCTGGAACAATAAGTCATGGTTTAGTTAAACGATAAACGAATCGTTCACACATATTATCACGTAAATATTGTTAGTATGTAAATAGCCAACGACTGAAAATGTTATGTCTCTGAACACATTCCGTTCAGTTAAAAAATCAATTAATTATGTACTGGAACTGTGCATGCAATTCAACTTCTACCGGTTATGTCAGAGAAATAAACGCTAGTAAATATAAAACCCTATCCTTATCAATAAATCTCTGTATTTTACTATGAATATAAGTAATAATATAATATTAATATAAAGTACGGTAGTGTCGGTAGTCTATAAAGAACATATTCTAGTAAACTTGGTTTCAGTAATTCCACCCTGGCCTCTATTGCAGACTGAGTCATGATAGTTTAAAGTTAGGAGGATCTACGCTCGAACTTTACGTAGGGTTGGATGACAAATTATCCCAAATATCCTGTAAAGGTCAATGTTTGTTTAACCTATGCCCAAGCTTTGATCAAACTGATCAGAAATCAAAACTGAAATTATAATTGATTTATTCTCAATAAGAATAACATTACACAACGTGCTACGTTTACCGCTAGTTGAAAATTAAAATATATAAACATTACAACCAGGGATTTTCGGCATCTAGGGGACCTTATTACGAAAAGTTTTAGATGCAAGGGTCCGGGCCAAGTCTAACCATTCCCCGACTACGGTAATAGCCTATCCCCCGAAGGTGAAATTCGCTAAAATATTGTTAAAAGGAAGGAAGTATGTGTCAGATTTCCGATACAGTTTGTTTCCAATTAATTACTTCGTTTGACGTTGTTACTGCGAGAGAATCAAACGAAGTGCCTTCATTAAACAGCGATGCAATCACAACACAATGCCGATCGATTGCCTAGGTGCATTTACACGGCACCACTTTCAACCCAATATCGGCAATTCTGTTTTCAATATGCATTATATACAGGGTGTTCCCGACCACTTGAGCACGTATAAAGTAATACCCCCGTCGCAGCAAACCTGCGTACTCAGCGAAATTCCAATGCTCTATATAGTATGTATGGGTCTCACTACTACCTAGAGTCACTTACCAATGTTCACAAAAATACATTCATTAATAAGTGATATATAGGACTTTATTTATTCTCCATAAGAATAACATTAGGGCTGAGTACACCGGTTTGCTGCAACGAGGAAGATAAGACAGTTTTTTTTGCAATTATCAATATAACTCAACCAGGTGAAAATACAAATCAAGTTTTATTAATTAGGTTCATAACTAAAGGAGATATAAAACTTTACTTATTCTTCATACGAATAACTTGGAGGCCGAGTATGCAGGTTTGCTGCTACCGGAAAAATCAACAAAAATAATTTGTTTGTGCAAATACCACAACTAGTTGAAGCCACATACCAAGTTTTATAAATTTACATTCATAAATAATCGAGATATAAAATTGTATTAATTCCCCATAAGTATAACATTGGACAACGTACTTTGTTTAGCACTTTGAACATCTCTGCAACGGTTGGACGAACAACAACAATTAAAACACCACAATTATTGCTTTGTAGAGCTAAACCTATTGGTAGAAAGAAATGTGAAGTTTTTATTAAAATTATCTGAGGAAAATCTAAAATACATTTTCCCGTTAGATTAACATGGGAAATTTTATGGACGCGTTTTTTTACTTTTCTCCACAACCACTTATCCTAGCTTAATGATTCAAAATACTAAATCATTTGTTTTTAAGCTCTATAAAATAGATATAATAAAAATCGAGTGTTTTTAAAATTTTAGGGTAAAAATTTCAAAAAACTGATTAATAGAACATTTTAAACCCCCATAAAACCAGCACTTTCCCATAGTCCGATCGATCTGGTTTTCGAACTTAAAGTCATAAATGTTACTCTCCATATTTGCGCCAAATTTCATCAAAATCGGGCGTTTCTTTTATATATATATATAAATTTGAAAGAGTGTTTTTGGCATCTGGGGACCTCAAAAGAAAAAGTGATCAAGGTCTCGGGCTTAAGTCTTACCATGCCCGAGCTATGCTATGCCATGCTATTATACGGTAATAGCTTCTTCCCTATAGGGGAAATTCGCTAAAATTGAGTTTTCTTGGGCTGTTGATTGCAATTTTACTTTTAGCGAATTTCCCCTATAGGGAAGAAGCTATTACCGTGGTCGGCATGGTAAGACCTAGGCCCGGGACCATGATAACTTTTCGTTTTGAGGTCCCCAGACCCCAAAAACACCATTCGTTCGATACTGTATATATATATATATATATATCTATATATATATATATATATATATATATATATATATATATATATGTCCGTGAGCACGATAACTCTCGTAAAAATTATCCGATTTTGATGAAATTTGGTATAAACGTGTAAAGCAGCATTTATGACTTTAAGTTCGAAAACCAGACGGATCGACCTAACCAAAGGGGTACTTTGGGGGGGTTTTGTACCCCAAAAATAGGTTTTTTGAACTTTTTACATATAATTTTTGAAATAGTCAAATTTTAATTTACACTATTGGATTCAGCTTTAAAAAACACACAATGTGGTATTTTGATCATTTCTCTACGTCAATTGGTTACCGAGTTATTGAAAGTGCTAAACACAGTACGTTGTCTAATGTTATTCTTATGGAGGAAAAGAAAATTTTTATATCTCGCTTATTTATGAACGTATACTTACGAAAATTGGTATACAGCTTCATCTCGTGGTGGTCTATTGATATTTGCTCAAAAAAATTTGTTTGCCAAAGTCTCCCGTAGCAGCAAACCTGCGTACTCAGCCCCCATGTTATTCTTATGGAGAATAATGAAATGCTCTGTCTCCCTTAATTATGAACAAAAATGAATAAAAACTGGTATACGACTTCACCTAGTTGAGTTCTATTGATATTAGCATTAAAACCCATTTTTTGTTTTCCTTGTTGCAGCAAACCTGCGTACTCAGCCCCCATGTTATTCTTATGGAGAATAATGAAATGCTCTGTCTCCCTTAATTATGAACATAAATGAATAAAAACTGGTATACGACTTCACCTAATTGAGTTCTATTGATATTAGCATAAAAACCCATTTTTTGTGTTCCTTGTTGCAGCAAACCTGCGTACTCAGCCCTAATGTTATTCTTATGGAGAATAATTAAAATTGTATATATCGCTTATTTCTGAATATATTTTTATGAAACTTGGTAAGTGGCTTTATGTAGTATTAAGACATTTATATCTTCATTGGAAATTCGCTGAGTATGCAGGTTTGCTGCAACGGGGGTATATTATATTTATTTATCAAGGAGAAAAATCACTAAAGATTGGTTCGGCGTTGACACAAACAGATTCTATACAGTTGTGTAATACTAAAATACAAGGCTTATTGATCCCGGTAAATTTCCTATTACAGTGTCTGCCTATGGATGTACAATATGGCAAAAAAGTTACCCATCTAGAAATAAATTGATCTTTGATTCGATATATTCTTTGGAGACACAGTTGTGCCCTGGATTTTGTGATGAACCACATAGTATTTCGGATAAAAAGTGTTCAAATCTGATAAACAAATCCTCAACACTTTAGACCATTTCCCAACTGACACGCTACGCCGTGGCAGTTTACGCCAAGTTTACAATAGGCTTAACTAGCCGGTATCTCGTTCGGCCCAACGGGGATTTCGTAGTCATAAAATTCAATCCAAGATTAAAATGCAAACCAAACAGTGACAGTCTGCAGTTAGACTTATTTCTTATAACAGTTGATTATTTTAATTTAATAGATTAAGATGAAACGCATGAGACCTAATAAAATATTCGTCTTCCATAAGAACACATGGGTTATGAGATAAGAGTCCTGTGGACTGAGGGGAAAATCAATTCCTTTCGAATATCTTGAGAAAAATCCCTTCAATTTAACTCCACAATCGTCAAAATCGGTCTGGAAATAAAAACGTGGTTGCTACAAAAAGAAATTCCTTCCAGAATTAGAGGGTATAAAACGTGCTGCCATTGACTATACACACTACGTGAATACTATACATACTACACTCACGTAGTGTGTAATGGTGCTGCTAATATACGACCGTGAACAAATCTTCAAGGCCGACCTTTTTGAAATTATTTTCGGAATAAATTGTTTCGTCTATATTTCTGGTCAGCTAATTTAATTAGCATTCTATGCTTAGATTTTTGTTTTAGTTATTCCGTTATCAATGAATAATGTTAAGTCTCTAACAAAGTTAATACCTCTCAATATTGACTTTGGTGGTGGGTACCAAACCTATGTAAATATTAAGAACCACTGCCTTTGAAAAAAATGTTATAAAACAGAGACTTAGAAATAACCTGAGTAAAAGGGATTTTAGTACACATAACTCTCTACATGTTAATCGCAAAACTCATCACGAGGAAGCAAGATGCATAAAAGGGGGTTTAGTTACACATATCACGACATGGGGCTACATTTTAACTTCCACAAAACTCATGAGGAAGCAAGATTAGATTATATTTATTCCATAATATGAGAATAACTTTGAACAACATACCGTTACGTGTCTAGCACTTCCAAGTAAGATGCAATCAACGAATAATATGTTAAAATACTATATTCTTAGTTTTTCCTAATCTGTTTCGAATAATTAAACAACAAAGGTTTGGAGTAAAAAAAATCACTTTAAAATAGGTAAAACCCACATTTTATTAATACAGAATTTCCCCAAAAGTTAACTTTCGTTAAAGTAACTATAGTATATGTTCCTGACAAACCAACATGATTCAGTAGACCCACCGCCCCCCAAAACCCAGCCCTGACCACCAATCGGATTACCCGTCAAAGACCGGCCACTCCAGAGTTTGACCGACCCAGTTTCGACAATAGTTAGCGATTCAAAAAAAACCACAACAGTTGTATGTTTTAAAATTCAATCGCATTTGGCTGGTTTCTATAACTAAATCACTGTTTAAATCGCTGACACATGTGCATTTTATGGTGAATAAAAATGAATTGAGTGTAAGATGAGTTTGCGCATCATGTTACTCATCACCAAGTTCGACTGTTTTTTTTAGCCAGGACCATTATCTGGATCCAGGTTTTATCTTCCACAACATAAATTAAAAATAGCAACATTAAGCTAGCGACAAATATTGATACATAACTTAAGAGAAAGTAAAACTCCCCTACGCACGTATGTGTGTCGGCATCATATCTGGTGATGTAGTATAACGATTGTATTATAATGTCATTGCGTCACCAATAATAAGGTGTAACATGTAACCTAGCAACCGGAATGTGTTTCCTTTTCAACCCCCAAAGCAATCCAACACTGCAAGGCAAGGCAGATTATATCAATTTATATAGGGTGCGCATTACATCTTGTTGGATTCTGGTTACGTTATTTATTCTACTCATAATTAATTGAATAAACTTTAGGATAAAAAATCACAATCAAGAAAGGATTCCAGTTTTCGTTTCTACCTGCTGCTACCGTGTAATATTAAATAAAATATTTAATATTTGAGAAGTTGTATGCAATAACTATGTGTGATAGAATATTCTTCTTATTGGAATCGCCTTTTCTTCACCTTTTAAATGAGTCTTAAATCAACGATAACGGATAACTCGTCAATGACCTTCAAGGAGTTGGTAGAGAAGCTGGTAAAAATATGTGAAATCGTTTGTGTCTACAGCCGTTCCCTTCCCTTAAACCAAAATTAAGCTACGGGGTACCAGTATTATCTGTGTGATAGAGTCAGCGAGCACAGAGTAGAAATTCAGAATTTATAAAATTCAGATAAAGTACATGAAGGATTAGAAATTTAGATTAGAAAGATGTGGTGTTAAGGTGTTTATTCATGAAATCGAGCGTAAGCATTTTTGAGTGCCTACCTAAAGATGTAGCCAACCGCACAACATGTGACTGATGAGATTGCCGCTATTCGCTTTGCAGGCGCCGCATCGCCGTTCACGTCAAGATAACAGCACCAAACTATTTATTTAACTAACTAGTTTAAATAGTAAATCTGTTTAAAGTGAATGTTTTTATGAATTGAATTATAGTTGCAAATGCGTTTTACCATTTTTACTCTAATAAATGTATTGACAAAGCGTATTTTTTTCTAACCGGTCAACAAGTAAGTGCACAGAATATATATGCGAGGCCCGCAAAAAACCTCATTGTTGATGATAGGTTCAGCTTACGACAGATAGATAAAATACAAACTGAAATTAGTATTTTACTGCATATTTTATTACCGCTTTGACCGTCTTGATTTATGTAAACAACATTTTAAAGCATGATTAATGCAACACATCATACAACAATGTTTTATGAAAAATATTGATTATTAAATTTAATATTTAAGTTATTTAAGCTACCCAAACTTTGTGCGTCATGATAGAATTCATCTCCGCTTACAAAAAAAAAAACTGTATATACATGATATATACCGGTACTGTAAAAATAATATTTATTCCACAACTTAATACAATTGGCAAAATCGTCATGTACAAATGCATAGAAGGCTTGAAAGGTCAACACTCGCCTTTGTATCTACGTATACGTATTTGATCATTAGCATCAGAACAGAAAACATCGGTATCGCCAGATTTTTTAGGTCGGATTATATTGTGGTTCTGCATACCAATGTCGCAACCTATATGTATGGTCTAAGCATTCCAAACTTCTCTGAGGGAGTCCATTTGATGTAAAACCTAACATCAGACGCCTGCAGGCACTCACATTTTCGTTCAAACCATCCATTAAATACGACCTCCAAGTAGCTGGGCTGTGGCAGAGTTTGAAACTACCGCAGAAATGAACATTGCAAACCATTGCTGCAGTAACACGTATGAGTGTGAAATACGCTTCCGATGGTGAATGGCTTGGAAATGATTCGAGCGATATTGTAGTATTTATAAGTGACGCTTGCGAAGTAAAGTGATTATTTTGTTTACTGTGAGCAGATGACGCTATAGGTGACAATTACAACGGCGCGGCGGCGGCCACCGTGGGGGCGGTGGCTGCTCTATATTCGACACATTCTTGCGGTTATTCCTGGGCCGGTCACCACCCACGATTCCGCTTCGCTGCTTAATCTTTCACCGATTCCCGTGAGCTAGAGTTCACACCAGATCAAGAAAGCGAAACCCTTAGCTTTTTTCAACCATGATTTTGTAATTGTAGGTTAGCGTCATTCAAAACAAATCCTATTGGGATTATACTCGCGAATTTGAAATGACATAAGGTGTGTTAATGCTTTCTCTCCAATAATGAAAAATGCTATGGCATTGCATTACAATAACGTGGAATAACAAAAATCTTTCAGAAACGAGGATCCTGATAATTTTAAGGAAGAGCATTGATTGTGTTGAAGAAAGTAAAGTTTACTTTTGCAACCTTGCAAATTCCCTGAATTGTTGTGTTCAAAAGTCACATCTAAAGGTTTTAAGTGCGATCACGTTTTCTACGATTTATAAAGTTAGTATCTGGGGGGCGAGCTTTGCACGGGGGAAGGCCAATCTGTTTCTTTAGTCTTGGTTTGGTTGTTTGGATGACCTGGAGCATATTTCACCACTTCCCCCTATTGGTAATCAGATTTGTATAACTCATTTGCCTCTTTTCTACATTTTTAAGGTCACTCCAGTTGTTATTTATAGCTCAATGTCCCTTTGATTTATTCTACTACTCTAGTTATTTAATCTTCCCTCAAATCTTTTAATCTCTGCTCTCAGGAAACCACATGTTATAATCATCATATACAACATGAGTATTACTTTGACAGTTCCCTGGTTGATTATGAACAGCTGTTACAATTATTTTGTTTTAATTTGAAACTCCATAAGCCCAATGTTAATTTTTTTAACTTTTCATTTTAGTTTTTTTACATTATTTGATTTTTCCTGGGGATGAGGCCTGTCTAGAACTTATTTTTATCCCAGAAATTAGTATTTCGAACATTTGAAGGAAATTGTTGGAGCCGTTTTTGAGATCCGTGTCGCAAGCAAGCAAGCAAACCTTACTCATATTACAGTATAGGATAGGATTTTATTTTAATTTTTGCATACACCCAGAGAATACACAGGATGGCAGTGGTCAAGTGTATTATTTTCACAAAATTCATCACTCGTCATACCAAATGAAGATTTATGTTCCCAAAGTAGTCATTTTATGTTAAGCTCCAAAGTAGCGACACCGCGCCGACGGCCGGCCTGGGCCGCACTGAGCATAAAACAAGAATAAAACAAGTTTCAAAACTTGTAATAATATTACTTATTACCATCAAAAAGAGTTCAAAAATAATAAACATGCCTAAATTAATATACCGGGTTATTTTTTCAAGAAATGGTTGAGGAATTTATTCGTAATTTAGTCAATAAACTATTATATTTGTACTGATCAATTTCATTAAAACTTTGTATATTTACGAGGTTACGCTAGCATTTGGTCAATGTTGGAGGATATTCTGAATGCGTTGCCACATATCCCAGGGGGGGATACATTCATGAATGCGAGAGATGTCTGTTTCTTGGACAAGGGTAATTTAAAATGCGTTTTCTCTGTTGATAGTGGAAAAATCTCATATCTAAACTTACTACTCCTATTCCTACCTATTGTTATGAGTAATGGTTTTGGTTTAGGTAGACTATACAAACTGAAGTCCCAAAAAAAATAAGTAAACGACGTTGTTGGAATTTGCCTATAATTCAATTAATTAAATATCCATAAAAGGTCAACTTTACTTGTAATGGGAATAAGAGTTCTCCTTTACAACATCCACTGTCATTACTTTGGAAATAACGACCATGGATGATCCCTATAACGGTTACACCGAAGATATTCTTGGAAAGCGAAAACAATTTGTCTGTGCTGCATTCTGTGGAGAAACTGATAAACCGACGAATTATATAAAGCCTGCACATTATTGTATAATCACCTGAACAAATAAATTCATCGTTGCGATATGTAAACACTGGATCTTTTAAGCCAACGAGGCGACTCCTGAGATAAGTTGACATTCTCTGAGTTTTGACACAAGATATGCAATATGTTAGGAATTTGTCACGAAACACCATCAAATCGGCACGGCGCATTTCCTATTTGATTAAACTCATTCCAAAATTAGCGTTTTGAATTTGTACATGTACATTTGGCATACAAAATATTAAGAATTTATTAATATTACATTAACATCTTAAAACGAGTTCGCACGCAGCACGCTGACGTGAGGGAAGTGAATTTCCACATAAAAACTTTTAAAACTAAAAATGAGTGTAAAAACAAACATTTATTCCAATTTTTATTGAAATCTGAAAACATTGATTTTTTGGCTGTTCTGATGCTCCTGGTTTCATTTACCTGCAAAGCTGGGGATAAAGTTTTGCGCATTATAATGTTAGGAGAAGATCCAGACAGGCTTGAAAGTAGGCGTGAGTTGCTGGGGATGATAAAAGTACTCTAACAAAGGAATAACAGGCTTTTTTATTGTAAAACCCCCATAAGACAACGTACTGTGTTTAGTCGAAACACATTTTCTTTAATAACTCGGTAAATATTTATGCTAGAATGACAAGAGAGGGCATAAAACTTTCGCCTCACTAATTCCCATCTTTTTATATGCATTAATATTACATCTGGGGCTTTTCTGACCATTTTTGGGCCCAAAACTCAAAATTTGAAAGATTAATCCCCAAAAAAGGGGGTTGGAGTTGTCCGATTGTTTTGCCCAACGAACTTGTCCAACTGATTACAGAAAGGAACGTCCCTACCAAATTTGAAGTAAATCGGACAAAAAATGCGACCGCTAGAGTGCAAACACATATATATATATATATATATATATATATATATATATATATATATATATATATATATATACAATTTTGAACGACCCCCCAAAACGTGTTCAGGGGGTCACGTTAGGAACTTCTATGGTGGTCCCGGGCTTAAGTTTCACCGTGCGGGTCATGCTAATAGTTCACTTTCCAAAGGAAATTCACTAATAAGCAAGTTATATTATGTGAAACCCCATCACCAATGCAACAAAAACAGCTGGTAATGAAACAGACAGAATCTCACAACAATGGGCTTCAACCAGCTGACAGAACGAGCGCTCTAGTGGCAGTGAAGAGAACTGCAAGTCCGTGGCAAGTTTATGGAATCATCGCCAGGCTTCAGCACCTGACGGTGTTTTATGCTGTTCAGTGCAGTTACCTCTCCCCACCACACATTTTTTATCTTTTTGTTTTGTGGAGTTGGAGTACCAGTCAAAAGAACGGAAATGAAGTGTTTGTAAAATGGCGTCAGATTCTGATAGTTTAAGCCCGATTCCCGAAAATGGTAGAGTATTCGATTGGACAGATGAGGAAAGGGAGGAAAATAAACGACTTCGAAATGCGGGATTAGAATATATTTCTCGTACGGGTAGAACGATTGCCGCTAAGAAACAAACAGGTAAACGACTTATTTTAGGGTAAATAGATTGATATCTTAACCCAAACTGGCTCTTTGTCTTGTCCAAGATGACTAATATCACAAGGATGCAGCATCTTCCCAGTCCTTCATACAAAAAGTGTCTTGAAAATTTGCTTAGGTTCAAAATTACATTGAGACTGATTTATCATTTAAAACATAACCTATAAACTGCCTGATAGGTGCATAATAAATATAGATTGGCAAATTCTAGCCTACTTATTAAAGGTTTGATATAATTATTGCTATTGGTTTCTGATATTTGAGATTTTGTATTGTTCTGTATTTAGTAGGCCTAAGGTAAGCGAATCAGGAATAAACTCAAGTTAACCTAGTTAGGTTATGTTAACTTATCACTAACTCTTGACACTTAGGCATGAAAATGGAGAAAACCTCTACCATGTATGTTGAAAAACTGTGCTTTACTGTACCATTTTTGTTAGAGTTGGCCAAACTAGATTAAAAGATACAAAGTCTCACTTTCATGAGTAGGCCTAGCTTATGTTTATGTTTAAGTGTTTTTGAAGGGAAGGATTCAGAGATCCAAAGATCCTCATAAATGGCCTAGCTTACTCAGTCACTTGGTGTTTTAGCATAAG
This sequence comes from Allygus modestus, assembly GCA_963675035.1. Classification (NCBI taxonomy): domain Eukaryota; kingdom Metazoa; phylum Arthropoda; class Insecta; order Hemiptera; family Cicadellidae; genus Allygus; species Allygus modestus. The sequence continues at coordinate 59,656,802 of OY776115.1, read as the reverse complement.
ATTATTGTTAAAAAATGCCCCAAGACTAGGTTGGTAATAAAAACACAATAGGCCTACAGTTATTTTACTTTTGTACCAAAACAAAGTAGGGTAGACAATCATAAGCGGAACGATATTTAAAACTGGAAGAATTTGTTCGATTATATCAATTGATTCGGTTGTAACTTAGGTAGGTAGGCTATATTGTTCTTTCGATAGTAATATCAACTATGTTATGTTTGATTTTGAATCATAAGGTATGTTATTTGACATTGTTTTGAGCAGGTGCATATGTTAGGTTTTTTTTAGTAAAAAGAAAAACGTTTCCATATTGATTTTGAAATGTATTTTTTTATCAAAAACGACCAGTACCTATCTAAATTTTAGAAAACTGTCAGGAACTGACTCTTAAAAATAATGCTTTCTTTTTCGGGTTAAGCTACAACTTATTAGTTTTTATTTATTATGGTTGGTTATGGTTTTGTTTGCTAAGGTTGCTACAGGCCCTTCTTAATCAAAAATAAGAAATTTAGTGAACGAAATGTAAACCAATAATCAATAAAATTGTGACGTCATAACTCGCAATCAGATGTTGCTTCTAGATTAAAATATTGAATAGTTAGATATATTATTGGATCGATTGACAAGGAGAATCTTGATTGAATTTCCGCTGTTTATTAAAAACATATACTTATTTCTTGTAGTATCATCTGTTGCACAACAAATATTAACAAATCAGCTGTAATTGCAAAACAATCAGCACAACCTGAAGCTATATGCTGATCCTGATACTTTAGAACTTGCTTGTATTGGTTAGCTTTCAGTTCAAAACAGATTGGTAGGTCATCGACTATCGTATTATGAACTATCAACTATGCTTCTTACCTACAGTAGCTCTTTGTTTTGTAACGTATTACAAATGGATTTACGTGTAAAAAATAACATCGAATTTGGCTGCAGTTTGCGGCAAAATTATAAGTAACCTAACTCACGGCAAAATTATAAGTAACCTAACTCCGCAGATCGCTGTATGGCGGCTCCTCAATATGCAATATATATTACAAATATGGATTTGTATTTAAAAAATATAGTAAACTTTAAAAAATGACTAAGAACTCAAAACTTAAACAACAGTAAAATGTGAACCCAAACAAAACAAAATAGGCCAAGTTAAAATTTAAAAAAATAAGATCTCAAAAATTAAATTTACCTACAAAAGTAAGATTTGAACACGGGGCCACATGATCCTGAGCCTGATACCGTATTCACTGGTCTACTATGGCATGTTGAACAATGTGAAAGTCACAATTCTTTAAGCAGTGGAGCCTCTAAATGGTAGTCGACTGCGACCGTCCAAACTACTACGATTGTCGATAGTTAACCGAATGACCTACCAATTTGTTGTGAACTGAAGGCTATCCACTTTATTATACAACAGGATTTCTTGTTGAAGTAAAACATAAAACTCCAGAAAAAACACAGGTAGCTAAGACAAACCTTTACATGCTAAAAATACCCCCGTAGCAGCAAACCTGCGTACTCAGCGAATTTCCAAAGCATATATATGTATCTTAATACCACATAAAGCCACATACCAAGTTTCATCAATATACATTCATAAATAAACGATTTATGACATTTTAATTATTCTCCATAAGAATAACATGGCAGCTGAGTATGCAGGTTTGCTGAAGCAAGGAACACAAAAAATGGGGTTTTATACAAATATCAATATAACTCATGTAGGTAAAGCCACAGGCCAAATTTCATTAATTTATTTTCATAATGAAGGCAGATAACACGTTACTTATTCTCCATAAGAATAACATGGGGCTGAGTACGCAGGTTTGCTGCTATGGGAGCCTTGGGTAAAAAAGTGTCTTTTTGAGCAAATATCAATGGTCCACAACCAGATAAAGCCGTATACCAAGTTTCGTCAGTATAGGTTCATAAATAAGCGAGATATACAATTTTTATTTTTCTCCATAAGAATAACATTAGACAACGTACTGTGTTTAGCACTTTCAATATCTCGGTAACCAATTGACGTAGAGAAATGATCAAAATACCAAATTGTGTATTTTTTTAAGCTGAATCCAATGGGAAAAAATAAAATTTGACTTTTTCCAAAATTATATGTAAAAAATTCGAAAAACCCATTTTTGGGGTACAAAACCCCCCCAAAATACCCCTTCGGATAGAGCGATCTGGCTGGTTTTCGAACTTAAAGTCATAAATGTTGCTTTACACGTTTATACCAAATTTCATCAAAATCGGATAATTTTTACGAGAGTTATCGTGCTCACGGACACATATATATATACAGTTTCGAACAAATGGTGTTTTTGGGGTCTGGGGACCTCAAAACGAAAAGTTATCATGGTCCCGGGCCTAGGTCTTACCATGCCGACTACGGTAATAGCTTCTTTCCTATAGGGGAAATTCGCTAAAAGGGATTAGGCCTACTTTATCTAGAAGTAAAACAAATTAACATTAAGCATTAACATTAACCATTGCAATTGACGATCGGTCAACCACGAGTATCCTAACCTAGATAATTAAGTAATGATTGTTCTGAACCTGTTATAAAGGTATAATTTTTGGTTATAGTTAGGCCTAAATAGAATGCATCAACATCAAAACATCAGGAAATATTTCTCTCAATAATGATTTAAATCTACAATATGGGGAAGCAAAGATGATGGTCAATTCCACTGTAAAAAAAACCCAGGGTATTAAATGTGGGAAGCTGCTAAAACATCAAGTTAAGATTTTTGTTTGTATTTGCAACTCAACATTTAACAAAAAATTAAATACCCCCGTCGCAGCAAACCTGCGTACTCAGCGAATTTCCAATACATAATATTTGTCTGAATTCCACATAAAGCCGCGTACCAAGTTTCATAAAAATATATTCACATATAAGCGATTTTAATTATTCTCTATAAGAATAACATTGGTAATGAGTACGTAGGTTTGCTGAAACAAGGAACACAAACAATTGTTTTTTATGCTAATATAAATATAATTTAACTAGGCGAAGCCACATACCAAGTTTCATCAATATTCAATCATAAATAAGCGCTATACAACACTTCAGTTTTTCTCCATAAGAATAACATGGGGGCTGAGTATGCAGGTATGCTGCTACAGGAATAACCAACAAATCAATTTTTTGTGCAAATATCAATATACCAGTACTATTTGAAGCCACATACCAAGTTTCATCAACATACATTCATAAATAATCGAGATATCAAATTTGATTTATTCTCCATAAGGATAACATTGGACAACGTACTGTGTTTAGCACTTTGAATATCTCAGCAACGGTTGGGCGTAGAATCACAATTTAAACACCAAAATGATTGTTTTGTGGAACTGAACAGATTTCTAAAAGCAAATGTGAAGTTTAAATTAAAATAAACTGAGAAATGCCAAAAACCTTTTTCCCATAAGATTAACATGGGAGATTTTATGAGTAGTTTTTTTTGGATTTTCTCCGCAACCACTTAACCTAGGTTAATAATTCAAAATACTATATTATTTGTTTTTTTAAGCTCTATAACATGGTCAAAACCAAAATTAAGTTTTTAAAAAATTGTAGGGTGAAAAATGCAAAAAATCTTATTTTTGGAAAATTTAAAACCCCCATAAACCCCCCTTCCCATGGTCCGATTTTTCTGGTTTTCGAACTTAAAGTCATGAATGTCATTTTACACATTTGAACCAAATTTCATCGAAATCGGACGTTTTTTACTCAAGTTATCGCATTCACGGACACATATATAGATGTATATATATAGATATATATATACATATATATAAATTTGAACGAATAGTGTTTTTGTCATCTGGGGACCTCAAAACAAAAAATTATCATGGTCTCGGACTTAAGTCTTACCATGAGACCTACGGTAATAGCTTCTTCTCTATAGGGGAAATTCGCTAAAATAATCAGTACCCAAAGTCGGCACTAGGCCAATCCGGATTTTGAGAGTCTCTACTGTATTATATTTTTTTTTGTATTTTTCATTTGAACAAATAGTACTTCATTTTATTATTTTAGTGTGAACAATGTCTTAAAAACTAGGCTTGATTAAAGGGTGTAGCAGTTTAGGTTCAGAAACATGGCAACCCTCTTTTGGCTATAGTATCTTGTTTTACATAACCTAGTCAAGAAAATGTATCTTTGTTAACAGATCAATTGTGCAACTGCCCGCAAAAATGTGGGGAGAAGATTCCGAAAGAAGTAAAAGAGCGCTTGTTTATCGACTTTTACAAAATGGGGGACCATCTAAAGCAGAACTACTTTCTGCAGTCTTATATAGAGATGCGTTCAGTACACAAACGACTCTACCAAGAGGAGACGAGGGTGGGTGGACGCCTGCAGCGCAGGGTTTCCTGCAAATACAGGATACCGCTAGATATCCCAACATCTTATCCATCTGAAAACCTTTCTGTTCAAGACTTAAAAAGTGAGTTGATTCGGTCGCAGAGAACCAGCATAATCAGTGGATTTTAAATGCAACTGACTACCACAGAATATTCCAAGTGTTATAAGAATATTTTCATTAATAAGCAAGATATGACATTTTATCTCCATAATAATAACATAAGAGACTGATTATGTCAAAATATATTAAAAGCCCTAAAAAGTGAGATTTTTAGTCAAAACTCAAATTAATGAAAGCCATATACCAAGTTTCATTAAAACATACCGGTACTCATAAATAAGCGAGATATAATGTTAATGTATTCTCCAAAAGAATAACATTTGATAATTTTATTCTTTTTGTTTGAGGCCTATCTGTACTGTGTTTGGCACATATTTCAACAATAGATGGACGTAGAACAACAATTTAAATGGCAAAATTATTGTTTTTTTACGTGCCGCTGAATTCATAAGTAAAAACAAAAGTGAGGTTTTCAACAACATTTTCGTGAAAAACAATTCCTAAGCATGGGAAATTTTTTGAAACATAACTTATGTTTAATACAAAAAATACTAAATTATTTGATTTTTAAGCTCTATAAAATGGTTAAAACTAAAGTTGTAATACTTTTAAAATTGCTGTATTAAGATTTTTTTAATATTTTTGAAATATTTGAAAATTCCATAAAGTTTTCTTTCCATGACCCAATATTTCTGTTTTTCAAGCTTCAAGTCATCATTATCACTTTACACATTTGTGCAATTTTTATCAAAACAAAAAGTTACAGTATAATGGTCTTAAGATTAAATCTTACCATGGGCAACAGCTTCTTCCCTATATGGGAAGGTCGTTAACATGTTATAACAAAGCACATTAGGATTTCTTAGATTTAGATTCAAACCTATCTGCCTAGTTTCAAACTAATTGAATAATTATTTTAACAAACTGAAATTGTTTTCATATAAAATACTTTTATTACTAGTTCATTACAGATATTAAATTATATTCAGTGTTAAAACACCATTTTAGTTTAGTTTAGTTTCTTCACGTGCAAAATCTGATAAAAATGCAATTATAATTTTATTTACCGTAATATTCAAACATTCAAAAATAAATTAACAGCATTTAATTATTAGATGTTGCATAATTATAATGATTATTAGTAGGGTACCCAGAAAAACCTTTTAATTTGTTCAGTAAAGGAGCACTAAGTTACAGGCAAAACTGGTTAGGACATCATGAGTTAACGATCAAACTTTCTTGCTAATTAGTGCTAAAAGTTGATAATTTTTTCAGGAAAGAAACCAAAACTACCTCCAGGGAAAACTGTAGAGGTCTGTCAAAAAGCGTTCATGAACATGTACTCAATCACAGAAAAGCGAATCCGGCTGCAACGAGAGAGACTAATCATCAAGTCACGATATGAAGCAGAGGAGAAGCGAATCGAAGCAGAGGAGATGAAAACTTCAGTATCTGTGGCAAGGGACTTAGTTGCCGGGATCAGACCTCTGCTGATGAGCCAAACTAACAATGCCACCATCACATCACTGCCATCTCAGTTGCTTTCATCTATCGACCACGATATCACAGTCGTCAACAACTTCTTCCGCAACCAACTGTGGAAACCCGAGTACATTGGAAACGGCAAATCTGCACTTGTAAATCCATCTCAGCTAAGTTTAGAATTAGATTTAGAATGTGAATGAAAGAAACGAGAGAGCTTTATTACATATCAACGTTCAGGGTCTAGTTAAAGGGTTTTTATGAATTGCCTCGCTTGTCGAGATTACATTATATATATACGTAGAGATAATTACATTGCCAAAGCATATATTTTCAGATTCAAAAATATTTGAAATATTTTCTCATATGAGATTGTAATTATAGCTTAGGGTACTCATCGGACCAGAAACGATACTGGTCCACTAAACTTATTGCCTAACAGGGTATATCGCAAGTGTGCCTGAACATGTGTTACTAGCATTAGGTCTCTGTGTTTGTTATTAGTAGGATTGTTTTATTATGTGTGAGAAAAATGAAGCTGTGTTATAGTGAAATGACTATGTAGTCTAGTAATCTTTTCTTATCATTGATATTAATATATCATTCTTATCGTATTAAACTGCACTTGTGCTCTTATATTGATAGCAGCATAAATTTTTAGGTAGAATGTAATCACAGGGCCTGTGACAAATCATGATCAAACTAAAGAACATAATATTAAGTGTAGAGAATATTACATACGAGATTGCTTGTGATACTACTGGAAATCATCATGACATTAACCATGATCAAATATTTTACTTATGCTTTATATTTATTCCGGTGATAAAAGTACTGTATGTATTGTTATAACTGTTGATATTTATAATTATTATTGTCTTGTGTCTCAAAATAAAAGATATTGTTATGTCAAGTTTGCTTCATACTGTTTTAAATCCTATTCCTACAGTCCTATTATCTCTGAATCTTTTTAATGAAATTTTAGCTTTGCCTGTACATAGCTTACAGCATAATATTTAATTTTTGAATTATTTTTAAAGTTGTATACATTATAGAGGTATAAAGTGGTGGTTAAACGACTTATTTTATATTTCTGTTGCACTTAGATTTTGTCTGCTTTTCCAGGGAAATTGGCTTTACTGAATTTAAAAATCCTTTTATACATTGTCATGTGGAGCTGCTGTGAGATCATTTAGGCTGGTTGAAATCATTGTAAATTGTTAGAGCTCTGCCCATAGTAATCAAAGCTCAAATGTTAATTTTATCGGAATTTATTCAGTTTACAATCACCATGGCAAAAGTAAATAAACATTATAACAATAAAGTACTAACATTATAACAAATTTGGCTAGTATATCTGTATGTCAAAAGGAAAAAGTAATATAATAACTAATATTTAGCTTATTTATACACATTTTTATAACAGTATGATATTACCATGTCAACAAATAGTTAATGTGTAATAATTTTATTGTTTATTTTATTACATTTTTTATTTTTGTTAAAATATTTGTCTTAAGTATTTATATTTGTTCTGTTGACTTGTTTAAATATTTTTATTTTTATTATAGTCCTCAATATATTTAGAACTGATTAATAACTTATCACAACCAACTGTATAATGTGTATTGGCAATAAAAATTAAAATTCAGTTGAAACTGTTTAGTGTTATTACTAGCTTATCAGCGGCAAGGCTTGATACTTTTCCTGTCACAGAAAAATTAGATAATATAATTTAAGTATAAAGGATTTCTTCCGTCAGGGAGAAAGAGTGGAGTAGGTGGCGATTCTCACTACTTTGTGTGTAGGGCTCATGTTTTCTCAGATGCATGGACAGGTGGCTTGAACATTTTTAGTTATTTATTGATGATTATTGGCTATAAATTAGTGATGGGCGATTTGCGAACGAATTGTTCTAATCAGACGAATCATCGAGTGAATCAAATGAATCGGGTTCAACTTTTAAAAGATCCGATTTGTGGCGCGAATCAACTCTGGTAATGCCATGTTGCTCAATTTCGTTTGAAAATCGGTGTAGGCCATCGTTGTTTGAGATTCAATTGCGTTTCCGCTGAGAAATGGTTGGGTGGGGGACGTTGAAGCGGAAAAAAGGGGTGGGAGGCGGACAAGAAGAGAGATCGCTAAACGCAATCTCATTGGTTTGCTTATGCGTGGCAAACGTTTTGTGAGATCCCACAATTCCTTGCAAATCTATTTTGTTTTGACCTCTCTTCACAATATCCTATCTGCTGATTCCATTGGATTACTGGTGGTTCGCGAACCAATTGATGTCATGTAGTCACTCAGCCAGATTTGGGTATCGGCTGATCTGTCTAAACCCTTGCTCATTGGTTCTTTGATAAGTAGGAAATTTCCGGAGTTTGCGGATGCGCAATAATAATTTGTGATGTTCGATAGTCAATTCCACTGATTCACTTGGACTGTCAGTTCACAAACCGCATATTGGAGTCGTAACATAACAGGAGGGCCAAAAATACTTATAAAATACCCCCGTCGCAGCAAACCTGCGTACTCAGCAAATTTCCAATGCATAATATATGACTTAATACCACATAAAGCTGCATACCAGTTTCATAAAAATATATTCACAAATAAGCGATATATACTATTATAATTATTCTCCATAAGAATAACATTGGGGATGAGTACATAGGTTTGCTAAAACAAGGAACATAAAACAATTGGTTTCTATGCAAATATCAATATAACTCAACTAGGTGAAGCTACATACCTAGTTTCATCAATATTCATTCATAAATAAGCGATATATTCCATTTTGATTAATCTCCATAAGAATAACATTGTGGATGAGTAAGCAGGTTTGCTACATTAAGGAACGAGAAAAGTGGGTATTTAGGCAAATATCAATATAACTCAACTAGGTGAAGTCATGTAAGAGGTTTTATTAATTTATGTTCATAATTAAGTGAGACATATCATTTTAATTTTTCTCCATAAGAATGACATGGGGGCTGAGTACGCAGGTTTGCTGCTACGGGAACCTTTAAAAAAAATTTTTTTGGAGCAAATAATAATAGACCACAACCAGATAAAGCCGTATACCAATTTTTGTCAGTATACGTTCATAAATAAGCGAGATATAACATTTTTCTATTCCTCCATAAGAATAACATTAGACCACGTACTGTGTTTAGCACTTTCAATATCTCGGTAACCGATTGACGTAGAGGAATGATCAAAATACCAAATTGTGTGTTTTTTTAATTTGAATCCAATGGTAAAAACTAAAATTTGACTATTTCAAAAATTATATGTAAAAAGCTCAAAAAACCCATTTTTGGGGTACAAAACCCCCTAAAATACCCCTTAAGGTAGAGCGATATGGCTGGTTTTCGAACTTAAAGTCATAAATGTTGCTTTACACGTTTATACCAAATTTCATCAAAATCGGATCTTTTTTACGAGAGTTATCGCACCCACGGACACACATATATATATATATATACAGTTTCAAACGAATGGTGTTTTTGGGGTCTGGGGACCTCAAAACAAAAATTTATCATGGTCCCGGGCCTAGGTTTTACCATGCCGACTACGGTAATAGCTTCTTCCCTATAGGGGAAATTCGCTACAACTAGATGGGTTCACTCACTCACTGACATAAACTATGAGGCACTTCGCGTAATCGAACCCCCCTCGACCCCATACTTGAATTAAAGCTCTTGACGAGAAACTCCCAGAAAAATTACCAAAAGTTAACGTTTTTGGGGCGGAAAAATTCCACTTTTTCAATTTTTCCACTTTGAGTGCGTTTTGTACGGAAACGGTAAGAGATGGCAAAATATGTTAAATACAAGAGTTGTAGAAAATTTAATTTCCAACTGATGATTTTTCGTCAGATTTAAGATCCGATCATCCGTTTAGCCGCTATTCATCGGAGAAGAAGTAATTTTGAGTATTTTGGCCCATTTAAATGTGTACAGTTTTGGAAAGCCGTTTAATGAAAGCACACTATCTTTGGCTAATACCACATGTTTGTATCAGCTGATTTTAAAAAAACCGCCCGTGTAGGCGATACTAATTTTCTCACATGAGGTTTGTATAAATCAGCTGTTACAAAACAAGGTGAGCACATTATCGCCTACACAGGAGGTCCAATATCGTGAATATCGTTTGTTTCGATATTGGAAAATGTAATCAACCGATTGTTTGTTCTATCGAATGATAAATTTGATGGGCCCGCGGTAGCCCAGTGGAAATTTTGTCAGGTGATTCAAGATCATGTGGTCACGGGTTTGAATCCTACTTTTGTTGCTTACTTTTTGAGGTCTGCAATTTATTTCTGTTTAATTTGACTTTATTTTGTTTTTACAAATTAATTTATTTGTAATTTGCACAACGAACAGCCACCATACATCGCTTTTCGGAGTTAGGTTAGGTTACTATAATTCTGTCGTGAATTGAAGTCTAACTTATTGTGTTTTTTTTTAAACGTAAATCAATTTGTAGAACCCCAATTTAACATTGTAACCACAACTTTGTATTTATATCTGATTGACTTTGATTGAGTGAGCACTTTATTTTTTGCTTTTATTCACCTCGAAACAACCATCGTAGTCGAGAGTTCATTCGATAAAACTAACAAGCAGCCAGTTGGTCAAATGTTTCGATATAGGACCGCCTCTGTAGGTGTTAATGTGCTCACCAAAGGTCATTGTTTAGTAGTTTTTCTTTGGTTAATGAACTACAATAGTTGAGTTTGATTTAAACTTGAGTTGACTGAGGAAGGTAAGTGAGCGAAGCGAACTCCAAAAGGGGGTTTGGGGGTGAAGCCCCCAATGGCGATAAGCCTAGTAATCTATAACAACTGATTTGTTTACATTATTTGGCGAGGACAGATATATGAATCAAAACTTACTAAATGAATCGGTTCAAATTTGTATTCTTTTGAATCGAGTGATTCAAATGAATCGGTTTACTAAGAAGAATAGAACTGCCCATCACTACTAAAAATTCAGATGAACAGATACAAATTTCTATAATTAATGTTATTCTTAACTAGTTCATATTATTGATTAGGCCTAGTTATATATTGTTTAGTCATCGTTGAATCAAGAGATATGATGCAGGCCTTACTACCGATTAATAGGACTAGGCTAATAAAATTATATCAAGAAATGGTATTACAAATGTAGCCTTCTATCCTATATCCTGTACAGTACAGCGCGTAGTGACAGCTTGGAAACACTTATGCTGAGAAAGCTATTGGACATTCAAAATTTGTTCCCAGGCACCACAACAAAATATGGATCTGTTGATTTATATAGCTATATACACTTTTCAAGCCAATACATTTTTCGCAGTGTGCCGTAGTTAGGCTAGGTCAGCTTAAAAACTTTAGTGCATGATGAACTGGGGTGGACTTTTATAGACTCAAGTGACATACATTGTAAAAATGTCAATTGATAATAAACTTGATTTCTTATTTCTTTAATCATATTCTTTAAGCACTTGGGTTGCTTCAGTTCTGCTCGTCCCTCTCCCACAAATGGTTTGTGTTTATTTATGATGAAATAACCAAGCCTAGACACTGCAGCATGCTCTAAAAAATGGTAAGTGAATAATTCGCAAGTACCTCACCCAATTGACAGTACATCTGAAGGTTGAAATTAGAAGGGGGGCTGAGCTGCAATAGCCAGGTTTTGCAAACTACAGTGGACATGTTAATATAACATCCAACAACAATATAAACATTGTAAAAGATAGAGGCAAATATATATTCCAGCACCCCACCTTAACATGTTCTCATTTAAATCTGAACCAAGGGAGAAACCCAGAATACAAATTAGGCTATATCATTATAATACCCTAGTTAGGTCTCGGTTAGGCATAGCAGAGTTGTCTAGGTTATGAAATTAGCAATTTATTATAAAAAATATTGGCTATAGGCCTATACTTTATTTCTGCAATGTAACAGGTATGCCACTCTAAAACCATACATTACATGTAAACACCAGCAGACAAAGGTCCTTATGGTTAGTTTTATTTGCCTACCCAGATGAAAGTATTTAGCAAGTATGGGCATTAACACTTTCGCTGCTGCAAACATGTATAAACATGAAATTTGCATAAGTTTCTATGTTGAGAATAAACCCCGATCGGGGTCCGCAGCAACCAACGTGTTAAATAATTGGCAATCAGACCTAAAATATCTAAGACAGGGTGGGAAAAGGGATTCCTTCTTTTAACTTTGAAAAAACCTCGTCAAACTAAGGCAGGAGCGGATGTTGATTGAAGTTTTGAGGTTTTGGAGCCATTGGAATTATGAATGATATATGTTGGAAGTGGTCCAAATTTGACAGTCACCTTAGGTCTTGCCACCAAAGTGGACATAGTTGGTCCATATGATATGTTATAAGTCGACCTGATGCTTCGAGAGAAACCAGGTACCTAATGCTAACACATTATACAGTGGAACCTCGATAACTCGAACCTCGGGGGAACGGCAAAAATTTGAGTTATCGAATATTTTGAAATATCGAGGTTCGACTTATCAAGTTGATTTCCCACAGACTTCGACTTATTGAGGGTCACGGTAACACAATAGATGGATCATGGAAGGGTCCTTACATAAGTTCGAGCTATGTATACAAATAATCATACCGTATAATAATTATTATTAAAATTAAAATAGATTTGAACAATTTTAAATGTTAAAATAAGCCCAAAAATATATTGTAAAGCTTCTTTGGTAAACGTAGTAGAGGACGAAATACTTCCTTCAGTGAAAATATCGTAGAGGAGGAAAGTAAACAAATAATGACTCACAGTTTGGCATTCTGATGATATTTTTCCCGTTCGACCATTTCCTGTCTATTTTCTAGACTTTTTGCTCACTTCTTATCACCTGCCCCAAACAAATCCCTCCCGCTTACGGAAGTCAGTTCTGACCAACTATGCATCAATTTCATTTACCTGAACATTATTGTACTGTAAGCTAATAAAATAATTTGCAAAACTAAAAGGGAACAAAACATGATAACAATTAAAACTTCAGAGCATTGTTGGAATTAGAGTGAAGCAGTACAATGCTTTTTTGTTTTAAAATTGTCGACAGTGTTCACTGGTGTTCCAAACTGTTTCCCGATCTCACTGTTTTTATTTACTGTGTCAATAGCCTCAAATAGTCTTGAACTCCTCCTCATGGGGTAGAGTTTTGCCTACACGTTTTACCAAACTGCAAACACTTTGTAAAAAACAACCTAAAAACTATGTTTCACGTACTACATACAAAACCTCTGAACTCACACTAACTAACGACTAAGAATACAAATCTAATCAAATGAAAACAATTTTATTTAAAAAATATATATATAATTTACAACAATATGAGATTGTTCCTTATTTATGAAATGAAATCCTCATATAGGTGAAACACGTGCGTGAGGATGAGTGTGTTTGATAGGCGAGTTGCTCATCAACATAAATTTGTCGGTTGTTTTACCGAAACCATGAGCAACCGGGAAAGAGATTTAATGGAGAGGGAGGGTTGAAATTTCTAGCTGCAAAGTCACTGGAGGTTTGGTGAATCAACAACTTCGACTTATAGAGGTTCTCTAGTCAATACTTCGACTTATATAGAGGTACGGAAATCGTACATATTCGAGTTATAGAGGTTCTACAGCTTAAAACTTTGACTTATAGAGGTGCGGCAGCAGGCTAAGAATACTGCAAAAATTTGAGTTATCGAGGGTTTTCCTGTTAACCCTTCGACTTATAGAGGTAAAATAACATAGCATTAGGTAGGCAAGTTCAAGGGGAATGACAACAATTTTGAGTTATCAAGGAATTCGACTTATTGAGGTTCAAGTGATCGGTTTCCACTGTATATACATTAAATATGTATCCCAAAACTCTAACTTTTTAAAGAAATGCCTGATTTTAATCAAATTTGGCACAAATATGTAGAGGAACTTAATAAATTTAGGTTTGAAAACCTGAAAGATCGGTCCACAAGAAGGGGGCTTTTCGGGGTTTAACTTTTTCTGTAAATCAATTTTTTGAATTTTTGACCCTTAAATTTTGTACGTGATTTTATAGAACTTGAAGAATAAATGATTTAGTGTTTTGAATCATTACCCTAAGTTAAGTGGTTGCGGGAAGAAATCCAAAATCGTGTTCAAAAAATTACCGGAAGGTGGATTCATCTAATTTGTATCCAGGTGAAGAAAAGTATGGGATGCTACATAAGAAACTCAGGGATTATATGGAGAAATACCTCTGATAACGATTTCTCAAAATTGCCAAGTATTAAATGTTCTGTCCTATTAATTACAAATTGCCATATGTGACCGTCAACTTATAAAACATGTGATTTTGAGTTGTAGAGGCAGGGCTATTTTTCTTCCTCTTCCATTGTCAATTCACTGATCCATTTGGAAGGCTTGACTGATTTTCAGACATCATAAAAAAGGCAATACCCCGTTGCAGCAAACCTGCATACTTAGCGAACTCCCAATTTATATATATATATATATATATATATATATATATATATATATATATGTCTCACTAACTACTACATAAAGCTAATTACCAAGTTTCACAAAAATACATTCATAAACAAGTGATATTTATAACATTTTATTTATTCTCCATAAGAATAACATTATAGTTGAGGACGCAGGTTTGCTGCAACGAAGAAGACAAGTTATGTGTTTTTTTTTTTTGCAATTATCAATAGAACTGAACCAGGTGAAGCTAGATACCAAGTTCTATTAATTTAGGTTCATAATTAAGGTTACACAACTTTACTTATTCTCCATATGAATAATATGGGGTCCGAGTATGCAGGTTTGCTGCTATGGGGACTGTCAACAAAAAACTTGTTTTTGTCTTAATATCAATATACCACAGCTAGTTGAAGCCACATACCAAGTTTCATGAATATACATTCATAAATAATCGAGATATAAAATTTTATTTATTCTCCATAAGGATAACATTGGACAACGTACTGTGTTTAGCACTTTGAATATATCTGCAACGGTTGGACGTATAACAACAATTAAAACACCAAAATTTTTGTTTTGTTGAGCTAAAAATATTGATATAAAAAAATGTGAAGTTAAAATAACAATGTGTGTAATGTGTGTTTATCGATGTAAAATCATCTGAGAAAAATCTAAAAACCTTTCTCCCATAAGATTAACATGGAACACGTTTTTTGGATTTTCTCCGCAACCACTTAACCTAGGTTAATGATTCAAAATACTAAATTTTTATTTTAAGCTCTATAAAATGGCTATAACCAAAATTAAGTGTTTTTAACATTTTGGAGTAAAATTTTCAAAAAAATGATTTTTTGGAATATTGTAAACCCCCATAAAACCCCCTTTCCATAGTCCAATCGATCTGGTTTTCGATCTTAAATTCATAAATGCTACTCTCCACATTTGTGCCAAATTTCATCAATATCAGGCGTTTCTTTCAAAAGTTATTGCAGTAATGGACACATACTATATATATATATACTAGTGGCTTGAAGGGGCGATAGCCCCATCCTCGCTCCAAGTAGGAACACATGTCAGTTTGTAAACAACACACTTAATCACATGTTTTAATGTAAACAAAGCAGAGTTTTTAAATCCCCATCCTTTACTTATGGGGATATTTTACGTTATTTCTTGTTTGCTGGTAACTTTATAGAAATACTGTTATTTTTTCCGAGTCCCTTGGATCAGGACCTTTAATTTAAGCTATCTCCCATCATCCTGCGATTCGCCAAACTCCCACAATTTTGACTTCAATATTTTGCTTACAGAATTATATATAAAGACTCGCTTTGCTCGCTGGGGGCTCCGCCCCCAGACCCCCGCTTGGGGTCGCTCCTGTTGTTATTATTGGTCAATGACCCTTCAAGTATTTTTTACATAGTATACTATTTAGATTCATTATGGTTAAATCCACTCTAGATGTTTTCATTGTTCAATAGTTCTATAATTTGTTTATACTTTACCATGTGAAAGTTGCTTTGACAGTTTACTGGATATTTGTTTACAGCTGTTACGATTTCTTTTGTTTTTATTTGAAACTCCATAAGCCCAATGTTAAAATATCCAATTTTCAAGATCAAAATTAGTGGTTTTAAAATTAAAAATTGTATATTTTGGCAATTTTACCAGGGGTTTCAAGGTACAAGCTACCTGCATGTAAATATCACGTTTCTAGTTCGTCTGGAAATGGTCTAGAATTCATATATCTGGTGTGTTACACATGGGGCTGTATATATATTAGATATATAAATTTGAACGAATAGTGTTTTTGACATCTGGGGACATCAAAACGAAAAGTTATCATGGTCTCGGGCTTAAGTCTTACCATGCCACCTACGGTAATAGCTTCTTCCCTATAGGGAAATTCGCTAAAAAAGAATTAACTTAGGCTAAGTTAGGCCTACATGACAAAGTAGGACAAAATGCAGTACAGTTCAGCTTGTAGCTGCAGTGTGACTGGCGATGCAATTGAGCCCAGCAGGGATGCTGGCGAAAATATCCCCCAAAAAATAGGCCCTGGCCCTTCCGCAGTGACTGTGGTGGGTGGATAATTCACTGAGCGACAATTTCAGTCCAGTGTAACTAGTTAAGCACCTTCAGTTACAGTAGTTCTGATAAATGAATCAGCTAGTTCCATTTCTGGTGCGCATAACCGTACTTTGGCAGAGAAATTCGCCTTGTGTGGCATTAGCCTTACACCAAATGCAACGCCTAGCAAGAATCTAAAAGCTCAAATCCTCAATTAGTTGTAGGCCTACTAAACTGCAACACGTAGTTTTAAGAAATGTGATAATTACTGACTAGGCTCCTTACATTTGAGTGTAGCCTAATGCGAGTGACTTGACCTATAGGCCAGACTTTAAATGTTGGATGTCACAAGCCATTTATTTTAGTCTAGATTCCGAGCTAAAGATTTTAGGAAGAAGTCTGTCAAGGTTGCTGATGGTTTGTTACAAATTTTCTTCTAAAATCGTTTCAAATGTTTAGGATAGGGGTACACTTTCATAAGCGGAACGATATAACAACCAAATGAAATTGTTTGATGTATCGATACAGTATAGTCAATTGTAAAATATTTTATCGTCTGTATGTTAGTAATTACGTCACTTTTTTATTTGTTTTTCAATTAAACTTAAAATGAAAATGATATAAACGTTATCGGTATATTCAAAATTAGGCCCAAATTTATTTACAAACTAAAACTATAATACCCCCGTAGCAGCAAACCTGCGTACTCAGTGAATTTCCAATGCATATATATGTATCTTAATACCACATAAAGCCACATATCAAGTTTCATCAATATACATTCATAAATAAACGATTTATGACATTTTAGCGAATTTCCCCTATAGGGAAGAAGCTATTACCGTAGTCGGCATGGTAAGACCTAGGCCCGGGACCATGATAACTTTTCGTTTTGAGGTCCCCAGACCCCAAAAACACCATTCGTTCGAAACTATATATATATATATATATATATATATATGTGTGTCCGTGAGCACGATAACTCTCGTAAAAATTATCCGATTTTGATGAAATTTGATATAACCGTGCAAAGCAACATTTATGACTTTAAGTTCGAAAACCAGCCAGATCGCTCTATCCAAAAGGGTATTTTGGGGGGATTTTGTAACCCAAAAATGGGTTTTTTGAATTTTTTACATATAATTTTGGAAATAGTCAAATTTTAGTTTTGCCCATTGGATTCAGCTTAAAAAAACACACAATTTGGTATTTTGATCATTTCTCTACGTCAATTGGTTACCGAGATATTGAAAGTGCTAAACACAGTACGTTGTCTAATGTTATTCTTATGGAGGAAAATAAAAATTTTATATCTCGCTTATTTATGAACATATACTGACGAAACTTGGTATATACGGCTTCATCTGGTTGTGAACCATTGATATTTGCTCAAAAAAAACAATTTTTTGCCAAAGGCTCCCGTAGCAGCAAACCTGCGCACTCAGCCCCATGTTATTCTTATGGAGAATAAGTAACGTGTTATCTCCCTTAATTATTACAATAAATTAATGAAATTTGGTATGTGACTTCACCTAGTTGAGTCATATTGATATTAGCATAAATCCCCATTTTTTGTGTTCCTTGCTTCAGCAAACCTGCATACTCAGCCGCCATGTTATTCTTATGGAGAATAATTAAAATGTCATAAATTGTTTATTTATGAATGTATATTGATGAAACTTGGTATGTAGCTTTATGTGCTATTAAGATAAATATATATGCATTGTAAATTCGCTAAGTACGCAGGTTTGCTGCTACGGGGGTATTAATTATTCTCCATAAGAATAACATGGCGGCTGAGTATGCAGGTTTGCTGAAGCAAGGAACAAAAAAAAATGGGGTTTTATACAAATATCAATATAACTCATGTAGGTAAAGCCACATACCAAATTTCATTAATTTATTTTCATAATGAAGGGAGATAACACGTTACTTATTCTCCATAAGAATAACATGGGGCTGAGTATGCAGGTTTGCTGCTACGGGAGCCTTTGGTAAAAAATAGTTTTTTTGAGCAAATATCAATGGTCCACAACCAGATGAAGCCGTATACCAAGATTCGTCAGTATACGTTCATAAATAAGCGAGATATAAAATTTTTATTTTCCTCCATAAGAATAACATTAGACAACGTACTGTGTTTAGCACTTTCAATATCTCGGTAACCAATTGACGTAGAGAAATGATCAAAATACCAAATTGTGTGTTTTTTTAAGCTGAATCCAATGGGCAAAACTAAAATTTGACTATTTCCAAAATTATATGTAAAAAATTCGAAAAAAACATTTTTGGGGTACAAAACCCCCCAAAAATACCCCTTCGGATAGAGCGATCTGGCTGGTTTTCGAACTTAAAGTCATAAATGTTGCTTTACACCTTTATACCAAAATTCATCAAAATCGGATAATTTTGTACGAGAGTTATCGTGCTCACGGACACATATATATATATATATATATATATATATATATATATATATATATATATATATATATATATATATATATATATATATATATATATATATAGATATATAGATATATATATATATACAGTTTCGAACGAATGGTGTTTTTGGGGTCTGGGGACCTCAAAACGAAAAGTTATCATGGTCCCGGGCCTAGGTCTTACCATGCCGACTACGGTAATAGCTTCTTCCCTATAGGGGAAATTCGCTAAAAAACTAAAATCTAGACAAATCAATAAATTTAAAAGGTTTCCAGGATAGGCCTATGGCTTTCTGGTACTGTAGCATGTAAAAAGAACATAGGGAGTATGATTTCCATAGATCCGTTACAATGATTTTCCTGAGAGTACATGTTTAACTCTGAGAGCGCCCGAAAAGGCGGAATCCCCCATTAAAAGTTGGCACCCCGGTGCTTTTATGTAAATGTGGTTTACTTTCTGCTGTCGTGAGGGGGGCAAAAGTTTGGTTAGGGTCTAGTTTTTGTTTAGTAAATTTGATGTGTCCTGTGTTTTTGCAATAGCCTAAATTGTCTTGGACTTTTTGTGTTATATGTGTAGTGAAGTATTGTGTATGCCTCAGTAGTAATGTTTATGCATAAATATTACGAAATTTGATATTAAAAAGTGTTTGCCTCTAACATTGCAGCATCAAAAGTGCTAGGCCTAGGTAGCAGTTTACCGACCTAGGCTCTAGGCCTAGTTTGAAAGACAAGTTGCCTTCCCCCTGCAAATTTCAAGTTATGCTAAACTTATCGCTGTCCTTTCTTGGAGAGACAAATTGTTGAACAGTAAGTTAATTATTGATAAGATTTATAATCTGCGATTTACTGTAAATTTTGAAATAAGTTAATGTTTTCAAAATCATAAAATATGACAGGGGCAACTAGCAACTCACTCAGAATAACAAATTGTATCTTCCTCGTAAAATATGCTTTAGAAATTTTGATTTCATAAATGTGTATAGGCTAGACATAAGTTAATTACATTTATCATCTCAAAAAATTTGTTTACTTATAATAAAATTTTACTTCTGAAATTTAGGTAAAAATTTGTTCCAATTTTTCAATTTGTTCACTTTTCTAAAAAAAAAACACTCCTGTGAATTTGATTTATTTTACCATTTTCAGGTTCTCCTGACTTTTACATATAGAGGGCCTAACTTAGAATATGCATGTTGATACGTTTCAGCCATTCTGCAATTTACAGCACATTTTTGAAATAATGTCTGCAAAATCGCAAAAATGACAGGGGCACCGAGCAATTCACCATTGGGCAGTCAGAGAGTTAAGTATTATTGTAATCAACGTTTGTTATCTGGACAAATTTATAGACGATATCTTCCATGTCTTTGAGACCAAACATAACCAAAACCTAGGCCTGAGTTAAATAACCGAATAGGCTAACCTAAATAATCTATATACCCTATCAATACATCGAACAATTATTTTTTTTTATATCTTTCCGCTTATAAAAGTGTACTCGATGATTGGGAAGGCCCTAGGCATAACTGCTGATTCGGCCTAGTTTAGTCTATTATGACTTCAGTGTTGTTAGGTTCAGTACGATCAATAAATTGTTCATATGCGTTATTACTTATAACTATGGTTAACACAATTAACAGACTTAATGGTTGTTCAACTGGCCTAGATGTGATATCTTAATACAAATACTAGTCTAACATTGGGTTGCTGACTACTAGCCTAGCCTACTTACCCTTTCTAGCTTCTGGAAATATTCCCTCAGAAATGAAATTGGATTCTCTGGACGGCTGACGCACAGCTGGACGATGCAATCCTTCAGCACTTGTTGGATATTATGCCTCTGCACATAGGCTTCACATTCGCGAAGACTTTGTTCTTCATCTAAATTCGCGGCCATCTTCAGAGATAATGAACAACACAACTTCGACGTTACTTTAAAAGATTCAATGGCAAAGCCTTTTAAGATCTTTAAAATAATTAAATGAGAAGCCTAATAACTTCCCAAATGCCGAGAAGCGACAAAAATACGTGTTTTACTGAGATTAATTTTGCGCGATTTCACTTCACCCACGAGTACTAGGCTTCAACTCGGTATCACCAGAAACGAAACGAAAACACGAAAACATTTGACAGTTCTGTTCTGTTCTGATAGCAAGACAGGCATTGACTCAATGAGAGTACTGAATCTCGTCACTTGATTGGCATATGTATTGTATAAAATAAAAGTTTAAGTAGATTTTAGTCCATTTCTTCAGAATAACATATATAATAACATCAGTGATCGTAAATTAAAAGAGGGTGTGGAGTTTAAGTAAATACATAATTTTTATTACTAAGATAAGTGTTAAAAACAATATTAAGATGACCAATTCGTAGGCTCAACAACTTCTGATACCATTTGACTCATTTTAGACTTATTTGCCTTATTTTTTAAAACTCATATTTGAATTTTAATATATGTGCTTATTTTAAATCTGTTCTAGTGCTCAGCTATTTTAGTATATAATTCAGTCAAAAACAATTCACGTTAATCTCATGGAACAAAATGTTAAAGGTGGCTTGGTCCTCTTATATTATAATTTTTTTAACTGGGATGGAAACAACGCCAGGTAGCTCTGTCCAGTATCACAAAAAACATCAAAATCAATTATAAACAGGAAGAAGATTTCCAGCCACAAAACCCCTAGCCAATGTATTAACTAAATAAGTAAGGATTACAAAAAATAATTGGCATCGGTATTTTTTTGAGTTCAAGAGGGACTATTCCATGTTTATGCGATGTTTGGAAACAATATGATCTGAAAAAGATTGTATTACCAATTTCAACAAATATCCATCGCAGTCTTGAAACATTCTGCTGGATTATACAAAAATCATTTGTATTGAATATATCTTGAAGAAATTTAGATTTAATCAGTTAGAAAGAAATATTTTATATACTTAAAACATATTCGCTATTATTCTTTGTTGCACGGTGGCAGATTTCATTATGAAATCAATCTATTTTTGTTATTAACTATCATTATATATAGAAGCCTAACCACTGTACAGTTTCCATATTATAAGAGCTGTGGAATTGGAGCTTCCTTTAAAGTTTGTTTCCGGTTCCTTTTCTCTCATCTAGCGAGCAGCCAATGAGCTCTACACAATCGTTCTGGCTTGCTGGGGCTGAGCTGGAAAGGGTTGAAGTTAGTTTTCTTTACAGCAGTGACCTGATTAAAAAAGTTTACTTAATAAAGTAATTTTTAAAGTATAATCAAAAAACGTTGGCTATTGTTAATATTGTTTTAAAAACGTAAAAGTACTAAAATATATCGTTGATTTTTTAGTAGTTTAATAGTAACTTGTCTTACAATAAAAAACAATGGGAGATCAGGTAGTTGTCTCAGAAGCTGAAATATCGGATATTGAGGAGGAGGAAGAGATTTTTTTCCAAGATGTTGATATTTTACAAAGTCATGGGATTGTAAGTATTTTCCGAAACATTTTACAATCACTCCAGAATATGGTCCTAAATTTAAGTTGTAAAGTTGTAGGTCCAGGCCTACCTCCCCGAAAAAATATACTTCCATAGGCCTATTGGCCAATTTATACATGACAAACTAGCTGACCTTTGATATTGTGATTGTGATTTTAATGA
Organism: Allygus modestus; assembly: GCA_963675035.1. Taxonomy (NCBI): domain Eukaryota; kingdom Metazoa; phylum Arthropoda; class Insecta; order Hemiptera; family Cicadellidae; genus Allygus; species Allygus modestus. The sequence continues at coordinate 59,634,232 of OY776115.1, read as the reverse complement.
TAGAGAATAAAATAAGAAAAGGGCACAAATTAACTGGTTAGGCTACTTACTAGAAAAAACATGCTGCATAACTTATAAGTAAGATCTTATACCCTATAACTACACTTTGGTCAAGTTTACAATTAGGCTAGGCTACTATATTTTTCAGTTAGCCGTTTTACACTCAAGGCTTTTGGTTGATTGTTTCCCATTTTTGTATCAAGGCTTAATTTCAAGCAGGCCTACATGCACAACATGAATTTAAGTTGCACCTTTGAACCTACAGGATTGCCTGCTATAGGGTTACTATTTCATAAGAGTCTGAAACCTACCTATTTCATTCAAAAGACTGTAGGCCTAAACTTATATTTATAAGATATATAATGTTAGACAGTTTTTCCATAACCACCATCCAGTCTCAATTTTTTTACATGTTTTTACCGGTGGTGAATTCCGGAAGGGTCAATATCGTGTTTCCCATGACACGTCGTAAGTGATATTTTACTCTTCTTATGGCTCTTTCCCATAAACCCCCATGATGTGGTGACGCAGGGGGGTTAAAATGAAATATTATTCCATGAGTAGCAATAAAGCGTTCAGTAATAGATTGAGACTTGTTGTTTATAAGTATTGATAGGATTGTTTTCTGCAAAGCAGAATCAGCACCAATAAAATTTGTTCCGCAGTCAGTATCAAAACAAATCAGTGAATGTTCCTCGGTGGGACATGAACCGAGTCAGAGCAGCGAGAAAGGCATCGGTTGTAAGATCAGTTACTACTTCAATATGGACTGCCTTCATAACCATGCATACAAACATGCAAATGTAAATTTTAACTTGTTTAGTAAATCGCAAGTTTAACATTGTTATGGTAAACAGTCCGCAGTAATCGATCCCGGTTGATAAGAATGGTTTTGTAGGAGTAACATGTGGAGAAGGTAAATCACCCATGAGGGGAAACTCGTTGGTAGGTCGAACTTTAAAACAGGTGATAGATTTGTGAATGCGTGATCGGATTCGACTTCGAGCACATAATATCCAGACTTGCGAAGAGATTAGTGATTGAACCAGCTGTGGTCTGGCATTTAAGTATCGCACGTGGTAATAGTCAGTCACTAAATCAACAACATGATGACATTTCGAGAGAAGAATAGGATGTTGTGCATCAAATGAAAGTGAGATATTATTCAAACGTCCACCGACATGAATCAATCCGTTATTATCAAAAAATGGATTCAAACGTTGGAAGCGTGTTGTACAATCTTGATGATTCTTGAGTAAAGAAATTTCTTCTGAAAATGAAGTTTGTTGAACTAAAGAAAATATCTTAACTTTTGCATAGCGAAGTTCATCGGTGGTAATGTAACCAACACGGTGATTAGGTGCCTGACAATTGTGACAAAATCTTATTTCCAAAGCAATTACGCAAACTAATGTGTCCCAAGATGAAAATGTCGTTAACAAAGGCCATTCTGGCTTGGCTTGTGGTAAGGACAGTTAGCGGAATATCTTTAAGTTCATGGGATGCATCGAGTGTGATCGGAGGGAAATTTGATTCTGGAAACTGACAAAGAGATTTTGACGGCCAGTCTGGACCCTTCCACCATAACGGATGGTCAATCAGATGTGGAGGTAGAATACCTCATGATGCACAGTCAGCGGGGTTCTGTTCAGAAGAAATATGTTTCCAAGATTCAACAGGAACAAGTTCTTGAATGGAAGCGACTTGGTTAGCGACATATGTTTTCAGTTTGAAAGATGGAGTGCGTAACCAAGAGAGTACAATCGTGGAATCGCACCATAGATAGATTTGTTATTCGTCAGTTCATTTGAGAAAATATTCCGACAGTGAGAAACAAGTTGTGCTAATAAGTGAGCTGCGCATAGTTCAAGCCGTGGTATAGTTACACGCTTTAAAGGAGCAACATGGCGTTTCGCTATTATGGGATTAATCTTAATACTGCGATCGGCAAGTTCACACCGAAAATACACTATGGCAGCATATCCAGATTCCGAGGCGTCACAGAAGCCATGTAATTCCATCATGCAGGATGACGTTAGATTCAATGATCGGGGAATAGTAATGCTTTTTAAGTCAGTCAGATTGTCAGTAATAAATTTCCACTGTGAGGCTAAATCTGGTGGTAGACGTTCATCCCAAGAGAGGCCTTTCGTCCATAACAGTTGCATGAAACATTTCATTAGCATAATGAAAGGAGTGAGGAAACCACATAAACTTTGGCTATAGTGCTTAAAACTTTTCTCTTAGTAGGATACTGTTCTGAAGGCAATTAAAAGTTATATGAGAACGAGTCAGTGGTAGGTGACCATTGAAGTCCAACCACAGTGAATTGGGGAGTTTGAGATTATTGTAAGAAGGTTGGAGTTTCGAAATGGGAATCAGGAACGTTCTTAAGTAATTGAGGAGAATTTGAAACCCATTTGCGCAATTCAAAGCCTCCGCGCCCAAGTAAGGAAGTAAGCTGGGTTTGGAGTTGTAATGCATCATTTTCATTAGCAGCGCCCGTGATAATGTCATCGACATATGTGTGATGTTTAATAGCATAAGCTGTTTGTGGATAGTTTCCACCTCCGCCTTCAGCAAGTTGGTGTAATGTCCCTAATGGCAAGGTAGGGAGAACTATTCATATCGTACGTGACAGTATTAAGTTGATAGGTTGTGAGAAGGGATTGAGGAGAGTCTCGCCATACTATCAATTGGAAATTGCAGTCATTATGATTGATCAAAATCTGACGATATATTTGGCGGATGTCACAACAAAAGACAATATTATGTCGTCGAAAATGCATAAGTAAATCACAAATGTTGATTTGCAACTTGCGTCCAGTAAGAAGGGTGTCATTAAGAGACACGCATGAGCTTCTTTTGCAACTAGCGTCACATGCAGTTCGGAGTTTAGTAGTGCTACTACTTTCCTTCAACACTCCGTGATTAGGGAGAAAATAATGCAGTTTATTTTGTAAATCGTTGGAGCAAACAGACATATGGCCGAGACTTACGTATTCACTCATGAAATCATGATACAATTGCGAAAATCTAGGGTTAGCGGTAAATTTACGCTCCATGGCTGCGAGTCAAGTTTCCGCTGCTTGTTTGGAACTACCAAGGACAGGGTGATCTTCTTTAAACGGTAAACGTACAACATAACATCCGTCTTTATCTTGTGAATGCGTTGTGGCAAAGTGATTATCACATAGATTATCTTCGAGTGATTTAGTAGAATAAATGGGTGGTTCTTCTTGTATCCAAAACCGTTGAAAAGATTCATGCAAATCTGCATCAGAAGCGGCATGTAGACAAACATTCAAGGAAAATTATGAGTGATTTGAGTTAGAAACAGGGGATAAACATGGAGCAGTACCTGGTTGAGGCGATCTTATAATTTGCTAAGATTGTATATTGAGGGGGTTTATAGATTAGACAGTATGAAGGACCACCCAAGGTTAATTTGGTACCTTGTGAAACCAATAGTAATAGTTGAACAAAAGAAAGACTAGAGTTAACAATTATTTGAATATTGCATTTTACAAAGGTATGAAATAATAATTTTACATAAAGGTCTCAATGTCACAAAAGGTTTATGGTTGAAAAGTTTGTTAATGGATAATTCAAGTCACTCACGAAAGGATGAAGTTCATTTTTACTCCACACTCAGTAGATCATCTAGGTAGGTCCATGGTTGGAAAGTTTCACACACAATAATCACAGATTTTATAAGTTAATAATGCATATTCAAATATTAATATTAAAGGGAGATGATTTGAGAAGTACTAAACACTTTACTGAGAGAATTATAAGAATTGATTAAAGAAAATATAGTTTTTAAATAATATGGAAATGTTTTGTGAAAGGATGAAAACAATAAGTTTTGGGGTTGCTATGTGAACAATGAATACAGAATAAAAACAAAGGAAATTAAAACATATGATATTTAAAAATATGTTATTAACAGATGGTTACTAGAAAATATGTAAAATGTTAGAAGTGTATGCAGCTAATAAAGTGAGAAACAGAAAAAATAGGGAAAAGATAAACGTGATGTACCCATGTCTAGTGAGTACAAGGAATACATAATATTTTTGTATCTTGACCTTTCTTCTTTGTATTTAAAACTGAACATACTCCCGGCCTTAAAGTATCTTACTTCAACAGAAATGTCAATCCAAAGGTAGAACGCACAGTTTGGTGACGGGACGACGAAAACATTTGTTTGCAGTACGTACTTCAGCTATTCGAACAACACCATCATGACCAGGAAATAAAGCTGTGACTCTGGCAAGAGGCCACTGCAATGATGGGGTTGGAGATTGGATTAAAACCAAGTCTCCGATTTTTAAATGTTTGGTAAATGTGCTTACATTGGCCACGTCGTGCTGTAAATCTGACAAGAGCAGCAATGAAGGCAGAGGTAGAAAGATCATGCACTACTTCGATGTGTACGGCTTTGGTTACCATGCAGATGAAAATACAAATATACACCTTTATCTGTTTGATAAATCTTAGGTTTGTGACTTTGATGTTAAACGGTCCTCCATAATCGATTCCCATAGATAAGAAAGGTTTAGCTGGTGTGATACGGCATGGTGGTAGATCTCCCATAAGAGGTGACAATGTTTTCGGACGAAGTTTGAAAGGTACTTTGGTATTATACGGATGCCACGCTTATACAGCGCGCTGCGGCAGTTATGTTAGGATGGGTTATCATAAAAATGATTGTAGGACTTTCCTTGTTTCGTTACAAATCGAATGATACCTGATGAGTCATACTTCCGGCCGCCAAACCCCCTCCAAATAGGCCAAGGTCAGGTCGTTGACCGGAGCGCGCGCATCACCTGTCACCGCCTGTATCTGGGTCAGTGTCATGAGTGATTTATTGCCGTGCACTACGTTACATTTGTTTTCATAATGAGTGACGTTCTTTTGGTGTGGGATTTACCTCGAAATGAAGAGGAAATCATACGTATTTTTATGATAACCCATCCTAACATAACTGCCGCAGCGCGCTGTATATTTGGCGGAGTACATGCGCCGATCGGGTGTGGCTGCTAGCGGCGGCGACGTATTCAACACGATCCTAGCGGACATCGCTGCCTTTTGGGAGGCACAACACAAAGACCGCTCATCAGAATGATGTAAAATTTTTACAGTAAGTCAATGAAAGTACGTTTTTTCGAATTATGTAGTTATCCTTGGTATCCGGTAAAAATTTAACCTCCAAAATAGTGGCATCCGTATAACACCAAAGTACCGTTTGAAACAAGTGATACATTTAAAAATACGCGACCTGATCACGTTCCGAGCACAAATTATCCAAACAAATTTTGACAGCAATGATTGGATCAGTTGAGGTCCAGTGTGTAAATAAAGATTATGATAATAATCTATGAGAACATTGACTATGTAGTGGTGTTTTGGTAACACAATTGGATGCCGAATATCGTGAGGGAGTGGTGCTTGACTGATGCGACCGCCAACTCTTAATAGTTTGTCCGAACCTATTAATGGTTTTAAACATTGGAGACGTTTAGAGCAAGCCTGTTCTTGAGACAAATGTTTAAATTCATCAGACATGACAGATTGTTGAACAAAATAAAAAATCTTGCTACGTGCGGTGTTCAACTCTTGAGTACTTAAATAGTTAAAATGGCGGTTAGAGTCAGGATTACGAAAGTTATGTACAAATCTCAAAACGTATGACATAACACGTACAATGGTAGTCCATGAAGAGAATTTAGTTAAAATGGACCACTCAGGTTTGTTAACAACCATAAAAGAAGGTAGATGATTTTGTTTAATCTCATGAGAAGTATCTAAGGGAATGAGGTTAAAAGTAGAAGACGGCCATTGTGAAGCAGGGAGAGAGAGCCAAGTCGGGCCGTTCCACCAAGAGTTATGATTGATTAAAGATGAGAGTCGTATTCCGCGAGATGCACAATCTGCAGGGTTGTGTTCCGACGATATATGTCTCCAGACTTCTGTTGGTGTTAGTTCTTGAATCAGTGAAACACGATTGGCAACGTAAGTTTTCAATCGATAGGATGGGGTTTGTATCCATGTCAAAACTATCGTTGAATCACACCATAAATGAATGTTATGTGTATTAAAAATATCAGAAAATAAAAGTTGAATGTGGTTAATCAGCTGTGACAATAAATATGCCGCATATAGTTCAAGTCTTGGAATAGTAACCCTTTTCAATGGTGCCACACGACTCTTTGCCATCAACAGTTTCGTACATATAGATTTGTCAGGGAATTCACATCTTACATACGTTGTAGCTGTGTATCCTAATTCGGATGCATCACAAAAACCATGTAATTCAAAGTTGCAATTTGATGATAAGTTTAAAGAAATAGATAAGAAATTTGTGTAATAGGTATAGAAATTTGTGATAAGTATTGCGTGTCATCAGAAAACCATTTCCATTGGGTGTGAAGTTCAGCAGGTAGGGGGGAATTCCATGATAGGCCTTTTGTCCAAAGTAGCTGCATGAAACATTTTGCCATCATGATAAATGGAACTAGAAAACCGCAAGGATCAAATATTTGTGCAATAGTGCTTAGAACTGTCCGCTTGGTCGGTAATTTGTTGGACTGTGAGGTTTGAAAGTTATAGGAAAATGTGTCTGAAGTGGATGACCACTGAAGTCCTAAAACATTAAAGTGAGGGACATCAGAGTTTTGAAGAAACTTAGGAGTTTCAAGATGAGATTGGGGAACAGTAGTCAACACATCTGGACAGTTTGAAACCCATTTCCTTAATTCAAAACAACCTGCTTTTAGTAGTTTAATGAGTTCAGATTGAAGTATGAGCGCTTCTTCTGTAGTTTCCGCACCTGTAATTATGTCGTCAACATAGGTATGATGTAGTAATGCATGAGCGGCAGAAGGGTATTTGTATCCTTCATCAATGGCAAGCTGATGGAGTATGCGGATAGCTAAGTATGGGGAACTGTTCATACCGTATGTAATGGTATTTAATTGAAATATATCAACAGGTTGCTTGGAATTTTGATGCCAAGGAATTAATTGAAGATGACGGTCGTCAGGGTGAATTGTTATCTGGCGATACATTTGCCTAATGTCGCAGCAAAAGACGACATTGTGGTAACGAAACTGTAAGAGTAAATCGCAAATGTTGTTTTGCAACTTGGGACCTGTCAAGAGAATATCATTAAGTGATAAACCAGAGCTTGTTTTACAGCTGGCGTCGAAAACTGTGCGGAGTTTTGTTGTACTGCTATTCTCTTTAATCACTCCATAGTGCGGCAGAAAATAATGTGGTTGAGTGATATCCGCGTTTGTTAATTTGAACATATGACCTAGACTCAGGTACTCATCCATGAACTCATGATAGAGTTGTGAGAATTTACCATTGGAACCAAACTTACGTTCCATGGCATATAAACGTATAAACGTGTTTCAGCGGCACGCTTAGATTCACCAAGACAAGTATGAGACTCTTTGAGAGGAAGTCTCACAACATAACGTCCATTTTCATCATGGGCATGTGTATCAGAAAAATGATTGTCACATAATGTTTCTTCATGTGACTGTATGGTTTTGAAGGTCCAGAACCGCTGGATTGCAGAATGCAAATCAGCCTCACTGGTTGTGTGAAGACATACGTTTAGGGTGGATGTAGAGTTAATTTCGTGAGAATCATCGCTGGGAGGTATGCATGGAGCTGTACCCATGAGTACAAAACCAAAGATTGATCCTAATACAGAAGGTAAATTAGGACCAAGTGAAACCTGAGTTTGGGTGAGAAGATGAGGAAAGATGGCACTGCCAATGACTATGTCAATGCATCCTGGTATATGGAATGAAGGGTCAGCAAGTTCAAGAGATTGTGTGAGACGCAAAACGTCATTAGAAATAGGTGTGCGTGGCAATCCAACTGTTAGTTTATCAGGAACTAAGGTAGGTAATGCTTCAATTACAGTTTTCCCTGACATTGTTTTGAGATCAATAAAAATCTGTCCTTTGTTCTTGGTGACATGTTGATCAATACCTGACAATTGAACTGTTGACTTACAGCGTTTTAAATTCAAAAGCATTGCAGCACGTTCAGTGATTAAGTTACACATACTGCCGGAATCAATGAGAGCACGAAATATATGGCATTCGCCACATGAAGATGTGATTTGAACTAAAAGTGTAGCGAGTAATACAGTAGTATTCATACTAGGTAACACAGGCTGATTATGTAGTGACACAGCTGTGTTCTGTTTTCCCGAAACAGTGGTTTCGTGTACAGGTTGATGGTTTGGCTGATTTGATGTTTGTACAACCTTATCAGCCTCAATTGGGTCAAAATGTAACAGAGTATGGTGTCGTTTATTACATTTCTTACATGACGACAGTGATTTACATGCTTTGGTAGCATGAGAGCCGAGACACGAAACACATTTTTGAGATTTCTTCACTACTTGAAATCGTTCAGAGGGTGATTGGGATAAGAATGAAGGGCTTGTATATACCTTAAGACTTGATTGGTTACATACAAAACATGAGATGGATGGCATGGATGTGAGTTTATGCTCTGGGGACTGAGTGACATACATTACAACATTTTTCTTGAGAGGAACTGGTTGACCAATGAATTTTGATCGGACTTGTGTTGTTTGGATGTCATGGGTTCGCATTTTTTGAGATAGCATTGCGTCCTCTAAATGGGTGCATTCATTATTAAGGAAAGCAATGATTTGTTGTGATGTGGGCAACGTTTGATTACACACATCAGAAGAGTTGCGAACTGATTCCAATTTATGACGAAGATTGAGGTCCATTTTTCGTAATAAAACTACAGACAAAAGCAGATTCATATTCTGGACATCGTATTTCAATGCTAATAGAGCTTGTGTGTTTTCGTTGAATAGGTTAACGAAGTGTCTAACTGCGTTGATGTTGGACGCCGAAATGTTAGGAAGATCTAAGAGTTGGTTGATTTGCAACAGTTGAAGACGCCGATCGTTATGATACCTATCACGTAACAACTGATACGTGTTGCGGTAATTTTCGGGTGTGATATTAAGACTGTGTATGAGACTTAAAGGTTCCTTTTCCAGTAATCCTAACAAGTATTGGAAACACACTACATCAGACAAGGAGCTATTGTTATGTATGGTTGTATCATAGAGGTTTATGAAGGATGACCACGTAGCTAAGTCACCATTGAACTTAGGCAAGTTAATTTTCGGTAACCGTACTTGAGCGCTACTTAACACGGATAAACGACTAGGAGAGGAGATTTTATCTGAACCAGGTTTATCACTTTCGATAGGGTCAGCAATTAGCGTCTCGATACGACTTGAAATATATACTAACAGTTCGTTGATGTCATTCTGGTCTGAGATTAATACGTTAATATCAATGCTTTAATCAGAAGAATTAAGTACACGGTTAAGGTTGCCGTCAAAGTCTTCTTTTTTTGCATTTAATTCAGCACAACACGCAACTAATGATTTTTCTTGAATTTTAGTCAAATGATCAAACTGATCGGTTAATTCATCCACGGTTTTCTTAATCACCAAAAATCTTGCTTTTGTAATAGCATTAAGTCGCTCGTAAGTTTCAAACCACAATTCCGTCCCTTGCGATGGTGCCATAATCAAGTCTTGATTAATTTATAATACCATTATTCATAGAAAAAAATGATAACACACTTGATACTAACTCTGGGTTGTTCATAATCTAGACATGGGCCAGACACGTGACATGAGATAAATAAAAGCTCAGAATTAGAGAGTGAATGATGGTCCAATGGATCATTCACCTAATCCGGCTCGAAGGACCAAATGGTTGAGGGGATCTTATAATTTGCTAAGATTGTATATTGAGGGGGTTTATAGATTAGACAGTATGAAGGACCACACAAGGTTAATTTGGTACCTTGTGAAACCAATAGTAATAGTTGAACAAAAGAAAGACTAGAGTTAACAATTATTTGAATATTGCATTTTACAAAGGTATGAAATAATAATTTTATATAAAGGTCTCAATGTCGCAAAAGGTTTATGGTTGAAAAGTTTGTTAATGGATAATTCAAGTCACTCACGAAAGGATGAAGTTCATTTTTACTCCACACTCAGTAGATCATCTAGGTAGGTTGTTGTACTCATTTCATACAAGGAAAGTTTCACACACAATAATCACAGATTGTATAAGTTAATAATGCATATTCAAATAATAATATTAAAGGGAGATGATTTGAGAAGTACTAAACACTTTACTGAGAGAATTATAAGAATTGATTAAAGAAAATATAGTTTTTAAATAATATGGAAAGGTTTTGTGAAAGGATGAAAACAATAAGTTTTGGGGTTGCTATGTGAACAATGAATACAGAATAAAAACAAAGGAAATTAAAATATATGATATTTAAAAATATGTTATTAACAGATGGTTACTAGAAAATATGTAAAATGTTAGAAGTGTATGCAGCTAATAAAGTGAGAAACAGAAAAAATAGGGAAAAGGTAAACGTGATGTACCCATGTCTAGTGAGTACAAGGAATACATAATATTTTTTTATCTTGACCTTTCTTCTTTGTATTTAAAACTGAACAGTACCCATTACTACATGTCTGAAACATTTGCCAAGTATGACTGGCATGCGTGGGGACCCAGGGAGTGTTGTTCATTAGTGAACACATGCGGGAATATGGATCACTCAAGGACTACGTCAATACGTCCAGGGACGTAGAAGTTTGGATCAGCTAAATTGTACGATTGAGTATGTTTCAAAACACGAGGAGCGATTGGAACTCGAGGTAAATCCACAGTCAGTTTGTCTAGGATTAGGAATGAATGATGTTTAGCTATCAGCTCACCAGATGAAGTTGCTACATCAACAAGGATTTGTCCTTTGTTGCGGGTGACATTGTGACTTAAACCGGCAAGCTGGATATCAGATATCTGTTGACGAATATTGAGAATATTAGCTGCACGCTCAGAAATAAGGTCACACATACTCCCAGAGTCAAGGAGTGCACAAAATATGTGTATATTTTTGCCCGGAGTTCTTAGCTGTAGTAATAGGGTTCCTAGTAAAACTTTGACCTTAGAATCAGAAGCCAAAGAAATATTATGGGGAGTTAAAGTGGCAGAAACGTCCTTTTCCGTTGAAGATTCTGGATTATTGTAGTTCCACATTTGGCAACTACAGAGTTGTTGAAGGACTTTGACTGAGTCGCGGTAATACATGAATCACGATTAAAGTGAAGAAGCGTATGATGTTTCTGATGACATATTCGACATGTAGACCATGACTTACATTGTTTGACACTATATGGGTTCCCAGGCAAGAAATACAATGTCGCTGGGACTTGACCAATTGATATCTTTCATGGGAGTCTTGTTCTTGAATACTGGACAAGTATACACTTGGTGAGAAGTTTGATCGCAAACAAAACATGAAGTAGGCACATATGATGATTCAGTGACCATTACAGAAGCGGTTTTGCAAGAAGGGATCACTTTATGAGGAACCTGGTTTCGGTTACGGGTTAATGATTGATTTGATTTAATGGAGCGGGATATCGAATGCAAGGTGTCATCTTCATTACGATTACATTCCGTAGTCAAAAAGTCTATAATCTCGTTCACTAATGGCAAGGTATGATTCAAGGAATTTTCATCAGAGCAAAATTTCTCAAGACGTTTGCGGAGTTCCATGTCCATTTTTCGTAGCAAAACAGCTGCGAGTAGCGGGTTAGGATCATGGACAGGACAATTAAAAGCAGTTAAAGCTTGCGAGTTTTCAGTGAAAGTATTTACAAACTGCCTTAATGAAGGAATGTGAGTGGCGGATATAGCGGATAAGTCCAAAAGTTGGTTTAGGCGCAATGATTGCAGTCTACGAGTGTTGTGATAGCGGTCATGAAGGAGCTTGTAAGCTATGGCATAGTTTTCTGCGGTTAAAGTACGACTTTTTACAAACTTAAAAGGTTCGCCTTGGATCAAGCTCAACAAGTACTGGAATTTCATTACTTCCGAGATGTTAACATTATTATGTATTGTTGTCGTTTCAAATAATTTTATAAACAACGTCCAAGCGGCAAGTTCCCCGTTAAATTTAAGGAAGTCTAATTTAGGCAGTCGTAATTGCGATCCTGAATTCGTAACACAACTGTCACTACGGGTTTCAGAATTGATAGGCGGGTCGTTTGAGCTTATGAGCGCTTCAATGTGACTCGAAATATCAACATGCAAGTCAAAAATTTTGTCTCGATTTTGCATGATGGTTTCATGTGATAATTCTTTGTCGTCAAGCGTTAAAGCGCAATTGATGAGCGTCTTAAACTCGGATCTTTGAGACTCAATTTCTAACAAATAAGCAGAAGTTTCTTGAACAACAGTCAACGGTTCAGTTTGAGATTGTAAAGCGTCGACAGCGGTTTTAATACTTTGAAAGCGGTTTTTAATTATCAAAGTCATACGCTTGTAAGTATCTGCTTTAAGATCGGTTGAACGAAGCAGTGCCATTATTATAGGTAGAGAAACACAAAATAGACTAAAATATTATAATAAAAAGAAAAGATAATAGTTTGTCAAAATCACTTATTGATTATTTGTGAATATCCCAAAGTTCAAAACTTATTACTAAGTTTGTAAGTATGCACAAACCCTTGGAGTTGAACATCACAACTTTTCTGATAGTGTAAGAGTCCACACCGATCGAGAGAGTAGCAAGGACAAGAAGTGGGAGGAAGAATTGAAGGATAGAAGTTCATTCATAGGCGAAAATAGGTTGAGGGTAAAAGAAAGGATTGAAGGGACTGAAGTTAGTTTACCAATAGCGTGAGTTCTATCCGGCCCGGAGGACCAAACATAGCGTGGGGTCAGTGGTGGATCCAGGGGGGGTGAGGGGGGTGATCGCCCCCCCTCAAGCTCAGAAATATATTTTTCATATAATGTATAAAAATTCTGCAGTTATTTAATTTTCAGCTGGTTAAATGTGTTGCGATTAATTCTTTATCGCCAATCCAGTTTATGCATTGCCTACCATAAGTTATTTTTCTAAACGGTCTGTATGCATACTAAAGTTGTGGAACTAAGCGTAAACAGTTAGTGGGAGTGATAATTTTGTTCTGGTGACACCTGACAGTTGGCTGAACTGACGCGACGACACTACTGCCCTTACCTTACCCTGCTTCCTTTTTTACCCGCGAAACCACCGTCGCGTTACTTGGTGTGGGTGCCGACAAACCGGGCAAACATCTAGGTTAACGTTGTGTAGTGTGCATTCTGTTGTGAGTGTCAATGTGTCAATCAGATCTCAGATACGACAGTGGTAGCTCGAGTGAGCGGGCGGCGAGGTGCAGGCAGAGTGGTGCCTGCATGGCAATGGAAGTTTGACCGCGCATCCACTGTGTCCACGTGATATTATTAGCCATCACATCCTTACACTGCGCATGAACGCTTTTCTGCCTTTTCTGTCTTAGTTCAGTTCAGTTCACTTCAGTGCATGTTGGGTTAAAATGTTATTTTTAGTATTTGGTGACTTTTTGATTTTACAATAATAATAATAACAATAAAAATCGGGTGGGTGGGAGGGGGTATTCCACCACTAAGTTTGCCCCCCCCCCCCGACTCTAAAGCTGGATCCACCTCTGTGTGGAGTAAAGGTAATAAAAATATTAAATAAATAATAACTATATATAGGAGGACCAGGGTGAAAACACCTAAAATTGAAATACCCCCGTAGCAGCAAACCTGCGTACTCAGCGAATTTCCAATGCATATATATGTATATTAATACCACATAAAGCCACATACCAAGTTTCATCAATATACATTCATAAATAAACGATTTATGACATTTTAATTATTCTCCATAAGAATAACATGGCAGCTGAGTATGCAGGTTTGCTGAAGCAAGGAACACAAAAAAAGGGGTTTTATACAAATATCAATACAACTCATCTAGGTAAAGCGACATACCAAATTTCATTAATTTATTTTCATAATGAAGGCAGATAACACGTTACTTATTCTCCATAAGAATAACATGGGGCTGAGTACGCAGGTTTGCTGCTACGGGAGCCTTGGGTAAAAAATTGTCTTTTTGAGCAAATATCAATGGTCCACAACCAGATGAAGCCATATACCAAGTTTCGTCAGTATACGTTGATAAATAGGCGAGATATAAAATTTTTCTTTTCCTCCATAAGAATAACATTAGACAACGTACTGTGTTTAGCACTTTCAATATCTCGGTAACCAAATGACGTAGAGAAATGATCAAAATACCAAATTGTGTGTTTTTTTAAGCTGAATCCAATGGTGAAAACTAAAATTTGAATATTTCAAAAATTATATGTGAAAAATTCGAAAAACCCATTTTTGGGATACAAAACCCCCCCAAAATACCCCTTCGGGTAGAGCGATCTGGCTGGTTTTCGAACTTAAAGTCATAAATGTTGCTTTACACGTTTATACCAAATTTCATCAAAATCGGATCATTTTTACGAGAGTTATCGTGCTCACGGACACATATATATATATATATATATATATATATATATAGATATATATATATATATATATATACAGTATCGAACGAATGGTGTTTTTGGGGTCTGGGGACCTCAAAACGAAAAGTTATCATGGTCCCGGGCCTAGGTCTTACCATGCCGACTACGGTAATAGCTTCTTCCCTATAGGGGAAATTCGCTAAAAAATGAAAGATGGTAAGTTAAGAAAAATGTAGACGATAACATATTTATTAACAGAAAAGGAGATTGATAGGCACATGTAAAAAAATACAAATGCATTCACCTTGTAATGTCCATTGATCTAGTAGTACATTGTTCTCTTGTTATTCCATAATGTACATTCCTTTTAGCTATAACTTTCCAGCAAATTGAGTACTGTAGGTATAGGTAGTTGCCTTCATTTTTTATATCAATTGATTTCCACTTCGATGTCCAGCACTAATCTTCACTGAATTTAAGTCTGTAAATTGAAATACTTGTGCCTCTATCCTATACTCTAATACGAGCTATGTCTGTTTGTTTGTTTGCAAAATTTATCTCGAGATCCAGCGGAAGGATTTTGCTGATAGTTTGGGATTGGGGGCTTTTGGGTCTAAAAAATCGATTGGTGAAAACCACTACCTCAGGAAAACTTGTATTTTTCTAAACAACTCACTTGAAAATTGAAAATTTTAACATTGGGATTATGGAGTTTAAAATCATAAACACCGGTTACTATGAATACCCCCGTAGCAGCAAAACTGCGTACTCAGCGAATTTCCAATGCATATATTTGTATATTAATACCACATAAAGCCACATACCAAGTTTCATCAATATACATTCATAAATAAACGATTTATGACATTTTAATTATTCTCCATAAGAATAACATGGCAGCTGAGTATGCAGGTTTGCTGAAGCAAGGAACACAAAAAATGGGGTTTTATACAAATATCAATACAACTCATGTAGGTAAAGCCACATACCAAATTTCATTAATTTATTTTCATAATGAAGGCAGATAACACGTTACTTATTCTCCATAAGAATAACATGGGGCTGAGTACGCAGGTTTGCTGCTACGGGAGCCTTGGGTAAAAAATTGTCTTTTTGAGCAAATATCAATGGTCCACAACCAGATGAAGCCGTATACCAAGTTTCGTCAGTATACGTTGATAAATAGGCGAGATATAAAATTTTTCTTTTTCCTCCATAAGAATAACATTAGACAACGTACTGTGTTTAGCACTTTCAATATCTCGGTAACCAATTGACGTAGAGAAATGATCAAAATACCAAATTGTGTGTTTTTTTAAGCTGAATCCAATAGTGAAAACTAAAATTTGAATATTTCAAAAATTATATGTGAAAAATTCGAAAAACCCATTTTTGGGGTACAAAACCCCCCCAAAATACCCCTTCGGGTAGAGCGATCTGGCTGGTTTTCGAACTTAAAGTCATAAATGTTGCTTTACACGTTTATACCAAATTTCATCAAAATCGGATCATTTTTACGAGAGTTATCGTGCTCACGGACACATATATATATAGAACGAATGGTGTTTTTGGGGTCTGGGGACCTCAAAACGAAAAGTTATCATGGTCCCGGGCCTAGGTCTTACCATGCCGACTACGGTAATAGCTTCTTCCCTATAGGGGAAATTCGCTAATAACAAAAACAAACCATTAAATCAGCTTCTATAAATTAAATTATTGTAATAGCTGTTTATCATTATGGAAATAAAATAACTACTTGAATGTCAACTCAAACTCTTTTTTCGATAGGCGAGTGAGCGTAGCGAACGAGCTAATCCAGGAGGCGAGTGAGCGAAGCGAACGAGCTCATTTTGAAAATGAACGAGAATTTGAAATTAAACAAATTTAATGCCTCTTCTGTGGAATCAAACACCGAGCATGGCTTGGTCCCTCGGTACTGTTAATAAAAGAACCTACATTATTTGTGTTGGTTTATGGGAACCAAGAATAAAATAGCTTCTTCCCTATAGGGGAAATTCGCTAAAAGTAAAATGTAAACAAAAGTCAGGAAATAATAGAGTTAACATATGAAACATTAAGAAAAGAAATAAAAACAGTTGATAGGAAAATACAAAAAGTTGAGACAAAATTAAGAATTATTTGGGACAGGGGTTTTGCTCACTCTCTCGACGGCATTTAAATTTTACACAAAAATTGCCGCCATTTTGAAATGGATAAAGATAAGTGAATTCTGTTCCCGCCAAAATGTTTCTTTTAACGAGAGAGCTTTAAAATGATGTACAATTTTCCTCATGTTTACATAAGTTAATTTTGAGATTTGAACCCGTGACCTCCAGTTTTGGAACACTCTGTACATAGGTTTTGATGAAAATATTTTTAACAGATAGCCCATATGCGTTTTTGTCGGAAAGAAATTTGTTTGATGACTTTAGACCAAACCGTTCTCCCGTTATACATGGTGGACGGGTGGTCTGACTCACCCTGTATATTTATTTATTTATTTATATATAGTTATGCCAACTAACCATCTTCATTCAATTAAAAACCTTTAGCCTATGCTATACAAATAAATTTATACAGTTTTAACTGCAATTCTCTAGTGTGATTTGTTTATTGTAAATGAGCATTCAACTTTTTCATAAATAATGTTCAACCCCATCAGCACAAATCTTTGGGCCAACATTGGCAAATGGTCAGCGGAAATGGTTGGCCAACGGTAGGCATGTCGCGAGGCGCGAGGTTGGCCCATCGATGGATTAACCAACCATTATCCAACAATGCCAACCAATACCCAACCAAATGCCAACAGTTTATAATTTTTTATTTAAATGCTTATTTTAATTTAAAAATCATGATATATGTAGTTGAATTGTTTAGTAAACCAATTATAGACATTTTTAAAATAGGAATTAAGTTGCAAATATATCGAGTCACGGTCGGGTCTTAAACCTACAGCCTTTGAGTTACTGAACTCTCACCTTAACCCCCATGGCCAATCTGACTTACGAAAATTGTAGGATGGACTGAGATATAGAAATTACCAATAGTCTCTACCTGCACGACTTGTACTAGCCTATATACTATTAGGCTGTGTTTTATTCTTCTAAGATTGGATAGTACTCGTTTTATTCTTCTACATGAATCTACTCGTGCAAAAATCACTGTAATAAAAGTAGGAAGAAGTTAATTTGATTTATGTGTCTATGAAATATGAAAAACTACTAGCAAATTAATATATATTTAATATAATTATAATAATAAAAATATAATGTTAATTTATACCCCATCTGCACAAATCGTTGGGCCAACGTAGGAAAATGGTAGGCCAACGGTTGGCTCGAGGTTGGCCCATCAGCACAAATCGTTGGGCATAGTCGGCATAGTCATTGGGCCATAGTCGGCATTGTAAGATATGGTAGGGAAATGGTCGGTTGGCATTAATGCGGTTGGGCCAACGAACCAATCGTTGGCTAGCCCACGTAGGCAAATCCAACCATAGCCGACGGGCCATCAAACGCTATTGTTGGCAAATCCTACCATTACATTGTTATCAATTATATATTCATATTATTAATTATATATATTCATGAATATATAATTAATAATAATATAATGGTAGGATTTGCCAACAATAGCGTTTTATGGCCCGTCGGCTATGGTTGGATTTGCCAACGTGGGCTAGCCAACGATTGGTTCGTTGGCCCAACCGCGTTAATGCCAACCGACCATTTCCCTACCATATCCTTCAATGCTGACGATGACCCAATGTTGGCCCAACGATGTGTGCTGCTGGGGAAGTGATTATTTGGGTAAATATTAAGGCTTCTTAAAGATTTTATAAACCTTAATTACATAACAACCCATTGAAAATAATCAAACAATAATGGGACAGACTCTTCCAGTCCATAATACACTAAAAAATAGACTGTGAACTCTCAAATACCATATGTCTGTGGCCTCACCAGCTTAACGAAATAAAATCAAAATACAGAAATTACGTTTATGTATACAACAATATCAGTTTGCACCACTTTCTCTCGTTTAACAAGCATTTGTTTTCTCTCTATATATCTATAACAAAATGCCTCTGTTGTTGACATTTTTCTAATAGAGGCAAAATGGTTTTAGTAGGGCTCTAAAAACCCAACTCCACATCAGTGTTACCAAGCACCTTACAGTTATGCTATTGAGGGTCTTAGTAGTGAGGTCGTACTATATCCTTAACTCTGCAATATTTCTAGATATTTGTTTCTTTTTTTAATTATAGATTTTTATTTGGAAGATACATTAACCCTCAAGACCCTCAGTTTTTTAGCTTAGTCATATTAGACTGGTTAACCATAGTATAATTAAAAAGTGCTATATGCCTACTCAATCGGTATCTGCTGGTCCTCCTTTGAGTAAGATATTTGTTTTGTGTGTTTTTTAGAATGTTGCTGACATTAAGAAACTAAAATCCTCTGGAATATGCACTATCAAGGGCATTCAGATGTGCACCCGAAAGAAACTTTGTAATATCAAAGGATTTTCTGAGGCTAAAGTTGATAAAATCAAAGAAGCCTGTGGCAAATTGTCTGCTGTCAGTTTCTTAACAGCTCTCCAAGTTAGTGATAAGAGGAAAAATGTTTTTCGAGTTGCAACTGGAAGTGATGAATTTGAGTAAGCATAATTGTATATTGTTTTAGGTAAATTAGGCCCATTCTTGAATCACTACAACTTTGGATAGCTATTACATTTGTATAATTTTTTATTTTCAAAACAATCTGTACCTATCATTGTAAATGAGCTTTAATCTCATTTAACAAAAACACTAACCAACACAGTTTATTTATTCAAGCTGGAAAATTGTTTTCTTAGAATATGCAAATACAAGTGCAAGAAAGTAATGCAATGAAAATATTGTCAAAAAAGGAAAATCCCTCATTTGTATAGTATATGGAAAAGCTGCAGAATTTATAGTTGGTTTTGGAAACACTAGTTCTAGTTTAAGAATTATATACATATATGAAAAGTAGAAGAAATTTGTTATAAGGATTGAAGCAAATCATTAAAGTACAGCACGCTACAAAGTATTTAAGTGACTTAATATTTGTATTATATTTTGTGGCAGTGTATTGGTCAACCTTTATATTATGAAAATTTTTCTATGTAAATGTATTTTACCGAAAATTAAGGTAGGACTATTCTAAGTGGGAATTTTTCCTTAAACAACACAAGTTTAATTATATAGATACATAGATTATTTACAGTAAATGTTCTTTTTTATATGAATAATTTTTGAACAAATTAAATTAAATTGAAACATTAACATGAATGATTTAATATGGACATAGAAATTATCGGCACAATTTATTATGGGAGGCTAATAAATGTTTGAATCAGTTATATAATAATTAGAGCAATCAAAAATATAAAGTAGTAACAAATAATTATTGGCAACATAAATTACAACAGAAAACATGTTGGTAATGAGAAATGAACATCAATGTCCATAGAATCTCTCCCTTTAACATCATCAGATCCGTATGCATTGTTGTTCCCTTTATCACTTTCAGTGATACACTGCCTCAAGAATGCACCAGTTGTGTTGATTTACACATTATTCCATTCCAACACTCGTTAAGAGCCTTGCGGTTTTTTTTGCCTCATTTTCATCCATTCTTGTAAATGTTTAAACCAATAAATTTTTCAAGAAAACGTAAGAATTACTGGGACTTTCAAACTGCGTATATGTAGTTTATCAAACAGGATAA
Source organism: Allygus modestus (assembly GCA_963675035.1). Classification (NCBI taxonomy): domain Eukaryota; kingdom Metazoa; phylum Arthropoda; class Insecta; order Hemiptera; family Cicadellidae; genus Allygus; species Allygus modestus. Next base: position 59,614,000 of record OY776115.1, on the reverse strand, counting down.
ATAAACTCTACATCTCACAACACTAAAAAATATATTTACTCTTATGCTGAATACTTTCATACAAAACGGTAAATATACAAAAAATATGGTACAAGGCATACCACCATCTATTTTGGATGTTTACCGTCTTGAATGTAAGTACAGTACAGTATAATTGTAAATATATGTTGTAGTGTTGAGAGATGTAGTTTATATATAATATTTAATTGTAACAACACGTATTATGTTACTTAATAAATTATTTCTAATTTACTAGACAATTGCGCCTGATGAACATTCCAGCAAGTTAAGAACATTCAAGTAAGTAAAGCATAATATGTTAAACTAGTCGACCCATGCGGAATTCCGCACCCGAACCAGATCTTGTTAGCGAATCAGATGTTATTTTGTTTACATTTTCACTCCTGCCAAAACAAACTATTCCCTTTATTTATCTTTCATATTATTCAAATTTCCGAGAAGCGGTACATTTTTAGACCGTGGGTTTATTTTTCGTCAATAGCCGACATAAGCTTTAAAATGAGGGGTAAACATGGAATTTGATAAAGGAATAATGAAGATCTCGCGGACTGACAGAAAAACAGGCTAGAGAAATAATATATAAGATAGATTGTTCCAGTACTAAGGCATATGAGAGGGTATGTTTTGAACTCATGCTATTGAACGTGTACTTCAAGTACAGATTCTGTAACATGAGGTAAACAAATCTCCTTCCTAAATATTATAACTAAAAAACCATTTTAAATGTTATAGCAAGCTGCTAGGAGGTGGTGTAGAGTCGATGGCTATCACTGAAGCCTTCGGAGAGTTCCGCACCGGAAAGACGCAACTCTCTCACACTCTCTGCGTTACCGCGCAGATACCCAGTGGCAGCTACAGCGGAGGGAAAGTCATCTTCCTTGACACTGAAAATACATTGTATCCTTATAGCCGCAGCTGCTTGGTGCCAGTTAGAGAACATTACTTTATTCTGCAAGAATACTGGTTTGATCCCCATTAGTCACCAATGGCATTAATATTAATATTAATAGGTAATGCTATGTGGATTGCCACACCCCGCATTATCCCAGTGGTTTTGTATTTGTGCTGTAGGTCTATCTAGAAATCAAAAATGTAAACAAGTCTTTAAGGCGAGAAGAACTATTTCTATATTAACACTTCCCAGAGATTAGGGTAGAAAAAATACATCTGTTTTTGTTATGCACATTATTTTAATGAGAGTAAATGTTTGGCAGAAATATTAATTTTGTCCAGAAAAATAATGATTTGATATACATTTTTCCAACTTATTTTTATAAAACATTTTTGTTTAATATTTGTTTTTCTTTTAAGAAATATCTACTCACATAAACAATTTAAGAAATACAATTACATTTTTATGTTACTAATATGAAATTACATTTTTCCATGTGTACAGTGAATTTTGTGGCATTTAAACATTTCTAAGAAGGGTATTAAATAAATTTGGAGAGATATTCCTGCCTTTACCGTGAACTGAAACATGATAGGCGGATATATCTGGTTACCGTCCGATAACTACAAATCATTTAGCAGATATAGCCGTAAATAGTCTTAAAAGGGTTAAGATATTTCTCTCCACTAAAATTTCATTTTTTCTGATGTAAATACTCAGCATTTTCTCACAAATCTTCAAGATACCTCCTGGAAAACAACAAATAACTATTTTTATTTATTGATAGCTTGACATAAATGTGTAACTTATAAATGTGTTGTTTTTCTTTTGTTAGACAACATATGTTTGCAGCTTGACCTGTAACCTTTGAGCTCCAAGTGTCGATATATCGGCATTTGAATTTGATACCTAAAATATGGATGACTGTTCTTATATACTTAATTTTTGACCCCTCTTACTAACAATTTGCGACTATAGGGACACTTTTCCCAACTCAAAGATTTTTAATCAAAAATTGTGAGTAGTGTTGTTGACGACATTGAATTAACAAATAATCACATTTGACAAGTTGAAGCATTTTTCCTATACAGTCCAGTCGCCCCGATCGGTTGCGTCCGATCGCTCAGAGGTTCAACCTGGACCAGACTGCAGTGTTGGACAACATTCTGTATGCTCGCGCCTACACCAGTGAGCATCAGTTCGAACTCTTGGACTATGTTGCTGCTAAATTTCACGAAGAAGCTGGAGTATTTAAACTTCTGGTAATGCAATTAACATTTTACTACATTAATTCACTCATTTCAACTGTACTTGAACTTTTAAATGTCGTTCTTATGACCTGGTTCTGAATTAATTGTATTGATTATTTAAGTAAGTTAAAAATATCTGATAGGTATGATTCAAACTACTTTTATGTCACTCCTTGCACACCATAATTGGTAAATTTTGTAAGAAGTTGGCAGTGATCTAATAAGATCTACACTCTGAAATGCTTCAGTTAAGACCATGAATATAACTATTCTTAAGAGGGGGCTCCAGTCCTCTGCTTCTCCCATAAGGTCAATGTTAACTTTCAAAGTCCGTCCCTCCTCTAGCAATTTCAGTAAGCAGAATTTCGTTATCATAAATAGTCTGCGCATAAAGAAATCGTAAATATTGAATATTTTGGAATTTTATTGATCGATTAGTATTTGCGATATTGAAATTCTGCTAACTGAAATCGCTAGGTATATTTTTGCTCTTTAAAATGAGCCATAAATCAACGATATCGAATAATTAGTTGAGGAGGAACGGGCTTTGAAAGTTAACATTGGCCTTATGGGCGAAGCAGGTAGAAACGCAAAAAGTTTCGTGACTGGAGTGCCCTCTTAAGTCCATAAACACTTTCTTCTTTACCTATTGACTCTAGATAAAGAACTAGATAAAGATATTGACTGAAGAATATTACGTTCATTATTTTTTCATAAATATTTTGAGAATGATGGTAAACTGGATATAGGTTGATAGTTGGAAATTAATTACTTAACAACCAAAGATCACACATAACAATAACATTAAGGAATGCAATTAAACTTGCAATTGGCTTGTTATATCCTTTTTGGTTTGTGGTAGCTTATGGTTTATGTTTACTCACATAAACTTTCTTTGGTGTTTGTTAAAAAATTTCAATAGGAACATTTTTCTCCACATACTGTTGATCACACATTTGGCACAAAATGTGTGACTGCTCAGCAATGAGACTCGGCTCACACATTGCTAGGTGAGTGGAATGCTGCATACACGGTCGCAGCGCGCAGGCGTTCTTTACCTTTTGGCGACCTCGTATATTAAATAAACCTCAACAGAGTATTTGTTAGAATAAAACGAGTGTGAATGTGCAGGTGGTGGATTCGATAATGGCTCTGTTCCGAGTGGACTTCAGTGGGCGGGGGGAGCTGGCAGACCGGCAGCAGAAGCTGGCCCAGATGTTGTCCCGGCTGCAGAAGATCTCCGAGGAGTACAACGTAGCCGTATTCATCACCAACCAGATGACGGCCGACCCCAGCGCTACTCTCACCTTCCAGGTAGCTTTCACAACAAATGTTTGGAGGCCTTCAATTTGGTAACGTTTCAAACTGGTCTCATTCCATATAGGTAACGCTTCGCGCAAATAAGAAATTTGAATCATTCAAATTGGTAATGAAGACCACCATCTTACCCTCATATGCCCTAGAAGAACCGCCTCTTCCCCTCCTTTCTTAGAAATAGGCATGGCATTAAAGGGAAGTACAATCATCTCTTGCTACAGCGACAACTGTCTTCCACAACCTGCCCCAAAAAGCAGCGCGCTGCAGCGGTTAGGTTACTCTAAATGCCATGACGACTTTTTTTTACAAGCAATTTGCTATACAGATTGATACCCATCCACTAACATTAGAAATATTTACATTACACATATTCCCCATTTCCTGTCGTATATGCTAGTCCCGCCTTAGAATGTATTTATCTATCTCCAAAACAATCAACCAATAGCATCTCATCAGCTGATATAAGGGCTTGGTTGGCATTATATCGCTTAGTCATTACATATCGCTTGCATTACATATTAGTGCTTAAATATCGGTTGAACGATCCTCACATCGTTCAGGTTAGTAACAATACCAGTTTGAAAGGTTACCAGTTTGAAAGGATCCCAAATTGTTCTTTACACAGGATGCCATCAAATACTTTGACCCACCTGTTCTGTACCAGTATAAATGCCAGAAAAGATTACAAATGTAACATTTTATTTGTTGTTTTATTTTACTGTGTGATTTACATATTTCTTAGAGAAGTAGGTAAGTTGCTTTTATCAGGATTGCAATATTTTTTTCCCCAACAACATGCATTGATTTTTGAAGCCTGACATTTACTTCGAAATACCCTTGCACCAAGGATTAATGGTAATCATTGTTTAGCTAAATTATGAGTACCGTAATTTACAAGTTTCACAATCAAGTTTTTTTAGTTGTGTAATAGAATGTTTTATTTAAATGTTCACATCGCAAGGTAACCCTTCCCTTCACAAGGAGGGAGGGGTCACAAACATCCCCACTGCCGCAATTCCCTTCTCATAAAGAAATATTATACAGTGTGTCCCATAAATCTCTGGTCAAAAGTATTTACCATTATTCCTTGGATCAAGACAAACACATTTTACCATGGGTCTCACATGCCTTGTTTCCCATTTGTCTGTCTGTATGTGTTTTTCACTTTAAATTTCATATTTTAAAAACTACAAAACTGAATTCAACCAAATTTAAGTCAACTGTTTATGGTGATAGCATTGACTATAAAAGTCAATGGTGATAAGGTCTATCAACACAAAAGTCATAGTCTTATTATCTCTGGCAATTTCAAAATGGCGGCCTTTTTTAATTTTCTATCTTAAATGGCTCAAAAACCTGCCATGTTACAAAATATTTACTAGAATAACTTATTTTAGGAAATTTCATGAAAAATCTAATGATAGTTAAGTTATTGAAATAGAGTAATAAGTAACCGATCTGTTGCAATTATTATATTAATTCAATTATAGTATTGTGGAGAAACCAAAAGATGGGCTATGTCCGGCCAAACGCAAATTGTATCAGTTCGGTTATTTATTACTCGATTTCAGTAATTGTTTTAACAATCAATAATTGTTAGATTTTTCATAAAATTCCCTAAATTCAGTTTTTTCTGTAGATATTTTGTATAATGGCTGATTTTTGAGCCATTTAAGATAGAGAATTTAAAATAACAGCCATTCTTAAAATTGTCAGAGATAATTAAACCATAAATTTTGCCTTCGATAGACCCCTATCACCATAAACAACTAACTTATCGTGATGGACAGATTCATTGCTCATTTTCGTTTTGTTTATTTTTTATCATTTGCTTGTGCTGCATTATGTGACGAAAATTAACCCTCATGGTAAATAAATGTGTGTTAAACAACTGACTAAATACAACTGTTATATCAATTAAACTACAGATTTCCCGCATGTTGGCATGAGTCATGTTAGACACAAACAAGGCTAAGTGTTGCCTCAAACACTTACAACACATGCAGAAAGGTGTTTGCCGCTGTTCACACTTTGAAAAAATGCAGCGACTTTTACCTTTCACATTAAATTCCTACTGATCAAATCACTGGTGTTCCCACATTTCAATTTCTGCAACACCATAGTAAACAACATGGCTGTAGCTCTCGCCACAAAAATAACAATGAGCTCAAAATTACTGCATTCGATTTTTATACAATCTTCAACGAGATGACCACGTGACACCGTATTATATTCACTCTTCTCTTCTAAAACTACCAGACATCGGGCAGCCGCGAATAATTACAATAACACATTCTTTAATCAGGCTTGGAATTCCAAATTATCTTGCAATCAATTTTGAATTTATGAACGAGAAGGGCGCACGAAACACCCGCTCTGGCTCATCAAGCTACGCATTCCACATCACAAAACGATAGTTTACAACAAATCTTTTACTGTTACAGCTTGTCGCCTTTGTAACTCTTTGCCCTATACAATAAAATCAATAGAATCCTGAGCTCGGCTGGCAATGGCGCTGAAGGAATATTACTTCAACCGGATGACCATGGCATGGCGGGACGGTGTGCGCTAGGCCTGGGTGTAGCAGGGTGTGAATGAGAGTGTGCATGTATTTTATTTTTTTATTTTATTTTATTTTTGTTTAAGAATGTATATTAAATATGTAATTTTCCTTTTTTTAGATTAATTTAGTCTCTATAGTTTATCAGTTTTTGTTTTATTTTAATACAAGTTTAAGAAACTATTTTAATTATTAGATGTTAACTGTAAGAAAGGGCCATGTGGTCCTAAGTTTGCCTCAATAAAGAAGCCTTTTCATTTCAAAGCGGGCGCAGTGAACTGGACCCTCCTACCCCCTCCTCGCACCACGGGACAACTTCCACCGCCTGATAAATTATAAATGACATCAATTTTACTGAACACAAAGTACAAGATGATGTAAACTACATGATATTTGTGTAATGTGGACTAATCGCATGAAACTGAAGGTGTTAAAATGTGAAGTTTTTATTTTTTTATTTACAAAAAAATTTTAAAAAGTCATATGGCGAACACAATGAGTGATGTGAGTAATAAATTAGCATTTACTTTTCCCATTTACTTAAAACTGAGTAAAAGCATTTACTATAAGCTTCATTCACATCACCCAATGTCTTCATCTTGAGGTCTACGCAATTGTTATAGACCCCATGAGTGTCTATAGTCTTGGCTTTGATCAGTCACACATTGGAATAAAAGTAATTACTAAGAATTTTCTAATGTTTTTAAATGCAGAGACCATAAAACAAAAATTAAAGAAAATGTGTGTTGTTTTTGTATGTGTTTGTATGTTTTTGTAATTTTATTTGACTTTAAGATTTCATAATGCGACAACAGTCCCAAAACTAATAATCTTTAAAAACCAGTGGAGTGACGATTTATATTTTCTAAGACAACCTTCTATATCACACTTTATCTAACAGAAGTCAATGTTACCTCTTTCACCTACTCTGTTACCTAAATTATATTGTCTGATTTAGTAAATATGTGGGCAAAACAGTTGTGCTCCTTACATTTCAAAATTGTTTTAGATAGCAAAAGTTACCCACAGTGAAAGCTTTGTTTTGTATTTTGTTCTAAAAAGGTTGCATTTTTCAGGCTGATCCCAAAAAACCAATCGGTGGAAATATTTTGGCCCATGCATCTACCACAAGAATATCGCTGAGGAAGGGTCGTGGTGAAACAAGAATTGCTAAGATATATGACAGGTACTTTTATTTAATTAGAAAATTATATTATCAGGGAGACGGTAGTAAATAAATTGCTCACTCAAAAATATCAGCAGTGTGAGATTTTAGATTACCTCTTATTAACTTAACTAGTAGCCTGTCGCGGCTTCGCTCGCGATCACAATGTAGTATTATACTGACATTCCCGTATAAATGTTGTGTTACCATTCCAAAGCCAACATGGCCTGCTTATTAACTGTGTTTACTCTATCCAGCTGATTGCTTAAAACTTATAGTTATTTCCCAATCCAGCTGATTGCTTAAAACTTATAGTTATTTCCCAATGTTAAGCTTATGGGAAAAACTCAACTGTAAGGGGCCCCAGGGCCTCACTCAGAAATTATTTCTCTATAAAAAAAGTTTCCTGCACAACTTCACGTTAGGCTATTTCCAATGATTCCAAAAACATGAAAATCGGTTCAGTAGTTTAGGAGGAGTGATTGTCCCAAAAAACCTGCTCGCCTATTAAATAATTAACTTAATAATTTGAATTGTTATTAAAATACATCTTTAGTCTTACGTTCATCAAAATTAATTAAATCTTAATCCTTAACCTCCCCAACCCTCAAAAATCAAATTAATTCATAAAGAGTTTAGTTCAAATAAAAAATAAAATTTCAGATCGTTACTTTATATTTTTATTGATTAATGTTTGCTATGAGAATTACGTCAAAGACAATTTCTTATTAGCTAGTTAAAGGCTTTCGTTTATTGGCCGCCTAGAGAAAAGTGAATCTGCGATGACCTCTGAATTGACATATTTCTTTAGTGCATCATTGAAATTGGATGCGTGCTCCAAGTTACATGTGTATTTTAATTTGTTTTTTGTACTGTATTAATATACTTTTTATAATTGTTCTACTGTTTATTGTAAACCCATATAGAATAATAAGTTTTCCCAATGTTAAATGAACATTATGAATTCTTCACCTATGGGTTAGTAAAACTAGTAGTTCATATTGTTTACAATATTTGTATAAATTAAAGACAAATTTGGTATTCATGTGACTTTTTAATCATACCAGTTTGTGTGTTAGTCAATGCCAGCAACTAAAATCAACCTTAGTAACGCCTGCAATACCTTTATGGCCATCAGCTGCACTTTCCTGTTTATCATATTGTGTGTAGTTGTATGTTGGGGTCCAATAAAGACCAATAGTTATTTCAAGATAGTGTTTTAGCCTTGTGCAGGTTAAAAAGTAATCTCTACATATTACATGGGATTTCTTTCTTATCATCTTCTTGTGTATAAGTAGTTTGACTTAGCTTTTAAAAAAATCAAGGACACTGTTTTAGCATAATATTAACCTTGCCTTTTGTACCACGTCTTTTTTCAAAAACAATGTAAAGCCGATGTTTAAGTTTGCTATGAAGAGCATAGTCTTGGAAAAATATGAACTGGCCCCTAATTGGTTGATGCCCATTTTAGGTTTTGGACTTTTACACATGTATTAAGTTTCATATTTTTTGCTCAAATAAGTAAAATTATTAGAGAACTAACCTTTAACATGCTTTTAGTACACCTAGCTATATAATAGTAATCTTATTTTGTTTTTTCATGTTTAATCAGGGGCGGATATAGACTATCGTTTTAGGGGAGTCATAAAGTGGGTAAAAATATAATTTGTCAAAATACAATCACCTTTACGTTGAAAAATGGGTAAAATACGTTCCTGAGGTTTTGGGGGGGGCATGACCCCCATGACCTCCTTCCTGTATCCGCGTGCCTGTGTTTAATAACATTAAATAAAATATAATATGCAGAATGAAATATAAACCATGTCTCGGCTTGCAATTTGTTTGCTTCTAAACATGCTTTGGGAATCCCGACATTCCTTTATAATTTGACTATTTTCAGCGAATTTCCCCTATAGGGAAGAAGCTATTACCTTCCCCTATAGGGAAGAAGCTATTACCGTAGGTGGAATGGTAAGACTTAAGTCCAAGACCATGATAACTTTTTGTTTTGAGGTCCCCAGATGCCAAAAACACTATTCGTTCAAATTTATATATATGTGTATATATATATATATATATATATATAGATAGCAAGAAAGTAGTAGCAAAGAAATAAATTGGCAAATAATGTTTCTATTCATTCCATTCATCAATATAATACAAGGAAAAAGAATGAGGCCGTTTTTAGTCACCATAGATTACAATTTTACGAGAAAAGGCCATCGTATGCGGGAGGCAAATTTTTGAAAAAGATACCGCAACATATTTTGAATGAAAACAATCACACAAAATTTAAAAAACAACTGAAGGAGTATTTGATAGATGCAGCCATTTACACACTGGATGAATTTTTCCACCTCACTCTTCCAGGCTAAGAGTAAAAGATATATATCTATGTTTAGAAAGGCTTGAACTTATTGTATCACTTATAATATATTGACACTGTTCAAATGTTGTACACTGTACTTATGAATGAATCAAGATATTTGACTATTGACTATTTGTGTGTGTCCGTTACCGCAATAACTTTTGAAAGAAGCGTCCGATTTTGATGAAATTTGGCAAAAATGGGGAGAGTAACATTTATGACTTTAAGTTCGAAAACCAGATCGATCGATCTATTGGAAGGGGGTTTTAATGGGGGTTTAAAATTGTCCAAAAATCAGTTTTTTTTTTTACTTTTTACCCTAAAATTTTAAAAACACTAGATTTTTGTTATAACCATTTTATAGAGCTTAAAAAACAAACAATTTAGTATCTTAAATCATTAAGCTAGGTTTAGTGGTTCTGGAGAAAAGTAAAAAAATGTGTCTATAAAATTTCCCATGTTAATCTCATGGGAATACGGTTTTTAGGTTTTCCTCTGATAATTTTACTAAAAATTCCACACTTCTTTCCACCAATCAGTTTAGCTCTACAAAACAATCATTTTGGCGTTTTAATTGTTGTTTTACGTCCAACCGTTGCAGTGATATTAAAAGTGCTAAACACAGTAGGTTGTCCAATGTTATCCTTATGGAGAATAAACAACATGTTATATTTTGATTATTTATGTATGTATATTGATGAAACTTGGTATGTGGCTTCAAATAGTTGTGGTATATTGATATTAGCACAAAAAATGTTTTTTGTTTATTTTTCCCGGTAGCAGCAAACCTGCATACTCGGCCCCCATGTTATTCATATGGATAATAAGTAAAGTTTTATATCTCCCTTGGTTATGAACCTAGATTAATAAAACTTGGTATGTAGCTTCACCTGGTTGAGTTAAATTGATAATTGCAAAAAAACACATTTATTATCTTCCTTGTAGCAAACCTGCGTACTCAGCCCTAATGTTATTCTTATGGAGAATAAATAAAATGCTATGCATCACTTATTTATTAATGTATTTTTGTGAAACTTGGTAAGTGGCTCTAGCTAGTAGTGATACCCACATATATGCACTGGAAATTCGCTGAGTACGCAGGTTTGCTGCGACGGGGGTATTTAAGTCCATATTGTGTTAAGTTGTAAGACTTTACTGTAATATAATTGGATATAGCACATTTATCTGTAAAATTCTCTAAAAAAGGAATAATTGGAATTTTTAAACCTGTCTTAGTTGAAAAAATATTTCTCATTACGAATTAAGGAACACCACAGTTCTGTTGTGCTGATTTAAAATAATAACATTACTATTATGTCTTGTTTTTCAGCCCTGATATGCCGGAAAATGAAGCTACCTTTGCCATCACTAATGGGGGAATAACTGACGCCAAAGATTAAAGTAACAATTAAGAATATGCAAAAGATTTCAGCATTTTAACTCGTAGTATTCTAATGTATAATAAGATTTTCTTAGATTTAATGGATAGCAGTCAAGGGAATATGGTTAATGTAGTAGACATAGTGAAATGTGTTTATTGATATCCAGTGAATTTAGTATTAAGGATTAAGGCTTTAATGTTAGTTTTTATTAGTATTTTAACCAGATATCTAAAAGTAGGCTGTAAGTTGATGTAGTATTAAGTATAGTTCTTAAGTGCATATACCTGTAATGCTCTACTCTGAATATTTAACACAATATGAAACTGATTGAAAAAGCCAATCAGTTTTTAAATTATAGCTTGGTTTTTTAATAGATATGATATTGCAGTTAATGAGTATTATAATGTATTTAGTTCCTAGGTCAATCAGTGTTGAAACACTGATACTACAAACAATATAGCTCATAAGTCTTTAATGTAAATCAGTACCTGCCATATGTAGTGTTATTGTGTGGAAACTGAGTTTTAGATGATAATTTGAAGTAAACTTAAATTTATAAAGTTTATGATAAGGAATTTTGTAAATTTAAGTGATATAGTAGTTACTATATTATGACTTGTTAGAGGAAATAAAGTTTTGTACTTTCTACCAACCTTTTGTTTTAAGTTCATCCAATTCAACTCTTCTTAATCTGTGTGCATTGGCGCCATATGAGTTTTAAAATATATCTTTAATGGCAATTTGTTTTCTTTTTAAATATTTACCAAATGCAAATTTAAAATGAGAAATTCAACTAGTTTGTCTTCTGGTCAACTATTTTGTTTAATGTTAGTAATTATCTGATCAAAAGCTAAAATCACAGAACCATGCCATGGCATTCAGTTTCATTATTGGATATTTATAGAACTTTATATTTTTATATCTAAGCAAGGCATTCTATATGGACTGTCACTCCTTTCTGTGCATGACACATGGATTGATTATTGAGGAATGAGTGTTAAAATAAGTTGCTGGCTCTTAAAAAGGTTACAAGGAGTCTCTAATATTAGCAGAAACAATTTAAAATAGAGGTTAAAGTTAACAAACCAATATCGAATTACCTAAACAATTAATAAAATAAGCATTTGGATGGGACATTCTAAATAATCTACGAAGAGCATGGAAAGTAATAGTACCACAAGACCATAATTGTAATTACTTTCAAAAGTTACTAACAGTCTAGTATGAAGTCTTGTGACAGTAATTTATTTTAGTAAATTAAAACAATCTATTATATTCGTCCATGACCATGCGGTGTCGAGGGAAGTAAGCCACGGTCATCTCCATCTTCGATGACGTAATGGCTTCGGAAGGCAGTGACTTCATCAAAACCGGTTCCGCTCTAAGCACAACTGATCTCGGGAGATTAATATTCACTGGAAGCGTCATTTCCAGTTGTAAAACGTAGGTCTACTCTAGAAGAAAAACAAACACATTCTTTGACAACAATTCTTAATTAGGAACATTGGAGTCACAAAAGTCGGTATGACATTAACAATAAACTCGATACAAAATGCCCCATGTACAACTTTGTTACTAAAATAATCCTGAGCATTCATAGATTCCACTAGTTTATGACTAGAATTCATAGGCAATTTTATTATAATAGTATTATACTCAATACATAGTTGTAATTGTAAATAACTTTATTCGGTACTATTACAGTAATATGTTTCAGAAGGAAGAATTTTTCGGTACTAAAACACATTTTAAGGCATTTAAAAATGCCAAGAAAACACAACTGTTGTTGGCAATCTCCCAGTTTTCTCCAGTTAATTTTTACAGAATATAGCCTAATAGTTGGTTTTAGTTCAGTATGAGAAATGAAAGGACGAGTAAACTGATGGAACAAATCAAAGAAAGAATAGTAGTCTAAGATGTAGGAGGGTCATATTAATCATTGTTAACGATTTAAACTAAATTGTTGTGTGTATTAACAAAATTAAAATACCCCCGTTGCAGCAAACCTGCATACTCAGCGAATTTCCAATGAATATATAACATAACACATTAAAACCCTTTTAAAACAGGATTCATAAGAAATGTATTCACAAACAAGTGATATTTCAAATATTAATTATTCTCCATAAGAATAACATTGGGGATGAGTATGCAGGTTTGCTGCAACAAGGCATACAAAATAATGGGTTTTTATGCAAATATCAATAGAACTCATCTTAGTGAAGTCACATACCAAGTTTCATCCATATACATTCATAAATAAGCGATATATAACATTTTAAGTATTTTCCATAAGAATAACATGGGGACCAAGTACCTAGGTTTGCTGCTACAGGAACCATAGGCAAAAAATTGTTTTTTTTGCAAACAACAATAAACCACAACCAGATGAAGCCATATGCCAAATTTCGCCAGTTTATGTTCATAAATAAGCGAGATATACAATTTTTCTTTTTCTCCATAAGAATAACATCAGACAACGTACTGTGTTTAGCCCTTTCAATATCTCGGTAACCAATTTACGTAGAGCAATGATCAAAATACCAAATTGTTTGTTTTTTTAAGCTTAATTCAATGGTATAAATTAAAATTTGATTTAAATTAAAATTACATGTGAAAACCCCAAAAAACACATTTTTGGGGTACAAAACCCCCCAAAAACCCCCCTTCGAATGGTGCGATTCATTTGGTTTTCGAACTCGTTCAAATAAATGGTACTTTACACATTTGTACCAAATTTCATTAAGATCGGACCTTTTTTACGAGAGTTATCGTGCTTACGGACACATATATATATATATATATATATAAATATATATATATATAAATATATATATATATATACATATATAAAAATTTGAACGAATGGTGTTTTTGGCATCTGGGGACCTCAAAATGAAAAGTTATCATGGTCTCGGGCTTAAGTCTTACCATGAGACCTACGGTAATAGCTTCTTCCCTATAGGGGAAATTCGCTAAAAAAAATTTGTGTAACAATAATAGTTGAATAGGTACAATAAAAAGAAGAATTGAAGAGACGGTTATGATACAATACAAACTTTTGACCGAAATGACATGACTATGTCTTTGGCGGGGGTAAGTTTATACTTATTTTTTTAGTTATTTGGGCAACACCCACCTTGGTATCAAATGCAGCTTGGATCCTTGGTCAATCTTAAAAACAAAAAACACCACACAACACAAACATATATAGTGTGTTGATCCGGTTTGTGTGTTGTGTGGTATGTTTTGTTTTTAAGATTGAACAAGGATCCACACAGCATTTGATGCTGAGGTGGGTTCTTTGCCCAAATAACTCAAAAAATACCCCCGTAGCAGCAAACCTGCATACTCAGCGAATTTACAATGGAGATATAAATGTCTTAATACTTCATAAAGCCACTTACTAAGTTTCATAAAAATATATTCAAAAATAAGCGATATATACAATTTTAATTATTCTCTATAAGAATAACATTGGGACTGAGTATGCAGGTTTGCTGCATCAAGGAATAAAAAATGGGTTTTTATGCTGATATCAATATAACTCAACTAGGTGAAGTCATATACCAGTTTATATTCATTTATGTTTATAATTAAGGGTGACATAGCATTTAGTTACTATCCATAAGAATAACATGGGGCTGAGTATGCAGGTTTGCTGCTACGGGAGCCTTTGGCAAAAAATTATTATTTTGAACAAATATCAATAGAACACAACCAGATAAAGCCGTATACCAAGTTTTGTCAGTATACGTTCATAAATAGGCGAGATATAAAATTTATCTTTTCCTCCATAAGAATAACATTAGACAACGTACTGTGTTTAGCACTTTCAATATCTCGGGAACCAATTGACGTAAAGGAATGATCAAAATACCAAATTGTGTGTTTTTTTAAGCTGAATACAACGGTAAAAACTAAAACTTGACAATTTAAAAAATTATATGTAAAAGATTCAAAAAACCCATTTTTGGGGTACAAAACCCCCCCAAAATACCCCTTCGGATAATGCGATCTGGCTGGTTTTCGAACTTAAAGTCATAAATGTTGCTTTACACGTTTATACCAAATTTCATCAAAATCGGATAATTTTTACGAGAGTTATCGTGCTCACGGACACACATATATATATATAATATATATATATATATATATATATATATATATATATATATATATATATACAGTATCGAATGAATGGTGTTTTTGGGGTCTGGGGACCTCAAAACGAAAAGTTATCATGGTCCCGGGCCTAGGTCTTACCATGCCGACTACGGTAATAGCTTCTTCCCTATAGGGGAAATTCGCTAATAAGTATAATACAAACTATTATACACTTTATCAATATGACAACAAATTATACGAATGTGTGACTGTAAAATGCGAACCGTTGTAAATAAATTCAAGCAAATGGAGATGTCTAAGCCAAATAAAATATATAGAAGAATGAAGAAGTTAATAAATAACCTGTCAACATATTAACTACATTGATAGAACAGTGACAATTCTTAACCATTTAAATTATTAGTAAATATTAAATACTTTTATAATATCAATTTTACTGAGTGGAGCTCACAAAGTAACAACATATATTGCAACTCCACAGCACAGCCGGCAGGTAAAAAAATCAGGCCGGCCATTCGAAGATAGGTTATAAGTTTGAACGATTTATTATCTCATTTAGACAAAATACTGGAATTGTTCCCTAAAGTGCCCTTCACCCCCAGATACAAGTGGAAGTGGAAGCACAAAGAGAAAGAATTCCTCTGTTAGTATATACGTACGCTGTTGTCGTGAGCGCGAACAGTGTTTATAACTCAATAATTTGGGCTTGTCCAAAAAATCACTGGTGTAAAAATATATGTTTATTTATTTTTGTTATTTGCGACCCACCAACAACCACAGTTTATTAGTCAGTCGTATTATAAATATTAAATTTCTCATGAACAATTGTATAATTTCTCTGTCCAATCCACTGACTAGTGTTTTAAAAACCCATTGTAGTAGGTACTTAATGGAAATCATATTTTTATTTCAAGTAAACATGGTTCAAATTTGAAAAAAGATTATATTAGCTTATCGTCAAAGATGAGCCCAGTTATTTTTAACAGGTTTTATAGTTTCGGAAAGCGGGGAGTTTTTAATTAAACATTTCCATTAGAAGCACCCTCCTACTATAGAAAGTTAGATTGGATTAAATCAATATGACAGATGAGTTTGAAAGGGTGTGGCTCATGCAGTCACGATCTGAAGCTAGATTTTAACTATAGTTTCAAGTTATAAATTGTATTTCCTAGATACCTAAACAAAATAAAGGAGGGTTTAGTGTAAATTTGTATTTACAAATAAAAATGAGTTCGCACGCAGCACGCTGACGTGAGGGAAGTGAATTTCCACATAAAAAACTATAAAAACTCAAAATCAGTTAAAAACATACATTTATTCCAATTTTTATTCAAATCTGAAAATATTGATTTTTTTGGCTGTTCTGATGCTCCTGGTACTATTTACCTGCAATGCTGGGAATACAATTTTGCGCATTATAAGGTTAGGAGAAGGTCCAGTCAGGCATTAAAGTAGGCGTGAGGTTGTTGGGGATGGTAAAAGTACACCAACAAATGAATGTAAAACCCCCTAAGACAATGTACTGTGTTTGGTCAATACACATTTTCTTTAATAACTCGGTAAATATTTATGCTAGAATAACGAGAGAGGGCTTTAAACTTTCGCCTCTCTAATTCCCATCTTTTTACATCCACTTATTTTACATTTGGGGCTTTTATGACCCTTTTTGGGCCCAAAAACTCGAAATTTGAAAAATTAATCCCCAAAAAAAAGGGTTTAGAGTTTTCCGATTGTTTTGTTCAACGAACTTGTCCAACTGATTACAGAAAGAAACATCCCTACCAAATTTGAAGTAAATCGGACAAAAATTGCGACCACTAGAGTGCAAACACACACACACACATATATATATATATATATATATATATATATATATACAATTTTGAACGACCCCCCAAAACGTGTTCAGGGGGTCACGTTAGGAACTTCTATGGTGGTCCCGGGCTTAAGTTTCACCGTGCGGGTCATGCTAATAGTTCACTTTCCAAAGGAAATTCACTAATAATTAAACGAGTTCGCACGCAGCACGCTGACGTGAGGGAAGTGAATTTCCACATAAAAACTTGTAAAACTCAAAATAAGTGTAAAAACATTCATTTTTCCAATTTTTATTGAAATCTGAAAACATTGATTTTTTTGGCTGTTCTGATACTCCTGGTTTCATTTACTTGCAAAGCTGGGAATACAATTTTGCGCATTATAAGGTTAGGAGAAGGTCCACACAGGCTTGAAAGTAGGTGTGAGGTTGCTGGGGATGATAAAAGTACTCTAACAAAGGAATAACAGGCTTTTCTAGTGTAAAACCCCCATAAGACAACGTACTGTGTTTAGTCGATACACATTTTCTTTAATAACTCGGTAAATATTTATGCTAGAATGACGAGAGAGGGCTTAAAACTTTCGCCTCACTAATTCCCATCTTTTTACATGCATTTATTTTGCATCTGGGGCTTTTATGACCCTTTTTGGGCCCAAAAACTCGAAATTTGAAAGATTAATCCCCAAAAAAGGGGTTTAAAGTTTTCCGATTGTTTTGCCCAACGAACTTGTCCAACTGATTACAAAAAGGAACGTCCCTACCAAATTTGAAGTAAATCGGACAAAAATTGCGACCGCTAGAGTGCAAACACACATATATATATATATATGTCTATATATATATATATATATATATATATGTCTATATATATATATATATATATATATATGTCTATATATATATATATATATAAAATTTTGAACGACCCCCCAAAACGTGTTCAGGGGGTCACGTTAGGAACTTCTATGGTGGTCCCGGGCTTAAGTTTCACCGTGCAGGTCATGCTAATAGTTCACTTTCCAAAGGAAATTCACTAATACAAATTTTAAATGTATATTTCAAGTATTAATATGAAATATATAATTTGTTGAGCAATATATTTCTCGTTCGTAATATAATCTGAATAATATTGCTAATTTGTATGGAAATTATCCAATAAACAATTATAAAAATTCATTTGTTAGCGATTATGATAATGCAAACTTTGTTATTTTAATAACAAACACTTTTTTACTAATAGGGAAAATTTATTTCGTAGGATTCCTTATCGGAAGCTGAAAATTTCATTCCTGGGCATAAAAGTCATACAATGCAGTATATCCGTCCGTGTCACGAGTACCATGAACAACTGCACTAATGCAGGCATCCTCAGTATACTGCGCCCTTTATGACACCGTGCTACAAATAGCGCCAGCGCCAGCGCAAGCGTTCAGCTTGTTTGACGAATCAGCGTCTCTACAATTACGTCATCCTCCAATCTCGCCTGTGACGTCATAGAAGGCTGTGGCGGAGCGGCGACGTAATCGAGGCGGCTGCGGCAGCGTTGTAGCGGGGGCGGGGAAGTTGTCTATGGCTGTGGCTACAACAATCGCTGTCGCTGATACACTTGATCGCAAATCTCCAAGCTCCGTTTTCCTTTACCACAGTTAAAGCATAGTGTTGCATTATTGGTTTCGTACTTTTGCTCACTTGTAGAGATATTAAAACCACAAAATGAGTACAATGTCATCTTCTACGACATCACATCGACTCAGTAGAAATAAATCAGACATTTCACCATTAGAGTTTAAAAAAGTATTGAACGAGTGTTTATACCCCGTAGAAGCAAACCTGCGTACTCAGCCAATTTCCAATGCATGTCCGTCCCTCCTCTAGCGATTTCAGTAAGCAGGATTCCGTTATCATAATAGTTCGCACATAAACAATCGTAAATATTGAATATTTTGGAATTTTATTGATCGATTAATTATTTACGATATGAAAATTCTGCTTACTGAAATTGCTAGATATATTTTTGCTATTTAAAATTAGCCATAAATCAACGATATTGAATAATCCGTTGAGGAGAGACGGGGTTTGAAAGTTAACATTGGCCTTATGGGCGAAGCAGGTAGAAACGCGAAAAGTTTCATGACGGGAGCGCCCTCTTAAACCCACATACCAAGTTTTATCAATATACATTCATAAATAAATAATGATTTATGACATTTTAATTATCCTCCATAAGAATAACATGGCGTGTAAGGATGCAGGTTTGCTGATGCAAGGTATACAGAAAATTGGTTTTCATGCAGTTTTTTTTATAACGCAACTAGGTGAAGCCACATATCAAATGTTATTAACTTATGTTCATAATTAAGGGAGATAACATTTTACTTATTCTCCAGAAGAATAACATGGGGGCCGAGTAGGCAGGTTTGTTGCTACAGGAACTATCGGCAAAAAATCATCTTCGTGCAAATATCAATAGACCACAACGGCATGAAGCAATATACTAAGTTTCGTCAGGATAAGTTGATACATAAGCAAGATATAAAATTGTTCGTTTTCTCCATAAGAATAACATTGGACAAGTACTGTGTTTAGCACTTTCAATATCTCTGTAACCAATTAATGTATAGCAATGATCAAAACACCAAATTGTTTGTTTTTTAAAGCTGAATTTAATGGTGAAAACTAAAATTAGATTTACAAAAATGTTCTCTGTAAACAACTCAAAAAATCCATTTTGGGGTACAAACCCTCCCCCCCAAACACCCCTTAGAATGGAGCGATCTTGCTGGTTTTCGAACTGAAAGTCATAAATGCTGCTTTACATGTTTGTACCAAATTTCATCAAAATCGGACCATTTTTACGAGAGTTATCGCACCCACAGACACACATATATATTTACAGTTTTGAACGAATGGTGTGTTTGGCATCTGGGGACCTCGAACGAAAAGTTATCATGGTCTCGGGCCTAATAGGTCTCACCATGCCGACTACGGTAATAGCTTCTTCCCTATAGGGGAAATTCGCTAAAACCTTACTCTTGTACTGTACGTCCATATACCTACACTACAGTACCTCCGGTCTACAGTACCTCCGGTCTACAGTTCCCCCCTGTCTACAGTACACCCGGTCTACAGTACCTCCGGTCTACAGTACCTCCGTTCTACAGTACCTCCGGTCTACAGTACCTCCGGTCTACAGTTCCCCCCTGTCTACAGTACACCCGGTCTACAGTACCTCCGGTCTACAGTACCCCCGGTCTACAGTACCCCAGGTCTACAGTACCCCCGGTCTACAGTACCTCCGGTCTACAGTACCTCCGGTCTACAGTACCCCGGTCCACACTACCCCCGGTCCACAGTACCCCCGGTCCACACTACCCCCGGTCCACAGTACCCCCGGTCCACAGTACCCCCCGGTCCACAGTACCTCCGGTCCACAGTACCCCCGGTCCACAGTACCCCCGGTCTACAGTACCTCCGGTCTACAGTAACTCCGGTCTACAGTACCTCCGGTCTACAGTACCTCCGGTCTACAGTACCTCCGGTCTACAGTACCTCCGGTCTACAGTACCTCCGGTCTACAGTACCTCCGGTCTCTAGCACCTCCGGTCTATTTGGTCAGTTTGTCAAAGACGAATATCGTGGATGAAGTTATATTTAAGTCGATAAGTCGCGGATGTTCTTGCTTGCATCTCGAGGAATCGTAGACGCTAAAAATAATATTTGATGGAGCAACATAATTCGTAATTGATGAGTTTTGAGTTGTTATAATTTTGTCAAACAGCCTTGCGCACGGTATATTTTGGAAGTTTAAACTTGTTCACTGCAAAATCACGATATTTGAAAGTTTTCACTTTTTTCGTCCTAGTTTGTGTTTTGTTACATGATAAATTTTGAAAATTCATAAGACTATAATGATTGTATTTGACGTAAAATGAAGATAAAGGGAGGGAGATAGGGGGGAGGGCAATGTCCCCATCATGTTATTATTGTTGTAGATTACTGATCCAATTAAATTAAATCGTATCAAATATTTAGAGGAACAAACTTTTTATCAAATTTGCACAATACTTATAGTTCTATTATATTCTTATAAGCAAGATACATAAGCAAGATATAAAATTGTTCGTTTTCTCCATAAGAATAACATTGGACAAGTACTGTGTTTAGCACTTTCAATATCTCTGTAACCAATTAATGTATAGCAATGATCAAAACACCAAATTGTTTGTTTTTTAAAGCTGAATTTAATGGTGAAAACTAAAATTAGATTTACAAAAATGTTCTCTGTAAACAACTCAAAAAATCCATTTTGGGGTACAAACCCTCCCCCCCAAACACCCCTTAGAATGGAGCGATCTTGCTGGTTTTCGAACTGAAAGTCATAAATGCTGCTTTACATGTTTGTACCAAATTTCATCAAAATCGGACCATTTTTACGAGAGTTATCGCACCCACAGACACACATATATATTTACAGTTTTGAACGAATGGTGTGTTTGGCATCTGGGGACCTCGAACGAAAAGTTATCATGGTCTCGGGCCTAATAGGTCTCACCATGCCGACTACGGTAATAGCTTCTTCCCTATAGGGGAAATTCGCTAAAACCTTACTCTTGTACTGTACGTCCATATACCTACACTACAGTACCTCCGGTCTACAGTACCTCCGGTCTACAGTTCCCCCCTGTCTACAGTACACCCGGTCTACAGTACCTCCGGTCTACAGTACCTCCGGTCTACAGTACCTCCGGTCTACAGTACCTCCGGTCTACAGTTCCCCCCTGTCTACAGTACACCCGGTCTACAGTACCTCCGGTCTACAGTACCTCCGGTCTACAGTACCCCCGGTCTACAGTACCCCAGGTCTACAGTACCCCCGGTCTACAGTACCTCCGGTCTACAGTACCTCCGGTCTACAGTACCTCCGGTCTACAGTACCCCGGTCCACACTACCCCCGGTCCACAGTACCCCCGGTCCACACTACCCCCGGTCCACAGTACCCCCGGTCCACAGTACCCCCCGGTCCACAGTACCTCCGGTCCACAGTACCCCCGGTCCACAGTACCCCCGGTCTACAGTACCTCCGGTCTACAGTAACTCCGGTCTACAGTACCTCCGGTCTACAGTACCTCCGGTCTACAGTACCTCCGGTCTACAGTACCTCCGGTCTACAGTACCTCCGGTCTACAGTACCTCCGGTCTCTAGCACCTCCGGTCTATTTGGTCAGTTTGTCAAAGACGAATATCGTGGATGAAGTTATATTTAAGTCGATAAGTCGCGGATGTTCTTGCTTGCATCTCGAGGAATCGTAGACGCTAAAAATAATATTTGATGGAGCAACATAATTCGTAATTGATGAGTTTTGAGTTGTTATAATTTTGTCAAACAGCCTTGCGCACGGTATATTTTGGAAGTTTAAACTTGTTCACTGCAAAATCACGATATTTGAAAGTTTTCACTTTTTTCGTCCTAGTTTGTGTTTTGTTACATGATAAATTTTGAAAATTCATAAGACTATAATGATTGTATTTGACGTAAAATGAAGATAAAGGGAGGGAGATAGGGGGGAGGGCAATGTCCCCATCATGTTATTATTGTTGTAGATTACTGATCCAATTAAATTAAATCGTATCAAATATTTAGAGGAACAAACTTTTTATCAAATTTGCACAATACTTATAGTTCTATTATATTCTTATAGTTCTTAAAATCATACCAGCTATAACATAATATGTTATAGCTGGTATGATTTTAAGGAACTCTAATAATAGGATCAAGTATTATGCACATTTGGAGTATATAATAAATATTATTTATGTCCATTAATACAATTTTAATATAGTATTTTTTAGAATTATTATAATTATAACTAGACATGGACAGAGTACATACATAGAGCAGTCGAAATAATTAATGCAACCTTTGCTAGTTATAGGGTACTTATGTAGGCCTACTGTGTTGGGCTGGGTTGTGTACTCGCGATGCCGATGAATCCTTGGTCATTATCTTAAAATGAAACTCTATTGAGCAGGGAATGTGAACTAGGAAAACTTTGTCCCCGCTCTTGGTGCTGTATGCTTCTTGAATTATACGATAATATTGACGTCTATGATTAATCCATCAACTGCGACATCATCATTACAATGGGAGAAAATGAACGTAGAATGATAACAAAATCCGTGCAACCGTTAAAATACCTGCGACGTATAGAATTCATGACACTTTACTCCAAAGGTCAGTTGAGGTCCCCTGACGGCCGACCTTTCGACGACCTCCGCCTGCCCTGCACGCCACCACCATCTGTGAAGTGAATCAGCCAGGGGTCATTGTAGATTGTACAGGGTTACGTGCAATATGCTCTTACTTACCCAGAAGAAACTGAAGTAAATAAATGTACTATAATGAATCTAAATTTATTGTTCTGTTAACTATTGTCATGTATTATTTTTAATGCCCAACGACAATAAAGTTTATTTATTTACACTCTCTACTTACACCATAGTACTATAACTCCAATGTCTTAAGTTAATCTGCGATTTTCGTTGATATTTGGGGTTTCATCACTGTAACCGAAATAAAATCAGTTCTTTTAAGTGTTTCAAGACTGGGTATATAAATATTTATTGCATATATTATTTTTTCATGGATTTTAAAATTGAATACCTATTAAGAAAAAATTTTAAAGTGAAAGTTATTTAGCAAGTTTATTTATTAGTATAGGCTATTACATGGATAAAATACTTATTCAGAATAAGGTTTACTAGAACGTTTTCGGGCATTCCATTTCACATTCCAAGTTTTTACTGATTAACTCAGATTTCGCCACCATATTGGATGTTTAGACATATGTAATATTTAGAAATATGTTCGTTATCGGGCTATTAATGAGCTATAAAAGTTAGCCGTAATATACAACTTTGATAAAATGTATCTGATGCAACATGCAACCCATATTGTATGTGCGATTAATTTACATAACAAAATATCTTTAGAAAAGTAAACTCTGAGATTATTTCCGAATGTTAATTTTGAATACATGTCAATCTAGGTCAAGTTCGCTTTCTTCAATGAAAAGAATTGTTTTCGAAAATAATTTTTGTCCAATTGTTTTGACATAATTCAAGCATTGTGTGGTCCCTTTACACAAAAAGCAGATAAAACTTTAAAAAATACATTTTACATTATAAGACAAGTATTCGACTGTGGAAAACTAATATGTCTTATTTTAATCTAAGGTTTCCACTTTGTTCCAAAACCCTGCATTTTTGTTTTGATACATTCATCACTTTTTTAATATATGTAAAAGTTGCATGTTTTATTGTTGCAAATTTAAACTTTTACCCTTACCGACGCGACGCAATGAAACTGAAGTTGTTAAATGCTGTGCAAAAACGTCAATGACTTAGTTTAGTGTACAGCAACCTGCAACCAGTACCCACCAAAGGAGTCATCTCCGAAACGGCCGTAGTACAAGACTATATACAATTTTGTATTGCGTTCTGACAGTAAGCAAGTTAGTTATAAATTAGTATAATTTGATTTTATGTCACAAAACTAGTATAAAAAGGTTAAGAGGGGGCTCCAGTCCTCTGCGTCTACCTGCTTTTCCCATAAGGCCAATGTTAACTTTCAAAGCCCGTCCCTCCTCAACGGGTTGTCCGAAATGGATTACTTATGGTTTGTTTTAAAGATCAAAAATATATCTAGCGATTTCAGTAAGTAGAATTTCGTTATCATGAATAGTTCGCACATAAAAAAATCGTAAATATTGAATATGTTGGAATTTTATTGATCGATTATTATTTGCGATATCGAAATTCTGCTTACTGAAATCGCTAGGTATATTTTTGCTCTTTAAAATGAGCCATAAATCAACGATATCAGATAATTCGTTGAGGAGGAACGGGCTTTGAAAGTTAACATTGGCCTTATGGGCGAAGCAGGTAGAAACGCGAAAGGTTTCGTGACTGGACCCCCTCTCAACAATGTTTTAGGGTGCTGAGCATAATTTAGCACATACTATAATCATACCAGGTTGTATTTTATGCCCGGTACATTTAAGACGATCAAGTTTGGTACAGACAACAATGTGCACCTCGGAGAAACGTTTGTTCACAGATAATCATCGAAACGACTCTGGAAACCGTAGGGGCCTTGTGGTGGGAGGGGGAGGGAATCAAAAAGGAGGTTTTATAGCCTCAGATGCGCCGAGACAAGGTGCGGGCGGGAATTAACATTCCGGGGACCCTTAACCCCACAATAAGACCTTAGGTCAAGTTCTGAAGGTCACGGAACCTCTATCTGCTTTGAAGCTTTTTAGAACGAATTGAGGTATAAACTTCGAGGTGGTTTTACGTTTACGTATTTTGAATAAATACGAGATTTTTAATTCAATTCAAACGATCAATATTCGACCGTTTTTGTAAGGATGTAAGATAATTTAATATTTGTAAGTGAACCTCAGCATGTAGGGTTAAATGTTTTAATTAATCATTGCAATAGTCATAATAATATTAGACTATTAACGGGTTGGTTATATATAAGTGGGTGTAAATATTTAACGCTCTTTCATAAATTCCAATTTTTAAATAAGCTATTCCTTTTATGTTGGTGCTTGAAGAGCTGTACAGATAAAATGAGGATTGTAGATGGATTAACAAACTTATTCTCATGATTTATTATTGAATCCAACAGAAATAATTCCGCCGCATTGTGTAAAATGTTACAGTTATTTGATGCATTGCTGGAACAGTTCACGCGCAAAGTAAAATGTTAGTGGATCAGTGGATCTCATAATTTTTGTCTTCGTTTACGATGATCGTATAACGATCCCACAAAAATCTCCTCTGGAATTGAAGATAGAAGATCCACCTCAAGAAGACTCGATCTAATAGAAAAACCGGTTCATTCCCCCTCCACCTGCACCTCTCCCGTGAGAATGAACGAGAATTAGTTTTCCCTTTCTAAATAAAATGCCATTTTAATACCTGCAATTTCCGAGTTATTGAAAATTGCAAGGCAAGGTTCGCGTGAAGGCGTAACAGTTGTATTCTTGGAAGAAAATCGCCATCAGGTCTGGAGATAGAGGTGGATAGCTGGATGACTCATACTATGGAGGGGGCAACACTCCCCTCCCCTCCCTTCTCATTCCCTTCACTCCCCTTCCATCCCAACATCCGACACAGCAACAGACACCCCGACGCGCACCGCGGTACTCTGACATTGTTGTGAGTGCACTGCCATCTTGTTCTGGTAGCGGTGTTTGTTTACGTTTGTGTTTACTTTTTCACCAGTGGCGACTAAATTTGGTAAGCTTTGGTTCATTGTTGATTCTTCCTTTTCGGAGTGATTGGTTCATTAGTATTTTAACAATTTTTTTAGAATTTTAAATGGGTTTGTACAAATGTGTGGATGACTCTTCAAATCAACTTGGGGGAAATAAGTACTTTTTAAGATATTAAACCCGCTAAAAGCTTTAATCCTTTTAAAACTAAACCTGTATCCTGTTTCTTTTAACACATATTCAATGGCTCTACGAAACTGTAAATACTACCATCTGCTTCGAAAATAGTTACAGTACGTTCTAATATCTGTTTGTGTTGTTATTACCGGTATAGATTTTTGATAAACATTATATAAGAAGCCTTTCTAGGTATCATCAATAAATGTATTCATTGGTATTACTGTATTATCTTCGTACGTGAGGGAGTGATTTTTCTCAGTGCTAAAGCCATCGCTGATTCAACAACTCTCCCATGGACTAAGTACCTACAAATTTGAAACTTTACATGTTTATTGAATTTTGAGAAAAGTTAAAGTAATGCTAATGCATGTTTTACAATACTGAAAACGTCTTTAGATTTAACTTCAGATACAAAAAATAGGTCGTAAGTGTTGTAAATATGCATTTAGGCCTAACTAAAAACGCCCGTTTTTTATATTCTCAATTTTTTAAATTAAGATATTTTAATCAAATATGTGGCAAATTTAAACTAAATAAGGGGTTACTTTCCGTCAACGGATCCAACAAATTGTAACTTGCGTTACGATCGTTTCGGCACTATAAATGCCATCCTCAGACACAATACAACGAATTTCAGCTGAAGCAGCGTGGTCACACTTAAAAATACACAACACGAACACCGAACATTTAAACGAAAAGTACAACGAACACGCCCACGGATACTATAAGAAGGTAGTGTCTTCTTATAGTATCCGTGGAACAGGCCTGTCGCACACGCGATCGTAACGCAAGTTACAGTTTGTTGGAGCCGTTGACTCTTATTTCGTTATATAAACGGCTCTAAATAACATGAATTTTAGCAAATAACAGCATGAATTTTAGTTTATATCTACAGTGAATTTAAAACTAATAAATATGTGGGTGTTTACAGTAGAGGTACAAACTGAAAACCGAATCATGTAGACCATGTATTACAACTGTGGCATTAGCGGTTGTTGTTTTGCCCCCAGTATGATAAAATTACATATCTGTGGAATATACGAGAATATACACATGGCAGTAGGATAAAATTACTTATTGAATGATGGTCTCCCTAACCGGGTTAAATAGGATATTAAAAATAATATACAGTAGTTTATAGTATACTATGAGTAAATAGAATGCATACAACCAATGACAACAATTGTATACAAGGAAAACAAATTACAATTACAAATTACAAATTTGTTTGTTAGTAGCGAGTTAAAAATGCGACAATAAGATATATTCATTAAATAATCAATTTAATGTGAAAAATTCCATACACCCCAATTTATACAGTGTGTGGGCGTAATAGGCCTATCTATACACTGCACAGATTTTTTAACTGGTTCTCTGATATAATACTGTACCTGCGACCTTCAGTCCTACTATTACTAATGCTAAAACAATGAGGTTTCGGTTTAAACCAATTTATATTACGAAAATAGAACACACAGCAGTTATGCATGCGAGGTGGGTTGACACAACTTTTTCATTTACCGGACATGCAATAGCCTTTAACTGTTATTACCTAATTTGTATCCAATTAAAAAAAGTTAATTGAGTTTAAAATATGCCCGCACAGTATTTTTTTCTTATAGTTTAATGTACTCGACCAGTCTTTGGTCATTTGAGTCGTAATCCAGGGACCTTGACCTCCGACTGACCTTTATCAAGATCTGGACCTGGAATGTGTAGAAAGTAGGGGTTTACCGTCTGATACAACGTGCAACATGCACAACAAACTAACAAGTAACTCACGACTGCGTGACTAATAGTCCAAGTATTCCTGGATTAAAAACAAATTAAGTACGCGTTTTAAGTGGTCTTTTATTTATTTGTATTGGCTTGGTGGGTTTAAATTAGTACGGACTCGAAATAACTTTATTTTATTATATTTTTTTATAAAATATATGTTTCGCATAAAAATATACCTATTTCATTTTGCAAATGCAGTTAAATTGTTGTTTTATACACGCCGCATATCCCAAGCCTTACCCGGCTTCAAGGGAATACATTTGTGTATGCTCCATTCCGTGGTCAACTTTTTGAATTATTTCAAATAAGATATCTGTTTATGCTATCATTTGGTCAAATAAATTGAATGTCCGTATTTTAATTTTGAAGACCCGTGGGGCGAAACAGGTTAGTTTCAAATAACAGTTTCTATGTTTTGAAGATCGCAAATGAAACCATTGGAATATCGCCTAAAGGGTGCCAGTTCCTGTTGCCATAGCAAATTTATTTTCCTATTGTAATTATAACTGTTTAAAAAATGCAATTATTTTATTTAGTAAATCAGTAGTTTAACCGTGTAAACTATCGTATACCATATTCACAAGCATATTTTCTGTATTATCAATAAAGTCTTACACATACTCATGTGAATAAAATATGTATAGATTTGCATAACATGGATCTGTTTAAGGTAAAATAGTCTTGAATAATTCTCGGAGAAAGCTAAGATTTTTCAGAACGGTTTCACTTCATTGAAAAGTTAAAGATCAACAATTCATCCCCCCACAAATTATGAAAACCGTTTTCCCAGTTTTCGCCCAATTTGAACACGAAACATGGAGGGGTGTCCCCTTAAAATGTCTTACACCTTGCAAGTATGTGTGGCCAGACAAGTCAAAAGAGAATGGGTAGTGGTAAAATCGCGCAACTGACTTACTTGGCTGATGACAAATAACGGTTCGGCTCAGCGGTGCCGGCGACCGACGCGACGCTTCATTTGAGACAGCGTCGTGGGACAGGAGGGAAAGATCTGGGCCGCAAAACAAAACAATACCGACCCGCTGTTCACCCATAACATAGCTGACTTGTGTCTGTACGTGCGTGCGTTTGCATGACAAGAAATCTAGGGTACCTTCTGGGGCTGTGGATTCCTTTGTGTCTGGATAACCACTTTTGTGATCTAGACAAGAACGTCTAACGTGATGGATTGTGCCTTGTTTGGGCAATTATAATGTTATGGAACTTCCACAATTTTCCTCATACCATACCTCCCTCTGATTAGATGGATGGAAACACATCAGCGACGAGGAAATCGAGGCAGGAGAAGAGAACTGGCGAAACCCTAGACACCTGAGGAGTTTTTAGTTTTATTGAGTTGCTTGAATGGTTTGACAAACATATATAGTCATCAAAGTCAGTTCAAACGCAGAACCACAATAATGGCATTTCTCAATCCTAATTAGCCCATAAACAAATCCACTCATTAAAACGGCCGGACACATCACTTTATGACAACGGTATAAATACCTACCGTAAACTCCAGAGTAGTGGAATTTGTAAACAGTATCTCTTAAACCTACGTTCTCTGTTGACGAAATATAACGAAGAAATCTGTGAGAGAATAATACCTTTAGATCCACGGATGTACGACAAAGAGCGACAGGTGGGAACATTAGGCTGATTGCGGTGGTTCACATGAAACTATTCCACCCATAGCGATTAGGGATGTGATAACGTTGTGTCAGATTACTCTTTTAAAACTGTGTATAAAAACTCTTTTAAAACTGACGACGAACAATGTTGATTTCTCACTGGAAATATATATCACATTCATTATCCTAATCTCTAAATGGGCGTACAGTGGGGAGCCAAAACTTAATGGTAACCTCACGAACTGCTAAGCCAGATTCCCACCCCAAACACACGGACTGCATTCTATCGGCCGTTCTTTCAAAAAAAAAAACCTTAAGGTACCAGTACTACCTTCTAAAGAAGAATTTGTTTACTACTAGAAATAGAGTCTATTAGAGTCTATTATAGTTTCTGGGAAATTAATGTTTCCAAAACCTAATAAATTTCTCGAAAGAATAAAGTTGTACTGATAATTTAAATTGGGGCATATACCGTAATACCTACTAGTAAATAGCCAGTGAAGATTCATTTTATCTTTACTTTAGTTAAAACAACCGTGCAGAGTTAAACTAGGTTAGCAGTTTCATGCGTATTTGTTTAATACTTATAACTCAAATTTTAAATCTAACAAAATTAACATCAAATCAAATCAATGTCAAATTTGTTGTTAGAAATTACCATTTATAATTGTATCAGTACTTGAAAGGTGTCTAATTCAAATTTAATAGATGCAGATGGTTTTCTATGGAGTGATGCGTGTGAAAACACCGTCAATACAATTCCAGCTTCGTAGCCCTTATATATTCTACACCCTTCGGCTGAATAAAAAATACCTTCTGGACCTCCCCCGTCTAAGCTGGATGAATGGGCATTTTGTCCGACCCTAAATCGATTTATGGTTTCGTAACCGTAGTTTTTGTTGAGTTATCACGTTCAATTTGACTTTTTTGCCCTAAACAGGCACTTCTTGCGCGTTGTGTTTTTAAAACCTTTTATGGCTGCGATGTTAAACCAACTGGCTGATGTCCCGTTCTTCGCAAGGGGATATCGCAGTCAAAAAGGCCCAGATGTCTTAAAATGTTACACATTCCAATCAGTAAACAAATCACTATCACAAAGAATGGGAGATGGATCTTCTTCCATCGCCAAACCCAGGTATCCTGTTCAGTTATATTATAATAATGACTATGTTATGGCCCGCAGCCACCGGTAAAAGGCCATAAGAATTCTTAACCCATCAAGAAAAACTTTGAAACTGTGAAGACCCTTCGGGGCAACCCCCTGAGGATGTTTTACCCAAATAAGCTTATACAGTATATTGCCTACGTAAATCGTTTAGCCCAACCGGGTTCAGTAGATTTTCGTTAAACCCGTGGAATGGAACTACGACCGCTACCATACGCACCTTATTTTCGTATTAGTTTGGATGGACGGTTAATAAATGTTCGAGCCATTTTTGTAGTTACATCTGCCAACTTGACTCTTTTTTAACAACCCAAACCGTAAAAATCTAACTAAAAAGTAAAAATCGACATGAATAGAAAAGAGAAAGAGCGATTTCCACTGAGAAACGAATCTATGAAGTGAACCAGAAACTCCTCTTCTTACCATTAGGACACTGGACATTGATGTACGAGAGATTCATTGAAGCTAGACAGGTCGCAGCGCAGATAGGACACCTGTTTGACTATGGAGCTTTCACGTGCAATAATATTCAAGATTTATGTACGAAAGCGACCTGACTGCGTGCACAGACAGTCATGGTAGACCGCATACGGATTGATTACCTTTCACTGACTTCTCATCTTGACGTAGTAAGGTGACGATTACTGGGGGAAATCAGATGCTCCGCTAATTGGTTGATATAACAAGTGTTCTATCGCACGTGAATGTACGCGGGTTGGTTAGCCATATGGTCGCCTTGGCTTAGAAAATGGACCAAATGGATCAGCACGTGCACCGTGTGGGGTTAGGTGGTTAGGTCAACTGGATTCGTTACAGATGCGGTATGTCCAATGTCCAATCATAGGAAATGGAGTATACAGACTGACGCTGTGGATTGGTAGAAGACGACCAGTTTACACTGTGTATCAGGGGGGGGCTATTGGGGCTGTAGCCCAGGGCGGCAAATTTACAGAAAATTAATAAGTTGTTTACAAAAGAAATGTTGAAACGGGGAACATTTTGACGAAAACGGTTGACAATGACGGTGTGCCGCCCTTTTAAAGGTAATCAGGGCTAATGTATTACGCTTGCTGTCCCTCACACTGCAGTTCCTCAAAACAGTCATAATGCATTTGTCATTCATCCGTACTAGCGACAAGACGATTACGCTACAGAGAAAGGGCGGCAAGCCACGAACTACATCAGGCACTGCGCCACTATGACTACGTCCAACTCACGGACTTCCAAGTTTACCCTCGCATGGCATTAAAATTATTGTTTACACAATATCAATAATGACTAAGGCACACGGCTGAGAAATGTTGCAACAATCAAATTTGAGATGACAATAACAAAATTTATGCTACAAAGATATTGTCGATTCATTTTCAAACTCTAGGTAACAAAAAAAGTTATTTCAGCCTACGTATATTTACCATCAAATGCTACTACACATTATCGTTCATTCTGGAGTATATTTTGTTAACAAAACATCTGACCAAAGACAGATAAAGACTAACATAATTTGTGAAGAGAGTATTTGATTGGTTGTTGCCATGGGAGCATAGTTGACAGAGGGTCAAAATGATGTTCAGCATATAGGCTGCAGTTTTTTACTCTAGGCGAGACCTCTATATATTTTTTGGGTGGGACGGTGTCAAAATCTCCTATTTCATTAAATGAAAAACTGAGATACTTAAAGTCTTTAAATTAATATCTTGTCGCATTTTAGGCGAATCATGATTTTAAACTTAACTGTATAATCTTAAGACATATTTTATATGTAATTTTATTGTTTATCTCGAAGCAAAGTTATGATTTGAGTTAAATGAAAACACCCTTTTAATATGGCTTTGGAAATAGTGTTGTACATCGAATGAACTTGTCCAACCAACAAGTTGACACCATAACAGGACAAAATACCAAATATGACGGCACAATAGAGTTTTATGGACGGCACTTTATGAAGGTTATTTGTCAGACAGTAGTGACTCCTTCCTGAAGGTATTATATTTCAATTCATTGGATCTACGACATAATGGAGGTGAAACTAGAAGATGTGTTTGAAAATGTGTAGAGTTTTATGAAGATTTGGCCTACATCAATTAATTTTATATTTTTATCGTCTAAAACATATAACAAATTCTTTGTATAAAAGTATAAATTACAACATGACTGAAAAACAGTATTGAAAAGCGCTAATTCAGGATTAAAATAGTCAGAGTTTTGAGGCTAATGGTCTGAATTACGAATTTTAAGGCTACAGTGTAATCATATCTTATTATAGGATAGTTATTATAATTGTCAGTAGTCAATGCGTTGGTTTGAAAATTAATGTGTTGACGAAGTATAAGTAGGGATTTGTAGGCCTTTGTTGAAGGATTTTCTTGTTATTAAAAGTAACACTGGTTCACTGCTTTTAAGACCAACATTTGTCTCTAGGGCTGATTGTCATTGAGTAGGCTATATTGAATATTAAACTGTGTTAATGTGAATCAAGTCAATTATACATTTTTTACTGTTTTTTTTTCAACTAGGAAATAATAGACATTTCTTAAACTTGTTCATTCAGTTAATTCGTAACTTCTTTAGATACTGTCACAAAATAACCAAACAAGATATATAACATGTGGGTAAACCTGGGCGGCTAAAAGGACAAAGGGGGGAGGGCGACAGATTTCCAAATAGCCCTTAGGTGGAAATTGCATAAATCCACCACTGCTGTGTATAAGATATACACCATGGTCTATACCAGCTTACGATGTGTAAATAGCATGGCATACTACAGGTAGCGAATATGCCATGGTGTTTGGTAGGTGTGCCCTTGAGGAATACCATATTATGTGAAACAAACATGGCAGTGGCCAAAACCGCATAAATTCATGTATTTATTCAGTTTCAAAACCAAATCAGTTTGGACTTCCAACCTACAGGAACTATTCAAGCTCTTTGGATGTTCTTTCCACCTCAATATTCCCTAAATTGTTTGATTTCATATACCTTACGTTTTAAATTACACAATGACAAAATGAAAGATTTTATATTTAATAGTAAAATTAGTGTTTAGCTAAAATTATTCATAAGTGGACTATATTTCTATAAATTATAATGTCGAAGAGATGTGTTCGTTGTATTCGATGGCGTCCTAATTGATGAAACATTTTTCTCTCTCAGTGAAATCTGCAGTCTTGTGTTCACTTTTAGGACTACCTGTGCAGTGTAAGGCTACACAAACACAAACATTTCTTTAGTTAATTTAAAAGAAATAGGCATTACATGGGAATTAATAAATACCTTTAACGTATTTTATTTTTCCCAAAAACCTTGTTTATATTTTTAATTGTCCCCTCATTTAGTCTTTGAGTTCGGGAGACACTTACATATCCTGAAGAAAGGGATGACGAGGATCCTACCCACCTCCCATCTTGAACTATTCACAAGCAAAGATATTCTGACATGCAAGAGTCTAAATCTATAGTAGAATAGGAACATTTTGGTGAACAGAACTACTCTCTTATTTCTGAACCTATTTTGAGAGTTAAGGTGTTAAAAAATCTTGATACGTAGTTGTGCAAAGTGTTTTGTTTAATTTTAGATTGTTCTGTTTTGAAGGGCATAGACCACCCTCTAAGTTAATTTTTCCCCATAAGGTTAGCATATGGAGATACATTTTAAATGCGTTTCATTATAAAACGGATGTTGTTATGAGATAAATATAGATACACAAACTACTGAAATGGCAACACGATCAGTGTAGCCTAGAGCTTATGAGCAACTTTGCTAAGTTTCGAGCAACAGGTCGACTATTAACCTATATCCTTACAGAGGAACGAATTCAGTGTTGTCGCAAGTCTCATGTTCACACTGTGTTGTTTGTTGCTGTTTCCATCGATGTCACGTCTGTAGCTAGTGATGACGTCAGCCTCTCGGAGTAACGGCCAGTTCGTGTCTGTCACACCCGAGATGGCGCGGAGAAAACTAAACTTATCATTGCTACCTCGCTGCATACGTGCTTTCACTCCAGAATGCAGCTGGCTGCTGGAGATAGGTTTGGAACTTGGGAGGTAAATTGGGGTGCAGGTGTTCAAAATCCAAAATTTGTTGTGGTGGGGAGGTTACGCCCTTGATCCGGAGCGCTTAATATCGCTTTATTTATTGCATTCCCTAGAGTAGTTGTAAACCGGGTTGAAGAACTAAATCCATGTTTCCCCAGAATAACATTGTGGATCGATTTTAACCACAATAGTAAAATATTTTGTCCACTTGAACTTTCGTGCTCTTTTCATAACATTTGTTCAAGTAACCCCCTGGCCCGAATTTTAGCTCTTTAGGTTGATAAACCATAAATATGGAGTTTTTCCCAACTAAGTTTAGATAATTGAATTGAGCACCTTTTCACATTTCTAGCTTTTTCAGCACAACATTTACAGAAAACTTACCAGGGAATTTCTCCTCTTATCACCACTGTGTGCATGTAGCAAATGGTAGTATAGTGTTTCCGAAAAAGGAATTTGGGGTACATTTCTGAAATAAAAGTCATTGGACGATTTTATATACATGCTACCGTATGTTCTATATTTAGTACACATGAAACAATTTATTGATTAAATTTATCTAAAAGGGAGAAAGGGTTTGTCAGTTGCCATTTATTGTATGAATGAAAAGAAATCTTAAAAAAATTTGAAAATTGTTGTTAAAAGATCATTTATTATTAAATCACTAAATATACACCTGCACCTTACTAAAATATGTATATAGAACTAAGCATGGAGCTGTTTATAATGCGCAATTTTGCATTTTTAACCCTCTTCTTTGTCTGACGCTCTATTCGTATGCCGACACTCGTCTACCATTAATATCCATTTCGCCGTGATCGTAGGCCGTCGCGCGTCGTATGTAGGCCCGATGTAGGAGTACGCCCTCGCAGAATCTCGGAACACGTTCCTTTAGGAACTGCGAGACTCATTTATAAAATGGACGATTGAGTCATAGATTGTAAAAATAACTGGCATATCGTATGCATTAACGTAAACCAGTGATGATAAACATTCATTGAATGGGGAATTTTAGTTTCCAAGAAGTACTGTTGTGACTTCAGCAAGTAGTCATATATTTTAGAACTTATTCCACGCATCATTACAATGTGCATTGTAATCGTAGGCAATGCGTGACCATAATGTTTGGGGGGGGCGTTGTTTTAATTGTCTGGGGTTACATCCTGTTTGTTATAAAAGCAAAAAGAATAGTCAGTTTTCATAAAATAGTAAAACTTACTGATTGGGATAAAAAATATTCTAAATATTAAAAGAAACTGTTGTGTTTTTTATCCGAAGATTCTGAGCTAACCACTCGTAGAATTTTCATGATTTTTTTGCTGAAAGAAATTCAGTTTTGTGTAGAAAGGGAATGTCGAAGACATCATTTCCATTTCAAGTTTTACAATTTTACAAATTCGATTTTAATTTGAAAAAATCTTGAATCTGACGCAAACATTTAAAGTTTCAAATAAAATTAAAATCATCTGTTGTAAACCATCAGCAATTCCGCTCAACATTAAAAGGTGACCATCTTAAACAGCACAATGAGCCTGTAGTAAGAAATATCTATTAAAACAACCATTAATTTAAATTAATTAACTAAGATAAAACATATATGCCATAAGAATATAACATGGGAAATTTGGTGGCCAGTGCTGGGGCAAAATCACTGATGTCCAAGGGAAAAATAAATCTCTTTCGAAAGGATAAACCTTTTAATTTGATACATCATTCGTTAAAATCAGCCATTAATTAAAATCGCAGGTGACCACACAAAGAGTTCTTGAAGGAATGAACAAGTCGATTCAGTTTACAATAATTTTAACTTTTAATGAAACAATTAATTTAACATTGTGATATGTTTACCATATACATACAAGTAAATCTGAAAACTCGTCTTTTAAAGTGATTTGTACATACCCTTAATTATTTTAAGTATTGTATTGTTGCTAAATCGGTGTGTTGCAAAAGAGCATACTGATTATATGTCACTCTAGGCCGGATGTTTGTGTCTAAAAATAATAGATATAGCGGAATAAATTTAGGTAAATTCAAGGATATAACCTCTCGAACTAAGATATTCAAATGGCGTGTTTTTAATGATACAACTTTCAAGGATGAATATGAATTTGTCATTTCCTGAGTTTAATTTTAATTGCAAACCGTAAACCTCTTTGTCGCATTAGCGTGGCATTCGCGGCCGCTACAAGACGACCGACACACCGCCGCGCCGCACGCCTCCATTGCGCTACAAACCAGTTGTCGTACTCACGGCTATAAATAGCACCAACATTCTAAAAACAACCGCTGCCCTGTTCTCTCCATTCACCTGGTTTTTGTTTTTATTTTATTCCGAACGAAATACACTGTTTACCACCTATTTATGCTAATTTAATGGTCCACGTCATTAAGGTGTGTGTAGACGTAATGAATGAAGCCATTGTGCCTTATATTCAATGCTTAAACGGACGAGTCGCAGTTTACTATATAGTTTAATTTTACTTGAATATTTAAATTTCGGGTTGTTATACAGTACGTCTGGTTTAGTGAAAACTTGTGTTTTTTATTTACGTTAATTACGGCTCATGTATAATGTAGCGCAATCGAACCTAATTTAAATACAGCCAGACGCATACAATTATTTTATTTGATGTTAATTAGTATATTTGGACCTATTCCGTTAATTCACCACCACGATTTTTGTATTATTTCCGTTTATTAATAGAATTTGTTTAAAAATAATTAAAACTCCTATAATTAAATTTTGAATTTGCTTGCAGAATATATAAGAAAACTACCTCCAGTGTAGTTCGTGCGGATTCTTTTCACTGTACTAAAGCCTAAATTTAAAATACTTAATTTGTTATAGCTTTGACAAACACTTATACACGGAATTTCCAATTGTTCAAACAGGATCTTTATCTATAATGTTCATGTCTAGATCCCAACGAGAAGTGTAAAAAAAACGCAGCCAATCGGGACAAACTATGTTTGTTAGACCGATAAACAACTCGCGTGTGTTGGAGATAAGAAGACAAGTTGCAGTTGATAAGAATCTTAGCTTTGCCAACAAATTCCAGATTTCTGCTTGGTCGTATCCAAGCAGATACAACATGTAAATCATGTTCAGATTATAGATACCTGGGAAAATCCTCGGATGTTTAATTTATGTAATAACTATTAGTTTTAACATTTAATCTACTTATTGCTTTAACTTAGAAACGAGCAATTCCTGGACTGGACGGGAATTTAAATGGGAAAAGGCGACTGATCAAAAAACGAGCGATTGCGAAGTGTACTAACAAATAATGCCACAGAGTAAACGATTGCTCCTTGCACTTTGTGCTTACTCTTGCTAATGCTACATTAACTTTTGATTCGCATTCAGATTGGTCAATTGGTTCATTTTATGGAGAGGATTTTATTTTTTTTACGTTAAAATTTATCATTACTATTTTCAAAACCGAACACACTACTCAAATGAAACGTCAACATTTTAGAATTTTCTGTTTGGTAAAAAACATATCCAAGTTAAACCCCTGCGTTCTTAATGGTAAAATACGAATGTTGTAAAATGCAAATGCACTCCCATTTAAGGGAAACATTCCAGAGGCACTAAAGAATTCACCTGTTCCGCCATAAATGTTTTCAGACGAGCTTGCGGCTGGGATTTAAATCGACAAACTCTGACCCCTCCACCTCAAACCTGCCAACGCCCCCCCCCCCCCAGATTTGGTTGACCTCTAGTAGCCGGGCCGAGGGCGGTGGGAGGAGGCACCACAACCACAAATTCCTCCGTTACGGTGTAGTGAACGCGGACACAACACCTGTGGATACAAAACAACCATTCTGTGGGAAAATTAGATTAGGGCTACTAACACATACAATAGTACGTAATTACAGTAAAGGATATATTGCATTTAACATTTAACAAATGAATATTTTACTGCTAAAAAGAGTCTAATTATTTTACTGGAGCGTCAATCAATGTATTTACAAAAAAATGTACTAACAAAAGGACTAAGGACATACATTGAGAAAGTGACGCAGTCACAGCACCAGTAATGCACTTTGTTCCTCGTAAAAAAGTTGTTTCCCCTTTTGCTGCTACTTGTGTCAGCTAACGATATATCAAATTAACTACAACACATATTTTGTTGCTCTCAATATACGTCAATTTCAGTCATGAAAGGGGTCAATTTGGTATGATATTGGAGGACTATAAAGCTATAAATAGGCTATAAAAAAATTGTAGTAAAAGCTACTATATGTAAAATATTGACATTTTCTGAAGTTTTATAATTGCTGCTACTCATTTTGTAATTAATTTCCATTTAATTTACAAAATATTTAGTAAAATATTGCGGGAAATATTGCAATGCAACTCAGAGGTGAAATCTATAATCAGAGTGCTTTTAATATTGGTATATTTTATTCTTATCGCACAACTTAAGTTACATGACCACCTCTACCGATGAAATGTCCTAATGTAATGCCTTTTACTGCTGCATTCGAAAGCTTAGTTCTAAAGGTCGCAAGGCCAGAGAAACTCATCAGCAACCTAGTGCAAGCTCCATTGACCGCTATAAAAGAAGGCGAACGGAAAAGGAAGGCGGGCGAACCAAGGACCTACAAACGCGTCGGCTCGGGCTCGGGCTACGTTCGTTGATTACATAACGGAGTGACAGTAGAGGCTATTGTAATGTTGTGACACTGACGCGAGGCCTATAGAAGGTGATTGTCCGAGAATACACCTAATTCTTTTATATGTGGAAAATAAATCAAGAATACCAAGTAAATTGTTCGGAGAATCATGGGTTATTTACCGGTCATTGTAAGATAATCGGTTATCCACTTTCAATTTAATTATTATTTAAACGACTAAACTGTTATATCTAACAGTAATGCTTATAAATTACAACATTTGTGATATTATTTTCCTTTTTGTGACGTTATTTATCCCATCGTATGGATCACAAATGTTTATTTACCTTCTAGTGGCGCGGCCGGCGCGGAGGCGGCCAGTGAGTTTTCCCGGCAATTAAGCGCGGTTGGCAAGCGTGTCTCCTGTTCCTGCAGTGCTTGCTGACGCTTCACCTGTTTTATTGGTCCCCGGGAGTAGTGGATAAACAGCGGTTTAGCATCACTTCCGGCGCTTTTTCCCCATGTTATTCTTATGGGGATCAGTTTTTGGACCGACACCCGATCCCGCCTATAGAGCTCCCGCCTGCTGGCCTATATTAAATATACCCCTGCCTTAAATATATTGTCCCCATCCCCATCCCTCCTCTATATTTTTAAAAATTAATTTTCAAATTCAGGCTAAAAAACTATCTTTGGTGTTTACTGTCCGATTTGTCTGCAATTTGGATATGTTATTGTCCTAGGCAAGTGTTTTAATAAATTTCACTTACATTTCCCAAATTAACTATTACGGTTGAATTAAAAAATATTTTTGAAAAATACTATAGTGCCAATTGCCACCTTCTTTATTAACTGTCCGATTTGTCTTCAATTTGGATATGTTATTGTCCTAGGCAAGTGGTTTAATAAATTTCACTTACATTTCCCAAATTCACTATAACGGTCAAATTAAAAAATATTTTTTGAAAAATACTGCCAATTGTCACCTTCTTTATTAACTGTCCGATTTGTCTTCAATTTGGATATGTTATTGTCCTAGGCAAGTGGTTTAATAAATTCCACCTACATATCCCAAATTCACTATTACAGTCAAATTAAAAATTATTTTTGAAAAATACTGCCAACTGCCAACTTCTTTATTAAATGTCCGATTTGTCTGCAATTTGGATATGTTATTGTCCTAGGCAAGTGTTTTAATAAATTTCACTTACATATCCCAAATTCACCATCACGGTCAAATTAAAAAATATTTTTGAAAAATACTGCCAATTGCCGCCTTCTTTATTAACTGTCCGATTTGTTTAAAACTTGGATATGTTATTGTCGTAGGCAAGTGTTTTAATAAATTACACTTACATATCCCAAATTCACTATTACGGTCAAATTAAAAAATATTTTTGAAAAATACTGCCAATTGCCGCCTTCTTTATTAACTGTCCGATTTGTTTAAAACTTGGATATGTTATTGTCGTAGGCAAGTGTTTTAATAAATTACACTTACATATCCCAAATTCACTATTACGGTCAAATTAAAAAATATTTTTGAAAAATACAGCTAATTGCCAACTTCTTTATTTACTGTCCGATTTGTCTGCAATTTGGATATGTTATTGTCGTAGGCTAGTGTATATGCACCATCCACATTTTACAAATATTACGGTCAAATTAAATAATATTTTTGAAAAATACTGCCAATTGCCACCTTCTTTATTAAATGTCTGATTTGTCTTCAATTTGGATATGTTATTGTCCTAGGCAACTGGTTTAATAAATTCCACCTACACATCCCAAATTCACTATTACAGTCAAATTAAAAATTATTTTTGAAAAATACTGCCAATTGCCAACTTCTTTATTAAATGTCCGATTTGTCTGCAATTTGGATATGTTATTGTCCTAGGCAAGTGTTTTAATAAATTTCACTTACATATCCCAAATTCGCCATCACGGTCAAATTAAAAAATATTTTTGAAAAATACTGCCAATTGCCAACTTCTTTATTTACTGTCTGATTTGTCTTCAATTTGGATATGTTATTGTCCTAGGCAAGTCTTTTAATAAATTCCACTTACATATCCCAAAATTCACTATTACAGTCAAATTAAAAATTATTTTTGAAAAATACTGCCAATTGCCAACTTCTTTATTAAATGTCCGATTTGTTTAAAATTTAGATATGTTATTGTTGTAGGCTAGTGTATATGCACCATCCACATTTCCCAAATTCACCATTACAGTCAAATTAAAAAATATTTTTGAAAAATACCGCCAATTGCCAACTTCTTTATTTACTGTCCGATTTGTTTAAAATTTGGATATGTTATTGTTGTGGGCTAATGTATATGCACCATCCACATTTTACAAATATTGCGGTTAAATTTTTAAAAATTTGGAAAAATACTGCCAATTGGCAACTTCTTTATTTATGGTCTGATTTGTTTAAAATTTATGTCATTATTCTAGGCTAGTGTATATGTACCATCCACATTTGACAAATTAACTATAATGGTCAAATTTAAAAAATATTTTGAAAAATATACAATTTCAAACTTCTTTATTTACTGTCTGATTTATTTTCGGATATGTTATAGCTCTTATATAGGTAACAAGACCACACTACCACACGTTCCATTACCCATTTGTCTTTTTGTTTGTTTATTTTGCTGTAATCCCAAAACTGACTGTTTATTGCCTACACTTTGGATATTGTCCTAAGCATTTATTTTTGGATATGTTATAGCCCCCAACTATTATATCTAAAATTACAATATTATTTCCACCTATAATACTGTTGTTTGTTTTGCCGCAACCTAAAAACTAACATTGGTATTTGTGTTTTTACAAAACTATATTTTGCGGTTGGATTAAAAAAAAATAAATGCAAGCTTATTATATTTGCCACACGCTTATTATATACATCCAGCTGTTATATTTGCCACATTTCCAATATTGTTGTGACCCTCTCAACTACCTCTCATTGTAATATAATAAGTAATATATATCCACAACTATGGTCAGAACAAATTTTGGATATGTTTTAAGCCAGCAAAAAATAAATTTTTAAAACCCAAAACAACTAATCTTTCTTTGTGCTTGTTTGGAGTAGTCTTTATTTTATCCAACTTAATTTTGTAGTTAAAATCAAACTTCCCACATTCTAGCTCCCTTTCCAGCCAGGGAGACATAAAGGTTACGAATATTTTCAAACAATATATCTTTTTCTACCCCTATGTTGGACTTGTTTAATAGCGCACCATATTCCAAATCCTCCAGTCTACTACATTCTTTAAATTTAACATTGCCTTTAATATCTTGCATCTCTATGTCTTCTTGTCCATTGTTACGGAAACTTTCTATTTTTGGAATTGCCATAAAATGTTGCGGTTCCGTTAGTGTTAAAGCTTGCAAGTGGCTCGTTGGTAGGTAGATAAATAATGTCCAAATCACCACTGCACGGCAACACGCCTTCCCTATTCTTATTTATCTCTATAAATACAGTTTTACAGACACCTTTAACATAGTATACACCCCTCCATCCTTTTCTGCCAACACTCCCACAAACTTGTTTACTACAAACGCATACACATAATGCTCGCAGGAAGTAATCTTTTAATTTATCCTCTCTTTCCCTTATTTCTTTAGCCAACTGTACATTCCTCTGCAACAGTATTTTCCACATATTCCAATGTCTTCTAATTCCAGTTTCCTCTCTAAGAAAGGCTTGGAAAGTGGCTCTATTTCTTTAATAGTGTATGGGTACAGTTTATTGGTCCGGCTTCTTAAAACATAGGGAGTAAGGTTAGGACTTTCCACTAAGAGGTATAGTGGAGAAAGGTGTATTTGATGTGCCCCCAGATTTGATGTAACACTTATGCTTTACACATACGGCATCCTCCTCTATTACCTCTACATAGTTGGTAAACAGTTAAAGCTAAATGCAGATAGAGCATACTTTATTAACTTTTCCCTTTGTGTACTATCTTTTGGCAGTTTTAGTTGTACTCCAGTTATCTTCCCCCCAACATGCATCGTTAAACACTAAACAACAACTGTTTTGTAATTGATTGGCAACTTTCACCCACATGCAGAGGTACAGCATAGAATGGAGCATTTTGAAAGTACCGTTTGTTGTCTTCTATTAGACAAACCCTTTACCAAAACCTCCACAATAGATTGTTGCCTCTAACCTTGTTATTCCATTCTCTCTAGCTAGTTTAGACGAGAACGTTTCTTTTAGTCTCGCATCTGGACAGTTTACAAAGTTTATTATATGGTTTCCTATACTTTTAATTACTCCAGGACTTGTAATCTGGCATATAAATTTATTATATATTTTTACCCTGCTATTTACATTAAACCATGTTAAACAGTCTTTACTAACATTATCTACAATAACATTATGGGGGTCCATTCGCCCCCCTGGTAGCAAAAGTTTTCTGTAAGATATTGGCACATTTCCAGCCAAATCTGGTGTTATATCGAAATCCATAAGATAGTACATTTCTTTTTCCAGATCTTGCAGTATCTTTGGAAGATCTTCCAACAAATCCTTAATTTTAACATTTGCAAGCTCAATTTTATAGGGAATTGCTATAGGATCATCATACTTTTGTTTAATTTGGTCAATATCTTTCTTTATTATTTGTAACACACCCTCGCTTTGGGGGAATGGCAGTTTGGCCACAACACCATGTCGAGCTAAAGAGAACTTTTTAAATATTCCTCGTAAGTAGCTATTAAACGAGCCACATATTTCCTTCTTAACTTTTAAATTTATTCCGAACATCCCCATCACAATCCGCAACATTGGTTATCTAACATTATGTTATAGATGTTATTTAATTTTGGTTCACCCTCGCAATAGTTTATATTACCTATGTCTGTAAGAAGGTTATTATTACGTAGATTTTCTAATAAAAACCACATACCAAATCTTTCGTTAGTAGGTTTAATAAATGGCTAACAGAGTACATTTCTTTTATACAAAAAGTAGCGGAAACATGTAAACAGGACAGATATATAGGCATATATGTGTTGTAAATATATATTGTATATAAACATAGGCGAGCGGCAAGTGTAACATGTAAGTGGACACCCACATGCAAATATGGAATACCCACAAATTCGACTAAATAAGTTTATAGTCTCAATATAATTAACATATTAACATTAGTACCCAAATTGTCGAAATTCTATAATTCTATTCTTAGTCCTTGTATTAGGTTTTGTACTATTAAACCCAACAC
The DNA here is from genome assembly GCA_963675035.1 of Allygus modestus. Classification (NCBI taxonomy): domain Eukaryota; kingdom Metazoa; phylum Arthropoda; class Insecta; order Hemiptera; family Cicadellidae; genus Allygus; species Allygus modestus. The sequence goes on along the minus strand of OY776115.1, from coordinate 59,569,155 downwards.
CCCATGCAGTAGAGTAATATATGTATTTAATATGCACATTCTACAAGACCTGTACATCTGTTGTATAAGCAGCAGAATAGACGTCTCATTGTGTTGTTGTAAAGTAAAACATAAATTGTGCTGGATACAACCGGCCAGATATTAGACAGGAAATGTGTTGGAAGTGTATTGCCAAAGACAAACACCACATAGTGCAGCATGTAATCAATCCATTACTATTTAGACAGCACTGGTACAACATCCGATATATTAGCCAAACCCACAATCAAACTTGGAAAACAAACAGTAAAAGATAAATATTATAGTAACAGAAATAGTAAGAGTATAAGGACATAGTAATATTTAAAGTTTATAAAACAACACAAACGCAGAGACACAATAAATAACACACTCCAACACATTTGGACACAGGCACAAATACTGGTTTACATCCATTTAACACAACTTTACACGTTCTGTCGACTGACACAAAAATAGTTTGTAAATTGTGTAAGAAATATATGTAATATAAACAAATTTAACACAATCATAACATTGTCCACAATGTTATGATTGTGTTAAATTTGTTTATATTACATATATTTCTTACACAATTTACAAACTATTTTTGTGTCAGTCGACAGAACGTGTAAAGTTGTGTTAAATGGATGTAAACCAGTATTTGTGCCTGTGTCCAAATGTGTTGGAGTGTGTTATTTATTGTGTCTCTGCGTTTGTGTTGTTTTATAAACTTTAAATATTACTATGTCCTTATACTCTTACTATTTCTGTTACTATAATATTTATCTTTTACTGTTTGTTTTCCAAGTTTGATTGTGGGTTTGGCTAATATATCGGATGTTGTACCAGTGCTGTCTAAATAGTAATGGATTGATTACATGCTGCACTATGTGGTGTTTGTCTTTGGCAATACACTTCCAACACATTTCCTGTCTAATATCTGGCCGGTTGTATCCAGCACAATTTATGTTTTACTTTACAACAACACAATGAGACGTCTATTCTGCTGCTTATACAACAGATGTACAGGTCTTGTAGAATGTGCATATTAAATACATATATTACTCTACTGCATGGGGTGTTGGGTTTAATAGTACAAAACCTAATACAAGGACTAAGAATAGAATTATAGAATTTCGACAATTTGGGTACTAATGTTAATATGTTAATTATATTGAGACTATAAACTTATTTAGTCGAATTTGTGGGTATTCCATATTTGCATGTGGGTGTCCACTTACATGTTACACTTGCCGCTCGCCTATGTTTATATACAATATATATTTACAACACATATATGCCTATATATCTGTCCTGTTTACATGTTTCCGCTACTTTTTGTATAAAAGAAATGTACTCTGTTAGCCATTTATTAAACCTACTAACGAAAGATTTGGTATGTGGTTTTTATTAGAAAATCTACGTAATAATAACCTTCTTACAGACATAGGTAATATAAACTATTGCGAGGGTGAACCAAAATTAAATAACATCTATAACATAATGTTAGATAACCAATGTTGCGGATTGTGATGGGGATGTTCGGAATAAATTTAAAAGTTAAGAAGGAAATATGTGGCTCGTTTAATAGCTACTTACGAGGAATATTTAAAAAGTTCTCTTTAGCTCGACATGGTGTTGTGGCCAAACTGCCATTCCCCCAAAGCGAGGGTGTGTTACAAATAATAAAGAAAGATATTGACCAAATTAAACAAAAGTATGATGATCCTATAGCAATTCCCTATAAAATTGAGCTTGCAAATGTTAAAATTAAGGATTTGTTGGAAGATCTTCCAAAGATACTGCAAGATCTGGAAAAAGAAATGTACTATCTTATGGATTTCGATATAACACCAGATTTGGCTGGAAATGTGCCAATATCTTACAGAAAACTTTTGCTACCAGGGGGGCGAATGGACCCCCATAATGTTATTGTAGATAATGTTAGTAAAGACTGTTTAACATGGTTTAATGTAAATAGCAGGGTAAAAATATATAATAAATTTATATGCCAGATTACAAGTCCTGGAGTAATTAAAAGTATAGGAAACCATATAATAAACTTTGTAAACTGTCCAGATGCGAGACTAAAAGAAACGTTCTCGTCTAAACTAGCTAGAGAGAATGGAATAACAAGGTTAGAGGCAACAATCTATTGTGGAGGTTTTGGTAAAGGGTTTGTCTAATAGAAGACAACAAACGGTACTTTCAAAATGCTCCATTCTATGCTGTACCTCTGCATGTGGGTGAAAGTTGCCAATCAATTACAAAACAGTTGTTGTTTAGTGTTTAACGATGCATGTTGGGGGGAAGATAACTGGAGTACAACTAAAACTGCCAAAAGATAGTACACAAAGGGAAAAGTTAATAAAGTATGCTCTATCTGCATTTAGCTTTAACTGTTTACCAACTATGTAGAGGTAATAGAGGAGGATGCCGTATGTGTAAAGCATAAGTGTTACATCAAATCTGGGGGCACATCAAATACACCTTTCTCCACTATACCTCTTAGTGGAAAGTCCTAACCTTACTCCCTATGTTTTAAGAAGCCGGACCAATAAACTGTACCCATACACTATTAAAGAAATAGAGCCACTTTCCAAGCCTTTCTTAGAGAGGAAACTGGAATTAGAAGACATTGGAATATGTGGAAAATACTGTAGCAGAGGAATGTACAGTTGGCTAAAGAAATAAGGGAAAGAGAGGATAAATTAAAAGATTACTTCCTGCGAGCATTATGTGTATGCGTTTGTAGTAAACAAGTTTGTGGGAGTGTTGGCAGAAAAGGATGGAGGGGTGTATACTATGTTAAAGGTGTCTGTAAAACTGTATTTATAGAGATAAATAAGAATAGGGAAGGCGTGTTGCCGTGCAGTGGTGATTTGGACATTATTTATCTACCTACCAACGAGCCACTTGCAAGCTTTAACACTAACGGAACCGCAACATTTTATGGCAATTCCAAAAATAGAAAGTTTCCGTAACAATGGACAAGAAGACATAGAGATGCAAGATATTAAAGGCAATGTTAAATTTAAAGAATGTAGTAGACTGGAGGATTTGGAATATGGTGCGCTATTAAACAAGTCCAACATAGGGGTAGAAAAAGATATATTGTTTGAAAATATTCGTAACCTTTATGTCTCCCTGGCTGGAAAGGGAGCTAGAATGTGGGAAGTTTGATTTTAACTACAAAATTAAGTTGGATAAAATAAAGACTACTCCAAACAAGCACAAAGAAAGATTAGTTGTTTTGGGTTTTAAAAATTTATTTTTTGCTGGCTTAAAACATATCCAAAATTTGTTCTGACCATAGTTGTGGATATATATTACTTATTATATTACAATGAGAGGTAGTTGAGAGGGTCACAACAATATTGGAAATGTGGCAAATATAACAGCTGGATGTATATAATAAGCGTGTGGCAAATATAATAAGCTTGCATTTATTTTTTTTTAATCCAACCGCAAAATATAGTTTTGTAAAAACACAAATACCAATGTTAGTTTTTAGGTTGCGGCAAAACAAACAACAGTATTATAGGTGGAAATAATATTGTAATTTTAGATATAATAGTTGGGGGCTATAACATATCCAAAAATAAATGCTTAGGACAATATCCAAAGTGTAGGCAATAAACAGTCAGTTTTGGGATTACAGCAAAATAAACAAACAAAAAGACAAATGGGTAATGGAACGTGTGGTAGTGTGGTCTTGTTACCTATATAAGAGCTATAACATATCCGAAAATAAATCAGACAGTAAATAAAGAAGTTTGAAATTGTATATTTTTCAAAATATTTTTTAAATTTGACCATTATAGTTAATTTGTCAAATGTGGATGGTACATATACACTAGCCTAGAATAATGACATAAATTTTAAACAAATCAGACCATAAATAAAGAAGTTGCCAATTGGCAGTATTTTTCCAAATTTTTAAAAATTTAACCGCAATATTTGTAAAATGTGGATGGTGCATATACATTAGCCCACAACAATAACATATCCAAATTTTAAACAAATCGGACAGTAAATAAAGAAGTTGGCAATTGGCGGTATTTTTCAAAAATATTTTTTAATTTGACTGTAATGGTGAATTTGGGAAATGTGGATGGTGCATATACACTAGCCTACAACAATAACATATCTAAATTTTAAACAAATCGGACATTTAATAAAGAAGTTGGCAATTGGCAGTATTTTTCAAAAATAATTTTTAATTTGACTGTAATAGTGAATTTTGGGATATGTAAGTGGAATTTATTAAAAGACTTGCCTAGGACAATAACATATCCAAATTGAAGACAAATCAGACAGTAAATAAAGAAGTTGGCAATTGGCAGTATTTTTCAAAAATATTTTTTAATTTGACCGTGATGGCGAATTTGGGATATGTAAGTGAAATTTATTAAAACACTTGCCTAGGACAATAACATATCCAAATTGCAGACAAATCGGACATTTAATAAAGAAGTTGGCAATTGGCAGTATTTTTCAAAAATAATTTTTAATTTGACTGTAATAGTGAATTTGGGATGTGTAGGTGGAATTTATTAAACCAGTTGCCTAGGACAATAACATATCCAAATTGAAGACAAATCAGACATTTAATAAAGAAGGTGGCAATTGGCAGTATTTTTCAAAAATATTATTTAATTTGACCGTAATATTTGTAAAATGTGGATGGTGCATATACACTAGCCTACGACAATAACATATCCAAATTGCAGACAAATCGGACAGTAAATAAAGAAGTTGGCAATTAGCTGTATTTTTCAAAAATATTTTTTAATTTGACCGTAATAGTGAATTTGGGATATGTAAGTGTAATTTATTAAAACACTTGCCTACGACAATAACATATCCAAGTTTTAAACAAATCGGACAGTTAATAAAGAAGGCGGCAATTGGCAGTATTTTTCAAAAATATTTTTTAATTTGACCGTAATAGTGAATTTGGGATATGTAAGTGTAATTTATTAAAACACTTGCCTACGACAATAACATATCCAAGTTTTAAACAAATCGGACAGTTAATAAAGAAGGCGGCAATTGGCAGTATTTTTCAAAAATATTTTTTAATTTGACCGTGATGGTGAATTTGGGATATGTAAGTGAAATTTATTAAAACACTTGCCTAGGACAATAACATATCCAAATTGCAGACAAATCGGACATTTAATAAAGAAGTTGGCAGTTGGCAGTATTTTTCAAAAATAATTTTTAATTTGACTGTAATAGTGAATTTGGGATATGTAGGTGGAATTTATTAAACCACTTGCCTAGGACAATAACATATCCAAATTGAAGACAAATCGGACAGTTAATAAAGAAGGTGACAATTGGCAGTATTTTTCAAAAAATATTTTTTAATTTGACCGTTATAGTGAATTTGGGAAATGTAAGTGAAATTTATTAAACCACTTGCCTAGGACAATAACATATCCAAATTGAAGACAAATCGGACAGTTAATAAAGAAGGTGGCAATTGGCACTATAGTATTTTTCAAAAATATTTTTTAATTCAACCGTAATAGTTAATTTGGGAAATGTAAGTGAAATTTATTAAAACACTTGCCTAGGACAATAACATATCCAAATTGCAGACAAATCGGACAGTAAACACCAAAGATAGTTTTTTAGCCTGAATTTGAAAATTAATTTTTAAAAATATAGAGGAGGGATGGGGATGGGGACAATATATTTAAGGCAGGGGTATATTTAATATAGGCCAGCAGGCGGGAGCTCTATAGGCGGGATCGGGTGTCGGTCCAAAAACTGATCCCCATAAGAATAACATGGGGAAAAAGCGCCGGAAGTGATGCTAAACCGCTGTTTATCCACTACTCCCGGGGTACCGGATGTCGTTACACAAACCTAACAGTGTGAAAATTACCACTCACTTTCACCCTATTGATTTATAAGGTGGTAGAAATTAATATATGAAGTTGTAATTAAATTAACACTCTCACCGTGTTAGTTAAAATTCCATTGAGGTATAAATCTCGCTCTTGGCAATTCCTTTGTCTTAGTCACTCTTAATGACGTTATTAGTTTCATTACCAATATATAAACACCAAATCCGTCAGTTGACCATATTACGTTGTTGTGATTGGTCGGATTCACTGTCTCTAATCACATAAATATTGTTATGTTCATAAAAGTAGAAATCTCTATTTACAGTTCAAAATTTCAATAAAAACACGTTATCATTTGGTAAGAATTGGCAGTATAATAACCAGAAGCGTGATTATTATATCGTGACCCTGACCAATAGTCATGCTGAATCACGACATCTAAATATAGAGAAAAATCAATGTAAGCATGAAAGACTAAACGAGTTCCCACGCAGCACGCTGACGTGAGGGAAGTGAATTTCCACATAACAACTTTTAAAACTCAAAATCATTGTAAAAACATACATTTGTCCAATTCTTATTTAAATCTGAAAACATTTATTTTTTGGCTGTTCTGATACTCCTGGTTTCATTTACTTGCAAAGGTGGGAATACAATTTTGTGCATTATAAGGTAAGAGAAGGTCCATACAGGCTTAAAAGTAGGCGTGAGATTGCTGGGGATGATAAAAGTACTCTATCAAAGGAATAACAGGCTTTTCTAGTATAAAACCCCCGTAAGACAATGTACTGTGTTTAGTCGATACACATTTTCTTTAATAACTCGGTAAATATTTATGCTGGAATGGCAAGAGAGGGCTTAAAACTTTCGCCTTTTTAATTCCCATCTTTTAACATGTATTGATTTTACATCTGGGGCCTTTCTGACCCTTTTTGGGCCCAAAAACTCGAAATTTGAAAGATTAATGTCCAAACAAGGGGTTTAGAGTTTTCCGATTGTTTTGCCCAACGAACTTGTCCAACTGATTACAGAAAGGAACGTCCCTACCAAATTTGAAGTAAATTGGACAAAAAATGCGACTGCTAGAGTGCAAACACACACATATATATTTATATATATATATATATATATATATATATATATATATATATATATATATATATATAAATTTATAAAATTTTGATTGACCCCCCAAAACGTGTTCAGGGGGTCACGTTAGGAACTTCTATGGTGGTCCCGGGCTTAAGTTTCACCGTGCGGGTCATGCTAATAGTTCACTTTCCAAAGGAAATTCACTAATAACCAAAAGCGTGTTAAATAAAATCATATCAGATATGCATTGTAAAGAGTGTAATTCCAAACTATTTAGGGCATACTTAATGAGTTATCTTGTTATCTATATAATGTATTGAGTAAAACGATTTTGATTTGATAGTGAATTTTCAAATATGAATATTTTAAGAAAGTCTCAATTAAAAGTGAAATTGCATCGTAGATATGAACCTCTAAAATACTTACCAAGCAGAGCCCGGCTATACAATTCTTTCTTGAAATTAACATTCTTTATACAAAACTGTTTATTTTCACCTCACCAATAATAAAAGTAGTAATAAGATATATAAGTTTGATTAGTTTCTCTAATTATATGCTTCCCTTCTTAAAAAAACATAAAAGAGATTTAGTTTTACATGGATATTACATAGTATTACATAGAAATTATAGCATTGTGGATTTTAAAAAGAGTGTTTATACTGTATTCACAATCTTAATTGAATTGTCATTATTGTGGAAAATGTTCAGTTTTTTATATACTATATCTAATTTAACCATTTACCTTATAATAATTTATATTATAAGTTTTTAGGTTTAATTGGGCTTAGGAAAAAATGCCCTAACTAATGTCCATCTTAGTTCAACTCTTTGTTGATAATTCATTTTTTATACTTTCACATTCCTAACTATATAGTTGTATAAATCAAGTAGGCCTACCCAATAATGAAGAATTGTGAGCTAAATCATGATAATTAAAAGCATGTCATTGGTGTATAGGAGAAAGCCCTGGCATTGACCGTAAAACTTTCTTTAAGGAATTGTATTGGCTTCGGTCAATGAATAAAGAAGAAGATTGCCTTGAGGCTAAAATCCACAAGTTGATGACCTTAAGTAACTAGGCCACTGGCGTAGGACTATGGACAGATGTCACATATCTTGTTGCAGTGAATATTAATCACAAAGTCTTACATTAAAAATAATCAAATATTTGGAAAAATGTTTATATAATTTAAAGATAAAAAAGAATATATAAATATAATATAATATGAATATATCAATCACACCAAGTGATTTCTATTATCAAAATCGAATTCAGCACTTTGATCACACAACTTCTTAAATTATCTAATTTGTAGTTCTATATAGAAGTCTAGAATTTGTAGTACTTCAATTTTGAAGTGTATGGGCCATCCCTAAGTTAATTTTTGCCCATAAGGTTAGCAAGGTAAATAATTTCAATTCAATTGTGTGAGTACCGGTACTAAAAAAGCTTTTAATACTATAAAACACAGTTGTTAAGTAATAATAAGGGGATTACTTAACTTAGATGTAAAGTAATACATCTTAGTATTTATGACATTTAAAAAATGTGGAAATTTATACATATGGTTTAATGCTAATACAAAGGTAACTTATACAAGTTTAAACTTATAACAAATCTTCGTTTTGCGGATGTATCATGCACAAAAATGTTCTCAAAGAGATTTACATATTTGGAAATATTGTAAAACGTCAGTTATATTGTAGACGTTTGTGATGAATTTTTATCTTCATCATTGGCTTTCGTCTCTTCCTACGTTATTTTAAACTGGGTATGGGGGGTAATCTGAGAATTCAGTGTTGGCAACAATCATAAGCATACATCTCGTAAGCCTCAAATCGAGACCAGGGCAGTGCTAATCATATTGAGTATAAATTGGTCCAAAACAAACATCTTTACCTTCAGAAATTATTATAAAATCCAGAAATATAATACGAAAAACAAAAATAAAAGAGGCTACAAGCTACCCTATCATTATTATTATCATCTTTATTATTAATCGTATTATGAGACCTAGGATAACTTCAAACCTTTAACTGACTTTAGTTGTTCTATACGTTAACTGACTTTCGAAACCAATTATAATTTTGTACTATTATTTAATTACTGTATGGCTGTTTGTTCCAGATGATATTTTATAATATACTAGCTGTGTACCCGTCATTCGTACGGGTTGTATGTCTAAATAATAGATGAATTTGAAAAGAATAACAACCGAATTAATTTTGCAATATTTAAATTACATTTTACATTTTTTAATTACAATTAAATAAAAACTAAAACAGCTGATAATGGAATAAATATTTTTAAGTCATCAACTGGTTCAGTATAAATAAATGCTTTGTTCATAACCATAAGATGGTATCTTGAAAATCCCTTGGGGTTTAGCCCTGAGGTGAATTCAAAATGTTGAAGAATCTTATAATATTCTAACGTGCGTATAGAACATAAAAAAAGTTTCATCTAAATCAGTTCACCCGTTTTCCTGGGAAAAGCGGATAAACACGATCAAAACCGCGCGAAAACAGTTTTTTGAGCAGCCGCCATTATTTGCCCAACAGGCGTATGAAAGTTTAAATTAGCCTAAAAAACACAAATATATAGAACAAAGAAACAAAGATCCATTAAAATCAGTGCATCCGTTTTCCCATGAAGCGCGAACAAAAACACGTTCTTGAGTGTTACCGAAGGACAGATAGACGAACAGAGATGAGATAAGACTTATTTTGGTTACCATAGGGTGTGCAAAATCAAGGTCCATAGCAGGGCCAGGTAAGAATAGGCTATAGGGCCCTGGTCCATAGATACTTCGTACAGGTTTGCTGAGTAAATTTATTTAAGGTTTACTAGAGACCTCGTAAAAACAGCTTTAAGGTCACGTGATCACCAATTCAATCTGCAGTGTTGCTGGAAACACGATATTTAACGTACGCGTACCATATTTTCTACATCATTGTAATTAAAATTAACATTGTTTAACTGCTTACATTCAATGATCAGCTGTTATTTAATGATACTAATATATTTTTTTGATTTATTTGCATTATTAGATTAATGGATTAAGGGTTTAATTTCTTTCTTTCTGCATGTCTAGTGAAAATAAAAAAAAAAAATTGAAACCCTTTAGTTTGGCAACACTTTATATGTTGTTGATTTAAATGCATCAGCTGGACGCCCTCGTAATGCATCTTTGCTGCGAACATTACTCTTATGGAAATAATCATACCTGGTCTGAAAACTCTACGAACCTTGGTGCAAAATATGAACAAATGTCATAATTCCAAGCTATGTACAAAACTTTAATTTTTTATATAGTGAATACTTATTATGTCAATTATTACCAAACTTCACTCTACGTTTTTAAATAATAACTACATCTGTTTATAGAATAACTAAACCTTAATTCATCATCTGGTTCAATATAAATAAATACTTTGTCGACTTTGTCCATAAGAATAACATAGGATCTTTAAAACCCCGTGGGGCAGAGTCCTAAGGTGATTTCCAAAAAGTAAATTAACCTAAAACCTTCTAACCCACATAACAACAACCAAGTTATTTTAAAATCTTCAAAATCAACTATACATAGTCATACTAAAGTATACTCTTAGTGGCCTGGGAGCCCCCCTCGGGCCCGGGGTCCCGGGTGCTCGCCCTGTGCGCCCTTAGGTAAATATGCCCTGTTTCTAAAGGCTTGCCATTTTTTATAATCATCGAAAACTATATAAAAGATTATTCCTCATAATCCAAGCTATTATAAAAATTATTGGGATGCATAGGCTTACTTCATGTAGTGGTATGTTTTCCACAAACAACCTTATTTCACTTTCAGTCATTTATATTCTTGAATGTCTAACATTCTTCCTGAAAAAAAAAACTTGCATTAAATGTTAAAAATTCAATGATAGTATTTACAATCTTCAAAATCAACTATCCATAGTCATACCAAAGTATAACAACTTTTTTTGAACATCTGACATACTTTATTCTGCAATAATCCTGTTCAACACTCTGCCTCCCTTCCTCAAAAAAATAGTCACTGGTGTAGGGTGTGTATAGAGTGTTTTAAGAAAAAAATTAAATTGATCTTATAGAAAATGAGTTATAAAGAATCAATAATCTTTTATATTTCAAAAAGTAATGTTTTTTATATGTATCATTACTTTTATTTTGTTATAGGTTAAGCATCATGTGACATTAGCTAATGCTATTGATTTTTAATTTGAATTGACCTTTTTGCCCCGGTTCAAATTCCTCCTTAGGATAGTAATTGCAGTTTTGGAAACTCTTCCATATTATCAGTTCCTCAATTTTCCATCATCAGATTCCCAATTCTAGTGTAAATTAAAGTTTTTTTTGGTAAAGTAACAATTAAGGTGAGATCCTTAATTGTTTGTTATACCACCATAACCAGGGCTTCCTCAAGACAATTTTTATGGGGCAAAAGTTCTGTGGGAGCCCTGGAGATCCCTATTTTACTACCTTGGAATTTTTTTTATTTTGGCCGGGGGACCCCTGGAGCTCCTGGTATTTAGGGGCCTGGGGCAAAGTGCCCGGTTGCCCCACCTCGTGGTGACCCTGACCATAAAAATTAACTGTGATGGTAAAAAATTTCCGAAACTGCAGCAATCATAATAGTGAGTGTATTTTTAACTGGAGCAAACAGCTACATAAACCACAATATTTTGTTAAAATTCCAATACAGGGAAAATAAAGTTAAAAAAAGTAGATATATATCCGGGCTCACTGTCAAGCAATTGATCTCCCAATGAGAAAATAGTATTTAATTTTTAAGACCAAAATAAGAGTGAACCAATCAAGCTCATGACAATAATAAGGGTATTAAAGTTGTAAAGTCATTTCTAAATCTCTTTTACAGTTTCTATATCTATTTTGTTGGTGTATGGCTGATGTTACAGTGTGTGGATTAATTACGTTAAAAAATACAAACATAAATCAAATACAATTGTAATCTGAACATTAAGGATGCGGTAGAGGTAGGAGTGGGTGAGAGGATGTTGTGAAACCATGTTTAAAACATTCCAGAATAAGAAGCTAGACCTTGGAGTGTGGGAGAGATGGGCGGCGGTTTGTGAGTGCAACTGCAGTGTCCCTATAAACTGTACTCTTATAGTGTTGAAAGTGTATTGTATGCTGGATTAGTGTGCTGCCCCACAAAACATCCAAATTAATAGGAGATTTCCTCTGAATTTATTTTATGTTGAATTATAGTTGGACAATTAACAGTTCTCAAGTAATAAGATGATAACAAATTAAACAAACTGTATTACAAAATGGATAGGATAGGGTATGGTATTTGTGAAGAGGGTGTATGCCACAATAGTATTTGATTTTGGGATTTTACTGAAGGGAGGAGTTATTTGTTTTAAATCCCAAAATACAAAAGAAATATGTCATAGTTAAATAGCCTGGTAATCTTTAACCATCCCACTTTCATATAATTATTATTTTAAAACTCTGTCTACTACAAAATATCCTTGATGAGGATAATTTTAATCAAATATTTATTGTGACCATCAATGTTGTAATTTCATATATAGGTACTTCAATTCTTAAATATTTGAACTTATAATCATTATATCATTACGGCAAGGATAACTTACCTGTCATTTATTGAAAGTATGATTTGCTGGCAAATATTTAGTGGTTACAACTTAGTAATAAATTGTGGCCACAGCATGTAGTGTGAAACTCTTGATAATTGTCAAGGCCAAACATCTTTCTGCAGTGTAGTGACATGCAGCTTTTCTTTTTATATTTTCCAACTTCCTTTTCTGATCATTTGTTTACTAATTACCGCTGACAAATATTTTCTCATCAGCCTTACCGGCAATATTAGTTGGAGCTTCCAATGTGGAGCAGTTTAATTTAATAAAAACTTATCTTCTAACAAAATCCTCTACTCCTTAGGATTCTAGCCTGAGATTCATTAGTCACATGCATTCTGAACTAGGCCTTTTTTTAGCATATGCCCATACACATAATTTGGGGGTGACAAGGACAGTTGCCCCCTCAACAATTTGAAGAACTGATTATTTATATGTAATACATTACTGAAAAGATGCGATAATCTCAATCGCGACCATCTTGTCCCCCCCCAATAAAAATACTCAAATTACGCTCAGTCTTAGTTGTCCTCACCCTCCTATGCAGATTATATTCACCGACAACACTTAAATTATTTTATGAGCATTACATTTTAATACCAAACCTTTTTACGAGTGATGAAGTCTAAAGGCTAAGTGCCTTTACAGAGATGACTTGGTTGGCTGTGTTAATAACCGGGGCATTAACAGTGGAGGGGGTAACAGTGGAGGGGAAACTTTTCTCTCACCCCTTTGTTTACTGGCTGGCCTTCAGCCATCTCCTTTCAATAGTTTATGCTTCAAGATGTTCAAATGTTAACACACCGTATGTGATGGTCCTAACCGTGTTGTATGGTGTTTCTAGATGTGATGAGCCACGGTCACGAGAATGTCTCCCACTACCCGTGGGGGCCCCCCGACATCTGCTCCCCGGGCCTCATACTGCCCATATTTGATGAAAGGTAGGTGTCATAGGTTTTCTTCAATTCAACCATTTTTGTACCAATGAGTTGGATATATATAGTTACAACTACACAGGAACTAAAAATTCTGTACTAAGTCTTCAAAACATTTGTGAACTACTTCTATAGAAGGTTAAATTAAAATATGGTAAAAGGAAAAATAAGCAATAAATCTGGAGCTTTAATTTTTTACAAGAAAAACATTGTAAAGTTTAGAAATAAAATGGTAATAACCATTTTATTTTTCCCATGTTTTTTTAAGTACAAAATTTGTTCTCTCTTCTAATAATACTAGCCACTATTTTGCAAAATGGCGGCAGTATTACAGCTTCAATTTGGAGAGGGCTTTAAGTATATTTAAAATTAAGGTATAATCAATATACTTGTACTAAATTTGTAGCTTATACCATTTTTTAATTGTTCAAATCACATTCGCCTTGCACTATATAATGTGGTAATATAAATTTATGACATTACTGGAAATTAACTTTGTATTAGAGTTCCTAAACATTCATTTGAAAAAATAAGAAATTTCTTCCTTCAACTTGGCTTGAATAAGACGTTTTACTTCTATACCTATAACATAACTGTACAATAACATTGTGCAGGAAATGAGAATATGTTCTGGATATTTAAAGCTGAACATGAATAGGTTTACGGACAGCAATCAAAGATGGGATGGGCAGACATTTTTAGTTAAGCCTGGTGTAAGTTTGGGTCAATCAATAAATAAAAATATAATTAATATACAAATATAAGTTATAACATAATAACTTTATACATCAATCATTTTGATCTCAATATTCTTAATCATTTCAGGGCCTGGAATGTCCACGTAAGAGCAGTAATCTATCTGTTGGCCATGTTCTATTTCTTTCTGGGGGTTGCCATTGTCACCGATGTCTTCATGTCCTCCATTGAAGTTATTACGAGCACTACGCGGAAAGTCTACCTCGCCAAAACCAAGTCCAAGAAGGTAACAATTAGTAAAACTAAACTGAATTTTGAATTATCAGGAATGCAATTATACTACCTGATTAAAATTCAAAATCTTTGAATTTTGTTTAATTCTTTGAATTTAAAATGTTTATTTATATTTATCGATGAACGGATGGTATTTTACCACAAATGTTATAGATCAAACTTTTATATTTGTACTTTCTTTGTCCTTTGACACTGAATTGATGTTTAATCCACTGTAAAATATTTGTTTTTATGTTGTTTGCAATTGATCACAGACCGGTTGTGCTGGTCGGTTGATATTTTTACATATGACACAGGTCTGGACCTGATTACATAAGTGTCCCAAGTGGCTTGAGAACAGGCTTGGCTTTTCATCCTTGACCCATAGTTATGAGTCAGGAACTCATCATTCTATGATGTCAGACTTGAACATCGTATATTTTATTTTCTGAGAAAGTATCCTTGAAAGAATTTTAACTTTGCTTAGTTAGGCGATAATATACTGTACAAATTTATTGTCCAGATTATCCCAATTGTGTTCTCTTAATTTATCCTTTTCAAATATTGAAAGTGTGTTTGAAACATGTTTTGAGTAATTAAGATAATATACCTTAAGGGGATATTTTTAATGCATGGTTTGCATTTTGTTTGCTACAATAATAAGTTGGCTTGTACAATAGTTTATTCATTTTAACTGTGTTTTAAAGCATAATTGTAGTAATCAAACTTTAATTGAACTGTGATTTAACCCTCTTCCCTTGTTATTTTAATTTAATACTCAATTATATTTAGTTATTAATTTCAATTTTACTTTGGCTTTTTATGTTGTGCTTGGGCATATAGTTTAAAGATTTATTTTCGGTAATACAATCTAGAAGTTACATGCAATTTTTATTTGATATAGAGTTAAGTTCTGTTGTACCAATAAGCAATAAATATAAACTATATTGCTCTTTTATGTTGTGTTGAGTAAATTATAATGTATTTGTTGGGTTCCTTTAGTTTCATGTTTTATTCTAGTTGCCTGGCTTAGTTCCCTCCATTATTTTTCACTCTTAAACTGTGATTTGATTTCTTCTCCATTAAATGTTCTCTTCTCAACCTTGTAATTGTTAGTTCCCGAGCATCTCAAATGGTCGCTTTTGGCATTTACCGCACGTTCGTTCACTGTTTGCTTTTTCGTTGCACCCTTGCTTGTGCCTGTTGCACTTTCACTAGATTTCCAGTTCGTTCACTGATCTTACATTTTTTTATCAGAGCCAAGTTGTGGCCACAGCGCCTAGTTCTGAGAATGGAAAGCCAGGGGTAAGAATCTTCTGATACTTTATCCTCTTTTCATTTTACATGACACAGTTTAAGATTTTCACTGTTGCAATCAAGTTATTTGCTGGGTTATTTTTCAATGAGCTTTTGGGAGGATGTAAACGTTAAAAATGAAAATTTCCAACAATTGCTGTTTGATCTTAATTTGAATATGAAGAGTCATAACTTTGTTTGATTTCACAGTGATGGTTTTTGTGATTCGTATACCTTTCTGAAACGATTATTATCTATATCTTTAAATTTTTACTCATAAGTTTTGTGATTACAAAAAATGAGTTTAACTTACCTTGGAAAACACACATTGGTTATTTCTTAAATACATTATTACTGTCTTGTGCTTACCACATTGTCACGAATGTTCACAATATTTATTATGGAACTTGTCAAAAGACCTTCAAATAATTGTATTAAAATAAAAAAAATAATATATTATACTTACAGTTTTAATGTGAATTGCACGGGCAAAATTTGTTTTTACAGGCTGCATGTAAAAAAGTGACTGTTTTTCAGGAGTGTTTTAAAAAGTTCAATAACACACAAAGATATTTACAATAAAAGTTAATTGCTAATTTTATTAGATCAGAATTTTCACAATGATGCATTTCTGCACCTATATTGATGGTAAACACAAAATGAACAAAACCACTTTGAAAGGGCAATTTCATGAGACATTTTCACCACTGAGTGCATTAATTTTATACCAAATATATTGTTTATTTAGATATGGAGTTTCTCGTAGGTTTGTATTAGTTCTTTGTATTTTAATTTTATTTAGTGATTAGACAAAATATTGAGATCAGCTAAAAATATTTACAGTTTCAAGATAACCTTAAAAAAATTACATTTTCTTAATTTTGTCTGCAATATGGCATAACGTTTTGAAAGGGTACTCGTGCTATGTAACAGAATACAAACGTTAATTGTCGCTGAATTTTACAGAATTGGTTATGATTTCATTTAAAATATAATAAAAGAAATCGATGGGACCCCTCATTTATTTTTTTATTTTTTTATTTGAGACTAAACTCTGTGTTGTTCTATTTTATGAAGCAACTTTGAAAATTAGAATTTCAATTAGAGATCTTATACTGAACATTATGATTCTGTCATTTATGGTCTTTATAATTACTTTACTATTTTAGCGAATTTCCCCTAAAGGGAAGAAGCTATTACAGTAGTCGGCATGGTAAGACCTAGGCCCGGGGGACCATGATAACTTTTCATTTTGAGGTCCCCAGACCCCAAAAACAACATTCGTTCGAAACTATATATATATATATAATATATATATATATATTATATATATATAGTTTATTCATATATATATATATATATATACATATACTAACTAAGAACTATATATATGATTAGGGGTGTGCGAGTACACAAAACTTCGAGTTTTCGGCCGAGTATTTTAATACTCGGACTCGACTCGAAGTTTTGAAAACTACTCAAAAGTTCGGGCGAGTATTTCCTGCCGATTTCCGGACGATTGCGACCGGCCAAAACGCGTAGTAACGGCCGCCAAAGGCGATCGCATCACGTAAAATTGGCCGAAAATGACGATCGGACCGCGTAATTTCGGCCGTAACTAACGTGTTTTGTTTGACAATACGTAATCCAGTTTGATTGTACTAGCCAAAACTTTGTATTGCTACTCATGTATTAGTTAGAAACCATATTTAGATTATCAAATCTAGGGTGGTATCCAAATCCCATTACACTATTTTAAACTACCAACTGATGGCAAATACTCGAAACTCAAAAATAATTGGCACTACTCGACTCGATTAAAAAAATCACTACTCGCACACCCCTAATATATATATATATATATGTGTGTGTGTGTGTCCGTGAACACGATAACTCTCATAAAAATGATCCGATTTTGATGAAATTTGGTATAAACGTGTAAAGCAATATTTATGGCTTTAAATTCGAAAACCAGCTAGATCGCTCCATCCGAAGGGGTATTTTGATTTTTTTACAAATAATTTTTGAAAAAGTCAAATATTGGTTTTTACCATTGGTTCAGCTTATAAAAACACACAATTTGGTATTTTGATTATTCCTCTACGTCAATTGGTTACCGAGATATTGAAAGTGCTAAACACAGTATGTTGTCTAATGTTATTCTTATGGAGGAAAGGAAAACTTTTATATCTCGCTTATTTATGAAGTATGCTGACGCAATTTGGTATAAGGGTTCATCTGGATGTGGTCTATTGATATTTGCTCAAACATTTTTTTTTGCAAAAGGCTCCCGTAGCAGCAAACCTGCGCATTTAGCCCCCATGTTATTCTTATGGAGAATAATTAAATGCTATGTATCCCTTAATTATGAACATAAATTAATAAAAACTGGTATACGACTTCACCTAGTTGAGTTATATTGATATTAGCATAAAAGCCCATTTTTTGCATTCCTTGTTGGAGCAAACCTGCGTACTCAGCCCCAATGTTATTCTTATAGAGAATAATTAAAATTGTATGTACCGCTTATTTGTGAATATATATTTATTAAACTTGGTCAGTGGCTTTATGTAGTATTAAGACATTTATATCTCCATTGGAAATTCGCTGAGTGTGCAGGTTTGCTGCAACGGGGGTATTATATAATACACTGTTTGGAACTGTCCTAAAATTATCTAAAGGTTATTTGTAATTTATAGTTTTTAGCTAATTGCCCTATATAGGGAAGAAGCTATTACCGTAGTCGGCATGGTATGACCTAGGCCCAGGACCATGATAACTTTTCGTTTTGAGGTCCCTAGATCCCAAAAACACTATTTGTTCAAAACTGTATATATATATATGTATATATGTGTCCGTTCCGTGAGTACGATAACTCTCGTAAAAATCATCCAATTTTGATGAAATTTGGTACAAACTTGTAAAGCAACATTTATAACTATATGTTCGAAAACCAGACAGATCGACCCATCCGAAAGGGTATTTTGGAGGCGTTTTGTACCCCAAAAATGGTTTTTTTGAAAATTTTATATGTAATATTTTAAAAAGTCAAATTTTAGTTTTCACCATTGGATTCAGCTTTAAAAAACACACAATTTAGTGTTTTGATCATTTCTCTACGTCAATTGGTTACAGAGATATTGAAAGTGTGAAACACAGTATGTTGTCTAATGTTATTCTTATGGAATATAAGACAAATTTTATATAACGGTTACTTATGAACGTATACTGACGAATCATGTTATACGGCTTTATCTGGGTTGTGGTCAATTGTTATTTGCACAAAAAAAGCAATTTTTACTGCGTATTACTGTAGCAGGAAAACAGCGTACTCAGTCCCCATGTTTTTTTATGGAGAATAAGTAAAATCTTATGTCTCCCTTAATTATGAACATAAATTAATACAACTTGGTATGTGGCTTCACCTAGTTGAGTTCTATTGATATTTTCTTAATAAACCCATATTTTGTGTTCCTTTTTGCAGCAAACCTGCTTATTCAGCCCCAATGTTATTCTTATGGAGAATAATTAAAATGTTATATATCGCTTATTTATAAATGAATATTGATGAAACTCGGTATGTGGCTTCACCTAGTTGAATTCTATTGATATTTGCATAAAAACCAATCGTTTATGTTCCTCGTTTCAGTAAACCTACGTACTCATCCCCGATATTATTCTTATGGAGAATAATTAAAATAGTATATTTCGCTTATTTGTGAATATATTTTTATGAAACTTGGGAAGTGGCTTTAATGTGGTATTAATATACATGTATATGCAATGGAAATTTGCTGAGTATGCAGGTTTGCTGTGACAGGGGTGTTTAACCTTAACTTCAAATTACTCAGAGATTTCTTTACAATAACTAACCTGATGCGTTTCTTACCAGAACGGGAGCTACAATTCAGTAGGAGGCGTAGTGGCAGGACTGCGAGAGGACGAACCTGAAATCATCGAAGTTCGCGTCTGGAACGACACGGTTGCCAACTTAACACTCATGGCTCTGGGAACTTCTGCACCGGAGATCCTCCTGTCGGTGATTGAAATCGTCGGTCACAACTTTGAGTCTGGAAAACTTGGACCGGCCACCATCGTCGGATCAGCTGCTTTCAATCTACTCATCATCACATCGGTGTGTATGTTGGCACTGGAAGTGGGTGACACCAGGCGGATCAATAGGTTCAAGGTTAGTTTATCATTAATTTAGTTTTAGATAGCTACAAATATTTCATAAAATATGTTAGTCATTTGTTTAGAAATAACTTATAATAAAATGGTTTGGATCATTAACACTGGTGACAGTAAGAAAGACAATCATTGGTGTCCAAGAGTAATGAAAGATATAAATAAACATCCACAGCGTAAAATTTAAAGGTATATTTCCAAGATTTAAATTGCTTACATAATCAAATTATAAAAACTGTCAAATACTATTTCTTTACTTGTTTATTCTCAGTTTAGGATTTAAGTTGTAAAGAGTTAAAATAAAGGTACATCAAAGTATTGGTATTTTTTTGAAGATGTTTTGTCCAGTTTGTACTCTTTGCATCTACTCTTCGGCCACTTGTAGTATGTCGCACAATTTAAAATCGGATGCTCTTCTTTGAAACACTGGGTATTCAAAGTATCAAAATAAATAACTCCAATGATATGAGATGTTTGGGAAGAGTCTGACTGTAGACATTTCAGGAACTTTTCGTCGCAGTTGCAGTGGAGTTTTGTGTAAAATCCGTCATTCGCGAGTCCGTGAGCGGATTTTCCAGATTCTATCACGTCTTTGCACAAATCGTGTTCTCTGCAGCACTTGTCCGTTGATTCGCTCGATCCCAAATCATCATAGTTTTCCGCTATGTCTCCTGAACCGCACCATTTTGTACCGGGGAAAATTAGATTGAGACGTTGATCCGACAAATAACTGGCACCGGAATTGTCTTTTAATGGAGACGACGGTTCAGGAACACGTATGTGCCAAGAGGACACGGAGGCTAAAAGACAAAAACTAAGCAAGAGTATGTTTACAAGAACACTCATGTTGACTATGTGAGCATTTCGGGTGGTCAGTACAAGCTAAATAGGTCACATTCGTAAAACCTATCATTGAGACTCCAACTGTGTTGAGGTGATATTATTCAAAACTCAAGATTAATTTCAATACGTGGGTTGATATGCAAAATCCAATCATGTCACATAAATTGTGTTATCTTTTAATCTGGTGTTGAATGTTATAGGTTTATATATAAGCAAATACAAACCCAAATTTGACAAATAAAACCACAAATATAAAAGAGATAAAGTACTTTTTCATCACTGTATTCAAAAATAGCCCATTATCATGCAGCTGAGATCTACGAAAATTATTGATTTCCTTGTAACATAACAAAAAATGATTAGCTGACTTTACCTGTCTTGTCCCAAAATAGGTCACTTTTGCGAATAGTAGTGAAATATACTATTACACTCTGATTTATTAATAGCTGGGAAATCTTAGCCCTACAGTTAAAAAAATTCTTCACTGTGTACAGTATTTATTATGTTTCAATTATATTATAAAATGTTTCTCATATTCCTTTCATTGATGATTAAGGGTGCTTTTAAATAACTAGGCCTGACGATCCCAGTTACCCCAGGACGATTCATGGAGGGGGAAAAACAGTTTGGGCTGCATTATGTGGAGAAACTGATGAATTTTTAAGACTAACATATACATGTTTATATAGATCTGACCAAATCAAATCTGGATAAACATGCAGAGAAAGGTGCACTAAACTTCATCGTAATGCTTTATTTAAAAATTTTATGATTTCTTAATTAAATTATGCTGTGGCCTATATAAGTTTTACATGTTTTACAATACTAACTTAAACAAATGATAGCAGTTTATGAAAATGTATAAACTAATATGGTTATCATGCAATGACACTCAAATGTAAATTTTATTTTAAAAAAAACTAGAATCCCAGCAATAAATCTGTTTAAACATGAGCACATTGTCCTGCTAGAAATATATAGCCTTTAGAGAAATATATTTCGTAGAGAAATTTACTACTTACCCTACTTTATTTAATCAAATATCACGTAAACACCAGTTCTGACCCTTCTGTGAGTCATCATCATCACAATAAACCTTGTAACGAAGGTGCTAAGGTGTCTTTCATAATATTATTTCTACTTATTTTACACATATTTATTTTGTCTGTCAGGTTTTCATCGTGACAGGCCTGTTCAGTTTCTTCGCCTACATCTGGCTGTTGGTGATCCTCCGTTTTATCACCCCCGATGTGGTAGACCTGTGGGAGGCGTGTGTCACGTTCGCTCTGTTCCCCGTCCTCATTGTGTTTGCGTACGCAGCTGACCGCGGGTGGTGCGGACTCAAGGCGTTCCGACCTCGCAACAAACAACAACTCGAGCTCGGCCCCCTCCAAGGAGAACAGAGTGAGTCTTCTTGTCACAGTCTGTGTATTTTCCTTATAATTAATTAGTTTCAAAATTGCTAGCTGTATTTTACGTTCTAGCCCATGTTGCTCTAGTCAGCCGGGTTTACTCTGCAACCTGCTTCCCCATCATAACAATTAAAATGATCTCATAGGGAGGGACCTTAATGGGTTATCCAAAACTGTCGATTTATGACTTATTAAGTAGATTAATGAATTTATGTCGATAAAGAGTAAACAAATTTTAAGATAATCCAGTAAGTTTTGATACTACAATTATAGTTACCCAATGAAAAAATGTGTAAACGGAACATTTTGAAATTTGAAGATTTGCATTCAGGATTTCCTGTGTATTTCTTTGCTGGTAGTGTAAAATCGAGCAATAAATAATCAAATTCTGATCTTCTGTTCTGCAGGTACAAGGGTTTGAACTTAATCGTACTAGTTATCAATCTTATAGAAAAAGCTGGTAAAAATGTAAAGTCTGATCAAAAGCGTAGTTTCAGTATTTTGATTGGAGGGGCAAAAATGGTTGTGATCATGATTATTGTGACATTTTATATATTACAATAATATTTTATCCAAACTATTAGGGGGCAACTGCCACCCCAGAATTACGCCTATGAGTCTGATGTAAATGAAGCCTCTCAAAATCAAGTTTTTATTGAACTCCCAACCGAACTATATATTGATAAAGGTAAAAGGATGTTTATTTCAAAACAAACACAGGATTAAATGAAACATTTGATCACATGTTAGACATAGATTTCTTAGTTAATTGATACCAGTCACTACATAACTTTTCAGGATGCAAGACAAAGATAAGTTAAGATAAAAAATCCATTCAAATCATGCTTATGGTATAGGACTGAAAGTATCAGTTAAACACATTTTCAAAGTACTGGGAATATTAACGGTATACGATATGCTCATTTTACAATCAATAATATGTAATGACACCAACCACACAAAATTAGAAACCATACACATAAATATTTAACAAGAAATCAATTTAAAACAGAGCAGCACAGTTTTGATCTTTTAAAAATCAAATGCCTTATAAGAGTCTTCACTTCCTCAGATTCATTCCAAACCAACTTAAAAATGTGGTAATTATTGAGAAATTTAAGTTAAACTGAAAAAATATATTTTCAATTTATCTCCATACTTCTTAGAAGATTTTTATGATATGAAGTCTGGTTGTGCTCTTAGATTATCCAATTCCACAATGTAACATTATAATCTTAAAATAACATAGAATAAAGAAAATTATTGACATTATTCAATGTACACATGTTGTTTTGTATGAAATAACTAGCTGCTATTGTGCCCGGATCCACCCGGGAATAAAACCTGGAATGTGCTGCATTCTTTAGTTAACCCGTGGAACTACTACGAATCGTGGTCAGTTGTTTTAATTTTCATCAACCCAAACCAAGGTGAATGTCCATAAGAATAACACTGGATTGCAACTTTGACTCCCCTTGGGGTGGAGCCTTATGGGAATTTCTTAAAATCCTTTCTTAGTGGTTACCTAATTTTGTGGTTGCAGGTGTAGAGCAGGTGTTGCAGGTGTGGCCTGGGGGATTATCGGTTTTTCGTATTTATAGATATAGAAGATAAAGAGATTTTTATTTGATTTGGCAGGCCAGAAGATGATCCTAGAGCGTAACTTCTTCAAGGAAGGAAAGCTGGACAAGGCCAACCTGGTGGAGTTTGTGAAGGAAGTCAAGAAGTTCCCGGGAGTGAGTGACGAGGATGCGGCTGTCCTGGCCGCTGCCAAGTACGTGCTTTTGGTTGTACAATTTGAAATCATTTTAACTAAGAAAAACATTTTAGACCAATTATAGAAGGTTCTATAAATGAAGACAATTATTGTAAAGTGATACTGAAGCTGTCACAATCCCTCCTGCAATTTTAAAATTTTGTATAGCTCTTAAGCACTGTCCCCAATCCTTTATGTGAACCTGACTCCTGCCCACATTCTGTAGATACACTATTCCCATTCAGTTAATAACTATTTCATCAACAACAACTATTTATTTGAATTACAACCATATGGTTTATTTTGAAATCGTAAAAAACAATTCACTTGGTTTTGGTAACAGCTGGGATAGTATAATCTCTGATGGCTGACAAACACGTAACTTGTGAAGAAAGCATTTGATTGGTTAACATATTGTTGCCATGGAGACGAGGGTACAGAGGGTCAAAATGGCGGTCAGCATGTGGGCACAGTTTTTACCCCAGACGAGACCTGAATGGATGATCCACCTGATAGAATGTTGTTAGTTTATAACAGATGGGTAGGTCATTAGATTAAAATCGACTATCGTATTATAGACTACCGATTCTAGCTCTTTGATTTGTAACGTAATAAAAATTGATTTACGTGTAAAAAATAACAAATTTTGCTGCAGTTCACGACAAAATTTTTGTAACCTAACCTAACTTCGCAGAGCGCTGTGTGGTGGCTCTTATTATATACGTACGTATACATATACATATACGTATACGTGTGGTGGCAACATATTATATACATATACAAATTAATTAATTTTGTTCTAAAAAATATATAGTAAACTTTAACAAAAAATCTAGACCTTAAAAGGTAATCAACAAAAATAATACTTGAACCTGAACAAAATAATGTAAAATTTAAAAAATTCAGACCCCAAAAAGTAATTAACTAAAGTAGGATTTGATCCCAGCACCGCATGATCGTAAGTCTGATGCTATATCCATTGGTCTAGGAAGTTACAATTTAACAAGCTGTGATCCTCTAGATGCTAGTTAAGTAGTCGACTACGGTAATCGGTAGTCTATAATACGGTAGTCGATATTGAAATGAATGACCTACCTATCTGTTGTCAACTGGAGGCTATCCGACCTAAATAGATATATTCCTTGTTGGTATTATTGTATTTGAGTAGCTTATCACAACTGTTTCATCCATACAAACTTCATAAGAGCTGCTAATTAAACATGTTGGCGGACATTTATTCACCCTCACACACAATACAAATGGACACAAGTAAGGTTGCTTAACAAGTTTTAATTAACCTTTTCGTGGTTTCCCACGTATATCATATACAGCTTGTGTCTTTTTTAATTAAAATTATTAATTCTTATACAACAAATAATTTAAACCCCTAATAACCCAAAAGTTCTTTATTTAATTTTGTATAAAATGAAAAAAATGTATATGAACAACATTGTATAGTGAGTGTAGTAAGTTTGTGAGATGCTAGAGAAAGATATTACAAAACACAAGAACAGTGAAAACCTCGTATTTCTATATCAAGCAACACTACACAGCACACCGTAACTCATACAAGTCGTTATGTTCTAGGTTGGTAAACTCCCAGCCCCATTCTGCAGTGTGGTACCGGATTGGCGCTGTCCGGCAGATGACTGGTTCTCGTCGCATTGAACCGGTTCTCAACTCTCGACTTAAGGAGGTCAGTATTGTGAATTTAACACATTTTTATTAATTTTTTGAATTGACTAAAGTAGGAACGTAGGAACCCTCCAAGTTCTCTTTTTTTTCAAGTGCTGGGATATTTTGCCAGCTTTTCAATAGGATTTGGAAATTAAAAAAAACTTCCTATGTAATGTTCAAACATTTTGATCAGAAGTATTAAAAGGAGAATCTAATAGAATTATAATTTAATAATAAATATTAATCTTATGCAATACCTATTATATATATTAATATTATTAAAACATTGAACTTTGAACTAAGTTTGAAAAAGAAATTCAAAAAAGCTATTTTAGTATTTAGGTGTCATAAACCAATTAAAAAAGCACCTAATTAAGAATCTTAAAATTGCCAAAATATTTTTAATTCAGTGCAGATTTTTTTGGAATTAAAACAATACGTAAATTCTTATAAACTAAAAGTGGCGTCAACATTGAAAAACAGCAACATTCTATGATTGGGATTTAGAATAGAATAAATGGGAATCAGGAAATAGAATAAAAACACTTGAAGACTACATATAATACCATATTATTTTATTATAAATTAAATGTAGCATCACAAGGACAAAGAATCTGGATGGATTGAGTTTAGTTATATTGAACAGCAAACGTCGTAGCATTAGCACTATACATGTAGAATAATAGTGTTGTGGATCACGGTAGCTAGCACCTTGAGGGTTAAGGATTATTATCATGTTAACAAAATTAACTAAGCATATTATATCTTTGTCATAGGTCTACACCACTCTCAATGAGCACAAAGAGACGACAGCTGAAGCACCCACGCCACCTGACACAGTAAAGAACGCTGTAGTAGAGTTCCATGCAGCCACGGTGGCAGTAAAGGAGAAGATCGGGAAATTCGCCGTGACAATCTGGCGGCACGGAAACCTCGAGCCTCAAGTCAGAGTTAGGTAATATACTAGTCATATTTGCTGTTTCATTAACTATGTTATTACCTTCAGTAGTTGTTATAGTTCAAACCATATTTTTGTTAGGTTAGTAAAATTATCTATAAAACAATACATAATTAATCAATTTTTTCCCTGAATTTGAGCTCAAATACTTTATTTAAATGTCTGCGTTGTTATGACTTTGAAAATATACATATACAGACCAAGAGCCTTTTATTGGTATTCTATACTCTTATATGAGCAATTTTTGCTTGATTGGTTGGTTGGTTGCACAATTATCTTGAAAACGGCTCCGAGGATTTCCTTAAAATTGTTTTAAATAACTAAATTCTGGTATAAAAATATTTTCCTAGACAGGTCTCATTCCCAGTAAAAATCAAATAATGTTAAAAAACGAAATTGAAAAGTTAAAAAAATTAATATTGGGCTTATGGAGTTCAAAATCAAAACAAAAAATTGTATCAGCTGTTCATAATCAATCAGGGAACTGTCAAAGTAATACCTTTTAGCGAATTTCCCCTATAGGGAAGAAGCTATTACCGTAGGTGGCATGGTAAGACTTAAGCCCGAGACCATCATAACTTTTCGTTTTGAGGTCCCCAGATGGTAACGGACACATATATATATATATATGTGTCCGTTACCGCGATAACTTTTGAAAGAAACACCCGATTATGATGAAATTTGGCACAAATGTGGAGAGTAGCATTTATGACTTTAAGTTCGAAAACCAGATCGATCGCACTATGGGAAGAGGGTTTTATGGGGGTTTACAATTTTTCAAAAATCGGTTTTTTGCAAATTTGACCCCAAAATGTAAAATCACTCAATTTTGGTTATAGCCATTTTATAGAGCTTAAAAAACAAATAATTTAGTATTTTGAATCATTAACCTAGGTTAAGTGGTTGCGGAGAAAATCTAAAAAAACGTGTCCCATGTTAATCTTATGGGAAAAAGGTTTTTAGATTTTTCTCAGATAGTTTTACTAAAAACTTCATATTTCTGTTTATTAATGTGTTTAGCTCAACAAAACAAACATTTTGGTGTTTTAACCGTTGTTCTACGTCTAACCGTTGCAGAGATATTCAAAGTGCTAAACACAGTACGTTGTCCAATGTTATCCTTATGGAGAATAAATAAAATTCTATATCTCGATTATTTATAAATGTATATTGATGAAACTTGGTATGTGGCTTCAACTAGTTGTGGTATATTGATATTAGCACAAAAAACAAGTTTTTTGTTGATAGTCCCCGTAGCAGCAAACCTGCATACCCGGCCCCCATGTTATTCATATGGAGAATAAGTAAAGTTGTATATCTCCCTTAATTATGAACCTACATTAAGAGAACTTGGTATGTAGCTTCACCTGGTTCATTTGTATTGACAAATGCAAAAAAACACATTACTTGTCTTCCTCGTTGCAGCAAACCTGCGTCCTCAACCCTAATGTTATTCTTATGGAGAATAAATAAAATGCTATATATCACTTATTTATGGATGTATTTTTTGTGAAACTTGGTAAATAGCTCTATGTATTAGTGAGTCGCATATATATGCATTGGAAATTCGCTGAGTACGCAGGTTTGTTGCGACGGGGGTATTTGTTTATAATTGTTGACATGTGGTTTCCTAAGAGGAGTGTCTAAAACTAATGAGTGAAGATTGCATTTATAGATTGGTCATATCCGAAATAGTTCAAAGGGGCATTGAGCTACAAATAACAACTGGAGTGACCTTAAAAATGCAGAAAAGAGGCAAATGAGCTATAAAAATCTGATAATCAGTTGGGGGACGTGGTGAAATATTACTCACAGTCATCTAAACAAACTGACTGCCTTTCCCCGAGCAAAGCTCAGGCCCCAGGTACTAATAATCTTAACGAGTAAAATAATTTAAAATGTTCAAATTATTATTTGAATAAACAAAATATTTTAGGAAGAATACCGTATTAGTAAATAGTGCAAAAAATGTAACAATTAATTATAAATTATTCGTAATTTTAGTATATTCTACTAAGAAATCTAAAATGCCTTTGATATTGGAATTGTATTTATCAGATGAGGAGTTATAACAGGGTTGCCACTGACTGGGAAAACCTGAAAAACCGGGAATTATGCGTGAAATTTGATGACTGGGAAAATATGGCAAGGATTATGTGGGAATTTTCGGCCGAACCGAGAATTTCAATGCGCGATAATCGGCGACTACGTGACGCGTATTGAAAAGTTGGCAAAGTTAGCGATACATTCGTTATTTCCAACAAAGTGAGCTATGCGTTGTCGATTGCCGACAAAGTTAGCGATGTGTTCTCTATTGTTGGCCAAGCCAGCGATTCGTTCTCGATCACCATCAGACATTTTTCATAAGGGAGGTGACGTTAGCGATGTGTTCTCGATTGCCGGCAACATTAGCGATGTGTTCTCGATCGCCGACAACGATAGCGATTTTTCTCGTCGCCGGCTACGTTAGCGATGTGTTCTCGATCGCCGGCGACGTTAGCGATGTGTTCTCGATCGCCGGCGACGTTAGTGATGTGTTCTCGATCGCCTGCAACGATAGCGATATATTCTCGATCGCCGGCGACGTTAGCGATGTGTTCTCGATCGCTGGTGATGTTAGCGATGTGTTCTCGATCACCGGAAATGAGAGTGATGTATTCTCGATTGCCGGCGACGTTAGCGATATGTTCTAGATCGCTGTTAAGCAACGCAGTCTTGATTGCCCGTGGCACAAGTGATGTGAGTGTTAAAGCTATGGTTGTGACAATTTAAAAAAATACAGTCCCGATTGTCAGCGAATTTTATTGTATTAAGATACTAATTAGCACCAAGCAGCTTATGACACTATTATTACTGGGTGATAGAAGTGGTTCATTTGTAAATGTTGCGGTCTGATCATATATGCAGCATAGAAATAATTTGTAATATTTTCAAAATAATTTCAAATGGTTTTGAAATCAGTTATTGTTTGAAACAAGTTCAAATTATTTTAATATAATTATGATACGGGTTTTCAATTGATTCAAAATAATTTTGAAAACATAAGTCCCCCAAGTAATAAAAAAGTAATTAAAGTGTTAAAGTAATTTATATATAAGTTTTAATATGATTATAAATAAATGTTACAAAACTCGTTCAAAATAGTAGAAACAATATTTTATAATAATTTTAAAATTTTACTAATATATTTTTAAATTATTTTCAATTATAAAATTTTATGCTTTTTACTTTCTCCACTTACATGGAGTACATGGAGAAAGTATTGTTTTCGTAAAAATTTTCGAATTTGAGTTGTTAGTGGAAATATTCGTTTTGGTGCTCCCTGAAACCAAAAAAGTGGTTTTTACGTGATGTCTGTCTGTGTGTGTGTGTGTGTGTGTGTCCGTATGGATGTGTACAGAGCTAGAGCCTTAACCAATGGGCCGATTTTTATGAAATTTGGCATGTAGGTACTAATCCACGATAGCGTTTTTTTCATTTTTTTGACTTTTTGATTTTTAAGGGTAATTATCCCCCCAAAACTGCCAAAAAACATGAAAAATCCAAATTTCTCAAAAACGGCTCTAACGATTTTGATTAAACTTTAGTCGTTTGTAGAACTTTAGTTTTCCAACAAAATGGCACCACCCGCATTCCTGTAAAAATTCGGGTTCAGAAATTACAGGACTTAAAACATCAAAAATTCAGTTTTTTTGATTTTTCATAAAAAGACATAAATATAAAAAATATTACTATTCACCATTAAAAAGAGCTCAAAAAACTAAATAATTTAGTATTTTGAATTACTATTCTACGATAGCTGGTTTCGGAAAAAATTGAAATTTTCATTTTGCGGTAAACGCAGTACGTTGTCCAATGTTATTCTTATGGGGAATAAAAAAAATACTATTTCTCTCTTATTTACTGGTCAATTTCATTCAAACTTGATATGCTTGTCAAGTTAGCATTGACCAATAGAGGCAATTCGAAATATGTTGCCCTTAATAACCCTGGGGGGGGAATAGGGGGCATTTCCCCTCTTTAAACCCCCCCCCTCATCAGTGTAGCAATGGATTCTGTAGTGCCTCCAAAGCAGGGATTTGGGTGGATGTTTTTTTACACAACTTGTTTACAAGATTTTCTGTACATTCGACCGTGCTTTGTATTCTATATTTAGTAAATAAAAAGTAATTTATTCATTAAAGTTGGGCTAAAAGGGAGAAAGTATGTGTCAGTTTCTGATACCGTTTTTTTACATTATATTAAATCATTTAAAATCATTGTTTCGTCGATCAAAAATAATGAAGAAATCAAGAGTGATAGTAAGTTTAACACTAGTTTCAAAATAATTTTAAATAATATTGACTCTATTTTGACATATCTTTAAATTAGTTTGAAAATAACATAAAAATATTAATTTAAATTGTTTATATATTACTTTAAAATTATATTAAATCAATTTTTCCTAACTGAATTGTAAATCCTAACTAAACCTTTAAAAATAATTTTAAAATTTGTTTAAATAAATAACTTTTAAGAATATGAAATTTTAAAAATTATTACTATTGTTTTTCACTGATTAAAAATTAATTAAAAACATGGATTGCTTAGCAAAGAAGTTCTGTATTAGTTTCAAAATTGTTTATCTTTACCTAAAATGAGTTGATGTAGTAATTCTTTTCAGCCTCAAAAAACTTATATAAATGTACATTTCATTTCCCTTCCCGTGAAAGTCTATGTAAACTAAATAAATACTTTTGTGGGTCTTTTTACATTTTTTGCATGCAAAGGATTTGTGTAAAATCGGTTTTGGGTACCATATTGCTCAACAATTTTATATATATCAAAAGAATATTACAAGTTTTGCTTCTACCACCTTACAAGATGTATACAAATTACAGTGTTTAATAGCAACAGCAAAATCAAACAAGGGATCCTATAGTTTCACCAAGTCCCCGAAGGGTGTAGTCAATTGGTTATTTTATGTTGCCAGCCCGACTTTCACTTATCAAGGGGCGAAGTGGTCAAGAGGGTCAAAGCGTGTATAGTGATCAAAAGGTTGCGGGATCAATACCCGGTTTGGTCATTATATTTTTGAAACTTAATAGTATATTTCGTCACTAGGATCAAAAGTGGATCTTTTTAATATTAGCTCCAGTTTTACTGCCGAGGCGAAGCCGAGGCTGGGAAATGAGCGAGTATTATAAAGACACTTTTGATCCGAGTGACAAACTATATTTTTCGTCATACTGCCAAAAAACTTAAGGTTTAAATTAAAACAAAAGTAAAATTCACTTACTGTGTCTTCATAACCTCAAATGTTTCTTTCAGCAAATTCAGCAAATGTCTCTTGAAACAATCAGCTGTTGAACATGCATAATTTAGGTTCATTCATATCTATCGGTTGTTGAGTCGATCACTTCAAACCAATCATTGTGGTTCGAATCAATCGGTTGTTCTTCAAAACAAACATTCGATTTGGGCACGGTTGTCATGGAAATATGATAACCCTAAATTTAGCTTGAACTACTAACTTCGTCCATCAGAGTTGTCACTCAGAGTTGTCACTCACCAATGGTGTACGGGAAACGAACGCACAAATAATGACAATACAACAATGAATGTTTCAATTATTTATAATCGAATGAATTTTAATCGATTTATGACGACCTCGAATCAAAAGTATCATCAACAATGATCTTTTTAGTACTAGTACGATAATGATCATCAAAACATATGTTATTATCCAAAGACTAAAAAGAAGAACTTTTGAATCCCAACGCATTTGTCAAAAACAGTTGTTTTTGAAGCAGTATGGCAAAAAATATATTTCATAATTTTGTTCGACGATTTTCATGCATATTACATTAGTCAGATTGTGAAAATAAGTATAAACTGTATTTTTTCAGTAAATATTAATTTTGTAATTTTTAAAAATATTTTGAAATCATGTAAAATTAATTTCAAACTGATTTATAAGTTATTTCAAAATTATTGCAAAATAAATTTTAAAATGGTTTGAGAATATGATGAAATAGATCAGATAGGAAATTTGTTTCTAAAAAAAAATCATTTTATAATAATTTTGAAACCATACAAAAATCATCTTAAAATTATTTTAAAATTGATTTGGCCGTTACAGATGCTACTTGGGATATAAATTATTAATTGCTGATGTGGAACTCGGTTTGTAATATACAGTCTTTGGGGATTGCTGGATAAAATGCTAAAGCAAAATGGGCTGGATAGTGTGTAGTTATTTGTGTGGTCTCTCATAAACTGAGATTTATTGTCAGGTTGGTTCCCAACATAAATCTTTAAAATGTTTGGTCATAGGCCACTGTCGTAGACAGACAAAAAAAAAAACAAATAAAACCAATTTGTAATACTATTTTTTTCATTATTTTTAAAGATTGTCATAGTTAAATAGAATCTTATACAGTGTAACTGGTTGTATCAATATAGAACAGGTACGGCCAGTTATATCCCCTTTTCAGATAAAATATTTGAGAGAGAAAAATCGTGTTCGTTAATATAAATCATTGGCCCAGAATACATACACATTTGTGGTAGATAGCATAACAGAATTTTGAGATATAACTGTAATAACAAATATCAAATACTATATAAGAAGTTTTAAGTCAAATAATACTTTCATTTAGATTGTTAGTCGTTATGTGTCGCTTAAACATGAAGAAAGCTGTGTGAGTTTACCTGGAATTTTGAGATTTTTTACATGGAATACCTGGAATTATACATGAATTTTGGAATGCAACTTTGGTGGCAACCCCGGATAATCAAAAAGTTAAATTTTACTTTATGATTATTTTTTCTACGCGCATTATAACAATCACTTTAAACTACAGAAAAATTATTTCAATTAGTAATCTTCATGGTACATATTATATCAATAACCTCAACTATATTAATTTTGTAGTGACTCATGTTTGAAAATCTCTTGCAGGGTAAAAACAATTGACGGAACGGCGCGCAAAGGTGAAGATTATGTTCCGATCAATGAGATAATCACGTTTGAACCACACCAACGAGAAAAACAGGTAATGTAGCAAAGATGAATATTTGTGTAACACATTCAGCTCAACACAGAGTCAATATTGTAACTTATTACACTTTATACTTTTTCAAACAAACAACACAACAACATAAATTCAACAAAATAACAAAAATACAACTCGGACATACACGGCCTGTGGTGGTTGGTTTCAGTTGTATAGTCGGTCATATAAGACAGCCTTGGAGGATCTTCGAGAATTTTGAATTATGTATTCATTGTTTAGAATTTTATAAAATACAAGTCAAATACAAATACAAATTACAAATAGTGGTGCTTATAGCAAACATTTTGGCTGGCAAGTATAGTCCCCAGAAATTATTTGACTGATGATACAAACTGTGTTAAGATAACAATGTTCCACTATGTGATATCGGGATATCAGCTACGGCGGCGGACGTTAGTCATTTCCTGGAAAGAGGGTGGTTAATCTGACGAGCAGTTAATTCTACTGTAGTTGGATTCATGCTGCATTGTTAGTGAATTTCCTATGGAAAAGTGAACTATTAGCATGACCCGCACTGTGAAACTTAAGCCCGGGACCACCATAGAAGTTCCTAACGTGAACCCCTGAACACGTTTTGGGGGTCTTTCAAAATTATATATATATATATATATGTGTATGCACTCTAGTGGTCACATTTTTTGTCCGATTTACTTAAAATTTTGTAGGGATGTTCCTTTATATAATCAGTTGGACATGTTCATTGGGAAAAACAATCGGGAAACTCTACCCACCTTTTTTGGGGATTATTCTTTCAAATTTTGAGTTTTTGGGCCCAAAAAGTGTCAGAAAAGCCCCGGACGTAAAATTAATGTTTAAATTAAGATGGAAATTAGTGAAGCGAAAGTTTTAAGCCCTCTCTCGTCATTATAGCTTAAATATTTACTAAGTTATTAAAGAAAATGTATATCGGCTAAACACAGTACGTTGTCTTATGGGGTTTTTACATTAGAAAAGCATGTTATTCACTTGTTTGTATATTTGTATCATCCCCAGCAACCTCGCATCTACTTTCAAGCCTGACTGGACCTTCTCCCAACCTTATAATGCGCAAAATTGTATTCCTAGCATTGCAGGTAAATGAAACTAGGAGCATCAGAACAGCCAAAAAATCAGAATCAGTCAAAAAATCAGAATGTTTTCAGATTCCAATAAAATTTATGTCTTTACACTGGTTTTGAGTTTTAAAAGTTTTGAATCGCATCAGTGTGCTGCGTGTGAATTCGTTATTTGTATATGATGGCTTCAGCAAATCAAATTTTGATTTATCCCTAGTGAAATATCAAGGTATAACACACAGACAAACTTGTTACTTCATGTTAAGGTTTCACTTTCCTAATTCCATCATTTACATTTCAACCACCAACGCTCGGTTGCTCGGTTGCAGGTGATTGTGGAGATTGTGAACGACAACAAATGGGAGCCAAATGAGGAGTTTTTCCTCCGCCTCAGTCTGGTCTATGGAGAGAATCGCAACGTTGCCTTGGGACACCTCTCCATCATGGAGGTCACCATCTTGGACGATGACAGTGAGTTCATATATTCTATTTAAATATATATTTGAGCTGTCATTAACATAAATTTAAAGTTGTTATTTCACTATATAAAAAAAAACCTCAACTGGTCGTTGTATAGGCCAATGGGCCTATCCAGCAAGACTACAGGGATATACTTATATTGCAACTTCATTAGTCACGTGGGCATGAAAGTGGTGACTGCTCGTAAACAATTATTTAGCAGTCAGTTGGGTTTGATCCTACTCTCGATCATGTCTGACTTTTGAGGCCAGTGTTCTACCTTTGAACTACCATGTCTGATAATTAACAAAGCATACTTTCTCTCTTGTATTACAATAATTCAAGCCGTTTTCATGTAAAATCATAATTTTTAAAGACTTACCCCAGCCCCAGCTGTACTTGCAATGGGGGTATTGGTTCGCAATTTGAAGCAGCCACATAACTCCTAGATCATAGTTTGTAGGGCTTTTTAAAAAGAGGAAAGAAACGTCTACTTTTAGATTTTGTTACTAAATATGGCTTAAACCGAAAGACCGTTACGAAACTGTGGAAAACTGCCAGAGTATCGTTGATTTTCTTCTTCTATACATTACTTTTGGAGTGTGTCGTTGACTTTTTTATAACCATGAACAGTAAACTTAAGCACTTCTGCAATGCTCTCACCCTATCTTAACAATATATTCTTACATGACTCTAAAGATATTTTGGTGTAAAACCATAGTTGGCTTAAACCCATCATACCTATGGACTAACTCAGTTTCATCCTTTTGTAAATTCTTTTGTATATTATAACGATAACTTATTGAAAAGAGCATTGGTGTAGAAGAAAACCGTTTTCATTTTTGAAAATCATACATATTAATCCTATTAAAACACAGTTTGTACCAGTAACACAACATAGTTTACAACAATATTTATATTTCCTCAGACCCAGGCATCATAGCATTTGAGAAGCGTGGCGTGTTGGTGAAAGAGTCAGCTGGCTCTGTCCGCGTCCCGGTGATCCGCTACAAGGGCTCCGACGGAGAGGTAGCGGTCAAGTGGCGCACCATCGACAAGTCCGCCATGTCTGGCCGCGACTACGTCGGGGGCAGTGGCACGCTCACTTTTAAGGATATGGAGGTACTGTTGTAAATTAAGTGTTTTAACTGTGGCCCTTTTTAATGAGTTGTTGGCAAACTTGTTAATTCTGTTAATTTTTCAAGTACCTTACAATAAAATGTATAGCCTATATTATCTCAGCCTTTACATGTTATTGATCTGTAACTAGAAATAGCTTAACACGTTCGCTGCACAGTGCGGGTATACCCGTAGTTGCGGTTGTTCCCCCGGTGCGCGCTACGGGTATACCCGTACAGTTGCCATGCAAACGTTACAGGCTTCAGTGTGCACCAGTGTGGCACGAGGGGTAAACATTTGTTGCCATCGCGTAACTTAGAATGCGAGCTTTATTTTGGTGTAGGTTGGTAGTAAATTTCCCCCAATATCCCGGCCGTCACGGGACTTCCCCGCAGTAGTTTTCGTCTGACTTATTCCCTGTACATGGCAACCCTGGTTGTCTACTGCTATCTGGATTGTTCTGCTACCTGGTGGCGTTTTGTAGAACTACGTCCAGTGGTGTTGTAACGCAGTACAGCACCGCACAGTGTTTATTGTCATTCGTTAGCCGGGAATTCAAAATGTGACCGCGCCTACCGGAACAGTTGCCGCAAGGCGGAAACACACCCATGGGCCTGCCCCGCAGCGAACGTGTTAAGTGATGAAGTCTATTGTAATTACCTAATGACGAATAAATAGTGTCTATTGTCTATTGTCTTGTTCTCCCGTACGAATTGTTGTGCAGTTGATACCTTAATTTATATACAGAAAATAAGGGAATAGAAGGGGCTAGGGTGGGTAAAGATAGGTGACAAATAGTTTTATACAGATAATATATCAAAGGTCTTTAAAGAAACTTTAAAAATGTCAAGAAAAGTTTTATATTATTTTAAGGGGAAATACGTACATGTGTATTAAGTATTTCTCTAATATATAGAATGTTTTAATTCCCAGACTCGAATGGAGATTGAAATACCCATCATCAATGACTTTGACCCGGAGAAAGATGAACATTTTGAAGTGGAATTGTCTGATGCCACTAATGGAGCTCGCATCGGAAACATCAACAGAATGGCTGTCACTATTGCTAATGATGACGGTAAGTGATTCTTGCACATGTTGAATCTTACATGTTATCTTATTTATTACTTTGCTTGGAGCGGTTGTTACTTCCAAAGTGGCATTTTGGCGTCCTCAGCGTCTAGATAAAACTGTACCATTAAGTGGAAAGTGAGGACTCCTTCCTCCCGGACAGTGGACATTGCATGTAAGACCTCTGGTGGGTAGGCATTGAATGGTTCAAATACATCATTTCACCCTCTTGCAGGATGGAGGATCAACCAAGAAGAGAAAGAGGTCGAGGAGATGTTATGATTTCGGCCATATTATGATGATTGTTATTGTAGTCCCTCGGTTGGTCCTTCTGCGGGATTGTAGTCCCTTGGTTGGTCCTTCTCCGGGGTTGTCATTGTGGGAGGTGGCTGGTTTGATTGATCCAGTTGTACAGGGTTATTAGTTCTGGAAGGGGTTTCAGGGTTGAGGAGGATTGACGAACAGACAGACAGAAGAGGGGCTGGTGGACCGAGATAGATAATGGACTGTTGGTCAATGGTCAGGCAGATAGATGACCATAAGACAATGAACTTGTAGAGGGACGGAAGGGAAGGTGGATTGAGTTGGAGAGAAAGAGGTAGAATATAGAAAAAATAGTAGTGTGAAATTAGCAGAAAAAAATAGTTTAGTAAAATAGCCAGCCAATTCCTCACCTGGCTCCAAGCTTAAATTCTTCTCCGATGGAGGAGTTGGTCCAGGAAGTACCTGGATGGACTTAAATTTTCCTTTCAAGTGAACAGGGCCACCGAAAGCCATGGTGGGCCCCGGGGCAAAACACAGGCAAGGGCCCCTTCCCACCCCCACATAATGTAGCCTAATCTGTTTTTTTTTTACCTACAAACTCTTCAAATGTTCTATTAAAATGAGTACTTATTAGGTACTAAACATGTTTGTAACGAATCATAATTTTCTTTGTGAATTGCTTCAGTTTTGATCTTGACCAATTATTGGTGTAGCAGCTGGGAAAATTCATCATTCTTAAATACTAGAACCAACACCGCACTAGATATTCGATCAATCTTAAACAAATAAAAACTAGCCAATCACTAAACTACACTAATGCAGAACATTACTACAAAATGTAATTGCATTTTATAGATTTATTGAATCGTTCAAATCACGGCAGAACGAATTGCAGTTGTGTCATAGACTACAGTAGTTAGTCTATGGTTGTATAAACGTGTGAGCGACCGGGTGTACAACGGCAGCGGGATCGCCTTCAGTTGTGACGTCACACCAGTAGCAGCACCGCCTGTATTTTTTCGAGTGCGGCCTTGCTAGAATACATCTACAACCTTTAACCCCGTTTAAAGATTTGTGAAAGTGTGAAACACAAAAACATTCACCTTACAAAACTAAGAGAAAAGTACAAATAAGCTGTCATAAAGTACAGAATGTGAAATATGTCAAAAGTGTAACTCCTTTTACCTTTACGTTATGGAAGAAAGTAGGCATAAACTTTGAGAACGAAACGAAAAGTCAAAAACACATTGGTGCATTGTTGTTTATAATCTAATATATTATTTTGTTTGCTCAATTCTTAATTTTGCATCATCATAATTTTATTTTACTAAACTTATTAAATAAAAACTAGGACTACACACTGATTTCTAAACAAATTGGCTATAGTTGTGGTTGGTGAATGTAAACTGATGAAAACATGTTGTACCAATAGTAATTGTTTATTATATTTATCATGGCTAGCAATACATTGGGTGAAAAAACCCAAAACTGATTTTGTAGCTACTAACTTGAGGCAAAGTCATAAAAATACTATCAGACTACAGAGGTAGGTATATCAACACTCTTCTGGCCTTTTTCGGCAAATGTTTGAATTATTTGCCTATCAGCTGTAGGTAGGCTGGCCGCGGGGGCCCGCGCGATGTGCTGTGAACTCTCTAGGTCTTCCGACTCCACAAAGTTTAGCTTTTATATTTTGACTCATCCGCCGATCAGAATAACTTCCTCTGTTTCACAATATCAAAATTGTTTGTCACCGTCAATGAATAATACATCTATTTGAGCATTACCACACTCATTTAGGTTTAAATATTTTCAACAAATTTCCTGTAGATTTTTGTAATTTATCCATAGATACCTTCTCAAAGAATCTGCTTGCCTGGTGTAAAACAAATCCTTTTTATAGTATTAATAAATTTTTAAATGTACAGTGTTTTTAAATTTTGAATTAGACTTATAATTGTTTGTTCATAAATCTGTGTTACCACCTTAGTCCTGTTAATAGGCCATTTTTTATTTATTTGTTTAAATTAAGTAGGCTCATAGTCTAGGAGCCTAGTATTTAATGCATTTTGACGAAATCTATTGTAATTGATGTAAATTACCTAACGATGAATAAACTTGTCTATTGTCTAAACTTGTCCTGCGTACTCAGCCCCATGTTATTCTTATGGAAAATAAGTAACGTGTTAGCTGCCATCATTATGAATATAAATTAATGAAATTTGGTATGTGGCTTTACCTACATGAGTTATATTGATATTTGTATAAAACCCCATTTTTTGTGTTCCTTGCTTCAGCAAACCTGCATATTCAGCCGCCATGTTATTCTTATGGAGAATAATTAAAATGTCATAAATCATTTATTTATGAATGTATATTGATTAAACCTGGTGTGTGGCTTTATGTGGTATTAAGATACATATATATATATATATATATACGCATTGGAAATATGCATTGGAAATTCGCTGAGTATGCAGGTTTGCTGCTACGGGGGTATTTTAAGGTACACCCATTCTTAGAAAGCATCTCTGATTAACAGCCCAATGACAAATGGATGTTAGCTGCATCCAATATCGAACCTGCACAACATTTCCAGATCTCACATACACATGCAACACTGAAATAAGACTTGAGCAGAGTTTAATAAACGCATATGACATTTCCGTAGATTTCAACACGATGATGGACCGTCTGATGGTGCTGACCAACACTAACGTAGATGCCTTGAGGATCCACACCAAGACCTGGTCAGACCAGATCCGCACAGCCATGACGGTCAACGGAGGAGACGTAGCCAACGCAACCTGCGCTGACTACACGCTACACTTCTTCTCCTTCTTGTGGAAGGTACGATAGAGAAATTAAAGGTAGTGCCATTTAGGATAAAGCACGGACGGCAATAAAGGCAAGTCCAAGTTTTGCTTTCCAATTCACTTCCTCTCCGAGGTTCCTTTTAAGTACAGTCAGGTTAGACACTAGACATCAGTAGTAGCTGCCCTGACTGTCGCTATAATGGTATATACTGACTATACTTGCCCAGGTTCATAGAGGGGAAGTGGAGGGGGAGGCAATTTTGCATTAACCTTAACCTCTGAGATTCCTCCTAGTTGGCTCTATATGTACTCTTTTGCAAAGACAATTTAATTTCCAGAATATTCACAGACAATTCTCAACTCCAATACTGGTCATCTAAAATATTTGAAGCCTGAATATTAAAAAAAGTATGGGGACTAAAAACTGTTACAGTATTTGTTATATAAGAGACAACAAATGAATTTCAAAGATATATAATAGACAATGGACAAAATAAATCAGAATTCATAATTATTACTGTGTTTAAAACTAAGAGGAAATAGTTTAAATTTATATTAAAATATATAAAACTCATTGACTCTGCTAATTTAATGTAAACAATGTAACCATGGCAGATCTTGCCAGCAAATGTGTTAAATCTGTTAACATGTTAACCTAATTTTTAAACTAATATTCTGGGCCTTCCATTTTCATCGATTGATTGATTTGATCTGTTTTCGCCTGTGTGCTTCCTACAATATAGTATGCTTGAAAATTATCATTCAATTTATTAAGTTGCTCAACAATCTGTTATTCAAGTTAATTAACTTGTGAGTTCCTATTTTACTGGGATTCTTAATCTGTGTTTTCATTTATATTTAAAATTATGACAGTACTTTTGTTGTACATGAAGTTAAAGTCCCCTTACAATTTTATCTTAGTCATGATTTGTTTTCACATTACAGGTGTTGTTCGCTTTTCTGCCCCCACCTCAAATTTTCAAAGGCTGGCTGTGTTTCTTCTGCTCTCTCATCGGTATCGGGATCATGACTGCGCTCATTGGAGACATCGCCGCCATCTTCGGATGCCTCGTGGGACTGGACGATACCATCACAGGTACGAAACAACCGAGATGCATATTCTTTTTCAAACATATAATTTGCCCTTTATTTAATTTAATAAGAATAGCCAGTGATGTACAGATCATGGCAACTAGTGTGTGAAGAGCAGAGGCCAGTAGAGGTGCATCAGAGATTTGTCCTCCATTAGACTCTCGCTTTACGGATCTGGTAAAGTACAGTCTAGGCTCGAGAGACTTCCATTTCCTGCTCTGACTGTACTTGGCTAGATCTGAGGAGGAAGTATAGTGGAAAGCGAAGCTCAGGTTCAACTTTACTGTCAACCGGGCTTCATCCAAGTTTGCTTTATCTTTACCTATAAACTGAAGAAAATAAGATAAAAGGGATTCACTTTTCCTTATCTTATAATAGTCTTAATTTACCAATAAATAGTTTTTTTTTAAGTGAATCTAATATTTAGTTGAAAGTAACTTTCTTTGATAAATATTAAAATATTTATTAATATTAATATTAGTTAATTTAAAATACATTAATCAATAAATAGATATGTTTAATTTCACACTGAAATAAAGTGCTAAAACAAATCGTTGTTGATACATTATTTTCAGTTGCAAATGCATTTAACTCTGTCATTAATTTGAACTATGGTAAGGTGTTATTATCATGTGCATGATAACGGCAGGTTAATATCTTGGCGTTCCTAACATTAACATTTTGAAACTGATATAAGTAGGTTATCAAACGGCAGGTTAATATCTTGGGATTTCTAGCATTAACATTTTGAAACTGATATAAGTAGGTTATCAAACGGCAGGTTAATATCTTGGGGTTTCTTGCATTAACATTTTGAAACTGATATAAGTAGCTTATCAAACGGCAGGTTAATATCTTGGGGTTTCTAGCATTAACATTTTGAAACTGATATAAGTAGGTTATCAAATTCATTAAGGTTTGAT
Source organism: Allygus modestus (assembly GCA_963675035.1). NCBI lineage: Eukaryota > Metazoa > Arthropoda > Insecta > Hemiptera > Cicadellidae > Allygus > Allygus modestus. The sequence goes on along the minus strand of OY776115.1, from coordinate 59,526,683 downwards.
TTGTTTTTAACCTAACATTTTTAAACCTCGGGGTTATGTAACCCAACAAAAATAACACACAAGTAGATTAGCTATTTTTAAGGATTTACTTACAAAATATTTCAAAGGGTTAGTTCATTCACCTACCCAATGCAGAGCAGGTTTGGATTAGTATAAGTAAACAAGCTGCTTAATTAACCAACTGAAGTAGTTTTAAGATGCAGTAAGGCAGTTGGGTTGCTATTCAAGTAAACAAATAACACCACGAACAAATTTAGTAGCTGTATTTTGGTTAAGTTTGGGAATGCAGTTGATTATTAAGGACTTATATTATGGCAAATTTACTTGCATGTTTGTATTACATCTGGAACCAAGGCAACTCTTCATACCTTCTTTCTTATCCTCCTCCAAATTGGTTACTTACTTGCTTTTGGGCGCTATAGATAATTGAAAAAACAATAATTATATTAAAATATTTTTACAATATTCTTTAATTTGTTGGTCTGCCTTTATTATGTTTTTTTTACACAGCACAATCACATCATTATGGAAACTAATATATAAATGTCTAGTTCTACAACCATCAACATTGTTTTGGAATTGAAGTTGAAAACTTTTTTTGTTAATTAAACTAAACTGTTCTTTTCCATTTAGCATTCCATTGTAAAAACTATACATGTTTTAGTTTCACACAATATCTTAAGAGAGTGCACCGCAATACGTATCCCCTAACAATAAAATATTACTTTATTGGTATACAAAATGTTGTGTCAAGAAACAAAGCAACTTGAAAATTACAACCTTACATTTCTTCCAAAATAATTCCCATTTGTTGTGAATGCTTTTACGGGGACTTAGCTCAACCGGTAAATTCTGAACAGCTTTTTGAGCAACCTACAAAATAACTCAAAATTGTTTGACATCACAAGTGTTGTAAAATTTCCATAAAATGTAATCAATTACATTATGTTTTGACAGTTTATGCCTTGTATATTTTTCAAGTTATAATGCTGTTGAAGCTGGATAATAAATATATTTGTAAAAATAGTGATGTCCATGCTCATAATACAAGGAGAAAATTTGATTTTTATAGAGTCAATAGAAAATTCAAAACAACAGAAAATAGTCCTTATGTTAAAGGTGCAATATTTTTTAATTCACTTCCTCAACACATAAAAATCTTAGATGGAAATACGTTTAGGACAGAACTTAAGAGATATTTAATCATGAAGTGTCCTTATGATTTACAATTGTAGAAATATAAATCGCGTGTACTTTGTAAATTTTTTCTGTAGATATTTCATGTAAATATATTGTGTTGATATTTAGGCCTAATTTGACTTTTACTGTGACTGAAAAATGTATATAAATATGCACTGTGAAATAGATTAAGAACCTTTGACAATGTTTATGCATGTAATTACATGTTTCGAACAATAAAGAAATTTGAATTTGAATTTGAATTTGAATTAGAAATAGCAGTATTTCTAAAAAGTTATCAGCAAATGAGAAATAATGTACAACATCCTCCATAAGAAAAGCATGGGTTTAAAAACGTGTGCTTTGTTTACATTAAAACATGTGATTTAAGTGTCTACTTGGTTTACAAACTGACATGTGTTCCTAGTATAACGTTTCATTTTCCTCGGTATGTAAAGAGAGAAAAAATCAGCTGAGGCAGAGTATTGGAGCAAGGTTAGGAGTATGGCCCCTTCAAGCCACTAGCATACATTAGTTTCATTTTAACCATTTTTACTGTGATGTAGTTTAAATACATTTTGTCACATTGAAAGATATATTTTATTACACGCTGTGAATGATTAACAAATTAAACTAACCCATCCCTGAAAGCATGAAGCATACAACCTTACCATGCTTGCTGGTTGTATTATTATTTTCAAGTAATTCCAAACTACAACTTACCAAATACATAAATTGTATCGTGAATATTTAGTACCGGTATAACAAGGATTAATTAACCATTAACAAAGGTTTTTACTAGCGAAGTTTTTAACCCCTCTAACTCTTCCTCGGTTAATAGTTTTGTAAAACAAGTCAATGATATGAAAACAGTGATGTAGGGCACGCGTCTTACTACTTACTGTTTAATTTTGTTCTTCCATACACTATCACTGAAAGGCAGATCACCAACATGCATTTAACATTTTGTCAAAATTCAAAACCATGAGTGACCCCCCCTTCCTCTTTGCAGCTATTACTTTGGTCGCGTTGGGGACATCTTTACCAGACACTTTCGCCTCGAGATCAGCCGTGTTGTCGAGCAAGTTCGCTGACGATTGCATCGGAAACATCAGTGGAAGCAACTCTGTTAACGTGTTCCTAGGGTTGGGGTTGCCTTGGTTCATGGCTGCCGTGTACCACTTTAGCAAGGTTAGTTTGTGTTTGCAGCCATTACGTTGGTAGCTCTGGGCACTTCGCTGCCAGATACGTTAGCCTCTCGTACAGTGACGAGGATGGAAGCCACCGCTGATGGAGCCATGATCCACATCACGGGCAGTATTGCTGTGAATGTGCTCATGGGCGTGGGTATGCCGTGGCTTGTAGCAGCTGGTTATCATGAACTAAAGGTATGTTAATAATATACGTTGAGAAGATTAGTAAAGATAGGTATTTTCCTTGAATTCAGTACTCCACTAACACGTAAGATAGACGATGTGCTTTTATTTTGTCAGTGGCAATCGCCATTTAGCTTATTATAGGAAGTATACTTGTAGTTCACTGTTAACCTAGTCATCTGGCCGGATAGTTTTCATAGTTCTAAATTATTTTTGTATTGGAAATTAATTACGTTTTATGAAACGGACTGATTCGCTAATCCCTTTTATGGGAATCCACCAACTCTCCCATTTCGTAAGTAGGGAATGGTCTCTGGCAAGACATGCAAATAAGACAAAAGAACTTGGTTTTCACATTTGCCTCCCACTATATTATTTTACATTTTTTATTTGATTCCTTCAAAGATTCTGTTAGCGGTTTTCCCTTATCGAGGCCATGATCAATTTTCATTTTGAGATACCCGAGATGACAAAAACACCATTTGTTAACAGTTATATATCTATTTTTTCATTCATTTATATAGTAGTCCGTTAACACAGAAACTCTTGTAAAAAGGTCGAAAACTTGACCTTGATGACATTGATGGAAACTTGGTGCAGATGATTAATGTAGCATATTTAAATGGGTTTGAAAAACAGCAGTTTTGCCGCAATGGAGTATTTTTGCAATGAAATTATTAATTTTGCTTGTGTATGCCATTCATTTATTTGTATCCTTGTTATTTACCGTTTAAATGATTTAATTTCTTCCAAGAAAATTTACTTTACCCATTCGGCTTCCTTCATACAATGGAAATTGATTTCTTCCAGGACAATGGTTCAGTAGCAATTACTTTACAAGTTTAGTAATATATATTTCAAAACATCAATTTCAAAATGTGGTAAATGATAATTTGTATTCTGCCACTTGAGTACACTAGCTAGCCAATGGTGTTATAAAGATTGTTTTCTCCTGTGAGCTATCGTAAATAAAACTCACACCTGCACTTGAACAGTTCAAGTCAAAGTTCTTACATTTAGGGCTAACTTTTCAGTTTCTCCGTGATATTTGTTGAATATAAAATAATTGAAGGTTAAACATTACATGTGACAACGTAAATTTTAAGGAGAGGATAAAACTGTTGTATTTTGATAATACTTAGGAAACAAATTTAAACTCACATTGCTATAAATAATAGATGTCAGTTATTACAAAAAACTTATTTTAAAAGGGCCAAAAAACATTTTTCCTACTTAAAGTGGGTGAGTGTTAGTTATGGACTATTTTGTGTCCCAGATGCTTATATCATGGTACACGGGCATTTTATAGGTTTTAGTTTTTTCTTAGTAGTTATTATGGTTCTCTTAACCCTTTGCCATCGGAATGGATATTTGCCGCTGTCCTCAGCGATCGTGCGGCCAGCACTACTGGCCGCCGCTATTAGCGTGCGGAAGTCAGATTTTTTCCACAGCAGTTGTCCTTTGGGATCGGAAGGCCAGCGGTGCTGGCCAACATGAAATCCAACGAACGCTCGGGCGTCCAACAGGACTGGCCGACAACGATGTTTTCGTTTGTAATATTCCAACTGTGGTATGATGCCTGTAGAGTGCTGCAACCTAGTGAGGAATTGATGAACTAAATGATTAGTGAAAACAATTCCGAGCTGCCGGGAGTGAGCCGCCATGATGAATGCCGAGGTGCTGTGGAGTGGGACGTGGCCAGTAAAGCTGGCCGTCCGACCGTCGGAACCAAGTTATACAGAAAGAATTTCGACTGGCTGCCGACTGCGTTGTGGCCACTCCTAATAGCCTTCCAATCGCAAAGGGTTAAGATTCCTACATCCCTGACAAACTTTCAATGACTTCTTTGAAACATTTACCTGTTTTCTTTTTCTTTAATATAGCCAATCCAAATCACACAGGAGACATGCTGTCCATGGTTGGGCGTTTGCAATGGTTTTGTACCTTATGGCTCCAGACGTTGGTGATAGTCTGCAATATAACAAATCAATAAATAGCCTATCCTACCCTATAAATCAGGATTTGTTCCAACATTTTTGTGTTGGATGTTGCTTGCAACGTTGTTAGCATACCCCCTTTAATCTAAATGTATTGGTTTTCCTAGTTGTCCTACAAGTTTTAAATTATATCGATGTTTTGATTCTCAATTCTAATATCCACCCTCGCCCGACAGGACTCGGTGTTCCGTGTGCCGGCCGGCGCGCTAGGGTTTAGCGTGCTGATGTACTCCATCACAGCTGTAATCGCCGTCACCCTGCTGGTCCTGAGACGCAACCTCGCAGTGTTCGGGAAGGCTGAGGTTGGTGGCCCTGCGTCCACCCGCTACCTCACTGTGTTCATCCTCGTCCTCCTCTGGGTCCTGTACATCACGCTCTCCTGGCTCCAGACGTACGATGTACTGTCATTCAACTTTTGAATAAACTGATGATGAAACTCGCGGTAGGGTACGGCTTGAACGAATCAAAGCGGGAAACCGTCTTAATTTCACCAATCAAGCAAGCAGTGCTAGGAGTTCCGATTAGATTTGATCCAAAAAAAGTAGACGTTAACTAGTCTCTTTGAAAAATCAAGCACTCTTAATGGTGTGGTAAATAAATAATTTGTATCATATCTTAAATTAGTGAATGTGGAAGGCATAACCATTAAAAGTAAATTTGATCATGCAGGATGAGTAAAAATCGCATCCCTGAAATTTTATCTTTCCAGTATAATCAATTAGTTTAAAAACTGGAAGCTGAATAATTTTACAGATTTAGGTTTACAGTACAGTTGAAGGTAGCAATGTTATTAAAAACAGCTTAAATTGCTTATTGTTTTATGAGTTTGTAAATTAGCTGGGATCATTACCACCGCACAAAGAAACGTTTGAAATTTGAATTTTGCATAAATGATTGGAATTTTATAGTTAAAAATCTGAAATATTTAAAATAAAAAACCGGATCAAACTCCAAAAAAGATTTAGAGATGACTGTACGTAAACTTTTTTACTCAGCTTAAGAGCTCTTTCTGCTTAATGTGATACCCATAAATCTAAAATTAAAATAATACAAATAAAGTTTGCAATTTATTTCTAACAGCAAATGTTTCCCCTACAATACTCTGCAAGCAGTAAACTTGACTCCCTTTTTAATCAGATTTTTTATATTATTTTCACAGGCTCTGCTCACGAATCAATGTACAAAAATAATACGTTGAATAGCATTCAAGGTGTTTCCTACATCCATTATGTTATCATATTATGGATAAGTTTTGTTAGAAATGTGAACTTTTGGTAATATTCTGAAAGTGTCATGCCTCTAAGTTCAAGCATGTTAAGGTTATTCTTCCTACACTGGAAAGATACTTCTGTGAAGTATTATTTAGGTTAGGTATTTAAATTTTATCATACTTTAGCTATTTATGTAACATTGGAATAAATCACGTCCATCTGAATCTCAATCATTGTACTAAAGAAAATATGACCAAAATGTACATTGGAAAAAAGTAAGATGAGTTTGTTTTTCAAAAGCAAATTAGTGTTGTTGAATTCCAAAGTAGTGAGTTTTACTAAATAGGTTTTAATTTAAAACTTTTGTAATGTTGATGTTCAGTAAAATCTAGTTATTAGAAAGGCTAATGTTAGTTAGCACTTCCATTCAAGATAACAGTTGTAATAATATTTTCATTCGTAACTAATTTATTAGTAACCTAAGACTGTTTCAAACCGTCCAATGTTGTCTTGTGATTTTACAGAACAACCAAATATAATTTTTATAGTAGTAATATATTATTTTGTGAATATAGACTGATATGTTTAAATTGTGCATCTTAAAAAAAATAAAATAATTTCTTATAATTTTGTGATATCATAATTATTATTTTAAAAGGTAAAATACATCATGTAGCAATGTTTTAAATGCTCAAGGGGCTGTTTTTGTTTAAATAAGATTATTTCCTGTTTTCATTTAATTTACATTTGATCTAATTTAAAGTTGTATCGTTGTAAATAGCTGAGTTATATATTTATCTTTTATAAACTTTTACATTGTTTAACAGATTATATATTAGTTTAAATGTTAAGAGAGACTTTATTACCTGATAAGGTTAGGCTTAAGACTGTCCCACAGATAATTGGTATATTTTATTACTTAATAGAAACTAGTTTAATTTATAGAAAGAAAGTAATTATTTTCTTAATATTATGCTATTAATAAAATTTATTTTGCCTTGATTTTTGAGTTTTTGTTTGCACTACATATACTACCAAATATTTGTCAACCCTTTGAGTGCCCGAGTTTTTTTCAGTAGTCATACCCTAAAGTGCCAGTCGCAAGGGTATATCCCCAGGAATTTCTGGAATTTGGAGTGTAGCGTTAAAAAACAAAAATTACAAAAACGGTGTAGCCACCAAAGTTGCAATTCAAAATTCATTCATAATTCCAGGTAAAAATCTCAAAATTCCAGGTGAACTCGCGAGGCATTTTTTATGTATTTGCGACACATATAATGATTTACAATATGAATTAAAGTGCCGTTTTAATAACAAATTATAACTTTTACGAAGTATATTATTATCTTTTTATTTAAGTTATACCTCATACTTTTATGCTTTCTAAAAAAATGGGTTTATATGCTGGGTTAATTATTTATATTAATGAACTTGATTTTTTTCTTTATATAAAAACATTACATTATTTTAATTGATAGGAGGGGGAAATTTGTCTACAGATACACCCAATTATATAAAATTCCATTTCACCTTGGCAATAGGGTGTGCGAAGCGTCAAAATATCGATTCGATGCTGTAGTAATCCAAATAGCGATGCATCGAAAGTGTTCGATGCCTTCATATACTCCCGCCGTTTACCCGCGCTACCACGGGCGTGGGAGAGTTACTCCCGCTGGCGCCGTTTACCCGCCCTACAAAGGGCACGGGAGTGTTTGGGTCGGCAGCAAAAAGTCTTACCTTGGAACCAAGTATTTCCCCATTAAGAATTTATAATAAACAGTGAGTGTCACTCGTTATTTAACTTTGGCGTTCGTTTGTATTCGTCCGTCCTTTGAAACTTAAGTAAATACAATTAAGTTTAGGTTTTGCGTTTTTATTGCTAAAGTTTTAGAAGTGATGGATAAAGATAGGATGGAAGAAGAATTAATTGATAAAATCAGAAAATTATAACTAGAGACTTTGGCCAAGATGGTAGATCATCCATATTGGTCTTAAAAATTGTTGTTTGGGAGTAGAGGAGAACTGCCGGTTTAACATACTATTCGGCGCTTTTTTCCCATGTTATTCTTATGGGGATCAGTTTTTGCGCCGACGCCCGATCCCGCCTTACACAAGTTTCCTTGTTAGCCTATACTAACATCCAACCCTTGCCTATATTAAATATATTTTCCCAATCCCCATCCCTCCTCTATATTTTTTAAAATTAATTTTCAAATTCAGGCTAAAAAACTATCTTTAGTGTTTAGGGTCCGATTTGTCTGCAATTTGGATATGTTACTGTCCTAGGCAAGTGTTTTAATAAATTCCACTTACATTTCCCAAATTCACTATAACGGTCAAATTAAAAAATATTTTTTGAAAAATACTATAGTGCCAATTGCCACCTTCTTTATTAACTGTCCGATTTGTCTTCAATTTGGATATGTTATTGTCCTAGGCAAGTGGTTTAATAAATTCCACTTACATATCCCAAATTCACTATTACGGTCAAATTAAAAAATATTTTTGAAAAATACTGCCAATTGCCACCTTCTTTATTAACTGTCCGATTTGTCTTCAATTTGGATATGTTATTGTCCTAGGCAAGTGGTTTAATAAATTCCACTTACATATCCCAAATTCACTATTACGGTAAAATTAAAAAATATTTTTGAAAAATACTGCCAATTGCCAACTTCTTTATTTACTGTCCGATTTATTTAAAATTTGGATATGCTATTGTCCTAGGCAAGTGGTTTAATAAATTCCACTTACATTTCCCAAATTCACTATAACGGTCAAATTAAAAAATATTTTTGAAAAATACTGCCAATTGCCAACTTCTTTATTTACTGCCCGATTTATTTAAAATTTAGATATGTTATTGTTATAGGCAAGTGTTTTAATAAATTAGCCTTACATTTCCCAAATTCACTATTACAGTCAAATAAAAAAATATTTTTGAAAAATACTGCCAATTGCCAACTTCTTTGTTTACTGTCCGATTTATTTAAAATTTGGATATGTTATTGTTGTAGGCTAGTGTATATGCACCATCCACATTTTACAAATATTGCGGTTAAATTTTAAAAAATTTGGAAAAATACTGCCAATTGGCAACTTCTTTATTTATGGCCTGATTTGTTTAAAATTTATATATGTCATTATTCTAGGCTAGTGTATATGTACCATCCACATTTGACAAATTAACTATAATGGTCAAATTAAAAAAATATTTTGAAAAATATACTAACAATTTCAAACTTCTTTATTTACTGTCTGATTTATTTTCGGATATGTTATAGCTCTTATATAGGTAACAAGACCACACTACCACACGTTCCATTACCCCCTACAATACAGTATTTTGTCTTTTTTGTTTGTTTATTTTGCTGTAATCCCAAAACTGACTTTGCTGTTTATTGTCCGATTTGCCTACACTTTGGATATTGTCCTAAGCATTTATTGTCTGATTTATTTTTGGATATGTTATAGCCCCCAACTATTATATCTAAAATTACAATATTATTTCCACCTATAATACAGTTGATGTGTTGTTTGTTTTGCCGCAACCTAAAAACTAATATTGGTATTTGTGTTTTTACAAAACTATATTTTGCAAATTACTACCAATAACTCCTTTATTTACTTTTCGACTTGTTATATCCCCTTATATCTAAATTTACCGTATATTTTTCCCCTTTTAGTGCTGTTTTGTCGTAACCAAACTTTGGATATGACTGCAATATATTACTGGCCATTGCATAAGTAAATACCCCATTTCCAAATTCACTATTACGGTTGGATTAAAAAAAATAAATACAAGCTTATTATATACATCCAGCTGATAAGTAATATATATCCACAATTATGGTCAGAACTGCCTAAATTTTGGATATGTTTTAAGCCAATGCGATAACAAAAATAAATTTTTAAAACCCAAAACAACTAAACACAAAACACTAATCTTTCTTTGTGCTTGTTTGGAGTAGTCTTTATTTTATCCAACTTAATTTTAATTTTGTAGTTAAAATCAAACTTCCCACATTCTAGCTCCCTTTCCAGCCAGTGGTTGGAGACATAAAGGTTACGAATATTTTCAAACTGTACAATATATCTTTTTCTACCCCTATGTTGGACTTGTTTAATAGCGCTTATTAATAATTCCGCACCATATTCCAAATCCTCCAGTCTACTACATTCTTTAAATTTAACATTGCCTTTAATATCTTGCATCTCTATGTCTTCTTGTCCAACATCACCCCACTCATTGTTACGGAAACTTAGGTTTTCTATTTTTGGAAAGGAATTGCCATAAAATGTTGCGGTTCCGTTAGTGTTAAAGCTTGCAAGCGGCTCGTTGGTAGGTAGATAAATAATGTCCAAATCACCACTGTATGGCAACACGCTATAACCTTGCCTATTCTTATTTATCTCTATAAATACAGTTTTACAGACACCCCTAACATAGTATACACCCCTCCGTCCATCCTTTTCTGCCAACACTCCCACAAACTTGTTGTTTACTACAAACGCATACACTATATAATGTCCATAATGCTCTAGATCCTCCCAACGTCGCAGGAAGTAATCTTTTAATTTATCCTCTCTTTCCCTTCTTTCTTGTTCTTTAGCCAACTGTGCTTTGTATTCCTCTGCAACAGTATTTTCCACATATTCCAATTTACGCTTATTACTGTCAATGTCTTCTAATTCCAATTTCCTCTTTTTGGAACAACTCTCTAAGAAAGGCTTGGAAAGTGGCTCTATTTCTTTAATAGTGTATGGGTACAGTTTATTGGTCCGGCTTCTTAAAACGTAGGGAGTAAGGTTAGGACTTTCCACTAAGCCTAATTCTTCTAAATTGATGTGTTTAGGTATAGTGGAGAAAGGTGTATTTGATTTTGTAAAACATGTGCCCCCAGATTTGATGTAACACTTATGCTTTACACTTATGGCATCAGGAAACTCCTCTATTACCTCTACATAGTTAGTTGGTAAACAGTTAAAGCTAAATGCAGATAGAGCATACTTTATTAACTTTTCCCTTTGTGTACTATCTTTTGGCAGTTTTAGTTGTACTCCAGTTATCTTCTTCGTATTACTATTACCCCAATATGCGTATTGTAATAAATCGTTAAACACTAAACAACAACTGTTTTGTAATTGATTGGCAACTTTCACCCACATCTTATGCAGAGGTACAGCATAGAATGGAGCATTTTGAAAGTACCGTTTGTTGTCTTCTATTAGACTTAAACAATCTCTTAAAGGTTCAAACCCTTTACCAAAACCTCTACAATAGTTATAGATTGTTGCCTCTAACCTTGTTATTCCATTCTCTCTAGCTAGTTTAGACGAGAACGTTTCTTTTAGTCTCGCATCTGGACAGTTTACAAAGTTTATTATATGGTTTCCTATACTTTTAATTACTCCAGGGCTTGTAATCTGGCATATAAATTTATTATATATTTTTACCCTGCTATTTACATTAAACCATGTTAAACAGTCTTTACTAACATTATCTACAATAACATTATATCCATTCTTGTACGCCCCTTGGTAGCAAAAGTTAAAGTTTTCTGTAAGATATTGGCACATTTCCTCTTTATTAAATATTCCAGCCAAATCTAGTGTTATATCGAAATCCATAAGATAGTACATTTCTTTTTCCAGATCTTGCAGTATCTTTGGAAGATCTTCCAACAAATCCTTAATTTTAACATTTGCAAGCTCTATTTTATAGGGAATTGCTATAGGATCATCATACTTTTGTTTAATTTGGTCAATATCTTTCTTTATTATTTGTAACACACCCTCGCTTTGGACCCCAGAGGACCTCTCCAAGGAGAATGGTAGTTTGGCCACAACACCATGTCGAGCTAAAGAGAACTTTTTAAATATTCCTCGTAAGTAGCTATTAAACGAGCTGTGCTGGATACAACCGGCCAGATATTAGACAGGAAGTGTGTTGGAAGTGTATTGCCAAATAGTAAGACAAACACCACATAGTGCAGCATGTAATCAATCCATTACTATTTAGACAAATGTATAAGGTCAGTATTGGTACAACATCCGATATATTAGCCAAACCCAGTCCAAACATTGTGTCCTCAAAATGTTATGATTGTGTTAAATTTGTTTATATTACATATATTTCTTACACAATTTACAAACTATTTTTGTGTCAGTTGACAGAACCTGTAAAGTTGTGTAAAATGGCTGTAAACCAGTATCTGTGCCTGTGTCGTAATGTGTTGGAGTGTGTCATTTATTGTGTCTCTGCATTTGTGTTGTTTTATAAACTTTAAATATTACTATGTCCTTATACTCTTACTATTTCTGTTACTATAATATTATTTTTTTACTGTTTGTTTTCCAAGTTTGATTGTGGGTTTGGCTAATATATCGGATGTTGTACCAATACTGACCTTATACATTTGTCTAAATAGTAATGGATTGATTACATGCTGCACTATGTGGCGTTTGTCTTACTATTTGGCAATACACTTCCAACACATTTCCTGTCTAATATCTGGCCGGTTGTATCCAGCACAATTTACATTTATGTTTTACTTTACAACAACACAATGAGACGTCTATTCTGCTGCTTATACAACAGATCTATGTATAGGTCTTGTAGAATGTGCGTATCTGTATTAAATACATATATTACTCTACTGCACAGGATAAGAATGTAGGGTTTAATAGTACAAAACCTAATACTATACAAGGACTAAGAATAGAATTATAGAATTTCGACAATTTGGGTACTAATGCGGGATGGCACAGTTAGTTAATATGTTAATTATATTGAGACTATTTAGTCGAATTTGGAATTATATTAATAGTGGGTATTCCATATTTGCATGTGGGTGTCCACTTACATGTTACACTTACCACTCGCCTATGTTTATATACAATATCCATATATTTACAACCTCTATATGCCTATAGTGTAATTATATCTGTCCTGTTTACATGTTTCCGCTACTTTTTTGTATAAAAGAAATGTACTCTGTTAGCCATTTATTGGGAAATTGTATTAAACCTACTAACGAAAGATTCGGTATATGGTTTTTATTAGAAAATCTACGTAATAATAACCTTCTTACAGACATAGGTAATATAAACTATTGCGAGGGCGAACCAAAATTAAATAACTTAACATCTATAACGGATGCGTTTTGTGATAACATAATGTTAGTTAAGATAACCAATGTTACGGATTGTGATGGGGACGTTCGGAATAAATTTAAAGTTAAGAAGGAAATATGTGGCTCGTTTAATAGCTACTTACGAGGAATATTTAAAAAGTTCTCTTTAGCTCGACATGGTGTTGTGGCCAAACTACCATTCTCCTTGGAGAGGTCCTCTGGGGTCCAAAGCGAGGGTGTGTTACAAATAATAAAGAAAGATATTGACCAAATTAAACAAAAGTATGATGATCCTATAGCAATTCCCTATAAAATAGAGCTTGCAAATGTTAAAATTAAGGATTTGTTGGAAGATCTTCCAAAGGTACTGCAAGATCTGGAAAAAGAAATGTACTATCTTATGGATTTCGATATAACACTAGATTTGGCTGGAATATTTAATAAAGAGGAAATGTGCCAATACCTTACAGAAAACTTTAACTTTTGCTACCAAGGGGCGTACAAGAATGGATATAATGTTATTGTAGATAATGTTAGTAAAGACTGTTTAACATGGTTTAATGTAAATAGCAGGGTAAAAATATATAATAAATTTATATGCCAGATTACAAGCCCTGGAGTAATTAAAAGTATAGGAAACCATATAATAAACTTTGTAAACTGTCCAGATGCGAGACTAAAAGAAACGTTCTCGTCTAAACTAGCTAGAGAGAATGGAATAACAAGGTTAGAGGCAACAATCTATAATTATTGTAGAGGTAAAGGGTTTGAACCTTTAAGAGATTGTTTAAGTCTAATAGAAGACAACAAACGGTACTTTCAAAATGCTCCATTCTATGCTGTACCTCTGCATAAGATGTGGGTGAAAGTTGCCAATCAATTACAAAACAGTTGTTGTTTAGTGTTTAATGATTTATTACAATATGCATATTGGGGTAATAGTAATACGAAGAAGATAACTGGAGTACAACTAAAACTGCCAAAAGATAGTACACAAAGGGAAAAGTTAATAAAGTATGCTCTATCTGCATTTAGCTTTAACTGTTTACCAACTAACTATGTAGAGGTAATAGAGGAGTTTCCTGATGCCATAAGTGTAAAGCATAAGTGTTACATCAAATCTGGGGGCACATGTTTTACAAAATCAAATACACCTTTCTCCACTATACCTAAACACATCAATTTAGAAGAATTAGGCTTAGTGGAAAGTCCTAACCTTACTCCCTACGTTTTAAGAAGCCGGACCAATAAACTGTACCCATACACTATTAAAGAAATAGAGCCACTTTCCAAGCCTTTCTTAGAGAGTTGTTCCAAAAAGAGGAAATTGGAATTAGAAGACATTGACAGTAATAAGCGTAAATTGGAATATGTGGAAAATACTGTTGCAGAGGAATACAAAGCACAGTTGGCTAAAGAACAAGAAAGAAGGGAAAGAGAGGATAAATTAAAAGATTACTTCCTGCGACGTTGGGAGGATCTAGAGCATTATGGACATTATATAGTGTATGCGTTTGTAGTAAACAACAAGTTTGTGGGAGTGTTGGCAGAAAAGGATGGACGGAGGGGTGTATACTATGTTAGGGGTGTCTGTAAAACTGTATTTATAGAGATAAATAAGAATAGGCAAGGTTATAGCGTGTTGCCATACAGTGGTGATTTGGACATTATTTATCTACCTACCAACGAGCCGCTTGCAAGCTTTAACACTAACGGAACCGCAACATTTTATGGCAATTCCTTTCCAAAAATAGAAAACCTAAGTTTCCGTAACAATGAGTGGGGTGATGTTGGACAAGAAGACATAGAGATGCAAGATATTAAAGGCAATGTTAAATTTAAAGAATGTAGTAGACTGGAGGATTTGGAATATGGTGCGGAATTATTAATAAGCGCTATTAAACAAGTCCAACATAGGGGTAGAAAAAGATATATTGTACAGTTTGAAAATATTCGTAACCTTTATGTCTCCAACCACTGGCTGGAAAGGGAGCTAGAATGAGGGAAGTTTGATTTTAACTACAAAATTAAAATTAAGTTGGATAAAATAAAGACTACTCCAAACAAGCACAAAGAAAGATTAGTGTTTTGTGTTTAGTTGTTTTGGGTTTTAAAAATTTATTTTTGTTATCGCATTGGCTTAAAACATATCCAAAATTTAGGCAGTTCTGACCATAATTGTGGATATATATTACTTATCAGCTGGATGTATATAATAAGCTTGTATTTATTTTTTTTAATCCAACCGTAATAGTGAATTTGGAAATGGGGTATTTACTTATGCAATGGCCAGTAATATATTGCAGTCATATCCAAAGTTTGGTTACGACAAAACAGCACTAAAAGGGGAAAAATATACGGTAAATTTAGATATAAGGGGATATAACAAGTCGAAAAGTAAATAAAGGAGTTATTGGTAGTAATTTGCAAAATATAGTTTTGTAAAAACACAAATACCAATATTAGTTTTTAGGTTGCGGCAAAACAAACAACACATCAACTGTATTATAGGTGGAAATAATATTGTAATTTTAGATATAATAGTTGGGGGCTATAACATATCCAAAAATAAATCAGACAATAAATGCTTAGGACAATATCCAAAGTGTAGGCAAATCGGACAATAAACAGCAAAGTCAGTTTTGGGATTACAGCAAAATAAACAAACAAAAAAGACAAAATACTGTATTGTAGGGGGTAATGGAACGTGTGGTAGTGTGGTCTTGTTACCTATATAAGAGCTATAACATATCCGAAAATAAATCAGACAGTAAATAAAGAAGTTTGAAATTGTTAGTATATTTTTCAAAATATTTTTTTAATTTGACCATTATAGTTAATTTGTCAAATGTGGATGGTACATATACACTAGCCTAGAATAATGACATATATAAATTTTAAACAAATCAGACCATAAATAAAGAAGTTGCCAATTGGCAGTATTTTTCCAAATTTTTTAAAATTTAACCGCAATATTTGTAAAATGTGGATGGTGCATATACACTAGCCTACAACAATAACATATCCAAATTTTAAATAAATCGGACAGTAAACAAAGAAGTTGGCAATTGGCAGTATTTTTCAAAAATATTTTTTTATTTGACTGTAATAGTGAATTTGGGAAATGTAAGGCTAATTTATTAAAACACTTGCCTATAACAATAACATATCTAAATTTTAAATAAATCGGGCAGTAAATAAAGAAGTTGGCAATTGGCAGTATTTTTCAAAAATATTTTTTAATTTGACCGTAATAGTGAATTTGGGAAATGTAAGTGGAATTTATTAAAACACTTGCCTAGAACAATAACATATCTAAATTTTAAACAAATCGGACAGTAAATAAAGAAGTTGGCAATTGGCAGTATTTTTCAAAAATATTTTTTAATTTGACCGTAATAGTGAATTTGGGATATGTAAGTGGAATTTATTAAAACACTTGCCTAGGTCAATGGCATATCCAAATTTTAAATACATCGGACAGTAAATAAAGAAGTTGACAATTGGCAGTATTTTTCAAAAATATTTTTTAATTTGACCGTAATAGTGAATTTGGGATATGTAAGTGGAATTTATTAAACCACTTGCCTAGGACAATAACATATCCAAATTGAAGACAAATCGGACAGTTAATAAAGAAGGTGGCAATTGGCACTATAGTATTTTTCAAAAAATATTTTTTAATTTGACCGTTATAGTGAATTTGGGAAATGTAAGTGGAATTTATTAAAACACTTGCCTAGGACAATAACATATCCAAATTGCAGACAAATCGGACCATAAACACTAAAGATAGTTTTTTAGCCTGAATTTGAAAATTAATTTTAAAAAATATAGAGGAGGGATGGGGATTGGGAAAATATATTTAATATAGGCAAGGGTTGGACATTAGTACAGGCTAACAAGGAAACTTGTGTAAGGCGGGATCGGGCGTCGGCGCAAAAACTGATCCCCATAAGAATAACATGGGAAAAAAGCGCCGAATAGTATGTTAAACCGGCAGTTCTCCTCTACTTTTGGGCTTAGTTTTAATCATTGAAACATGTCACATTACATCAAATCGAATCGCATTGATTCGAATCGATATTCTTTGATATCATCTTTGTGTTTTCTTTACGCAGATGATACAACCCTTCTCTGTTCTGATTTTGATTACTGTGCCCTCAACTTAAAGCTAACCAATTATCTTCAACAGGCTAAAGAGTGGTATTTTGCCAACAAACTCATTATCAATGATAGTAAGACTAATAGTACAATTTTTACAAACAGAAAAAACTTTGAAATAAATGTTGACTTTGTTAAGCCTGTTATTAGGTATTTTTTTAGATGGTAAGCTTTCTTGGGAAACTCATGTTAATAGTGTTTGTAAAAAACTTTCACGAGTAATTTTTTTGCTGCGCAAATTGAAACACTGTGTAAATTTTGAAGTTTTGTTAATGTCATATTTTGGTCTGTTTCATTTACATCTTAATTATGGTGCCCGCTTGTGGGGAAATTCGAGTGCAGCAAATAAAGCCTTTCTTAGGCAAAAAAAAGCAATTAGAGTAATGGCCAATCTTTCACCTCAGGAATCTTGCAGGCAATCATTTAGTAGTTTTAAGATTATGCCCCTTGCTTGTATTTTTATTTTGCAAAACTTAGTTTATGTTAAAAAAATCAATGATTATGTTTTTCATGACTTCATCCATGACCATAACACCAGGTTTAGGCATAATCTAGTACTGCCCAATATTAGATTAACCAAGACATTCAATAGTTTTAGTTTTCAGCACCTCAGACTGTTCAATAAGCTACCACTAGTAATAAGAGAATTACCACCACTTGGTAGGTTTGAGTCAAAAATGTCTGCATGGTTAAAATTTCAAGCTTTTTACTCGGTTGAGGAATTTATGAACTGTGATGTGACCAATTTACTTTTAGAAATTTGTTAGGCCTATGTTGTTTTAACTTATTTATGTTGTATGTCTTGTCTTATTGTTGTATTTTTTATGTTTAGTTTTAATGACGAAGCCTAATGTAAAATTTTTATTTTATTTAATGGCCAATAAAGATCTTGATTCTTGAATCGCATTGTTGCATTGAATCAAAATAAAATCGCTGCATCGCACATCCCTACTTGGCAATACCTACCTATTATAAGAATCTGAAAATAGTATATACCAATACTTGTTGAGTGTCAATCGATGACAAAGGCATTTTTCAATGTTCTTGATAGGGAGAGGGCCCAAACCCTGATCTCGTTACTATATAAATTAAAAATTTTCTTAGAAAGCATTATTATGGCAGCTGGATCCAGTTTTGAACTCTCCAAACATTTTCAAGATTTTTGCTAGGAATCAATCTGACAACAAACTTCAGATTATGAAGCGACCACTTAGACACTTCATTGGGTATTGGGTATGTAACCCATAGGGGCGGATACATACTATCGTTTTAGGGAGGGGTCATGAGTGAAAAAATATCTCAATTGTCAAAATATAATAACCTTTACGGTGAAAAATGGGTAAAATACATGAAGGTCTGAGGTTTTCGGGGGTCATGACCACCATGACCTCCCCCCTTTATCCGCACCGGACTACCCAGCCAATTATGCTTTAACAAATTATCTAGCGAATCCAAAGACTACATATTAGAAACTGGGCTCCATATCAATGACTGACAATTTTGACCAGGCAACAATTAATTACACATGAGCCACTTCTATTACCAAGTGTTTGTAACAACACTGACCATTGAGAACGTATCATCGGGAACGTTAAATTAACCCATCTCTCTCAAGAAAGTGGATCTCCATCCACTTTCTTATACTAGTAGTATACGAGGGCTGTTCAGAAAGTAAGTTCCGTTGGTGGCTAGCGAGTAGAGGAGTGGGGGTAGAGGTGTGACCACGGCGGCGTTGGATAGTCTGACTCAGTAGGCGTCTGTCTGTACACCAAGACGGTCGATCGGACTGCTCCGCGCTCTGCAATCTAAATTCAAAATGGCCTCCGCAAGTGCCAGTGCCGCCGGCTCTGGTGACGCCACGAGCGTCAGTCCAGCCGCCGCAAGTAACAACCCTGCTGACTGTGAGGTGCGTTCCGTTATCCGGTTTCTTTGGTCAAAAAAAATTAAAGATCCATCGTGAACTGTATTCTGTTTACGGAAATAACATGAGTGACAGTGCAGTGTTCGGAAATGGTGCCGTTTGTTTAACGAAGGATGCACGATTGTTCATGATGAAGACAAAAGTGGCCGGCCATCTGTGGTAATGGACGATCTTGTGAACGAAATTAATAAGGTTAGAGAGAACAGGAAGTTCACTATTACAGACCTCTCGGAGTGTTTCCCTCAAATTTCCCACACTCTTCTGTCCAACATTTTGATTCAAAATCTTGGTTACAAAAAATTTTGTGCTCGGTGGGTGCCGAAATTTCTCACAACTGATCACAAAATAAACAGAATGGGTGCTGCCCCAACATTTCTGGAGCGATACGACAGAGAAGGCGATGAACTTCTTCATCACATAGTGACAGGCAAAACTTTGGTTTCTTATGTGAATGTTGAACAAAAAAACAATCAATGGAGTAGGGTCACATTGCGTCGCCGCGTAGGCCCATCAAATGCCGACAAATATTCTCAAAGAAAAAACTCATGGCAACTGTTTTTTGGGTCTGTTGGTTGAGTATTTAGAAAGGGGCACTACAATTAACTCAACAGTGTACTGTAAACGCTAAAGAAACTGAGGCGGGCAATCCAGAACAAAAGGCGCGGCATGTTGACGGGTGGCGTTGTTTTTATTCATGACAATGCACGTCCTCACACTGCAGCGAAAACTCGTGAGCTTCTGGACCATTTTGGTTGAGATGTTTTTGACCACCCACCTTACAGTCCTGATTTAGCGCCAAGTCATTTTCACTTGTTCCCCATGATGAAAAAATGGCTTGGGTCACAGCGCCTTGTGAATGATGACGAGCTGAAAGATGGCGTCAACGGGTGGCTACGTGCACAGGAGGCAGAATTCTTTTCAGTGGGAATTGAAAAGCTTGATCCGAGCTCGAGCTCAGCTCGAGAACTTTGAAAAAAGCTCGGCTCGAGCCAGAAATCACTATTCGCACACCCCTATTTATCATATAAGCCAGGATTTTATTTCTGACGAAATGTTGAACCTCAAAGTGCTGAACATCACACTTTACTATGAAAACATGGATAACACTTATCACTTATCACATGTTGTACACTCAAGTTTTTCTGTTCCATATTACACCGCAAACCTTCCCATGCCTCCTATGAATTGATGATGCCAAAGTTTAGGCACTGTTTTGTTTTAGTGAATGAATAAATGAAACAAAAACTTTTAAGTTGAAGGATATTTATAATTTGTTTCTGGACAACATCGATAGAACATAAAATCTAACTAACTGAAACCTAATCTCTTACATACAGTATAATATAATATTTGATACATACAGTGATTATAATAATTAAGTGTAACTATATAGTATAAAATAATCTATTTACCACATACATTGGCTAAGGAGATAATTTTTTTGTTTTTTAATTTTCAAATTTTTATGGGTTTTTCATATTTTTTTCCTACACAAGGGCGGCTGAAAAGGAATACTAGTTTCACTCTATCTATATAATACAATTACAATACATACAATAACAGAACTCGACAATACCTGATACAGTAACACACATAAATACATGCTGAAAGGAAATCTAGGGGCCACTGGGGAATTTTACCTATTGATTTTTACCAAATGAACTCAAAAGATGTATTGTAATGTTTCATAGTTTTTAGTCACTGCTGACTTTTAAGTGATGCAACTGTGATGTTAATCAAGTGAATTAGTTGTGGAAAAATAAGTTTCATCAAATTAAAAAACAAACTACACTTTCGTCTATTTATATAAAATATCAAATATTTTGATTGAATAATATTCAGAAAGTTGTGATTTCATAATATATTTTCTGATGTTATTTGTTATTAATGACATCAACAACTTGTTTAAAATTGTTTGTAAAGATGACTGCATGGACATCACTTAACTTAAGACAAATGTATAGGACATCTTACAACATTTTGAAGATTTTTTTAGAAAAAGGTCGATGCTGTTTCAACGGGAAAAATGCACATTCTGAAATATTAGTTTATTTGTTTGGATAAAAGGTAGACCTTGATAACCAAAATGGCTGAAAACCATGTTTTATTTCACCTTTGGAAAAATATAAATAGGAAAAAATATAGCCACATACAAAAATAAATCAAAATGTCTCTGAGAAAATACCTAAAATCCACCCGAGTGTTTGCCCACGACCCCTAGAGCAGAAGGGAACTAACTTAAGAGAAGTAATGATATAAACCCGAAGTTGTGCTTTTGTTCCCCAACTCCCTCAAAACTGCGAACGGATCTCCTTTCTCCTCCGTGGGCGAGTTGGAATTAGACTTGCCCTGCGTGCGGAGGACACTGGCGTAGGTGGTCGTGCGATGGATGTTCGCCAACAGCTCATCTCCAGAGTCCGGATCTTGAAAATCTCTGGAATGTACCCCGTTTTCTCTCGGTTGAAGATTGCTCTCCCTCGACTGCAGACTGATCGCGGCTCTCGCATAACCGGCGAAAGCTCCGGATGTTCCGTTGACCGATTTTTCCTCTCCCATTAGACCGTTGATGGCGTTGTCACTCAACTGGTTTTGGGGCTGGCGGCGATACAACGGGACAGAGTTTGTCGCTCCGGAATCAACACTCCAGGTGCTGCCCAAGTCAAACCTTCGGCAAAGCAAATATTTGATTATTTGTTCGAGTAATTTGGTTTAAAACAAACGAACATACTGTGTGAGTATTTTTAGGCCAGAGTGTACAAAACCAATTGCCCCAAATCATGTTCAAATAATTATTTGTCAGTACATCAAAAAATCAAAATACTAGGAGAGAGAAAGTAGGCATACTTATTTTCCGACCCAAGTTTTAAAAAGTTCTTAGTGCTTTGAATAAAATTTTGGTAAGAGAAGAATTTGATTTTGTTTGAACTATGTGAACAAAATATAATTTAATTATTAATTTTACTAAAGTTGTTGATGTTTTCTTACCTGTAATTTCAACTTTTTCGTTATTTGTTAAGACTTGTATTATTTAAAATTATGTTTGTAAAGGGGCATATATAAAACTAAGCAGCTATATATTCCTAAAATGCTAAGTTATGCTTTTGCTTCTTTATAACCTAATTTATTTTGAAACATAAAATACTGACCAATTTTATTCTTATTTTCCCAGTACCTGTATATGTTATTATAGAGAGGAAAGTCCAACAATCTTTATGCACATGTTATTGCAGTGATGTAAATATCTGAAAAATTTATTTGATTAAGACTAGATAATGTTAGGAACTGCAGTCGCCACTGGACTAACATTATCGATGTAATCGACAATGGTTTCAAAGTAACCCTTCATTTTAGAATCTCAGTTGATTAAAACTACATGAACAAGTGTCTTTTTACTGCTGACATGCTTTACTGTTTGTGTATGAGCTTGTGCAAGTTCCTCTCACCTAGCCTCTGCGGCCAGAGATGCCAGTTGTTGTTGTTGCTGCTGTTGTTGTTGCTGTTGCTGCTGCTGCTGCCGCAAGTTCTGCAAGTTCTGCAGCGCCTGCAGTTGCTGCTGATGCTGCAGACTCGTGCAGTCTATCACCGGGAGGATCTGCGGTGTCGGCTGCTGCTCTTTCGGAAGCTCTCCCAAGAACCAGGTGTGAGGCCTTGCTCCCATTGTGTCCATCATCTGTGTGGGATGGACGGTTAAATATACACAACACAACTCACAGTGTCTAGCAAACTACCATGAAACTGCTAAGCAAAAGAAAACAAAGAGAAATTTTCCTGACCAATTATCATCAGTAATTTTATACAAATCAAAATGATTAGGATTAGGATCCTGAAGGTGGCAGTTTGAGTTAATTTTTCGTGACTAAAAAATCATCAGAAACATTTAACGAATCATAATTATTGGGATGTTATGGGTAGCAATATAATATTTTTTTATCTGTAACAATGGTATTCATTCATAATTTTTAAACATGATTTAGAGAGTTAGAATACAAAAATTCCCCCTCTGCTTGTAATGCATACTTAACAGAAAAAATTAACATTTTTGTTCTACTTTTTCAACATTTTTGAAACTTGTTCAGTGGTGCAGTTTAATTGTAACTTATTAAATAACGTCCACCCTCTAAATCTATATTTTTTACACATGTTTCTTTAGTTGTTTTGGTTTATACTTTACACATATTTAGTATGAAAAAGAAGCAGTTTTTGGGTTTTGGAAAATATTAATTGTCTGTGATGTTCTTCAAAGCTGAAACCTTCACAACTGGCCACTACACTCACCAAATACAGGTGGCTCAGTGTAGGTCAGGAATGTATAAAATATTAATCTCATGGAATCATTCAATCAATCAGCTGATTAACACATTCATTGATCTGTTCCCTAGCAATATTTCCAGAGCGTCTACACACAATACAAGCTTTTTATTTTGTTCTTTGCAAAAGTAAAACCCAGCATTAAACATTGATTTAATGGTTTGTATTTAATTTTAAAATTTTGAAAAAATGTACCGACTTGTAGTTATGAATAGGTAGGATTCAGTTGACTGAGGTGACCAAATATTTCATACCTGGGGGACGTGGGTGAACCCATTCGGCAGCGGTTGACTGGTGAACTTCTCAGCGAACATGTCGTCCAGGCTCCGTATCTCTGAGATGACCGCCGCAGGCTGCTTTCGGGGAACCATCGCCATCAGCTCTGTGAATCTGGTAATCACAGTTGTGTTACGTAACTGGAGAGAATGGGTTTTGAAAAAAAAGATGATTGGAGGGAAACTTGAGGTCGATTAGCAAATATGTTGTAAGATACATGAATTGTAGTTATCGGATGTTGTTTTCTTTGGAAAAGACCACTGATTTTTATTCAAGTATTAAACTCGTGAACAGTTCTATTTACAAATTGCATGTTTGTAGGCAAGGTTTTTTTTTACTGTTTAACATATTTTTGGGTGTCATTCATCTTAGTTTTAACCCTAGGAGTGGCCAATGGCCGAGATTCGGCCCTATTTTGTGCAGCCTACTGTGGCAGGGGCCGAGAATCGGCCATTCGGGACCGAAAATGTTGTAATGTAAAAAAAACACTAATAATCAACTCAAAAGTGAACAATATATATATCATTCGAAAGATAATATTCTGAACTTTCATTTTATTACATAAACAAACCCTGTAGCAGCTATACAACAATGTCACGACGATTAGAAATCAAATGAATTTTTGGCGCGATGCGATTCTAGCAGCCGATGCTAAGAAAATGTCAAAACACTACTTTTTTGAAATTGCCCAGCTCGGGTAATTTTTGTCGTGGGAAGTTGCGGTTGGTACCAATGCACTGCTAAAGAGATGCGCTTTATTTTGGTATTGATGTTTTGAACGAAATATTGATTAGACAGAAAATATGATTTTTTGAAAACAGGTTTTTCTGTTTTGTTGTACAATGGCAGATGGCCGAAAAAGGGCCATCAGGAAAATCGGATTTATATCTAGTGTAAGTTATATTTACTAGTCAAATAATATGTTATTTTGAAGAGGAAGAAATGTAGAGTAATTTAGTTTTGCCGTTGGCAGCACTGTTTTATTCTGAAAATTATCACCAAGGAATAGTTTCATTACGTTACATTTTTGCCTAATCGGCAACTGCGCAGCTGTTTGCTGTTTACGAAATCTCAGTTAGTTTGTTTGGCTCGCTCCAAACTGTATTGTATTTGGTATCATTGTTAACAGCAGATTTCAGGCTTTCTTCTTATATCTGTCTCGATGTGTTGTGTTTTTGTTGACAACATGACATGACATTTGAAATATGCAATGTCGAAGTCCCAGTCCAAAATGGCGCGCTATGTTTGACCGCTGTCAGTTGTGTAAGATTGTTTTAGTTATTTATTTAGCCAAATTTACGCAAAAATGGATTGTAGTGACATTCGGGGTGCTCTTGAATAAAGTATTAGTGACGTTGATGACGATTTAGAGGGTAATATAGGCAGTGATATTGAGATGATCGACTTTTGTGATGTTGCGTCGTAGGCTAGGCTAATTGGATTATTTAGCTGGTAGTGGTGAGTTATATATTTATATGTATACTCCTATGTATTCTATGTATAACATGTTATATATTTCTATGTAGGGAATTGAATGTACTACAACATGATTATATTGCTTTGGGGGCAAAATATTAGACAAAAAGTTATATACTAAATACTGTGAAATATTTTTTTCCAAATACACAAAAATAGCAAAACATTCTTTTATTTACATTTATTTATAAGTGATAACAATTTTTTACCATCAACTTTATGACTTTTTTGGATTCCTTACTTCCTTAGCTTTACAAATATGTATATATCATTATTAGTATAAACATATATTACATGACTTATTTACAACACAACCTAACGCCGTACAGTTTACATATATTTCGGGTTTCCGTTTATAATTATATTGCACCCCTAAAACTTACATAACAAATTATTTCCATAACATGTTATATATTTCTAAGTAGGGAATTAGATTGATTAAAAAATGTATATAATGAATCTTCCATAAAAAATCAGTAGAAAAAATTTCACCGAGGCTACTTTTGAAATTTCAAAAATAAAATTCTAATTGTTTTTCTTCTTTTCACTTTAATGAAAAGATTACCCTTCTAGATCTTTATCATTTTAGTATTTCTAAATTGCCCGGTTCTTCCTGATCAAAATGAATATAAGGTTGGCTAGGTTTACTTCTACGGTTGAATTTATACGAATTTTCAAAAAAATGTCTGCAAAATCGACAAATTTAGCCTGCCATTCCACACTTTAGCATTGGGCCACTCCTAGGGTTAACTAGGGGTGTGCGAATACTCAAAACTTTGAGTTTTCGGCCGAGTATTTTAATACTCAAACTTGACTCAAAGTTTTGAAAAATACTCTAAAGTTCGAGGGAGTATTTCCCACCGATTTCCGGACGATCGCTAATGATTACGACTGGCCAAGTCGCGTAGTAACGGGCACAAAAGGCGATCGCACATCACGTAAAATCGGCTGAAAATTACAGTTGGGCCGCGTAATTTCGGCTGTAAATGACGACGGAAAACATTACATCGGCAAAAGTGGCGACTGGGCCACTAAATATCAGCCTTAACTAACGATTTCGTCATCTAATATTGATTATAAGCGAGGGTTAGACCTGGTGATATTGGCCAAATGACAACCGGACCGTATTTTATTGGCCGAAAACGAATGTCAAACCGCGTTTTGTTTGTCAATACGTAATCCAGTTTGATTGTGCTGGCCAAAACTAAGTATTGCTATTCATGTATTAGTTAGAAACCATGTTTGAATTATCAACTCTAGGGTGGCATCTTAATCCCATTACACTATTTGAAACTAACAACTGATGGCAAATACTCAAAACTCAAATATAATTAGCACTACTCAACTCGATTCAAAAAATTACTACTCGCACACCCCTAGTTTTAACCCGGGAATAGTTAATAGGTAACCAGAATGCAGTTAGCCTATAACATAATAAATGCCCCGACAACAAAACAATGTTTCGCTGGACCGGTGAAAAACTATCAACTGTTGAAAAATGCAACCCATTTCTCATCAAAATTAAAACTTTTCTATTTTAAAACTGATGAAATAAAACATTTCATGATAAAATTGTTTAATGAAAATTTAAAGCTGCAGACCAAAATTAAATTTTTGTGTGGCTGGTGTGGATAAATCAGTTAACGTTTGGTAAACACATTATTTGTGAGCTTTTTATGACCCCGTGATGTAAGATGGATAACATTTCAGAATCTACCTATCAAAAACTTAAATTTAAAATAGGAGACAGTTCCTAGAGTTGGTTCTTGTTTTTTGGGAGATAAAAGAAACTGAGAACCAGCAACTATTTTCTGTACAAAATGTAACCAAAACCGAACTTATAAGGAATACAACTTCCGTTTATGCCTATCCCCTTCATTCTCATTTGTTATAATAACAAAGCCTACTCGTGTTACGATGGACTTACTTGACAGCGGCCTCCACCCCCACAGTGTCCAGCAGATGAGAGTACCACTCCAGCTGTTTCTGCTGGGACTCGGCCAACTCCCCCAGCGACACGTCCGTAGGCAGCAAACCGTTCAACGTCAGACCGTTCAACGTTAACCCGTTTATACCCTGCAACGGTGATAACCTAATTACTGATATAATTTAATTGCCTTAAATTACTGATTTCCAATTTTCTTCAAACAAAGAGATTTTGGCAACTGGCTATAATACATACAACGTTGTATTAATTTTCATTGCCATTAAGACATGTCCTGCCTATGGAACAAAGACCTATTCTGAGATCAAGGTACCCCCCCCAAACCACAAGAGGAGGTGTGGTCGCCCCTTCATGCTTTGTTCAGCACAGGCTAACATTTATTACAATATCAATTTGACTTTTTTCTGAAGGTTTATTTCATTTTACTTCTTAATCAAATTCCTGACTTTTTTAAACTACAAAATGTCGGCATTTCATTTTTTTTACACACTCTATTTTAGTCCAACATGAAAAACAAGACGATACCTGACGCTCGGGGAAGTGTACGTTGTGCAGGAACTGTATCTGGTCTTTGTCGAAGGCCGAGGAAACGCGTCGCTGCTGCTCCACCATGGTGGGCGCGGCCACAGCGTGTTTGGGCGGGGCCAGCGGGGGCGAGACGAACGGGGGAGAGCGCAGGTACGGCCCCCCAGCTTCCATCAGCTGATTAGGACTTGTGGGACTGGGTCTCACCTGGCCGACCAAACAGCTTGTCAAGTTTGATAGGGAGCAATACAATGAATGAGCAATGCAAAGATTAATGTACTACATATTAATTTGACTGGACAAAGTACAAGTCCTCATCTAACAAATGTTTGAACTCTTGTTGTGGAGTAGTGTTTGGATATCAGATTAAAATTAATTTTATACGAGTACCTTTGTTCAATTATTATTTTTGATGTTGCTGCATATCTGATATGTAAAGTGAGGAATATTTTATACAGGTTAATTTGTACCTATGGTTTTGCCAATAACTTTCATATATGTTGTAAATAAATCAAACTTGCCAAAAATATGGGAAAATGGATGTGGAACTGAAATATAATGTTACCCACGGAACAATATTTTTGTTTGTTTTTAGGTTGTTTCAGAATTTGTAAAAAAATTATTTTTGCCAATGTATTTTCCCGCTATAATTAATCAAATAATTGTTCCTAGTTCCAGTATGTTTTCACAACAGTTTGGCACTAAAAACACCAAAATATTTTATTTAGAAATAAAGGTGTCAAAATTTCAATCAAGATGTTCGCCACTTCAGATTTTTCTTCGCTGACCCAAAAGTGTTGAATTATTAATTGTACCCATTACCTATGAGATTTTACTTGATTTTTCATTATTTGTTAGTTGTAAACTAGTTACCACACTTTAGAATCTACTTGTAAATTGACAACACTCTGACCCATAATTGATAACAGGTCAAGTAATTGGTGATTTAGCTATCCTTGGGATAATTCTGATTGTCACCATAATAATATGCCCCACTAAGCACTGACCAGCGGGGGCTGAGAGAAGGTGGGGGCCTGGCGAGCCTGCGGCGGCACCAGTCCAGGCGGGGGTCTCACCTCCTCCCGTCTCGTGGGCGACAACTCCTGCTTTTTCTTGACCCAGGCACCAGGGGAAACCATCTGGGGGTAGTTGACTCCCCAGGGACCCGGCGCAGGAGGCAGACGGGGTGGGTAGAAAGAGGTGGGCGGGGGCTGGTAGGAGGGGAAGTAAGCGGGGTGGGGGGGCACCGAGTAAATGGGGGCGGGTGGAAGGTACGGCGCCACAAACCTATGGACAACATACTTTATGATTTTCCTTATATTAGCAGGCCAAAAGAGTAAGCCCAAGAATGTACAATTTCTTACAATATAAGTGCAATGTATTGGATGATAATCTATTCGGCTTTGTTTGCTTTCAAGTAGCCTAAAAAAAATGGTTTGGAATAGAACAATAACTCTGCATGTTCGCCGTCTACCACCATAATTGGCAATCAAGATGGAGTGGCAAGAATGCAGCGGAACATCTGTATCTTATTTTCTAGAAAATTAGGACTTGGTGGTGGTGTACTATTTTTAACTCACAAAGATGAAAATTTCAAATTTGTGAATAACTCCCAAAATAATAAAGCAATTAGGAAAAAAAACTAGAAAGTTTTCAGAAGAAAACTTAAGCTTATTTTATAAGTTTTTAGAGAAAGAAAACTGTAATGATGTATTTATGGCTCCTGTTGTTAAAAAGTATGAAATTTTTAATAATTATTTAATGTATTACTTTAATTATGTTTTGAAAAAAGGTGGTAAAAATTATCAATAATCACAAAATCTTGGATGATTGTGGAAATTAAAGCTGAAAAGCAAAAAATTATTCAGATGAGCCATACTGCAAGAAAAACTTGGGATAAAAGTATTTTTTAAAAGATAAGAGAGAGTAAGAAGGTTTTAAATAAAAGGATTATTGAAACTAAAAAGCACTTCTTCGACACACAAATTAGCAATTCTAGTAATGTAAATAAAACCACTTGGAACATAATTAATGGTGAGGTATCAAACAAAAGCAAGGCACCAACTGATGATATTAATTTAGAATTAGGTGGTAAAATGATAACCGATCCAAATCATATTGCCAATCTATTTAATGATTATTTCACTGATGTCGCAGATACAATGTGCAAAACACAGTCATTAAATAATGAACTAGATTTTAATTGTGCCTCAGAAAATGATTTTTTTAATATTAAACCGTTTAAATGTACTCCTGTAGAGGAAAAAGAAATTAAAAGCATTTTTAATTCACTCAAAAACAAAATGTCAAGCGGGTATGACGAAATTCCAGTTAAGGTATTAAGGCATGTAGATGACACCTTGTTGAAACCTCTTGCACATTTAGTAAATTCCTCTTTTGTTTCTGGCTTATTTCCAAACCAACTGAAAATTTCAAAAGTAATCCGATTGCATAAAAAGGGTGAGGTTACAGAAATCTCCAATTACCGACCTGTTTCACTTCTACCATGTATATCAAAAATATATGAGAGGGCAATGCACACTAGATTAGTAGAGTTTTTAGAGGAACATAACTTATTTGATAATTCGCAGCACGGGTTTAGAAAAGGTAGGTCTGTAATAACAGCAGCAGTTGATTTTCTTGAATCTATTATAGAATCCATTGATAAGAACGAAAATTTATTAGGAATTTATATGGATCTCTCAAAGGCTTTTGACAGTGTATGCCATTTAACTTTGTTAAAAAAAGTGAAAGCTCTTGGTATTAAAGGGAGTAGTCTAAAATGGTTTGACTCCTATTTATATGGGCGAAGTCAATTTGTTGAAATAAAATCAAATAATAATAATTTGTTTAGTACAATAAATTCATTAAAACTAACATTAAGTGGGGTGTACCTCAAGGTTCAATATTAGGCCCAATTTTATTTCTATGTTATATAAAAGATATGCACCATTTTATTGTACACACCCTGAAAAATGTAAATTATGCCTGTATGCTGATGATTCAAATTTAAAAGTGTCTGGGAAAACAGTGGATGACTTGGAAATATCAGCATTCATAGAACTAGAAAATTTAAACAATTTCTTCAACAAAATAACCTTTTTCTAAATACATCAAAAACAAATTTTATGACATTCTCTCCTAAAAAATAGAAAAATGATCCTCAACCTAATTTAGAAATGGATTCAGAGCCAATAGGAAAAATTTCCTAGACAAAGTTTTTAGGGCTTCATGTAGATGAACATTTAAATTGGAATTTTCATGTTGAAAATTTGCAAAAAAACTCAGTTCAGGATTGTATGCATTGAAACGGATGTCATATTTGTGTAATTTAGATGCACTCAAAAAAATATATTTTGCCCATATTCACTCACATATATGTTATGGTATAGCATATATAGTGCTACTTCCAAACTTAATTTAAATAAAATTGTAATTGTACAAAAAAGAGCAATAAGAATTATATTACACCAAAATTTTGATGACTCTGTAAAATTGTACTTTAAAGACCTGAATATTTTAACAGTTTATGGAGCATACATATATGAAACAATATGTCTTGCGAGAGAAGAAAATATAAGAATAGAGCCTTTGGAAATTCATAACTACAACACTAGGTACAAAAGAGGTATTGTAACCTCACGCCATCAACACAAATTAGAATTTTATAAGAAAAAAACAACTTATGCAGGATATTTATTTTTTAGAAAATTGCCTTCAAGCTTAAAGGATGAAAATAATACTAAATTGTTTAAAATCAAATTAAAAAGATTTTTAATAGAGAAGTCATTATATTCAATTGAGGAATACTTTAACTGATTATCTTTTAATGGGACCAACTTATTGTATTTATGAATTCTGGTTTTGAATTTTCGACTCTGAAAAGTAGTTATAATATGTAGTATAAGTAGTTATTATGTTTGCATTTGAAATAGATAGGCTAAGTCTTGATGCTATTTATTATTGTACAACTGTGCATGTATTTTGTAAAATAAAGATGTTTTGATTTGATTTGAAATGTGTTGAAATACCTTCTGTTCAGTCACTTTTAACAGAAAAGGAGTTTGAGTATTGCCTTGCAGAAATCAGGACTTGTAACTTTCCTTTTTACTAGGGTGTATTTATAGATTTCCTTAAAACTTAAATCTTGACAATTTTTTTGAAAATCTAGATATATTGTTGAATGTTCTGTGTAAAAAATTCAACAAATTAATAATTGCCGGTAACTTTAATATAGACGTTTTAAAAAAAGATGATAAATGTAACTAATTTGTAAATATTTTAACCACTTATGACATGAAGTATATGGTAAATTTTCCCACTTGACTAACTGAACACTCAAAAACAGCTATTGATAACTTTATCACTAATATAGAACCTAACAAGTTGAGGGTAACTGGTGCAATCACTCTTGTGTCTGACCATGATGGTCAACTGATGGAGTTGATAGATGTTGTTCATAAAAAGATAAATTTGACAAGGAAACAGGTGAGAAAATTTGATCATTGCAACATTGAAACATTATGTAAAGACTTAAGTTCTGAGTCTTGGTTTCAGGTTTACCAGTCCACTGTCAGTCTTAAATATAGCAATTCTTATAGTATTTTCAAGCATTATTTTGATGTTAATTTTCCAAAATTGTACACAACCGAAAAACCATATAAATCAAATCAATGGATTGATGCAATATTGAAAAAGAAACAGACGGAAATTATAAACTTATCAATTTAGAATCCTCAAGGATGGTAATTTAAAGTTATTGATTACAAGTAAGAAAAATGAACTCAAACAAAATGTAATAATCAATAAAAAAATTTACTTTGAGAAAAAAGTAATGAGCTCAAAAAATAAGATAAAAACCACTTGGAACTTAATTAATTCAGAAGCAGGGAAACAATCCAAGTCAAATACTACAGTAATATTAAATTATCCCTCCTGGGTAAATACTCAACGGATCCAATTGTTATCTGCAATACTTTCAATCAATTTTTTGTGAACGCAGTTAAACATTTAACCATCCCAAAAATCACCACAGAACCTTCAACAATCTGTAATTTATCTAATGCAAATTCATATAACTTATTTCAATTTTCAACTGTAACTGAAAAAGGTGTTGAAAAAATAGTATTATCTTTTGACAATAAGTATTCAACAGGATATGATGAAATTCCTATTTCAGTAATAAAAACCACATTGCCTTTCACCTGTACCATATATACCATACCTGTACCAAATCTCTATTGCGCTAACTCATATAATCAACCATTCGCTAATCTCTGGCATATTTCCAGAACAACTTAAAGTAGTTAGGGTCATTCCAGTTTTTAAAAAGGGGGATCCAGAAGATGTAAAATGTTATAAGCCCTTATCGCTACTTCCAGTATTTTCAAACATTTTAGAAAAAATAGTTTTTAATAAATTGTTATACAATTTGGAACAAAACGAGTTACTAGACAGACAAAAACACGGTTTTAGATCTAACAAGTCTACTAAAACTGCTGGTATTGAGTTTATTGAGTCTATCATTGCCTCTATTGACAAGGGCGAAAAGGTTGTTGGTATTTTCTTAGATTTGTCAAGAACCTTCGTGTAGAGCATACTTAATTGGTGGAAGTGCTTTACACTCTTGGAGTTAGGAATACAGAATTGTCCTGGTTTAAATCTTATCTTTCGGAAAGAAAACAATTTGTATAAGTAAATCATTACATAAATAATTCAAAAATTACTTATAAAGAAACATATACCTCCCAATATTTAACAGTAAAGTATGGGGTCCCCCAGGGATCAATTCTAGGCCCATTGCTTTTTCTCTGCTACCTGAAGGGTTTACCTGGTGCAGTATGGGGCAGAAACAATGAAGTATGTCTTTATGCAGATAATACAAATATGGTTGTCACTGCTGATACCGAAGAAAACATTGAAATCTCATCTCACATTGGCTTATTGTTAATAAAAGATTTCTTAAATAGTAAAAATCTTCTTTTAAACTCAAATAAATCAAATGTTGTATCTTTTTCAACAAAACAAGCTAAAACTAGACTAAGTCCTGCAATATTTGTTGAAGATGAAATATTGGACCAAGTAGAGGAGACAAAATTTCTGGATCTGGTCGTAGATAAAAACTTATCGCGGGACGAACATGTCAATCTCGTAATCCGCAAGACATCAAGTGGACTTTATGCTTTAAGGAGGATGGCACGTTCATGTAACATCGAGACATTAAAAGCTATTTACTTTGCCTTAATCCATTCACATATTGCCTATGGTGTTTGCATCTACAGATCAACAAACAAAATTAATATGGATAAAATATTACTCCAACAAAAAAGGGCTTTAAGAATAATGTTGAATCTGAAACAAACCGACACGGTTAAACAAGTTTTTTCCGAATTACGGATATTTACAATATTCAGCTTATACATTTATGAGACAATAAAATTTATATTTAATAAAAATAGAGTTACAATAGGTAATACTGCCCACGCATAAAACACCATATCACACCGGATGGTGTAACAGTATAGGCTGGAATTTTATAAAAATAAAACTACTTTTAAAGGAAATAAGTTCCTCGACTGCCAGCCACCAACTATAAAACAAGAGAAAAACCTCAAAAAGTTTCTAAATTTATTAAAGATATTTTTAATTGAATAAGCCTTTTATTCCATTCAAGAATTTTGCCCTTAAAATTAAACAAGTTGGACTAAATTGAAGAAAGTTGATTGTATGGGTTAGTTTTAGTATATTTTGACAATTGAATTTACCATGTAGAATTTATCTGTTTATGCATTACTGTACCAATTATTAAATAAAATGTTAACAAGGAGCCTAGCGATTTTTGAGCCCCGAAAAGTCGGAAAAGTAGGACTTTTTGGCTAAAAAGTAGGATGAATTTGCAAAGTTGAGACACACCAGCAAGAAAAATAAACTTAACCCTTTTAGGGCTATCGACGGATATATCCATCTTTTTCCTGTTCCATTCCGGGCCATACACGGATATATCCGTCTATTAGTTAAATTTTTCTGGGATAATGACGGGTATATCCGTCCAAAATAACAAACACAAAAACAATACTTATTTGTTGTTTGTATAACCGGGTCAATTATTTAACGTGTAAATCATGGTTTAAAGCACTCTGTTTTGTAAAAAAATATTATACAAACAAATTATTTCAACAATTTTTATTTATTTTATTGTTTTATTTAAAAAAAAAATATTTTGGCTAAAAAATCAGTATATTTATAGTTTTTAGCCCAATTACAAAAATTAAAAATTTATTTCGGCACCTATACCATAAAGTAATTTAAGCTCAAAGCCACGTAATAATTCAGCCTTTAAAGGGTTAAGTCAAACCTAATTCATAACTAATATAATAATGTAATTGTTATTACACTTTGATACATCAAACACATAGCTCTTCTAATCTTTACATAATTTTTTTGTAGGCCCGGATGAGGCCCCAACTGATAATAATAGGGCAACCATTATTATGTGTCATTCACTTATGATATAAAAAAATCGAAAACTTATACTTAATTTAATAGAATATTTTTACGAAAAATATTTGAAATTTTTACTTTCTCCCCCTATACATAGTGTATGAAAAAAGTATTGATTTCGTCAATATTTTTGAATTTGAGTTATTAGTCGAAATATTTGTTTTAGCGCTCACTGAACCCAAAAAAAGTGATTTTTGAGTGATGTCTGTCTGTGCAGGTGTGTCCATGTGCCACGATATCTCCAGGAGTATTTTTTAATTTTTTGACTTTTTTAAGGATTATTATCCTCTCCCAAAACCACTAAAAATATAAAAAATCCAAATTTCTTAAAAACGGGTCAAGCGGTTTTAACTAAAAGTTAGTAGATTGTAGAGCTTTAAGTTTCCAACAAAATGACACACCCGCCTTCTTTAAAAATTCGAGTTCAGAAATAACAGGACTTAAAATCGTCTAAAATTTAGTTGTTTTTTTTTCATAAAAACCATATATTTTAAATAAAATTTACTTATCACCATTTAAAAAAAACTAAACCATTTAGTATTTTTAATTATTATTCGACGATTACTGGTTGTGGAGAAAATTGCAATTTTCATTTAGCAGTAAACACAGTGTGTTGTCCAATGTTATTCTTATGAGGAATACAACAATTACCATTTCGCTCACATTTACTGACAAATTTCTTTAAAACTTGATATGCAGGTCAAGATAGCATTGACCAGCAGATGATATTCCAAATATGTTGTCCATAACCATTAAACCATAACCCTGGGGTGGAATGAGGGGGCATTTCAGTTGTAAAATTGGGATAGACATTTCTGAAAATGGTCATTTAGAAGATTGTCTGTATCTTCTACCGTACTTCATATTCTATGGTAGTAAATAAAAAATAATTTATTCATTACAGTTGGGCTAAAAGGGAGAAAGGTTGCGTCAGTTTCCTAATACCGTTTAATTTGGGATTAAATACAAGCAAGCTGGGTTATAAAAACCAAAACACTTGGGTTAAATTCTGAACTTGAAATTCAAAAGCCATTAGTAAATTCTATAAAACTAGATTTTAGGCTTTCAAAACAGTTCTGATTATTATTAAACTTGTTATTAGGTATTATGCTCTGTGTCTGGTTGGTTGAAAGCTAACCTAACCGAATAACTTCTTTACTACTAAGGATAGGTTTGCAAAGGAAAAGCACTTGGCTTGGGAGTTTCATTGAGAAAAGGTGGGATACACAGCTAACTCACCTGAAGAAACTGGTTCAGATGAGCACAGCAACAAAGAAAGTATTTTTACACACATATTACATAATATTTCGTCTCCATTTGAGACTTCTTCAGATTAAGAGAGAAAATGTCAGTTAAAATACTGTTTGAATATGAGCTTGTTCAGTTTTGCCAACACTAAAAACACCAACACTAATTTCTTGGAACTATATACATATAATACACACTATTGCATGGAATGTTTCAGTTAGCTGTGTAAGGAAGGGTAGGTATGGAAAGGTGTTAACTGGGATCGTTTATCTAATATTCAGGTTTGGTGGGGCCCTTGAATTTGTAACCTAACAATTTTGATTCACCTTGTTTATCGAGAACATAATCATTAATTACTGTATTAGTATCTGGGGTAGTACTGTAACAAATTGGTAAGCTAATTCCCATCTCCTGCGCACTGAGCTATTACAATGTTTTTTGGGGAAGGATCATGTCGGTGTCCATTCATGCGTTTCCTGAGTGTTTCGGTGGTTAAGCCTATATATTGAGCGGGGCATTGCATACAGTCTAATTGATAAATGAGGTTTTCAGAATAGCAGGTATGGTGGCCTTGGATTTTGTATTGCTTTTGATGGTATGAACTAGTAAAAGATTCTGATGGTAAATCCTGCAAAATCAACCAACCACCAGAATCTTTTACTAGTTCATACCATCAAAAGCAATACAAAATCCAAGGCCACCATACCTGCTATTCTGAAAACCTCATTTATCAATTAGAATGTACACAATGCCCTGCTCGGTATGTAGGCTTAACCACCAAACACTCAGGAAACGCATGAATGGACACCGACATGATGTAAAAACTAATAAAGAAAAACCAATAGCACAACATGCCCAGATTCACAGCCTCCAGTTTGATGACTGTTTAACAAAAAAAGCCTTGAAATCCTTCCCCAAAAAACATTGTAATAGCTCGCCCCACCAAACCTGAATATTAGATAAAAGATCCCAGTTAACACCTTTCCATACTTACCCTTCCTTACACAGCTAACTGAAACATTTCATGCAATAGTGTGTATTATATGTATATAGTTCCAAGAAATTAGTGTTGGTGTTTTTAGTGTTGGCAAAACCTATACTTACCCTTCCTTACACAGCTAACTGAAACATTTCATGCAATAGTGTGTATTATATGTATATAGTTCCAAGAAATTAGTGTTGGTGTTTTTAGTGTTGGCAAAACTGAACAAGCTCATATTCAAACAGTATTTTAACTGACAGTCTCTCTCTACATCTGAAGAAGTCTCAAATGGAGACAAAATATTATGTAATATGTGTGTAAAATACTTTCTTTGTTGCTGTGCTCATCTGAACCAGTTTCTTCAGGTGAGATAGCTGTGTATCCCACCTTTTCTCAATGAAACTTTACTACTAAGGAGAAATTCATCTTATTAAGTGGATGGAGTTTAACTTTCAATATCGCCAAAATATTTTCTGCTGTGAAATAAAATAAAATTGTTTGTTAACTACAAGAAATGTATCTATTTGGATTCCAGCTTTGTTTGCTAAAATGTTTGCCTGTAAAATTAAATATATTCCCGGACTGTAAAAATATATACATGTAAACTGTTTGAAAAGTAGGAAACTAGGACCATTTTTCCATAAGTAGGATAATTCCTACTTTCCTACTAAAAAGTAGGAAAAGTAGGAATAGTAGGACAACTGGGCTCCCTGTATTACCTACTAGAAAAAAAGTAGAATAATTACACTGTTTAATGTACCAGGTTGTACATTTTATGAAATAAAGATGTTCTGATTTGATTGAACATATCGTGATGAAAACTGGCGATGTAACCAAAACAAAGGTATTGAACAACCTTTTTTGATTCACCAATGCAGCGACAATATTTATTACTGCAACTATTGTTATTGTTAGAAACGTGGGTGCTTCTTAGACTATTACAGGGTTTAGCACAAGATGAAATCCCATGACTTCTACATATTCTGATAGAATTTTCCTCAGCTAAAATCATGCCAATTTCCAGTTGTATACCTGCCAGTTGTAAATGTATAAATAATATAAATAAAAACAAAAAATGCATGCCTCTTCACAATTTAAAAATTTTGATACTTTAAACTGATTCCTTGATATAAATCAATTTTACGATATAAAAACATCTATCTCCCAAGAATAATTTCAACCTTTCCTTATTTGTTTTGATTTTCTCAGAACGTATATTTCGCAAAGGCTTTTTCAATCCTTGTTTAAGCACAAAATCTGTTCAGCGCTCATTTAAAAGCTAAAATATACTATGGCACCGAATTGCTCCTTCTTAATTAATAACTTTCCAGAGTACAACAAATATTCTTAACAATTCCCAGTCGCTAAACAATCTGCGAGCACTGCATACCTCATGGTGGGTGCGATGCCCAGTATGGACGGCAGGCGGATGTACGTTTCCGCCTGGAACTGCCGAGGGATGAACTCAGGTGCCAGGGGGTTGAGGGTGTACGTCTTCTTGAGCTCCACCCCGTCAAGCAGACTGCGCAGATATGACCACTTGATGCCGTACAGACTGTTGTTGCTGTTGCATATCTCTATGAAGCGCTCCCAAACTTTCCTGCAACACAATTACAACTTCATCATGTCATATATCATTGGTGTGGTATTTTGATGTATACTACTTTAAATTTGTACTAAAGGCTTGAAGGGGCCATAGACCCTAACCTTGCTCCAAGTAGGAACACATGTCAGTTCGTAAACAAAGTAGACACTTAATCACATGATTTTATAAAAACAAAGTAGACGTTTTTAAATCCCCATGCTTTTCTTATGGGGAAGGTTTTATGTTATTTCTAGTTTACTGGTAAAATTTTGAAAATACTGCTATTTTCTTGAGTCCCTGGGATCAAGACCTTTAATTTGAGCCCTCTCCCATCATCCTGCGATTTGCCAAACTCCCTCAATATTGACTGAAAAATTTTGCTTACAGAATTATATATAACGATTGTAAGATCATTCAACTTGGTTGTCTATGCCTTTGTCAATTCCAGTACTCAAATTAATTGAATATCAGCAGACATGAATGTAAATTTGAAATCCAACATCAATACCACCTCTGAAATGTACTACCCTGTCTTGCATATTTAAGATTCCTCCACACTGAATACAATTAAACATAGCATTTTTAAGGGTATCAAATTGTACAAGCACCTACCACAATACAAAAGACAATTTTGTGACGGGTCAAAACTGGACCCAACTGCCATTTCTTATTAGGCTATTGATAATTAATGCTTCATAAGAACGGGTCGACCCTATATAGTAACAAAACAAGCGTTTGGACAGTTCCCGCTGCAATGGGCAAGTTTGGTTCATCAAGGACTGTGAGAGGATGGATTCCCTAAACAGAGCCATTTCGCTACTTTCAAGCTATTGACGAGGCAATAGTGTTGTTCAGTTTGCGGTCTGCCCCAGAAAGAACACGAGGAAGCATACGACACTGGTAAAATGTCTCTTACCACTGATAAATTCAAACCGACTAATCAGATAACACTAGGGATGAGTCGATTCCAATTGTCGATTCTCGATTCCACCGATTCTCTGGCTTAGAATAAGAATCGAGAATCGATGGCCCAAAGTCGATTCCGACTCTACTGATGATACACAGCTGTTAGGTCCATTGTTTTTGTGTCCACAGACAAAATGTCCATTTTTTTTAGGTCCACCGCACATATGACCAATACTTTTTGTCCACTTTTTACGTCCACTTGTATTTATGTCCAAGAATTGTCTGTAACGTCCACAATGTTTGCACATAAAGTGCACAGTGTTTGCACATGAAGTAATTAAAAAAATACAGCAGTATGTAAAATGGTGTGATAGTTTAAGTAATTGATGTAAGTTTGATGTAATTGTAATAAGTTTTTAAATGTTTATGATTTGGTTCATGAACAAATAATATTACATGAATTTAGGGTACAGGAATCTCTTCTAGATACAGCTTCAGCCGGTAAGAAATTGCCCTCAGATATCTATTTATTTCCCCTCTTTCTCTGCAGTCATCGTAATGTCGTACCATTTGTTCTGCATGTCGTAAATTTAGCATATATGACTTTTTAATAGGATGACGAACACCAACATGTCCTCCAAGAAGCTGATTGAATATTAGGTTATTATCATGCTGGTCTTTTTGCAAATACTCAGTAAACTTCCAAATGTTTGCGTGGTGAGTGACGATAGCTTTTTGAAATTTACTGTGCCAACCTTCTACAGAATTAGTTGTTCTCTGGAACCCATCTAAGACAAGATTGTACACATCAATGGGGGAGGAACGCGGGATTGAACAGCTCTTAGCCTACCCCTTGCTGGAACTCTAGTGACATACGTTCTTTCAATATATATAACTAACTCTTCAACGGGCTCTGACAAAGTCTCTGCTATCGAATCAAATACATCTTGTACATGTTCAACTGGTACAAAAGGTAAAACCATTAATTGTCTTATTCCATCACGTATAGTTCGATCTGCCTCGTTATTGTACGCTGCCTTCAGTCCAAGTTGGACAACGTGCCGCCTTATAGATTGGTAAAAATGAAATAGACATCCATTAATATCTTCATTTGGAAATGGTGTCTACCTGCGTTCATCGATGCCATTTCAAAATCTGTCATTATTACTCGTGGATTCAGTTGGATATTTGCTGCTCTGCATAGATTTTTGATCTCTTGATACATTTTGTCATACGTCTTTATGAACTAATAAACAGTATACTAAAGGGAACGAAAGGTTACTGATAAGACTGTGGATCGTATAAAGCTGGAAGAAAATCGTTGGAACAGTTTTGAAAGTTCAATCTGCCAGAAATATCTCACCCGTACCAAGACGTTAAAGTGCTCATTTGTTGTGAATATTAATAATTGGTTTTCATCACCTACACCTGAATCATATTGCAGAAATGGCTCACCTTGCAGAAAAGTCTCATCAAATGGTGTTAAAGTTACGCATTCAGCCAAAGTTCGAGGAATCAATGGTCCATTCCTAAGTACCATCCTGAGTCAAGTTTGTCTCTCCCAAAGTAGCACTTGCACTTCTTCACTATGAATATTACAAACTTCTTCTCGAATGATAGATGTTGGTTGTTCGTTGGGGTGCTCTTCTGCTCTTCTTTTTATCCTCGCAACTGTCCTACGAGCTTCGATTTCGGCCCTTGTTGCTTCGTGTTCGAGTCGTCCAGCCTTTTCTACACGTATTCCTTCTTCCAAATTGGCATTTGTTATGCACCTAGCCACAGAGGGACATTTGCACACGCCAATAAATTTTTCTCTGATTTTAGCGAATTCCCCCTATAGGGAAGAAGCTATTACCGTAGTCGGCATGGTAAAACCTAGGCCCGGGACCATGATAACTTTTCGTTTTGAGGTCCCCAGATGCCAAAAACAAAATTTGGTATAAACGTGTAAAGCAGCATTTATGACTCTAAGTTCGAAAACCAGGCGGATCGACCTATCCGAAGGGGTATTTTGGGAGGGTTTTGTACCTGCAAATGTTTTTTTTAGTTTTTTACATATAATTTTTGAAAAAATCAAATTTTAGTTGTTTACTTTCTCCTCTTATACATAGTATATGGAGAAAGTATTGTTTTCGTCAAAATTTTCGAATTTGAGTTGATAGTGGAAATATTTGTTTTGGTACTCCCTGAACCCAAAAAAGTGGTTTTTACATGATGACTCTGTGTCTGTCTGTCTGTATGAATGTGTACAGAGCTAGAGCCCTAACCAATGGTCCGATTTTTATGAAGAATTTTTATTGGTATGTAGTTACTAATCCACGATATCTCCAGGTTTTTTCATTTTTTTGAATTTTTGATTTTTAAGGGTAATTATTTCCCAAAAAACTGCCAAAAAAGTGAAAAATCAAGATTTCTCAAAAACGGCTATAACGATTTTGATTAAACTTTAGTCGTTTGTAGGACTTTAGTTTTCCAACAAAATGACACCACCCGCATTTCTGTAAAAATTTGGGTTCAGAAATTACAAGACTTGAAATATCAAAAATTTTTTTTTTTTTTAATTTTTCATAACCCACCATTAAAGAGATCAAAAAACTAAATAAATTAGTATCTTGAATTACTATTCTACGATTACAGGTTGCGGAGAAAATTTAAATTTACATTTTGCGGTAAACGCAGTACGTTGTACAATGATATTCTTATGGGGAATAAAAAAATTACTATTTCTCTCTTATTTATTGATCAATTTAGTTCAAACTTGATATGCTTGTCAAGTTAGCATTGACCAACAGAGGAAATTTGAAATATGTTGCCCCTTAATAACCCTGAGGGGGGAGAATAGGGGGCATTTCCCCTCTTAAAACCACGTGTGTAGCGATGGATTCTGTAATGCCTCTTAAACAGGGATTTGGGTGGATATTTTTGAAAACAAGATTACAAGTTTACAAGATTTTCTGAACATTAAAAAACGACCGTGCTTTGTATTTCATATTTAGTAAATAAAAAGTAATTTATTCATTAAAATTGGGCTAAAAGGGAGAAAGTATGTGTCAGTTTCCTGATACCGTTTATTTTACATTGGAATCAACTTAAAAAAACACACAATTTGGTGTTTTGATCATTGCTATACATCAAATGGTTACAGAGATATTGAAAGTGCTAAACACAGTACGTTGTCCAATCTTATTCTTATGGAGAATAAGAAAAATTGTATATCTCGTTTATTTATCAACTCATCCTGATGAAACTTGGTATATTGCTTCATATCATTGTGGTCTATTGATACTTGCACTAAAAAAAACTTTTGGCCGATAGTTCCCGTAGCAGCAAACCTCCGTACTCAGCCCCCATGTTATTCTTGTGGAGAATAAGTAACGTGTTATCTCCCTTAATTATGAACATAAATTAACCCCAGGACTGCCCCGGGCCGGATATCCGGCCCTCGCATGTGTGCGCTGGCTGCCCCAGGCAGCCTTTTGCAAAACTGCTCGATGCCCTGACCTTTTTGGCCATTTTGCAGAGGTTTTTTTTAACAATTCACAGTGCCTAAACTACTGTTGATAACGTAGTCATAGACATACTCATTTTGTTCAGAAAAAGGAGATTATGAATAAAATAAAATGAATCCCTGTTGGTAGTTTTTTTTTCAAAATGTGGGAAACCAAGATTTTATTCAAATTTTTGAAATAATTTTCAAAAGTAGAGTCTTAGCATTTTTACACAATTTTTTTACAGACAA
Organism: Allygus modestus; assembly: GCA_963675035.1. Taxonomy (NCBI): domain Eukaryota; kingdom Metazoa; phylum Arthropoda; class Insecta; order Hemiptera; family Cicadellidae; genus Allygus; species Allygus modestus. Next base: position 59,483,209 of record OY776115.1, on the reverse strand, counting down.
TCAAAGATATACACAATGTAGGCAATTTATTTCCTTACGTGGAAATGGGTTTGATTTATTTGAAAAGTTTTTTTACCCGAATTACAGAAAGAAATATGGAAACCGGGGAAAATCGACAAACTTACGCTGTACATTTGAAAAATTAAAATAAAATAAAAAGTATAACAATAATATACTATAACTTTTATATTACTAAAGGTAACAATAGTTATTGGAAATAATGCAATTTACAAAGTAACAACTGTTTTTATGACTCTATATGAGTTAAAAAACAAAATTTTAGTTTCGCCGAAAGCCAAAATTAGTTATTCAAAGTTAGAAATAATGTTTGTACTTTATTATTATACAATAAATGGTGCATATATTTATAGCAAATATATTTCTGAAAAAGAATATATATATGTATAGAGAAATATGAACAAATAAAGGTTCCATAAGCACATATTGATTTTTGAACCTAAATTTATAGCATAGCCATATTCGGGCAAAATCTGTAGAGGTGACGTCAAACTGTGTCTGTGTCCAAACCATACAAGATAACCCTGTCATATGCATACTCTTTTTGTTCACAAAAGAATAGAGTATTAGGGTAAATCAGAATAAATAAAACGCGGTTGGGTAGGTGTTTAGATAAAGTCAAAAAAAGTAAACATTTCAAAATTTTGTAGGCCTAGCGAAAATTATTTCTCAGACTTCCTGAAGTCGTATGACAAAGTTCTTATTACGAAAAGAAACAACCACTCATGCTGTTTCCAATGCTACTAACCGTTTCGTGTTTGGGCCAAAATACAGACACTGAGATTTTTTTTATGAGATTTCGCCGATCGCCAGTCAAAAATGTTTCGCGCACTAAATTTTGTTCAAATTATAATAGCAATTGTATTGATCTGTTACTGCTACGAGGTTCATTTATATATGAAAATGAAAGTTTAGAATCTCCTCTTTAAAATGGTATCAATATTATTACGTTTCTGGTCCATTTTCAATGTATTATAAGCAGTTGAAAAAAAAATAACCCCGAGGGCCGGATTCCGGCCCTTTTACAGCCAGCGCACACATGCAAGGGCATATCTGGCCCAGGGCACCGAGCAATTTAGCCAAAATCAGACCAAGGCAGTCCTAGGGTTAGTAACATTTTGAATGTGGCTTTACTTACTTGAGTTATATTGATATTTGTATAAAACCCCATTTTTTTTGTGTTCCTTGTTTCACAAACCTACATACTCAGCCGCCATGTTATTCTTATGGAGAATAATTAAAATGTCATAAATAGTTTATTTATGAATGTATATTGATGAAACTTGGTATGTGGCTTTATGTGGTATTAATATACATATATCTGCATTGGAAATTCACTGAGTTCGCAGGTTTGCTGCTACGGGGGTATTTACTTTTTGAATGATAGTGGTAACAATGATTTGCGTGTATTAATATCTGTTTATGTTTGTGTGAAGTAATAATATATGTTTCAGATATGGCACACACAAATGTTTTTTTTTTTGACAAAGAAAGTTTTTTATGTCGACGTTTTGTCATGTGGAATCGTAATGGACATGACAGTAGTGGACTTGATAATATGTAGTGGACGTTTATAAATATGGACATTTTGGTTGTGGACTTAACAGCCGTAAATGCTATTGATTTCAGGCCATCAATACTCCCGCCATTTCCCCGCCGTTTACCCAGATTTACATTGCTAAAGTAAATCACAAAATAAAAACACATCATGTGTTTATCTTCTTATGATGTGTTATCTGTTGGTCATTAGCGTTAACTAATGTTTAACAAAATATATGACTGAAATAAAGAAAAGTAAGCCTAAAACCTATTTGCTTCATAATTAACTTCTAAAAGTTGCTAAATAACATTTCAGTATATTTAAAAACGTTGATCTACAATCATATTATTGTATAATTAATTACTATACAAATTAATTATCTAAAAAAATTGCTTTCTAACTTTTATATAAAAATCAAAACCCCAAATTTAACATTAACATTACAAATGTATTGTTATCGGTCAAGAATAGTTAACATCCAAAGTGATTTCTTAATAACACAGGAAAACCAATTATAACAAATTTCATGGGAGATTTATGTAACTTAGGCCCTCTTTTATTTATTTGTTACTTAAGAGATTTTCCACTACTCAGTGACTCTAGTAAGCTGTGTTTATATGCTGATGATGCTAATTTGAAAATCACAGCATCCACCAATAACGAAATTGAAAGCAAGGCAAATTCTGACTTACTTCGACTGAACCAATTTTTTAACTCCAATAATTTACTTTTAAACTCATCCAAAACTACTTTTATTAATTTTCAAGCTCAGAAGATACCGTACAAATTCAACGTAAAATTATAATACATAATAAAGAAATCAAAGGCAAAGACAACATTAAATGTTTAGGTTTACAAATAAACAGTATAAATAAAATACGTCTTACAACACTATAAAGTATATTTACATTTATACTGTACTTACATACAAGATGGTAAAATATACACAAAATATGGTACAAGGCTGCCTTGTACCATCTTTTGTGTATATTTTACCGTCTTGTATGTAAGTACAGTATAAGTGTAAATATACTTTATAGTGTTGTAAGACGTATTTTATTTACACTGTTTAGTTGTAACAACACGTATCATGCTAATAAAGAAATTATTGTTTACAAATAGACAAATCACTCACATGGAACCTTAATGTGGAACAATTGCTCTCCAAAATTTCATCGGATTTATATGCATTAATTAGGCTGAAAACCCTTTGTGAAAAGGAAACATTAAAAGTTATCTATTTATCTTACATTCACTCAATAATATCCTTTGGAATATCACTATATGGTGCTACAGCTCAGTACAATTTAAATTCCATTCTAAAAATGCAAAAAAAAGCCATTAGAATAATTTGTAATCTTCAACCTAGAACTTCAGTTAAAGAATATTTCAAGTCCGAAAGAATTATGATAGTTTATGGAATGCACATTTTTGAAACCACTTTATCAATCAAAAACAGACTACAGGAACTGGAGAGGGTTGGGGATAATCACAACTATTTAACCAGAAATCGAGAAAACTTAGCAACAAGTCCCCACACCTTACAACTTTTTAAGAAAAAACCTTAGTATGCTGAAACAAAATTTTACAATAAACTCCCTTTAGAAATTCGGTCAGAAGTTTCCTACAGAAAATTTAAAAAATAAAAATTTTTCTCATCAACAAGGCTATATATTCTCTTGAGGAATTTACTGTTTAGTCTGTTAATTTGTTGTGCTGGCGCAGAATATTTTTTTGTTTATAGTTCTACTCATCGGTGAAAAAAACTTGTTACCAAGAGATGAAAAATATATTTTATTCAACACTTGAATGTATTTTATGACGCTATTTCTTGTAAAATATGTACTTATATTACAATAAAAAGATTTTGATTTGATTTAAAGCATAACAATTATATGAAAAATAAACATGCAATTCAACTTAGTTTTTTATTTTTATAAGTTTATTTTATTAATGAAAAATAATCACCAACCAATTGTCTCAATTTATTAAATAAAAATCAATTTCTGACAAACTTATTGTCTTGAATCATTTTTAAAACATTACTTTGCTATTTCATCTATTATTAGGAATTGATGGAATCGGAAACGAGAATCGATTTGTAAGAATCGGAACCGGAATCAAAAAAATTTGGAATCAACTCATCCCTAGATAACACCTAAAGTTTCCGGCTGAGTATTGTCTACTCGTACTGACTTACCTGCATCTCCCAATGGAGCACAGAGCCACTGGATCCCCCACCACTGCCACCAGACTCTGAGCTCTTGTGATGGCTGTGTTGAGCAACTTGCTGTTGCTGAGGAACCCGTAATCCATCTCGTCTCTACTCTTGTTACCGGCGTCACATGTCCGTCTTGTCCTGACAGTCGATAGGAACACCGCTCTGAACTGCTTTCCTGTCAACAAAAACTGGCCTTAAGTCAGAACTAAAATGCAGCTTGAATTAATCAGTCTATGAGAAGAAAGGAAAATTTTAAACTAAAGTTCGAGGTGTGTGTTTGGTTTTAGAGTAGCTCTTAAAAAAACATCAGTTTGCACTGTTTGTACTAAAAGCTAATTATAGAAATTTACAACAAAAAATAATGTTCTAACTTTTGTTACTAAGGCCAATTTGATGATGACTAAACCTTATTCCTAACTAGCCACTTGGAAGTAGAAGTAGATTTTTGACTTTGAATTCTCTTAGATGGTTGGTTCACTAAAGAAAGAGGAAAACAAAAATTTGGTTCTTATAATTTAGCAACAATGTTACTGTACCAGCATGAAAATTAAACCAAGTAGCCCAAACCTTCACAGCTGACATATTTAACAAGTATCCAGCTAGATCAATCAATCAGATGTTTTTTTTTTGTTTTTTGTGTGTTTTTTTAGCGATTTAACTCAACAAAGTCTTTAACATCCACCTAAAATTCAGAGGCTAAAATGTTCTACACATTGGAAATGTTTTAATGGATATTGTGTGTAAAAAATGTAAGTTAAACAACAATGAGGTTCTAGTTGCCCAACAACTAGAGTGACTGTCCATCGAACTACTGACCTTGCACATTCAACACCCTCTCGACCGAGATGCCGCCCATCCGCCGCTTCCTCAGCTCGGACCGTATGCGGAACACCTGGTCAGCGTACGGTGTCATGATGCCGATGGAGTGCTCGTCAAGCTTCCCCCAGGCGCTGGGCCAACGCTTCTTCAGCTCACACACACGCTCCACCACCTCGTACACCTGCGGCCACACAGAGACTCAACACCAGATATCACTGCTTGATAACAGTTCTAACGGTTGGCTTTGTGTTAAACATAAACCAAAAGAGGAGCAGAGGTTAAGTGATCGATAACAGTAAAATTTATATTATAGGACCTGCATCGAGTCATCCCTTTAATAAAAATTGTAATTTTTGACAGTTACAATTACTAGCGGCTCGTTGGAACTATGGCCCTTAATCTTGCTCTGCTCTGCTTTGCTTAATATATTTACTGTTTAAATGCTGAGGAAAATAAAACTTTTAACGTATAAACAAATGTTAAACGTAATCAAAACAGACATTTTAAATCACTTGTGGAAATGTAAACAATGCAGACGTTTTTGAATCCCCACGCTTTTCTTATGAGGGATGTTTTACGTTATTTCTCGTTTGCGATTAACTTTTTGGAAATACTGCTATTTTTCCTGAGTCCCTGGGATCAAGACTTTTACTTTGAGCATTCTCTCATTATCCTGTGATTTGTCAAACGCCTACAATACCCAGTTAAACATTTTCCTTACAGAATTATACGTACCGTACAGATTATTATATTATGGTCACTAGAGTTAGAAATTTTTTGCTCTTCTATAAATCGTATATCAATCTCAGGTTAACCGTTCAAGAGGTATGGGACTCAAAGTGGAGTGATTGTGGAGAAGACGGTAGAAACTTGAAATATTCCACGATTTAAGCTCCTTTTTAAGAAGAGTTTTTATGAGTTTCACATTACAAATCACTCAGACATATGTTTAAATTAATCTACATAACTGCCACAGCATGAGTCGTATTTCAAACAAGTATATTTAATGTACCACAAAAGTTTTCTAATAAATAAATCTGTTATTCTAATTTGGGTTCCTAAATGAGAAAATGTCATTATGATTTTCAATGTCCATAAAACGTTACCTCAGAATTGTTGTAGAAAGCAGTAGAATTGTGATCTTGTACATCTTCACCTCTGGTTGTAAAAAATGTTAATGGATAAAACTTATCATGCCTCGGCTGCTTCCCGCTGCTTATCAGCTTTTGGTCGTAAAACAGCTCGGAAGTAAACTAGAACCAAAAAGAAGATATTGATTGTATCCATGGCAATAAGGCTACTGAAGCTACTGGAGTTAGAACTTGGATACTCAAATTCTTAAAGTTTTAATACGGTAGTTAATATTTTGTGACAAATGGAGTTGCACGATGATAGAAGTCAAAAACTCAACAAAAAAGATTAAAATATTATAAATAAATAGTAATAACAAACTATTTACGCACCAAAGTTGTGACTGCTGATAACCTCGTTTGAAGAAATGTATATATAATTATCAATTATTAAATTAGTTTAAAAAGAGCTGTATGAAAATTTAAAATTACCTGAATAATAGCCTCATGAGCACGATAGTTTTCGCAGAGAAGTATCTTACAAGGGTAATTCGGAGGGTAGTGGTCGTAGAGTCGTTCTAGCAGAGAAACATGCAGCTGTCGTTCCTTGGCTAGTTGCGAGAACAACTCTGGACTTAGCTAATAGGGGAAACAAACATTTAATAATCACATACTTGTATTTATTACAAATCCTAAAAAAAAAAACAGCTTATAATATATATATATATACTGACTGATTTTAATATATTTTGTGAAGTGTATAGATGACACTTAGTATTTATAATTTTTAATAATTTATCGGCCATAAACAATGCAGTAGTTTTGCATAGGCATAACAAATAAATCTGAACGATTAATTCTAGCCTAAATTCTCTGGTTAATTGAATTTTATTTTATTTTGTCTTCTAGTATATCACCAATTATATAATATCCTCAAACTTGCAGAATTATTTTTACAATCTTCTTACTTTTTTTTTAAATTTCTCTCTTTATAATGTCGAGGAAATTTACTATACAAAATTAATCCAATAAGTAAATGTTTCTAGAAAAAAGATGTACTGTGAACTGGAATTTTGATATAGAGTTTGTACCTAATGTTAGTTGAAGTTTTTCGAATCGCAAACAAATGAACGTACCGTTTAACAAAATTTAAAGTTTCATATGTATGAATGTGTCACAAAATATTAAAATATTGTTTTCTTTAAAAAATTCTTTGCATGGATAATTTTTGTTTGTATTGAAAATTATTCGCATTGATACCTTTTGTAATTAAAATATATTTTTAATACACACATTTTGTGAATTTCCCCATATTGGCACAGCATATGATACATTTGGATATATATTATTCCATGATAAACTTATTATTCTACCTTATTTTTCAACATCTTTTCAATATGAGTTCTTTCCTTATTCCTCTAACCTCTCCCATGGAGAATAATTAATCAAATATTCCTACTCTGCTTTAACACGTTCGCTACCGAGCGACACATATTTGCGTCGGTCCGGTCACTCCCACAGACCTAAAGAAATAATCTGAACGTTGAAACAGACAGGGAGTAACATTAACAAAAGGCCATAAGAGAGTTGGGTTTATATGGACTATTTCACTTCATAATAACCTAAAATGCATTTGTAAACAGTAACAATTGTTTTTTATTTTACTTTGAGCAATTTTAAAAACGTCGCATATATGTGTCGGTCAGTCTATACAATTGAAAATAGTAAATAAGATTGTATTTTTGTTCAACAGACCGAGCTACGCACATTTGCGTTGTTGTAAATTTGATCATTTGTAGGCCTATTCTGTTTCATTGTTAATGTTCTGCACAATAATCAAACAAACACCACTAAAGCACGTCCAAAAACTGTAAGGTTAGCCACATGGACAGTTGTACAGTGATGCAGCAAAAATGACAATGTTAACAACAGTTCTGCCAGTTGCGATATGATGTCACCAGTCGTCATACCCTCAGACCAAGCAACGCGCATGTGCGTCAGATATCCCTACAGACTGATGCAAAGAGATCAGTGCTTTAAAATAGACCGTTGCTAAGAAATATATGTTTGAATAACAATGAAAAACTGACGTAAATTCGCATCGTCAGTCTATTTAAATGTGACTAGCCGACGCAAATATGCGTCAGTGGTCTATCGGGAGAAACCACTCGACACACAACTGTGTCGCTGGTCTATGTGAATGACAAATTCCATATAAGTGCAGTAGCCAACGTGTTAAAGAACTTCTTGCATATGATTTTAATAATAAGTCATTTATTAAAGTTATAACAAATATAAGGTTTGCTTTAGAGATGTGTGAGTACAGGTTTTTGAAGTCGAGTCCAGTAAATGGCAAAAGATTCGAATCTCGAGTTCGAGTATACCAATAAAAAAAAAAAAAAAACAGGTCGAGTTGGATTGATCAAAACAGTGTATAGGGTACACTGTATAGTGTATTTATAAATGTTGTTATTAAAACATACTTTTCTAGTCAATATGGCCTAAAAATAACAATAGTAAGTAAAATAAATGGATTTCTGCTTCATTGGAAAAATGTAAGTACATTTATCTGAAAATAAATCATACCAAAGTTATTGCATAACATAAAATACTTGAAATCTTTTGGTATTAAAGCTGTTATAGCCTATACGGTATTAATTAACAGTTTCATTAGAAATAATCTCAGTTTTTTTATTTTATATCCTCCTTTTCATTTTTCCTATGTTTTGTATATTATGTTTAGGCCAAGGCTACATCTTGCTCCGAATGGAGAAAATAAAATTACATTTAGAACTATAAATTAAAATAAACTTTATTTTAATTTTAATATTTAAAAGGCCTATTACATGGTAAACACATTAGCCTACTTACTTACCACACAAATTGTATTTACTAACATATCTAACATTAATTTTAACACTAATAGTCCTAATAAGAACAATCAGTTAGTAACAACATGAAGATATGTTTGAAAGTGCCTGGCAAATCAATTGATGAAATTGAAGCAATGTCTTGAATAGAGTTTTCAAATATTACAAATTATTTAAAAAATCATTAATGAAACTTAAACATGGCCAAAACAAATAACTTGTCATTAAAAACAGCTCAATGCCAAAGGACAGTTGAGCCAAAAATTAATGGATTGACTCAATTTCAATTATTATGGAACAAAAAACAAGCACAAACTTCTTATGCTTACCTATTAGATTTCATTACAGGATATGGTTTTGATGTTTTACTTTAAAAAATTACAAGGTTAGGTTAACCTAAAAGTGGACTATACAGATACACAAATTTACAAGCCGCAACTTACTTATTTATTAATAAAACCCTAAAATCCACATCACAACTCTTAACATGTAAATGGTTCACACTCAATTTGGATTTACAGACGGCACACGGCGCGGGTAAACGGCGCGAGTACACTAAACTCGCTCGTAGCTTTCGAGTTTCAGTGTCGAACTTGGCTCAAACTCGAAATTTCGAGTACTTGCACATCTCTCGTTTGCTTAGTTATGTACTAGGACAACACCAAAATGTGTTATCGGTACATACAAATGAGTATTCCACACTCCTTATAAAACACAAACTTATCAATGTTTATAAGGCCCACCTGCATGTGGTCTCCTGCCAATACTATTCTGGTTTCTTCGTTGGCCAGGGCTAAGGGCATGATCGCCTCACACTCCATGGCCTGGGCGGCTTCATCCAGCAAAATGTGCGAGAAATGACCTAAATCACAAGATGTTTTCAGTTATCAACCAAACAAATATTTGAACTTTAAAAAATAGTTTTCCATTATTGACTACACCCTTGACCAAATTTCATTGTAGTTTTATTTTTTAAATTTCATTGTAGTTTTTTAAGAAAAATTAACAAATGGATGGCTGAAAATTAACAAATGGATGGCTGAAACTTTGACCTGACAAAGAGGTCCAAATGTCTCAGAAACGATTATAACCTAATTACAAACTGTAACGTATGAATGGTCGTACTTGATGGTAAGGAGTGATCACTAACTTAATTATGGATGCTGAACTAATGAATGTAATTTATTATTAAATAGTTCACTGCTACCAAAAATATTTATAGGAAGGACTTTTTGAATTTGAATTTGAAGATAATGGAACTATCCTAAGGTCAGATCGTACATACGCCAGAGCTGTGTTACACCCCGAGCCAGATTTATTGAGATGTTACATGGAAGGTTATCCTAACTCTAAAACTTGATTCGACAAACATTTTCCTAAATCAAACAGGTTGACGTTTACAAGACTACAATTACAGGAAATAGACTTGAAATTAAATGTAAATACTGCGATCAACTCATTGTTATCAGGAGCTAATAATAAATTACATTTACCAAGTAACAAACACATCGTGGGGTAGTCTGCGCCCGTTGGCTCAGACAAAATATTCCTGCTACATTGGAACGTGGTGAAACTACTAAATGATATCTTGGGGCATAACCCCCCCCCCCCACGAGGCCGCTATACTAAAAACCTAATCCTCGATGAAAATTGCCTGTTGCACTTAAAATTTAAACTTAGCTGATGGTAATTTGATATAATACTCTTGGAGGTACTGCCTGTAAGTGGGAAGATTTTGAACTCTAAGCTCGCTGAGAAGAAGGGGAAATTGGCGATTGGTTTTACGTGGCCAGCGGAATCAGATTATTTACCGCATATATATGTATGAAAGTGCGCAGGGTGGCATAAAACTAACAATACGTTACAACAAGCATGTAATTTAATTAGCCCTTACGCCCTTACCTTTGTTGAGGCCGATGTTGGAGAGGTTCATGGATATTGAGAGGGTGACAACAATTACCCTATGTTTCATTATTTCTTGCAAAGTGGCAACCTTGAATGTCCGCACACCGTTGTTGTTTTCAATTAGACAATACTGAAAATAATAAAAATCCTTTTAATATGATAATTCGTACACCTGTGAATTTGACTAAATAACGAATAAGTTTTATATTGCCTGGCTTCTTGTAAAATGCACAAGTTTTAAATTTGTTTTTCAAACTAGGCAAATTCATAATATATTCAAATAGGCTGTATAAAATACATCATATTTTTTGCATAGTAAATGTGCTTGTTATATACGAAGTACAAGGTAAAATGTCAATGTTACTTTTGTTAAATTACTTGGTTCTGTAAATAAGAACGACAGTCGTAGGTCTGATACATCAAATTTAAATTTAAATCATAGATAATCCTAATTAATTTTCCCACTAGTTTTTGTTACCACTAAAAAACGGTTGTTTTATAATTTACATTGGATTTATGAACATACAGTTTTGTTCAAAATTCTTTCTGTCCAGCACGCAGGACTATTTTTAATCAATTTCAATGGTAGTATTTAAAAATATTACATTGTAGCTATAAACTTTACCAAATAAATTTAATCTTGATCATTTTCAAATAAATCTTCATTTGAGTAAGTTGGGGAATTTATCGACCATATTAACAAACTACATGCCAATGGTCTCGTCATATCTTAGATAGTTACAACAATAATACATGCAAAAATAAGTTGTATAGACACTAACTGCTATGAGTGTTTAAAACTATTTACTTTAGATATATATCTTTCTCTCTTTTTGATCTGGATAAATCTACAAACATCTAGTATGAGCACTATTAATAACAAATTTTAATCGCATATCATATTGATAACACAAAGGATTAGTTAAAATTTAAGCTCTAAAAATAATCTGTGGCTTGATAAATCTTAAAAACACTATTAACTATGGGTGTGCAAGTACTCAAAAACTTGAGTTTTCAACCGAGTATTTTAATACTCAAACTCGACTCGAAGTTTTGATAAATACTCAAAAGTTTGAGCGAGTATTTCCTGCCGATTTCCAGGCGATCGCTAACGATTGCAACCGGCCAAATTACGAAAAAAGAGCCGCAAAAGGCGATCGCATCATGTAAAATCGACCAAAAAGGCAATCGGACCGCATGATTTCGGCGAAAATAACGACGGAAAACATAATATCAGCCAAAAATGACCACTGGATCTAATAAAGGCCGAAAATGACGACGTTATACATATTATTGGCAAAAGTGGCGAATGTAATACTTAATATCAGCCGCAACTAACGATTTCTTCATCTAATATTGATTATAAGCAATGTCTGGACCAGGCCAAATGACAACCGGACCGTTTTTTATCAGCCGGAAACGAATATCAAACTGTGTTGTGTTTGTCAATACATAATCCAGTTTGATTGTACTGGCCAAAACTTTGTATTGCTACGGGTACTCAAGTATTAGTTAGAAACCTTGTTTAGATTATCAAATATGAAGTGGTATCAAAATCCCGTTACACTATTTGAAACTTCCAACTGATGGCAAATACTCGCTCAAAAATAATTGGTACTACTCGACTCGATTAAAAAAAAATCACTACTCGCACACCCCTACTTTTAACTATTCAAAAATACTGCAATGCACTGAGCAAAATTGTAATTCATTGTTAAGATGGTAAACCACTTAGGCAGTTCTAAATAAACTGTTTTCTTATACGGTTATCTTATTCATGGGATAACCAAATCCTAGAAATATTTGACTGTTTATCCTTATGACCAGTTTATTTTCATCTTAGAAAGGCTGCCTTAATTTACAGCTCAGTCTCAAATTAATCACTGTAATTTTTTTCAACTATCAGGAGAAATGACCAACTGGATTAGGGTTTTAACACGTGCTTTGATATATTATTCTTATTTCACCATTATGCATATTGACAGCGTCCTAAAAAACTGGCTAACAAAGCCATGCAACACAAGCTGGTACGCCCATCCAGAATCGTGTCCAATGTGCCCTCAATGACTTACCTTCTGCACGGTCTGGTTGACGGTGGCGACCCACCGCTTGTGGTAGTATATCCTGAGCGGCCGCGCCTCCTCGTGCCCCGCCTCCACGTACGGGTGAAGGTAGTCCTTGATGTAGAGGTCCGCCGCAGAGTTGGAGTGGGTGCAGACCAGCACTCGGGTGTTGGGTTGGAGCAGCACCTCCTTGATGGCCTGAGCCAGAGTATATGTCTTGCCCGTGCCGAACGGACCTGACACAACCAATTTGATTAACAAAAGCGATTTGGTATATTCTTCCCAAATTAAACGCTATTTACCAAACTAGCACTTCCTAATATTACCCAGAATGGGACGGATCACAACAAAATGGAAAACAGTTTCTATCTCAAGGTTACACAAACTACAAAGATAATTTTTATTTGGAACTCAAGGTTTGTGATTGAGATCTACAAGCTATGATCGAGCTTTAATGACCTATGAGATAAGACTGATATCCTTGTTATCAGCTAGAACACTTCTGGGGCCTAGGTCAAGGTTGACGGAGCCAATTTTTTGGGATGGTGGAGTTGCTGATGATTTTGCGATGTGCGAGCTATACCTACAATTTTGCCTCTCCTACTAACCCTCGCTGCCCCAACTACATTTACCAAATGTCTCAAAACAACACTGGAATTAGTTACGCTGATTATCTATATTTAAATGATATTTGCTCCCTAAAAATGTGCATTCTTTAGTCCAATACATGTTGTTTAACCAATTACACACTTTGCAATTATTTTTGGCAAACGGTTTCCTGGAAAATTCAATAGTTTTAAAATATGAGTTGCATTCATGTTTAGATTAAAAAAATTAAGTTTTTCAATACAATTTTTAAGATAAAGAATATAAATAGGGGTGTTTTAAGGTAATCTAAATAATTATTTTCCATACATTTTCTGGACAAACTTGAGCACAGTAAATAAAACACCTCAAAAACTTATTCAAAACCCCTTGATTTTTAGAGGAACTTTATTGGTACCAATCAGATTTCCCTAAGTTAACTGCTTTTCTTCCACAAAATTATTTCCCCTAAGTCATAGTTGAGGTAAATAAAACATCCATGTATTTATAGCTATTAACACGTTCGCTACCACAATGTTAAAAAAAAAATCGTAAACATAGACTGCCGCCTCAATTTTGCGGCGGGCGTGGTCTAGTCATAGCACAACGCTACAGATCTGCGGCGGCTGGATTCATTAAAATAGACTGCCGCCGCAAAACTGCGGCGGTGGTTTCTTGATACTAAATGAGAAATTTCTTCGCAACGGTCTATTTTAAAGGTTAGATGGTTTAGGCACGGTCTACAGGATAGTCCGCCTTATATATGCGGCGCTTGGTCTGTAGCTAGGACTAGGACCAGTCTACAGGGAAGTTCATGATTTTTTTCGTGGGCTGTCAGAGTGACCCGGCCGCCGCATATATGGTAGCGAACGTGTTAACTACCTCGATTTGATCCCCTTTCTACCACTATTTATCATGAGATTATCTTTTCTGAAAACCATTATTTTTAATTTTGATAGATTTACTTCAAGATTCCATCATTCACAATAACATTCCAGGTTACGAATTATGACTTATAACACTGTTGCTGAGGGACCTAGCAGCACAGCATGATGTTGTCTGCATACATTCATACATCCAATCTGGTACCACCAAAGGTACCAGTGGCGTAGGTACGGGGGGGGATCAGGATAATATATAAACCCCTTGTAACTTGGAAAAATAAGAATTTGTATCCTCCTGAAATCAAGCTTATGCCTTTTGATTAAAAAGAAATCCTGTTACTAAAAAACAAAAAAAATAAGTGAGCAATATCTCCAAAATATCTTATTTATATATTACGAAGATTGTTCGCTTACAATAAATAGTAGCAAATGAACTGCACCGACACACGGCACGGTATTTGCGCATTGCGTATTTGGGGCGTGAGTCACCGAACAGTCTACCCTCACCCAACCTCACCCAACGTCAACTAGCGCACCTGACCTTGACGTCTAAACGGTCTTAGTGATGTACTTATCTTACAGTTGTCATATTAGATTAGTAATTTAATTAACTGCAGGGAGCCATAAATCTTCATACTGATTTTTAGCGTTCTATAACTGCAAATATATGTAAAAGTCAACGATATTTCCCGACGAAATAAAGCCAAAGAGTAACAAATAATAGAGGTTAGGGTGAATAACAGGGAAATAGGGTTTAGCTTATTTGGCAATCGTTGCAAGACGATGAAGTTGCAAACGTAAACGCATTTTCGTTCACAGATAGGATTTCAAAACAAAATTTGCGTTATTCGAACCATTTTTGGGAACAATTTCAAAAAGGGGAGATTTTTTATTTTTCAAGGAAATTCCCCGGAGTAATATTTTTATCTTAAAACTCCGGTAGTCTCTTGGGAAATCCGGTGACTTGGCAACTCTAGCTTAACGATTACTTTCCAGCTTTCCAGTACTGATTACAACTTATACAGTACTTTTTAGTCCTGTTACAAATACAGATTAATTTTTATCAATGGTTTATGTCTTGGATGTGTAGGCCTATTTCAATAATTATGAATGTAAGGGATACGTCAATTATGTCTGTATACCGGTATCCGCGCTAGTCACGAACACAGTTTTTGTCTTGTATTCCCTAATGAGATATCCCCCCCTTGACAAAGATCTATCTACGCCACTGAAAAGTACAGCTATGTATTGATAATATAACGTACCGATGATGAGTATCGGGGGTAGAGGGATGCTGACGGGAGTTGTGATCGCAACCACTGCTTCTTTCTGCTTCAAATTCAGTTTCGCATCCAGAGTTTCGCTCCACTGCCTGCTGTCACATACAAAACTATTCTATTATTTATTAATTCACCCAAAACACCAAAATTGTAACCATGTCAAACAAGATGGGTGAGGAGAATATCACCTACAAGATAAAATCAATCTGATATGGGTATGGGTTTTGGCTGGTTATTAATTTTGCTAAACAGAAATTATTTTTCTTTAGAGAGAGTTTCAGTTGTTGATTTAAATGTATAAATTTGTCAATTTATTTTATAGAATTTTTAAAACACTGAGATTTTGACCAAATATGACAATAACTTTTGAAATTGCAATACAGTTTAGTTCCAATAGAAAAAAAAGCATTAAATAATTTTGATCTGGGCACAACTCTTTTCACTCTCTATGTAAATGATTTGCCATTGAATTTGAAGTCTAAGATAGTGTTACACGCTGATGATACTACTGCTATTATTTTAGAAAAAAATCTTAAAATTAAAGCAACAGAAACCATGAAAGAGCTGGACCGGTGGTTTACAGCAAATGGGATGGGCTCTAAATGGAAGCAAAACAAACTTAATTCATTTTCGTAGTAAACGTTCTCAAGTTGAACCTTAAGAGTTAGATATTGATGGTAAAAAAATAAACTGCCTCGACCATGCAAACATATTACGTATACATGTGGACGAACTCGTAACGTGGCCTGAACATGTAAACTGCTTGTCAAATAAATTACATTCAGTTTGTTTTAACATGAGCTGTTTGACAAGTATCATAAGTATGGAAACTAAATTAACTCTATATTATAGTTATTTTCATTCTTTATTAAGTTATGGAATCACTGTTTGGGGAGGAGCATCTTCAATGGGAAAAGTACTTAAGGTACAAACAAATTTTAAGAATAATGACCATGTCCCCGCCTAGAAAATCATGCAAATTTTCAAAAACTTAAAAATTCTGGCTGCTCCTTCTTTGTACATTTATACCCTTATTTTGCAAGTTTTTAAATATGAAATATTTTAATAATAACAATGGCCATAAATATAATACTAGAAATAAAAATAAAATCCTGCAGTATCCTTTACATAGAACAAAACAAGAAAAAAGTATGTAAAATGCATGGAGATGAGGATTTTTAACAAAATTACAAATGACTGGAAAGGCCTAAACATTTTTCTAAATTATTTAAGACCTACCTCTAAAAAGAGCCTATTATTCATTTGATGAGTTTTTTAATGAAAATATGAATGTCTATCAATCTTATCTTGAATTAGTTAATAATATTACTTGTATTGCATTTTACTTATGTTTATTCTCTGTAAGACATGACTAGTCACCTGTTTGAGCAGGAATGTTCCTGTATCCATCGAATGTTTATGTGGCGTTCAAATAAATTAAATTAAATTAAATGACGAAGAATAATTCTTAGGTTATTTGAAACCATTTATGTTCGACTGTTTAAAATCCTCAAAATTATCAAAAAGTTTTCAAATAATTCGTTTTTTGAAGATAATAAAATAAAATAAATATTTAATTTATTTGGATATCACATTACATTTAATGCACACAGGTAAATTGTTGCTCAAACAGGTGACTGATCGTAACAAGTAGAATTAAAGAATATTTTCATTTATAATTAAAACTAATTTAAACCATGATAAATAACAAATATGAATTATTCATTGTATAAAATACTTTATTTTTAAATGTCAGTATAATTAGCAGGTTATCTTGAACACTGCACACAATGCATCCAAAGAAGATCACGATGGGATCTTCACTTCCCAGCATTTCCAAAGTAAGTACACATGAGTCCGGCTAATCCGAACTAATTGGGACCGAACGCTGTTCGGATTAGCCGAACAAATTTAAATAATAGAGAACGAAGCAACTGAACGGGTCTGTAGTGTTGTAATATGAACGAATGATACACAAAAACAAGTATCAATAGACCGTTTACTCTTTCAAACGCAAAATCAACAATATGCACAGTGCATTGCAGACAGCACACTGGCCCACTGTGTGTAGTTTTGTGATGTGATGTGAGCGGACAAGCGGACTGTACGCATGACGATACTGCACGCAGACTGTACGCACTGCCAACCGAGACTGTACGTCTGCATCCCCACTACTACTAGCTCAAGCGCCAAAATCATAACAAAACCTTGATGTAGTCTGCTATTGTTTGTACTATTTGTAAATTTAGTCTTTTCACATTAAAAAAAAAACATTTGTACTCTTCAAAATATTACTTTGTTTTCATTTCGTTACAACATTATTTACCTTTCCCATTATCTTTTCCCATTATCTTTTGATGTTCTATCTAAATCAAGGTAAGTTTCATCAGATCTAAGCTTACACAAACTTCTTTACAATTCTACTTTAGCAATGGCATGGCAGTTTTTCTTTTAGAATGCCATGACATTGGGCTAGTAAAAAAGTGAAATTAAATTAGGAATGTAATATGCATTAAAGAAAAGGTAAACACCGAATAACCTACAGTTCTTACAGCCTCTTTTCACCCAACTCTTCTTCAACACTGGAATAAAAATACTTAGTGAAATTCTGATACTAAAAGAAATTAACCTTTGTGGGGTCCAGGGAATTGTGGGTTCCATGAAAGTCTCCGGGAAGATGACTCTGAAGTCAGCAATCTTGTCAATAGCATGATGCCACTCACAGTAGGGAACACGGTTTAGTTGAAACTGAACTTCCATGGTAAACTCAGTGTCATTCTAGAATAATAATATAAATTAACAATGTTTCAGCTCCAGGTTCAGAAAACTAAAAAACAAATGGCCCTTTTAATAAATACTAAAATAAATTTTTGTGTTGGACACAAGTATCAAAGTATTATTGGGTTCAATGTTATAAGAAAAAAATAAAACCTCTTGAGACTGGTAATTTAGATTTCATAGGGAGAGCAGACTTCCCTTTAAACAGATGAAGTTAACTTCAAGCCACACAAAAAATATACACAATATCTAGAAATATTTCATTGTCTTTGACCACTTTTCAATCACAGAGAGAAAGAAAGCGTTTATGAAGTGGACTTAATCTGTTTGAAGGTAGGTCTGCTCTCACTATCTAAACCTAAATGAGATCACACGCAGCACGCTGATGTGAGGTAAATGAATTTCCGCATTAAAACCTTAAAAAGATCAAATAAAGGGTTTAAACCAACACTGGTTAAATTTTTTTGAAAATTAAAAATTTTATTTTTTGGCTGTTTTGATGCTCCTGGTTATATTTAAATTCACCAATAGCATGCCAATGTTATACATTATAAAGTTAGAAGGAGGTATTGTCGGGATAGCAAGTTGGTATAGAGGTATGGGGGGTGATAAAACGATATTAAAATATGAAAAATAGCCTTTTCCGCTGTAAAATCCTAATAAAACAACGTACTGTATTTTGACAAATAACATTTTCCGTAATAACTCGTTAAGTGCTAGAATGATGAGGGAGGGCTTAAAATCTTTGGCTTTTTACGTACAATAAGTTAATGTGCAATAAGTGTATATTTGGGGCTTTTCTGACCGTTTTTGGACCCAAAAACTCAAAATTTGAAAACTTAGAATCCCAAGGGGTTAGAGTTTTCTGATTGTTTTGCCCAATGAACTTGACCAACTGATTATAAAAAGAAATGTCTCTACTAAATTTGAAGTAAAACGGACAAAATTTGTGACCGCTAGAGTGCGAACACATATATATAAAGGGAGTGTTGAAAAAAACCCTTCAGGACTTCGGGATATGCTCACTTACATAAAAAATAAGAAAAAAGTTCCTATTAACACATGTCCTAAACTGCTCGGTTTTCCGTATATCCGTCTGTATGTGTTTTTTACATGACCAATTATATCTCACGAACCACTAAACGTATAAACTTCAAACTTGGTACGTGGATGACTATTAACAAGATCTATTTAGGTATGTAGTATCAAGTTTATACTTTGTACCATTTCAAAATGGCGGCCATTTTTAGATTTTAAAGCTTAATATCTTAAAAACCGTAAATTTTACGAAAAAATTTACAGACACAAAAAAGTTGTGCAATTTCATCTTCTAAAAAATGGTATAAAAACTATTAAGATCGGGCCATAAATAACTGATTATTGCAATTTGTTTAATAGAATACATGCTTATTTTGTAGCAATTATAGCAAATAAGCATGTATTCTATTAAAAAAATTGCAATAAATCAGTTATTTATGGCCCGATCTTAATAATCGTCATACCATCGTTTAGAAGATAAAATTGGAAAACTTTTTTGTCTCTTGTAAAATTTTTTTTAAATTTACGGTTTTTAAGATATTAGGCCTAAGCTTTAAAATCTAAAAATGTCAGCCATTTTTAAATGGTACAAAGTAGAAACTTGATACTACATACCTAAATAGGTCTTGTTAATAGTCATCCACGTACCAAGTTTGAAGTTTATAAGTTTAGTGGTTCGTGAGATATAATTTGGTCATGTAAAAAACAAATACAGACGGATACACGGAAAACCGAGCATTTTAGGACATGTGTTAATAGGAACTTTTTCCTTAGTGTTTATGTAAGTAATCATATCCCGAAGTCCTGAAGGTTTTTTTTTCAACACCCTGTATATATAAAGTTTTTAGAGACCCCTCAAAACGTGTTCAGGGGGTCACGTTAGGAACTTCTATGGTGGTCCCGGGCTTAAGTCTCACCGTGCAGGTCATGCTAATAGTTCACTTTTCCATAGGAAATTCACTAATTATCAAACTGGCCTAGAGCCCTTTCTCAAAAGTACATAATCTTGAGACTAATCTTGTCGTTAAATCACCAGTCTTAGAGAAGAAACTTACTTTAAATATCACCTCATCCATACAAATTTGCAACCAATAGGTTAGGGCCAAATATTTGAGAGGTGGAAAAACTTCTATGATGAAACTTTGGTATTGAGAACAATTCTTGGTGACAAGAGAAATTCACACGTTCAAACTCCCAAGGCTGGATTGTACAGGCCTACACACAAAGGTTCAGTTAGAAATACTTAGACTCACTTACCTTAAGATCCAACATCGATACAGTGGACGACGAGAGTCGAAGGTAAATTACATTCTTGCCTTTATCTTCGATCAGAGCTTCGTGAACCATCCTCTTCGGCTTATCCTCATTATTCTTTTCCGATTCGGTTTCGTTTTCTAAAACATAAAAGTTAAATCCAGAAGTATCTAAGGAGGTCACAGGAGAATGTATAAAAAAACTAGGTTACTATAGATAAACTACCGGTAGAAAAATAGATGTAATGTATATATTTTTTACGTTTTAATTAGAATGTTTTTTTATAAATAAAATTTAAAAACTCTTACCATCAGCTGGTGAAGGAGGGGAGAGAAGCACTGTGCTGCAGTTGTTCAGTATAAGTCTCCCGGCACTCGTGTCCTCGGAGATATCCTTCCCGAGCGTCATCAGAGCAAACAGCTCACCGTTGTGAGCATACTTCGCAGTCGAAGCTGCCACACCGCTTGGCGACAGTAAGTAGCAGTTAGCCAGCTTCAAGCGGGTGCTAAGGTTGTACCTTGCCACCTGACAATGGAAAAAGACTGTTATTACGTGCAAGTATTGTACACAATTTCCACTTATGTAGATATGCACTACTAGATTTTTATATTAGAACCAATCAAATACCATAAATTAACAAAGAAACGCATATTGGATTTTCTCATATTTCTAGCAAACATATAAAAATATTCTGAGTAAATTCTACTAGTCCAATGACAAAGGGAAATGAGTAAAGCAATTTATTCACTTAGTTTATATACGGTACTATTTTAGTTTTTCAACTGTTAAGAAAAGTAAATTAGCATGGGATTTTAATTTCAATGTCACTAACTGTACCTTAAACAAAGTAATAAAGTTAATAAAGATCTACAACAAATAAAACCAGGTTGATTTCTATGGCTATTATGAACAAAACACTACTTTTCCCCTGTAATTCCAACCACTGGAAATAGGCTTGGGTCCAAGCACACAATGATAAGCGGTTACATTTCAACTATCTTTTCCCAATCAGCACAAAAAATGTATAAATTCCTAGGTCTATTAAATAACCCTAAGCTGAACGTCACAACCGTGACGCTATTTCGCTATGTATAGTGCTAGGATTGTGATTGTGACACTTTTGCCATGCTTGTTTCATAATGTATTATGAGTTTCTAGTACTTTGCTGTGTCAATCAATCAATCATTTCTTTGTCAAATAAATTACAATAGGTTGGAGCGCAGCTCCTGCAACATATGGCACATCAATCAATAACTATGACAACTCATAATTCAACTTTTTAACAAAATAACCGAAAGAAGTCTTGAAAATTTTCACATCGTAGCTGCTTCACACATAGTAGTAATTATAATTAATTACATAATTGATTAGTTACAAACTATTAAATAGACTGTGATTAAAATCTTCAATTGTATACAGACATGCTATTCCAAGAATATTAGTGAGGGAACAGGCACTGATTAGGGCCTATTTTCAAAATGAAAGTAGATACTGCTATATGTAGATACATATAGCAGTCACGCCAAATAAAACATAGTGAATTCCTACTCCAGTAATCCAAAACAAGTGTAACTATTGCAACGCTTGCCTGCTCGTATCTGGCCATCTCCTCGACACACAGCAGCTCGTGCATCCTGGCTCGGTAGTTATTGCGCGTCAGCTTCTTCTCGCTGATGGTGGACTGCGTCAGGGTGAAGGTCTCCGCGCGAGGCATCGGATACGCAGCCAGCAGATCCCGCTCCCTCTCACTGTCCGAGGTTGACACCATCACAACAGGGGACGAGAACGGCACGATCGTCACGTCTGCCTTGTCCCATCTCTCTGCGGTGGACAGCACGAGCTCCTGTCGAATAAAGAGAAATTGCAATTTGCTGTAAGATACGCTACGAAAATGAGGAGAAACAGACACCTAAGTCCCTGGAGGATTTTCCCTAAGACAAAAAAGAAAACACGTTTAGTGATTTAGGTATTTGTGAGAATACCTCAAATAAAGAGTTATCTGAACTCTTAATATCAGCACATAAGTTGTAAAATGCTCAAACTTCAATGAATCTGTTCATGTTCTGTTTCTGTTGTTGTGTATGATCTGTTCTATCAGTTTCTTTTAAACATCATCGTTGAGGAAGCAAAGTGTCAATATTTAAGGAAAATCCGGATAAAAGTCACGCTAATTACCAAGTTTCAGCTTATATACAACTTGTTGTATTCAAAAATATCACCAAAACATTATTATTAAGTCCTAAAACATCATAGAAATAGTTTTGTATTCATTAACTGTTAAAATACACTAATACATTCTTTTTATGAATGTTTCATTTTTTTAAACGATTAGTACAATCTTTATTTACTGATTAATTGGCCGTCTTATCCTCTTCTATAAAACTATAGGCCTATTAAATAAAGCAATTTTAAATTTCAAACCAAACTATATACATATATATATATATATATATATATATATATATATATATATATATATGTATATATATATATATATATATAGTTTATAGGAGAAGATGAGAATGCCAAATAATAAAGAACGGACTAATACATTCAATAAAATATCAATCGAGTACACAAAAATAACCTACTAGAAGCTAACACCAAGATGATGGCAAATCAACCTATCCGCTTAAAGTGCTACTGCATACAGATTTCATAAAGTGGATCAATCGCGTAAAGGGACGTGGTGCAAGTGGCGGTGAGGAACAGAATCATGTTCCAGTCCGAGCCCCTCAGCAGGCAGGTTAAGATTGAGCTTACATAACTGCTAAGGTTAACAACATTTGTAAAATCAAATTACCTTCTTAATTTCCTTGATCTTGTCAGCATCGGTGACCGGGATAACGTCGACGCAGAGGTGTTTGACAAGCACCGGTTCGTTCCCCATGTCAAACACCAGAGACTGACGGAAGGTGCCGTAGATGTCAGTGGTGAACCCGACTTTGACAGTGTGCTCCAGGGTTTCACTGCCGTCGCTCACTTCTTCACCCGTACAGGTCCACTCTTGCCCGTTGTTCAGCTCGCTATTCACTAGTATTTTGCCCGACTGTGCTCCAATTGTTGATATGAGCCTAGGAAACAATTCAAGTAACTATACAAGTGACTAAGAGATCAGTTGAACAAGACATGAACGGCAAAATAATACACTCGGGTTTACAGAAACAATGAGTTTCCAGCAGTTTTAATATATATTATGACTTTTGAAAACATTCTATCAACAGAGTACACATACAACAAATCTTAACAATAGCCCTAATCACTTTATTCTTCAATAAAAATGTGTATATATATATATAAAATAAATCTTTTCAAAACTAAATTCACAACTGAAGGTTGAACTGTTGAATTCTCAGGCAATGTATTATGATTAAATTCAATATGTTAGCTTCAGTTACAAACAGTATGGTAAAGGACAATTGAAATATTAAATACGCAACTAACTTGAGGTGGAAGTGGTTGCGATGGGCGTCTTGCAGCAGAGCAACTGCTCGTAGTGGCAGCACTGAATGCAGGGTGAAGGTCCACTCGTGTTGGCTGCTCTTAGTGCTGACCGTTGTGGTGAGATCACTGCTGCAGCTGTCCTCCACCTCATCCACCCGCTCTCTCATTACCCTGTCCGGACTGGCTGACTGCACCCATCTGAAATAATTTCCGTAGTTACTTCATGTTGGTTATGTGTGGGCCAACCCAAGGGCTGATTTGCTCCTTTAACAAAGGCCCACTATTGTTGACAGTCTTTCTTCCAAGAGCATCCAAACTCAACTTTGTAAACAATTTAGTGTTTTACATTTTTTTTTACTTCTTTCTATTTTAATACTAAGTGTATTGGACTTTTGTTCGTACGATCACAGATTTATTCTCAAGACATGGGTTTATTCTCACTACCTCATGGGTCCGCTTTTCCCAAAATAATTTGATGAAAAAGTACCTTGTAACGGGTATCCTAATTAATTCCAAAATAACAAAATTTTAAATAATAAATTATAATTAACACTCATGGGAAATTACTGTTAGAAAAAGTGGAATATCTAAAAAAACTGTAAGGTCCGATTGAAATGAAAATTACATAGGAGTAAACCATATTAAATTCTCTAACTTGTCTGTGAAAATCAAAAAAATTCATCAGTAAATCAAAAAGTTGATTTTTTTAACAAATAAACAGTCAGAGGAAAATTACTTTTAGAAAAAGTGGAATATCTTAAAAGCTATAAGTTCAATTGAAATGAAAATTACATAGGAGTAAACCATATGAAATTCTCTAAATTTTGCTGTGAAAATAAAACAAATCCATCAGTAAATAAAAAAGTCAATTTTTAACGAACAAATATTGCGCAATAATTTTTTATAACGGATCCGGCCATTTTGTTCATAAAAAAACATCAGTAAAATTACGTTCTAAGGGAGTAGGCACTTCACTCAGAAATCGTGGCGCGATCTCACGGACCAATCAGAGCGCTTAGCGGGAATTTGGTCGAGGAACGCATAAATACCCCGGCCGAGAGGTCACGGCATACATTGCGTAGCTAGATGCCGGAGGGTGATGTACTAGGAGCGATACTCAGTAGGCCTATATCATATTTGTAAGGCAGTTCTGTTAAAGTCTTATTAAAATGACTCAGAGGAAAACTTCACTGAGAGTGAAGTACTGTTTTAATAAAAAGTTACTGGTGATTAGTAGATAATGTGAGGTGTCGGAGTTAAGGTGTCAGTGAAAAATAGTGACTAGGCCTTATGGGAGTTCCGTCAAAATTGATGAGTATATAGTCTAATAAGATACACCTACTACTTATTTTGAAAATATCTAAACGAATGGACTTTCACTAAATTAACAGGAACTAGGCGTAGCCTACCCTAGGATGTTTCAACCAAACAGATTTTTTATATGAGTGAACTTTAACTAAAGCAATAGTAATTAGGCATACCCTACCCTAGGATATTTGTTAACAATCACAAATCAAATGGGCTATCGTTAATTTAACAGTAATTTGGCATAGCCTATCCTAGGTTGTAACTTGGTATAGTTTACCTTCAGTAGGAGCAATTCAACCTGAACTATTCTTTAATTGGGTGTAACTTAGCCTAATCAAATTAACTTTTCTTCAGTGAACCAGGAAATTTATTAAACAATTTGATAAAATTCAACCAGAACCATTCTTTCATTGGGTGTAACTCAGCTGAATTAAATTAATGTTTCTTCAGTGACATTATTTCAGTTAACCTATAAACTTACAGGTACAAGATAAAATAAAAAAAATCTATCTGATGTGACTGAGGGTCTATAGGGGTAATATAGGGGTAATCATGTGAACCTGAGACTAGTGTATATTTTATAATTAGTTGTTATTATATAATTAGAATTATACTGTTGTGTCTGAGTGAATAAATAGATGTATTCTTCACAATTATCGGACCTTTTTATTGTCATGGGCTAATTCCAACAAGTCCCAAACGAACCCACATGACTTCACATGTTGATAAAATTTCATCAGGAGTCTTCCCTGACATTGAGATGAATACGGTACTCATGTTCTACCGACTGAATTGGTAAAAAGTAGTCAACTTTGAGATTGCAATAAATACATAGTATTTATTTGTGATTGAAATCAATTAAATAATTTAATTAAAATGAACTTAAAGAGTTCAAAGATTACAAATTGCACCGAAATGGGTGACACTGACAAAAATCTATCAGTAGGAATTTTTGATTATAATTAATAAAAGAAATCAAAGGTTACAATCCCAGCCGACATTACAAAAAGTAAATAAACCTCAAGCTTGGAACCTTGGAAAATTCTTAGGGACGCAAGCATTCACTAAGGTGAAACGGAAGCTAGTACATTGTTACATCGGATATATATTGGCCAGTGGAATTACCAATACCCAAAATGCAAGTTACAACCCATAAGTACTATTTTGGATGATTAAGAAACTCCTAATTGATGACAGAACGAAGTGAAGGAATTTATGTATTAGGCAGAGACAATGATTCCTTGTCCGTCAGTATGTGGTCGTGTGTGTTTTCGGAACGCAATAACGAGAAGACGGCTGCACGTATCGTTTTCAGATTTTACACTACTGTTTTCCAGTAGATTTCACGCTTCCAGTTCAAATTTTGAACACATTCGTTAAATAGTTTTTATTAATTAACATTTAAAGGTTGTAAAATTTCCATAAGGTAAAGTATTGGATACAAATTACTGGTTTTAAAGCACGAGATACTAATACAATATTGTTTCATAATTATAAGACACTACTAAAAAATGGTTTTATTCATATGTTTTATGATTAAGTAAACAAAGTACTCTCCGTTTAACATGATTTAATTCAATTTATCAAAGGATAATAAAATTGTTACATAAAAAAACTAATAAAAGTTTTCACAAATAAAGGTAACGTTCTCCTGGAATGTGAGTGAGTAAATAAGATTGCAGTAGCCATTTATTTTGTATTTACTTCTGCCAGCTGTTCTTTAGTCAGTTTATGATATTAAATACCCCCGTCATAGCAAAACTGCGTACTCAGCTAATTTCCAATGTACCTCACTGCATAGGCAACTTAAGTGTTATTTTTTGTTGAAGAATTTGCTCCTCTAATAATATAATTAAGAACGAATTATCCTAAGACCTAAAATTAACCAAAAGAAAAGTAGAGATTTTCCAACAGAGTCCCCAGGGTTATTTATTTAATATTTTGTGAAGAAATTTCAGTTAACAGCAGAAACTTTCATAAACCATTCCTGAGTTTGGTCATCCCATTACACGAATATTTGAGCGTACTCCTAGTTAATTATAAGTTAAAACTGACATCGGCATGATTCACTAGTCAATGTGAAATTTTTAGCTAGATAAATCCAGCACATGTCATTATATTCCTTCATTTTCAATATGAAATTCCACCATAACTATGTCTAAACCTGTGGATGTATATGAAGCCTACCTCTCCAGAAGCTGTTCAGTGTACGACTTCCCGTACAGCTCCTTCTCGCTGGCGCGCTGCAGTTTCATCCGGCGGTACTCGAAGCGTTCGCGCCACTCCTGCAGCTCCAGCGGGCCGTGCGCCTCCACGCACTGAGCGCCATACCTGCACACGCCACTGTCCGCCCACGACTCGCACAGAGTGTAGTTCTCCGACGTGTATCTGGAATGTTAACAGGTTTTATATATATATATAAACAAATTATATATTATATTATATATATGTAGGGAACATTTGAATTACTACAATACCAGGATTGTAGTAATAAAAGCATAATTATGAACAACATTATCAAATTAAAAATACTGACTCACCTTGGACCTAGTAGGCCAAATATTAACCCAGTGGGTAGGGTAAATAAAAACTGGGATTTCACCCTAGGCCACGGGTAAGTACCCAAAACGTAGGTATTTATAATTTTTATAAATAGGATTATATAGTTAATTGCAATTATCATGACAAAATGACTCTAAAATTACGAGTTCGCACGCAGCACGCTGACGTAAGGGAAGTGAATTTCCACATAAAAAACTTTTAAAACTCAAAATCGGTGTAAAACATTCATTTATTCCATTTTTTATTGAAATCTGAAAACATTGATTTTCTGGCTGTTCTGATGCTCCTGGTTACCTGCAATACTGGGAATACAATTTTGCACATAATAAGGTAGGAGAAGGTCCAGTCAGGCTTGAAAGTAGATGTGAGGTTGCTGGGGATGATAAAAGTACACCAACAAATGAATAACAGGCTTTTCTAATGTAAAACCCCCCCATAAGAGAACGTACTGTGTTTGGTCAATACACATTTTCTTCTATAACTTGGTAAATAATTAAGCTAGAATAACGGGAGAGGGCTTAAAAGTTTTGCCTTACTAATTCCCATCTTTTTACATGGATTAATTTTACATCCGGGGCTTTTATGACCCTTTTTGAGGCCAAAAACTCAAAATTTGAAAGATTAATCCCCAAAAAAGGGGTTTAGAGTTTTCCGATTGTTTTGTCCAACGAACTTGTCCAATTGATTACAGAAAGGAATGTCCCTACCAAATTTGAAGTTAATCGGACAAAAAATGTGACCGCTAGAGTGCTAACACATATATATATGTCTACTACAAAAATAATTTTGAAATCAGACAAATATTCTCTCTTGAAGAGTACTTTTAAGGCTAACATTGTGATGGGAAACACAGAATGTAGGAATTTATAATTTTGATTTTTACTTAATTTACTTTTATATTTTTATTTGATATTTTTATAATACGGGTATTTTTAAGTTTAGAATTTTACCTAATATTCAAAGATAGTTAAAAAATAATTTTGAAAATGTACAACAAATGGTTGATTTTAGTTTTTGACTTGACAGATACCGGTACCTACATCTTTTTAATTTCATCTTGAACATCGTAGTTTTTTTAACAATTTAAAGTATTTTTTTTATTTCTCAAAAAATGGAGTAATTTTTGAAATGGGTTAAAATAAAAAGCCTGTTACTCAATAGATAATGTTTGTATGTTAAATAATTTTAGTTAAGGCTGTTGTAACACCATTGACACATTTGAAACTATTTCTTATAGGTAACTATGTATTAATATGATGAATTTTGAAAATATACCCCAAATACACAGCTGGATATTTTAGATCACTACTCCTGAAGACATCTTTAAAACAGCAAGTAGGGCCTATAATCATTGACTATACACACCTGTACTAGAGAGAAAATCTTTTGGGCCCTTCTGGTAACAAAAGAGGCGGGATTCTCCACATAGTTCTGACAGCTCTGGATAGATATCGCCACCATCGCACGCAATGGCGGGTTTTTAAAACCTCATTTTGCTAATAAAACAACTGTCTCGCTTTCACAAACTCGGAAGTTTTAATGTACGATTTAACAAAGGCTGTAATGCTCTAATAACAAAGGTTGTGTGAAATCAAAATAATATTTAAATAACTTTTAAAAACTTGTAGTAAAATTGGTTTCGACGTCTTAACCGTCTTTTACCAGCGTCAATCAAGCGAGCTCTGTCTGTTCATCTGCCTATGCGATTCCAAGTAATTCGCATAATGTCTACTAGGAGGAAGCACATGCGATAGCCCCTGTTGCCGACCGCACTCAATAGATTTACTCTACTAAATCAAAAATTTTTGGTGATTCAGAAACATCCAGTAATGGGTATGTTTGGAATTTAGATAATTATGGTCTGACAAAATCTACCCATGAACCATCTCTGAAAAGGTATAGGACACACACCTTTTAACTGCATGTTGTAAAATAACCTATCTTGATCTACGTTATGGGAAAACTAATTTATACTTCATAAAATTATAATTAATTATAATGATACCTATCTAAACACAAAAGGTCATCATCTTTTCATAAAAAAACTGGTTTTTAGTAGGCTACATATATGTTTAAAATAAAATAAAGATTATAGGCTAAGGTAAACTGACCCTCGAGGGGGTGGCCGCCATTTCCAATCCCTGCCTTCGTCAGACATGATTACTCTCTGGTGGCTCTCCGTCTGACAGTGGGCTCGCAGGTCGTTCTTGTCAGAAAACGTCAGACAACAGTAGGTGCAAGACAACCCATTCCTTCCAACCATTTGTTGTTGCTGTTGGTGGTGTTGTTGCTGCTGCTGCTGCTGTTGTTGTTGTTGTTGATGCTGCTGCTGCTGCTGAAACTGTTGCTGCTGTTGAATCTGTTGCTGCAGCTGTTGTTGTTGGAGTTGTTGCAACTGCTGTTGCTGTATCTGTTGTTGTTGCAGTTGTTGCTGAATCTGCTGATGGTGAGGGTTGGGAGGCATTGTCTTCACTTCTTCAGCAATCCGCAGTGCAGCCACTGTAGCAGAAATATTATCATTAGAGAGTTTAGTTGAAATTATAATGTATTAAGTGATACTGCATGCAAGTTCAAAACTGTTTTTGATTTTGAATTATTTTGTATATCAAAGCCTATATTATAATTTTCTCCTTCCCCAATGAACAAAACTACAATCTTTCTCTTTGTAGAACTGAACCAATTCATCATATGTAACAAAAATAATGCCTTACAGCAAAGCAAAATTATCAATTTGAAGGGTCCTATTATCAAATCTTGATGTAACGCAGAAGAAAATACTGTCGTCTTGGAGTTTAAAAACTTTTCAACACTAAACACAAACTTTTACTGACACAAAGAAACATTAAACATTTAAAACATGTCACTCTGCTATTCTCCTTGGCCGGCCACACATGGGAAATAATGTGCACACTCATTGGGAATTTGTCTTAATGTTTTAAATGTTTAATGTTTCTTTGTGTCAGTACAAGTTTTTGTTTAGTGTTGAAATGTTTTTAAACTCAAGAGGACAGTATTTTCTTCTGTGATACATCAAGATTTGATAATGGGACAAAACTAGTACATCAAGATTTGATAATGGGACAAAACTAGTCCCAAAACTAATAATCTTTTTAACTAGTGGATTGATGACAACAAGGTATGTAACCTTATTTTTTAAGTTTCCTAAGTAGCTAATTATTAGTTCTACAGTAGAATTTCACAAACTTGACCCAATGTGAAATTGAACTTTGTCGAGTTTGCTGAAATTCCAACCCCAGGTACCATTTTCTGGTGAGGATTATTAAAAACTGTATTTTTGAAACTTATAATAGTGAAGGATTTTAATTTATTATTTATTTACTCGGACTTTACTTGATCACTTATCATTATATTAATAGGCAAGCACAGGCTGTCCTCCTTTTTCTCAGCGAGTGTGTATCAGAGGAGGAATTCACGCAAACTGTTAGAAAAGTATTGTTGCGTAGATGTGCAGAAGCCCCTTATAATTTATATCGGCCAGCAGGGCTACCTATTCCCAAAAGGCTTTCATAGTTTCATGGTTAATCTTGGAAGAATAGTTAGTAATTTATCAAATTGTATATTTCATAGCTGATATAATAACAAATAATAACACAACAGCAAGAACAGATGATTCAGGATGAATTAACAATTTAAAAAATACTAAAATTACTGACTACTGGAATGATAACGCCCTTGGGTTATTCCAAGTGAAATCACCTAATTTTAGAATTAATGGTTGCATGACCATTCTAGAAATGTTTATTTTCACACCATGTAGTTATCCTCAGATGAATAAAACCAATTTATTTAAATTTTTATCTTACGCGGTTCAGGATTTATGCTTACTTAAAGTTGCCGAGGAGAGTAAGTTTTAGCATTTTCCAGGGTTTGCGCTAAAACTCATAGCTTCTATGGTTTGTTTTTAAGATATTTTAGTTTTGGTTTTTTTGAAGGTAAGATTGTGTGTGACCTTCAAAATTACGTAACTCAAGTTACTTGAAAATAAATTTGTGTGGTAGTAAATTAATTATAACAAATGTGTTTTCAATGAGCCGAGCGGCCATTTTCAAAAATTTTTGTATCAAAGAGGAAATGATACCACACATGAATTTTTTGTCCATAGAAGCTCCACATAGCAGTCTTTAATAAAAATACATAACATCATTAAGATTTTGTTTCCTTTCCAATAATATTTGAAGTCAAAAATGTAAATTTTTTAAAATTGAGGGATTTTGGAGTTTATTATCTAAAAACGGGGACCAGATCAAAGGTTGATTTTTTGTGTGTTAACTTACCTAACTGAGAACTTTAGATGGTACAAGTCTCATTTTGTGGTTTAGCGGACTTTCCGAGTTATGAGCATCAATGTTAGTGGTAAAATACAGTGTGTCCGCACCCGCAGCCGATGTTGTTCAATAGAGTAAGCATCAAAATAATTTAATTTCATATGTGAGGGCTTTATTGGATAGTTTAACATAAAAGATAACTTTATGAAACATTTACACTGTAGGCCTATAGTAAGTGTATAACCGTGGAATAACATGGTTTTGTTGAAATTACAAAACGATGCGAGAAAGAGTTTGAGTAATTTATTGGATAGTTTAGCATCATACCTGTTATCATAATATTTTAACAGTCTATTTATTTATACTAGTGTATTAATATACAGATATAGTTAAATATTAGAAAAAATATAAACAGCTAAATATTATAGTTTATATTAAATATTAGTCAAAAATTCTTTCCCTAGAAACAAATAGTTTCTTGAGTAGTATAACACATGTTGTCACAATTAACAGGATAAAATAAAACTACATCTCACAACATTACAAAATATATTTACATTTATACTGTACCTACATACAAGACGGAAAATATACAAAAAAGATGGTACAAGGCGATATCGATTTCAACCAGTCACACCGGTCATCATCAGGACCAATCAGCGAATGCCTGGGTATTAGCTGATGATGACTGGTTGAAACTGATTGCCTTTACCATCTTTTTTGTATATTTTCCGTCTTGTATGTAGGTACAGTATAAGTGTAAATACATTTTGTAATGTTGGGAGACGTAGTTTTATTTTATCCTCCTAGAAATAAACTATGGTTTCTCTCTTTTTGTGTATAAAGCTGTGAAATACTATAACAATATAGCCTATTGTATAAATTAATTTGCTATGATAAGTTAACAAATTTAACATAACATCTTGTTTTAATATAATTTTTCAAAATTAAATGTTCTCCTTAAACAGTGAGAATCTACTTGAATAAGGAAGTCAATTTTAAAATTGAGTCAATAACGCAGTGTTTTTTGGGTATGTCTTAGTGAACCATGCAACAATAGTTCATTATGGAATTCCCAAAATTGAAGATATTTGTAATTATTCTGAGTTGGATATTTATTTGTTGGAAAAGAGAGTAAATTGTGGGGAGTTAAAATAAGTTACCTCTGAACATATCTCATTAGAACATGGATGATTAAGTATAAGAATTTATTTGGAGGATCTTGTGTGACCCTTTCTTAAATATTTTCTTAATTTAAACTAAATGATGTTATACAATTATTATGCAAGATACAGTGAAAATGTTTTATTAAAATATTTGTAGGCCTAATATTAAATTTTCCAATAAAATAATTAAATGTGAAAATAAATTATTTGCCTGCTTACTCTACTGAACAACAATGGCTGCTGTTACATTGTATTTTACCACTAACATTTATGCTCAGATCTCAGAAAGTACAATGAACCACAAAATGATAACGCAATCCATTTGCAGAACTCAGGTAAGGTTAATTTGTGAACTTATGATAGCAACTTAATTTATGCCCTTACAATAGGCCTGTGGTTCCCAAATGACAGTCGGTCGTGGACCCCCAAGTAAATTAATTAAACCATCGGGGACCCCTTAAACCTGTGTTAGATTTAAATCACATTTTTTATACTCCATTACCTTATTAATTACCCAAAAGTGTTAGTAGTAAGTAATATAACATCCAATTGGGTATAACCAATTAAAGGTACTTTTTGTAGAAAAATAGCTTCCAAAGTTGTTCGATAAAATTCAAATTATTCTTATTTTACAAAGCATATGAGTGAAGTTATATTTGTTGACAAAGCAGTTGAAATTAGTAAGTATGTACAAATTAGTACCCTAAGTGGATGAAAACAAATGTTATTTTGTTCAGTGTCAATGATGAAATCTATCCTTTTTCCCAAACTGTCTTCAATATTGGGACACAGTTTGGTGAAATTCACACAGAAACCACCATGCATGAAGAAGATTTCTATATTTATTCTTCATGTAAAACCTTTTCACATGCTTAGGTTGTACAAAATGGTGTTAAATGTGTCATTGCTTTCAGAGATTAGCCAGAAATCTGATAATTTGAAAACGTCAAGGCAAATTACACATTTAGGTCGTGGCTCTTCTTCAGAGCCAACATATGTAAATCCTAATTCCAAATACTTACTGTTGTACTTTCTAAATTTGTACTAGAATTAAATTTGTTACTCATGCTGTTAAAGCTAGGACTAGGCTGTTGACAGCTGGACTTCATTTAGGCCTACACTTATACAGTGTTGCCAGACTGACTTCGAAATATTGCCTGCCATCCCCCAAGAAAATACCATCTTTTTGTCGGCAATACAGTTGTAATCCCCACATAATTTCTATACAAATACAGTTGTAATCCCCACATAATTTCTATACAATCTTAACAATACCCAAAACTTGGTAATTACTGCATCGCAGAAAAGAGTAATGGGTGTAATGGGTCACATTTTTTATAATTAATTTACTACCATACAAATTTATTGAGTTACATAATTTTGAAGGTCATAATCTTACCTTCAAAATGACATAACCAGCACTAAAATAACTTAAAAACCATCGAAGCTATGATTATTAGCTCAAACCCTTGAAAATGCTAAAACTTACTCTCCTCGGCAACTTTAAGTACCCTAAGCATAAATCTTGCCGCGTAAGATACAAATTTAAAAAAAATTGGTTTTATTCTTCAGAGGAGTAGATAATTACATGGTGAGAAAATCAACAATTTCTAAAATGGTCATGCAACCAGCATTAGGTGATTTCACATGGAATGACCCCCTTCTGTTATCCGTTTTAACTTCACATTAAAAACAAACGAGTTCGCACGCAGCACGCTGACGTGAGGGAAGTGAATTTCCAAATAAAAACTTTTAAAACTCAAAATCAGTGTAAAAACATACATTTGTCCAATTTTTATTGAAATCTGAAAACATTGATTTTTTGGCTGTTCTGATACTCCTGGTTTCATTTACTTGCAAAGCTGGGAATACAATTTTGACCAATATAAGGTTAGGAGAAGGTCCAGACAGGCTTGAAAGTAGGTGTGAGGTTGCTGGGGATGATAAAAGTACTCTAACAAAGGAATAACAGGCTTTTCTCGTGTAAAACTCCCATAAGACAACGTACTGTGTTTAGTCAATACACATTTTCTTTAATAACTCGGTAAATATTTATGCTAGAATGACGAGAGAGGGCTTAAAACTTTTGCCTCTCTAATTCCCATTTTTTTACATGCATTTATTTTACATCTAGGGCTTTTATGACTATTTTTGGGCCCGAAAACTCGAAATTTGAAAGATTAATCCCCCAAAAAAAGGGGTTTAGAGTTTTCCGATTGTTTTGCCCAACGAACTTGTCCAACTGATTACAGAAAGGAACGTCCCTACCAAATTTGAAGTAAATCGGACAAAAATTGTGACCGCTAGAGGCAAACACATATATATTTATAACATTTTGAACGACCCCCCAAAACATGTTCGGGGGGTCACGTTAGGAACTTCTATGGTGGTCCCGGGCTTAAGTTTCACCGTGCGGGTCATGCTAATAGTTCACTTTCCATAGGAAATTCACTAATAAACCTGGGGAATGAGGTAGGGAGTGGAAGAGGGAGGGGGAGGGGGAGGGGGAGAGGGAGGGGGAGGGGGAGAGGGAGAGAGAAAGGTGTTACTCGTTAAGTTTAGCATAATGACACTGGTTCAAATGTTTTTTGTTAACAGCTCACGCAGGATGTGGCAAAACATTCTCGCAAAAACTATTATTCGTGTGTACTGCTTTTGGTTCACGTAGAATTGTTTTTGGTAGGATTTTGACCTCTGGGCGATCACTAGTAATGTTTAAACACCAGAAGCAATAAGTAAAGGCCTAATGAATCAATAATAAATTATAAACAAGTTGTTCAAACCGAACAAATTGCCTAGGCAAATCTAAAAAAAAACAGTATTAATGTCCTATATTTTAATATTTTTTCACTGGTTTTGTAATATTGAGTGGCAATAAAAGACATAAAACACAGATAGGCCTATCGAATAAAATAATTTTTTTAATTTTAATGAATTTGGTCATGAAATTTAAAGAATAAATTCACTTTGATTCGATAAGCTCATAACTGCAGCAGAAAGAAAGAAAAATTATCATCACCGGGGTACTAGATAGGAATGTGCCTTTGCCTCTCGTGTTACAAAATTATTTATTTTTGATGAAAATCGTTAATTGAAAATCAGTTTTCTACTAATGACAATTACTAGGTGGTAATTTTAGACAATTTTATTATTAAAAAGAAGGCTTGGTTAAACAATAAAGGGTACTTTGGTATTATACGGATGCCACCTTTATACAGCGCGCTGCGGCAGTTATGTTAGGATGGGTTATCATAAAAATGATTGTAGGACTTTCCTTGTTTCATTACAAATCGAATGATACCTGATGAGTCATACTTCCGGCCGCCAAACCCCCTCCAAATAGGCCAAGGTCAGGTCGTTGACCGGAGCGCGCGCATCACCTGTCACCGCCTGTATCTGGGTCAGTGTCATGAGTGATTTATTGCCGTGCACTACGTTACATTTGTTTTCATAATGAGTGACGTTCTTTTGGTGTGGGATTTACCTCGAAATGAGGAGGAAACCGTACGTATTTTTATGATAACCCATCCTAACATAACTGCCGTTTGCGGAGTACATGTGGCGATCGGGTCTGGCTGCTAGCGGCGGCGACGCATTCAACACGATCCTAGCGGATATCGCTGCCTTTTGGGAGGCACAACACACAGACCGCTCATCAGAATGATGTACAATTTTTACAGTAAGTCAATAAAAGTACGTTTTCCCGAATTATGTAGTTATCCTTTGTATTCGGTAAAAATTAACCTCCAAAAATAGTCGCATCCGTATAATACCAAAGTACCCAATAAAGTCATTTGTATAGGTGTTACAAAAAAAAGTACTCTGGCTATGACCTTTAACGATTAAGGTACCATATGTATTTAAAAACAAACCAGAGTGTTGCTCCAGAGTGCTGTGCTGCTCCGCAGCATTGAAACTAATAATAAAAAATATACAAAATTAATTACCGGTACCTAACTTAATATTTTGGAAAACTATAGTGAAACTGGTGAGCAGGGTTTGCTCAACATACCTCCTACTTTGTAACTCTCAAAACCCTTATATAGCACAAATATATCCAAATGTAATAATTCATACCTCAATAAAAAGCCAAAGATTCACTGAATGCTCTTAGGCCAAAATATTTTGCATAACATACTGTAATTATTAAAGGAAATATGTACCTATAAATTGGAAAAAGTCTTCGTATCTTAAAGTACCCAACATATCATACAGTTTTCATTTTAGAGAAGTTTATAGGCTACAGTATCCGTAGTGATATAAAATACCCGGGTATTTAAAACTCGGGGTAAATACCCAAAATTCATAAATACATAGTATTTTGGGTATCTATGATTTTTTACATAAAAACACCAATGTATCTACCCTTACTACCCTAATTATTTGATTGAATACAATTATTAATTATTTTACCAATAAATAAATAATAACAAGGCAATTTTTGTAAAAAGACCTATCAAGCATGTAAACCATACCATTGCCAAACTATGAAGGAACTGGTTAGCCAAATTAATTAATTTGCCTGGTTCATTCCTCGCCTTAAACTTGTCTGATTTCAAAAATCAACATTTCAAATGATAATTATGTATTTTTTTAAACTATTCTTTCTCTGAATTGCAAAATTATTGCAAAATAGGTTTATAAAGACAGAGAATAAGAGCAATTTTTAATATCGTACCATTAATTACGGTAAACCGTAACAACACAACAGTACAATTAACACCTAATTTAGGTTACCTATAAGTGTTTTAAAAATACAGAATTTGTTAGGCCTTACTTTAAATTCAAACCGATTAAAAAGCAGAAATTGTACACGTAGGTAAGTTAGGCTAGTTTAGTAGGCCTATATTTGTTTAACCACACACATTGTTTATTCACCACAATAATTTTGGAAAATGCTCTTTGTTACATCTCCATAAACATAATATGGAGAAGTTCATCGATACACTTGTCACAGTCCCTCCGCTCCTCCCCGTGCCTGGTTCCAATTCCCGCCACCAGCAGAGCTAGCCCCTGTACTCTATAGCCCTGGTTCACCCACACTGATCAGGATTTTACAGTGGATAAATCCTGGCGAATTACGTCACAGTCGAATTTCCCAAAATCGATCAACGTAGCTGAACAAAATCTATCAGACTACAGTAAGTTAGATAACCATAACCTAAAATCACTATTGCAAGCCTTTCTTTTTTTTTGTATAACTTAGGCCTAATTATTTTAGGTTTATACAGGTTTTTTCTTTAAATAGAGTTTAAAATACGTTAGATCCAGCCGTAATACTTTAATGTTGCTTTATATAACTGAAAATTGTAATAATAGGTTTAATGTTAATACTGTAGTTAGTTGTTATCAATAAATTAACAATTTTTATATAGAACAAGCCTAATGTAAGAAAATACCTTAACATCAAGCGTGGGCGATGAGACAATTTCTCTGTACCGCAACTTACATGTAAAGTATGATTAAAACGTAGGTCTAATACCTTATTAGCTTCCTCTTTATCTTTTACCCAATGACGGATTGAATGTGTCAGAATACATAAAAACAAACTCACAGCACACACACACAAACAAAAATACATACTTGCGGTTTTCCTTCCGGTTAAGAGACAAAAAAAGATGGACTGACTAATACAAAATGGTTTAAAGCCCAACCACTACCTACTTGTAGCTTTTTAGTATTACTTAGGTCCATAAGTACCGGTAAGAAGTTAGTTTGTCAACGAAGCAACTTTTTTTAAATAATAGCTATAGGCCCCTAATTGAACAAAATAATTGTTGTAAAAGAAAATATTGATCAAAATTCCCCCTCAATTTCACATTCACCAATAGAAATTATTCCGTGTTCAGGATGATAGGCCTACTCTGCACAATTTGAGTAGGCCTAGGGGCCTATCCACAATGTGACTTTGCTAAAATATAAACTTACGGGTGAAAGTAGATGAGTTAGCTTAGGTGAAAAAGTTAACTAATAATGTTTTCTTTCCAAAGGCTTAATCTATCCATTAAGTTAGCCTAACTCAAACAAAATAAGTTAAGGTGTTTTTGTTTCCTGTAGCCTAGGCCTAATTCTGATTAAAACTTACTGTGGTCCACAATTGGAGGTTGGAGACAATTCATTCGCAATGGATCCATGAATGGAATATTAGCCAATTCAATAGGAATATGATTAACATTCAAAATTTGTTGTTGAAAATCTGGATTTTGAGAGCTCTGGTCAATTCCACTGGACTCCCCAATCAATTCCACAGGATGTTTACGATTTCTCCGTGGCCTATCGTCCAAAGCAGGATTAAAGAGTGATTCAAGTCTGCAATCCATGGCAAGTATTTCATCTTCCATCCGAGGAAGCTGAGAGGTGGATGTCACTCCTTTGACAGCAACATTCTTCTGACCATTTGCCATCTGTAAGCCAATTCGAACTCTTTCAAGCATTTTAACAGCTTCAGGATTTGTGCTTGTCCTAGAAGCTATCCATTCAGCAGCTGCTGCTTCCGCTTCAGCAAATCGTCTTAGTGTAAACAAAGCGTGAACTAGTCTTCTTCGAGCTCTAGCGCCACAATTATTGCCACTTTCAGCTCCGCCCAAAAGTTTAATGATTTTACGACAATCAGAAACAACAGCCTCGTAACGACCCAACTCTAAACAGCACTCAGATCTACCTAACAAGTAGCCAACTAATCTTTCTTTTGAACTGCCTTTTACAGCTGCATAGCCCAACAACTGATCAAATAGGCCTAATGCAGAAGCCCATTCTTTATGTCGAAGTAGTTCTTGAGCTTGACTTTCGACTTCATTCATTTTTAACATGCCAAATCCAGTAACTTTACGAAATTACAACTTTTCAATTGTGGACAAGACAAGGAAATCAAAGGAACCCATTGGGGTTAGATGGACGTCGCTGAACTAAAGAAAAGAACGAATAATTTTGACGTTCCTGTGGGATTTCCACATTAACTTACAACGAAACTAAACTGGTAGATACACTACACACGCACTATACACATAAACACTTTATTATATCAAAATAAAACTAATACTTAACGTATCACTTAACTAACAAAGTCTAGGACGCCATCTTGTGTACAAAATTTGTTGTAGACAGCATAGCAAAGAGTTATCGACAGAGAGTAAATTTGTATCATTTGATATGCATTATATGCTAGCTGTTACCCGCGGCTTCGCTAGCGACAAATTAAATACCCCCGTCGCAGCAAACCTGCGTACTCAGCGAATTTTTCCAATGCATATAAATGTGACTCACAACTACATAGAGCTATTTACCAAGTTTCACAAAAATACATCCATAAATAAGTGATATATATCATTTTATTTATTCTCCATAAGAATAACATTAGGGTTGAGGACGCAGGTTTGCTGCAACGAGGAAAATAAGTAATGTTTTTTGCAATTATCAATACAACTGAACCAGGTGAAGCTACATACCAAGTTCTCTTAATGTAGGTTCATAATTAAGGGAGATATACAATTTACTTATTCTCCAAATGAATAACATGGGTATTGAGTATGCAGGTTTGCTGCTACGGGGACTGTAAACAAAAAACTTGTTTTTTGTGCTAATATCAATATACCACAACTAGTTGAAGCCACATACCAGGTTTCATCAATATATATTCATAAATAATCGAGATGTAGAATTTTATTTATTCTCCATAAGGATAACATATTGGACAACGTACTGTGTTTAGCACTTTGAATATCTCTGCAACGGTAGGATGTAGAACAATGATTAAAACACCAAAATGTTTGTTTTGTTGAGCTAAACACATTAATAAACAGAAATGTGAGTTTTTTAGTAAAACCATAGACTAACTACAGTACTGTAGTTAGTCTATGATAAAACTATCTGAGAAAAATCTAAAAACCTTTTTCCCATAAGATTAACATGGGACACGTTTTTTTGGATTTTCTCCGCAACCACTTAACCTAGGTTAATAATTCAAGATACTAAATTATTTGTTTTTTAAGCTCTATAAAATGGCTACAACTAAAATTTTGGGGTCAAATTTGCAAAAAACCGATTTTTGAAAAATTGTAAACCCCCATAAAACCCCCTTCCCATTGTGCGATCGATCTGGTTTTCAAACTTAAAGTCATAAATGCTACTCTCCACATTTGTGCCAAATTTCATCAAAATCGGGTGTTTCTTTCAAAAGTTATCGCGGTAACGGACACACACACACACACACACACACACACACACACACACATATATATATATATATATATATATATATATATATATAAATTTGAACGAATAGTGTTTTTGGCATCTGGGGACTTCAAAACGAAAAGTTATCATGGTCTCGGGCTTAAGTCTTACCATGAGACCTACGGTAATAGCTTCTTCCCTATCTATAGGGGAAATTCGCTAAAACATTAAACATATTAACCTGACCAGCACTATCAAATATATATTTAGTTTTACTATTGGGTTTATATCCAAATATTAGTTCCTTGGTCCTAACTGACGAACAACTACAGCTGGTTTTGCTGGTAATTTTATAAATGATATCCTCCAATAAGATTTTTGCATTGGGATTTACAGGACCCGTGGGGTGGATCCCTAAGGCTGGATGTGACATTATCAGGTTTATATGTTAACGTGATATGTAAGCTATGTTCATGCAACATTTTAGCTTCATCGGTTCAGTATGTCATGCATGATGAAACTACAAATATCCATTTACATCCAAACTTTCACATTTATAATATTAGTAGGATTATTAACTGCACTTTCAAAAACAGAAAACAACTTTAAAAAAACATTCTTACGCCTGTATAATACATTGACAGATTTCCTCATAGTGAAATACCCCCGTCGCAGCAAACCTGCGTACTCAGGGAATTTCCAGTGCATAATATATGTCTTAGTACCACATAAAGCCGCATACCAATAAGTTTCATAAAAATATATTCACATATAAGCGATTTTAATTATAATCCAAAAGAATAACATTGGTAATGAGTACGTAGGTTTGCTGAAACAAGGTACACTAACAATTGGTGTTTATGCAAATATAAATAGAATTAGGCGAAGCAAAATACCAATTTTCATCAATAATCATAAATAAGCGCTATATAACATTTTAGTTATTCTCCATAAGAATAACATCAGGCTGAGTAAGCAGGTTTGCTGCAACAAGGAACAAAAATGGGGGTTTATGCAATTATCAATATAACTCAACCAAGTGAAGCTACATACCAAGTTTTATCAATTTATGTTCATAATTAAGGGAGTTATTACATTTTAATTATTATCCATAAGAATAACATGGGGGCTGAGTACGCAGGTTTGCTGCTACGGCAATAATCAACAAAAATCAATTTTTTGTGCAAATATCAATATACCAGTACTATGTGAAGCCACATATCAAGTTTCATCAACATACATTCATTAATAATGGAGATATCAAATTTTATTTATTCTCCATAAGGATAACATTGGACAACGTACTGTGTTTAGAATTTTGAATATCTCTGCAACGGTTGGGCGTAGAATCACAACTTAAACACCAAAATAATTGTTTTGTGGTACTGAACAGATTGGTAAAAGCAAATGTGAAGTTTACATTAAAATAAACTGAGGAAAATCCAAAAAACCTTTTCCCATAAGATTAACATATGGGAGATTTTATGACTAGGTTTTTTTGGATTTTCTCCACAACCATTTAACCTAGGTTAATAATTCAAGATACCATATTATTTGTTTTTTTAAGCTCTATAACATGGTCAAAAGCAAAGTTAATTTTTTTTATGTTAGGGTGAAAAAATAAAAAAACTGATTTTTGGAAAATTTAAAACCCCCATAAACTTCCCTTCCCATGGTCCGAACATATATATATAGGTTATGATAAAATATCTTAATAGGTTATGATAAAATATATATACATATATATATAAATTTGAACGAATAGTGTTTTTGGCACCTGGGGACCTCAAAACAAAAAGTTATCATGGTCTTGGGCTTAAGTCTTACCATGAGACCTACGGTAATAGCTTCTTCCCTATAAGGGAAATTCGCTAAAAATAACCCAAACCTAAAAAAAATTAGCACAACCTAGGACTTTTGTCTAGATATTGTCTTTACCTTCCTGTTTAACATACTAATGTCCCCTGAAATTAAAGCTGTGCTACGGGCCAATTTTCACTTTTTTGCTTATAACTCTGTTATTATTGATGAAAAAGAGAAATGTTTAAAATAAGAAATGTTGGTAATTACAATATGCACATTTTGTGTTATTATAGTGTTTGCTCTAAATCCAATGGTTTTCGAGTTATCAATGATTTAAAGTTATAAATATATAGAGGGTGAGTCCGACCACACTTCCAGCATGTCTCTATAAGGTGAGAACGGTTTAGTATAAAGACATCAAACAAAATTATCTGTACTAAGTTGCATATGGGAAATCTATTAAAAATATTTTTATCAAAATCTATATATAGGGTGTTCGAAAACGAAGGTCATGAGTTTGATCTCAAAATGATATTATATGAACCTAAGGCAGATTTAGATAATTTTAAAGGTCTCGTAAACAAGCATTTTGGCGAAAACAGAATTCACTTATCTTTAACCATTTCAAAATGGGGCTATTTTTGGGCAAAATAGTGACATTTACGGAACACTCTGCATTCTCTAAATCAATATATGTTTCTTGATCCCGATTGAAATTTCTTACTCGTGGTAAGCTCAGGTTTACTCTTATATGATAAGTGTCAGTTAGTTTAGAACAAAATAACCATTTGAATAAAATATTTTATTTTATTTTTAAAAGGCCAACATTTAAAAAAGTATAAAAATAGCATAATAATAGCGTGTGCGCTTTTTTGCCTGCGGTTTAGGGTAATTTCAAAACACATCTTTTGCTCCGCCAGGGGGAGAGTGGCTGACAACTAATGAGTGTCCAATTGTGTCTAGTTAAACCCCATGAGTTTAATAGGTTATGATAAAGTATTATTATAGCATATGCTTTATATCGTAATAGTGAAATTTTACATATAGAGAAAGTTAAAATTAATAGGCCTACACTTAAATACAATTAAAATACTATGCATAGAAAATGTATTTCACCAAACATGAAATATTCTTTGCAAAACTAAATAAGAAAAACATTTTGAGTGGTGAAAGTTGTACATTCAGAATCTATTTACTTAGTTTTCATGGAACTGAAGTAATAGTTGTACTGATCCAAGTTATTTGTGGAAATTTAAGGAAGGCATTGGCAATGGCTGCAGATATCGGGCAGATCGACGCTTGGGTTCGCAACAATTCCAGTGTTTTGAACACACAGGATTAGGGCTGGCCAATATACCCGAAAAAAATAATTTGTTGTACCTAGGTTCTCCACGTAAGAAAGAGAATCTAGAGTATTTCAAAAGAAAGTTTGGTTTGACTTTTCACCCCCAGTTAGACTTATGGTGAAATAATTTGTGGGAGAGGGAATGTTAGCTACTCTCCCCCTTGCGGAGCAAAAGAGGTGTTTCCAGTGGCCCGATTTCAAACTGCTCTACCCCCGGAGCAAAAGATGTGTTTTGAAATGACCCTAAACTATGGAGCAAAAGACGTGCAGCCTAATAATATGGCAAAAAGCATACAATTGTAAACTTTCTCCTAGCAATCCTAGCA
Source organism: Allygus modestus (assembly GCA_963675035.1). Lineage (NCBI taxonomy): Eukaryota > Metazoa > Arthropoda > Insecta > Hemiptera > Cicadellidae > Allygus > Allygus modestus. The sequence goes on along the minus strand of OY776115.1, from coordinate 59,438,472 downwards.
ACTCTCTAATTTACAAGGTTTTTGTAAATCGTAAAGTGGCTATAGGATTTGCAAAAAGTTTACGATTTTATTCTTTTTGCCTTATTATTATGCTACTATTTTACTTTTTAAAATGTTGGCCTTATAAAAATAAAATAAAATATTTTATTCAAATGGTTATTTTGTTCTAAACTAACTGACATCTATATCTATAAAAGGCAAAGCCCTGGCTGATTGACTCACTGACTGACTGACTGACTCACTCACTCATCACTAATTCTCCACCTTCCCATGCAGGTAGAGAGCTGAAATGTTGTACACTGATTCTTTAGGCATAAAATAGGAAAACTAAATGGTTTTCATCCTGATCTGACCTTAGGGCTCCACCAGAGATCCCAACAAAGTTCCTATGTATTTCTTAAGGACATTCATTTTTGTTTGAGCTAATGAAAATACAAAAAACTGATCTTGATTCGTAGTAGTTCCACGGGCTAAACACAGAATGCAGCCTACACAACTGTCATTAGTTTTTATAAATTATTTGCGGGGCGAAGCCTGCAGGAACAGCTAGTTTATCATATAAGAGAAAACCTGAGCTTGCCACGAGTAAGAAATTTCAATCGGAATCAAGAAACATTTATTGGTTACAGAGTAAATGTCACTATTTTTCACAAAAATAGCCACCATTTTGAAATGGTTAAAGATAATGAATTCTGTTTTCACCAAAATGTTTGTTTTGACGAGACCTTTAAAATTATATATAATTTGCCTTAGGTTCATATAATAACATTTTGAGATTCAAACTCATGGCCTTCGTTTACGAACACCCTGTCTATAAATTTTGAAAAAATATTTTTAATAGATTTCCCATATGCGATTTAGTACAGATAATTTTGTTTGATGACTTTATACTAAACCGTTTTCCCCTTACACATGCTGGAAGTGTGGTCGAACTCACTCTATACAGTATATATTTATAAATTTAAATCATTGATAACTCGAAAACCGTTGGGTTTAGAGCAAACATGATAATAGGGGCCTAACAAAAATTATGCATATTGTAATTACCAACATTTCTTATTTTAAACATTTCTTTCTGTCATCAATAATAACAGAATTAAAAGCAAAAAAGTGAAAATTGGCCGCCATTTTCCAATGTGGCGGCTGTAGCACAGCTTTAATTTTAGGGGACATTTAGCATGTTAAACAGAAAGGTAGAGACAACATCTGCACAAAAGTCCTAGGTTGTGATAATATTTTTGGCCAAACCTTATTTTTCTTGCACTTTACAACAAAACGTGTAAAACTAAATGAAAATTGATTAACCAACGTCCATATTATTAAAATACCAAGATTCATAAGAAATATATTCATAAATAAAAGATATTTAAAATATGAATTATTCTCCATAAGAATAACATTGGGGATCAGTACGCAGGTTTGCTGCAACAAGGAACAAAAAATAATGGGTTTTTATGCAAATATCAATAGAACTCATCTAAGTGAAGTCACATACCAAGTTTTAGCGAATTTCCCCTATAGGGAAGAAGCTATTACCGTAGTCGGCATGGTAAGACCTAGGCCCGGGACCATGATAACTTTTTGTTTTGAGGTCTCCAGACCCCAAAAACACCATTCGTTCGAAACTGTATATATATATATATATATATATATATATATATATATATATATATATATATATATATATATATATATATATATTAGCGATTTTCCCCTATAGGGAAGAAGCTATTACCGTAGTCGGCATGGTAAGACCTAGGCCCGGGACCATGATAACTTTTCGTTTTGAGGTCCCCAGACCCCAAAAACACCATTCGTTCGAAACTGTATATATATATATATATATCTATATATATATATATATATATATATATATATATATATATGTGTCCGTGAGCACGATAACTCTCGTAAAAATTATCCGATTTTGATGAAATTTGGTATAAACGTGTAAAGCAACATTTATGACTTTAAGTTCGAAAACCAGCCAGATCGCTCTATCCGAAGGGGTATTTTTGGGGGGTTTTGTACCCCAAAAATGGGTTTTTTGAATTTTTTATATATAATTTTGGAAATAGTCAAATTTTATTTTTTCCCATTGGATTCAGCTTAAAAAAACACACAATTTGGTATTTTGATCATTTCTCTACGTCAATTGGTTACCGAGATATTGAAAGTGCTAAACACAGTACGTTGTCTAATGTTATTCTTATGGAGAAAAATACAAATTTTATATCTCGCTTATTTATGAACCTATACTGACGAAACTTGGTATACGGCTTCATCTGGTTGTGGACCATTGATATTTGCTCAAAAAGACACTTTTTTACCCAAGGCTCCCATAGCAGCAAACCTGCGTACTCAGCCCCATGTTATTCTTATGGAGAATAAGTAACGTGTTATCTGCCTTCATTATGAAAATAAATTAATGAAATTTGGTATGTGGCTTTACCTACATGAGTTATATTGATATTTGTATAAAACCCCATTTTTTGTGTTCCTTGCTTCAGCAAACCTGCATACTCAGCTGCCATGTTATTCTTATGGAGAATAATTAAAATGTCATAAATCGTTTATTTATGAATGTATATTGATGAAACTTGGTATGTGGCTTTATGTGGTATTAAGATACATATATATGCATTGGAAATTCGCTGAGTACGCAGGTTTGCTGCTACGGGGGTATATATATATATATATATATATATATATATATGTATATATATATGTGTCCGTGAGCACGATAACTCTCGTAAAAATTATCCGATTTTGATGAAATTTGGTATATACGTGTAAAGCACCATTTATGACTTTAAGTTCGAAAACCAGCCAGATCGCTCTATCCGAAGGGGTGTTTTGGGGGGGTTTTGTACGCCAAAAATGGGTTTTTTGAACTTTTTACATATAATTTTGGAAATAGTCAAATTTGATTTTTTTCCATTGGATTTAGCTTAAAAAAACACACAATTTGCTATTTTTATCATTTTTCTACGTCAATTGGTTACCGAGATATTGAAAGTGCTAAACACAGTACGTTGTCTAATGTTATTCTTATGGAGAAAAATAAAAATTTTATATCTCGCTTATTTATGAACGTATACTGACGAAACTTGGTATACAGCTTCATCTGGTTGTGGACCATTGATATTTGCTCAAAAAATAATTCTTTTACCAAAGGCTCCCCTAGCAGCCAACCTGCGTACTCAGCCCCATGTTATTCTTATGGAGAATAAGTAACGTGTTATCTGCCTTCATTATGAAGATAAATTAATGAAATTTGGTATGTGGCTTTACCTACATCAGTTATATTGATATTTGTAAAAAACCCCATTCCTTGCTTCAGCAAACCTGCATACTCAGCTGCCATGTTATTCTTATGGAGAATAATTAAAATGTCATAAATCGTTTATTTATGAATGTATATTGATGAAACTTGGTATGTGGCTTTATGTAGTATTAAGATACATTTATATGCATTGGAAATTCGCTGAGTACGCAGGTTTGCTGCTACGGGGGTATTATCTATATACATTCATAAATAAGCGATATATAAGATTTGAATTATTCTCCATAATAATAACATGGAGTACCTAGGTTTGCTGCTACGGGAACCGTAGGTTAAAAATTGTTTTTTGTGCAAACAACAACAAACCACAACCAGATGAAGCCATATACCAAGTTTTGTAAAATTATGTTAAAAAATAAGCGAGATATAACATTTTTCTTTTTCTCCATAAGTATAACATTGGACAACGTACTATGTTTAGCACTTTTAATATCTCAGTAACCAATTGACGTACAGCAATGATCAAAATACCAAATTGTTGTTTTTTTAAGCTGAATTCAATGGTATAAATTAAAATTAAATTTACATATGAAAACCCAAAAAAACACATTTTTGGGGTACAAAACCCCCCTTCGGATGGTGCGAATTGTCTGGTTTTCGAACTCATTCAACTAAATGGTACTTTACACGTTTGTACCAATTTTCATTAAGATCAGACATTTTTTACGAGAGTTATTGTGCTTACGGACACACATATATATATATATATATATATAAAACATGGAGTACCTACGGGTTTACATGTTTACAAATTTGAACGAATGGTGTTTTTGGCATCTGGGGACCGTAAAACGAAAAGTTATAATGGTTTCGGGCTTAAGTCTTACCATGAGACCTACGGTAATAGCTTCTTCCCTATAGGGGAAATTCGCTAAAACAGTGAGGACATTAAACTACTGACATTATAACAAACACAAATATAAAATTAATTATCCCACAGACTAAAGAATTAAGATTAAGACTGCAGTCGGCTAATTAAAGTTGTTTACAGCGCACCGGTGCATTATATTTAGACCATTGTTGATGGATTCATTGAAAGAGTTTTAGAAAATAGGAATATAGAAGTAAATACACCCGTTGCACTAAATTTGAGTACCTACTCAGTGAATTTAAAATGTGTATAGCCTATGTGTATCTCATCACACATATATGTATATAGTGTAGCTTAGCTACACTAAAGCTACTTACCAGTTTCCATCAAAAATGTATTCATAAATAAGTTAGATATGACGTTTGATTTCTTCTCTTTTTGAATAACATTAGGACTGAGTCTGCTGCAATAGGGACCCCAAAAAGGGGGTGTTATGCAAATATCACGAACCACAACCAATAGGAACATATAGAGTTATATTGATAACACAAAAGTATATGTTCATACGAAAGCGAGATATACAAATCCTATACTGTATATTAAATCCTATATAATTTATAATAATTATCCTATATAATAATCCTATATAATTTAATATATTATTAAATCCTATATTATATTAAATTGAATTTGTAATTCAATTTAATATAGCTCTGTGTATATAAACAATTTTTTTAGAGAGAGTTTTTGAAACAACATATATATTAGCAAACGAGCATACCAGCAATATTGCACTGGTTTATTATTATTAAACCAGTGCAATATTGTCCTAGTATTTTTCCGATCTTTAATTTGAAATTAAATTAACAAAACTTTTCTAACTAATGAACGCGCTTTTTAGCTATTCAGATAAGCATAAGACTAGGGCTTTGCCAGGCCGAGTTTAATTTATTTCTTAGCTTCTGTTTACTTTTGTTTAAATGAATGAGGAGCTAGATGATATCGTCAACTGTTGGGACGTGGATGTGTGCGTGTATGATGATTTTAAAGACTAAGTTTTTTCAGGATTTGAATTATAACTCTGAAAATAAATGTTCAATTCTAAATTTAAACATTAGGAGCTACAATAAAAATTTTGATGAATTACTGATGTTTTTAAATAGCTATGAAAATAAATTTGACATAATTGTGTTAACTGAGACCTGGACGGATGAAAGCTGAGTGCCTTTAAGTGTGGATGGATACGATGTGATTGTTAGCAAGACCGTTAGAAATCAGAATGATGGTGTGATTGTGTACGTGAATAAAAGTTTAGCTGTATGTCATGAGGAAGTATGTTTATTTAGTGCCACGACTATTAAAGTAGATGTATCGCTTGGCGGGGAGGGTCTGCCCCTGCTTGCGGTTTATTGGAGTCCGTCATCGGACCTTGAACCTTTCATCAACGACCTGGAAGCTTATCTTGATAACTGGTCCTCGGGCGGGCGAGCTAGCTGGTTGGCGACTTGAACTGTTGTATTTTGCCAGGAAATAAAGATCTGCTTGCACAACGATATCTTGATGTACTCTACGGCGCGGGACTTACTGTGTGTATTAATTATCCAACTAGAATTACGGTTAATTCTAAGAGTAATATAGACCACATTTTTACTAACTTAAAAGATGTAACTAACACAAAATCAGCCTTACTAACTTAAAAGATGTAACTAACACAAAATCAGCCATGATTAAAACATCAATTACCGATCATTTTATAACATTTTCACAGATTTGTTTAAAAGTAAGAGAGGAACAATTAAAGTGGATAAAAATTTGTCATTTGTTGATAAGGGTGTTGCTAAACGGCTATTATCGGGACACGATTGGTCTTCAGTGACTGACACTGAGGACGGGAACATGGCCTGTGATGCGTTTGTGCGACAGCTGCAAGAGGTAATCTGTAAAGCAAAAAAATCAAATCTTTTTGTCTAAAAATACTAAATTAAAGCCGTGGATTACTACAGAGCTGGTAAATTCAATTCGCACCAGGGACAAAATTAGTAAACAGTTGAAAAGACAACGTTTTAATCCGGTCCTGAGAATACATTATATTAATTATAGGAATATTTTGAATGTTGTAGTTAAAAAATCAAAAATAAATTATTATCGTAGAAGAATTGATGAATCTAAAAATAATAACCACCTGCTCTGGAAAAATATCGCAGAAATAATTCGGTATCAGTAAAAAAAAGGATTCATTTCCCATTGGAAATTTTATACATGGAGAGAACTTGACTGAGCGGGTAGGTGTTAAGCAAGTTGCGGATATTTTTAACGAGTATTATGTGGGTGTTGGAGCCAACCTTGCCCGTGCCATCTCCCCTGTATCGGAAGTCATTGTGACTTCTGGGCGGACTCTACCTTCCAGCTTATGCCAGTTTCGGAAGCAGAGCTTTTTAGAATGGCTGATGATCTGAGGGGTGGTTCTGCCCCAGGCGTAGATTGCATTTCCGCAAATATAATAAAGGGAAAAAATTATGAACTTAAGTCACCTCTTTTACATATTATAAATAGTAGCTTTTCACGGGGTATATTTCCTACCACATTCAAAATGGGGAAAGTTCAGTTTACAAGGGCGGTGAAAAAAATCAGTGTATTAATTTCAGACCAATTACTTTAGCTAGTGTACTAGCTAAATTGACTGAGAATTGTGCAAGAAGTCAGTTAGAAAATTATTTACTTAACAACAATATTCTTTTTAACAAACAATTTGGCTTTCGTAAATAAGACCAAAATTCAAAAGATGACCTATTTTTATTAACAAAGAGCATACATGACTTGTTAGGAAAAAATAAAAAACACTTTTGATTCTCATAGATTTAGCAAAAGCTTTTGACACGATGGACAGAGAATTACTTTTAAATAAGCTTAAATGTATTGGGGTAAGGGGTACCTCTCTAGATTGGTTTAGAAATTATTTTACAGACTGATCTGTCTGACCTAGGTCTCCGTTCTAGGTCAAAACAGTACTTCAGAAAGGATTCATTATGGGGTTATTCAGGGCCCTTATCTATGTCAACAATCTGGGTAAAGTTAATATAGGGAATGGCCAAATCTTTCTTTATGCAGATGACACTGCTTTGCTGTTTGAGGGCGACGGCTGGCAGGATGTATACAGCAACGCGGAGCGCGGCCTGCTCACCGTCAAGCGATGGTTCGATCAGAACAAGCTTACTTAAACTTATCTAAAACTAAATGTATGCCAATTTCACTTATATCTGACCTTGATCCCTTGGATTCAGTTCTAAGACTGCATAGCTATAGTGCCGAGAATGAATGTGTCAGGTGTGTGAGTATTGAATGCGTGAATGAATATAAATATCTGGGTGTTATTTTCGACCATCGATTGAAGTGGTCTGATCAAGTAAACCAAATTAGAATCAAATTGCGTAAATTCGTGATCATTTTTTCAAATTTATCAAGGATATTTCCGCTACCTCTTCTCAAAGTACAATCGATATTGCAATACGGTAATGTAGCTTGGGGTGGAGGGTATAAAAGTATACTCGCTCCCATTGAACCATTGAAATCATGTAAAAAACTATTATTAAGGTTGCCCTCCGGAAACCACTCCGATACCCTTCCGATCGTCTGTTTGACGAGTTTAAAGTTTTTAATCTACAACAACTTTAAATAAGAACCTTAAAACTTTATATTTCCAAAAATAAACCTAACCCAGTCACAATTATCATAAGTCATAAGTCACTTTATTCGTTTCAATAGTTTACAACTTTGAACACGTCAATCAACAACAACATCAGTAAAAACAAATAAAAAATCACACTACACATGAAAGCACAAACTCAAATCCATATACTGTATCAGAATAAAACAAAAGACTAAATGAGTAAATAATAATAATAAAATAACATCATTCCATAGAGTAGGTCACCCAACTTCACTCATAAGGTAGGGACTCTCTGCAAGAAAATATTCTTTAACCTTTTTTTAAGTAATTATGTTATTTTCTGCCCTGATTTGAGCTGGCAATCTATTATAAATCCTTACACATAAATAAGAGGGCCCTTTCTCAAAATGTTTTGTCGAATGACTAATTACTGACAGCATGTTTCGTGATCTTGTAGGGTATTCGTGAAAGTGTCCGTTAGTTACAAACTCAAACCAATTTTGTTTTACAAATACACACACCTCATACCCAACAAGACCCGCTAACGTCAAAATATTAAAAAATTTAAATAGAGGTCTACATGACTGAGATTTGTTAAAACCACCCATTGTTCACAGACACCATTTCTGAAGAATAAAAACCCTATTAAAATTGTGAATGCTTGAGAAACCCCAAAACATTATCCTGTATCTAAGGACGGACTCAACATGTGAGAAATAAACTGCTCGCAAGATCTCAATACTACACACCTTTGAGAGACGTCTTAGGGCGTAACACATGGGTTTTAGTCTCTTGCATACATATTCAACATGAGAGCAACAGGTTAATCCACTGTCAACGTGCAATCCAAGAAATTTATGTGATGTTACTTCATTTATTGTTGTAACTCCTAATACTATTTGATCACAGTCTGTTATTCGTTTATTTTTGCCCAAATAAAATTCAATACAATTTGTTTTATTGATGTTTAGTTTAAAATTATTTAAATTAAACCAAGAATTGATACTTGACAGTTGATCGTTCACAACTGATACAAGTTGCTGCTCAGTTTCTCGTGAAACACACAAAGAACAGTCATCAGCAAACCTGACTAAATCAAGATTTTGTAAAAAGTTAGGGAGGTCATTTATGTACAACAAAAATAAAACTGGGCCAAGTATTGACTCCTGAGGGACTCCTCTAGTTACTAATCTGGTTGCTGATACAGCTGAAAATTCTCTATTGTTTATCTGAACAACTTGTTCTCTGTTTGACAGATATGACTTGAGCAAACTTAAGGCATACCCCCTTATTCCATACCTTTCTAGCTTTTGAACAAGTATGTCATGATTTACGGTGTCAAAAGCTTTACTCAAACCGCAGAAATCTCCAAGTGAACAAGACCTTTGGTCTAAAGAAGTAGTTATATAATTAATAAAGTTAAATATTGCACTGGTAGTGGATTTCCCGTGGCGAAAACCATGTTGATTTGCTGAGAAAACATTGTTTATTTCCAAAAATTGTACTAACTTTTGATTAATTATGGATTCTAAAATTTTTGAAAAGGACGGTAGAATCGATATCAGTCTGTAGTTTTCTGAGAGGTTCTCATTGCCTAATTTAAATATTGGAACCACTTTACTAATTTTGAAAACCTGTGGAAATCTTGCTGAATATAAACTATAGTTACAAATGTGTGTAAAACCATTGCTTATGGCATGGATACATTTTTTTAGTACAAAACAAGGTATTTCGTCTACCCCGGCAGCTCTAGTTCCCTTCAGTCTCCTCACGACGTTCTCTACCTCGGTGACTGTCACTTCAGACAATAAAATGCTACGAGCAATGGGAGGGATATTTGAGAAAGAGTCAGAAGAACAACTGTCAGTGGTCGGTTGTTTTGACTCTGTATTTGTAAAATATTCATTTAAGTAGTCAGCAATGACAGAGTGGTCTGTTACTACTTTTCCATTTATTTCTAATTTGATATTTTTTTATTTGAAGTTTTGCTTGGTTTTAGAGTGATGTTATCGTTTACAATATTCCAAATAGTTTTTGTGCGATTTTCTGAATTTAAAATTACATTGTCATTAAAAGACAACCTCGCTTCATTTACCTTTGCTCTGTAAAGATTAATTTCATTGTCAATATGTTTTTGTAAACGTTCCGATTTGGGAAGTGATTTTAAAAACTGTATATTTTTATTTCTATCCCTAAGCTCTGGCGTGATCCATTTTTGAGTTGATTTTTTCCTAACATTAACTTTTTTTGATTTGATTGAAAAAGCTATGTCAAAATAATGTTTGAATATTTTAATAAATTGCTCACATTTTGCATCTATCCGTAGTTCTGTAAACCTCACACCAGTGTTCCGAAGACAATAACTTTATGAAAAGGTCTATTTCAGAATCAGAAAAGTAGCGTTTTTTATCAACCTTGTTTGACTAAGATTGCTGCTCGGTTTGAGAATGAATTTTACAAATTGGGCCTTATGGTCTGAAAATGGCATGTCTAAATTGTCAGCGTTAATTATTTCTGAAATTATGTGGTTGGTTAATATATTGTCCACGACGTTTTTCCCTCTGGTTGGTTTGGTAATTAGAATATTGTGATTAAAAACGTCAATAAGATCGCACAGTCATTCTATCTTTATCAAACTTGTCTTGGAAATGAACATTGAAATCCCCACATATGATTGTTTTAAATTTTGATTCTTGTGAAAAAGTAAATATTTCATGTAGAATGTATTTATTTATCTCACTAGATTGGTTTTGAATACGGGAATTCAATTTCCAAAAATCTTCAAAACTATTTCCAAAACCTCTCGTCATTATATCGCAAGCATTATATTTTCAAAATTGTGGCATAATCTAAAACACCCTGAGCCGTGTAGTGTTTACAGATATAAGAAAATGGTAAATAGGTGGTTAAGTGAAACGGGCCGTGGCCAGATTGACAGTTGTATCACGTCGTTGTACTCCTAGCCAGTGGTTGTTTGAGATTGTGAGCGATGGTGCGTGCGCGTATGTTGTCCGGGTCTCTTGCTATTGAAAGTTTTTGAACGTAATCACTTGAGTTATGTATCATTATGCAAGCATGCATTTGTAATTTTTTTTCTTTACATTTTATTTTTGAACTGTAAATTTTCAGCGTTATTTATTTGTGCTCTATATATATATTTATTTATTTATTTTAAAAGGAAATGTTATTCCATTATTAGTCATAAGTGACAGTGACAGTGTGCTTCGAAGAATATACATGGACTTGCTGATTTGAACTCCTTCCCCACGCACAGGCTTTGCCTATGTGGGGAATATTTCCAAGAAAATTATTATGTTCTTATTCTTTGTTTGTTTGTTTTTAATGAAAATAAATATATATTGATTGATATATTAATTCGCTAAGGTTTTTTCTTCACAGTCATAACTCGATAACGGCTGGGCGGATTTTAACGTTTGAGGAGTCAAATTAAAGGTATTTTTACGTAGATTTGCCAATACGTCTCAGAATTTTAAGAAAGGGCATAATTTAAATACAGTAAAGGGCTGAATTTTCGGAACAGTGGCGCTATCCAACGGCGGAAGTCTAAACTACTGTACGTGATAATAAAAAGTACGTTGTGTGACGGCCCAAAATCCCTAGACTGTTAAAAGCCATTAATATAATTAAATTTCTACCGTCACTAAAATCCATAATTGGAAGGAGGAACGGTGCTCTTAACATTATTTCAATTATTTCATTTATTATTTCATTTTAAAGAGTTGGCTGGTACAAAATATAAAACCGACCACCAGACGCTGGGATATTTTCTCCAAGCTAATCTCAACTTCGATGCTCCCTAGGGCCCGGCCAGGCGTTGATATCAGCAGGAATGCGCAGAATCAGCAACTTGACGCTCTGCATTGGCCTTAAGTGCACGATTCCTGTGCCTCTTAGTTTGAGTAATGGCGTGAGTGATCGTCGGGGGCAGCACTGAACAACGGAATGTTCCCGTGACGTCACGTGCGAAACTGTTTCTTATTGACTGGCTTAGCTTCAGCGTCGGCGAAGAAGACACGAGCCTCGCCCCCAGTCCCTAGGAAGTCACGATGTAATTAATACGCGTCGCGTCGCCTCTCCCTGCTAAATTATTAATTGGTGTTTTCTTTCTAAATTTAATGTAACCTTAATTATTGTATTTCAACCACAGATATACCTATTGTTAACGACGTTTAAATTGTTCTAGATCAGTTTTTGTAAAGTTGTAAGTTTGAATAAATAGTAATTTTGTTTCCCAACCGGCATTATTATTATTATTGAACTCCCGAAATAGGCGAGGTACAGTTGTTATCATCTATTTTAATATCAGGTGTTTTGTTATGTTTGTTTATAACTGGAATAACCTTTCGTTGGTACAAAGTCGGATTCGAGCAAAAGGACAACTAGTCATTCTTATTCTCCTTAAGAATAACGTTTAAAATGAGTATGCAGGTTTGCTGCCTATAAGGGGTGAGAAAATGGGATTTTTATTAATATATATTATTAAATAAGCGACTGTGATGCGGTTTGGAAGTGGCTTTTCACTAAATAATACTATATTCAAAAATCATTAGAAATTCTTTTGTGTTCAAATTATTATTTTATTTTTACTAAATAAAATTAATTTCTTAGTTAAATTACCACAAATGCTATGATTTAGTTAGTTGTTTTCGGCGCCGTCCTTAGGGCGGCGCGACAGGTGCGCCGGCACAGGGCTTCGCGCCTAGGGAGGCCTCGTGCTTGAGGGATTTTTTTACATCGAAGCTAGAGGTGTCATGGGAGGGAACAGATATGTATACTATTGACAGTTAAAAATTATAAAACTAAAGCCAATGATACACAGGCTAAGGCTAATGATAACAAACAATTCAAAAATACGTGGACTAGTATTGTAAGGGGTGTGCTTGAGTGCTGTACTGCTGTCTGTCAAAGACTTGGTTCTGTACGGGTACTTCCCCGTACAGTATATAAGGCTTTTGATTGATTTTTGAACCTGAATATTGAGTGTTATAATAGAAATTATATGTGTTTAGTCATAAGTGATTGTCTAAGTTTGTATTATTATATAACGTCTTTTTAAAATCACTTACCCTACTATAAATTGTAATTTACCACATAAATATGTGAGGTAGAAGTCTGAGGGGAGGGGAGTTGGAAGTGGGAGTTGCAGGAGGGGAGGTAGTAATTGAAAAGAAAAGGCCTCGCGAACATTTCTTGCGCCAGGCCTCGCGTTGGCTAAAGACGGCACTGGTTATTTATTATCAGCTTCCAAGCGCCGACTAAGAGATATGCACATCCTGTTGGTCAGATACTTTCTCTCAAATTAAATCAGCCAATAGCAAGCTCCTATTCTAGGTACTTTTCAAATATGACAATTGAGATTAAAACATTGGGATAGTCCCCCACTTTAATCACGGGGTTTTGCGAGATAATCGTTCATTCCTGATTTCGGCATCACCTCAATGTAAGTAGCACTCCGACCATCAGTAGTCATGGAAATCCTCTTTTAAATTCTTAAATTTGTAAAAACTTGGCGTGAAATGCTTAGAACCTTCCCCACATTCGTCGTTTACAAAGGGGGCTCTTTTGGAAATGGTAAACTGTTAACCGTAACTAGTCAGGAGCTATACACATATTACGTAACACTCTTTTTGTGATTTAAAACTCTCCCTCCCCCATGTAACCCACCGTAACGCTTGAGCACCCCCCCCACCCTCCAATGTGTTACGTAAGTCGATCGTAGTAGACTTTCAAAACAGCTTAAACATTTTAAACATCGTTTTATCAGCAATTTCTAATATGGATTTAAATAAATCATTAAACCTTTTATGACTCTTTTAGTGACCCTTTTCACAGCAAAATCGATACAAATAAATAAGACTATTATAAATAATATAAACAAAAAATCGTATCAGCTAAAATGCATCAAATTTAATTTATAACTAATACAAATACAAAACAACTTTGTGGTAACAGTTGTTGAGTAAAATCAAAAAGTCGTCGTATAAACATAAAAGGTTATATCTATAAGAACCAAACAGTCAAAACTAAAGACGTGGGTGGCTCTACGCAGTACTGGCATGATATGATTTTACACTCTAAAACAAAGCTGGTAAAGCAATACAGATCTTACTCAAAACATGTTATGAATTTAAATAGTGTTACTGTTATTAAAATAGTATGACGGAAATATTTTGTATATAATTATAACTAACTGTAACCTTTATTAAGATATTAATTTAAGTATTTTTGTATTTTAAAAGATTTATAGCATTAACAAACAGATACGGGAGTGCGCCAGATCTTAGGGTTAAAATGTATGAGTTACTTAACGTTGATCCAAAACCACCCCTCCCCTACATAACGCTACGCCATACCCCCTCCCACCCTTAAGTGTGTTACGTAATATGTGTATGGCACCTCACTCCTATTCTAGCTAATTTGTAGAGTCATGTTGTAATTCTATTCAATATACGGGTATGTAACACATAAATCTAGTCATTTTGTGAGAGAGTAGGAGTAGTTATGTAATTCACTCCTCAGCGCCGTGTTTAGCCACCTAGATGCACGACAATTTTGGTGTCAGACGTGGGATATTACGATATTTTTGCGCTGGGTGTAGAAGAATAGCAATTTGTTTTTATTTTTTCAATGTTTTGTTGTATAGTTGTATATGTGATTTGTTATTGTGTAAGTTTGTATTTTAATGAGTATGAATGCCAATGTCAGATAGTCTGTTAACGAGCACTTTATCGGCAAGAGAGTTAAGTGCAATTGAATTACTAACGAGTTTGCACGCAGCATGGCACTGACGTGAGGTAAGTGAATTTCTACATAAAAAACTATACATATAACGTGTTCAGGGGGTCACGTTAGGAACTTCTATGGTGGTCCCGGGCTTAAGTTTCACCGTGCGGGTCATGCTAATAGTTCACTTTCCATAGGAAATTCACTAAAAAGAAAGTTTTTATATAAATTTGTGGAACATAATGTTAAAATCTTACTTTGGATAGGTGTGAACACTAGAGCAGGGTTTCGTTATTGGGAGCCTGAGTTGACTGAGGCAGTAGTAGATGGGTGATTGTAAGGTACGGAGGTACCAGGAGTCTTAAAGGATTTGAGATTTGATTTATATCAATTTTTTCAAAATTAAAATAAAAGAAATGCTGCTAAATAAAGCGTATTTAATTGCACAGTTGCATTATTAATTACACTAATTGCACAGTTTCTTAGTGATACGAAGCTGGAATCTGAGCAGGGCTTCTGTGACACTGAATAATAAATTGTACTCATCACTTGACACAGCATTTTTATTTATTTTTCTATTATAATTGTGATTATATTATTCTGATTGTTTTTCATATAATTATGACAAGACACCAGCTACTGCTAATGTGCATTTATGTAGCATTTTGAGAAGAGTAACTGGGCGGTTGTTGAGCAATACGGGTGGGTTTCAAAACTCCAAGATTTCATAATTTCGAGGTCTGTAAAAATCAACTAAATGTTTAAAATATCATAACTCCGAGGTTTCATAATTCCGAGGTCTCTAATAGTCAACTAAGAATTAAAATTATCATAGTTCAGAGGTTTCAAAACTCCAAGTTCCATTTATTTAAATATAAAAATGCAGTTTATCATATTTCCGAGGTTTCATAATTCCGAGGTATCTTAATATCAACTAAATATGGAGAATATCATAACTCTGAGGTTTCACAATCCCGAGGTACAGTCCGTGCCAACAGCTTGCCGACTCCACGCGGGTCCGTAGTAGACGGTAGCTCGCAAACAATGTAACTATCCTTTCAATTGTGTTTACTAGTTGTGAAATGTAAAACATTATATGCGTGTCAATATAATTGTACATTAACCTTTAACGGCTTAAAAACGTTAAACACAAAACATATAGATTGTCAGTTCGCCAACCTACGTATTTAAAATTAAAATATGAAAATTGTATGCTCTATTTTCAAATCTACTGTGATTATACGCACTTATAATTTTCTTGAAATTATGAAAGTTTTCACAGTGAAACATGATCAGTGCTCCAAACTGATAGTTAATTTAAACATCAAAAATATATATTTCTTTAGTTATGACAATTAACAAAATTAAAACCAATTGCTGAAATCTGTAATCGTGTAATAACAAAGTTAGACGAGGATTTTTTTATTTTTTGGCTTAAAACTTTTGTCACTGTTTTAGATAAAGAGTTTATACGTCACCATAGGGTTTTGGGGGAAAATATGATCAACGGATCAGGATAAATAATTTAGGTTGAAGTGGAAGATTTATTTGTCTCATCGCAGCGCTCGGGACCCGCTCCACGTCGCGTCGCGTCGAGCCTTGCGCTGCCCGCTGCTGTACACCTGGTTCGGTTTGAAATACATCATATGTTTCTCAGGTTTCCTGAGACAAGGGTATTATTTTGTATACCCCTGAATACTATAAGTTTTAATCATGTGTTTAAAACTCATACCAGAATCGCTGACCTACCAGAATCTGCCAGATCCGCCTGAACTACCAGAATCGTTACCTGTAAGAAGGTCGCCAGAAAAAGAAAACCAGCAAAACTAGGCTGTGAATACTGATATATTTTAATAGACTACAGTGAAATAAGAAGGGATGACTGTTATATCCCTGAATCTTATAAGTTTTAATCATGAGTTTAATTTGATCAGATGTTCTAGACTTGCATAACAAAATATAGTTGGATTATTCCTCAATGTTATTGTTTTCAATTTAACTTTTAATAAAATAATCTTATTTGTGAAGTGTTTTGATCTTAATAGAATATTTTTTTTTAAAACCTCTGAACTATGATAATTTTAATTCTTAGTTGACTATTAGAGACCTCGGAATTATGAAACCTCGGAGTTATGATATTTTAAACATTTAGTTGATTTTTACAGACCTCGGAATTATGAAATCTTGGAGTTTTGAAACCCACCCGTATTACTCAACAACCGCCCAGTTACTCTTCTCAAAACAGACTATCTGACATTGGCATTCATACTCATTAAAATACAAACTTACACAATAACAAATCACATATACAACTATACAACAAAACATTGAAAAAATAAAAACAAATTGCTATTCTTCTACACCCAGCGCAAAAATATCGTAATATCCCACGTCTGACACCAAAATTGTCGTGCATCTAGGTGGCTAAACACGGCGCTGAGGAGTGAATTACATAACTACTCCTACTCTCTCACAAAATGACTAGATTTATGTGTTACATACCCGTATATTGAATAGAATTACAACATGACTCTACAAATTAGCTAGAATAGGAGTGAGGTGCCATACACATATTACGTAACACACTTAAGGGTGGGAGGGGGTATGGCGTAGCGTTATGTAGGGGAGGGGTGGTTTTGGATCAACGTTAAGTAACTCATACATTTTAACCCTAAGATCTGGCGCACTCCCGTATCTGTTTGTTAATGCTATAAATCTTTTAAAATACAAAAATACTTAAATTAATATCTTAATAAAGGTTACAGTTAGTTATAATTATATACAAAATATTTCCGTCATACTATTTTAATAACAGTAACACTATTTAAATTCATAACATGTTTTGAGTAAGATCTGTATTGCTTTACCAGCTTTGTTTTAGAGTGTAAAATCATGTCATGCCAGTACTGCGTAGAGCCACCCACGTCTTTAGTTTTGACTGTTTGGTTCTTATAAATATAACCTTTTATGTTTATACGACGATTTTTTGATTTTACTCAACAACTGTTACAGAATTATGTAAACAATTTTTTTTGGAGAAAATATCAATAGACCTCAACAAGATGAAGCTGTATACCAAGTTTCGTCAGTATACGTTCATAAATAAGCGAGATAAAAAAATTTTCTTTTCCACCATAAGAATAACATTAAACAACGTACTGTGTTTAGCACTTTCAATATCTCGGTAACCAATTGACGTAGAGGAATGATCGAAATACCAAATTGTGTGTTTTTTTAAGCTGAATCGAATGGTCAAAACTAAAATTTGACTTTTTCAAAAATTGTATATAAAAAATTCAAAAAGCCATTTTCGGGGTAAAAAACCCCCCCCAAAATACCTCTTCGGATAGAGCGATCAGGCTGGTTTTCGAACTATAAGTCATAAATGTTGCTTTACACGTTTATACCAAGTTTCATTAAAATCGGATCACTTTTACGAGAGTTATCGTGCTCACGGACACACACACACACACACACACACACACACATATATATATATATATATATATATATATATACAGTATCGAACGAATGGTGTTTTTGGGGTCTGGGGACCTCAAAACGAAAAGTTATCATGGTCCCGGGCCTAGGTCTTACCATGCCGACTACGGTAATAGCTTCTTCCCTATAGGGGAAATTCGCTAAAACAAGTTTTTTTTTATAGTCCCCGTAGCAGCAAACCTGCATATTCGGCCCCCATGTTATTCATATGCAGAGTAAGTAAAGTTGTATATCTCCCTTAATTATGAACCTACATTAAGAGAACTTGGTATCTAGCTTCACCTGGTTCAGTTGTATTGATAATTGCAAAAAAAACCACATTACTTATCTTCCTCGTTGCAGCAAACCTGCGTCCTCAACCCTAATGTTTTTCTTATGGAGAATAAATAAAATGCTATATATATCACTTATTTATGGATGTATTTTTGTGAAACTTGGTAAATAGCTCTATGTAGTAGTGAGTCACATATATATGCATCGGAAATTCGCTGAGTACGCAGGTTTGCTGCGACACGGGTATTTATTTTATTTCCTCCTTTTAGCGAATTTCCCCTATAGGGGAAGAAGCTATTACCGTAGTCGGCATGGTAAGACCTAGGCCCGGGACCATGATAACTTTTCGTTTTGAGGTCCCCAGACCCCAAAAACACCATTCGTTCGAAACTGTATATATATATATATATATATATATATATATATATATGTGTGTGTGTTCGTGAGCACGATAACTGTCGTAAAAATAATCCGATTTTGACGAAATTTGGTATAAACGTGTAAAGCAACATTCATGACTTTAAGTTCGAAAAGCAGACAGATCGACCTATCCGAAGGGATATTTTGGAGGGGTTTTGTACCCCAAAAATGTTTTTTTTAAGATTTTTACATATAATTTTTGAAAAAGTCAAATTTTAGTTTTTTCCATTGGAATCAGCTTAAAAAGACGCACAATTTGGTGTTTTGATCATTACTCTACATCAAATGGTTACAGAGATATTAAAAGTGCTAAACACAGTACGTTGTCCAATGTTATTCTTATGGAGAATAAGAAAAATTGTACATCTTGCTTATTTATCAAATTTTCCTGATGAAACTTGGTATATTGCTTCATATCGTTGTGGTCTATTGATATTTTAAGTAAAAAACATTTTTTGGCCGATAGTTACCATAGCAGCATACATGCGTACTCAGCCCCCATGTTATTCTTATGGAGAATAAGTAACTTGTTTCATGAACATAAATTAATAAAATTTGGTATGTGGCTTTACGTTCTTGAGTTAAATTGATATTTGTATAAAACCCCATTTTTTGTGTTCCTTGCTCCAGCAAACCTGCAACTCAGCCGCCATGTTTTTCTTATGGAGAATAATTAAAATGTCATAAATCGTTTATTAATGAATGTATATTGATGAAACTTGGTATGTGGCTTTATATGGTATTAAGATACATATATATGCATTGGAAATTCGCTGAATACGCAGGTTTGCTGCTACGGGGGTATTTATCTATCCTATGTTTTGTATATTATGTTTAGGCCTAAGCTAAATCTTTCTCCGAATGGAGAAAATAAAATTACATTTAGGCCTATAAATTAAAATAAACTTTATTTTAATATTTAAAAGACCTATTACATGATAAAACATTAGCCTACTTACTTACCACCAAATTGTATTTACTAACATATCTTAGCATTAATTTTAACACTAATAGTCCTAATAAGAACAATCAGTTAGTAAAAACATTAAGATATGTTTGAAAGTGCCTAGTAAATCAATTGATGAAATTGAAGCCATGTCTTAAATGGAGTTTTAAAATATTACATATTATTTAGAACATCATTAATGAAACTTAAACATGGCCAAAACAAATCAATTGTCTTAAAAAACAGCTCAATGCCAAAGTACAGTTGAGCCTAAAATTAATGGATTGACTTAATTTCAATTATTATGGAGCAAAAACCAAGCACAAACTTCTTATGCTTACCTATTAGATTTCATTGCAGATGTTTTTGATATTTTACTTTAAATAAACGGTATCAGGAAACTGAAACATACGGTACTTTCTCCCTTTTAGCCAAAATTTAATGAAAAAATTATTTTTTATTTACTAAATATAGAATACTGTATGAAGTACAGATAAATGTAAAGAAAATTGTCTAAAATAGTTTTTTCAGAAATATCCACCCAAATATTTTTTTGGGAGGCACTATAGAATCCATTGCTACACACAGTGGTTTTGAGAGGGGAAATGCCCCCTTGTCCCCCCTGGGTTAAATGGCAATATATTTCGAACATCCTCTGTTGGTCAATGCTAACTTGACCTGCATACCAAGTTTTAATGAAATTCATCAGTGAATAAGAGAGAAATAGTTTTTTTTTTGTATTCCCTATAAGAATAACATTGGACAACGTACTGCGTTTACTACTAAATGAAAATTTCAATTTTCTCCGCAACTAGCAATCGTAGAACATTAATTCAAATTACTAATTTATTTAGTTTTTTGAGCTATTTAGAATGGTGAATAGTTATATTTTTTTAACATTTGTTTTTTTATGAAAAATTCAAAAAACTGAATTTATTACGTTTTAAGTCCTGTAATTTCTGAACCCGAATTTTTACAGAAATGCGGGTGGTGTCATTTTGTTGTAAACCTAAAGCTCTACAAACCACTAAAGTTTAATAAAAATCGTTAGAGCCGTTATTGAGAAATTTGGATTTTTCATGTTTTTTGGGGATTTTTGGGGGATAATTAATTACCCTTAAAAATAAAAAATTCAAAAAAAAAAACGCCTATAGATATCGAGGATTAGTACCTACATACCAAATTTCATAAAAATCGGTCCATTGGTTTGGGCTCTAGCTCTATACACATCCACACAGACAGACACACACACACATCACGTAAAAACCACTTTTTTGGGTTCAGGGAGCACCAAAACGAATATTTCCACTAACAACTCAAATTCAAAAATTTTGATGAAAACAATACTTTCTCCATATACTATGTATAAGGGGAGAAAGTAAAAATGATAAGGTTAGGTTGACCTAAAAGTGGATTATACAGACAGTGTTCATACAACTCAATCTGAAGGTCCTGGTAAATCCTCCATTTTGGTGTAAAGAGTAACACAAATTTATAAGCCACGACTTATTAGCGAATTTCCCCTACAGGGAAGAAGCTATTACTGTAGTTGGCATGGTAAGACCTAGGCCCGGGACCATGATAACTTTTCGTTTTGAGGTCCCCAGATGCCAAAAACACCATTCGTTCAATATTGTATGTATGTATATATATATATATATATATATATATATATATATATGTGTGTTTGTAGGCACGATAACTTTCGTAAAAATGTTCTGATTTTGATTAAATTTGGTAAAAACGTATAAAGCAACATTTATGAGTTTAAATTCGAAAACCAGATAGATCGCTTCATCCGAAGGGGTATTTGAGGGGGGTTTTTACCCTAAAAATGTGTTTTTTGAGTTTTTACATATAATATTTTAAGAAATCTAATTTTAGTTTTCACCATTGGATTTGGCTTAAAAAAACAAACAATTTGGCGTTTTGATAATTTCTCTACATCTATTGGTTACCGAGATATTGAAAGTGCTAAACACAGTACGTTGTCCAATGTTATTCTTATGGAGAATAAGAAAAATTTTATATCTCACTTATTTATAAACGTATTCAAACGAAACTTGGTATATGGCTTCATTTTGTCGTGGACTATTGATAATTGTCCAAAAAAATAATATTTTGCCGATGGTTCCCGTAGCAGCAAACCTGCATACTCAGCACCCATGTTATTCTTATGGAGAATAATTAAAACTGTATAAACTGCTTATTTATAAATGGATACGGATGAAACTTGGTATGAGGCTTCACCTGGTTGTCGTCTGTTTGTATTTGAATTAAAACCTAATATTTTCTGTTTCTTGTTGCAGTAAACCTGAGTACTCAATCCTCATATTATTCTTATAGAGAAAAATTAAAATTTAATTTGGCTCATTTAAAAAAATCTATCTATGAAACTTGGTAAGTGGCTGTATATGGTATATATATATATATATATATATATATATATATATATATATATATATATATATATACATATATATGCATATACCGGGTGTCCAGCCTAAAGTGTTACAATAGCTAACTTTTTTATTTTATGTCTGACAGTAAACTTCTTATGGAGGACCCCCTTTATTTTTTTATGCTGCTTCTAAGTATGTATTTCAATTATCAAAATTTCCCGCCATTTTTCCAATATGGCGGACAACGTTGTTTTTTCTTATGGAATACCCTGTATTTTATTATGATTTTAGATAGCAAACGAGATTTTAAAAAGTTTTTATTCTTGGTATTTTTTTTCCTAAACCTAATCAATGAGGCTCTAGAGCATTTTTAAGGTTTAATTTCACTGTAACTTCAAGAATCATACGGTCGAAAGTCACAGCTGTGCAACAATGGTAATTACACATGTTCAAGTAAATCAAAAGTATGAGGTTTCCTGTTCCTGTTTATTCGTTGTTGTGTTTATGCATTGTCTTAAGAGTACAATTTAATGTGACTGTGTATTGTAATAGTGTTTTTTTATTGTTACAATGACTTTTAACGAACAAGTGGATATGTTATTAATCTTAGGGGAATGCCACAAAAACACAAGATCCACAGCTGAACTGTATGCCACTCGTTTTCCTAACAGGCGGCATCCATCAGGTATGAGCTTTTTACGCCTTGAAAAAAAAGCTCGTTTAACAGGTAACTTGGGTCCTAGAAAACGGAATCGAACACATCCTATCACCAATTTTGATACAGAAGCAGATGTTTTGGCCTCAGTTATGGTTGACCCGCACCTCTCTACTCGAGAAATTGAGAGGTATTAAAACATAAGTAAGAGTTCAGTTTCAGTAATATTACGGAAACGTAAATTTCACCCATATCATGTCATTCTTAACCAAGAGATAGAGAAACTGATTACCCTAGAAGGTTAGCATTTTGCACATGGTTGACAGAACAAATCCAGTTGCAACCTCGTTTTTTGTCAACTGTTTTATTTTCCGACGAGGAAACGTTCCTCAGTACCGGACATTTGAACAGACATAATATGCATTATTGGTCTACTGACAACCCTCACTGGATGCAGACCATTGATAACCAAAGAAAATGGTCATTAAATGTTTGGTGTGGTATTTTCGAAGGCAAAATTGTCGGGCCTCACTTTTTCGATGGCCCGCTAAACGGGATCGACTACGCTAACTTTATAGAAAACCATCTTCCTGTTCTTCTAGACAATTTTCCCCTTCAGGCCAGAATGGATATGTGGTTCCAGCAGGACGGTGCTCCACCACACTTCTCCAGAGTGGCCAGAGAAACCGTCAATGATGTGTTTGAAGGATGTTGGATAGGGAGAGGAGGCCCAGTTGCATGGCCACCTCTCAGCTAGAATAGGAGTGAGGTGCCATACACATATTACGTAACACACTTAAGGGTGGGAGGGGGTATGGCGTAGCGTTATGTAGGGGAGGGGTGGTTTTGGATCAACGTTAAGTAACTCATACATTTTAACCCTAAGATCTGGCGCACTCCCGTATCTGTTTGTTAATGCTATAAATCTTTTAAAATACAAAAATACTTAAATTAATATCTTAATAAAGGTTACAGTTAGTTATAATTATATACAAAATATTTCCGTCATACTATTTTAATAACAGTAACACTATTTAAATTCATAACATGTTTTGAGTAAGATCTGTATTGCTTTACCAGCTTTGTTTTAGAGTGTAAAATCATGTCATGCCAGTACTGCGTAGAGCCACCCACGTCTTTAGTTTTGACTGTTTGGTTCTTATAAATATAACCTTTTATGTTTATACGACGATTTTTTGATTTTACTCAACAACTGTTACAGAATTATGTAAACAATTTTTTTTGGAGAAAATATCAATAGACCTCAACAAGATGAAGCTGTATACCAAGTTTCGTCAGTATACGTTCATAAATAAGCGAGATAAAAAAATTTTCTTTTCCACCATAAGAATAACATTAAACAACGTACTGTGTTTAGCACTTTCAATATCTCGGTAACCAATTGACGTAGAGGAATGATCGAAATACCAAATTGTGTGTTTTTTTAAGCTGAATCGAATGGTCAAAACTAAAATTTGACTTTTTCAAAAATTGTATATAAAAAATTCAAAAAGCCATTTTCGGGGTAAAAAACCCCCCCCAAAATACCTCTTCGGATAGAGCGATCAGGCTGGTTTTCGAACTATAAGTCATAAATGTTGCTTTACACGTTTATACCAAGTTTCATTAAAATCGGATCACTTTTACGAGAGTTATCGTGCTCACGGACACACACACACACACACACACACATATATATATATATATATATATATATATATACAGTATCGAACGAATGGTGTTTTTGGGGTCTGGGGACCTCAAAACGAAAAGTTATCATGGTCCCGGGCCTAGGTCTTACCATGCCGACTACGGTAATAGCTTCTTCCCTATAGGGGAAATTCGCTAAAACAAGTTTTTTTTTATAGTCCCCGTAGCAGCAAACCTGCATATTCGGCCCCCATGTTATTCATATGCAGAGTAAGTAAAGTTGTATATCTCCCTTAATTATGAACCTACATTAAGAGAACTTGGTATCTAGCTTCACCTGGTTCAGTTGTATTGATAATTGCAAAAAAAACCACATTACTTATCTTCCTCGTTGCAGCAAACCTGCGTCCTCAACCCTAATGTTTTTCTTATGGAGAATAAATAAAATGCTATATATATCACTTATTTATGGATGTATTTTTGTGAAACTTGGTAAATAGCTCTATGTAGTAGTGAGTCACATATATATGCATCGGAAATTCGCTGAGTACGCAGGTTTGCTGCGACACGGGTATTTATTTTATTTCCTCCTTTTAGCGAATTTCCCCTATAGGGGAAGAAGCTATTACCGTAGTCGGCATGGTAAGACCTAGGCCCGGGACCATGATAACTTTTCGTTTTGAGGTCCCCAGACCCCAAAAACACCATTCGTTCGAAACTGTATATATATATATATATATATATATATATATATATATATGTGTGTGTTCGTGAGCACGATAACTGTCGTAAAAATAATCCGATTTTGACGAAATTTGGTATAAACGTGTAAAGCAACATTCATGACTTTAAGTTCGAAAAGCAGACAGATCGACCTATCCGAAGGGATATTTTGGAGGGGTTTTGTACCCCAAAAATGTTTTTTTTAAGATTTTTACATATAATTTTTGAAAAAGTCAAATTTTAGTTTTTTCCATTGGAATCAGCTTAAAAAGACGCACAATTTGGTGTTTTGATCATTACTCTACATCAAATGGTTACAGAGATATTAAAAGTGCTAAACACAGTACGTTGTCCAATGTTATTCTTATGGAGAATAAGAAAAATTGTACATCTTGCTTATTTATCAAATTTTCCTGATGAAACTTGGTATATTGCTTCATATCGTTGTGGTCTATTGATATTTTAAGTAAAAAACATTTTTTGGCCGATAGTTACCATAGCAGCATACATGCGTACTCAGCCCCCATGTTATTCTTATGGAGAATAAGTAACTTGTTTCATGAACATAAATTAATAAAATTTGGTATGTGGCTTTACGTTCTTGAGTTAAATTGATATTTGTATAAAACCCCATTTTTTGTGTTCCTTGCTCCAGCAAACCTGCAACTCAGCCGCCATGTTTTTCTTATGGAGAATAATTAAAATGTCATAAATCGTTTATTAATGAATGTATATTGATGAAACTTGGTATGTGGCTTTATATGGTATTAAGATACATATATATGCATTGGAAATTCGCTGAATACGCAGGTTTGCTGCTACGGGGGTATTTATCTATCCTATGTTTTGTATATTATGTTTAGGCCTAAGCTAAATCTTTCTCCGAATGGAGAAAATAAAATTACATTTAGGCCTATAAATTAAAATAAACTTTATTTTAATATTTAAAAGACCTATTACATGATAAAACATTAGCCTACTTACTTACCACCAAATTGTATTTACTAACATATCTTAGCATTAATTTTAACACTAATAGTCCTAATAAGAACAATCAGTTAGTAAAAACATTAAGATATGTTTGAAAGTGCCTAGTAAATCAATTGATGAAATTGAAGCCATGTCTTAAATGGAGTTTTAAAATATTACATATTATTTAGAACATCATTAATGAAACTTAAACATGGCCAAAACAAATCAATTGTCTTAAAAAACAGCTCAATGCCAAAGTACAGTTGAGCCTAAAATTAATGGATTGACTTAATTTCAATTATTATGGAGCAAAAACCAAGCACAAACTTCTTATGCTTACCTATTAGATTTCATTGCAGATGTTTTTGATATTTTACTTTAAATAAACGGTATCAGGAAACTGAAACATACGGTACTTTCTCCCTTTTAGCCAAAATTTAATGAAAAAATTATTTTTTATTTACTAAATATAGAATACTGTATGAAGTACAGATAAATGTAAAGAAAATTGTCTAAAATAGTTTTTTCAGAAATATCCACCCAAATATTTTTTTGGGAGGCACTATAGAATCCATTGCTACACACAGTGGTTTTGAGAGGGGAAATGCCCCCTTGTCCCCCCTGGGTTAAATGGCAATATATTTCGAACATCCTCTGTTGGTCAATGCTAACTTGACCTGCATACCAAGTTTTAATGAAATTCATCAGTGAATAAGAGAGAAATAGTTTTTTTTTTGTATTCCCTATAAGAATAACATTGGACAACGTACTGCGTTTACTACTAAATGAAAATTTCAATTTTCTCCGCAACTAGCAATCGTAGAACATTAATTCAAATTAATAATTTATTTAGTTTTTTGAGCTATTTAGAATGGTGAATAGTTATATTTTTTTAACATTTGTTTTTTTATGAAAAATTCAAAAAACTGAATTTATTACGTTTTAAGTCCTGTAATTTCTGAACCCGAATTTTTACAGAAATGCGGGTGGTGTCATTTTGTTGTAAACCTAAAGCTCTACAAACCACTAAAGTTTAATAAAAATCGTTAGAGCCGTTATTGAGAAATTTGGATTTTTCATGTTTTTTGGGGATTTTTGGGGGATAATTAATTACCCTTAAAAATAAAAAATTCAAAAAAAAAAACGCCTATAGATATCGAGGATTAGTACCTACATACCAAATTTCATAAAAATCGGTCCATTGGTTTGGGCTCTAGCTCTATACACATCCACACAGACAGACACACACACACATCACGTAAAAACCACTTTTTTGGGTTCAGGGAGCACCAAAACGAATATTTCCACTAACAACTCAAATTCAAAAATTTTGATGAAAACAATACTTTCTCCATATACTATGTATAAGGGGAGAAAGTAAAAATGATAAGGTTAGGTTGACCTAAAAGTGGATTATACAGACAGTGTTCATACAACTCAATCTGAAGGTCCTGGTAAATCCTCCATTTTGGTGTAAAGAGTAACACAAATTTATAAGCCACGACTTATTAGCGAATTTCCCCTACAGGGAAGAAGCTATTACTGTAGTTGGCATGGTAAGACCTAGGCCCGGGACCATGATAACTTTTCGTTTTGAGGTCCCCAGATGCCAAAAACACCATTCGTTCAATATTGTATGTATGTATATATATATATATATATATATATATATATATATATATATATATGTGTGTTTGTAGGCACGATAACTTTCGTAAAAATGTTCTGATTTTGATTAAATTTGGTAAAAACGTATAAAGCAACATTTATGAGTTTAAATTCGAAAACCAGATAGATCGCTTCATCCGAAGGGGTATTTGAGGGGGGTTTTTACCCTAAAAATGTGTTTTTTGAGTTTTTACATATAATATTTTAAGAAATCTAATTTTAGTTTTCACCATTGGATTTGGCTTAAAAAAACAAACAATTTGGCGTTTTGATAATTTCTCTACATCTATTGGTTACCGAGATATTGAAAGTGCTAAACACAGTACGTTGTCCAATGTTATTCTTATGGAGAATAAGAAAAATTTTATATCTCACTTATTTATAAACGTATTCAAACGAAACTTGGTATATGGCTTCATTTTGTCGTGGACTATTGATAATTGTCCAAAAAAATAATATTTTGCCGATGGTTCCCGTAGCAGCAAACCTGCATACTCAGCACCCATGTTATTCTTATGGAGAATAATTAAAACTGTATAAACTGCTTATTTATAAATGGATACGGATGAAACTTGGTATGAGGCTTCACCTGGTTGTCGTCTGTTTGTATTTGAATTAAAACCTAATATTTTCTGTTTCTTGTTGCAGTAAACCTGAGTACTCAATCCTCATATTATTCTTATAGAGAAAAATTAAAATTTAATTTGGCTCATTTAAAAAAATCTATCTATGAAACTTGGTAAGTGGCTGTATATGGTATATATATATATATATATATATATATATATATATATATATATATATATATATATACATATATATGCATATACCGGGTGTCCAGCCTAAAGTGTTACAATAGCTAACTTTTTTATTTTATGTCTGACAGTAAACTTCTTATGGAGGACCCCCTTTATTTTTTTATGCTGCTTCTAAGTATGTATTTCAATTATCAAAATTTCCCGCCATTTTTCCAATATGGCGGACAACGTTGTTTTTTCTTATGGAATACCCTGTATTTTATTATGATTTTAGATAGCAAACGAGATTTTAAAAAGTTTTTATTCTTGGTATTTTTTTTCCTAAACCTAATCAATGAGGCTCTAGAGCATTTTTAAGGTTTAATTTCACTGTAACTTCAAGAATCATACGGTCGAAAGTCACAGCTGTGCAACAATGGTAATTACACATGTTCAAGTAAATCAAAAGTATGAGGTTTCCTGTTCCTGTTTATTCGTTGTTGTGTTTATGCATTGTCTTAAGAGTACAATTTAATGTGACTGTGTATTGTAATAGTGTTTTTTTATTGTTACAATGACTTTTAACGAACAAGTGGATATGTTATTAATCTTAGGGGAATGCCACAAAAACACAAGATCCACAGCTGAACTGTATGCCACTCGTTTTCCTAACAGGCGGCATCCATCAGGTATGAGCTTTTTACGCCTTGAAAAAAAAGCTCGTTTAACAGGTAACTTGGGTCCTAGAAAACGGAATCGAACACATCCTATCACCAATTTTGATACAGAAGCAGATGTTTTGGCCTCAGTTATGGTTGACCCGCACCTCTCTACTCGAGAAATTGAGAGGTATTAAAACATAAGTAAGAGTTCAGTTTCAGTAATATTACGGAAACGTAAATTTCACCCATATCATGTCATTCTTAACCAAGAGATAGAGAAACTGATTACCCTAGAAGGTTAGCATTTTGCACATGGTTGACAGAACAAATCCAGTTGCAACCTCGTTTTTTGTCAACTGTTTTATTTTCCGACGAGGAAACGTTCCTCAGTACCGGACATTTGAACAGACATAATATGCATTATTGGTCTACTGACAACCCTCACTGGATGCAGACCATTGATAACCAAAGAAAATGGTCATTAAATGTTTGGTGTGGTATTTTCGAAGGCAAAATTGTCGGGCCTCACTTTTTCGATGGCCCGCTAAACGGGATCGACTACGCTAACTTTATAGAAAACCATCTTCCTGTTCTTCTAGACAATTTTCCCCTTCAGGCCAGAATGGATATGTGGTTCCAGCAGGACGGTGCTCCACCACACTTCTCCAGAGTGGCCAGAGAAACCGTCAATGATGTGTTTGAAGGATGTTGGATAGGGAGAGGAGGCCCAGTTGCATGGCCACCTCTCAGCTAGAATAGGAGTGAGGTGCCATACACATATTACGTAACACACTTAAGGGTGGGAGGGGGTATGGCGTAGCGTTATGTAGGGGAGGGGTGGTTTTGGATCAACGTTAAGTAACTCATACATTTTAACCCTAAGATCTGGCGCACTCCCGTATCTGTTTGTTAATGCTATAAATCTTTTAAAATACAAAAATACTTAAATTAATATCTTAATAAAGGTTACAGTTAGTTATAATTATATACAAAATATTTCCGTCATACTATTTTAATAACAGTAACACTATTTAAATTCATAACATGTTTTGAGTAAGATCTGTATTGCTTTACCAGCTTTGTTTTAGAGTGTAAAATCATGTCATGCCAGTACTGCGTAGAGCCACCCACGTCTTTAGTTTTGACTGTTTGGTTCTTATAAATATAACCTTTTATGTTTATACGACGATTTTTTGATTTTACTCAACAACTGTTACAGAATTATGTAAACAATTTTTTTTGGAGAAAATATCAATAGACCTCAACAAGATGAAGCTGTATACCAAGTTTCGTCAGTATACGTTCATAAATAAGCGAGATAAAAAAATTTTCTTTTCCACCATAAGAATAACATTAAACAACGTACTGTGTTTAGCACTTTCAATATCTCGGTAACCAATTGACGTAGAGGAATGATCGAAATACCAAATTGTGTGTTTTTTTAAGCTGAATCGAATGGTCAAAACTAAAATTTGACTTTTTCAAAAATTGTATATAAAAAATTCAAAAAGCCATTTTCGGGGTAAAAAACCCCCCCCAAAATACCTCTTCGGATAGAGCGATCAGGCTGGTTTTCGAACTATAAGTCATAAATGTTGCTTTACACGTTTATACCAAGTTTCATTAAAATCGGATCACTTTTACGAGAGTTATCGTGCTCACGGACACACACACACACACACACACACACATATATATATATATATATACAGTATCGAACGAATGGTGTTTTTGGGGTCTGGGGACCTCAAAACGAAAAGTTATCATGGTCCCGGGCCTAGGTCTTACCATGCCGACTACGGTAATAGCTT
The DNA here is from genome assembly GCA_963675035.1 of Allygus modestus. Taxonomy (NCBI): domain Eukaryota; kingdom Metazoa; phylum Arthropoda; class Insecta; order Hemiptera; family Cicadellidae; genus Allygus; species Allygus modestus. The sequence continues at coordinate 59,407,484 of OY776115.1, read as the reverse complement.
CTTCCCTATAGGGGAAATTCGCTAAAACAAGTTTTTTTTTATAGTCCCCGTAGCAGCAAACCTGCATATTCGGCCCCCATGTTATTCATATGCAGAGTAAGTAAAGTTGTATATCTCCCTTAATTATGAACCTACATTAAGAGAACTTGGTATCTAGCTTCACCTGGTTCAGTTGTATTGATAATTGCAAAAAAAACCACATTACTTATCTTCCTCGTTGCAGCAAACCTGCGTCCTCAACCCTAATGTTTTTCTTATGGAGAATAAATAAAATGCTATATATATCACTTATTTATGGATGTATTTTTGTGAAACTTGGTAAATAGCTCTATGTAGTAGTGAGTCACATATATATGCATCGGAAATTCGCTGAGTACGCAGGTTTGCTGCGACACGGGTATTTATTTTATTTCCTCCTTTTAGCGAATTTCCCCTATAGGGGAAGAAGCTATTACCGTAGTCGGCATGGTAAGACCTAGGCCCGGGACCATGATAACTTTTCGTTTTGAGGTCCCCAGACCCCAAAAACACCATTCGTTCGAAACTGTATATATATATATATATATATATATATATATATATATATATGTGTGTGTTCGTGAGCACGATAACTGTCGTAAAAATAATCCGATTTTGACGAAATTTGGTATAAACGTGTAAAGCAACATTCATGACTTTAAGTTCGAAAAGCAGACAGATCGACCTATCCGAAGGGATATTTTGGAGGGGTTTTGTACCCCAAAAATGTTTTTTTTTAAGATTTTTACATATAATTTTTGAAAAAGTCAAATTTTAGTTTTTTCCATTGGAATCAGCTTAAAAAGACGCACAATTTGGTGTTTTGATCATTACTCTACATCAAATGGTTACAGAGATATTAAAAGTGCTAAACACAGTACGTTGTCCAATGTTATTCTTATGGAGAATAAGAAAAATTGTACATCTTGCTTATTTATCAAATTTTCCTGATGAAACTTGGTATATTGCTTCATATCGTTGTGGTCTATTGATATTTTAAGTAAAAAACATTTTTTGGCCGATAGTTACCATAGCAGCATACATGCGTACTCAGCCCCCATGTTATTCTTATGGAGAATAAGTAACTTGTTTCATGAACATAAATTAATAAAATTTGGTATGTGGCTTTACGTTCTTGAGTTAAATTGATATTTGTATAAAACCCCATTTTTTGTGTTCCTTGCTCCAGCAAACCTGCAACTCAGCCGCCATGTTTTTCTTATGGAGAATAATTAAAATGTCATAAATCGTTTATTAATGAATGTATATTGATGAAACTTGGTATGTGGCTTTATATGGTATTAAGATACATATATATGCATTGGAAATTCGCTGAATACGCAGGTTTGCTGCTACGGGGGTATTTATCTATCCTATGTTTTGTATATTATGTTTAGGCCTAAGCTAAATCTTTCTCCGAATGGAGAAAATAAAATTACATTTAGGCCTATAAATTAAAATAAACTTTATTTTAATATTTAAAAGACCTATTACATGATAAAACATTAGCCTACTTACTTACCACCAAATTGTATTTACTAACATATCTTAGCATTAATTTTAACACTAATAGTCCTAATAAGAACAATCAGTTAGTAAAAACATTAAGATATGTTTGAAAGTGCCTAGTAAATCAATTGATGAAATTGAAGCCATGTCTTAAATAGAGTTTTAAAATATTACATATTATTTAGAACATCATTAATGAAACTTAAACATGGCCAAAACAAATCAATTGTCTTAAAAAACAGCTCAATGCCAAAGTACAGTTGAGCCTAAAATTAATGGATTGACTTAATTTCAATTATTATGGAGCAAAAACCAAGCAAAAACTTCTTATGCTTACCTATTAGATTTCATTGCAGATGTTTTTGATATTTTACTTTAAATAAACGGTATCAGGAAACTGAAACATACGGTACTTTCTCCCTTTTAGCCAAAATTTAATGAAAAAATTATTTTTTATTTACTAAATATAGAATACTGTATGAAGTACAGATAAATGTAAAGAAAATTGTCTAAAATAGTTTTTTCAGAAATATCCACCCAAATATTTTTTTGGGAGGCACTATAGAATCTATTGCTACACACAGTGGTTTTGAGAGGGGAAATGCCCCCTTGTCCCCCCTGGGTTAAATGGCAATATATTTCGAACATCCTCTGTTGGTCAATGCTAACTTGACCTGCATACCAAGTTTTAATGAAATTCATCAGTGAATAAGAGAGAAATAGTTTTTTTTTTGTATTCCCTGTAAGAATAACATTGGACAACGTACTGCGTTTACTACTAAATGAAAATTTCAATTTTCTCCGCAACTAGCAATCGTAGAACATTAATTCAAATTACTAATTTATTTAGTTTTTTGAGCTATTTAGAATGGTGAATAGTTATATTTTTTTAACATTTGTTTTTTTATGAAAAATTCAAAAAACTGAATTTATTACGTTTTAAGTCCTGTAATTTCTGAACCCGAATTTTTACAGAAATGCGGGTGGTGTCATTTTGTTGTAAACCTAAAGCTCTACAAACCACTAAAGTTTAATAAAAATCGTTAGAGCCGTTATTGAGAAATTTGGATTTTTCATGTTTTTTGGGGATTTTTGGGGGATAATTAATTACCCTTAAAAATAAAAAATTCAAAAAAAAAACGCCTATAGATATCGAGGATTAGTACCTACATACCAAATTTCATAAAAATCGGTCCATTGGTTTGGGCTCTAGCTCTATACACATCCACACAGACAGACACACACACACACATCACGTAAAAACCACTTTTTTGGGTTCAGGGAGCACCAAAACAAATATTTCCACTAACAACTCAAATTCAAAAATTTTGATGAAAACAATACTTTCTCCATATACTATGTATAAGGGGAGAAAGTAAAAATGATAAGGTTAGGTTGACCTAAAAGTGGATTATACAGACAGTGTTCATACAACTCAATCTGAAGGTCCTGGTAAATCCTCCATTTTGGTGTAAAGAGTAACACAAATTTATAAGCCACGACTTATTAGCGAATTTCCCCTACAGGGAAGAAGCTATTACTGTAGTTGGCATGGTAAGACCTAGGCCCGGGACCATGATAACTTTTCGTTTTGAGGTCCCCAGATGCCAAAAACACCATTCGTTCAATATTGTATGTATGTATATATATATATTTATATATATATATATATATATATATATGTGTGTTTGTAGGCACGATAACTTTCGTAAAAATGTTCTGATTTTGATTAAATTTGGTAAAAACGTATAAAGCAACATTTATGAGTTTAAATTCGAAAACCAGATAGATCGCTTCATCCGAAGGGGTATTTGAGGGGGGTTTTTACCCTAAAAATGTGTTTTTTGAGTTTTTACATATAATATTTTAAGAAATCTAATTTTAGTTTTCACCATTGGATTTGGCTTAAAAAAACAAACAATTTGGCGTTTTGATAATTTCTCTACATCTATTGGTTACCGAGATATTGAAAGTGCTAAACACAGTACGTTGTCCAATGTTATTCTTATGGAGAATAAGAAAAATTTTATATCTCACTTATTTATAAACGTATTCAAACGAAACTTGGTATATGGCTTCATTTTGTCGTGGACTATTGATAATTGTCCAAAAAAATAATATTTTGCCGATGGTTCCCGTAGCAGCAAACCTGCATACTCAGCACCCATGTTATTCTTATGGAGAATAATTAAAACTGTATAAACTGCTTATTTATAAATGGATACGGATGAAACTTGGTATGAGGCTTCACCTGGTTGTCGTCTGTTTGTATTTGAATTAAAACCTAATATTTTCTGTTTCTTGTTGCAGTAAACCTGAGTACTCAATCCTCATATTATTCTTATAGAGAAAAATTAAAATTTAATTTGGCTCATTTAAAAAAATCTATCTATGAAACTTGGTAAGTGGCTGTATATGGTATATATATATATATATATATATATATATATATATACATATATATGCATATACCGGGTGTCCAGCCTAAAGTGTTACAATAGCTAACTTTTTTATTTTATGTCTGACAGTAAACTTCTTATGGAGGACCCCCTTTATTTTTTTATGCTGCTTCTAAGTATGTATTTCAATTATCAAAATTTCCCGCCATTTTTCCAATATGGCGGACAACGTTGTTTTTTCTTATGGAATACCCTGTATTTTATTATGATTTTAGATAGCAAACGAGATTTTAAAAAGTTTTTATTCTTGGTATTTTTTTTCCTAAACCTAATCAATGAGGCTCTAGAGCATTTTTAAGGTTTAATTTCACTGTAACTTCAAGAATCATACGGTCGAAAGTCACAGCTGTGCAACAATGGTAATTACACATGTTCAAGTAAATCAAAAGTATGAGGTTTCCTGTTCCTGTTTATTCGTTGTTGTGTTTATGCATTGTCTTAAGAGTACAATTTAATGTGACTGTGTATTGTAATAGTGTTTTTTTATTGTTACAATGACTTTTAACGAACAAGTGGATATGTTATTAATCTTAGGGGAATGCCACAAAAACACAAGATCCACAGCTGAACTGTATGCCACTCGTTTTCCTAACAGGCGGCATCCATCAGGTATGAGCTTTTTACGCCTTGAAAAAAAAGCTCGTTTAACAGGTAACTTGGGTCCTAGAAAACGGAATCGAACACATCCTATCACCAATTTTGATACAGAAGCAGATGTTTTGGCCTCAGTTATGGTTGACCCGCACCTCTCTACTCGAGAAATTGAGAGGTATTAAAACATAAGTAAGAGTTCAGTTTCAGTAATATTACGGAAACGTAAATTTCACCCATATCATGTCATTCTTAACCAAGAGATAGAGAAACTGATTACCCTAGAAGGTTAGCATTTTGCACATGGTTGACAGAACAAATCCAGTTGCAACCTCGTTTTTTGTCAACTGTTTTATTTTCCGACGAGGAAACGTTCCTCAGTACCGGACATTTGAACAGACATAATATGCATTATTGGTCTACTGACAACCCTCACTGGATGCAGACCATTGATAACCAAAGAAAATGGTCATTAAATGTTTGGTGTGGTATTTTCGAAGGCAAAATTGTCGGGCCTCACTTTTTCGATGGCCCGCTAAACGGGATCGACTACGCTAACTTTATAGAAAACCATCTTCCTGTTCTTCTAGACAATTTTCCCCTTCAGGCCAGAATGGATATGTGGTTCCAGCAGGACGGTGCTCCACCACACTTCTCCAGAGTGGCCAGAGAAACCGTCAATGATGTGTTTGAAGGATGTTGGATAGGGAGAGGAGGCCCAGTTGCATGGCCACCGAGATCACCAGATCTCACACCACTGGACTTTTTTCTTTGGGGTGCGATTAAGGACAAAGTTTTTAAAACCCGACCAACGACACCTGCAGACATGAAGTGCAGGATCCAAGCCGCCTGCAGTGGCATAAATGAACAAACTATTATTATTTCGCAAAGAGCTCATGAAGAGCGCTTGGCCATGTGTATTGAGCAACATGGACAGTTGTTTGAGCATCTTATGTAGAACTAGGATAATTGAGCTCTCTTGTTGTGAACGTGCACATAATTTAATCTAAGTGTTTTAAACTGTAAATAAATAAAGATAAGCAATATCATTCACATTTAAAAGCTGTGTTTTACTATTAATTTTAACTTAACTGTTTTTCAGAACTAAAAACTAATAAAAACTACTAAAACAGAATTTACTTAAAAATGGTATTTTAGTGTCTCTAGAGCCTCATTCATTAGGTTTAGGAAAAAAATACCAAGAATAACAACTTTTTAAAATCTCGTTTGCTATCTAAAATCATAATAAAATACAGGGTATTCCATAAGAAAAAACAAAGTTGTCCGCCATATTGGAAAAATGGCGGGAAATTTCGATAATTGAAATACATACTTAGAAGCAGCATAAAAAAATAAAGGGGGTCCCCCATAAGAAGTTTACTGTCAGACATAAAATAAAAAAGTTAGCTATTGTAACACTTTAGGCTGGACACTCGGTATTATATGCATATACAGGGTGTCACAAAAAAGTGTGATGGGCTATACAGGACCTAATTCTACATGCAAAAAGAAGTCAAAAATGAAGAATAACATTTTTTGGATTTCGGCTTAGTTTAGCCGTAATCCGCCATTTTGTTTTTTTGGGAAAATATTTATTATTTCAAAAACCCAATGAGATATTTTTACGAAACTTGGCAAAAGTGTTTACACTAAAGTAAGTAACATTTGTAAAAAAAAAATATTTTTTACCTTTCCAAATTTCAAAATGGCTGCCATTTGAATTTTTGTATGCCAAATTTCATGAAAACCGGTACCTAAATCAAAATTTTTCAAGACACAAAATCTTTTGTATTTATTATAACAAATCCAAGAAAACAAAAATGAATAATATCGGTTCATAAATAAAGAAGCTGTGTTAATTTTAGTAATTTAGACTGAAATTACTTAATTACATTACATAAATTAATACATTACATAAATTAATACATTACATTTAATAAATTTTAATATTAATAATAATTATTTGTTGTTTAAAGCAATGGAATGAAGAGGATACACCACATGTAGGTAGGCAATCAATCTACTAATCAATCTTTATTAATTTTATTTCTCCTTTTTACTCCACATTAACAGCTGATATGCATTTAATCAGCTGTTATAACAAATCCATTGTTGACCTGCCACACATTATTGCTGTTTTGTTCACATCCAATTGCTGCTTAGACGGTTACGTAACTAGCTCATAATGCCAGTAGAGTTTATTGCTGTTTCGTTCACATCCAATTGCTGCTTAGACGTTTACGTAACTAGCTCATAATGCCAGTAGAGTTTACAAACGTGGAACTAGCTGATATCCACTTAATGTATGGACTGTCAGATTGTAATCGAGCGCTAGCTCGACGTTTGTACTCTGAACGTTTTCCAAATCGCCGACTGCCTAGTGAAAATACGTTCTTAACAGTGCACGACCGCCTCACACAGTATGGTTAATTTACCACTCCGCCTTTAGGTCGAGGTAGACCTCGAACAACAAGAACGTTGGAATTGGAAGAAAGAGTGTTGCAAGCTGTCGAAGACGATCCTTCATCAAGCACAAGAAGAATTGCATCTGCCGAGGGAGCTGACCACTCAATGGTATGGAGGATTTTGAAAAGCAATCTACTTTATCCTTACCATGTCCAACGGGTTCAAGCTCTTTTAGAAGAGGACTACCCAAACAGACTGCATTTTAGTCAACAGATAGAAAATAAATGTACTAGGAGTCCGCAGTTCCTGTCTTCAGTACTTTTTACAGATGAAGCTGGGTTTAACCGAAATGGAATCTTGAACTTCCATAACACCCACCAATGGGCGGACGAGAATCCTCATACAATAGTGCAGTCGAGGTTTCAGCATAACTTTTCATTGAATGTTTGGGTGGGCATTATTGGGAATAATTTTATTGGTCCAGTGTTTTTACCAGCAAGGCTGAATGGACTTACCTATTTGCACTTCCTTCAGAATGATTTAGATGATGCCATGGAAGAAGTGCCCCTAAACACACGTCGAAACATGTGGTTTTTGCACGACGGTGCACCTCCTCATTTCAGAAATGAAGTAAGGAATTACCTGGACCAGCGATTCAGAAATAAGTGGATCGGTCGTGGTGGCCCGATAGCATGGCCAGCAAGATCGCCCGACTTGAATCCCATAGATTTCTTTGTATGGGGACATTTGAAAACAATGGTGTATGCAACGCCTGTAAACAATGTTGAACAGCTGAGGGAGAGGATTGAAGATGGATGTCGGAGGATAAGAGAAATGCCTGGAGTGTTGGAGCGGGTACGAGAGCCAATGGGACGACGATTACGGCAGTGCGTGATCGCCAATGGCGGTCACATTGAACACCCATGAATAATTTTAATCGGTCAATTTTATCGGTCACATTGAACCGATTTTATTCATTTTTGTTTTGTTGGATTTTTTATAATAAATACAAAAAATTTTGTGTCTTGAAAAATTTTGATTTAGGTACCGGTTTTCATGAAATTTGGCATAAAAAAATTCAAATGGCCGCCATTTTGAAATTTGGAAAGGTAAAAGAATTTTTTTTTTACAAATGTTACTTTAGTGTAAACACTTTTGCCAAGTTTCGTAAAAATATCTCATTGGGTTTTTGAAATAATAAATATTTTCCCAAAAAAACAAAATGGCGGATTACGGCTAAACTAAGCCGAAATCCAAAAAATGTTATTCTTCATTTTTGACTTCTTTTTGCATGTAGAATTAGGTCCTGTATAGCCCATCACACTTTTTTGTGACACCCTGTACATATATGCATTGGAAATTCGCTGAGTATGCAGGTTTGCTGCAACGGGGGTATTTATTAATAAAACACTAAAATCCACATCACAACTCTTTAACACCTCAAATGCGTTCACCCTTAATTTGAATTTACAGACGACGCGTGGCCGCGGACGACCCTTGGTAGCGCAGGTAAACGGTGGGGGGTAAACTCGCTCGAAACTTTTGAGTTTCAGTGACGAACTCGGCTCGAACTCAAAATTTTGAGTACTCGCAGATCTCTAATTATTACAGGAAAATTATAGTACCTAAGAGGTTATCCCTCCAAAATTTAGAGGGCAAAGTTATGTATGAGTTTGAAGAAATATTTCATTTCAAGCACTTTCCATTATACTGCAACCAACTCGTTTGAATAACCCCAGCCATAAAAATTGTGTAGATTAACAGGTTTTTACTATAATTGCATATCAGAATTTTTGTTTCCGGTCAGGAATTAAGGTATGCCAGGGTGTAAATTACTAGAGGATCTTAGTGCTTGCACTGACAATAAATTAACGATAGGTATTTTTGGCATTATGTTATCAAAGTATTAGGTATTTATGAGACATGTTTGAATTCTGTGAGACACAACCGTAGAACATATAATGGGCTAACACATAATGTGTTTACAGTGGATGTATTTAAACTTAAATTATTCCATGATGGATTACCCTCTGGAACAAAAATAAGCAATAAAAAAGGTTAATTTTACTTGTGCATCAATTGATCCTTTGCAGTTAACAAAATAACTACAGCTGTTTCTGTTTCGTGTTCATTGAGCATATCTTCAGGTTGTGAATGTCATAATATTTTTAAACACAAAACATGCACAAATACAATACATTAACATTTAATTTTTAAAATACTTGGCCAAGTGAACAAGTTCCGTACCCGCGGTGCGGCGTCGTTAGATGACAGGTCACGACACAGCGTCTACGGAATTTGTTCACTTCGCCAAATTTTTTAAAATTGAATGTTAATGTGTGGTATTTGCGCGTGTTTTGTATTTTTATTTTTTTAAATATTATGACAAACTCATCTAAAAGGATGTGTAATTTTTGATGTTTGTAACCTGAAGATGTGCTTAACGATCACAAAACAGCTGTAGTTATTCTTTGAACTACAAAGGATCAATTGACGAACAGGTAAAATAAACCTTTTTTATTAAATTATTCCATCTTGATCCTAATTTATTCACAATGGTTCGACTTATTGGCCTTGTAAACCAAAAATTGTTATCACGCTGAAAAAAAAGGCAGCCATCACTTGAATTTCAGTGTGATACCACCCCCCAAGTCAAGTGGTGAATTTCACTTACCACTGAAATTTAGCATAATGTATATTATAAGCAGAAAAACACACTCTTATGCAGATTATACTCATTATATTTAACACAACTTTCAATAAGTTTGTGAATAAAATCAATTTGAAAGAATGTTATACCTATTAATCATCTCCCCCCAACAATCCCAAAAGCTGTAAAATCATTATAAACAGTGAGACAATGTCTATGTAGAGCTGAAGAGCAGCAAAAATGTATTCTTCAGGAGATATCTCTACCCTTTTTCCTCCCATTATCTGTTGTGTGTCATATATGAGATAAACTGTAAACAATAGAGTCCCAAATCCTGCATAGACGAATCTCAAGGTTCTGCTGGGGAAAAACATTGTCAAGATCCCGATGACCATCAGAATTATTGTGCCTACAAAGAGGATACCACATAGGCCCGTGAAGTCGATTGAAGTCGAACATGCGAATATTGTGAGAGCCACCACAACCACCAGTGTTATAGCAGCTGCATAAAAGACCTGAAAAATTGTAATGCTAGTAAATGTCCTTGTTTTGTAATGTACTACAATATTTTGCTTACTGAAATTTGATTTGCCAAAAATTTTTATTTAATGTTAAAGGATGAGGGCTGGGATTCTCAAAAACTTATGCCATAAAAACGCCAAGGAGTTACCTGTCCCTTAGTAATTCCCCAGAGCCGAGGTGCGCGGCATTGTTTCGATAATGCACAGCTCCGAAAGGCAGTACTCCGAAATAAATATGTAATTTCTAAGGCATTAGTCCGAAATGCATAACTCTGAAAGCAGTGTTCCGAAATGCAATGTTCTGAAAATGTTTTCGGAGTAATGGCTTTCGGAGTAATGCTTTCGAGGAGTGCATTTCGGAGTACTGCTTTTCGGAGCTATGCATTTGCGGTGCATTTTCATTTGGATGGGTCAAAAGGGGTCAGGAGGATTTTAATTTGCGACATTGGCCAATGAAAAAAGACTAACTTGCCACACCTACGAATGTTGACACGCAGGATCTTCGTCATATCCATAATGAGACCTAAATTGGCTTATTGATGTAGGTGCCAATAAATATCTAATTGTCCTTATTATCCTACACCATTACTGTGCTTAAGTGTTACTTATTTACAAAACCCATCATCTTACATATTAATAGGCTTTTTCCTAAACAATTCTGAACTGATTGGGACAGTTGAGTTATCAAAATATTTGTCTTGATTATTAGTTGTGCATAAAGTTATTTATTTTATTCGGAACATAGCTTTTCGGAGCAGTTCATTTCGGAGCGATAACTTGATGATGATAAAATCAAGTGTGTGACATTAATCCAAAAATACGTAACTCCGAAAAATTACAGTTTTGAAGGCATTATTCCGAAATGCATAACTCCGAAAACCATTGCTCCGAAAATGCACTACTCCGAAATGTACTGTTCCGGAAATATTTTTGGAGTAATGCCTTTTGGAGCAATGCATGGATCTCCTAGAGCCGCCGAGGGGAGAAACTAGGGCAATTTGCCCCAAGCCCTAGGGGTCTCCCAGAAAAACAATATACCAAGGTAATAAAATAAGGGTCTCTGTGGCCCTTGGGCTTATAATTTGCCTGATGTAACTACATCTTATCAAGGAAGAGGGGCCCCTATTCGACGAACACTGAAGATAAAAAATTTTTAGAATGCAAATTTATGTAGACGTTACAATTTTATGTCCTTGAAACAGATTGTGAGCCACCAGCCAAAAACAGTTGAGAACTCACAGATCTAAGTATTAGTATTCTGTTTTCATACAATAACCATTTAGGCCTACTAAATCCCTCCGTATTATATTTATTGTTCAGTCAAACATTTTAGAATTAAAGATTTAGGGACAGGGGTTTTTAAATGAAATATTAATTTTACACACAAATGATTTAATGATACAGTAAATACTACAGCAGATATAAATATAATTTGAGTACACATCATACCAATGTTATTTCGTTAACAAATCAACTACATTACATTATATTTTTCTTGCACTGGCCGAGGTTCGAAAAAGTGAAGCATAAGGCAGTTTAGTGAAAATATGCTTTTGGCATTCATATACCATTCTTTGATAACAAACAATAGCAAAGGAAAATAAAAGACTTCAGCCCATTCTTTAGATTGTTATACGCTTATCAATGTTTTTACGCTTAGGCATGTTTCTAAAGTAAGTACAGTTTCTGAATTCCGCCGTTATAGCGCTGCGGTTGGCATTCCTTCATGCTGCGCTGAGTACTTGCATCTATTGGCAAGCCTGGGATGCCACTTTGGCAAAAATCGACCGGATTTTCATTTGTTTGTGAGCATTCAAAATGGCGCCGACAATTGAGGTTCCCGCCAACTTTATAGTCGCTCTGCGATTCAATTTCTAAGTTTTAACGGTAAGAAAGCGGCTGAAATTCAATGGTAGACTAGTGATGTGTACGGGAAAAATAAATGAAGCAATAGAATGACACACAAATAAAATTTCGAGATGGCCACATGAATGTTCATGACGAGGTGCGAAGTGGCCGACCCTCTATCATTACTGAAGGTTTGGTGCATAACGTTGGCCAAAACGTGAGTGAGAACAGACGGTTTATGATTTATACGCTATCTTATGAGTTTCCTTTAGTGTTAAGAAGAGTTTTTTTATATGACTGTACGACTAAATTATTGAAAGTTGTGGTCACGCTTCAAAAATTTTGACAGAGGTGCACAAATCCAAGCGTTTGGGAAGTGCGCTGACTTCTCTTGAGTGGTACGAGGAGGAAGGTGATAATTTTTAAGCCAATTTGTCACCGGTCTCGAATTACTTCATGACTTTAAAGGTAACAAACACTTTGCTAATCTCCTGATGGATTTGAATCGCTTTCACATCATTAACATTTAGAAATTGAATTTCAGCGTGACTTCAAAGTTGGCAGGCACCTCAATTGTCGGCGCCATTTTGAATGCTCACAAACAAATAAAAATCCAGTCAATTTTTGCCGAAGTGGCGTCCCAGGCTTGCCAATAGATGCCGGTACACAGCGCAGCATGCAGGAATGCCAACCGCAGTGCTACAACATCGGAATTAAAAAATGGTACTTACTTTAAAAACATGCCTCGTATAAACAAATTAACTACCAGAAAACTCATGCACTGCTTGACACTAGGTTAAACCTTGGATTATGCAACATTCAAAACCAAGATCCTTTCTGCTCCTAATGAAATAATATGATCTCTTCAGTCAACTCCTCTCACAGACAACAACATACGGTTAAACAAGACCAAAAAATAGAATGATTTGTATTAAGAGTTTAGAGTATTAATGGAATGTAACAAAGCCGATTTTCACATTGACAGTTCACATAACATATTTAAATTTAATGATTATTTAAATTAACAATGTCTGTACAATGTGTACTAAGGTAAAAACTGTAATTACAAATGGGAATGGTACATCTATGTGTTTATTCACATATAAACAACAAACAGTCTTAAAGTGAAAGCTACAGTTATATACAACAACATGGGCAGGAGTGTGACTAGGTTAGTCCCTAGATGCTCCAAAGATAGTGAGAATGAAGAGGAACAAGTTAACGATGTCCATGTAAAGGTTTAGAGAAGCGAAAACATACTCCTCAGGAGAAATGGAGCACTTGTGATCCCCACCCACCATCATTTGGGTGTCGTAAACTATGTAAATAGAGAAGAGGAGAGCTCCGATCGAGGCATAAATGAGAGTCATTGTCTTTCCGGGAAAAATCATACAGATGATACCAAACACCATCAAAATCAGTACGGCAACAAATAATATTCCTCCGATGGCAGTAAAGTCGATTTTTGTTTGGAAAGCGAAAATGGTGAGTCCGACAGTGACTACGAGAGTAATCATAGCAGCGTAAAACACCTGAAAAATGAGAAATATCATGAAATCACTGTATTGGAAAATGGAAATTGCATTTTGTTCAGTTAAAACAAGGGTGAGAAGATCTAGGAACTGGTAGAGGTAAAAAAATTCTAGTGCAGGTGGAAAAATAAAGGAAGACAAACTAGGCGGGAATGTGAAGCGGGTACAATGTAACTCAAAATTATATAAAATCGTATATATTGGGTTTTGGCACTTTACCTGACTGACACAATATTATTATATTATATTATTACACTATATTATATATAGTAAAATATGTTATGCTCGTTTCAGTAGTAAGTTGAAACCAACCAACCATAATTTTTTTTATGTGTAGGCTGACATATATGGCTGGAAACCATTTACAAATGTGATTTGAGTTTCATATCTGTATGCTTTGGTTTCATATGCTCTGGTAATCTTATGAATTATATAGAACTTGGGCAGGAATGTGTCCAGGTTAATCCTTGGATGTTATGATGATAGTGAGAATGAAGGTGAGAGGAACGATGACATTATACAAGTCAAGAGAAGTGACAACATACTCCTTATCACATGACTGTCAACAACGAACGCCGATGTTGCCGCTGTGCCGCAACGTTGGCAACAACGCGACTGCTGGCTCCCATCCTCCTACCTACCACAAGGTTTTTCACCTCACACCGGATCAAAGTTAAGAAAACTGCACTGTAGTAACTGGAGGCTTTAATTGTTAACTTTCTTGTTAGTTGTTGGTTCGCTAGACTAACACACAACAATTAACATTTATTTACTTATAATATTCGTTTGTATACTCTGCAACATTTTACAATAAGAATTTTTAAAAATAAAAATACCCCATCCTTATTATGTTCTCTTAAATTAAAAATAACAAAAGAAATATCTAATTTGAAGAGATTTGAGATACATTGTTCTCCGTTTACTTCAGTGAAACCAATTAGCCTATATCCAAATAATCAATAATCAATGATTGAATAGCAAATAATAATCTTCTCAACAATAACTAGCTAGTGTCCCGTTCTCCCCATGGAAATCTCACAGACACACATTTCAAATGTAAACAAAACGGTGGCAGTCAGTAGTTGGATATATTTCTCATAATCAGTCTTGTATTAAACCAGAGACCTATTGACTGTAAGCTTTAATCGTTTGTAACTTAACCACTCATTCAATACCACGAGTAAATTTGAAATTTGTACAAAACATATTCAATTTCTCGTCAAAACTTGTTATGTACATTTAATAAACTTTGATATTTTATTGTTTAGAAAAATACTCATTTATTTGTTTCTAAATATTTGCAACAAAACTTGTCTCCTAGTTACTTTTAATATTGGTTAACTCTTTACTTTGAGATGTAATTAGAATTGTCATTCCGAAAACTTTTACAAAGATGTAGTATTTTTATGAAAAACTTACTGGAATACATCATTACAATTTACATATTTCCAATAATCTACAAGTTCCTGTTCACAACACTGCTTTCTTTCAAAAAAAATTCGCTACAATTCAATAAATTTCTAATACACCTCAAAGCAGAGTCAAACTATTTGAAATTCAGGAAAAATCTAAAATTTTTTCTTATTGATAAGTGTTTATACAGCGTCCATGACTTCCTGATTGATGGCTCTTTAAGTTATAAGGTCTGCCTGGAGGGATATTTATTTATTCATTTTTCATTTAATTAAATGAACAAGGAAGTTGATTTAATTTAATAATTTGATGCAGTGTATGCACATTTTAGCTTGTAAGCATCTTTATATAAATTGGTTGAATTTCCATTTTGTTTGACGTTACCAATGCATGTACATATGTCTTTTGGTTAATAAATGAGTTAAATACCATTATTGAAGTTATTTTTCACACTAAAACATATTGAGCTACTCTTTGCCAGTAAATTTATACTATTTTATTAACATCTACTACAAAATCTACAATGTTCGTTATTGGCAAAAACGCTTTATAATTTAATTTAGAGTCAACAAAATCTTCTGCAAAGTTATAATATATTATATGATATTTGTTAGGTCATAAAATATTTGGAAATATGACTAATGGGAGTGGAAAATCTTAGGTGATACATGAGAAAAAATGTAAAAAGTAAAAAAAAACTGGATTTTATCTTATTTTAGCTCAAATAACTAATTTTTCATAAATTTTAGTATAAAATTTGTAAGGACTTGAGTTACTTTGTAGAAATCCAAATCTCATACAAGTTACATACATAATACTGTAAAATGTGTCTAACAGATACAAAGAAATAAATAAAAGATGACGCTTAGCTCAGTTTTGATATAAATTACAACGTTGTTTCTTAGGTTTTAAGGTTGAATGTGTTATGCATACTCCTTAGATATGGTATGTCACATGCTGCACAAGGAAAAGTTTACTTCCAGCATGAAAATATAAGAAAAAAGTGTTCATGTTCTGTTGAAATTATGTTATGATGTTATGATGACAAAACTGCAGGTCCGTAGAAATTAACAAAACAAATTACACATTCCGTAAAAATTAACTTAATAGTATATGATAAGATGTAAAGAACAATAACATATGTTGTCTAATTCCTCAAAACTTCCCCTGAATATAGACAAGTAACTTGTTTAATTAATTTCACAGCTCAAATTATCAATTGTAATAATATGAGCGGCAGCGAACCACTCATCTGCACTATCGACAATCCATCCCGTTAATATCTGAACACTTATTTTCGGCCAAGGCGAAGCTTCTTTAGAAATATTTTAAATATTAATTAAAAATTCATAAACTACAATCAATTTGAATGAAAAACAAATTAAAAACATTTAAGTCCATCCCGTTAATATCTGAACACTTATTTTCGGCCAAGGTGAAGCTTCTTTAGAATTATATTAAATATTAATTAAAAATTCATAACTACAATCAATTTGAATGAAAAACAAATTAAAAACATTTAAGTGACTTTTACAGATAAGTTTTTTGATTGTTGGTCTTTAACGGCAGTCAGTTTATGTCGTTTTGATCCTAGTTTTTTTTTATGCCATCTCCAGTCTATTACTAAAGCCAATATTGTCTTTGCTTCAACGATAATTCAAAGATTGACGTATGATAACAACAGGTAACTGAAGAGAGAACATCACTGAGTGGTGCATAATAGTAGTGTTAAACTTTACTTCACCCTGGCCAAAGAATGCAAAAATGGTGTCACAGCTACTTGTGGCATGAAGAAAAAGTGTATGTTGTTGACAATCGCTTTATACTTAAAGACAACTGAACTGTAACATGAACCATTTTTCCCTTATATTTTCATGCCAGAAGAAATCTTGTCTTATTGCAGCTTCAAAATATCTCACCTAAAGAGTATTCATAGCACATTCAACCTTAAAAGCTAAGAAACCATAGTATTTATATACTAACAGGAATAACATGTTTTTTTATATTTTTTAACTTTTAATTTGGCCACTTTTTTGCACATGTTGGACAGATTTTTCAGTATTACATATGTAACTTGAGGGAGAATTGTTTTTCTACTAAATAAGTCCTTACCTGCTTTATTCTAAAACTTACAAAAAATTAGTTATTAAAGCTGAAGTTAGGATAAAAGTTCAGTTTATTTACTATTTTAAAATCTTTTTACTGATTCAACACCTAGATTGTCCACTTCAATTAGTCATATTTCAAAATATTATATATGAACCGTGTAGGAGATTGTTATTTTAAAATTCTGTAGGAAGATGTTTTTGCAAGTGTTTTTTGTGTGTTTTTATGTTATTCAAGGGAAATGGGAAAAAAGTAGTGTTCAGACGATTTTTTTAAGATGGCAGAAAACACACAAGGGCTGTGAGGCCGATAACTTTGATTTTTATCAGGGGGCGATACATAGGACATACCTGAAAATCTAAATATCCTACCTTTTCGCATGGCAAGTATACAATTCTACTTGACTATTAACCATTAAATGTAGTACAATATATATCATAAGCAGAACAATACACACTGCAGATTATAATAATTAAATTTAGATTATTATTAACCATATTTAATAAGTTTGGGAATAAATCGATTAGATACAATTTTATATCTAATTACCATCACTCCCAAAAGCTGTAAAATCATTATAAACAATGAGGCAATGTGTATGTAGAGCTGAAGAGCAGCAAAAATATATTCTTCAGGAGATATTTCTTCCCTTTTTCCTCCATTGTCTGTTGGGTGTCATATATGATGTAAACTGTAAATAATAGAGTCCCAAATCTGGCATAGATGAATTTCAAGGTTCTACTGAGGAAAAACATTGTCAAGATTCTGATGACCATCAAAATTATTACCGCATACAAAGAGGATACCGCATAGGCCCGTGAAGTCGATTGAAGTCTCACATGCAAATACAACCACCAGTGTTATAGCAGCTGCATAAAAGACCTGAAAAAACTGCAATGCTAGTAAAACTCCTTTTTCTATAGACACTGACAATTTTTTGGAAAAAATTATTTGGTGACAAAAGACGAGGGTCAGGATTCTCAAACATTTTGCCCGTATAAACCCCAAGGTTTTACCTGCCCCTTAGTAACTCCCATGCAGGGGACCTCTGAACTCTCAAATGAACCGGTGTGACTGACATTGTTGGCACTGAATGCCATATAACTAAGATATCAAACGAGAGGCTTACACACCACAAGTGGAGAGGCATGACTAGTCTGCAAGTCGTTTCTCATTTCATCAGCCAGTATTTGGAAGTAACAAGCCGAGATTGCACATGCACAGACTGAAGTTTCCTCTGGACTATTGTCTGCTTCAAAACACAAGCTTAAATACACTGTTAAACTTTGTGAATAACCACACAAAAATGCTTGATCACAAGTTCCCATATCTCAGTTCAGTTATCCATTGCAGTACAGTAATCATTGCATCGCCCGTTTCGGTCAATCGATAGTGCCTTGACATCAAATTAAATGGAAGTAAAAGAGTACGCTATTGCTCGCAAAGAAATATATTATAACACGGCAGGCAATAGCGCAATAATCGTCGTCTTGAAACCGAATGATCTACAAATTTCCTGCTCTAAAAGATGATGAATGGTTCACACCTGAGTTAAGGTGTTTCTTCATGATAGGTGCAAGTCATCCACATCTGATGATGAATATAATAGACTATTTACGTTGTATCTAAAAACTACGAACGATTTTAAGTTAAGCTGTAAATAATGCCAAAAAAGTAGCAATAGGGAAGCTCTATAGAAAACTCTATCAATGCTTGCAAGGCATTATGCTAATAGAAAATAATCTGCAGCAAATTAACATAAATTAGTGAGGGACTTAGTAGTGTAGTAGCTATGCCTGACAAATCAATCCTGTCATCCCGTACTGCAGCAGTAAACAATGCTGGATGGTCATGTGGCATAATACGACACAGGAGGACAGCATTAAAATTGATCCTGGTCTTAACAATTTATTTAGTGTTGATGCCTATAACATGCCTATTATTGAAAAAAAAATTATAGCATCACAAACCCTCTTGCAGTTGTTTTCAATCTATGTTTGGAACAGAAGTTTATGAGCTTAACAAGGTGAGAAACATCCTGTATACAAGAATTGGGACCCCAATTTGGTTAGTAGCTATAGACCGATCAGTTTCATCATAACTAGCTTTTCAAACATGTCTTTGAAATCAAATTCAACATGGTTTTCGCAGGAATAAATCTACTACCATTGAAGTTGGGGAACTAATTGAACATCGTTTCCTTTTAACACGAACAATCTGTTATGCTTCAACTTTGTGAATTTAGCTATGCATTTGATTGCATGTCACACAGTATTCTTCTTTTGAATCTTGAAAGGTACGATATAGCTGGATCCGTATTTGAGCTACTGAAGTTCTATCTCTGTGAAAGATGGCAGGTGATGAGTATCCACATTTCACAAGGCTACATCCCAAGCAGAGGAAGTGAAGAACGGCTTACTGCAGGGCTCATCTCTTCTGATTCTACTGCATGACCTACATACAGCTTGACAGGAATGCCTTTCTCTATCCAGACAAAACAAATTTGTTAACTTGCGGTTTCAACCTACCCCAAATTACACAAATGCAGGTGCTATTTTAAGCATGCAAGAACTGGTTTGAGCTCAACCACCTTCATGGAATGAGAATAATACCCAAACCTTGTGGTGTAGTCTTTGGACCACGTTTGAACTGTTGAACAAGAATTTGCCAGTGTTAAGCTTCCGGGCCTAATCATTGATCCTATATCGAAGTGGAGCGTTCACATTGATAAAGTGTGTAAGAAGATTTCAAATGTGATATTTCCCCTGTTGAGGCCGAGGCTCATTTTTTTACTCCTGTGTAGCTACTCACGACACATTTTACACATATTTAAAATAATTCCTGCTTTTTGTTCCCCAACTTCCTGAAGTTGTTACTTAACCGATTTTGAAGATTCTTTTTCTGATTAAAAGATAATTTCAAGTTCTAAGTCACTGTCAAGCCAGAATTTTGATTTAGGTCCCAGGGCTCTGTCCCACGGGACTTCCATATGAATAAATGTTATTCATATGGAGGAGAGTTTTATTTGGTTTACGTCACATATGTTTTTTCTTGATTCAATAAACAGCTGTTATAAGGATTATATCTGGAAAATATTGTGGGGGAGCAGCTTGTTAGATATTAAATGTTTTGTATATTTTTGACAGATGACTACAGGGAATAAAATAAAAGTATTGACATATTATATCAAATTTGTTATTATATTCTAATCAGTGATGGTCAAAACCAGAAATTTCAAATCTCGAAACCGAAACCAAAACTTAAAAAATCGAATCTCGAAACTCGAAAGTCAAATTCCAAAATCCTATTTACTTGCCTGGTTTTGGTTATGAAAAATAAATCCAGTTACTCCGAATAAACCAGTTAACTTACCGCCATTCTCGAAGTATCCTAGAAAAATATTAGTTTCAGAACTACTAGTGAACTAATTATTTGTAGCTTAATTATAAACTTTGGTTAGAGTTGTTCTTTCACAAATAACAAATCAATAATCCACAAAAGGTGAAGGTAGACGACCGATGACAGTAGGCTTTTGACCTCCACATTATTAATCAACACTCGGGCGTGATTTCTGTTAAATAAACGACACAAAAAATCTCGGCAGTTTTGAGTTTTGATTCTCAAAACTCGCCGATCGAATCTCGAAACCGAAACTTTTCCAAAGTTTTGGTGGTTTTGAGATTCGAGTTTTGGTTTTGACACATCACTAATTCTAATGGATTAAGCTACATCCTTAAATGCGGGTTGCATAAACAATTTTAGAACTGATTATCTGTATATAAAGTGCCATGTTATAGTTGGTTCTTTACATGTAAAATCAATTATTATACATTTTGATTGACATATATTCTGGGCATTTCTTTTTGGTAGGATTATGTTTTGCATGTTGGGATGTCACTTGAATTTGCCATTCATGTGTCATGACTGTATTAATTCAAATTTAAAATGTTGAAGTATTAGTATGAATAAAATAGGTTTGTTGAATGCATAATTATATGAAGGAGTTGCAATTTTGTGTTCTGGAAATAGATTGTGGGTTGCCAGCCAAAAAAGTTGAGAACCACTGATCTAAGAACTAGGATCCTCTGCTTTCATCCCATAACCATTTAGGCCTGCTAAATTCCTCCATATAATTGTTGTTAGTCAATAGAATTAAAAAGCTAGGTACAGGGTACTATAAATGAAATATTGCTTTTACACGCAATAATTTATTGATACAAAAAAATAATACTACAGCAGATATAAACATGATTTAAATACACATCATACCAATATTATCAGTTAGTAATAAACTACATTACAATATTTTCCTAACATCACTGGCCGAGCTTTGAAACAGAGTGGCATAAGGCAGTTTAGTGAAAATATGCTTTTGGCATTCCTGTAGCATACTTTGAAAAAACGTTAGCAGAGGAAAATAAAAGCCCTCAGTCCATTACATTATTTAGACTGTTGTGTAAACAAATCAATTCGAAAAAAACAACAACAATCTATTCAAATCATTATGCTTATAGTGTACTGCTTGACACTAGTTTAAACCTCAAATTATGCAATTTAAAAACCAAGATCATTTCTTTTCTAATGAAATAAAAGGACCTCATCAGTCAACTCCTCTCACATACCAAAACATACTGTTAACCAGAAACAAAAATTGAAATGATTCATATTAAGTGGTAGAATATTTATTAAATATAACAAAACTGATTTTCACATCGTCCATACTCACATAAAATATGTAAAACCAAGGTTTACTAGAATTTAACAATCTGTACAATCTGTAGATACTGTTACTAATGTGTATTAAGGTAAAAACTGTAGTTACGAATGGGAAGGGTACATCTATGTGTTTATTCACATATAAACAACAAACAGTCTTAAAGTGCAAGCTGCAGTTATATACAACAGGAATGTGACTAGGTTAGTCCCTAGATGCTCCGATGATGGTGAGGATGTAGAGGAACAAGTTAACGATGTCCATGTAAAGGTTCAGGGAAGCGAAAACATACTCCTCAGGAGAAATGGAGAACTTGTGATCCCCACCCATCATCATTTGGGTGTCGTAAACTATGTAAATAGAGAAAAGGAGAGCTCCGATTGAGGCATAAATGAGAATCATTGTCTTCCCGGGCCAAATCATGCAGATAATGCCAAACACCATCAAAATCAGTACGGCGACAAATAATATTCCTCCGATGGCAGTAAAGTCGACCTTTGTTTGGAAAGCGAAAATGGTGAGTCCGACAGTGACTACGAGAGTAATCAGAGCAGCGTAAAACACCTGAAAAAAACCAGAAATCTGCTAAAGTGGAGGGTGCAAAAAAATAGTTTGCTCAATTAAATAAAACAAGGGTGAAAAGATATAGGAACTGGAGTTGCAGGTAAAAGATAGTAGTGCAGGTAGTAAAATAAAGGAAGACAAACTAGGTGGGGATGAGAAGCAGAGACAATGTAACTCAAAATTATAGACAAAGTTAAAAGTTATACATTGTATTCTGACAAAATACCTGACGCAACTAATATTTCTATACTCTTATACAGTACAGGGTGTTTTTTTTTTTTTTTTTTTTTTTAACGCAACCCAATGTTAAAGAATTGAAAGTCACGGTTTAGGGACAAGTTCATATGTTGGCAGCCCTGTTTCCTTTACTTCAATATCTATCAGCTAATATGCATTGTTGTATTGCTGTTTACATAATTTAGGGTTACTGCAAAGTTATTGTGAATAACATACAAAATATTTTTTTCCCAAGCTCAGACGGTGTGTATGGTAGAGGAGCATATTAAAACTAAATCATTCGTTTTATGTCAAGAGAGGTTTTCGGCTATGTTTCCCGATGTGAGTATACCTAACAAATCAAGCATTTATAGACTCATTAAAAAATTAAGGAAACTGGATCTGTAGGAAACAAAAAACACAACAGTAAAAGAACAGTCCTTAAATGAAGAAACTTAGAAGATGTTAGGAGTATTTTTGAAAACTCACCAAACAAATCGTTGAGAAAGCTAAAGCAATAAAAGCAAATATCTCTACATAGGGCTTTTACAGCCACAAAATTATTAGGTTTGACTCCTTACAAGAGTAATAAATCTCATAAAATTGGCCCCAACGATTTTCCTGCTTGGTTACGCTACTGCAAATGGCTCAAGTGGTTCACGCACAACTCAGTTTTGGACAATGTGTTTTTTCTGATGAAGCTTGGTGTCATCTGAGTGGCTACGTAAACAGTCAAAACAATCGTTATTGGAGCGCTCAAAACTAGAGCTTTGCGAATAGTGAATTTTTAGTCCAGATCGGTTTTGGTTCGGATAGCTTAAGTTCGGGTTGGATACAGATCGGATGGTAAAGGTTTCGGATAGTTTTCGGATTCGGATATTTACTTTGCCAGTACCGCACGTTACATCGGTCTCTAGGAATTACCATATTTTCAAGACGGAACTTTACATTTTTATTTCCCTTACAAGATATTAATATACGATATTTCAGCTAGGTAATTTTATTCAATAGGTACACAACAAGTGGTTATTATTTTTACAACTATATCTTTCTGAGTACCTAATGGCTGAAGACTACAATGACCTCACCAGAAAACAGCATGTCTAACTGGAAGAGGAATATACCAACCTGTGTACATACACAAGAATACTATCTTCTTTGCAGTGAAAAATACAAGAAATATGTTTACTGGATGAGCATAAACCTTTGTAATTTGGCAAAATTACATTTGTTATTAAATCATTAAATAAAACCCACTGTCTGATGTTTTATTTGAATAGCCATTGTTCCTTCGCTAATTTAAATAGTCTTATACAACAAATTAACTGGTAGGCTAATACAAATAATTGAACTGGTTTTAACCCTTTGCGGTCGATTGGCGAGTATAGGTCGTCGCGCGCCATTTTCCCGAACGCTCGAATGGCGACCTATACTCGCCGTGACGTTTAGCCCGTATGAAGTGCGCTAAAACTAAATATAATGTAATGATTTTATGTCTATTTGCTTCTTATACATTCCTTATTACTTTTAATGTTTATTTTATCTACTCCATGGATTATTTTGTTCTGAAATAAATGTTATTACTCCATGAACTATACTTCACAATTCGCGGTGTCTTGTGTCATCTGCAAGCGTCTGATAGTTCCAGCTCCGATTGTTGTCTGTGGTGTTTTGTTTATGTTTACTCTTTTGTTTAGTTATAATTATGACTAAAAAAATTAGTGATGACGATATTTTTGAATGTTTTTTGTGTGTTCATTTGACTTACAAATAAATATAAATGGGTTTTTACTCTCGTAATCTGTCACATATAGTACATATGTACTAAAAATATATGGAAGAAAAAATAAAACAGGTATACATTTTTATTTTTATTTCATCAATATACAGTATGTAATCAAAGTGCCTTAAAAATAAACCCTCATAAATGCATTTTAAAATTAATTTGGGTAATTAAATGTAACAATAGTAAAATCTATACAAAATAGCCAAAATTAATTCCGTCTCAGGGTGTCTGGGTGATTTAATTTAATCGACCTCAAAGGGTTAAACAAATAGCATTATATTATTTATTTTGGAGATTGGATGATAAAGAATCAAATGTTTATGAATACACCAAAAATATAATACTAATGTTTTTGGCAATATCACAACTTCCAAACTGTGATTGTAAAACTTAGTACCTAATAAAGGTCTTTAAATTTCATACACTAACATTTCTGACTGCGTATAGCGACTTTGGAATTACGACCTACTCTATGGGAGCTTTCTCATTGAATCGTGAGATGTTGATACCATCGGATATCGAAATTATCGACTTATTCGCCAGTAATCTACTTCTGTTGTCTCATTGTCTGCGTCTATCACGTGAATCTTGAATCAACATCGAGTAGCAATGATGTATAAATTTGCGATTGTTTACATCAAAAACGTTTGCTATCGCGCATTTCTCTGTATATACCGTTTTTATTCTTTGTTGCTACAGTAATGTACGATCCGGCCGTGTACCATGATACATCGAGAATCTACTCAAATATCGTATCGAAGCATTGATCCGTACCGAAACCGAACAACAAACGACCGGCATTGCGTCACGTTATCTTCAACGTCGTCGTCAGAGTCAAAGCGTTAGGAATGGTCCAAACGTATATATTGTTTTGTTTCTGGCTTATTATCGCCAGATATACGGTCTATGCGAATAAGTTAGATTTATACTGGACGTTATCGCATATCGAAAAAACCTTCGGATTGGATTCGGAATCTGATCCGATCCGAAACCGAACCGGCTTTTCAGATATCCGCACACCTCTTCTCAAAACCCTCATGTTGTACACCAACAACCTTTACATAGTCAAAAGATTGGAATATGGTGTGCAATTTTTCGAAAACGGATTATAGGACCAATATTTTTCGACTCGTAGATAAAATTGAATTCTGCCCGTTATCAAGACATTACGCACGAGTTTGTGGCTTTATTGGAAGAAGACGAAAAGTACTGTTGGTTTCAACAAGATGGAGCAACGTGCCATCATTCATCATATGAAACTACGGATCTAATAAAGAAATTGTTTGGAGGCAGACTCATTGGCAAGGGGCTGTATCCACCAAGATCCCCCAGCTTTGAGCCCACCAGATTATTTCCTGTTAGGGGTGGGCGAGTACTCGAGATTTTGAGAACCTGTCGAGTATTTTCTAATACTCGAAGGCAGAGCGAGTATTAGAGACTACTCGAAAATTCGAGTCGAGTAGTTGATTACTCCTGCCGTTTACCCCAAACAGTTGAAAATGCAAAGATACTCCCGCCGTTTACCCACGTTTACATCGATAACCAATGTTTAACAAAATAAGTGACTGAAATAAAGAAAAATAAGCCTAAAATCTACTTTTAGCTCATATGAAAGGAGACAAAGACAGGTGGGTTATTTTTGGATACCTGTGAGTTATGATAGGGTAAGAGAGGGGCACAGGGAGTGTTTGGGTCGGAGTAAAAAAAATCACTTTCTTGTTAAAATGTTCTGGTTTTGATATACTACCCAAAATCGTTGTATGGATATATATTTGTAATATTTGTCTTTTTGTTTGTTATGGTTGTTGAAAACAATAAATATATATATGTATATATATATATATATATATATATATATATATATATATATATATATATTCATTTAAATCATTATTCATTCATGGTAAAATTAAGGTTAAAATAAAATAAATAATAACATTAATAATTCAATAAAATGTTATGTTTATAATTAAAGTTTAATATGTAAAAATGATTGTTTTCAATAAAAAAAATTAAAATGAGTTTTTTTTACTTTTTAAAGAACAACTCGACTTGATACTCGAGTAGTTTGGTTCAATACTCGACTCGACTCGATTACAAAAAACACTACTCGCCCACCCCTATTTCCTGTGGGGATATTTATAAAGTAAGGCATTTGTAAACAACCCGCAGAACATCCAACAGCTGAAGACAAACATTAAAGATGTGATAGGAGAAATTGAAAGAGCTACTTTGAAAAAGTGTTCAGAAATTTGAAGAAGAGGGCTCAGCTATGTATAACTAATAATGGTGGTTTACTTGAACACTTAATGTAGGTTAAAATGTGGTAAAATGTAAATAATATACTGTACAAAATGTAAATACCAGTAAATAAATTTGTATTTATTCCAAATACTTGTAGTTTTTTAATTTTAAATATGGGTTGCGTTTAAAAAAAAAACACAAAAAACACCCTGTATTGTATTTTATACCTCTTCCAAATGGTAAGTTCAAACCAACCAACCATAAGTCTTTTACATGCAGACCTACGTACATCGTTGGTTCTATGAATGACGATTTGACTTTCATACTACGATTCTGGTAACCCTAAGCTAACTTACATGATTACAACTACACAATATAGGTCGTGCCAGCCAGGCCAAAGTGCGGGGCAGGAATCAAATCAAATCAAATAAAAATAATCTTTATTCATAAAATACATGTTATGTACATTGAATAGTGTCATCAAAACTTAAGAGTAGAACTTAAGACTAAAAATAAATAATGAAAAACAAAATCAATAGTAAATCCATGAGGGGGTGGAAAAGTACTCCTCCAGAGAATACAAAGCTTTGTCAATCAAATAACTTTTTACTTTGTTTTTAAATTTCTTAAGGTTTTCCTCATTTTTAATATTGCTGGGTAGATGTTTGAAGAACCTTAATCCCACATAGGATGGTTTTTTTCATAATACTTTAATTTATGTTGTGAAGTGATAATAAATTTGTTATTCCTAGTATTATATGGATGACAGGTAAATTCTGTGCTTTTTATATTATTTTTTGCAATGATAATAGACTCAAAACTATATTGTCCATATACTGTTAAAATCTTTCTTTAAATTTATCTTTTGATGTTTCATTGTAATCTAGCTTCATCATGATTCTAATTGCTCTCTTTTGCTGTTTAAGAATACCATCCATATTTGCATTTGTTGTTGAACCATAAAGGCTTATACCATTATATAAATGAGAGTGGATATTTTTTCAATGTTTTTTGGTTACAAAAAATGACATTCTATAAAGTCCTGAACTTAATGTTGATAGTAATTTATCTACATGTTTATTCCAGTTTAAATTTTGGTCTATTGTTAGGCCTAGAGGGTGAGTTTGGATTACAGACTGCACCTCCCCTCAACGAGTCCAGTCAACTATGGTCAGAAAAGTTACGAGAAGTACCCAGAGTTTGCTCTGACTGTACTCAACTAGATCTGTAGCCGGGAATTAGAGAGAAATCTATCAGACTCACCCTTAATGCTGTACGAGCTCCATCCCAGTTGGCTCTATCTGTTGTTAAACAAACAAAAAATTATTTTACCAAACACCAGGACTCTTACCTCCTCACGGCGATACATGGATGTGGCACAACCGAGCAGAAAGCCTTCTGCGAGGGTGAAGATTCCGAGACAGATGAAATTCATGGGAGCCTTGCGTCTAACATCGCCGCAACACGCCAGTGTGATCATCGTGGCAAACATAAAGATCATCGCCAACCACCTAACCATAAAAAAGTTTTGAAATACCTGTATTTATAAATGAGGATGGGTCCTGCTGCTCCAATCCAAGCAAAATAATACCATTTTTTTAGTGGGAATACGCATTATGCATAGTTACTTGGTCTTTGGACCTGATATTTGGTCAGTAGACATAACAGGCTTTGCCCTCAAGATCTTGACTAGTAGCCTCAGTAACAGAATCATATCTATTGTATGGCATCTCCAGTTAATTTGTTTGTATTTTCTGCTTGTAAACATCTGTTATGCTAATAATCAGTGATGGCTCATCTTGTCAAAACAAGCCCCATATAAACATCGCTTATCACCATGAATGCCCTGATTTTAAGAGCTTTATTTTTATGTTTTATCTTCCAATGACTAACTCAGTTCACCCGGAGGCCCGGTTGACTGGGACTCGGATATCACGATTTACAGTATTAAACCACAAAGCTCCAAAGAGCTAAAAGTATGCAAAGAGCAAAGGGAATATTACACAACTTATTGACAAAAAAAATTTCAGAGCAGCCTGTGCCTTTCAGAATGCAAATATTGAAAATCTTGATGCCCAACTAACTATGAATCAGGGCAAATCTTAGGTTATCAGTGGTTAAAATCAATTCGATATAACAGAAGCGTTATCTAAACAATTCATAACACAAGATAGCGTCAGTCAAGTAACAAATAATAATTCTCTATTGTCATTATCACAATGAAATAGACAACGTCATATACATATCTTACATGTGCATATAAACAAATATTGCATACCAACAACTATTATGTGCATTATTGGTTAAATACCCAATTGCATATTATTGTTGATAGTACCTATGCCCTATGCTTAACACAATCACTAGATCATATTTTTCACTAGAGCATATAATCATAAATAAAGGGTCATATGTTGCTTCATTACAAGTTAATTAGAGGATATGGAATGTCTCACCAGCCAACAATTACCATCTTTTGAAGAATGCACAGGTTTAATACCCATGGTGTCCACTATTGTATGGGTATGGCCCACTTTCCTTAGAAGCTCTCTTTAACAAATTGCCTCTGGCGTTCACAAAAAAAGGAAACAAATTGAAAACTAGGAAAAACCAGTGTGTGATCATTTTATAGAAATGTTGGTATTATGAATGAGATTATGCGAAAGTAACAGGAAACTTCTAATGAACAAAAGGACCTCTAAAAAACATGTAACAAACTATTTATAAAAAAACTGGAGTGACAAGACACATTTATATCAAAGTAGCTAAGTAATCACATACAACAAATCGTCTTTGGATAGAAAAATAAAGCCATTCATGATCGTTTTAATGAGTTATAATTATTTTCCTTGAATCTGTTAAATGGGACACAATAAACTTGGAACAGAGCTTTTTTTAGCTTCATATTTGAAGTATCTTCACCCCTTTCAGGTTCAATGAAGCGATATATCGTTATATCTATTGGTGTGTGGTTTCTTCTGAATTGAGCTACAAAACAATATATTATTCAAAAAGTGATAAGGAATGATACACCATTTCCAATCTATTTTTAGTATACTATGGATTTAAATGGGTCCAATGGTTGACTCGGTTGTTCTTTCGAATGAAACATTTACGGTTCAGTACACCCCAACCAGTTATAAAATATCTTTCCTTAGCACCTTTGGGATGCAAATTTATGTATTTTTGGGATTGCAAATTTCAATCTTGTCACACTGGACTTCACCGAAGTAGGCTAGTCTTGGGTGGTTTAAATTCGCAAATAACTCAAAGCACTTTTAGTTAGGGGTACAAAAATATTAAAAATGCTCAACACCGAAAAGGTTAAATTCTTCAACCAAACATTTCCAGGATAGGCTATGGAAGATAGTGAAATTCCATTACAATATAGGTCTGGCGGTTGGCTTCATTATACTAATGTTCTACTGTTTACACCAGCAACTGACCTAGTTTGCAAAGGTTCAACAACAAGAATTTGTTTATTTATTTATTTTTAGGATTAAATCTTGAGAAGTAAAAATAACATCAGTGTTTTTGATTATGAAAATTCAACAATTAATAGGAATGCTCTAAAAAATCAAGAGGCTGAAAACCCTTTCTAAATACAATATAAATATTTAAAATGTTTTACTTGAAAGTGACAAATATAACTTTTTAAAGTATAAATATAATTTGAAATGAATTTTTTTTTTCATAACTACCCCTATTCCATCCTACAAAATGATGTTGTCTGGTGTCCAGATATATGATAATTAGAAATTATAATTCTAATTGTTCTAACTGTTAGTCTACCCAAACCCCACGACTCACAACATTTAAAGAGTTAATAAAGCTAATGTGGGTTCTAGAAAGCCAAAAATTAAAATACCCCCGTCGCAGCAAACCTGCATACTCAGCGAATTTCCAATGGAGATATAAATGTCTTAATACTACATCAAGCCACTTATCAAGTTTCATAAAAATATATTCAAAATTAAGTGATATATACAATTTTAATTATTCTCCATAAGAATAACATTGGGGCTGAGTACGCAGGTTTGCTGCAACAAGGAACACAAAAAATGGGTTTTTATGCTAATATCAATATAACTGAAGTAAGTGAAGTCATATACCAGTTTTTATTAATTTTTGTTTATAATTAAGGGAGACATAGCATTTAATTATTATCCATAAGAATAACATGGGGACAAGTACGCAGATTTGCTGTTACGGGATCCTTTGGCAAAAAATTATTTTGAGCAAATATCAATAGACCACAACCAAATGAAGCCATATACCAAGTTTCGTCAGTATACGTTCATAAATAAGCGAGATATAAAATTTATCTTTTCCTCCATAAGAATAACATTAGACAATGTACTGTGTTTAGCACTTTCGATATCTCGGTAACCAATTGACGTAGAGAAATGATCAAAATACCAAATTGTGTTTTTTTTAAGCTGAATCCAATGGTGAAAACTAAAGTTTGAATATTTCAAAAATTATATGTGAAAAATTCAAAAAAAACATTTTTGGGGTACAAAACCCCCCCCCAAAATACTCCTTCGGGTAGAGCGATCTGTCTGGTTTTCAAACTTAAAGTCATAAATGTTGTTTTACACGTTTATACCAAATTTCATCAAAATCGGATAATTTTTACGAGAGTTATCATGCTCACGGACACATATATATACACATATATATATGTATATATACAGTTTCGAACGAATGGTCTTTTTGGGGTCTGGGGACCTCAAAACAAAAAGTTATCATGGTCCCGGGCCTAGGTCTTACCATGCCGACTACGGTAATAGCTTCTCCCCTATAGAGGAAATTCGCTAAAATAGCACTATGAAAAACCAACTTTAAAGCTTTATAATTAGGGGTCCATGTGAATAGCGATTTTTCGGATCGAGACGAGTTTTGCCAATTGTTCTCCAGATTTGAGTATTTCCGAATGAGTATTTGTGATCAGCAATAATTCTGTTAGCAAGTGGTATCAATTAGTGTAATGTTATTTATTTGGATAGTAGCAAAACACAATTTTGAACAGTTCTTCTAGTTTATGTTTTCACCCAATAAAACGTGATTTGGCTGCCATTTTCAGCTGATAAAACATAGTTTAGGTGTCATTGTGGCAAATATTATGTTTCTGATTGTCATTTCTAGCCAATAATATGCGGCCCAGGCATAATTTTCAGATGTACGGTCACAATTTTTGACTACTAACACCCTGTACGGTTGTCATTTTTGGCAGATATTCACACGGTATGGTAGTCAGTTTATGTAGTAGTGATTCAAGTTTCCCATCACCATTATTTTATGATATTATTTCTTTTATGGCTGATAGTACATTATATGGCTGTTTGCAATCATTGGCGATCCTTCATAGATCAACAAGAAAGACTCAACTGACTTTTGAGTTTTTTCAAAAACTTTAAGTCGAGTCGAATGATGATAAACTCTACAGAACTAATCAAATTTCCGAATACCCGCACACCCCTAAATATAATAGGACTAGAGCTGCTTTTTACGTACCAGAGTCCAGGGTGC
Source organism: Allygus modestus (assembly GCA_963675035.1). NCBI lineage: Eukaryota > Metazoa > Arthropoda > Insecta > Hemiptera > Cicadellidae > Allygus > Allygus modestus. Next base: position 59,375,375 of record OY776115.1, on the reverse strand, counting down.
TGGCGAACATACAGTTTCGTACCCTCGTGGAATGTGAATAGTGAGATTATTGCAACAGTAACACCTATCTGGCACATGAGAATACTGTACACCTTCCTGCAAAAAAGAGCACACATGATAACTTATTTAAATTTTAGTAGGTACAGTTTAAAAGGAACAGTGTTAATCAATTAACAGTACGTTAAATAATCATGCAATTTGAAGACTACACAATTTACTGATTGTAAATTCAGAATGCCATTATTTTATGATACTAGACTGCACTGACTTTTCATGGGCTCGTTTTTTAGTTGATTTTATAATAATAGGCAAACAATGATCAATCGAAGTTTGGGAATTAAAATAAGTATTTTAATTTTAGTTTTCACAATAATTATCCTGGATGATCAAAAGCAGGTATTATAACCCCTTTCAGAGACTGTTTAGTATCATATCAGATTAAATTAAAAATCGTGAACTTTACTATTCCAAAATATGACACCCAGTTTTCAAAACAACACCAATGTACAGTGGAATGAGTTTAATTCAAAACTTCTTTAACTCAAATTTTTTTCTTGGTCCCAAGCATTTTCTAAATGAAAAATATAAAACACCTAGGGTTAATTCAAATTCTATTTTGGATTATTTGAACTTTTTTACTTAGGCTGGATAAAAAAAGCGTCCATAATACAGTTATCAACTCTAGGAATGCCCGAAACATGTGTTGCACAGTTGGCATGAGGCCAAAGTCTCTTGTTTTACCCCGCTTGAGGTGTCACGGCAGCTGGAACTGGAACTATTTAAGAGGGGGCTCCAGTCAACTGCTTCTACCTGCTTCTCCCATAAGGACAAGATATAATAGCTTTCAAAGTCCATCCCTTCACAACGGTGTTTTACGGGTCATTTAAAGAGCAAAACAATATCTAGCAATCTCAGTGAGCAGAATTTTGATACAAGAAATAGTTCACCGATAACAAATTGTAAATACTGAATATTTTGTGACATTTTTTCCTACCCAGAGAAGTTAGGAAGAATTAGGTGCTCCAGACGTACACTTGTGTGGCACAACAGGGCCATATTGATGGAATGTTTACTTCAGTATCATCTATAGTTTTAACCACAAAAATACCTTTATACGTTTAAAGATTTGTTGTTGTTTAAAGCCTTAATGAGTCTTCAATGTTTAGATATTTTAACATTGTTTCAGGTGGTGTTAACCCAGGTGTTTCAGGTGTTAACATCTTAACCCTCCGAAGCTACTTACCTAATGAAGCCCATGCGGATGGTTTTGTCGGAGAAGGCAAAGGCATCAGTGTTGCCACCACCATAGCCGCTCTCTACGTTGGCCATGTTGGGAGGAAGATGGAAGGTCGGTGGAGCTGCGAAACCTCCGGGGGGATGAAAACCGCTGCCGGGTGGGGGCGGCTGCGGAAGAAACTGGTTATTAGTAAAACGACAAATCACACTAAGTAGTTCCAAAAGAGGGGTTTTCCCATACTTACTTTCGAGAGCAGGAAAAAAGCTGGGTCTCTAGCCAATAGTAGAGCTGCATGCTGTTGCTGTTACATCATTTTAAAACTATCTAGAGACGAAACTAGGAGCTGAGTGCAAACTATACTTTTTATTAGTTTACTTGCATATTTCATATAGTCTCTGTAATTATGGGAATACCAAAAAAGAACAATCATAGAATCAGATTCTTGTTAAACAAAATTAATTAGAATCGTAGGTGACGGAAAGTTATCAGTTAGGCCTTACACATTTTTGAAATTCATAGAGAAATGCACTTTTGATTTTAGGCAATTCTTTGTTTGAAATTCACTGTTGGTGACTGTGAGTTTATGTTGTTTAAAAGATTACTGTAGATGTTGGCCTTCACTGGGAATTACAACGGGATATGGTTTGCTCGTTTTACAATAAATTATATGTGTAATGACACCCCAACCACATAAAATTAGGAACCATAAAGATTCATATTTTACAAGATATCTATTTACAAAAGAACAGCGTAATTTAAAACCCAACAAGTAACTATATTGAGAAATTTAAATTAGAAATTAACAGGTATCTTTTAATTTATCTCCATACTCCTTCGAAGAGTTTTATGATTTTAAGAAACAAGGGATTCATTTAGTTTTTATCAAAGCAAAAACAAGAGCAAATCATTGTTCACTTGATTGACTGTACTCTTAAAGAACTAATTTTCACATAGTAAAAGTATCAGTTTAAAAACAACGTAGTTAAAGAAAATGTACACTATTCAATTTACACTTGAATAATATGAATAAATTGATAACATACCGAAATTCGTTACTTACAGGAGAGTCCCATATACTCAACACAATTTAGACTAAAATATTGTCGAGACTGTGAGACTCTACTACTGTACTTTATCAAACATTTTACAAGAAAACTAAATTTATATTCATGATATAGCTTCTGGATTGTTGTTACGACTAGATGTATTGTTTTCACCTTAAAATCCAAATGTGTAGTTAGAATATCAATTTCAGGCTAGCTAATGTATTTCAGAGTGAATCGTACCTGGAAGCCTGGCGGGTAGCCGGGTTGTGCTGGATAACCTCCGGGATAGCCTCCCTGGGGCGGGTAACCTCCGGGAACAAACCCTGCTGGCGGCGGGGGTCCTGCGGAACAGAAACACTCGGTTTACAATACAGACGACTGTCACGTAGCAGAGTAGCAGGGCAGAGAAATTTACTAATAGATAAGCATGAAGCATAAGGGGAGATAGTAAAATGCACTCTATTATGGAATTATGGTTTTGACGGAAGGGTTTAGTTTGCGTTGTCTTTTCCCTGATGTTGATGACTTAGACTGGAAAATTTTTTCAGACCTGCATGGCTGTGGAAGTTCCTAGGACTATTATTAACCATCAATCCTATCGTTGAACTGGAATAGGCCTCGCCACCTTAAGTCTGTAGAGGTATACGACCCAAGCCGCGTACTCCCCCTCGAGTAATCCTATTAGTGACGCTTCCGTGCACGCCCAAGTACAATTTTGATTTATTTTAAATTGTCACAAAACAAACGAGGCCACACTCTTATGTTATTAACAGCGACACAACAAACATTTCTGTTTCTCTCCCATTCCAATCGGACATATTATGCGGTTTTAATCAGATTACTAAAATACTTAAGTAAATGACAGAGTGACAACATCTCCAGTAGCCTTAAACTGTTTTTACCACTACATCTCTCTTTCTTTCATATGTAAAGTTTAAATTACACTAACTGACGACAGGAGTTAACAAAATTAAATGCAGCTTATTACTACACCGGATATATATGTTTAAATGCGTCCTTAATGGAAAGCCGAGGAATCATACTTTTACCGATAATTTGACTCCTTACACTGGATGAGACCATTTCCTTTCGACCAATATTGACGATTTCTGCATCTACATCGGCACCACACCGTGTCTTCGAAGACACCCGACCGGACCATATTGGCTGAGACATATATTACCATTCATACCCATGGGAATGCTCTAACAAGTGGACAGCGTACTAAGATTTTGAAAGTATTTTTAAATCTCTTACAAAACCTCAAAATTATGTCCAACTGCCCAGCAGATCAATTTGGGTAAAGAGTTGATTGTATTAGTAGTAAAAGTGTTTAAAATGTTGTACATTAATTAAGTTTGATCTGTGAATAGTGAAGGTATCCAACATGCACCTGTAAGTAAACTGTATTTTAATTATAACATTATTGGTCATATTTCTAGAGCATTCCACGTATTTTTAAAGTACTTGACAGAAAGAAGTCATATTTAAATTTGTTGAATTTATACAGATTTAGTGCTGCATATTTTAAATTGAATTTAAAGTTTGAGCAATTGTATTTGTTGCATAAATTGTAAGAGTTTAATATTTGGAAAGGCAAACAAAATTCTAGGAGTTATTTATGATATAAAGAATAGACGGTCATTAGTTTGATTAGTTTCTATAAAAAAGGGAGATAATTTATACACAGTTAATGGCAGTTGCTAGTTGATATTAGAGTCAGTAAATAATGTGTTGTGGCAAGACTAGGAGGTAAGGAAGGTTGGAGGTCAGGTGGTGTGATTGGGAGGTTATTAGAAATATAATATTATTCCCAACCTTTTGTTTGCATTAGCCACTTATAACTTGTACAAACTCAACTGGTCAAGCTAGAATTAAATATACTGCCATTGCATGTCAGAAACTTAACTGTGTCTCAAATATATAAAAATACGTAAAAATATATGAAACAAATAAAGGCCTCGAAGCAAATCAAACGTAGTGATCTGCCTAGGGAAACAAAATAACCATAAATTATCACACTGCTACAAACATCTAACTCCATTTGTTCACCTTGAGTGTATGCGACTTTAGCAGCTGAATTAATTCAATTTCTGACAAACTGTTTTTTTTTTTTTAAATTACATCCCACAATTTTTCAGAGATCCATGTAGTGTTTTGGGCCCAGTGCACTTCCACAGGTCTCTGCAGTTATCAGTAAAAAAAGTAAATTCAATAACACCTTGCTAATCTAGCAGTGAGTGATTGGAAAAAATTTAAACAACAAATTTGAAGTGTAATAAAGAAGCAAACAAACTAAAACATTGTTAGAAAAGTCAAATTTTAGTTTTCACCATTAAATTCAGCTTTAAAAAACATACAATTTGGTGTTTTGATAATTCCTCTACATCAATTGGTTACAGAGATATTGAAAGTTCTAAACACAGTACATTGTCCAATGTTATTCTTATAGAGAATAAAATAAATTTGATATCTCGCTTATTTATGAACGTATCCTGACAAAACTTGGTATATGGCTTCATCTGGCCGTGGTCTATTATTATTTGCACAAAAACACAATTTTTACCGATGGTTCCCGTAGCAGCAAACCTGCTTACTCTGCCCCCATGTTATTCTCATGGAGAAAAAGTAAAATATTATATCTCCTTTAATTATGAATATAAATTAATAAAACTTGATACGGTAGTGCCTTCCCCTAGTTGAGTTCTATTGATATTTGCATAAAAACCCATTTTTTGTGTTCCTTGTTACAGCAAACCTGTGTACTCAGCTCCCATGTTATTCTTATAGAGAATAATTAAAATGGCATATATCTCTTATTTATGAATGTATACTTGATGAAACTTGATATGTGGCAAGACCTAGTTCTATTTATATTTGCATAAAAACCCATATTTTGTGTTCCTTGTTGCAGCAAACCTGCATACTCAGCCCTAATGTTATTCTTATGGAGAATAAGTAAAGTTTTATATCTCCCTTAATTATGAACATAAATTAATAAAACATGGTAAGTAGCTTCACCTGGTTCAGTTATATTGATAATTGCATAAAAACTCATTTCTTATCTTCCTCGTTGCAGCAAACCTGCGTAATCAGTCCTAATGTTATTCTTATGGGGAATAAATAAAATGTTATAAATCACTTATTTATGAATGTATTTTTGTCAAGTGGCTTTATGTAGTAGTTAGAAACATATAAATGCATTGGAAATTCGCTGAGTACGCAGGTTTGCTGGGACGGGGGTATTTTTAAATTTAGCATCTTTGAAAAAGTTGTTAAGACATTGTTACTACACAGAAGAGCAATAAAGCCAGGAATAATCAAGTGGTTTAATGAAGTTAGAAACTACCACTGATAACAGTAATAGCTATGATGAATCATCAGTGGTATGTAAGAAAGTTACGCCAGTAACTGAAAAACAAAAAGCAGTACCAAATTACACTTTCCACTGGACATTCCCTTGTTTCATAACGTCAACGTTCAATTCAAAATTTAAGATTTGTTTGCAAGATTTAACTGGCCAATTAGTTCTAGAGGTAATAAAATAATTTATATTTGGTGCTTTTAAGAGAAGAATCCAAATCTGAGATCAGCCTGTTCGAGTTCCAATAGTCTGTAAACAACATAGTATGCCATCATACAACGAGTTCGCACGCAGCACGCTGACGTGAGGGAAGTGAATTTCCATATAAAAACTTTTAAAACTCAAAATCGGTGTAAAAATATACATTTATTCCAATTTTTATTAAAATCTGAAAACAGTGATTTTTTGGCTGTTCTGATACTCCTGGCTTCATTTACCTGCAAAGCTGGGAATACAATTTTGTGCATTATAATGTTAGAAGAAGGTCCAGATATGCTTGAAAGTAGGCGTGAGGTTGCTGGGGATGATAAAAGTACTCTAACAAAGGAGTAGCAGGCTTTGCTAGTGTAAACCCCCCCTAAGACAACGTACTGTGTATGGTCAAAACATATTTTCTTTAATAACTCGGTAATTATTTATGCTAGAATGACGAGAGAGGGCTTAAAACTTTTGCCTCACTAATAATCATCTTATTAAATGCTTTAATTTTACATACGGATCTCTTCTGACCCTTTTTGGGCCCAAAAACTAAACATTTGAAAGATTAATCCCCAAAAAAAGGGGTTTGGAGTTTTCTGATTGTTTTGCCCAACGAACTTGTCCAACTGATTACAGAAAGAAACGTCCTACCAAATTTGAAGTTAATCAAACAAAAAAATGTGACCGTTAGAGTCAAACACACACACATATATATATATATATATATATATATAAAATTTTTAACGACCACCCAAAACTGTTCAGGGGGTCAGGTTAGGAACTTCTATGGTGGTCTCGGGCTTTAGTTTCACCGTGCGGGTCATGCTAATAGTTCTTCCAAAGGAAATTCACTATTAATAATATTTATCTCCCTGTGAAATCTGGTTACTATGACAGTTTTAGAATTACAAAAATAAAAATTAGTGGCTTGTAGGGGGCAAGAGCCCCTAAAAAAAACACAAATGTAAAACAAATTATTATATTACAGGGTTGCCACCAAAGATGTAATTCAAAATTCATGCATAACTCCAGGTAAAAATCTCAAAATTCCAGGTTAACTGGCGCGGCATTTTTTTATGTATTTGCGACACCTATGACGATTTAAAATATAAGTGCTACGTTAACAACAAATTATAACTTTTGACGAAGTATATTATTATTCTTTTTTTTATTTAAATTGTATCTCATATTTGTTATGCTTTCTAAAAAAAATGGATATACACGCTGGGTTAATTATTTATATTAATAAACTTGATTTTTTTTTCTATATAAAAACATTATCAATATTTTAATTGATAGGAGGGGGTAAGGGGGAGCAGGAGGGGGACATTATGTCACAGATACACCCAATTATATAAAATTCCATTTAACCTTGGCAATATACTACCTATTATAAGAATCAGAAAATAGTATATACCAATCTTTTTTGTGTCTATCGACGACAAAGACATTTTTCAATGTTCTTTAGAGGGCCCAAACCCTGATCTCGTTACTATATAAATTACATTTTGTTAGAAAGCATTATTATGGCAGCTGGATCCAGTTTTGAACTTACCAAACATTTTCAAGATTTTTGCTAGGAATCAATCTGACAAGAAAACCTTAGATTGAGAAGCGACCAACCTGACCACTTACACAACCCACAGGGGCAGATACAGACTATCGTTTTAAGGGGGGTGATGAGTGAAAAATATCTATATTGTCAAAATACAATAACTTTTACAATGAAAAAATGGGTAAAATACGTGAAGGTCTGAGGTTTTGGGGGTAGTCATGACTCCCATGACCTCCCCCCAGTACCCGCGCCTGACCACCCAGACAATTATGCTTTAACAAACTCTCCAGCGACTCCAAAGACTACATATTAGAAACTGAGCTCCATATCAATGATTACAAATTTTGATCAGACATAATTAATTACAAATGAGCCACTTTTATTACCCACTATTTGTAACAACACACAAATCAATCTTATTGATATTAATAACGAGTTCGCACGCAGCACGCTGACATGAGGGAAGTGAATTTCCACATAAAAAATTTTAAAACTCAAAATCGGTGTAAAAATATACATTTATTCCAATTTTTATTAAAATCTGAAAACAGTGATTTTTTGGCTGTTCTGATACTCCTGGTTTCATTTACCTGCAAAGCTGGGAATACAATTTTGCGCATTATAATGTTAGAAGAAGGTCCAGACATGCTTGAAAGTAGGCGTGAGGTTGCTGGGGATGATAAAAGTACTCTAACAAAGGAATAACAGGCTTTCCTAATGTAAAACCCCCATAAGACAACTTACTGTGTTTAGTCGAATCACATTTTCTTTAATAACTGGTAAATATGTATGCTAGAATGACGAGAGAGGGCTTAAAACTTTTGTCTCACTAATTGCCATCTTTTTACATGTATTAACTTTAAATACGGGGCTTTTCTGACCCTTTTTGGGCCCATAAACTCAAAATTTGGAAGATTAATCCCCAAAAAAGGGGTTTAGAGTTTTCTGATTGTTTTGCCCAACGAACTTGTCCAACTGATTACAGAAAGGAATGTCCCTACCAAATTTGAAATAAATAGGACAAAAAATCCGACCGCTAGAGTGAAAACACATATATATATTTTCAGAGGGTCACATTAGGAACTTCTATGGTGGTCCCGGGCTTAAGTTTCACCGTGCGAGTCATGCTAATAGTTCACTTTCCAAAGGAAATCCACTAAAAAATGTAGCCGATAATCGCGACTGCATTTCGTAAAGTTTTCTCAACAATAGCTCTCACACTCACATGGCTAACGCCGCCGACCATCGGGAACGTATCGCTAACGTTACCGACAATCGGAAACTCATCGCTAACGACGCCGACCATCACGGATCAGAAACGCATCACTAACATCGCCGACCATCGGGAACATATCGCTAACGTCATCGGAAACTCATCGCTAACGTCGCCGAACATTGGAAACGTATCGCTAACGTCGCCGACCATCGGGAACGTATCGCTAACGTCGTCGATCATTGAGAACGTATCGCTGTAAAACGTCGCCGACCATTGAGAACGTATCGCTATAAAACGTCGCCGACCATCAGGAACGCATCGCTAACGTCACCATCCATTGAGAACGTATCGCTAACGTCGCCGACCATCGTGAACGCATCGCTAACTTTGCCAATCATCGAGAGCGTATCGCTAACTTCGCCGATCATCGAGAACGTTCCGCTAACTTCGCCTACTATTCAGAACGCGTTACGCAATCGCCGACGATTGCGCCCTGAAATTCCCGGTACGGCCGAAAATTCCCGCATAATCCACACATTTTTTCCCGGTCACCAAAGTTCACGCATAATTCCAGGTTTTCCCGGTCGGTGGTAACCCTGTATTATAAATCAAACGAACCAACAAACAAATTATCTATGTGTCAGCATTTCCCTATACATTTTTTGTGTAGGAACAGTCTTTTTGGTTGCTTTGGTTGTTGTTATTTTCAATAAATAATTTAATTCCTTCCGGATATTCAACTCTGCTAAAGGCAACATATAATTGCCCGTGAGTAAATACCGGATTACTTAGGTATATCCCAGCTTTGTAGAAGGTTATTAAGCCAATGTGGTTATTCCATGTTGGTTTAGTAAGCGTATTCATTATACACTACAATAAACTTCAAATGTGAAGAAATGTAAACAAAACAAAACAATTTTGAATAAAGCTTGAACATATGTTTTAAAATATAAAAAAGCAGAAGTTTTTCAATCTCTATGCTTTCACTATAGAAAATAGTTTACTTTATATTTAATTTTCTGTTAACATTTTGGAAACCCCATTATTTTTTCCGCCATCACAGGTTCAAGACCTTTAATTTGAGCCATCTCCCATCATTCTACTACTTGTCATAAGCTTAACAAATTTACACAAAAATTCGCCTTGCACAACTAAATAATTGATTTCAACAATCTAAGACATAATTAAACTATTAGGAAAATAACATATTTACTGAGAAACCTGTCTCAATTTTAGATTATATTATCCCAGGTTTTATTATAGTATACATTGTAGAGTTGAATGGCATATAAGTAACCCACATGTTAATATTGAGCACTGACTTGAAGATAAAGCACGATCACAAGTATTGAAGTAAACAAATCAAGACGTTTTTGACTTCCCCAATGCTATTCTTATGGAGAACATTTTACGTCATATCTAATTGTATGTTAACATTTTGGAAATCCCACTATTTTTCCCGCCGTCACGGAATAGAGACCTTTAATTTGAGCCCTCTCCCATCTTTCTTCGACTTGCCAGACGCCCACAATTTTGACATAATCGCCTTACGAAGATGAGGTTGTACAAAAACTAGCCCCTAAAGTAAGTAGAGATCACTTTGTAAGGAACAATTTGGTTTTCAGAGAGTTATTATTTCTAAAACCAATGCGAATGATAGGCTTGTAGAGGAGATACCCGATAGATTTGAGAAAACTTTGTCAGAGTTTCATACAATATTCTTATAAATAAATTTGAATTTTATAATGTTTCAGGAAACACTTTAGATATAATTTGTTTTTACCTTAAAAATTGTGAACATTATGTTGTTACAAATACTAGCCCATCAAGCTGTCTTCCAGTTGTTAGAGGAGTGCCACAAGGCTCGGTCCATTTATTTTATTGTTAGTCATAAATGACTTGAGTGTTAATGTACCTGCTGTGGCTATTCTTTACGCTGATGACACAACCGTCATAAACAGACACAAAGATTGCACTCAGGTGTTGGTAAATGCAGAACTCAACTAAAACCTAGACTCTGAAATTCCGACTCCTAAATAAGATATTAACTTCACAGATGTAAAGTTTTATATCTCCCTTAGTTATGAACCTAAATAAATAATACCCCCGTCGCAGCAAACCTGCGTACTCAGCGAATTTTCAATGCTTAATATATGTCTTAATACCACATAAAGCCGCATACCAAGTTTCATAAAAATATATCCACATATAAGCGATATATACAATTTTAAGTATTCTCCATAAGAATAACATTGGTGATGAGTACGTAGATTTGCTGAAACAAGAAACACAAACAATTGTTTTTATGCAAATATAAATATAATTTAACTAGGCGAAGCCACTTACCAAGTTTCATCAATATTCAATCATAAATAAGCGCTATAGAACTTTTTAATTATTCTCCATAAGAAAAACATGGGTGCTGAGTAAGCAGGTTTGCTGCAACAAGGAACAAAAAATGGGTTTTTATGCACATATCAATATAACTCAACAAGGTGAAGCCACATACAGTAGAACCTCGATAGTTCGACACTTTGTGGAGAATATAGTTGGGTTAAGGAGAAATGTCCAGCAAAGGGTCAAGACTGTAGGATATGTCATAAACTTAGTCATTTTGCAAGGGTTTGTAAATGGAAATTTATCAATAAAATTGATGACAACTGTGACGATATAGAATATAACTCATGTGAGTTTGAATCTCATCTTAATGCTGTAAATAAAAGCACAAACAAAAACCCCAGAGCTTCAATCAAAGTAGTCATTAATAGTCTGCTCTGTCTTATGGAATTCGATTCGGGTGCAAGAATATCTACAATTGGGCAAACGTTATGGCACAAACTGGGACAACCCAAGTTAACTCTACTTTCTGGGTTGACAGGTTTACGGGAAAACTCCTTAGGCTTGTTTGGGTAAATGTTATGTTTCTTTGAGACTAAATGGTGAGACACAGAAACTACCAGTCGCAGTAATGGAGCAAGATGATACTCCTTTGTTTGGACTTCCATGGATGTTATCATTTGGATTGGAACTTCCTCCTGAAGTTTCAGTTAAGACAAACAACATAGTGCAAGAAGAAATACAAGTTTCCAAAGAAGAAGTCCAAACTTTGGTCAAAGAATTTGAGAATGTTTTCACTGATGGTTTAGGTAAGATTGAAGGAGTTAGAATAAACGTTAGGACAGATTTTACATTTATTGCATTAAAAGCCAGAAGAGTGCCATTTCCCTTAAGGAAATCAGTCGAGAATGAACTAAACAGACTTGTTGAAAAAGGAGTTCTAGAAAAAGTTTATCCAAGCGAGACTGCAATTGTTTGGTCAACCCCGACTGTGAATGTAAACAAGGGTGGAGGAGTAGTCAGAATATGTGGAGATTTCTGAGTTACCCTTAACAAAGCAATAGTACGTGAAGTTCACCAAATGCCTATCTTTGCTGATATTACAAACAACATAGCAGGAGGTCAGTTGTTTACTGTTATTGATTTGAAAGATGCATACTTGCAGTTAGAAGTTGCAGAGGAAGATCGTAACTATCTTATAATAGCTACTCATATGGGCTATTTTCGTTTCAGACACCTTGCATTTGGCTTAACTGATGCTCCAGCGAAATTTCAGAGATTCATGGAAAATCTCCTCAAAGATATTCCTTTAGTTGGTGTAAACCTAGATGACATAATCGTGAGTGGAAGAACCAAAGAAGAACACTTCAATAATGTTAGGACTGTATTAAATCGACTTTAAGCTGAGGGTATCAAAGCAAAGAGAGAAAAATGTCAATTCTTCCAGAACAAGTGTGTACTACCTGGGGCATAAGATTGATAAGTTTGGAATACATCCTCCAGAAGATAAGATACGGGCGCTAAAGGAAGCCAAGACTCCGACAAATAAGAAAGAACTCAGGGCGTTTTTGGGAGCAATTAACTTTTACGAAAAGTTTATTCCCCATCTTCATGGACTTTGTTCAAGATTGCAAGCCCTAAAGTATCGTGGGTTTGGAATAAAGAAGACCAAGAGGCATTTGAAAGAGCACGCAACTTACTCGCTGAAGATAGCACAAAAATGCCTACACTTCCCCTTCACTTGCCCCTTACAGAGATGACCTGCCCACAACACTGTCCTGTGACGCCTCTGAGGTAGGTTTGGCAGCGATTCTTTTGCAAACATACCCTCATGGTATAGAAAGGCCAGTAGCATTCGCTTCACGTACTTTACAGGAAGCTGAAAAGCGATATTCATCCATAGACAGAGAAGTACTTTTCTGCGTGTTTGGAGTTGTAAAATTTCACCAGTACTTATATGGTAGACATTTTACATTGACTAGTGATAACAGACCTCTGGAGAGAATTTTTGGAATACATTGGGATTTGACGAAGACAATGAACAACAGATTGGTTCGATGGTCTATTTTCTTAAACAACTACGACTTTGATATTAAGTATATAGAAGGAAAGAACAATGTGTTGGCCGATGCGCTTTCTAGACTGCCATGTGAGTGCAGTAGTCCATCTAGAGAGGAACTGTCAGTAAGGCTACTGGCGCAAGAAAAATAGAAAAAATAGAAAAATAGATGATATGGCCCTTACATCTGCAAAGCTGCAAAAATTAACGAAAAAAGATGAACTATGCAGGCGAGTTATGATGTATATGGAATCAACATGGCCACAAAAATTACCTAATGATTTGTTGCATTTATCTCCTTATTTTCATAGACGGGAAGAACTTTCATCTGTTAAAGGAATTCTGATGTGGGGAAATAGAATAGTTATTCCACAAACTCTTCAAAAGAAAACACTTTGTGTTTTACATCAAGGCCATCCTGGAATTGAAGCTATGAGGACTCTGTCACGCTACTATGTTTGGTGAATGAAAATAGATGAAGACATAGAGAAATATATAAAGTGCTGTAAAGGATGTCAGGTAAATCGCCCACGAGAGCCAGAAGTACCTCTTTATTCCTGGAACATACCTGATGGTCCTTGGGAACGTTTGCACCAAGATTATGCAGGTCCTTTTGAAGGGCCTTATTGGTTGGTCGGTATAGACACATTTTCAAAATGTCCTGAGATATCAATGGTCAGATCGATTACAGCCACGAACATGGTGAGCAAGTTACGAGAATGGTTTTCTTGCTATGGTGTTCCAAGGATGATCGTTACTGACAATGGAACTCAGTTTACAGCTGATGTCTTTCAGAGGTTTTGCAAAGACAATGGGATAAAGCATGTACACAGCACACCGTACCATCCTAAGACTAACGGACAGGTTGAACGGTTTATGAAAACCTTCAAGTCTAGGTATTTAGCTAGCAAAGAAGATAAGGTAGATAGATGCACAGTAAAAACTCTTCAAACTGTTATTTGCCTATAGGTATTCACCCCAGAAAACCACAGGTAAACCGCCTTCAGAACTGTTCTTTGGGAAACGTCTGCCCTCTCCACTGTATAATTTAAAACCCACTATGAAAGATGTGATTGCAGAATCTATTTCAAAACAGCAGAAATATCATGATGTGAAAGTACGATCAAGAGAATTTTTGGGAGGGGAAGAGGTCTGGGTGCAGAATGAGGTCGGCGCTGGTTGGACTCCAGGTGTGATAAACTCAAGAACTGGTGAGCTTTCCTACCAAGTAAGAATTGGAGGAGCCTTAAAAAGGAAACATGCAGACCAACTACGCAAGAGAAGTGGGGCGTTGTCTTAAGGGGGAGAAGTGTAATATTGGGTCATATGATGCTAAATAGGCTAATTATAAACAGATGATTATTGTTATTGTTTTTTTGTTGTTTATTATGTTTTGGTTATTGCTAGAGATGTGAATAAAAATGATTGTTTCTCAGTTTGTATAGCTTTCTTTATTTGAAATAAGTTTGAAATATCATAATTTAGTTTATCATCTGTTTTAATATCAGATGTTTTATTATGTTTGTTTACCAATGAAGTAACCTTTCGTCGGGTACAAACTTGCTCGGATTTGAGCAACAGGACAACTAGCATTTCAAATTGTATCAAAGTAAACATTAGGAAAATGGTGATAGTGATTGATGATGAAATATCAGCTGGTCAAAAAAACATATATTTATGTTACCAATTTATTTAAAAAAGAGCAGTTAGAAGAAAAAGTTATAACCTAGAAGTTTTAAAAATACAAAATTAAAATATTTATAAAATCGGTAAAATTAATTTCTTAAAAGCCACTCCCATCTAATCAGAAGTGAAGATTGCCTACGTGGAAGAAGATTCCAGACTCCTACTCAGCTTGTCTTGTAAAGATAAAGAGTTTAGCAGTAGCACAGATGATGAGATTCACTTCTCGATGATCTGTCTCTTCACTGAGAACACTAGAACACTAAGAGGGCCTACAGCAACAAGAAACCCCAAGACCAGTATACTTTTAAAAACAATTAGGTACCGGTAACTAACATTTTAAATCAATACAAACTAAAACCTCTAAAAGGCATAATTATATTACAAGCCTAATAGTATTCTGAATCTAATTTACCTTATATTCACATTCTATTTTAGTACATTTTCTTAATAAACCACAAAGAGCAAATAGGATGTTAACAACCTAATTTCAAACATAATCAAACTTTCAATCCTTTGTCACGCTAAAAGAAATTAAAACCCATAATTTTGAATCTATGATTAACACTGACTCAATATACACCGTCTCACTGAACTGAAAACAACACACACATACTAATACAACAACAAATATTAAATCACCAGCGATATAAAAGTATATAGGCCTACCTAATGTAGGGAACACAATAGCACACACTTAATGTAAAGAGTACAGCACAGCATAAACACAGTTGTGCAAATGGTGAGCAATTGTCGAAACACAAATGAGAGCCAAGAGAGGATATGATGTGACGGGAGTGGTGTTTGAAATCAACTAATCACCTGTGCCTACTTGATAACAGACTGTGGCTGTGAGTGTGTGCATAAGGCTGAGCCGTCACAGCAGGGATAATCATACAAACAATTTGTCATGCGCTTATTCATCAATCATACACATCTAATACATATAAATTTGAACAAGTGGGGGCCTAAAAACACAAATTTGTCGTGGTCTTGGGCCATCAACAGCTTACCATGCCACATACAGCTCATTCCCTATATAGGAAATTCGCTAAAAAAATAATCTTAATCACAAAATGAAATTCACAGTCCATTAGTTAAGAGAATATATATTATCTGCGCTTTGGCCTATTATATAATCGGACCAGACTGTCAAGCAATCATGTTTATTAAAGAAAACAAACTATAGCATTTAATCCAGTGAGCGTTCTTAAAAATTCTGCATTTTTTAGTATTTAACAAATACAAAGTAATTGTATGAGGAGTAAATAAGTTATACTGTGAATTGTAGTTTGTGGGAGTTATGTAATGGTAAAGCATTGGAAGGCCTCTCATGCATCACAATTTTTGAATGATGAATGTAAGATTTGGTATCTGTACCTTCTGTTAAACTTTTGATAACCAAACATATCGTTCAGTTTGTCATCAGCAAACGTTATGTCTACTGTTGATTAATTATAAAATAACCTGTTGGCGATGAAAGTAAAAATTTAAATGTTAAGTTTAATAAAAAATTCACATGCATCGTAAAGTGTAAAATTTGTAAATATGTAGTACTATAGTGTAATTAATGATGAATAGCTATGTATATGAAACAGTTGTTACTCCAAGATCAAATATGTTTCCTGATTATTTGAAAATGGGTTGACACTCATATTGACAACAACAAAGAAGTTAAGTTTTGCATAGGCTACACATAAAATGCATAATGTGAGGAGGAAGTAAACTTCTCAGTTGATAATTTCATAAATTATAATTTATTATTCTAAAAAAAATTTGCAATATGATGTTGTTTTTGCATTTCAATTTATTTTAACTATATGCTACAGGGTGTTTCAGAACGATCTGGCAAAACTTCAGAATATTCCCAAGGCCAAAACAAACTAAAAGTGTCAAGTATATTACATATGATCTAACTTGCTTTGTTTCTGTCTGTGTGTCCATATGAGGTGTTGTGAATGTAAACATCACATCATAGGAACCACTTGATTTTGTAATACATTTATCTATTTCTGGTTCAATGTTACATGTCATTATTCACAGAATTGTTAATAAAGAATGATTATATGCACAAATATTTACATTATCAGGTTCGTCCTAGTTAGATTACCCTGGAACATGAAAAAAAGGAACAAAAATATTTGGAATGAACTAAACAAATACAAAAACATAACAATATTCTTAATCTATTCTGAACAGGATATCGAAATCTTGCTCGTAGCCTCCTGTTTATTGAAATTTGTCCAATGTTGAAAGTAACAGTACCAAAAACAAGGTCTAAAGTTTCAATGAGTCTTTGGGAAGATTTCTACAAATGTTAATACCGTACTGATTC
Organism: Allygus modestus; assembly: GCA_963675035.1. Lineage (NCBI taxonomy): Eukaryota > Metazoa > Arthropoda > Insecta > Hemiptera > Cicadellidae > Allygus > Allygus modestus. The sequence continues at coordinate 59,358,345 of OY776115.1, read as the reverse complement.
GACTCGGAGCTCTTCGTGAATGTGGCTACTTCTAATGAAACCAGGGAGCAAACTGCCATTTTGACCTTTTAAACATTTTTGACGTTTTCCCGTTGGAAAAGCTGAAAACTTAAAACTCAATCCCAAATTAGTATTAAACAAGAAAAATACATGTACTGCACCAAGTTTAATGTAAATATTTCAAATGGTTTCTAAGATGGGTAGGTATATTTATTAAAATACCCCTGTCGCAGCAAACCTGCATGCTCAGCGAATTTCCAATGGAGATATAAATGTCTTAATACTACATAAAGCCACTTACTAAGTTTCATAAAAATATATTCACAAATAAGCGATACATACAATTTTAATTATTCTCCATAAGAATAACATTGGGGCTAAGTATGCAGGTTTGCTACAAAAAGGAACACAATAAATGGGTTTTTTACGCTAATATCAATAGAACTTAACTAGGTGAAGTTGTATACCAGTTTTGATTAATTTATGTTCATAATTAAGAGAGACATAGCATTTAATTATTCTCCATAAGAATAACATGGGGGGTGAGTAAGCAGGATTGCTGCTACGGGATCCTTTGGCAAAAAATTGTTTTTTGAGCAAATATCAATAGACCACAACCACATGAAGCTGTATACCAAGTTTCGTCAGTATACGTTCATAAATAAGCGATATAAATTTGTCTTTTCACCATAACATTAGACAACGTAGTGTGTTTAGCACTTTAAATATCTCGGTAACCAAATTGACGTGAAGGAATGATCAAAATACCAAATTGTGTGTTTTTTTAAGCTGAATCCAATGGTAAAAACTAATATTTGAATATTTCAAAATTTATATGTACAAAATTCAAAAAACCCATTTTTGGGGTACAAACCCCCTCCCAAAATACCCCTGCGGATGGAGCGATCTGGCTGGTTTTCGAACTTAACGTCATAAATGTTGCTTTCCATGTTCATACCAAATTTCATCAAAATCGGATCATTTTTACGAGAGTTATCGTCCTCACGGACACACACACACACATATATATATATATATATATATATATATATATACAGTTTCGAACGAATGGTGTTTTTGGGGTCTGGGGACCTCAAAACAAAAAGTTATCATGGTGCCGGGCCTAGGTTTTACCATGCCGACTACGGTAATAGCTTCCCTGTAGGGGAAATTCGCTAATATGCACACAGACAGAAAATGGAGGGGATAGACTATATTTTTATATAACATATTTAGTTTGCTTGTACATCAAGATCAACTTCTTGTCTTTTCGATAGATAATTCCCAAACCCAGCTGAATAGCGTGATCAATTGTGACCAGTTGCTGGGTTATTATTTTAACTACTAACTCTTCTTGCTTAGGCCTAAATCAACTGAAATAACTTTATTATTAAAGAAAATGAGCAATTAATTACTATCTCAGAGCTGTGCATGGTTGTCCTTGAGTATGTTAGTCTAACTTGCTGATATAACAAGTCTGATAACGCAGCTGGTATTTCAATTCAGTTAGGCACTAGTTCATTTAAATAGTAATAGCATGTACGTACAAATTATATTTGTTGTCGTCTGAGTTACTAATTTTTTATTTTTTTAGCGAATTTCCCTTATCGGGAAGAAGTTATTACCGTAGTCGGCATGGTAAGACCTAAGCCCGGAGCTGGGACCATGATAACTTTTAGTTTTGAGGTCCCCAGATGCCAAAAACACAATTCGTTCAAAACTGTATATATATATATATATATATATATATATATATATATATATATATATGTGTCCATGAGCATGTTAACTCTCGTAAAAATAGTCCGATTTTGATGAAATTTGGTACAAACGTCTAAAGCAACATTTATGGCTAAGTTCGAAAACCAGACAGATCGACCTATCTGAAGGGGTATTTTGGGGGTGGTTTTGTACCCCAAAAATTGTTTTTTTTGAATATTTACATGATCTTTGAAAAAGTCGAATTTTAGTTTTCGCCATTGGATACAGTTTAAAAAAAAATACAATTTGGCGTTTTGATCATTGCTCTACGTCAATTGGTTTCAGAGATATTGAAAGTGTCCAATGTTATTCTTAAGGAGAATAAGATCAATTTTATATCTCGCTTATTTATGAATGTATACCGACAAAAACTTGGTATATGGCTTGACCCATATTTTGAAGGGGTTTTGCACCCCAAAAATTGTTTTTTTGAATAGGGCCTATTTACATATATTATGATTTTTGAAAAAGTCAAATTTTAGTTTTCCCCATTGGATTCAGTATTAAAAAACACACAATTTGGTGTTTTGACCATTGCTCTGCGTCAATTGGTTCCAGAGATATTAAAAGTGCTAAATACAGTACATTGTCCAATGTTATTCTTAAGGAGAATAAGATCAATTTTATATCTCGCTTATTTATGAATGAATACCGACAAAAACTTGGTATATGGCTTGATCCATATTTTGTTTTTCTTGTTGCAGCAAACCTGCATACTCAGCCCCCATGTTATTCTTATGGAGAATAATAAAAATGTCATATATTGCTTATTTATGAATGTATATTAAACGGACTTGGTTTGCGGCTTTATGCGGTATTATGACATACCTATATAAGCATTGGAAATTCACTGAGTACTCAGGTTTGCAGCGACGGGGGTATTTACAGTTCGTCATCAGTCTTATAGATGATCTAATCCTAAACTATAATATGAGTAAGGTTTGCGTGCTTCCTCGATAATATCTAATTACAACAATAAAAAAAGATCAAGTCCAAATTGCCCAAAAAGACTTGGGTCAGCCCAAGTCGAAAATGTGATTTAGACAAGTTCCATTCCCAGGAAAATCTAACTTAAACACAATCAATAAAAGGCTTATGGAGTTTCAAATCAAAACTAAATAATCATAAACGTTGATCGTAAATAACCAATGAACTGTAGAGGAAACAATCACATGAAAAGTATAGATATGTTTAATATTTAGTGAGGGCAAAAATATTGGTTTACTAACTAATTTGGAATAAGACATTTAGGCTAACCAATATTTAATAATTTCTAGTTATGTTCTAGACTATTAATACAAAACCTAAACTACCAAATGCATGGGGAATGAATATTTAAAATGAGTAATCTAGTACCATACCTAAATAATGACCATGGACCAATTCAAAATTCACTATTATTAAATCCAGGATATACAAGTAGCCTATAAGAAGATTGTGTAGAATTTTTGTTATATATATATATACCATAATTCACATTTGATTTAATAAATTTTGATATATACAATATATATTATCAAAATAATTTATTGATTTTGTTTGGCGATTTTCGGTCTCTTAATAATAGGCCTACATGTTTGGTGTCAATAACAAGCTCTTACTCCCTATATGTGCCTTTTGTGGGTTCTAAAAACATTTAACTTCAGGGCTTTGTCCCAACGTTAATCTTAAGGAGTTATTTCAATTTGACAGTCAGCTGATTATAATATAAAAATTACAGAACATGTGACCCAGTAACATTCCCGTGTGCAGAATGTCTTAAAACTTATAAAATATACTTTAAATCATATATCCTATACTCTAATATGAGTAAGGTTCAAATCAGTTAGGGCCTTTATTAGGGGTGAGTTTATACTTGGGTAAATTGAATTCAACCTTACTGGCGACCTGGCAAAGCCCCTAACCTCCTCAGTGGTATTTACTTAGTATTTTTAGGTACTATTTTCAAACCACAACTGACTGGTAGAAAACATTTAACCAACCATTTTACAGTTTAGTAGTATAAGAAAAATTTAATTGATACAATTTCCATCATTATTCATTTAAAACGTTTTCTGTGGCTGACATTTTAAACATAAAAATTTCCATATCAAAAATTCCTTAAAAATGATTGTAATTATAACAAAATTACTTTAAAGTGACAAATACAATATAAAAAGCAAAGAACTGTATGCAAGTGATGATACATATTAAACAATATTCATTGAAATAAAATACTTAACTTGTAAAAGTCACTTAAAATTTAGTCTTAAGTTCCTATTGCGCAACTGAAAGCGTACTGATCTGGATGAATTGTCAAAAATTAAAACCCATAAATATAACAACTGACGGCGGCTGAGGGTCGTTCGGATTACAGAGGTTTTCGTACTACCGTATGTTCAGACTATCAAGGTTCGCCTGTAGTGGCTTGAAGGGGCCATTGTCCCTAACCTAACTTTAATACTCTGCATCATCTTTTTTCACTCTTTACATACTGAGGAAAATAAAACAATATAAGTAGGAATAGATATCAGTTTGTCAACAAAGTATATACACTTCACATGGGTAAATGTAAACAAAGAAGACTTTTTTAGAACCCCATGCTTTTCTTATGATGGATGTTTACATTATTTGAACATATTCTTGTAGCTTTTTATAAATACTGCTATTTTTCCCGAGTCCCTGGGATCAAGAATTTTAATTTGAGTCATCTCCCATCAACCTGCAATTTGCCAAACTTCTACAATTTTGACTTAACAATTTTTCTTACAAAATTATATAGCTAATAAAGATTAGTCATGAAAGTTATGATAAAACTACAGACATGTTGTGTTCCCGAATATGACAGATAGCTGGGAACTGCTAACACAGAGAAAGAGGAAATAAAAAAAACAACCTTAAGGAAAGGTCTTCCCTATGTACAAAGTGTTGGATGTTTTAAGAAAGCACACTACCTTTGGCTAACACATGTTTGTAAACGCTGATTTATATAAACTTCCCTAATGTGCTCACATGAGGTTTATATAAATCAGTTGTTACAAATATGTTAAGCACATTATCGCCTACACGGGAAGTTCAATATCGCTAATAGTGTTTGTTACAATATAAGTTATTAAAATGTTATCAAACAATTGCTTGATCTATTGAATGAATTTATAATCGTTGCTCACTACTTGTTTATGTGTACAACTTTGTATGCTGCTTGACTTTGAATTGAGGTGAGCACTTTATTTTTTGCTGTTATACACCACGAAACAACAGTCATAGCCGGGAGTTCTTTCGATAAAACGAACAAGCAGCTTCGGTTAGTAAAATGTTTAAATATCGAACCGATATTGGACCGCCCAGAAGGGGGAGGGGTATGACAGTCAGAGAGCCATCAAAAAAAATTTTGGGGGGATTTAAAATTTTGGGGGGGAACCTTTCTTTTGAGAGATGGCAAGTGTTCCTGCACTATAATAATCCTAGACATTTATGCTTCCAAATATAGGACCGGATTGGATTGAAACCTAACAAATCACTTGAATCTGTTTTCTCTTTATGCTCGCAACCTAACTACACTTTCTGAGCTCTAAACTAAGTGGGCTTTTATTTAAAAACAATAATTTTGTTATAAACAAAACGGATTGATATAAATGTAGTCACTTATGTTATGTTTTTACCTTTTAAAAACCTAGGCCTACTGAAGCAGGTCCTAAGCATTCACATCACCATACAGAAAATTAAAGGTTTTATTTCTAGCTAATATCACAGATGGGGAGTAGTATTATTCAACTAAATAATTAGTGATTTATAGGATTTATATTTTTTTATTATTTTGGCCCATACTAATACCTAAGAGTGTTGATAACCTGCTCATTTCCAAATAATTTATATTAACTGCTTACAATATTCATGATATAAAATTACTGGCCTACAAAATATTATCAAACGAAAACAAACTAAGACAAAATAAGTATGTATATGAACATTTAACTGTGTACATTTTCTGCATTGACTGTTTTTAAAGTACATTCATGGAAAATGGCTTAGTTAAAAAGCCTAGGATTTTCTTCATCAAGTCACTGTCAGTGAAATCATTTGTCAATCTATTAGCTCCGGCCTAACTATACTTCCACCAAGAAATATGTTTTTTTGTGATATTTATTTTATTTTGCCCCCTCACACACTTCCTCCTTCCTCCCATACAGCCTTTTTATTATACAGCCTTTATTTTTATAAATATATGGTTTTTAAAATCGTTTTGTAAAATAGACTAATGTCTTCTCACAAATTTACTCATTGATTGTCATTGAATAATGGTAGTTCTCGATCTTGGTCCTCCCTTTTCCAAAATTGAAAATTAGCTATATGCTTCTTCTGAAATGAACATCGAAAGTTTATTTTATAGGCACGAAAATTACCCACAGTTTTTCTGCAGCAAAATTTCACAAGCCAAAGTTAAGTCAAGCCCAAGTCCTCAAGCAGTAGCCGACCTTTCAGTTTCGTCCAGAAATTAATTTCATGGTTAAGACGAAACGTTTAAACATTTAATCCAAGATGTATATATCTTCTAAAAATGCATATCTTAAAATAAAAAAAATAAACGGTAAAAATAATGTATTATGAAGTCCCAAGACTACCTTATAACTGGTCTATACCAGTTTTGATGCTGACATTGGGTACAGCAAATGAAGTTGTCATTACATATGGTAAGTCTTTTGGCTGTCCATTATGACATACTTCGCTTTCACCTTTGGTCCCTCCATTTGCAGCGGCTAGGGACAGAATCTCCGGGTTTGGTCCCCAACCTGAGAATGGATGGTTCCTGGCTGTTGTACATGGATACCCTGTCAGTTGAGTTGGCCAGTTGGAGGGCAGAATGTGGGTCCCCTGTTTGAGAGCCTTTTCCCAGCTGTCACAGAGGCATAGGAGTTGGCCCTCTGAAAGGTCAATTTGGCTGCCGTCCCATCCCACCCTTTCCTTTCCTGCTATATCCTATTCTTCCAGTAACCTGCGCAATATTCCAGCTTGTGGAAGACGTGCCTAGCAGCTACAATGGGGTTTCGGAAACTTTTTTTGTGTGAAATGTACTATAGGTAGCACAGTAGATAATCTACCTAATTACTTATAAGTAAGGCATTTTTGTTAATTGTCACCATTATCTTTGTGTCACTATGTGTCTTATTCTTTCGGTTTGGTAGAATCTCGGTGTGGTCACCCCCTCCCCTACCGCCGGTCGATTTTATTGTAGATATGTATGTTTTAATTTCTTGTCACAAAAGAGCTACTAAGGATGAAGTTTATTGCTTAAGATGGTGGGGGGAGGCCACATTTGGGGGGGAATGGCACCATGAGGCTTGGAGGGACGGGTACCCCTAGGACCCCTGGGGCCTGTATAGGTGATAATGCTCATTGTTGTGAAGTTTTTCTTTAGTTGATGAACTATAAGAGTCGAGTTTGATTTAAACTTGTGTTAACTGAGGAAAGCAAGTGAATGAAGTGAACTCCAAAAGGGGGTTTGGGGCAAAGCCTCCAATGGCGATAAGCCTAGTACGGTATATATAACATATATATAACATATAAATTCAAACAAATGGTGTTTTTGGCATCTGGGGACCTCAAAACGAAAAGTTATCATGGTCTATCTGGGGCATTATTAAGTCTTACCATACCGACTACGGTAATAGCTTCTTCCTTAAAGGGTAAACTCACTAAAAACACTCCATTAGACCCTAATATCCAAATCAAAGCCAACAAATTTTATCTCACACAAATTGTATTTGGGACCAAAATGTGTCAACTGTCATTGTTCCTGAAATATTTACAAATGTTAATGCAAAAACCTTGAGTTGACACACTAGCAATTTTATAAACATGTATATGGCACATCGGCAGTATGACAGTTATTATTTTTTACCAATAGGCCTACATTGTTAAAATGTATTGATCCCTTTGGGGATGAATGAATGATGAAAAGCAAGTTGGAAAAAATTTGTCAGTGGATAGCGGGTGTATCCAAACTTAATTTATAAGTTACATATATTTAATGTATTGCTTCTTTAAGTTATTATATCGTTGATATTACACGATTGCGCTGCGTGCCATCCTGGACTTTTGGAAATACACATGCGCTGATAGCCACACATACACCACAAATAAGGCATGTTGGCAATATCTATACAAAATTAACAGTAACTACTTAAATTTGTGGTTAAGATTTATAGGAATATGCAATACTACTGATTAGAAAAAACAGCAGTAGCGAATACTGGTTACATAACATTGCACAACAAATAAATGCAAAACAGGCAATTTAAGTATTAGAAACCCATCTTTAAAGGCAGTTTTTGGTTTGTTATTATTTCATCTAACTGATTAGGACATAAAACTGTGGTCCCAGGCCGGCTAATTGGTCGGACTCTGACCTTGATCACGATAATACAATCCAACCTACATTTAACCTAAAATGGTACTTAGGTTCTAGAACAATCTGATAGATCACTTACCACCTGGAAAGTTTTGGTAGCTCATGGCTCACAAACTTCACTGAATTGATAAAATTTAAACAGAACAAAGTTAGGCCTACTTATCGCGCGGGAGGAAACTGTGACGTCAAAATAAGTCTGCCCTAAAAAGTACTTGAGGATGACTGGTTGAAGGCTGAAGGTTGACAGTTAACTTCATTCTGATTAGTGATGTGCGATACGTATCGTATCGAATCGCCTAAAACGATACTCGATTTTGTATCGGCACATAAGAGACGATATTATTTTCTTGGCTGTTAAAACAATGAGGTTATATTTATATTCGACAAGAATTATTCAAAAGTCTTCTTTCTGTGGTAATACAATTAAAACAAGTGGAAATATCTCGATGGCCGTATTTTAACTGCAGTGTACGATGGCCGTATTTTTAACTGCAGTGTATAATACAATATACGTCGTATCGTTTATGCACAATATGTTAAGCGATACGATACGCGTATCGCGATACACAGTAGTGATGCGCGATTGCGAGATGTTCCATTCGAAACGTTTCGATTGTTTTATCCTTTCGAATTGTTTTCGAATGGTCATTCTGCATTCGAAATGTGCATTCGAAATGGCCAATGACAATAATTATATATTATTTAATTTTATATGTATCGTTTTTTTGTGGGTCGCACCATTGTAACACTATTTATAAAAAAATTGTACTGCTTTAAAAAAAAACCTAAGCTAACACTAAATGGGCCATTCAATGCAGGACATTGACAACGACTGACTGAAGGAACCAGGAACCAATTAAAACTATGCCTGTAAAATATCGTGTTGGAACAGGATAAACAGATGTTATTATTGACTTACAGCACTACAGCAGCGTTCGCAAAAACGAATGGATTATTTCGAATGAATTCATTCGAATGCATCATCGGAAACATTCGAAACGGAACATTTCGAAAATGAAATTCATTCGAAACACAACCATTCGAAAACCAGAACATCTCGCAATCGCGCATCACTAATACACAGCACCGATACGATACGGCCAATACGATATCTGACTTCGATACGTATCTTACCGCCGTATCGCGATACACGGCCGCACATCACTACTTCTGATCGTTCGTTATACCGGTTCGTTATATCGTATCGTATCGAAATATCGAATTTCGACATTCGGCCTTGCGATAATTACAAAAGTTCAAAATATCCGTCCATTCCGAAATTTCAAATGAAAAATGCATATTCAATGAGTTTGATTTGCATGGAGAGATTGGATCGGGCTACAGAAAATAATATATTACTTTATTTGAGACGGGACTCAGCCGAAAGGTTGTTTCCACTAAAAATGAAGATACGTAAGGGCTTCATTCCGCTATCCGCTTTAAGTTCAAGTTATTTATAAGAAAATGTCTCCTGAACTGTTGTTTAGAAATTAAAACCCAGGTTTACATACCTTTTCCGTCCAAACAGATAAAAAATGGATGTTGCCACATACTGTGACGACATGTTTCGAAATCCAGAATTCCATCTTCCGGTCATACAAAAACGTCCGTAATTCATTACAGATTTTCGTCAAGATTTAAAAAATGTTAAACATTAATACAGTTCAACATAATACAACACGTTATTTCACTGTGGAATACGTGTTTAATGTCGTGTTGTGTTATGATGAACTGTATTAATGTTTAAAAATTTCTTAAATCTTGACGAAAATTTGTAATGAATTACGGATGACCGGAAGATGGAATTCTAGATTCCGTAACATGTCGTCATAGTAGATGGCAAAACATCCATTTTTGAACTGTTTGGACGGAAAAGATATGGAAATCTGTTTTTCGTCAAGTTAGTTTTCACTACATTTCACTACTATTATAAAAATGAGGTGGTTTCTGTCTATCTGTCTATTGTTCCATCACGCCAAAACCACTGGCCAAAACCACTCTGCTGAAATTTTGCACAAATAAATGTAGTCTATGTACCGCGAGGAGTGTCATAGGCCTAATGCCGATTAGAAATATCCCCAGGGCTCTGTCCCACGGGACTTCCAAGTTCCCATGTTATTCATATGGAGGAGATTTTTATTTGGTTTATTTCATATGTGTATTTTCCTAAATCAATTCATTTCAATAAACAGCTGCTATAAGGAGTGTCTACCTACAGACTGTCATTGTTTTGTTTACAATTTTTCTACTCTGAATTTTCACCCCGTTGCAAAGCACGGGTGTAGCGGCTAGTTGGTTATAAAATGACCTTGCTGGGGGTTAATAGCCTACTTAAGTATGGCGGATACAGTATAAACCCAAAAACAATACCCTATATTGCTTAGTAGCTCCAACGTGATTATCGCGCTCGGTAAATATTTGCGGTGACAACTTATCTATTTTTGAACACAATACATTTTTTGATTTAGCTCTCTCTAATCACTAATTCCAATAGGATGCTTGTACAGTTCTAAATCTGGGCTACCGACCTAGTAGCTAATAGCATTGATTCTATATTAAAAATCAATGCTAATAGTAGGGAAATAAAACCAGAAAATTATAATGCAACCTGCACCTTCTGCAAAGAACTTTTGATTTAATAATGCTAAAAGCGCATTTGAGATAACGTGCGTCATGTGCAAACAATGTGCAGGGGCAGACAAAGACATTATCTTCGATAAAAGACAAAAGAACACAGCTGGCATAAGTAAATACAAAATAATTGTATGTTGCAATCTAGCAGATAAACTATTAACTTACTTAGATTATAGGAAAATGTTATCTTTATTAGTACAAAATTATATTAGTTTTTTAGCTAAATATTTAAAAAAACGTTGATAAATTGAATGAACTCTTGTTAAACGGACAGCATGTAATTGATTTAATCATAAAACATATAAATAGGACCATCTTTTAGCAGTTTCTTGCAACAATATACTATTAGTATCTCGTACTTTACAAACAGTAATTTATGTCCAATGCTTTACAAAGCATTCACCTTCACTTCGTTCCCTCATCAATGAGCAGACTAATTTACAGTGTAACTTTTATACTGTTAATTTCTACAATAATCCTTTTTCTTTAGTTTTGCATGTATTTGTTCAATTTTTCCTATTATTTTCCTGTTAAGTCCACACTTACATATAAACATATAAACAAATTAAAACCTTAACTAGGCTATTTTGTAGGGTTATGATAACTTGAAGAACATCGCTCCGACTTTAATTTTTAATCTTGGTGAAAAGTTATATTTTATGGAACAATAAATAATAGTTCAAACTTTTACCTTCTTCAATAAAACTGATTTGACATATAATAGATGTGACCGTAGAAATCGGTGATTTTTGAAAGCCAATGTTACAACCGATACGATACTGTATTAGCGATACACGTTTCGCGAGATACAACCGTATCTCCAATCCGAAAGCGGTTTATTATGGTTCGGCTTCGGACAGCTGACAAGCTGACTCAGTAGATATCCATCAATTCTGCCAACATTACCGCATTCATCGTATCAACACAGTAAATGATTTCACTGTTCACTTCCCGGAAAAGCAGTTTTAATTTTAAAGCAAGTATTGTATGACGGTAAACCAATCTACACACTCGAACCCACAAAGAAATCTACTCAATATTTTACAACTGAGATTAATCATATATGAAGTAGCATTCACCGGGGAATCATAGGGAAATTCGTTTCCCCAGTCACCAGTCCCGACGTCCCGAGTCGTCATGTGTCTGTGATGTTCGGTAATCCGACCTCGGTCATGTGACTTGATATGAAATGACTAAGAACAGTCATGTGCATGTGAATCACAGGGCGGATTGGTGGGGGAGAGGGGGAGGGGGAGCTGTCAACTAGACCGCCCGCGCCCGCGCCGGCGCCGGTGCGGTTATTAACCGGTTGTGGGGCGTGGAATCTGGTTTAGAAAATGAGAAAAAAATTGTACCATTTCTAAAAATGATGTTTGAAGTAGAATGTATGCATGCGATGTCTTATTTAAAAACAAAATTGAAATTTTCACTGCCACCAGTTGCAGAATAATAATTGTAGTCTTACTATGACGGTGATAACAAATTATATCCTATACTCTAATATGAGTAAGGTTTGCTTGATTGCTTGCTTGCGACACGAATCTCAAAAACGGCTCCAACAATTTCCTTCAAATGTTCGAAATAACTAATTTCTGAGATAAAAATAAGTTCTAGACAGGCCTCATCCCCAGGAAAAATCAAATAATGTAAAAAACTAAAATGTAAAGTTAAAAAAATTAACATTGAGCTTATAGAGTTTCAAATCAAAAGAATGCTAACAGCTGTTCATAGTCAACCAGGAAACTGTCAAACTAATACTCATGTTGTATATGATTATTAACATGTGGTTTCCTGAGAGCAGAGATTAAAATATTTGAGTGTAGATTACATAAATAGAGTAGTAAAATAAATCAAAGGGACATTGAGCTATAAATAACAACTGGAGTGACCTTAAAAATGTAGAAAAGAGGCAAATGAGTTATAGAAATCTGATTATCAGTAGGGGGAGGTGGTGAAATATTACTCCAAGTCATCTAAACAAACTGACTGGCCTTTCCCCGAGCAATGCTCGGCCCCCCAGGTACTATAAAATAAACATAATATATAGGCTAAACAGAATTTTGGGCAGAATAAAAACAATCAAATTTTGGAAGCTTTAGGGAAAAGTTCTGATCCAGAATCTTCCCAGTCATGATCATGATGAGGGTTCATCTGCTAGACCTTAACCAAAATCCGAGTTTTCCTGGGGTTAAGGACTTTGCCAATCGATTTCTGAGGCACTAAACCCGTATTTTCAAAGTTGAATCAAAACCATTTTGCACGATTCCAAGATCAATGTTGTTTTATCCATACACACAAATAGTGGGAAGGGGGGAAGGGTATTACTATCCTTAAAGCTCGTTTGAGGGTATATGAATAAAGGAAGAAAGTGAACAATTTAGGATATATATTTAATTTGTAAACTTTTAAGTATATAATTTAGAATACCGTAGAGGTTTCATGGCTTGTATTGTATGAGCATGGTATCCATACCAACTATAACAAAATCAGTACAGGAAATTGTTTGAATCCTTTCTATAAGTCTGACTAATGCAGCAATGCTGTGCTATAAAAGCGGGAGATTTTTGTTATAATTCAAAAATGAGTCTGAACAAAATTAAACTATTTATTTAATAGTATTTGGTAATTCGTATTACTTCTTTGCTTAAAATTAATTTTTGGTGATGGTGGGGAGTTTGTGTTATTTAATAAATTACTAGTTGGTGACCCGTCAAAATTTGAAGGATACAATATTAATGATGAGTATTTGATGGTACACTTGTATTCGATACTAATTCACCTTGGTCACGTCACGCGCGCTACTGTTTACCTTTAAAACATTAAAATGAGTATATTTGTTTGTAAACAAACTAATAAGTAACAGATTCCTGCCAATATATTTTAGCCAGCTAATGGATTTTTTACAATAAACATTATCCGTAAACACTTAAATCCGGTCTGAATAGAGTCCAAACAACGGATATGCGATTGTGACTCTATAGTATATGTGTTTAGGGGGCGGAGTTATCACTACAAACCGTTTTTCCATGAGCATGTCCCTACTTACTCGGTTATGTATACATTGCAAATAAGTTCCTAGGGTAGCTCATGATTAACCTCATAGATTGCAACATTCCAGCATATGGAATTTTTAATCCTTTGTAAAAATCTGTTAAAGAAATCTAATAAAAAAATAAGGTGATTTTAGTGAACGGGCTACCGGCGAAACTATTAGGTTTAAAATTATGGCTGATGTGTTATTTTAATGTCCTTGGCGTCTAGATGTGCCTTTTGGGGGTTTGGAAGATATCAACCTTCAGGGCTTTGACCCCTAGGCTTTCAAAGTTGCAATGTTAATCTAATGGAGGAATAGAAATAAATGTAATTTAAAATTTAGGAATAGCTGATGATACCAACAAACAGTACGAAGAAAGATCAGCTGTTTTAAGAAAACTTCTGGAATGGCATCTCAATGTAAACTAATAAGACGGTATGAGCTGGATATTCCCAAAATAGAAAAACAATTTGCTCGAATTTGAGCAGCTAGATTTGCTGTTCTATATTTAAAAAAGCTAATTTTTTAATATATGTAATCAAATGAAAAATCTACATGCCAAACTTGAAGGTGTTTTCTTTGCACATCCCGAACATGATAGAGGCACGATTCAACGTAACCATGCTTATTTTATCGTTTTATAGCGTTTGCGGACATATTAAATCCAGTCGCCTGGTCTGAAACCTTTGCCAATTGTTGGATTTGTTTTTAATGTATTGTTTACGAAACAAACGTTGTTTTGACATTTGATGTGTTGAATGAAGCCCCTCATGGAGCCATAGAGAAATAATAGGCCTACGAACATTAGCGCTATTGTTTACTCTCAGCTCAAGGAGGAAAACTAAAAATAAATAAAAAGGGATTCACTACTTAAAGGGTTGTATACGTTGTATAAGGGTAGATTGTGTCAATTAATACCGTAATAATTGCAAAATATGAGAATAAATATTATCTTCTTCTTTGGGTCAGCCTGAATCGACTTCAGCAATTACAATATACCTATCTATAGTTGAAAGATACTGGCCACCAATGATTTTCTATAAGCCAGCTAATTCTATTTGATACCAGTCTGTTCTTAGATAGACAATATACATGTTTTAATAATCAGCTGGTTAGAGAAAGTTAAAATAGTGATAAAATAGGTTTTAAAAAGTTAGTTTTTAAATTCTAAATGAAATTATTTCAAAAATGTAAGTAGATTGTGCAAATATAGAGAGATTGATCTTTCATTTAAAACAAACCGCGTGTAAAACGGTTGAGTGGAAACCTCAAGTGAACTGACCAAAGGAGTGCAAAGTTGAAATTTTACACCATGTTAAATTGCCAGAAGAAACCTTGCATTTCATTTAAACTTCATTTTTTAAATAGTTATTGACCATGTACCAAAATTTAAGGTAAAATGTGCAAATATATAGGGGATATTCCCTTTCATTTGACAACACCCGCGAGTAAATCGGTTCAGTGGATTCCTCACACGTTCTTCCAGAAAATTTTTAATTTTGTGTTTTAAAACTAATTGGTGAAACTGGTTTTTCTTTAGTACAAAATTAAATATTACTGTAAAATCACAAGTAAAATCGATACATAAACTGCCTGATGGTTTTACTTTAAATTGCTAGAAATAAAAAAGGAAACTAATCCACAAGATTTGCTATGAATTATAACTTAATATCTATTAATTGATATTTTAATTTCCAGCGATTTTAATATAATGTACTGAAAATACCCCCGTTGCAGCAAACCTGCGTACTCAGCAAATTTCAATTGCATATACAGTATATGTCTTATCCCCCATAAAGCCACTTCCCAAATTCACAAAGAAAGCGATATAGTATAACATTTTAATTATTTTCTATAAGAATAACATGGGAGCTGAGTACGCAGGTTTGCTGCAACAAGGGACATAAAATATGGGGTTTTATCCAAATATGAATATAACTCAACTAGGTGAAGCCACATACCAAGTTTTATTAATTTATGTTCGTAATTAAGGGATACATAATATTTCACTTATTCCCCATAAGAATAACATAGGGGCTGAGTACGCAGATTTGCTGCAGGAAATATCTCGGTAAAAATTTTTTTGTGCAAATAACAATACGTCACAACCAGATGAAGCCATATATAAAGTTTGGTCGGTATATGTTCGTAATAAGCGAGATATCAAATTATTCTTATTCTCCATAAGGATAACATTGGACAACGTACCTTGTTTAGCACTTTCAATATCTCTGGAACCAATTGACGTAGAACAATGATCAAAATATCAAGTTGTGTGTTTTTTTAAGCTGAATCCAGTGATAAAAACTAAAATTTGATTAACTCAAAAATTTATATAAAAAAATTCAAAAAACCCATTTTTGGGGTACAAAACCCCCCCCAACAATATCCCTTTCAGATAGGTCGAACTGTCCGGATTTCGTAATTAAACTCATAAATGTTGCTTTTCACGTTTGCCCCAAATTTCATAAAAATCGGACCATTTTTACGAGAGTTATCGTGCTCACGGACACGTTTACAGTTATATATACAGTTTTGAACGAATGGTGTTTTTGGCATCTAGGGACCTCAAAACAAAAAGTTATCATGATCCCGGGCCTAGGTCTTACCATGCCGACTATGGTAATAGCTTCTTCCCTATAGAGGAAATTCGCTAAAAGGCAAGTTAATAAAGGTACATTAAACAGCTAAATGAGTTATAAATATAGCTTTTATAATAATTCACTTAAACAATCATAGAGTGCATTAGAATATACAGTATAAAATTAGTATATCGATTGGATCTTTAAATGAAGATTGTAGGGGATAATATGAGCGACAGATATCTTCTTCTATTCATGATACAACTTGACAAAATAGTGTTTCTATAAATCACGCAATATTAATAAAATAAAGGGCGGCTGCTATTTGTGGATTCTTAACGCATGCAATACCTTGCATGTTTTTGTAAACTCACACTGTAATGAAATTAACCTGTTACTCACCTGTAATTAAATTAACCTGTTTAATATTGAATGGATTTTTATAAATTATTTACAACTTTTTAAATCATTTGGGTACACATTTCCCCTGTTTTTGTTGGCACTTCATTTCAGAAAATAAAAAAGGCTTCATTTGATGGTCATAACTCAAAATTTTACTATGTTTTTTTTCATTCATTGATGCTTGCCTGTTTTGTTAGGTTTACTATATTTATTGTACAACTTTTAAGTCATCATCAACATTTGATTTAGAAAAAAAAACATACAACCAATCCAGAACCTTTTTGGCATGAAATTTACAAAATTTGTATTACATAGTATCTGCTAAAAAAAACAAGGAAAAACCCATAACCCTTCCCTTCCTTAATGTGAATGGCTCTTAAGTTTCAAAGAAGACGATGGAAAGTACTGAGTCAGGAATTGCCCCAGCAGGGAATGCACTCAGTATTAAATGTGATGCAACCGAAATCCCTCAGCTCCCCACCCAGCAACCATGTGGTACTGTACGAACAAGCCACACCCTCATTCCCATTATGTTCATAACAACAGCAGTTCTGCCAACTTCTAGCATTCAAAGCAAAATCATGGGACCCTCGGAAACTATCATGTTGTGTATAGATATTAGAGTAACCTAATGGTCGCAAGGCGCTGTGTAAGTTTTTAGTCCGGTATAAAACTCTAATGTTTTACATTTCAATATTTTATTTTATTTTTTGCACCTCAAATTAACAGGAGAAAATAATTCAAAGTTGTAACTTTCATTCAATCCACGCTTTACAGTTTACAAGTTCATGGAAAAATTGTTCTCTTTCAAGCAAAATACACTATTTAGTGAGGTAACAAGCCAACTTACTCAAAGATAAATAAAACATTAGGTGTGTGCGGGTTTGCTGCATCAAGGACCATACAAATCGGGTTTTTATGCATCAATGGATCACCATCAGATAAAGCAAGATAATACCAAGTTTTACCAATATATAATAATATATAATATAAACTAGTGATGAAGCAAAATGAAACATGTTTCTCATTCTCCTTAGAAGAATAAAATTATAGCTGGTGAGTACCTAGGATTAGGGACCATGAAAATATGTTTTGTATGCAAATATCATTAAGCCCCAACCATATTAAGCCATTTACCAAGTTTGATTATTATATATTCATTAACAAGCAACATATAACAATCTTTCTATATAATTCTGTAAGCGAAATCTTTTAAGTCAAAATTGTGGGATTTTGGCAAATTACAGGATAATGGGAGGGGGCTCTGAAAATTAAAGGTCTTGATCATGGGGGCTCGGGAAAAATAGCAGTATTTCCAAAAAAATTACCAGCAATCAAGAAATAACACGAACCTTCCCCCATAAGAAAAGTATGGGAATTTAAATACCCCCGTCGCAGCAAACCTGCATACTCAGCGAATTTCCAATGGAGATATAAATGTCTTAATACTACATAAAGCCACTTACCAAGTTTCATAAAAATATATTCACAAATAAGCGATATATATACAATTTTAATTATTCTCCATAAGAATAACATTGGGGCTGAGTACGCAGGTTTGCTGCAACAAGGAACACAAAAAATGGGTTTTTATGCTAATATCAATATAAATCAACTAGGTGAAGTCGTATACCAGTTTTTATTCATTTATGTTCATAATTAAGGGAGACAGAGCATTTAATTAATATCCATAAGAATAACATGGGGGCTGAGTACGCAGGTTTGCTGCTACGGGAGAATTATGCAAAAACAATTTTTTGGAGCAAATATCAATAGACCTCAATGAGATGAAGCTGTATACCAAGTTCCGTCAGTATACGTTCATAAATAAGCGAGATAAAAAAATTTTCTTTTCCTCCATAAGAATAACATTAGACAACGTACTGTGTTTAGCACTTTCAATATCTCGGTAACAAATTGACGTAGAGGAATGATCGAAATACCAAATTGTGTGTTTTTTTAAGCTGAATCGAATGGTCAAAACTAAAATTTGACTTTTTCAAAAATTATATGTAAAAAATTCAAAAAACCCATTTTTGGGGTACAAAACCCCCCCAAAATACCCCTTCGGATAGGTCGATCTGTCTGGTTTTCGAACTTAAAGTCATAAATGCTGCTTTACATGTTTATACCAAATTTCGTCAAAATCGGATCATTTTTACGAGAGTTATCGTGCTCACGGACACACATATATATATATATATATATACAGTATCGAACGAATGGTGTTTTTGGGGTCTGGGGACCTCAAAACGAAAAGTTATCATGGTCCCGGGCCTAGGTCTTACCATGCCGACTACGGTAATAGCTTCTTCCCTATAGGGGAAATTCGCTAAAACGTATACTTTGTTTACGAACTGACATGTGACTTACATTGTTTTATTTTCCTCAATATGTAGAGTAAAAAACCAGATGAGGTAGAGTATTGGAGCAAGGTTAGGGGCTACTAGTGGCTCGTAGGGATAATAGTCCCTATACATTCTAGTTATTTTATTGAATAAATTATTAGCTTCATGAGTTACCGTTCCTTAAACTATCATACACAATTTGTGGATATAATATGCACAATAATTATTACATATCTGCATAACCCATTTTGATGTCTGCTCTGTTTAAAATTAAAATTGTAAAGCACTGTGCAAGCGGTTATTATCTAGCTTTTTTAATGGTAAGACAACTAAAGAACATTTTTTCAATCCTCATCATGGATATTAACTAAATTTGTAAACTTCTTTGAATCTATTATAAATTCACTTATAAAAGAACATGATGATGTCATCTTCAAAGTTGTAAACTGCTAAAATGATGATAACAAAATCTCTGTAAACAACATATTTGTTGTATAGTGTCCAATTTGGTCTTTATTTAGATATATTAAGATTTTAACGTCATCTGGCCGCTTTACCCGTCTGAAGGCAACATAAAGTTGTCCATGTGTAAACTCTGGTTTCGTCAAATAAATACCAACTTTGGTGAAATTTAGACCTTTTTAGCGAATTTCCCCTATAGGGAAGAAGCTATTACCGTAGGTCTCATGGTAAGACTTAAGCCCGAGACCGTGATAACTTTTTGTTTTGAGGTCCCCAGATGCCAAAAAAATATTCGTTCAAATTTATATATATGTATGTATATATATATATATATATATATATATATCCGTATCCGTATCTATATATGTGTCCGTGGATGCGATAACTTGAGTAAAAAACGTCCGATTTCAATGAAATTTGGCTCAAATGTGTAAAGTGATATTCATGACTTTAAGTTCGAAAACCAGAAAAATCGGACGATGGAAAAGGGGGTTTATGGGGTTTTAAAAATTTTCAAAAATCAGTTTTTTGCACTTTTTACCCCAAAATTGTTGAAACCCATAATTTTTGTTTTGATCATTTTATAGAGCTTAAAAAAACAAATAATATAGTATTTTGAATCATTAACCTAGGTTAAGTGGTTGCGGAGAAAATCCAAATAAAAAGTTCATAAAATCTCCCATGTTAATCTTATGGTAAAATGGTTTTTAGCTTACCCTCAATTAATTTTATTGTAAACTTCACATTTGCTTTTGCCAATCAGTTCAGCTCCACAAAACAATAATTTTGGTGTTTAAATTGTGATTCTACGTCCATCCATTAGCGAGATATTCAAAGTGCTAAACACAGTAAGTTGTCCAATGTTATCCTCATGGAGAATACTAGCTGATGTACCCGTCCTTCGTACGGGTTGTATATAAATGGCAGATTAACTAAAAATATTAACAACCCACATAATTTTACAATATTAAAATTACATTTTACACTTTTAAAGTTGAATTAAATTAAGGTTAACGAAATATACTATGGCAGATAATTCGGGTACTGTTGCCAAGTAGAGGAACTCTGTCGGGTAGTAAACGGTATGGTTTTTGCTACTCAAAATCGGTACACGTAACACTTTGGATTCGATTTTAGAAATAAAAGAACTCAAGTACAACAAAATATTAACCCTGTTTAATTTAACATTTTAAATACTTTGATACATTAATCTTTACATTCCAATAAATTAATAGTAATGTAACGAAACATTAAACTTTAAAAACATTGACAAACCACTTTTAAAATCACCATTCTTGCCAGGTCATGTTTTCAATATAATTGTAAATAAACAATTTAAACTTGGAAAAATCATGTTTTGAAAACATATGACTACTTGATTTTATTTAAATAAATGTAAATCAATATATACAAACTGTTCTAACAGTGGTCATGGTTAAATAAACGGTATTAAATATTGTATATGTTCGTTCCTCCCTTTGGAATAGACCTACATTTGTGTTGATCTCCGTTGCTTGTTCATTGGTGGACGTGAGGATGGCACTATCACAGAGCCAGGCACTTTCCAGATTAAACTGTTTATGAACCTCGGTGTAACAAACTGTTAATCAATAAATCCTGTGATTCATCGATAGTGCCGAGTGAAGGATAGATGTTTCTGAGACCTTAATTTGTTTTTCAATGTCCCAATCTCAACTTTTAAAAGCGCATAAGAAAACTGATCAACCCCTTAATCTTCTCAAAAATACATTTTCATATTTACTGTTAAGTTCAGACGCTCAGTGGTCGGCTACATAAAATATATTTTTAGAGAGGCGTAGACTCGTCCACTCATATCTCACTTACGACAAAGGGTATGTGTGAGATCTCCAGAGAACAACACCGTGACTCCCCATGATGTTGTTTCTTATTTTCTTTAAGGCATCAAATGTCAGCTCTACTGGTTGAGTAGTTGGTGTGTTATGACTAACGCGCTTATATTAAAGGCCATTGGGCCAGAGTCCTTGAGTATATTTGTATCTGGAGTAGGTAAATGTCTGCACTGAGCTTCAACTACATTCCTACCGAATTTCAGATCCATCAGTCCAAGAGTATGTGCAAGATTGTTAAAATATTGTATTTTGAAATTCCGGGGGGCGAAGCCCTTAAACATTTTCGTAACAGGAATAGGCTGCGTTTTTTTCTGATGAATTAGTTATGTACCTACCGAAATGTAACTTACAAAGGTCCAGAAAGTACTAATACTCATACAATTGCCATAAAAGTAAATTAGCGAAGAACCCTATAGGACTTTTTTAAACGTATTCTTATTGTGAATCTGCAGCATAAGGGGAACCACCATCCAAAATTTTATCTTCAATAGACATTGTCGTTTCTTAGATAAAGTGATCACTATGTCAGTGAGTGCATGAGTCTGACAAATATAGATTTAGATCATATATCCACTTATGTTATTTATTACCAATATTCACTCAACGATTTAAAAAAGAACTAAAAAACCTATTTATAGAATAACTATGCCATCATCTGGTTCAATATAAATAAATTCGTTGTCCTTAAGAATAGCATAGGATCTTTAAACCCCTATGGGGCAGTGTCCTAAGGTAATTTAAAACAATCCAATTAGCCTAAAACCCTCCAACGCACATATAGACCATAGAAAAAAGTTGCATAAAAATCGGTGCACCCGTTTTCCTGTGAAAAGCGAACAAAACATGACCAAAACCGCACAAAATCACGTTTTTGGGCGGCCACCATTATTTTTTAAAAAGGCGTATGCCAGTTTATAGTGCCCTAAAACCTTCTCACGCATATATAGAACAAAGAAACAAAGTTTCATTAATGTCAGTGCACCCGTTTTCCAGTGAAAAGCGAACAAAAACCTGTCCTTGAGCGTTACTGGCAGACAGACAGACATAAATTGAGATAAGATTTGTTTTGGTTTCCCTAGGGTGTAAAATGTGAAAATATGCAAAAATTTCATAATTCCAAGCAATGTACAGACAAAACTCTAATTTTATTTATATAGATTAATTATACGGTATATTGAAATAAATATATATATACTTGATGTACACGTTCTTCGCACAGGGGTTTTCCTTACCCGTTCTATAGTCAATGCAAATTTCATTTTAGTTAGCTTGAAACAGCTGTTGTTCTTGCTTCTGCTCTTAAAGCTGTCAAATGTAAGTGCCCTCAGCTGTTCGCATTACAGTTTCTGAATGTTTACTTTCTTATGAAATGTAAACATTGAAACTTAGAACGTTCACGGGGCGTAGTCCGAGGGGATTTTAAGGAAGTGAATAGGCCTATGTGTTGCATGGGTTCAAGATCTACCTTTGTGTAAAGTTTCAGCCCAGTCGGTTAAGTAGTTTTTGCGTTCACCCGGAACATCAGACAGACAGACAGACAGACAGACAGACAGACAGACAGACAGAAACCACCTCTTCTTTATAATATGGAGAATATTTAAAATTTGATATCTCGATTATTTATGAACGTATATTGATGAAACTTGGTATGTGGCTTCACCTAGTACTGGTATATTGATATTTGCACACCAAATTCATTTTTTGTTGATTATCCCCTTAGCAGCAAACCTGCATACTCATCCCTAATGTTAATCTTATGGAGAATACGTAAAGTTTTATATCTCCCTTAATTATGAACATAAATTATTAATACCCCCGTCGCAGCAAACCTGCGTACTCAGCGAATTTCCAATGCAAATATGTGGGTATCACTACTACCTAGAGCCACTTGCCAAGTTTCACAAAATACATTCATTAATAAGTGATATATAGCATTTTATTTATTCTCCATAAGAATAACATTATAAATGAGTACGCAGGTTTGCTGCAACAAGGAAGATAAGATATGTTTTTTTTGCAATTATCAATATGACTCAAACAGGTGAAGCTACATACCAAGTTTTATTAATTTAGGTTCATAACTAAGGGAGATATAAAACTTTACTTATTCTCCATATGAATAACATGGGGGCCGAGTATGCAGGTTTGCTGCTACTGGGAAAAATCAACAAAAAACTTTGTTTGTGCTATTATCAATATACAGTAGAACTTCGATAGTTCGACACTCGATAGTTCGACAGTCTGTATACTTCGACACAAGACGTGACGACATGACATGACAGTAGCGGCAACCAATTGTGTCCTTGACGGGTTCGCCGGTCAGTGATGGGAGCCTGCTTATTGTTTTCGCGAACGTGCACCACCGCCTTTTTTATAAATAACTCATCCTTCCTACCCCCTACCCCGTCCTATTAACCCCCTTCCCCGCCCTTCCCAGTAAGTAGGTCAAGTCAGTTCGCTTGAGACGCTGCGGGAGTTAAACAGGTTTTTGATTCTTTCGTGTTACGCTATTGTTTTTCTGCTTATAATAATCCCTATGTTAAAAAGTTCCATATACTCCCTATAGTTCGACATTTCGATAGTTCGACACCCCTTTAGTCCACAAAGTGTCGAACTACCGAGGTTCTACTGTACCACAACTAGTTGAAGCCACATACCAAGTTTCATCAATATACGTACATAAATAATCAAAATATAACATTTTATTTATTCTCCATAAAGATAAAATTGGACAACGTACTGTGTTTAGCACTTTGAATATCACTGCAACGGTTGGACGTAAAACAACAATTAAAACGCCAAAATGATTGTTTTGTAGAGCTAAACTGATTGGTAGAAAGAAATGTGGAGTTTTTAGTGAAATTATCTGAGGAAAATCTAAAAACCGTATTCCCATAAGATTAACATGGGAAATTTTATGGACACATTTTTTGACTTTTCTCCACGACCACTAAACCTAGCTTAATGATTCAAAATACTAAATTGTTTGTTTTTTTAAGCTCTACAAAATGGCTACAACCAAAATCTAGTGTTTTTTAAATTTTAGGGTAAAAAGTTCAAAAAAACTGATTATTGGAAAATTTTAAACCCCCATAAAACCCCCTTCCCATAAACTGATCGATCTGGTTTTCGAACTTAACGTCATAAATGTTACTCTCCACATTTGTGCCAAATTTCATAAAAATTGGGCGCTTCTTTTAAAAGTTATCGCGGTAACGGACACACATATATATATATATATAGATATATATATACATATATATAGATATATATATATATATATATAAATTTGAACGAATAGTGTTTTTGGCATCTGGGGACCTCAAAACAAAAAGTTATCATGGTCTCGGGCTTAAGTCTTACCATGCCACCTACGGTAATAGCTTCTTCCCTAAAGGGGAAATTCGCTAAAACTTGGTATTTAGCTTCACCTGGTTGAGTTATATTGATAATTGCAATAAAAACACATTTTTATCTTCCTTTTTGTAGCAAACCTACGTACTCATCCTCAATGTTATTCTTATGGAGAATAATTGATGAACGAAGTGAATCACTGTATTGATGAAGAAGTTTCAGTGGCCGTGTGTGGGTGGGTGTGTGTGTGTGTGGGTGGGTGGGTGTGTTATCGAAATACTAAATAACTGTAAAACATTTCTTAATGAAATTTTGAAGGAGTCATTTGGGATACCAAAGGGATGTTTTAACACAGCATTTGTATTTTATTTTGGATTATTAATAATTATTAAAACTAATTTTAATGTTTGATATTCAGTAGTTGAATTGGTTTTCGTAGTAAGCTATTGACTATGGTTGTCTTTAAAATGTCAGCTGGGATTTATCTGTGTTTCACTTGAGGGATTTTTATCCCCTATATGGGATATTTTGACTGCTTGTGGGATAAAATGGGATTGTGGGATAAAGTGGGATTTTTTTGAAATCGGCATTACGTCTGCTAGTTTGCTTACAACTTACGACCAGAGCACCTTAGCAGTAGCACTTCTAGTGGATTTTCTCGCCGTACTGGCAGTTGTGGGGTTTCCCATTTTTTAACCTCGCTGTCCGCACCTATTATGATTTTATAAACGTCACAGAACGAACACTGAATCATGTCAATTTCGCTGGCCGAGCCATGTTGGAATTAACAAGCAAACTATTTGCCATTATTTAGTACCTACTTCGTACTCTTTAGTACTACCATTAAAAATATTAGTACCTCTCACGTAAATAAATTATTTAATTTAGTTAATTCACCGTATCATTTAACCTATGTCGCATTGCTCAAAATCCTTTGAGGTACTAAAATGTAAAATACCTATAGGTAATTAGTAGATCTAAATAAGCTCTATCTAACGGTATAAATATTGTACTAATACATTATTCAATAATCATATAATATTTAACATTGTGTTGCAATGTTTAACAAATCAGTGGGAAAGTGTGGGATATGACGAGGGATACTATAAGGGAGAGTCTGGGATAAAGTGGGATTTTTTGTATCAGTGCGTGGCATATTTTTACCGTAGAGTGGAAACACTGCATATTTGTTTATAAATCACAAAAAATGTAAACACGTTTTCAACTATGAAGTTAGGTTATGTTTTGTTCCATACATTTTGTTATTTTGAAATAATTTAAAATGTGAGTGTTATGTAAATTGATAGTGTTTTGTCGTGTTTAAAACAATACTTAGCCTATATCTATTTAGATTTATTATTAGTTTATTTTTTACTGGAAAACTTCGATGTAAAAGCTAAGTGTTTGGACTAGTGATGATAAATTAATACAATAGGTTTTGGAATTTTTGAATTACTCGGACAGTATAACTCTGTAACATGACTGACTGTGATTGATAATCAAGCGTGTTGTAGACCTATAGTAGTTTCTTTACATTGTGAACAAATTACTTGATGGCAGACTTACTAAACGATCATACGTGCAAACTATCTTTATTACATGTAATGTACCAAATAAGCCTCGCTGTCACCTAATGACATGGGATTAAAGTTTTGTAATCTACCTGTCAGTAAAATAGTCTGGTTACAGTTTATATTTGTTTGCATTTTCTGTGGTTAATATTGATTTTCATAAAAAATCAAGATGTCCAAAACTCCTTAGTCCCAAACGTCTACATTGTTCAACTAATTACGATGTAGACAGATTGCCCTCCTGAAAAATTGTCATTAATGTAGATGTTGGATTTTGCTCTTAAATATCTCATGCTGCGATTTCAGTAGCTTGTGTATTTAAATCCAAACTAACATATATTAATGATGTAAACATTTTTAAATTTAAGGTATGAATTTTATAAGATACTGTTATATAAATAAATCATTGAATACATTTGTTTACATTAAATGGGTTTAAAACAAGTATATTTCTGTATGTTTAACCCCCTGATTTTGGAGCTGGAAATTAATAGGTGTAATAATAATTGGCAACTTTTCCCTCAGGTTATATATTTAAAACTCGTCGAAAACCATCCGGTGTCAAAAATATATTAGTCATTGGCCGAGTCATAAAAAAGCGTGAACAGGAGCTAGGACCTGTGACCAAATAAACGCAATCAGTTTAATCTAATTTGCTAGGTACACACAGTGGTTTTAAGAGGTTAATTGCTCCACCTCACCCTCTAGGGTTGGATGGAAACGTATTCCGCATATTCTCTATTCATTGTTGCTAGATTAGGAAACCCCAGCATAGCTGCTATAGGCACGTTTTCCACAAGCGGGAATTTTGCGCAGGTTACCAGAAGGTTAGGATATAGCAGGAAAGGAAAGGGTGGGATGGGACAGGCAGCCAAATTGGCCTTTCAGAGTACCAACTCCCGTGCCTTGTGACAGCTGTGATCAGGCTCAATGTGGACCCGCTCTGCCCTCCAACTGGCCAACTCAACGGATGGGGTATCCATGTACAACAGCCAGGGACCATACATTCTCAGGTTGGGAACCAACCCCTGAGTTTCCGCCCCGAGCCGCTGCAAGTGGAGGGACCAAAGGTGAAAGGGAAGTTTGTCATAATGGACATCCAAAAAACTTCATATGTAATGACAATTTCATTTGCTGTACCCAATGTCAGCATCCAAACTGGTATAGACCAGTTTTAAGGTTGTCCTAGGACGAATATTCTCTATTGGTCAATGCTAACCCACCAAGTTTTAATAAAATTAATCAGTATACAAGAGATATAGGTTTTTTATTTCTTATAAGAATAACATCGGACAATATACTTAGTTTACTGCTGAATGGAAATTTAAATATTCTCCACAACCATTAGCCGAATAGCCTACTAACGAAATACTAATTTAACCGTGTGTGGATTGGAGTACTAATTTTTAATCTTTTAGAGCTTTTTATGGCAATGAGATAAAACTGTTGAAACCTGCTAAAAATATTTAAAGTTTATGGTACTAAGAAAGGTAAAAAAACTGAAGTTTGGGATCTCTTAAGCCCTGTAATTTCTGAACCCAAATTTTTCTAAAAAATCAGGTGGTATATTTTATTAGAAACCTAATATAAACTACCAAATAAAAAATCCAAAGATTTTGAAAGCGGCTCCTCAAAACTGCTCCAGACCTATATACTACGTTGTTGGGTACCAAAATATTATGGATACCTCTTTGTTCTTCCCTCAGGGCTCTGCCTTTACTATCACTCCCAACTTTTAATTTTAACGTATGATTCGTTGGATTTATTTTGTTAAAGCAGCATCTCCTGAAAGATGTCCCCACGTTTGATACGCCGCCCTACTCAACCATAGACCTCCACCGCACAGGAAAATTGTCTGTTATTATTTACGCCTTTTTTAGTAATTTTAGAAAATTTTCAATTATACAAAAAATTGTTGTTATTTTCTTTTAACCCCGACCTTAGAGCTCCGCCTCGCTGGCTTTAAAAGTTGCCTTGTTAAATTTATAGAGGAAAGATGATCCTTGGGTAAACGTTCGGGAGTTCGGGTCAGCGTTCGGGTTGAGTACTACTAGCTGGTCAGACAGACATTATTCTGTCCTAATGTCACTGAATTTGTTTTATGTCAAAAATTCTCGTTCTTTTTCATGATGAGCTCGTTAGCTACGCTCACTTGCCTATGTTTATATAAAGCTTGCTTCGGTATTGAAAATGAGTTGCTATTCAAATAGATTTATTATTTCTATAATAAACATATGTTTATATGCTTTTCAAGTATGTTTAGATATCATCCTTATAACAGCTGTTTGATGAAACTAAATAACTAACATACAATCCCGACTTTGTTTTATGTATTTAGATAATGAAAATCACTTAATAATATCTTGCCATGACAACGTTAATATACACTAGGCAGAAATACGGATTTTAGCAATTCGAAATTTAAGTAATTGCACAACGCCATCTGTAGAGCCTGATATAAGTGTAGGTTATATTAAATATATTAAATAAATCAAACAGGAAAGTTGGCCGGGCTGGTAAGGGCCCTCACTTGCATTTAGGGTGTAGACCAGAGCCTGTACAGACCTAAATTCAGCCCTGGCCGTCTGTATGCAGAACTTCAAACATGCTAGAATCCAGAATCATTGCCCCTGTCTCGTGTACATTCTATGTGCCTAAGAGTAAAAATATGTTATAGTCAATCAATACAAATGCTGAATTATTTTGGATCAATCCTATCCTACACTATAATATGAGTAAGGTTTGCATGCTCACTTGCTTGGTTGATTGCTTGCAACTCTGATCTCAAAAACGGCTCCAACGATTTTCTTGAAAAATAACTAATGTGTCCTTCCAACTACTTGTGTTGTAAAACCTGATATCTGGGTTAAAAATAAGTTCTAGACATGTCCCATCCCCAAAAAAATCAAATAATGTAAAAAGCCGCTATGGAAAATTGAAAAAATCACATTGGGCTTTTAGAGATTAAAATAAAGGCAAAAGAGTCATAACAGCTGTTCAAAATCTGTCAGCGAACTCTCAAAGTTATACTCATATAGTTTAAGTACTACCTGGGGCTGAGATTTGCTAGGGAAAG
Organism: Allygus modestus; assembly: GCA_963675035.1. Taxonomy (NCBI): domain Eukaryota; kingdom Metazoa; phylum Arthropoda; class Insecta; order Hemiptera; family Cicadellidae; genus Allygus; species Allygus modestus. The sequence continues at coordinate 59,328,862 of OY776115.1, read as the reverse complement.
GTCAATCTTGTTTATGACTTGGAGTTGTTTTTCACTATGTACCCTACTAACGAGCATTTTTGAGGTCACAACAGTTGTTATTATAATGCACCTTTGAGTCATTCTGGATATGACCACTCTACATGTAATCTTCATTCAAAGGATTTATTATCTGATTTTATGGAACCACATGGAACTCATGTTGTTTATGATTATTAACATGTGGTTTCCTGAGAGCAGAGATTAAAAGATTTGAGAGAAAATTAAATATATAGAGTAGTAAAATAAATCAAAGGGATATTGAGCTATAAATAACAACTGGAGTGACCTTAAAAATGTAGAAAAGAGGCAAATGAGTTATACAAATCTGATTATCAGTAGGGGGAAGTGGTGGAATATGCTCCAAGTCATCTAAACAAACTGACTGGCCTTCCCCCGAGCAAAGTTCGGCCCCCAGGTATCATATACTCTAATATGAGTAAGGTTTGCTTGTATGTTTGCTTGCTTGCGACACTGATCTCAAAAACGGCTCCAACGATTTCCTTCAAATGTTCAAAATAACTAATTTCTGGGATAAAAATAAGTTCTAGACAGGCCTCATTCCCAGGAAATATCAAATAATGTAAAAAAAACTAAAATGATAGGTTAAAAAATTAACATTGGGCTTATGGAGTTTTAAATCAACACAAAAGAATTTTATCAGCTGTTCATAATCAACCAGGGAATTGTCAAAGTAATACTCATGTTTTTAGCGAATTTCCCCTATAGGGAAGAAGCTATTACCGTAGTCGGCATGGTAAGACCTAGGCCCGGGACCATGATAACTTTTTGTTTTGAGGTCCCCAGACCCCAAAAACACCATTCGTTCGAAACTGTATATATATACACACATATATATATATATATATATATATATATATATATGTGTCCGTGGGTGCGATAACTCTCGTAAAAATAATCCGATTTTGACGAAATTTGGTATAAGCGTGTAAAGCAGCATTTATGACTTTAAGTTTGAAAACCAGACAGATCGGACTATCCGAAGGGGTATTTTGGGGGGGGTTTTGTACCCCAAAAATGGGTTTTTTGAGTTTTCTACATATAATTTTTGAAAAAGTCAAATTTTAATTTGTTCCATTGGAATCAGCTTAAAAAGACGCACAATTTGGTGTTTTGATCGTTGCTCTATGTCAAATGGTTACAGAGATATTGAAAGTGCTAAACACAGTACGTTGTCCAATGCTATTCTTATGGAGAGTAAGAAAAAAATTATAGCTCGGCTTATTTATGAACGTATTCTAACAAAACTTGGTATATGGTTTCATCTGGTTGTGGTCTATTGTTATTTTTACAAAAAACCCGCTTTTTACCAATAATTCCCGTAGCAGCAAATCTGCGTCCTCAGCCCCCATGTTATTCTTATGGAGAATAAGTAAAATGTAATGTATCCCTTAATTATGAACATAAATTAATAAAACTTGGAATGTTGGTTTACCTAGTTCAGTTCTATTTATATTTGCATAAAAACCCATTTTTTGTGTTCCTTATTGCAGCAATCCTGCGTACACATCTCCCATGTTATTCTTATGGGGAATAATAAAAATGGCATATATCGCTTATTTATGAACTTATATTGATGAAACTTGGTATGTGGCTTCACCTAGTTGAGTAATATTGATATTTACACGAAACCCTATATTTGTTGTTTTTTGTAGCAGCAAACCTGCGTACTCATCCCCAATGTTATTGTTATAGAGAATAATTCAAATTTGATATATCGCTTATTTTTGAATATATTTTTATGAAACTTGGTATGCGGCTTTATGTGGTATTAAGACTTATATTTTGCATTGGAAATTCGCTGAGTACGCAGGTTTGCTGCGACGGGGGTATTTATGATTATTAACATGTAGTTTCCTGAGAACAGAGATTAAAAGATTTGAGTGAAGATTATATATATAGAGTAGTAAAATAAATGAAAGGGACATTGAGCTATAAATAACAACTGGAGGAACCTTAAAAATGTAGAAAAGAGGCAAATGAGTTATACAAATCTGATTATCAGTAGGGGAAAGTGATGAAATATTACTCCAAGTCATCTAAACTGACTGACTGGCCCTCCCCCGAGCAAAGCTGGGCCCCCCAGGTACTGTCGTGTTAAAACGGATATGAGAAGGGTGTTACCACTCCAGTAGTCAGTAGTATTTTTTATTTACATTAGTCCTAAATTATCTGTTCTTGCCGTTGTGGAGTTAAAACGGATATGGGAATGGTGTTACCATTCCATTAGTAAAATATTTGGCTTATTAATTATCTTTTCTTGCTTTTGTAGAGTTAAAACGGATAACAGAAGAGTGTTACCAATCCAGTACCTGCCTACATATCTTTAAAAATTCAGTCTTCGTTCATCCTCTTACGGGAAGAATGAGCGTACACCTAGTTAAAATTGGATATGTAGCTTATTTGTGAATATATTTGTATGAAACTTGGTATGCGGCTTTATGTGGTATTAAGACATATATTATGCATTGGAAATTCGCTGAGTACGCAGGTTTACTGCGAGGGGGGTATTATAGTAATAGAAAAAGCTAATCGTAATAGCAAAAGCTAATCATAATAGGAAATGAATCCTTGTAATCTTAAAAGGAATTTTAGGATTTGTAGATATTAGTTTTATTTTTGGCATAACAACTTTTTCCCCTTTGCCTACTCCAGTAATTACTTCTAAGCACTTATTGGTTTGAAATTTTCAAATTTTATAAGTAAATCTTTATTCTGTAATTCATGTCTGCTGGCAACTCATGTCTGTAATTGGTAGTCAGAGGCCATGGTCTGTTCTTGACTGAGTGCAAGAACTCACCCCCTACCAACCTAATAATAGCAGGTCTGATCCTCAAAAACAGGGCCCACAAGGTTATTTATATGACCTTTATATATGAGTCTGTTGACACAATAACTTTCAATAAAAAGGTCTGGCCTTAATGAGATTTAGTACTGATGTGTAACGGAGCATTTACTTTAGAGAGTTTGGAAACCAACATCAGCAGCAGCATCTAATCAAGAGTAGTTTTAAATGTTGTACAATTAATTTTTATTTGTTTCTAACATTTTAGCTTGTATGTTTGGATTCGGTTTTAAATTGTTAAGTGTCCCCATGTGGTAATTTCACGCATATGCATAATAAATTGAAAATTCGCTAAGTAAGCAAGTTTACTGAAACGGAGATTTTTTTTAATGCTAGAATTCTAGTTACATCTTTATTATCTATATTGTTAAAATAATTTCTTGAATTTTGTTTCACAATTTTAGGCCGCATCTAAAACTATTAATTTTCTTACATGTTCGGCATCAATTGATGAAAGCTCTTACCCTGAGGATGTGCCTTTTGAGGGGTTGGAAAACTTCTACCTTCAGGTCTCTGCCCCATGGGATTTTAAAGTTCTAATGTTATGGGGTTATATTATTTAGTCAAACAGCTGATTATAATGCAAGTTTCAAAATATCAGATCGCTGTGCGGAGAATGGGGCATCAGCTAATAGCCTATACATTTAATCCCATGAGAGACTAAAGGGAATTATATTAATTGGTATACAAAATATAGATAAACTTTTTCATAAGTAGTAATTTTGTTGATTACTTTACAATATAGTAGTTAAAGCAACATTTAGGGACTGGTAATTTCCGCAGCACAGGTAATTAATTATAGGCACTGGACAAAATTATCAGTAATTAGACTAGGCTACAGTTTAAATTACAATATTAAGAAATCTATATAAATGAAATTATAGTTTTGTCTGTCCATTGATTAGAATCATGTATGTTTTGGTTATTTTTATGTTTCATACCATAGGAAAGCAGAAACGTGTCTTATCTCAATTTCTGTCTGTTTGTCTGTCTGTCGGTCATGCTCAAAACAGCATTTTACGCAGCCTTCTCCGGGAAAACGAGAGTACCGGTTATGACAGAACCATTTTCCTGTATTCTCTACAAGTCTGAGAAGGTTTTTATCTACTTGAAACTGGCACACATCTTTTGGAAAAATAATGGCGGCCGCTCAAAAACGTGATTTTGTGCGATTTTTGACACGTTTTGTTCGCTTTTCACAAAACGAACGGGTGCACTGATTTCGATGAAACTTTTTTTCTGTGTTCTATGTTGGAAGGTTTTAGATTAATTGGATTTTTGGAAATCACCATAGGACTCTGCCCTACAGGGTTTTAAAGATCCTATGTTAATCTTATGGACTAAGTATTTATTTAAATTGAACCAGATGATGACTTAATAGTTATATCTATAACTTAAAATATTGTAAACAGCTATTTATCATTATGGAAATAAAAAACCTACTTGAATGGCAACTCTCAGAATGGAAATAAAAAAAACTACTTGAATGGCAACTCAAACTATTTTTTCGATAGGCGAGAGTAGGGGGTATTGGGGAACTGTGCGCGCTCCCCCCGCAATTTTAATGACCCCCCAAGATTTTATATTTTTTTGGCCCCCCATTTTATAATTTTGCTTCCTCCCCGATTTTTATTTTCGCCCCACCCCCGATTTTATTTCTTGTTCCCCCCTCTTCAATATTATATTTTATTTTATGTCCCCCCCCATTTTATATTTTTGCCCCCCCCTGACTTTTATTTTTGCCCCCCCCGATTTTATATTTTTGCTCCCCCTCTTCGATTTTTTATTTTTATTTTATGTCCCCTCTCCATTTTATATTTTTGCTCCTCCCCCCCTCGATTTATATTTTGCTCCCCCCCAATGTTATATTTATGCCCCTCCCCCCTCTCAAGATATTTTCATATTTTTTTTGTACTCTAGTTCTTTTATTTCTAAAAGCGAATCCAAAGTGTTACGTGTACCTACTTGGAGTCACAAAACACACGTTATTTACTACCCGACAGAGTTACTCGACTTAGCAACAGTACCCGAACTATCTGGCAGTATATTTCGTTAACTATGATTTAATTGTACATTAAACGTGTAAAATGTAATTTTAATATTGTAAAACCATGTGGATTATTATTTGCTTTAGTTAATCTACCATTTATATACAACCCATACAAAGGACGGGTACACAGTTAGTTATATTAAACATATAAGTGAGCAAGCTGTGTGTGAGAAAATTAATAAAAACTACAACAATAAACGCAGGAACTAAGGCTTGCACATATTTGTGTAAGAAGACTGAAAGCATGTTAAAGCACCAATATTACAAGCAGTTAGGTCTAAACTGAATAAATAAAACAACAATCCAAAATGCAGGTTACAAGGCACAGGCTAGTATTAGAAACACCAAAATTAAACAATTTGTCAACCTTGGGGATATCCAGACTGCTGCCACGCCATTTCTGGAAGCAGACACAAAACAGACCATGAACATCACAAACATAAAGATAACATTTGGGCGAAGCTACATTCAACACAATGGTACATATAAACAACATTCTTCACCTACATGGTGTTCAATTGCAACTTGGCCCATTGCCAACATTGAGCTGATTGAAATATAATAAAATTTAAATAAAACTTATGAAGCGATGATCAGTTATATATCAATATCAATCGACACACATTTATGTAATCACCAGACCAAATAAAGTAATTGTTTGCCATAGATACACATTGACGCTTTTAAGGCCAATGGGGCAAAGCCCTGAGGTAATTTTCTTAGCTTTAAGACACATGTAGGAATTCTATCGAACATTTTAATATGCAATATGTTAGAGTTTTAACGTGATATTAATTTCACGTTGCTAGGCAATTAACTAATTATTTAGAATCTTACAACATCATGTATGGAGAGCAACACGGGTTTAGAAAAAATAAATCTGTTATAACCGCAGGCATTGAATTCATTGACTCAATTATTGAATCTGTTGATAATAAACGGTATCAGGAAACTGACGCATACTTTCTCCCTTTTAGCCCAACTTTAATGAATAAATTACTTTTTATTTACTAAATATAGAATACAAAGCAGGGTCGAATGTACAGAAAATCTTGTAAACAAGTTGTTTTCAAAAATATCCGCCCATATCCCTGTTTAGGAGGCACTACAGAATCCATCGCTACACACATGGTTTTAAGAGGGGAAATGCCCCCTATTCCCCTCCTCAGGGTTATTAAGGGGCAACATATTTCGAATTCCCTCTGTTGGTCAATGCTAACTTGACAAGCATATCAAGTTTGAACGAAATTGATCAAGTTTGAGAAATAGCAATTTTTGTATTCCCCATAAGAATAACATTGTACAACGTACTGCGTTTACCCCAAAATGAAAATTTAAATTTTCTCGGCTACCAGTAATTGTATAATAGTAATTCAAAATACTAAATTATTTAGTTTTTTGAGCTCTTTTTAATGGTAAATAGTAATATTTTTTATATTGATTTTTTTTATGTAAAATATAAAAAAAATTTTTATGTTGTAAGCCTTATAATTTCTGAAACCGAATTTTAACAGAAATGCGGGTGGTGTCATTTTGTTGGAAAACTAAAGTTCTACAAACAGCTAAAGTTTAATTAAAATCGTTAGAGCCATTTTTGATAAATTTTGATTTTTCATGTTTTTTGGCGGTTTTTGGGGGATAATTACCCTTAACCATCAAAAATTCAAAAAAATTAAAAAACGCCTTGAGATATCGTGGTTTGGCCTACATACCAAATTTCATAAAAATCTGACCATTGTTTTGGGCTCTAGCTCTGTACACATCCATACAGACAGACAGACAGACAGACACACGGACATCACGTAAAAATCACTTTTTTAGGTTCAGGGATCACCAAAAAGAATATTTCCACTAACAACTCAAATTCGAAAATTTTGACGAAAACAATACTTTCTCCATATACTATGTATAAGGGGAGAACGTAAAAATGAACAATCAATTTTTTTATGGATTTAAGTAAAGCATTTGAAAGTGTATGTCGTTGCAAACTATTGGACATAATCTCAAACATTGGAATTAAAAATAGGGCCAACTCCTGGATTAAGTCATATTTGAGTGACAGAAGTCACTTTGTTGAGTTGAAATATCTCAATAATTTTAATAGGTTGACTTCATTCCACTCTTCAAGAACCCTTGTGAAATTTGGAGTTCCACAGGGCTCTATATTGGGCCCGTTGTTGGTTTTATATTACATCAATGGAGTGCCTAAATCATCACCATCTAGTCAAATCATATTATATGCAGACGACATTAATTTTAAAATGTCAGAAACCGAAACCAATAGTATTGAAATATCTGCGCTTTCCCAGCTAACGGATATTCAACAATATTTAGCTGGCTTGAATCTCTTATTAAATCATTTAAAAACCAAATTTATTTCCTTCTCAGATACTGAAAATAAGCCTAAAAGACTATCAACTAATATATGTCCAAACGAACATTTTTTGGAAGAGATTAATGAAACAAAATTTCTTGGGTTTTACATTGATGATCATCTTAATTGGAATTAACATATTGCAAAAGTTTGCAATAAAATTTCCTCAGGAATTTTTGTACCAAGAAAAATATCACCAATTTGCAATTTGGCAACTATGAAATCTGTATATTTCTCATTCATCCATTCTCACACCTCTTTTGGATTGGTTATGTATGGCAGTACCTCCAATAAAAATTTAAACAAATTTTTAATTTTTCAAAAAAAAACTCTATGGATAATGTTGAAATTAAATTGTCTCAAATCAACCAAAGAACATTTTCCAGTATTAGGAATCATAACTGTTCTACGTTATACATTTTTGAACTGATTATGGCAGTTAAAAGGGACTCAAATGACCTATGCTTATTGAGGTCTTATTACAACCATAACACAAGGTATAGAATAATTTTAGTTACAACAGACACAAATTAAAATTCTATGAGAAAAAGCCATGTTATGCGGGTATCAGGTATTTTAATACCTTGCCCGCTGAATTAAAAAATATTTCAGATTTTGATCAATTTAAAATCAAGTTAAAGAAATTTATGATTTGTAAATCTTTATATTCTTTGGAGGAGTTTTTTGAATAGTTCATATAATTATAAGAAACTGTGCAACCCATAACAATGTCATTAAATGATGTACCTTAGTATTAAGCTGCAAAGCTTGTATTGATTACGCTATGATTGACACCGTTCTGTACTATTGTATTGAAATAAATAAAGATGATTTGATTTCAAATTTGACATGGCGGATTTCCCAATTTAAATACATTTATCACAAAGTCAACGCTTCAAATATAATTGTTAAAGCACAAATGTAAAATAAATTTAATTCAACAGTTAATACTGCAAGAACAAATTAGAGAATTTTTAGAGTACTATTTATAAAACAAAACTAAACAGATTTCTGTGTTTACAAAGAATTTAATTATCGTTTACTTTAAATATATACTACTTCAACTAGTACAAATGGTTTAACCCATTGAGGTAGTAATTTTATTCTATTTGCAGTAGCCTATAACGGGAATTGATTGGTGCTGCACTCTAGTAGCAAAATACTGTATGTAACTAATGACCGCGGGCGTCTACGGTTCTATCCGCTAGGGGCGCGGACTGATTGATTCCCGCACACGACCAAAACTGACCAATTGTGCAACTCTCAATGAGTTAACCGGTCTGTAGCAACGTTGGTGGGAGGGCCCAAGTAAAACAAACGGTGGCAGGCTTGCTTGGAAGTTGACGGGATCGGTTAATTCTTTGAGACTTGCACATGGTCAACACAGATTTTTCTAATTTTTACTTATGTCTACTGTGTGTGTGCCAATGCGACTCTCTAAACTGAAAGAAAACAATATTTTAATTAAAATACACCATTAATCCATTTAAAAACACCAATTTTATACTCCAATTCACAGGTTAATAAAATTACAAGTAAGGAACGGGACCAGCTCGTATGTCTATGCCAATGGGTTAAGGAAGTAGGTGGATTATTGTGAAAGAAGCACTTGACAGGCTTCAGGCTTCTGTTCTCTTCCACCAACAAAACAATGGATTCTGTCCAATCTTCCTTGATTGTATGGCAATACTGTAATTATTTTTGTTCTTAAATTCTAGCTAATAGTATTTTACTAAGGTTTTTGATGCTTAGTTTTTAAAGGTTTACAATGATGTCTTCACTTCTTTTTGTGTTGCATGACTTAATATAAATATATTATGTCATTCGACCTAAAAAGAAAGACGTGAAGATATACAGAAGAAACTTCTATTCCCCAAGAGCTTAAAGTTCTTAAGCCCATACTAACCATCTGAGGTATATATATATATACACACACACATTTCATCTATTTTATGGCAAGCGGCCATAAAATATACAGATGTCTTATTTACAGTAGCTTCAAGGAATTAAGCCTACTCAACTTTCAAGTATTTTTCTTATTTATTTAAGAGGTAACTTTTGTTTGATAAGATGGCAAATGTTTATGATTTTTACCTGTGCAGCTTTTCTGTCAAGTCCTTTGGGTGTTGGTTCTCTGTGCATCTTGAGTGTTACATCCACTTAACTAAATGTTTTTTCCCTCGAGATATAATTTACAACCAATTCACAGAGGTATGCTTAATAATATATTGCGGATATATTATTACTGCGGTGAGTTTCTACTCGTTACATTAACTTCGCCAGTGAGTCCTACTCACTAAAAGAAACACAAATTTTCCTGTAGACATACGTCCAACTTTCTCAACCGTTTGGCTGTAATTGGGAATATTGTATTTTTTGTAACTTACTTGACTTGACCTTATTAATTGAGCTATAAAACTGTAACCCGTTATTCTACCCAATTCCACACCAATATAAAAAGCATTAAATTTGCAATAAATCTGAGGTTTTTCAGAAGGATGTGTGTGTGAAAACACTAGCTTGTAACGAAAATAAAGTAAAAAATACTCTTAAATCATCTTTTTATTGCAATTTCAAGGCCCCATTTTATCACTTTAAAAGTTATGCTGTGTGATGTCAAGTTAAATGAAAAACTTCCTTACTTAATAACCTTTAAAATGATGTCCTATTAATAAGGTGTTGTTAGTGAAAAAGACAGTATAATAACCTAAATAATTAATAAAAACCTTGTTTACCATTTATTCTTTTATTGATATTAACGGATTTAAGTACATTTAGACGTTCAGCTAGTTAACAAAGTTATCAGAGTATTTTTATTAACAGAGTATTTTTTACTTTATTTTCATTACAACCTGGTGTTTTCAAACACACATCCTTTTATAAAACCTCAGTTTTATTGCAAATTTAATGCTTTTTCTATTGGTGTTAAGTGGAATTGGGTAGAATAACGGGTTACAATTTTATAGCTCAATTAATAAGGCCAAGTCAAGTAAGTTATAAAAAATTCAGAATTCCCAATTACAGCCAAACGGTTGAGAATGAGACATGGGTCTATGGGAAAATTTTTGTTCCTTTTAGTGAGTAGAACTGACTGGCGAAGTTAATGTAGCAAGTAGAAACTCACCCTGTATATCCGTAATATATATTTGCCATAGTATATTTTGTCAAAAGTTTTCAAGTCGTAACAATAATTTATAAATTAGGCTATTTGTACAAAAATTAAAATAATTTACTTGACAAGAAAGAAGTAGGAACAAATGAAAAAGTATTGAAAAGTATTGAATAATGAACAAAGCTGCATATTTACACTATGAAGGAACAACTGCTAGGCCAATTTTTTTATAATTTTGTAAAGCTGTATATATATATATATATATATATATATATAAAGCTGTATCAATTACAAAATACCAAATATTCGGATACAGTATCAGGCTTTGGCATCTACATCTATAAAAGTCAAAGCCCTGGCTGATTGACTGACTCACTCATCACTAATTTACCACCTTCCCATGTAGGTAGAGAGCTGAAATTTTGTACACTGATTTTTAGGCATAAAATAGGAAAACTAAATGGTTTTCATCCTGATCTGACCTTAGTGCTCCGCAAGAGATCCCGACAAAGTTCCCATGTATTTCTTATGGACATTCATTTTTGTTTGAGCTAATGAAAATAGAAACAGCTGATCTTGATTCGTAGTAGTTCCACGGGCAGAATGAAGCACACACAACTGTCATAGTTTTTATAAATTATTTGCGGGGCGAAGCCTACGGCAACAGCTAGTTCTATATAACTATCAGAATCTACAAACAAATTTTTTTAGCAGCTGTTATTAACATAATAAGCATAATTTTAAATTGTTTTAATCTAACTTAATGCATTTCAAAATGTGCCTCATTTTATTTGAAAATCACATCAATAGGTCTATTTGAAGAAAGTTAGCTCTTATATCTTTGAATAAGTCGCAAGTTGCCATGGTGTCAAGTAGTCAGGGAAGACCCGTTCCTGTATTTCATGAAGGAAGTCCGCGATGTTTACCTTGGTAAAAAACCAGTTAAGTTCAGTCTCATTTTAATTTCCTTATTGGTTAACTTAGTTCTTTATTAGTTAAATTAGTTCTTTTGCCCTACAGTAATTCTTTAAACCTAACATTAAGTCTTGTTAATAGTTTTGTTAGCAAGCGTTCCTTTTTTTGTATAAATAAAACATTCATACCAAACAAAACACAATAGGCTAGTTTATAAATAGTAATCGATGGCTGAATTTCGATATACAGTTGGTGGACGCATATCATACCATACCCTTATTTTTCTTCTACAGTAATAATCATTACTACAGCTTAAATTATTCCATCACTCTCACACCAATGGTTACAATTTGATTAAATCATTTTTGAACAGCCTAATTGTTATAAGGTACAGAAAAAAACAAAGGCCTACCTACAGAACTATCAAACCAAAAGTAAAAAATGATGTAAATTAACAGCTGTACTAGTTAAATAACATTTTAAAAACCAAAACATGCTTTGACAATTAACTTAAGAAAGCTTTGGTTATTTTCTACTCTTGAGTACTGTAATGCTGAAATGGGGAAAGCCGCCCTTTACCACAACCACAATCACTTCCTTACAATAACTTATCTTAAAAAATGATACCGTAAAAACGATAATGGTACTGGTACTGGATTGAAGGCGTCCCGAAATCATTAACATACAGTGAGGTAAAAACCTTGGAGCACTCACACCCTTGTCGGGATGGATCAAAATTCGCTCTGGCCGAGCTCAAGGTCAAGCATCAAAATGAAGAACTCCTCGGCCGCGCATGCGCGTAAGACTCGGGGCCGGGGAATATCCAGAGCGGCGGACACTGGACGGTCAGTCGAAGAGCCACTCCCGTAGAGTAAAGACTTCGCTCCCGTCTCGTCTGAAGTAAGTGCCCCGTTGTCGTTACCTCAGCACTCGCCCCGTATTGGGTACTTTGTATTGCAGGCCTAGTGCTTCATTCTGAACTCTAGTAATGCTTGTCTAGTATTTAAAGCTAAAATTTATTTGCTTTATTCGTTGAATAGTAGTTTATTTCGCAGGGCCGTGAAAGTGATGGCTTGTAGTAATTCTTGTTTCGTTCCTACGCCATTTTGGGCACTTGTAATATCACTGTATAATGAGTTAATTACGATTTTTACCTATTATTGCGTACATCTTGAGTTATGTTTAGGTCCGTGTGATCACGGTCATTTAGCGAAAGTGCAGTATTTTGTTTTGGTTATATTTTAATAAAATAACTGTATGCTTTAGTTTTGGTTTTATAAGTGACGTTTGTTTTACTGTACGGTGCGATTGCCACCATATTGTTTTGGACAGTAGTGTAGTATTAACTCTGAGTAGCATATTATTAATGTGGTGCTAGAGTAGCTAGTAATTTTATTGTCTAATCCACTCCTGTCAACCCTAATCTGTCTAACCGTGACACCTTTTAAAAATATGTTTTAGTGAGTTGCTCCCTTTCGTGCCGCAACCCACCTTATCGCCATTCACGCTCGGTCCTGTAAACATTCCTGACCAAACAGGTCGCGTTTTGTCCGTGGCATTTGGACACTAACCAGAATACGATTCGTCCATTTAAACTGTGGATTCAGCTAAATCTTTCTAAATCGGTCACGCTCAGTCCGTGACATACGGACATAATTAATCAGTTTAAATATTTTTCTTTAGGGAATCTTTCTAAATCGGTCACGCTCAGTCCGTGGCATACGGACATAATTAATCAGTTTAAATATTTTCTTTAGGGAATCTTTCCAAATCGGTCACGCTCAGTCCGTGGCATACGGACATAATTAATCAGTTTAAATATTTTTTTGAAGGAATCTTTCTAAATCGGTCACGCTCAGTCCGTGGCATACGGACATAATTAATCAGTTTAAATATTTTCTTTAGGGAATCTTTCTAAATCGGTCACGCTCAGTCCGTGGCATACGGACATAATTAATCAGTTTAAATATTTTCTTTAGGGAATCTTTCTAAATCGGTCACGCTCAGTCCGTGACATACGGACATAATTAATCAGTTTAAATATTTTCTTTAGGGAGTCTTTCTAAATCGGTCACGCTCAGTCCGTGACACACGGACAAAACCGCTTTTAGGTCTTTCTTTCATTTTGTAATTTCGACCCTCCCTTTAACCAGCCTATTACGCTTAGTACGTGCTATACGGACATTAGGAAATTGGAAAAAAAAACCCTCTAGCAGTGTCCTCTTTTACTTAACTAACCTCCCCCAACTCTGTCTCGCTCCATCCGTGTAATACGGATACCGCCTAAGAAAGCCACCCCAAACGCAGATAACACCACTGATTGTATTTGACCAAATAACCCAGGATAGTTGCGATCATTTCCCGAGTCCCACCGACAGAACATCGAACCCCCCCGTAAGTTTGAAACTCCGAATCAAAAGTTCACCGAAATCATAAATTCTCTTCTGTTTGCTCCCCTTTTCCTGGCGATGATGAGGCACGAGTCAGTAGCCAAGAAGGCATAACACTCCCGCCTGAGCCAGTGAAAATAAATTGGATCCTAAGCGGGACCAGCAGAAACCATCGACCCCCGGAGTAACCCAGCTCGACTAGGCTATCAGGGACGGATTACCCACGAACTGGACAGAATAAAACAAAGCACTCGAAAGCGCGTTACATAGTTTGACATTTCGATAGTTCGACACCCCTTTAGTCCACCAAGTGTCGAACTATCGAGGTTCTACTGTATTTTGTTTCATTAATAGGGCCTGCCTCTTAACAATTCCATACTTGTTGTACATTAATTTATAAATCATAAAATAACTACGGCAAATATTGATTACAAACACTTAAGAAGTAATAAATCCAAGATTAATAATATATTATTTTAGATATATTAATTGATACAGGAGAATGTAATCTACCCTATTAAATTCTAGTATAGTAAAATCTTAAAAGCATACGATAGGATTAGGATATGTTTATGAATTTTAATACGAATAAAATGCCACTGAATTATGAGTACCGTATTAAGAAGTGCAATTTTAATTAATTATGCCTACCAATCCACCTCTAAATACCTAGATAAATTAAATACTAGATAGGTCAAGTTAATCTATTAATTATATTTGAGTAAAAATAGGAAATTAAAACATACGAGGAAGAAAAAAGATTAGTGCCGGTGAGTTCCGATAGAGTTAAACAGGGTCGGCGGGTGACGTCACTTTACCAGCTGTCGCGGGTTACACAGCCCTTATGGGAGTTAGGTAAACTCTTTTTTTACTAGCCTTGCAATAAACCAACTTAAGGTTAACCAACTACCAGAGAGGAAAATGTTTAAGTAAGTTAACAGATAGACCTAGTTTAAAAGGAAGTAGGGTTTGTTTAAATAAAAGTCAAAGTTGTGCTGTCTTACTTGAAATACACTTAGTATGTATTTGTTTGTGTTTACTCTATGTGGTAAATATACTCCTAGTTCTAAACTTAAGGTTGCTAGGTAACATAAAACAAGATGGCGATATCTGCCTCAAATGAATAAGGTCGGACAAAATTACAATTAACAACAAAAAAAACTATTTATTTACAAAATTGACATTTCAACATATTTAAATTGTGAGGGGTTGACAATTGGTATTACAAAGGTAGGGGAAATATATATGATTTACTTTATACAATTATGAAATAAGCCTCGGCGTCGTTCTGTGAGTAGTATCATTGATTATACATCCTACGGAATAGATAAACTTAGTAATGTCGTTTTTTGAAGCCGACCTTGGCGAGCTCCTCGAGCGCATTCTGTTGGCTAACGGTAGAAGCTCTCCTAGTTGGAGCGTCGTCAGCTACCGTACTGAAGCGCTCAAGCGGCGAATCCATCAACTACTGTCCCCTCTTCTGCCCCTCCTGTCAGATATGATTGTGCTGCGTGGCGTGGCGAGGCCGGCGAGTAATGCCTTGGGCGTTGAGAGGACAGCCGAGTCGACGACGAATTAGCTAGCAGCAGCTACGGCCACACTTTTCCGATCTTAAAATGGGCTCAAATCCCTTCACTGTTCAAGTGACATAACGCGCAAAAATTGTGGTTTCGCAAATGTAAACCGAAGTAATAGCAAGTAAATTAATCCTTTCAAAGGTTAAGAGCATTCTTTGGTTCATTTTGATTGAAATATTACCCGCAAAGCCTTCTTTTTTTAATAAGAAACTTTAAAATTCTTAAATAATCACAATTTTATAAAAAATAAACTCACTACGGTTAAGAGAAAAGTTATTAAAAAATAAAAGTATTTCTCCAATTTTATAAATTTTACCTAGCTTACGGGCCGGGCGTGCCTCGGCATTGCTGCGCTGGCCCCGAGTTTGACTGAGATCCCGCCAGAGCGCAACCAGTCGGCTCTTCCCCTCTTTCACCCCTCGCTCTCCCTGCTCTCCGATCGCTCCCTCCAGGCCAGTCAGTGTCTCAGCGACTGCCGAGCGGGTAAGATGCGCGCGCTGT
Organism: Allygus modestus; assembly: GCA_963675035.1. Taxonomy (NCBI): domain Eukaryota; kingdom Metazoa; phylum Arthropoda; class Insecta; order Hemiptera; family Cicadellidae; genus Allygus; species Allygus modestus. The sequence continues at coordinate 59,313,059 of OY776115.1, read as the reverse complement.
TTCTCGTAAAAACACGGCACCCGCCGACTTTCCCCCCTCCCTCCCCATAGCACTCCAGGCCGAATTGAGTCGCCGCGGCCTTTGAGAAACACTAGCAGAGATGTCCGTTGACATTCTGTCTTTGCATCTGTTGGTTTCGCTCATCACTTGATACGTTGTGTATGTCAACAATATACATGAGTAACACTCTAATAGTGTAATTAAATCAATTACGTGTCTAAAATTATTGGTAAACTATGCCTAAAAATGTTGCGTTCAGGATGTTGAAGTAATTATGACTCAATACAACCTGACACCATATTTTGACTAGCTTAACACCGCACAGTGTGTTAATAAAACTGTTACCAGACTAACTTAGTTTAAGATATTTTACGACAAATCTAATGGTTTTGATTTTTTTAAACCGAGTAATAAACAACTGAGCTGTTGCAATTCTTGTTATTTATTAGGCCTAGATGTTCAATTGTGGAGAAACCAAAGACGAGCTTTGTCTGGTTAATGTCCCGTCCATGTAAATTGCATCAGCTCGGTTATTTATTACTCAATTGCAATTAGTTAAGTATCGTTAGACTTTTCTCAAATTGCCCTAAAAGAAGATATACTGGTTAATATTTTGTAAAATGACTTATTTTCGATTCATTTGCGATATAACATATAAAATGGCCGCCATTTTGAAATTATCACAGATAATTCCTTCATAACGTTCGTGTTGATAGATCCTACCTCCGTAAACAGTTGACTTAAGTTTGGTTGAATTCGGTTATATGGTTTTAAAAATATGAACTTTAAAGTGAAAAACACTTACGGACTGACAAACGGAAAACTAAGTACAGGAGACCCATGTTCATATGGCTAAATGTGTTTATATTAACCCAAGGAACAACGCTATATACCTTTGTCCAGGAGAGTTACGGGACACTCTGTATAAGTTAAAAAACAACTTATACTTACTACCTGGTTTCTTATTTATAATTTTTTTAGTCTAAAGTTCATCGCCCGTGAAAATCTTCATCTGAAGATTTTACTTGGACTCTGAAAACGAGGTTGAACAGGAAGAAGCTATGGTTACTTTCGTAAACGGAGTAGTTTTTTTTAAGCAGAGGACTGTTTCCGGTTATGACAAGATCCGAACTTATAAGAAACCTGTTAAGCACATCTCTGTCGCAGTTAAGTCTAGAGAACTTTCGAGCATAGATTTCCTGATATTGTCTTATATGCTTATTGTGAGCTTCAGTACGTAATTCTTTTTATTCTTGCATTAAATCGAATAGCTACCGTCTAGTAAAAATGGCATTTGCCGTTCCTGTAATTAAAAAAGTTTCTGAGTCATTAAGTGTATGGTTTCTTGGTTTTAGCATGTTATTGCTTTAAGGAATTTAGAATACAGATTAGCAAATAGTAGCAGAAATTATTATCAGGATTTTCAAAAGAACACTTTGAACAGTCTGTCAAAAATTAAATTAGAGCCGGGAAACCTTGGGAAACCCAATTTTCGGAATTTTCGGAAACAACTTTCGGAAACCCCACTGTGCACCGATTGAAAAATTAGTAAAACCACGAAAATAAAACACGAATATTTAAATTTTGTCCAAAATTTTGGAAATTTGACGCTGATTATGGAAATGATTGTTTCTTCCGCGGAAAAGTCGTTAAAACCCCGGAAAATCGTAAATTAATTGTTTTCTGGAAATACTGTCAAGTGGGTATTCAAAATGTGCAGAATTTCACCCTGAACACGTACATGCGATTATTTTCCAAATCACACTTTTTATCCACGTAAAAGTCTTCAAAACTTTAGAAAATCGGAAAATAACTTTGTAATTGTAATACTGTCATGTGGGTATTCAAAATGTGCGGAATTTTACCTTGAACACGATCGTGCAGTTATTTTCCCGATCACATTTATTTCTCCGCGGAAAAACATCGGAAAATCGAAAAAAACATTGTTCTTATAATACTCTCATGTGGGTATTCAAAATTGTGCGTAAATTCACCTTGAATACGTACGTGCAATTACTTGACAATTGTACTTGACAATTTGTACAAATTTTATGAATAAAGTGAATTTGAATTTGAATTTGAATTTGAATTACTTTCCCGATTACACGTTTTTCCGCGGAATAGTCGTTAAAACCCCGGAAAATCGAAAAATATTATTTTTATTATAATTCTGTCATGTGGGTATTCTGACTGTGCGGAATTTGACCCTGATTACGTATGCGCAATTATTTTGCCGATCGGACAAGTAATTGCCAACAAAGGTTTACAATTTATTCAACACAGAGCGGGCCCGGTACCGTGCTTTTTACAGCGGCCACAGCACTAGTTTCGGTGATTTTCATCTCAGGCGCGGATCCAGGGGGGGGAATGGGTGAAATTCCCCCCCCCAAAGCAAAAGGTTGGAGTTGCACGCGCACCCCCGCACCAGCGCTACGTCTGCCCGGCAGCGTCATCTCGTCTGATTGATGCCGTCGTCAGTCAGATCATATGCCTGTAATACTACTACAGAGTGTCCATAGACCAGGAAAATTGGATAATTATACGGGAATTTCGACGAAAATTTGTTAATTTAGTTTAAATCCCTTTTTCGGCTGTTCTCGTTCATGCGGCTTGGTTGTCGTTTCCAGCCAATAAAACAAGTTTTGGTTGTTATTTTCAGCCAATAAGAAACGTTGCCGATCGTCATTTCGGGCCGTTAAATGCAACTAAATTCCTGTTTCTGACCCATCCGACGCGAAAGAATAGGCGTTCTTTGGCTATATAACTGGGTCGAATCGCCGATTGTATTCGTAAATACGTTCCGGTTGTCATTCGGGCCTATACAACGGGATCCGGCTATATTTTTCGCTAGGAAAATATGGTACGATTGCCAATTTTTATGATAGATTGTGATTTTTGGCATATATTGTGCCTCAGTCGTCATTTTCGGACAATAATAACGTTGCGGCCGTCGATTTCGGACTTTAAAATGTGAGGAACGGTTGGTTATTTCCGGCAAATATAACGAGGTGAAATTGCCTATTTTGTTTAAACAATTAATATTTATTTAATTAATAAACGCGGTCCAGTCCATTATTCCTAAAAACATTCAGTCATTTTGTTTGTCTTTTTACCACCAAGTTGCGGCAAAATTTATGCTTTTACCGATAAAACACGGCCAAATATCTGATTTTGCCCGGTAAATGCGTTTCAGACTTCACTTTTGGTATATAAAACTACGTTCACTTGTCGTTTTCGGTCTAAATGTTACGGCGACCATGAAATGCGGTCAAATTGCCATTAGTTACATTTACTCTATACATAACACTGTTCGTTTGAAAAAAAATTATTACTTTGCAAAAATGGCCCTATTAAAATGTGAATTGCCTTTAAAAATCAGAAAATTGGAACAATATGCGTCCCAACGAGTGTCCAGTCGGGACGCGGGGCAAAGCAATACTAAAGTACAAAAGCAATGCCGCTGGCGCAGCGTCGCGTCGCGTCGTTCGTTGGGCGCAGCTTCTTGCATTGCCCCCGTTTTAGGGAATATATGTTTTATTTATTTGTTTAATTTTGTTTATTTGTTTGGTTGTTTTTTTTTGCATAAAGATGAAATTGCCATGAATGTTGTTGCTCTTCGTTGTTGTAATAATACATAAATGTTAACATTACATGTAAATAAACTAATGAACATCAATCAGAAGTTGTGACAAAGTCCTCAATTTTGTATTAACACTCCAAAACAAATCATTCTTTTTAAATTTTATTAAATTTGTTTGAATCGTTAATTTTCTTGAAATTTTCAGGTGATTTCTTATAAATTATTGTTATTGCTAATGACAAAATTTTGAATTTAAATTAAAACTGTACATTATAGATCATACGAATTTCAGTTGATTTTAAAAATTTATATTTCTGAGCCAGTATGCCCTAAACATTATTAATGTTTTAATGATGGCAAGTGGGCATTTTAGGTGTATGAGAAATTTTCATCTGGGGAAATCAGATATTTTTCAAAACTAGTCATAATATACAGGGTGAGTCAGACCACCCGTCCAGCATGTATAACGGGAGAACGGTTTGGTCTAAAGTCATCAAAAACAATTATTCCTCACTAAAACGCATATGGGCTATCTATTAAAAATATTTTTATCAAAATCTATGTACGGAATGTTCCAAAACTGTAGGTCACGGATTCAAATCTCAACATTTTCTTATGTGAAAATAGGGCCAACATACATTATACATTATTTAAAAGGCCTTTTTTATACATTATTTTAAAGGTCTCGTTAAAATAAACATTTGGCGAAAACAGAATTCACTTATCTTTTTCTGTTTCAAAATGGCGGATATTTTTGTGTAAAATATTGACATTTGCGGAATACTCTGTATTTTTTAAACCATTACTCGTGTACCTTTTTTCTGACTTAAACGGGCCGCCATTTTGAAACGGGTAAAGATAAGTGAATTCTGTTTTCACCAAAATGTTTATTTTAACGAGACCTTTAAAATGAAGTATAATATTTCCTATGTTTACACAAGAAATGTTTGGGTTGCGAACCCTTGACCTTCAGTTTTGGAACATTCCGTACTTAGATTTTGATGAAAATATTTTTAATAGATAGCCCATATGCGTTTTAGAGGGGAATAATTTTGTTTGATGACTTTAGACCAAACCGTTCTCTCGTTATACACGCTGGTGGACGGGTGGTCTGACTCATCCTGTATATACTAACATAAATAATCGGACAGCTTTGACATATTTATTTTGTCATATAAGTAGGGGAACATATGTTTGCAGAAAGTAAAATTTATAAAATTGGAGAAATACTTTTATTTTTTAATAACTTTTCTCTTAACCGTAGTGAGTTTATTTTTTATAAAATTGTGATTATTTAAGAATTTTAAAGTTTCTTATTAAAAAAAGAAGGCTTTGCGGGTAATATTTCAATCAAAATGAACCAAAGAATGCTCTTAACCTTTGAAAGGATTAATTTACTTGCTATTACTTCGGTTTACATTTGCGAAACCACAATTTTTGCGCGTTATGTCACTTGAACAGTGAAGGGATTTGAGCCCATTTTAAGATCGGAAAAGTGTGGCCGTAGCTACTGCTAGCTAATTCGTCGTCGACTCGGCTGTCCTCTCAACGCCCAAGGCATTACTCGCCGGCCTCGCCACGCCACGCAGCACAATCATATCTGACAGGAGGGGCAGAAGAGGGGACAGTAGTTGATGGATTCGCCGCTTGAGCGCTTCAGTACGGTAGCTGACGACGCTCCAACTAGGAGAGCTTCTACCGTTAGCCAACAGAATGCGCTCGAGGAGCTCGCCAAGGTCGGCTTCAAAAAACGACATTACTAAGTTTATCTATTCCGTAGGATGTATAATCAATGGTAGTATTAAAGTCTTAATCTCAGGGCGTTACAATGGATTCGCAGAGGCGGCTCTCTTCCTTGATTCTAGATTTTGCTTTTAAATTTTGAATTTGATTTTCTTTGTAATAAAATTCCAAATCTGATTATTGATTATGAAATACGGAATTATTTGAATGTTCAAGAAGTCAATTTTGGCTTGGCATCATCCAGAAATGGTGGTCATGATTTTGAATAAATGTTTTAGGCCTAATGATTTCTGTCCTATTTTCACTATTGTTAATAATAAATACAGAGTTCTCTTCTTATACAAATTTTGAATTAAAATGTCTATTGATGAAGGAACTTGAAGATAACCAGTAATCAAGCTACTCGGTCCGCCTGATTCTGGTTCAATTTAGTCTCTAGCCTAGATAAGTTGGAGTTGTGTTACCAATGGCATCTTCTTCACCAAACCATCTCTTCTGGCCTCAAATAAATAAAAGGGAATACTTATGATGGTTTGGCTCTTCTCCTATACAGTAGAAATCCAATTATCCGAACCCCAATTATCCGAATCTCCAATTATCCGAATCGATTTTGAGTGAAATAGAAATATGCGGGAGCGCGTGTAGCGATAATGCGCCGTTCCGTTACTATGGCTTCGTGAGCGCTAAAATAAAAGCCCGCGCTGTTACCTTCCAGCGCGATATTTTCGCAGGGAACAATGAGTCATACCCCCTTCCCGCCCTGCTCATCATCAGTCGCTACTGTTCTTTCACCTTTCTTTAATATATGGTGATGTTTTTTGCTTAATTCCCGAGGTATACCTGATTATCCGAATTTCTGCATATCCGAATCGGCCCAATCCCCAATTAATTCGGATAATTAGAGTTCTACTGTACTAGAAAATATCAGACTCAGAGATGTCTGATTTACTTTTTAAATGGGAATTTACTAATTTTAGATGCTGTTCAAAATTTTATGTCTAACACCAAGGCCGGTTCAATTTAGAAGGGAAGAGAGTTGAATTTTCCCACCAACAATGTAGTCACACATGATTTCTTTCTTGAGGCTTTCAGTACACATGACAATTTCACTTTGAATTTCCACTGTCATTACTATATAAAATTTGGCCAGTAATCTATGTATTTAAGGTCAGGCGATAATTAAAATTTGTGTTTGAAGTAGTTTTGTACTATTTCTAATACAAGGTGGTTACATGGGTGAGTAATACATTTATCTTATAAACACTTAGAGATATAATTTTGTTATATACAAATTAATTACATATATATGGATGGGCCTAATAGGTTTTTATAAGGTCACATTGATATTTTATGGGGGCCTAATCCGGGTTTGTACATGATTACATACTTTTATATAGGCCTATTTAGCTATTATTATTGAATATTTACCGACATAAATTATGAACTGTTGCATACTTAAGTATTTTAATTTTTTGTTAATGACTAAAACAAGTTTTTGATTCACGAGTAAAAATTGAAGATCAACTAATTAGCTATAACTTTCTCGCTGGAACTTTGCTTTTACCTCAAAAAAAGATCTTCCTTACTGACTTTTTTATGTAATTTAGTTACAACTTTTAATATTTTAACTAGCATATTAAAAATTACACATAATTTTAAACTAAAATATATTTATAACGTTGGATGTGGCAATTCTTGCAGAAAAGAGAAGGGTGCGGAATTTGCTGTAGTATTATTACTCTTAATAGGTCCAGGGGTACAGTGCGATAAGCATCCACCAACTAATGGGATGCGATATATCGACTTAAACATTCGATATAACGAATCAAAACACTCAATATTTTGAATCACATTTTAGATTATAAATGAAAAATTCACACGATATTTATATTAATGTTATCTAAAATCAACAATTTGTCAATAATAATAAGTTATGTGATGTCAGTAATACCGTAAATAACTATTAACAAAACAAAAATAAAAATAAAAAATACAACAACAAATCATTAAGAAACATATAACCAAGCTAAAGCTTAGTTACCTTTGCCAGTGTCCTAAACTTTTCGGGCTGGTTTCATGAAGTGAATTAACAGATCTCAACTTTAACTCTAGCCGTGGCCAACTATCCGATTCGGACTGTCTGCTTTGTCGCCTTAAAGTGGCCACTGTCTGAATCGGATAGTCTGGGACCGAAAATTCTGTAACGTTATAAAACCACGAAAAATAATCAACTCTAAAGTGAACAATATATATATCATTTGAAAGATAATATTCTGAGCTTTCATTTTATTACATAAATGAACCGTGTAGCAGCTGTATAACAATGTCACGATGATTATAAAACAAATGAATTTTTGGCGTGACGCGATTTCTGCAGCCGACGCTGAGACAATGGAAAACACTATATTTTTTAAATTACCCAGCTCGTGTAATTTTGGTCGCGGGAAGTTGCAGTTGGTACCAATGCACTGCTAAACAGTTGTACTTCATTTTGGTATTGATTTGTGGAACGAAATGTTCATTGAACATATAATATGATTTTTTGAAAACAGGTTTTTTTGGTCTCTAACGAATGGCCAGCTATCCATGTAACGAATCGGATTGTCAGGAAAATCGGATTTTCATGCAGTGTAAGTTTAGTAGTCAAATAATATGTAATTTTGAAGAGGAAAAAATATAGAAGAATTTGGTTTTGCCAATGGCACTGGTTGCAATTTTTTTTCTTCCCAAAAGGATTTATTTCGTCACATTTTGTCCAGGCTGTCTGTAGGCCACCTTGTATTCTTGTATTGAATAGCAACGGTAAGTTATGTATTCAGTATTTATATCTGTGAATTATTACTAAATATATTTTATTATTTTGGAGGTTTAGTGTTCGTGAAGTGTTTGTATATAAGTTATATAACAGTAATAATTATGCATTATATTGTGAAATAGTGAAATAGAGAAATAGTGTTTACAAAAAGTGTTGTTTTGTTTACATAACAATGCTTAACTTACATAAGATATTGTTACATAACACATATAAACAAAATAATTTACTTTAAGTGTTATATATTTTTATGTAGGTAATTGAATACACTACAACATGTTTATATTGGTTTGGTGTAAACAAATTTGGTAAAAAGGTTATATACTAAATATTGTACAATTTATTTCTTCACAAATAAGTAAAAATATCAAAACATTCTTTTATTTACAAATATTTATAAGTGATAATAATTTTTACCAGAAACTTTATGACTTTTTGGTACTTTGGTATTATACGGATGCCACCCTTATACAGCGCGCTGCGGCAGTTATGTTAGGATGGGTTATCGTAAAAATGATAGTAGGACTTTCCTTGTTTTGTTACGAATCGAATGATACCTGATGAGTCATACTTCAGGCCGCCAAACCCCCTCCAAATAGGCCAAGGTCAGGTCGTTGACCGGAGCGCGCGCATCACCCTTCACCGCCTGTATCTGGGCCAGTGTCATGAGTGATTTATTGCCGTCCACTACGTTACATTTGTTTTCATAATGAGTGACGTTCTTTTGGTGTGATATTTACCTCGAAATGAAGAGGAAACCGTACCTATTTTTATGATAACCCATCCTAACATAACTGCCGCAGCGCGCTGTATATTTGGCGGAGTACATGTGGCGATCGGGTGTGGCTGCTAGCGGCGGCGACGCATTCAACACGATCCTAGCGGACATCGCTGTCTTTTGGGAGGCACAACACAAAGACCGCTCATCAGAATGATGTAAAATTTGTACAGTAAGTCAATAAAAGTACGTTTTTTCGAATTATGTAGTTATCCTTTGTATCCGGTAAAAATTAACCTCCAAAAATAGTGGCATCCGTATAATACCAAAGTACCGACTTTTTTAGATTCCTTACTTCATTGGCTTTACAAATATGTGTATATCATTAGTAGAGTAGTATATAGATATATTACATAACTTTTTTACAACACAAACTAACACAGTACAATTTACACTTTTTTCGTTTCTCCGTATGTTATTATATCACGCCCCTAAAACTTACAACAACAAAATTCTTTTCCCAACATGTTATATATTTCTATGTAGGGAATTAGATTGACTACAAAATGTATTAAGTTATAATGAATTTTTCATAAAAATCTGTAGAAAAAATGTCACCGAGGCTGCTTTTGAAATTTCAAAAAATTTGAATTTTTTTATTCTTTTCACTTTATCAAAGAAACTACCTGTCTAGATCTTCATTATTTTACTTTTTCTAGAATCTGCTGTGTTTCCTGATCAAAATGAATATAAGGTTGGCTATGTTTAAGCTTACTTCTATGGTTGAATTTAAACGAATTTTCAAAAAAAGGTCTGCAATTTCGCCAAATCTGCTTGGCCATTTCCCACTTACACCATTAACCACTGCTAGGGTTAAATGTTCACTTCACGAGGATATAGATATATTCAGGCAAATTACTTGTTAAGGCATAGCTCAGTTATTAGGGACCGTTTCAATGCACGCCATGAGGTCTCGGTTGTTTGAGTGTTTTGAGTTCTTTAGGTTAAAGATCGAAATAAAATTAGATTCGATGTATGGAATGTTTATCATTGATAGCCTATACGGTATCACATCTGATTTGTTGATGGACGCTTATCGTACTGTACCCAGGTCCAGGAACGTGGATTACTCCGTTTCTCCATGTCCTTTACTTTTGGTTTTTAGCCTGATAATACACGGACCGATTTTTGCTCATTTGAGGAGCACTCCATGGTTTTTACCTCGCTGTTAATTTGTAATGTCTGTTTAATATTCTTGTTTTTAAATACCATGTTTAATCAAAGATTGGAATGCACTGCCAATATAATTAGGTCAAGGCTTACCTAATCCGGGATAGTTAAAGGATCTACTTACTGACAGTAGGCCTACCGGCTGGCAACCTTCAGTGTAAAAGCTAAAATTATTGTTTGGAGTAGGCCAATTCAATTTAAAAAAATTATTGCACCAACAGACCCTTATTTGAAAATAGCACACTAAAATGAACAGCACACTAAAATGAACATCAGTTACGCCTACTGATAACATGGTTGCCATTGCCTACTATGGCCTACCCTACCTACAAAAATATATGAACTAAAAATCCTAAAAAGATCGTAATTGTTTTGATTTATTTCATTCTTTAGTGATGTGTAATTTTCAAATGCAATACCAACATTTTAAACGAGTATCAGTCAAACTATGAAACATATGTAAACAAACAGTGAGTAAAGCTTGGAACATGAAGAACGGCGTCCATCTAAAATGAATTGTGAAATACTTCTAAATAATTATATAACTACTCACCTTTCTAAAAAAAACACAAGGATTTTAAACTATACGCGATTAACACTTTAATATGAACTCGAATTTTCACTCTATAAACGTTTTAAATTTTAACAATATTGCACAACTAATAGTCAAAGACACTTTATTATTTGTTTACGTGCTGAACTCGACAACTCCATACGTATCGTCTGCTCTTGCTATAATGGAGAACTTGAGCATGCGCAGTGCGCATTCAAAGCCGTGCTGGCGCAAAAACACCGAAATGCCGAGATGTCCTATAAGCTGGAGGAATGTACTAGAAACTAAGATTGCCTGTGATGGTTTAGCTAAATAACTATAAGTACCTGGGGGCCGAGCTTTGCTCGGGGGAAGGCTAGTCAGTTTGTTTAGATGACTCGGAGTAATATTTCACCACTTCCCCCTACTGATAATCAGATTTGAATCATTCATTTGCCTCTTTTCTACATTTTTAAAATCCCTCCAGTTGTTATTTATAACTCAATGTCCCTGATTTATTTTACGAAGTGAATACGTACACGTCCAATGTAAGGGCAAATTAACTTCGCTACCGATTAGGTTAGGTTAGGTTAGGTTACTTTACAATACGTTAGGTTAGATTAGGTTAGGAGGTTTTCTGGCTCTCAATTTGTTTGAAAAATCACAGGAAAATTAACATATGGTGCATAATTTGGAACAGACGTGAACAGTAGCGGCTCACGTCGGACGTGTACGTAGCCACTGCCATTCTTTTACTACTCTATATATATATGTAATCTTAACTCAAATCTTTTAATCTCTGCTCTCAGGAAACCACATGTTAATAATCATAAACAATTAACATGAGTATTACTTTGACAGTTCCCTGGTTGATTATGAACAGCTGTTACAATTCTTTTGTTTTGATTTAAAACTCCATAAGCCCAATGTTAATTTTTTTAGATTTGGCAGCAAAGTTTGTTGTCATTTTTGCTAGTGATATTTTTTTTAAATATTCGTGTTATTTACTTTGTTTGGTGTGATTAATCAGTTTAAAATGTAGTTTTCGAAATCCAGAACGTTTGGTAAATATTTATTTTGGACTATTCATTTTATTTTTACTTAAGTTTTGACTTTTGTACCGTTGTTAAATCTTGCCTTGCACCGTTGTCATGGCAACAAAGACAACACAAACTACTACTATAGAAAACTCTATACACATGGAACACTCCCACGAGCCAAGTGCCTTGGATACAACTTGGACTAATGTTGTATCCCATAGGAAAAGAATCAATAGTAATAACTCTTCATCTAGCTCTAGGCCCAATAAGATAGTTAATAACAATGTATCGAAAACAAACTCAGTCCAACCAGTGCTCGTTTCAAACAGGTTCCAACCTCTTTCTAACACCGATAGCGATCAAACAAAAAAACAAAAAGTTCCCCCAATAATACTCAAAACCCATGTAAATTACATGGAGCTTTGTAAACTATTGTCCCAATTAGTTGGCAGTGACCAGTTCAACTGCTCTTCGTCTTTAAAGAGCATTACCATACACCCATTATCTTCTGACGCCTACAGGAAAATTGTTCATTCCCTTCGCGAAAACAAGGCCGAATTCCACACTTTTCAACTTCCAGAAGACAAAGTCTTTCGTGTAGTTATTCGTGGTCTTCATAGCTCCATTAAGCCTGAAACAATCAAAAGTGAATTATCATCCAAAGGATTTAATGTTCAAAATGTAACTAATGTCTGGTCTAAGGACAAAACTCGCCTTCCATTGTTTTTTGTCGATCTTGACCAATCCCAATCAAATGACCACATTTTCGACCTTTCTACTCTCCTTCACTCAAAGATCCAAATCGAAGAACCTAGACCAAAACGACTTGTAGTGCAATGCATGCGCTGCCAACAATTGGGACATTCAAAGAAATATTGCAATCGAACCCCTAAATGTGTCAAGTGCGCTAAGGATCACGAATCCGCAACTTGTACGAAACCCAATAACACACCCGCAACCTGTGCACTTTGTGGCGATAACCACCCTGCTAACTATAGGGGTTGTTCAGTTCACAGGGAACTACAGAACAGACGCTCATCCAAATCTACGTTATCAAAAGAAGAAACCCCTTCTCGCCACCCCCACCCGACTCCTGATCTATCACCCTCATCATTTCCTCAACTTCCGAAACCAAAATCACACGCCTTTCCATCAAACTCAAACGACCAACGAGCACTTACTCCCAATGCTTTACACTCAAATGAAGAACATAACTACGCCAAACGACTTCAAACCACTATTCACAACACTTCCCACAATTAACGTCAATACTTACAGAGTTCAAAGCCCTTTTTTCACCATGATGACTCAACTTATGCAAGCTCTTATCACCAAAAATGACAAATAACCTATCAAATATTTTTCTTACAGTCCTGCTGTGGAATGCAAATGGTTTATACCAACACGCACAAGAACTAGAGTTACTTTTACATGAGAAACGTATAGACGTCGCTTTAATAAGTGAAACTCATTTTACTACAAACTCTAGATTTTACATTCCAGGTTACAAAACATATACAGAGCTGATCGCCCTGACAATCGGGCATATGGCGGTACAGCGGTTCTTGTCCGAAACAGTCTCAAACACTTTGTTCACCCATCCATCAATCCAACAAATTTCCTTCAGTCAGCAGCATCAACCGTAGTTTTTAATAACATTGAAATAACCTTTTCGGCTGTTTACTGCTCCCCTAGATTTGCAATAAATTCGAATGATTTTACAGAACTATTTTCAAACCTAGGTTCTCATTTCATCTGTGGGGGAGACTATAACGCCAAACATGTACAATGGGGTTCAAGGTTAAATAACTCGAGAGGCCGCCAACTGCTTCATTCTGTCGTTTCTAACAACCTGAACTATCATTCACCTGGCACACCTACTTATTGGCCAACAGCTGTAAATAAAGCACCTGATCTACTTGATTTTTTCATTTCAAAGGGTGTAAGCCAATTTCATAAATCCCTCAACTGCCTTGACAACTCTCCTTCTGACCACTCTCAAATTCTGTTAACAATTTCATGCGCCCCTCTAGAAAAAATTGAAAAACTATCTCTAACAAATGGGATAATGAACTGGGAGCTATTTCGAAACACACTTATGTCCACAGTAAACATAAACCTCCCACTGAAAACTGGCGGGGATCTGGAAGTAGCAGTAGACCACTTAACCAAGTCCATCCAACAAGCCGCCTGGAGTTCGTCAACTCCGAAACCTCCTAAGAAACGATCTGGTCCTTGCTACCCCCAATATATATGTGAGCTGATAAGACTAAAACGAACAGCTAGAAGGAAATGGCACCAAAGTAGACTTCCATCTGATAAAACCGCCCTCAACCGCTGCACAAATCAATTGAAACAAGCAATTAGGGAATCCAAAACTTCTACATTCGAAAATAAACTAGGTAATCTTTCCCCTTCAGATGGCTCCTTATGGAAGACAACGAAGAAAATTCTACATTACACTTCTACATCTTCCCCAATCAGGCGACCGGACAATTCATGGGCAAAATCAGACAAAGAAAAAGCAGATCTCTTTGCTGAACACCTTTCTGGTGTTTTTAGTCCCCACGAAGAACACAATCGAAGATTCTCCACCAAAGTAGAAACATCTATTGAAATTCCCTTGCCCATGTCCTTACCACCTTCTCGAATTAAAGCAAATGATGTCAAACGGGCCATTTTTAAACTACCCCCAAGAAAATCACCTGGATATGATTTAATCACAAGTGAAATTTTACGTGAAATACCCGGTCCCTGTATCATCTTACTGACACAAATATTTAATGCAATATTACGGACAACTCATTACCCCATTCAATGGAAACTATCCCAAATAATTCTAATCCAAAAACCGGAGAAACCAGCAGACCAAGTCTCATCATACAGACCTATTAGCTTACTCCCTGTTGTTTCAAAATTGTTCGAAAGAATCCTCTTAACACGTTTACAATCTGCAATTGAGGATTGTAATGGATTGCCAAATCACCAATTCGGGTTTAGATCTCTGCATTCTACAGTGCAGCAACTTCATAGAGTGGTCGATACAATTGCGTCTGGACTTGAAAGCAAAAAATATACGAGTGCTGTTTTTCTAGACATAAGTGCCGCCTTCGATAAGGTGTGGTATCCTGGTCTACTATCAAAATTAAGAATTCTTCCACCCACTTACTATTTGATTCTCCGTTCTTATTTAGAAGATAGATTTTTTATGGTGAAACAAGGGTCAGATTTCTCAGATTACAAGCCAATATTAGCCGGTGTTCCTCAGGGCTCCTTATTATCTCCTCTTCTTTACAGTATCTACACAGCTGATCTCCCTGAAACTGGAAATACAAAGATCGCCACATTTGCTGATGACACTGCCATTCTAAGTTCATCAGAAGACCCCATTGAAGCTAGTAACAATCTCCAAAATCACATTAACGTCCTAAGTAATTGGTTAAAAAATTGGAGAATAAAAGTTAATGCAACAAAGTCGTCACATGTCACATTCACACTAAGGAAAGGTGTATGCCCTCCTGTACACATTGACAACAACAGAATCCCTCAAAGTAACGAAACACGTTATCTTGGTCTCCATCTAGACAAGCGATTAACATGGGAGACACACGTAACAAAAAAGATAACTGCTCTCAAATCAAGAGCTAAGCAACTTTATCGACTACTCAATTTCAATTCAAAATTACCTACTACATCAAAATTACTATTGTAACAAACTCTTCTAAAACCAATATGGGCTTATGGTATTCAAATTTTTGGTTCAGCAAAATGTTGTCACTTAAAGAAAATTCAAACCTTTCAATCTAAAATGCTTCGCTTAATTTCTGGTGTTCCCTACTATGTAAGTAACAAGACACTTCATACAGACTTTAAATTGAAATTTGTTCACGAAACAGCAAAAGAATGCTATCAACTATTCTTCAACAAACTTGATGGTCACTCAAATCCTTTGATTCAAGAACTCCACACACCGACACTTCCTGGCATCCTTCAGAGAAGATTAAAAAGAAACTGGAGCCGAGATCTTCTAAGATGACTGTAGGCACAGAAGAGCAAAACAAAACAATACGTGTCAGAAGAAACCTTTGAAAACCAGTTCAAAAAAGGAAGACTACTGAGCCTACTTTTTAATATTATTTGTTCATATTTTTGTTAGAATAATTATTAGCACATTTGCTCGTTGTATGTAATTTTACAGTTGCAAATAAAGAATGAAAGACAAAAAAAAAATTTAACTTTTCATTTTAGTTTGTTTACATTATTTGATTTTTCCTGTGGATGAGGTTGTCTATAACTTATTTTTATCCCAGAAATTAGTTATTTCGAACATTTGAAGGAAATCGTTGGAGCCGTTTTTGAGATCCGTGTCGCAAGCAAGCAAGCAATCAAGCAAGCAAGCACGCAAGCAAGCAAGCTAACCTTACTCATATTAGAGTATAGGATACTGTATACCTAGATAGAGCCACAGACAAAGGAATATAAAATATCGTTGTATTGATTTTTAATTTTTTGGCCCAAATAAAAGCGTCCTCTACTTGTCGCTTGAAGCAATCATGGTGACTTTTAGTGATGGGCGTTTCGCTAACTAATCGTTCAAATCGAACGAATCATCGAGTGGATCAAATGAATCATGATTCAACTTTTAAAAGAACCAATTCGTGGCGCGAATCAACACTGGTAAATATACCAAATGTTATGTTGCTCGGTTTCGTTCGCGAATCGGTGTAGGCCATCGTTGTTCGCGATTCAATTGTGTTTCCGCTGAGAAATGGTTGGGGGGAAGTTGAAGCGGAAAGAAGGGGAGGGAGACGGACAAGAGGAGAGATCGCTAAACGCAATCTCATTGGTTTGTGTATGCGCGGCAAACGTTTTGTGAAATCCCACAATTACGTGCAAATCTATTTTATTTTGACCTCTCTTTCTTTACAATAACATTCAAGAAAGAGAATCAGGTGCTGATTCAATTTGACTATCGGTTCGCGAACCGATTGTTGTTATGTCACTCAGCTAGCTTTGAGTATCAGCTGATCCGTCCAAACGCTTGCATATTGGTTCTTTGAGGAGTTTGCGGCTGCGTAATAATTATTTCTGATGTTTGATAGTCAAATTTCATTGATTCACTGCTTGGACTATCTGTTCGCAAATCGCATATTGGAGTCGTAACATAACAGGACGGCCAAATAATCTAAAGCAACCGATTCGTTTACATTATACGGCGAGGACAGATAATGAATCAAAACGAACGAAATGAATCGGTTCAAATTTTGATTCTTTTGAATCGAGTGATTCAAATGAATCGGTTCGCTAAGAAGAATCGAACTGCACATCACTAGTGACTTTAGCTTTTTGGGCGGGCTTGTGTTTGAAACAGGTTCGATAATTTGTTAGCGCATTGTTGTACGACAAAAGTTTTATAAACACAAGTTTAATAAAACAAAAGTTGTATTAAACAAGTTTGACAAACAAAAGTTGATAAAACATGTTTTATAGTGTAAACGCAGCTTAAGAGAACGCAATCTTTTATGTCTTGTTACATTTAAACGCGCATAATATTCACAGTATGGAAACAGTTTTGTAATATTACAATATCCTTTACGAGTGACGACATATTGTTAGATACTTTGACAAATCATTGTGTCAAAATGGCCTAGCAATGACCTGCAATGCTGGGATTACAATATTATGTTGCGTATTGCAAGGTTAAGAGAAGGTCCAGTCAAGATTGAAGGTATGCGTGACGATACGGGGGATCCTCAAAAAGGTGATTAGAGTGATCCGATTGCTTTGCCCAGCGAATCTTTCCAACTGATTATTAAAAGGAATGTCCCTACCAAATTTGAAGTAAATCAGACTAAATATGCGACCACTAGGGTGCAAACAAATATATATATTATTTTTAACGACCCCCCAAAACGTGTTCAGGGGGTCACGTTAGGAACTTCTATGGTGTTCACGGGCTTAAGTTTCATCGTGCAGGTCATGTTAATAGTTCACTTTTCCATAGGAAATTCACTACATCAACAGACGTCAAAGTGATAACAGTAAAATAAGGGTGACATGGCGCGGGGAAGAATGTCTTGGGGTTAGATTTTCACTCAGTAGAAACACGGCTGCCAAATCAACAATGAAAAGCAAATCAAATTGAACAAATCAACGGCAACCTACACTAGAGAAAAACGAAATCCCCGGCAGTTCGTGTATGGCACTCTGAAAATGTAAAATTTCCCTGTATGCAAATATTTCCCCTAAATTTTCCCTACCTTGGTTAAAGGGATATATTTACTTTTAATTAGAAGATGCGATTAATAAGCGATTTAAAGTTTTAGGAGACCATCTCTGTTTGAATAATTTCCCATTCGTTTTCAATGACTGAATTGCGGCAAAGCAATATTAGCGAATAATTTTGCCGTTGATTACCTGTTTGATATTTGTATTAATGAGTACTTGTGCAAAAATTATGAAATTAGATTTATACAATTGCGTGGCTTTAAAATGATTAAAACAATTTTTAGAGATGAGCATATTCATGGTGATTTTATTGCATTGTTTGTACACAATTCACTTGTTTATGTTATATTGCAACAAAAATTACCTATATATTGTTTTTCATGTGGTGAACTAAATTTTGAAGTAACAGGAATATGCATTGATGATCCAAGATCAAGATTCTTTACTGTCAACAAAGTATGAAGCCGCGTACCAAGTTCCATAAAAATATATTCACATATAAGCGATTTTAATTATTCTCCATAAGAATAACATTGGTAATGAGTACGTAGGTTTGCTGAAATAAGGAACACAACCAATTGTTTTTTTATGCTAATATAAATATAATTTAACTAGGCAAAGCCACATACCAAGTTTCATCAATATTCAATCATAAATAAGCGCTATATAACATTTTAGTTATTCTCCATAAGAATAACATGGGGGCTGAGTACGCAGGTATACTGCTACAGGAATAACCAACAAAAAATCAATTTTTTGTGCAAATATCAATATACCAGTACTATTTGAAGCAACATACCAAGTTTCATCAACATACATTCATAAATAATCAAGATATCAAATTTTATTTATTCTCCATAAGGATAACATTGGACAACGTACTGTGTTTAGCACTTTGAATATCTCAGCAACGGTTGGGCGTAGAATCACAATTTAAACACCAAAATGATTGTTTTGTGGAACTGAACAGATTTCTAAAAGCAAATGTGAAGTTTAAATTGAAATAAACTGAGGAAATGCCAAAAACCTTTTTCCCATAAGATTAACATGGGAGATTTTATGAGTAGGTTTTTTGGATTTTCTCCGCAACCACTTAACCTAGGTTAATAATTCAAAATACTATATTATTTTGTTTTTTTAAGCTCTATAACATAGTCAAAACCAAAATTAAGTTTTTAAAAAATTGTAGGGTGAAAAATGCAAAAAACTGATTTTTGGAAAATTTAAAACCCCCATAAACCCCCCTTCCCATGGTCCGATTTTTCTGGTTTTCGAACTTAAAGTCATGAATGTCATTTTACACATTTGAGCCAATTTTCATCGAAATCAGACGTTTTTTACTCAAGTTATCGCATTCACGGACATATATATATATATATATATATATATATATAGATACATATATACATATATATAAATTTGAACGAATAGTGTTTTTGTCATCTGGGGACCTCAAAACAAAAAATTATCATGGTCTCGGACTTAAGTCTTACCATGAGACCTACGGTAATAGCTTCTTCCCTATAGGGGAAATTCGCTAACAGCGCATGAGCAAGCGTCAAGATTTGATTACTAAATATAAATATAGCCTAAAAGATTTATTAACAATTTTGGAAAAAGTGCATGATAATTAAAAGATGTAAAATGAAGTTGATAACAATATCTTTGTACAGCAAGATTGTTCGAATTTGTCAGTGGTTACAGGTTAAACAATATAAGATAATAATGGGTGGTGACTTAAATGCACATTTTAATGTGGGTGAGGATACACCTAGTGTACATACATATGGATTGAAAAATCTTTGTAGGTGGTTTAATTTTGATTACCCGTAACACTGTAAGAAAATCAGGAATAAATATATAGCACATCAAAAGTAATCAATTTTATTACAACTCTCAAGTCAACATAAACATATCCAATAATAAACATTACATAATCATATGGTTCAACACCTCATATGACATTATCCCCTCCACTTTCAACTAGACAAATCTTTTTGGCTTCACAATTATCCTCCCAGACCTAGTCTTGTAGCTTTCCGTTTTATTTGCGTCTCTAGACGGAGGCTGGGGATGGAAATGTTCCGGACGTCCAACTTCTGATTGCCTATGTTCAACTTCTTGCCTACGTTCAACTGATTGCCTGTTCTCTCCCCTTGGCTGTCGCTGTTCAACCTCTAATCTTCTCTTCTCTCCTCTTGACTGTCTTCTTTCTCCGTAATGAGGAGCTCCTCTTATATCTGGCTGAATCTTATGTGGTGTATCAGCGACAGAGTCCAAAAGTGGAGCAGGCTGCAAAAACACTCTGTTTCGCCTAAAAACTTTACCATGGACGTCAATAAGATATTCTCTATTATACTCCTGCTGATACAATATATCCATACTTCTTCAAGTCTTTTATGAATACCCTTTCATCTTTCATTAGAGTGCGCAGTTCCCGAGCATTGTGTCTCCGGTCAAAATAAAACATCTGATTGACCTTATCTTTCTCCCAGAACTTCTTATGATCATCAGCTCTCCTCCAATTTGGTTTCAACATTCTTTTATCAATTGGGATGTTTGTTTTGATCCGTCTCCCAAATAAAAGCTCTGCAGGAGACACCCCACTGTCTAATGGAGTTGATCTGTGAGCCAGCAGACCATCGCTTAAATCCTTGTTTTTCTTTAAACACTTCTTGACAATCTTTACAGCAGACTCTGCCTGCCCATTAGACTGAGCATGCTTTGGTCTTGTGTAACAACTGAAACATTGTAGTTTTCAGCAAAGTTTAAAAACTCTGCAGATTTGAACTGGGTTCCATTGTCAGAACGTAAAATATAAGGAACACCATGTCGAGCAAATATATACTTATTAACACCCCGGATTACAGTATTACTTCTCATATTTGCCAGAGGAACGGCATCAATGTACTTTGAAAAATAATCTTGGAGCACAATTAAGGTAGTTTCTACCTTCAAACTCTCCAATATCCACTGAAATTTCTTGCCAAGGGCCTTCTGGTAATGTGGTTGGTATCAAAGGTTCTGAAACCTTATCACGGTGTTCTTAACACATATGACAGCCTTCATCTACTTTCCTTTTAATGTCAACCGTTATTCCAGGCCACCACACGGAAAATTTCGCCCTCGAGATACATTTGACAACACCTAAGTGACCACTATGAATATGAACCATCATTTCAGAACGAGCACTTTTAGGAACAAAAACTCGATGACCCTTCAATAAAAGCCCATTATGAAACACAAGATCTCCACGTTCCCTGTAAAACTCGGTGTGTTTCAAACTTGACCAGTCCCTAGAAGAAATGCACGCCCTCAACGTTACAAGAATGGATCGCTCTCCTGAAGTTCCTTAAGCTTTTTCATGCGTCTATCAGAAAGGTCAATTGATTTGATCACATTAGACACATTTAATTCAAGTTCTTCCAAAACATCTGGTTGTTCATTCAAATCTGCATTCAAAGGTTCTCTAGAAAGAGTATCTGCTATTAGCATTTGTTTACCAAGAAAATGAACCACCTGGAAATCAAATCTGGCCAGCCTCATTCTAAAACGTTGAAGTCTAGCAGTTAAATCATCAATTGGCTTCTCACCCAACAACTGAACCAGTGGCTTGTGGTCCGTTCTCAAAATAAAATGGCAACCTAACAAATATTGAGCAAACCTCTCACAAGCCCATGTCGAGGCTAAGGCCTCTTTCTCTATTTGAGCATAGCGACGCTCAACAGAACTTAAGGTTCTTGAAACAACTGGATAGGCTTCCATGTATCGCCAACTTTCATCTCAATCACTGCAACTAATCCAAAACTTGAAGAATCAGCCGACACTCTCAAAGGTAAGTTAGGGTCAAACAAAACGAGTGCAGTTGCTTGCCCAACCATTTGCTTAACTTTCCGATACACATCCTCATGTTCAGAACTCCACTCCATTCATTCTTTTCACACAGTAGACTTTTTAATGACTCAGTAGCGGAGGAAAGTCCAGAAATAAACTTCATTAGGTAGTTAATCATTCCCATAAACCTCCGTAGTTCCGTCCGATTTGTAGGTATAGGTAAAGATTCAACAGCTTTCACTTTATCAGGGTCTGGAAAGACAGTACCATTATCAATCATATGGCCCAGAAACTTAATCTTAGTCTTCTTGAAATCACATTTCTCCGCATTCAAGGTAAGACCACTCCTGTCAAATCTCTTTAACAAAGCAATTAAGTTTCTATCATGCTGTTCAGGAGTATTCCCAAAAACTAAAAAATCATCTGCTAAATTTATTACCCGCTCAAGTCCATCTGCCATCTCAAAAGTTCTCTTTTGAAAGTGCTCCGAGCAGATGAAATACCAAAAGGCATACGATTGAAAAAAATCTCCCAAATGGTGTGATAAATGTAGTAAGCAAAGCAGATTTAGCATCAAGAGGCACTTGCCAAAACCCACTGTTAGCATCGAGACGGCTGAAATACTTGGCATTGCCGATCCTCGCCAAACACTCATCTACAGAAGGTAAGATAGTCTTCTCTCTCTTAACATATTTGTTCAACATCGTATAATCCACAGCCATCCTGATTGACCCATTCTTTTTGGGGAAAACAACTATTGGAGAACACCACTCAGTAGGGCCGTCCACCCGAGTAATTACCCCTTCACAAACCATTCGGTCTAACTCGGATTTTACTTTGTCTCTTGAATGTAAAGGTATTCTACGGGGGCAACTTATAGAAAAAGGATTATAATTTTCCTGAAGTTCAATTGTGGAAGGATCTCCCACAAACTTTCCTAACCCATTAAACACTTTAGGAAAAGAGGTGGTTAAACTCTTTTCGATGGCAACAATCTCTATGTCTCCGGAATTAACCTGAGATTAATTGCCATGCTTCTACACAACAAGGGTTCCCTCTGGCCTTTGATTACATAAGCAACCTCCTCTTCGATTTGGGATTTATATTTCAACTTTAAATTAACACATCCTAAAACTGTTGTTGGAGAATCTCCTGGACCTCTCAAGCGCAAAGACGTGGGAAGCAAAGTTAATTTTAATTGTCGTACATGATCTTCCCCCAAGCAGGTCACATCAGCTCCTGTATCTAATTTAAATTGTATAGGGCAATTGTTAACTGAACAAGAAACAAAAATCCCACTCCTATGACTAGTTGTTTTATTTCTCCTTGATGCCCGGTTTTCAGCTACAACTATACTTTCAATGTTACCGCCATCACTAAATGAGGAAGATGACTGTTTGTCAACATCATTTAATTCGTCAACTTTACCTTGAAATTTACATGCTCCCTTGCTATGCCCACGTTTCTTACAAATATAGCAAGTGATA
Source organism: Allygus modestus (assembly GCA_963675035.1). Classification (NCBI taxonomy): domain Eukaryota; kingdom Metazoa; phylum Arthropoda; class Insecta; order Hemiptera; family Cicadellidae; genus Allygus; species Allygus modestus. The sequence continues at coordinate 59,289,855 of OY776115.1, read as the reverse complement.
ACTTAGCCCAACATTTACTTACTTGATGCGGTCTTTTACTCCCACAGTGGAAACATTTAAAATTTCCAGCATGTCGCATCTTATGACTCGTTTCTTTATCCCATAAGTTTTTCCGGTCAACACGTGTCTGTTCAAAACTAAGGCACCCCCTTCTCTTGAAGTACCGGTACCGTAGGCAGGACGCAACTGGAACCGTTCTAACTGTCTTACCCTATCAATGATCTCCTTCAAAGACAGTTCTTTCATTTGAAGTTGGGCACTCAAATGCTTAAGCTAATCCTGTAACTAATTTTAACATTATCATTTTGTCATTATTGCATTTTTCACATGACCAGTCACAGCGTCCAGACAAATAATAAAGGTCATTAATAAACTCATCAACATTTGTACCGGGTCTTTGAAAATGATTGATAAATCTGGATCGTTCAAAAAATAAATTACTTTTGCATGAAAAGTATTCAGAAAACTTTTCTGTTACATCATCGTAAAACAATCTCAACTCCTCGGGCATCCCTAAAGCGTTAAGTAACTCATCAGCTGCAAATCCCATACAATAACTAATTTGTTGAGATTCACATTTATTGTTTAACCCAGATGCATTTCTAAATAACTCAAACTGTCTCAGCCAATTAGACCACTGCGCTGGTTCATTTAAGTTAAAATTAGGAGGTGGTTTTACTTGACAAGTGGCCTCTGCACAGTCAGATCTTTCATTAGTAGTATTCCCAGAACCTGACTGTTTCAAAGCCTCTGCCATCACTGCTACCAGAGCATCTAAAGTCTCCTTGTCCACTGGCATCCTTATAATGTATATTATAAAATGGCTTTTCACAAAAAAAGTTACCTTTAAACCACCGCTGCCACCATGTAAGAAAATCAGGAATAAAATATACAGCACATCAAAAAGTAATCCATTTTATTACAACTCTCAAGTCAACATAAACATATTTAATAATAAACATTACATAATCATATGGTTCAACACCTCATATGACAACACTAAGGCTTCAAGAGGCTCGGCCTGCCTTGACAATATTAACAAATACTTTTTGTTGGAATAGTTTTAGGATAGGGCCTATAGGCCTACCAGCTCCAAGCAAGGTTTTGGTGCTTCATTAATATTTCATAGAGTATGAGTGTTGCTTATAGTAATTATTAAGTCCAACTTCATTTGACCTGTGCTGTTTAATTGTACCTGTATAACTCCAAGCAAACAGAAAGTACAATATTTTTAAAGCATCAGGGAGTGGTCGTCAGAGGCCAAGATTCGTAGAGCTTTTAGACCAGGTGTGCTTATTTATATAAGAGTAATGTTCGCAGCAAAGATGTCTTACGAGGGCGTCCAGCTGATTCCTAAATCAACAATATACCATAAAGTATTGCCAGGCTTAAGGGTATAATAATGGTACGGCTATTTTTAAATTGTCACTAACATGCAGAAAGAAAATTTAAACCCTTAATCCATTAATCTAATAATACAAATAAATAAAAAAAAATAGTTTCATAAGATAACAGCTTATTATACAATGTAAGCAGTTAAACAATTTTAATTCTAATTACACTGATGAGGAAAATATGGTACTCGTACGATTAATATCGTGTGTTTCCAGTAACACTGCAGATTGGATTGGTGATCACGTGACCTTCCAGCTGTTTTTATGAGGTCTCTTCCGGTCAAGTAGAAAACCTTAAATAGATCGACTCAGCACATCTGGTCTGAAAGCTCTACGAACCTTGGTCAGAGGCCACTGTCCTATCTGGACATGAACGTTTAGTCCATTCGAAAGCATAGCCCAGAAGAGAATGGTGAACCACACCTATATAGTGGGCCTAAAACAGGTTTGCCACGAAAAATTCATGAAAATTACCCTTTCTCAACGTGAAAAATACCCTCAAATACCCTCAACGAGGGAAAACTGTTATACAATCCGTGAAAACTGTTTGGCAATCCGTTTTTACACTAATTAACAGCTTAATTTACCTACAAATAATACAAACACAGTATTTATAGACAGCATGCAATTGTTTAAGGACTAGAGGCTACCATTCTAAAATTATCACACGCAAAAACTAAAACTCTCGTATTCCTTCTGGATGAAATATAGTATATTAATGTATCTGGTACCATGTGATATTTTGGTATGAAAAGTAAAAATCACAAACAAATGGACTTAGGAGGTTTGCTAATTAGTACGACGATATATATATTTAATATAATTGTAATAATAAAATATATTATGTTTTATTATTACAATTATATTAAATATATTAATTTGCTCGTAGTTTCGTTTATCATATTTTATAGCAAGAATAGACACATAAATCAAAAGAACCAAATTACATTGTTACAACTTGTATTACTCTTATTACAGTGATTTGCGCAAGTAGATTAATTTATAGAAGAATTCATGAAAAGTATTATCCTAGTCGTGTATGTGTAGACTATTGGTATCTTTATATCCTAGTCCTTCCATACTCTTCCGTGAGTCAAAGTGGCCGTGGGGGTTAAGGCGTGAGTACAGTAAATCGAAGGTTGCAGGTTCAAGACTCGACCAGAACACAATATTTTTGCTATTAAAATCATTCCAAAAAATATATATTATTGGTTTATCAAGCCAATTCAAATGGAAATCGTGTTTTTTTAAATAAAAAATAACTATTTAAATAACAAATTATAAACTGTTGGCATTTGGTTCGGTATTGGTTGGCATTGTTGGCATTTGGTTGGCAAATACAAAGTTGGCCCAACGGTGCGACAACGGGCATTTCTTACCGTTGGCCAAAGAACTGTGCCAACGATATCCCAACGTTGGCCCAACGATTTGTGCTAACTAGGGTTATATAAATAGAAATACCTCCGTTGCAGCAAACCTGCATACTCAGCGAATTTCACAGATACGTATTTAAGAATGAGCCTATATTAAATTTTAATTTGTCTCCATAAGAATAACATGGGGATTGAGTACTCAGGTTTCCTGCAACAAGGAACATAAAATATTAGGTTTTAATTCAAATATCAACAAACCACAACCCCAGGTGAAGCCACATACCAAGTTCATCCATATCCATTTATAAATAAGCAATTTATACAATTTTAATTATTCTCCATAAGAATAACATGGAGGGCTGAGTGCGCAGGTTTGCTGCAACAAGGACCACAAATTATGGCTTTTTATACTAATATCAATGTAATTCAACGAGATGAAGCTACATATTAAGTTATATTCATAATTAAGTGAGGCTTAACATTGTTCTTACTCTCCATAAGAATAACATAGGCGCAGTACGCAGGTTTGCTGCTCCGGGAACCATCGGAAAAATATTGTTTTTTTGGGGAAATTATCAGTAGACCACAACGAAATGAAGCTATATACCAAGTTTCGTCCGGATACGTTTATAAATAAGCGAGGTATAAATATTTTCTTATTCTCCATAAGAATAATATTGGACAACGAACTGTGTTTAGCACTTTCAATATCTCGGTAACCAATTGACGTAGAGAAATTATCAAAACACCACATTGTTCGTTTTTTTAAAGTCAAATCCAATGGTGAAAACTAAAATTAGATTTCTTAAAATATTATACGTAAAAACCCATTTTTAGGGTACAAAACGCCCCTAAAACACCCCTTCGGATAAAACGATCTATCTGGTTTTCGAACTTAAAGTCATAAATGTTGCTTTACACATTTGTACCAAATTTAATCTAAATCGGACCTTTTTTACGAAAGTTATCGTGCCTACGGACACACATATATATACAGTATTTATTGAACGAATGGTATTTTTGGCATCTGGGGACCTCGAAACGAAAAGTTATCATGGTCCCGGGCCTAGGTTTTACCATGCCGACTACGGTAATAGCTTCTTTCCTATAGGGGAAATTCGTTAAAACTACCAACATGTGGCTACCTAACACCCCAGAGAGGCTACCCATAAATTCAATAATCAAATAATAAAGTACCAAAAAACTCAATACTCAAATATATCCAAGTAAACTTTAGTTACAATTACGTGGAGGTAACACTATCACAGCGCATGCAATTGTCGCACTGAAGCTAGGGGGAGCGTTGGCGTTCGAGCCAGTGGTACCGCACGCGCAAGGAAAATAATCGCAAACACAGCATGTGACACCGTGTGAAAGTATCAGTGTCAATGCCATGCATACCAATGTATTTAAACGTGCGCTGCGTTTGTCGTACCATAGATAGAAAATAGTAGTTCCCACATACCACATGCGACAGTCGACTAACAACATGCGGCCTTCTGTTGGACCATTCAGCACTTGGCCTAGATCCATCCCGACCAGCACTGGAATATTGGACCAACGTTTTTAGCTTGGAATTTGCTCTGTGTGAACCAGCTTTCCAAATCTCCAAGTAGAATTGAAACTACTTTTTACACTACCATTTTCCAATTCTTTCTGTTGAGAGAGTTTTCAGTACTCTCAATTACTACAAAACTAATGAAAGGAACAGACTGAAAACCTCAACCGTCGTTAAGCTTAATGGCTACAAGAAAAGGGATTAATGACGGGGGGAATATTAAAGTTTGAACCAACACGTGAAATGTTGAGGAAAATCATATGGCGTTAAGTTTGTTCCATTAAAGAATGTGTAGAGACAATGCCTCGGTGTCTATACAAATATTTTCAAATTGAAATAATTTAACAAGTGACAATAGCCTAATGATATGTAGACCAGCTATCCGAAATAAAAAAAAAAACAAGATGATATTCAAAGGCAAATTTCCCAATGAAATATTTAGTACCAGTAAATAAACCAAAAACTGCCCTGCATGTGTAGATCGACTAATACAGTCTAACATTGTTAATTTGGTGATTTTTTTGTGGCTTATATTAAGCATGCAGTTCATTAGTTGTATATAGGACTATTAGCGAATTTCCCCTATAGGGAAGAAGCTATTACCGTAGGTCTCATGGTAAGACTTAAGCCCGAGACCATAATCACTTTTCATTTTAAGGTCCACAGATGCCAAAAACACAATTCGTTCAAATTCTTATATATATATATATATATATATATATATATATATATATATATATATATGTGTGTGTGTGTGTGTGTGTGTGTGTGTGTGTGTGTGTGTGTGTGTGTGTGTGTGTGTCCGTAAGCACGATAACTCTCGTAAAAAAGGTCCGATCTTAATGAAATTTGGTACAAATGTGTAAAGTACCATTTATTTGAACGAGTTCGAAAACCAGATGAATCGCACCATCGGAAGGGGGTTTTTGGGGGATTTTGTACCCCAAAAATGTTTTTTTGGGGTTTTCACATGTAATTTTTATTTAAATCAAATTATAATCTATACCATTGAATTCAGCTTAAAAAGACAAACAATTTGGTATTTTCATCATTGCTCTACGTCAATTGGTTACCGAGATATTGAAAGTGATAAACACAGTACGTTGTCTAATGTTATTTTTATGGAGAAAAAGAAAAATTGTATATCTCACTTATTTATGAACATAAACTGGCGAAATTTGGTATATGGCTTGATCTGGTTGTGGTTTATTGTTGTTTGCACAAACAAATTTTTCACCTATGGTTCCTGTAACAGCAAACCTAGGTTCCCATGTTATTCTTACGGAAAATACTTAAAATGTTATATATCGCTTATTTATGAATGTATATGGATGAAACTTGGTATGTGACTTCACTAAGATGAGTTATATTGATATCTGCATAAAAACCCATTATTTTGTGTGCCTTGTTGCAGCAAACCTGCGTACTCATCCCCAATGTCATTCTTATGGAGAATGATTGATATTTTAAATATCGCTTGTTTGTGAATACATTTCTTATGAATCCTGTTACGTTTTTTAATGTGTTATGTTATACATTCATTGGAAATTCGCTGAGTATACAGGTTTGCTGTGACGGGGGTATTTTTGAAATTGTAATTGTGTAAGCTTATGCTACAGCTACGGTACTCATAGCTTTGATTCAATATTGTTCTGGTATAATATTGCTATGATTTAATATATTTCTAAAACTTAGTTTCGGTTGAATTTTCCCATTGCTAATCATTTTAGTAGTAATCCCTAGGCCTACCAATATTAATTACTTTCTAAATTGATACTTAGCCTTAAAAAATAATGAATAATAATATTAGTTTTAGTTTGTTTGGTTCAAATTAATGGTAGTTTTTGAAATTAGTTTAAACATTAGAAGCGATAGGTAAAGTACAAATAAATCAAACAATAAATTCAAATCCATGGCTATTATGAGTTTCAAAAATACAGTTAAACAAAGTGTTGGGTAATGTTGGGTAATTTTGTCAGGGACGGTGGATAATAGTGGGTAATGTTTTCAGGGACTTTGGGTAAAAGACCCAAACCGGATTGGCAACACTGCGGTGTAATGACCACTTTTCAGTAGTGATGGGACAAACGACTGATTTTAACCATCCGATGAATCATCCGATGGTTTTTCCATTCATCCAATCCTTTCAGATGGATGATTCATCGGATGGTTTCTCATTGGTAGTGGGGGTACTGCCGATTGCCGAGCTTCCCGCGCTGAGGTTCGGAGGATTCACCTGTTCAGTGGACGGATAGAAAAACATCCAAACGCGGGGTTCAGATTTTTCGCCTGATTCATCCATTCATCGGATGGTTTCTCATTGGCAGTAGAGATGTGCGATCCAGTGACTTTGCTGGATCAGTGACTTCAGTGACAGCGCCAAAGAAATATCAGTTACTTTTACCGGTGACTTGGCACCAGTTACTCCCGCAGTTCATCGTAACAACTCCAGCAATAAATTACCCCTTTTTGACACAGTGTTATTTATCAAAGTTAATCATGACCTTAAAAGGAATCAACAGCTCACTTATTGGCATTAGAATTAAATATATTTCATAAAATAGGAACAACAAGTAATAATTAAAATTCTTAGTACAACTACAAATTCTCATTTAACTACAGTGGCGGATCCAGCCAGGGGGCGCGGGGGGCGCGCGCCCCCCCCTTGGACTCAGAAAATGTGTAATTAATGGTAATAGTATTGACTATGTATCTTTACTAGACTAAAAACCTTATGGGCCCGTCTGATAACAAAAGAGGCGGGATTCTCCACGTAGTTCTAATAGAGGCGGATCTAGGAATTTGTTGGGGGGGCGCACTTGAGATTTTTTTCTCACTAAACGATAACGTCCCGCAGCAATGGGAGGCAGTTGGTAGTACTCGCTAAATTCAATTCAATCATGATGCTAATAAATAAAACACTACATTGTAACACTTATTTCGCAATGAAATGTGTAATATTGATGTATTCTACTGGTACAATAAACGGTAGGTACATAAATATACGCATTTTATACAACTACTACCTCAATAAACAAAAGATTTATACCGATGTATTTACTTTCACGCACTACTAAAGGCTAAACCAACGCCAACAAAATGGCTAAGGTAGAACGCAAAGGTTTCAGAAAAGAAGAAGATTGAGGAAGACTGGAGGATCGGTGCTGCGGTGTGTGCCACTAGGGCAGCCAAAGGCAATAGTCTGGTGCTGTGGTGCGTTACCCTAGGAATGCTCGGCCCAAGCCCCTAGGCCGGTGCTGCGGTGTTCTCCCCTAGGGCAGCCAAAGGCAATAGTCTGGTGCTGAGGTGCGTTACCTTAGGAATGCTCGGCCCAAGCCCCTAGGCCGGTGCTGCAGTGTGTGCGCCTAGGGCAACCAAAGGCAATAGTCTGGTGCTGTGGTGCGTTACCCTAGGAATGCTCGGCCCAAGCCCCTAGGCCGGTGCTGCGGTGTGTTCCCCTAGGGCAGCCAAAGGCAATAGTCTGGTGCTGAGGTGCGTTACCTTAGGAATGCTCGGCCCAAGCCCCTAGGCCGGTGCTGCGGTGTGTGCGCCTAGGGCAACCAAAGGCAATAGTCTGGTGCTGTGGTGCGTTACCCTAGGAATGCTCGGCCCAAGCCCCTAGGCCGGTGCTGCGGTGTGTTCCCCTAGGGCAGCCAAAGGCAATAGTCTGGTGCTGAGGTGCGTTACCTTAGGAATGCTCGGCCCAAGCCCCTAGGCCGGTGCTGCGGTGTGTGCCACTAGGGCAACCAAAGGCAATAGTCTGGTGCTGAGGTGCGTTACCCTAGGGGATGCTCTCTCCTGGCCTGTGCCTTTACCTTACATATAGTAAGTTGTGTTTGGCAATAGGCGTTAATAGGGTTGGGTTCTAGGCCCCAACCCCTAGGCCAGGCGCCGGCCAGGAGAGAGCATCCCCCTAGGGTAACGCACCTCAGCACCAGACTATTGCCTTCGGCAACCCTAGGGGAACACATAGCATCACCGGCCTAGGGGCTTGTGCCGAGCATCCCTAAGGTAACGCACCACAGCACCGGACTATTGCCTTTGGTTGCCCGAGTGGCACACACCGCAGCACCGATCCTGCAGTCTTCCTCAATCTTCTTCTTTTCTGAAACCTTACGTTCTACCTTAGCCATTTTGTGTGCTTTGGTTTAGCATTTAGTAGTGCGTGAAAGTAAATACATCGGTATAAAATTGTTGTTTTTTGAGGTAGTAGTTATAAAAAATGTATATGTTTATGTACCTACTGTTTATTGTATCAGTGGAATACATCAATATTACACATTCCATTGCGAAGTAAGTGTTATAATGTGGTGTTTTATTTATTAGCATCATGATTTAATTGAATTTAGCAAGTGCTAGTTAGTCTATGGTGCTAACAACTGCCTCCTGTTGCTGCGGGACGTTATCGTTTAGTGAGAAAAAAATCTTAAGTGCGCCCCCCCTCAACAAATTCCTAGATCCGCCCCTGTTTAACTACGAAAACATTTAGGAGTATCACTAAAAAAATATTAATTACCTAGAAGTAAATAATAAAGTTGTTACTAAATCATAAATAAAGAAAGCTTGTAAAAAGACTACTTAATTATACAAATAACAGTCATCGGAAAATTGTATTAACAGCGCTTTAGTTAGTAAACGCACAACAGCGACTTGCATGAACAATGCGGGCTCGTGTTGTCACTGAAGTCACTGGCGCTGGTTCGTAGTTCGTCCATCTCGTCTATGCCCAGCGCCAAGCTCCAAACAGCGCCAAGCTCCAAACAGCGCCAGCGCCACAAACCTAGAGGCGATACCTCGAAACCACCAAACAGCGACAAGTGACAGTGACCAGTGCCAGCTCCAGCGACAGCGCCACGACCTCGAAACAACCAAACGGCGACCGGTGACAGTGACCAGTGCCAGCGCCAGCGCCCAGCTCCAGCTCCAGCGACAGCGCCACGAACCTAGCGGGGATACATTGAAACAACCAAACAGTGACAGCGACTTTTGAGTGAGTGAATTCGTACTGTCACCGAAGTCACTGGAGCTGGTCAGAACAATTTCCTGGCACCAGCTCCTTTAGTGCCGAACAAATATTAGCGCCAAAGTCACCGGTACAGAAATATTTAACAACCCTACTGCATAACTATAACCTAAAATTCTACCCAAACACTAAACATACAGTCTAGAGATGTGCGATCCAGTGACTTTGCTGGATCAGTGACTTCAGTGACAGCGCCAAAGAAATATCAGTTACTTTTACCGGTGACTTGGCACCAGTTACTCCCGCAGTTCATCGTAACAACTCCAGTGATAAATTACCCCTTTTTGACACTGTGTTATTTATCAAAGTTAATCATGACCTTATAAGGAATCAACAGCTCACTTATTTGCATTAGAATTAAATATATTTCATAAAATAGGAACAACAAGTAGTAATTAAAATTCTTAGTACAACTACAAATTCTCATTTAACTACGAAAACATTTAGGAGTATCACTAAAAAAATATTAATTACCTAGAAGTAAAATAATAAAGTTGTTACTAAATCATAAATAAAGAAAGCTTGTAAAAAGACTACTTAATTATACAAATAACAGTCATCGGAAAATTGTATTAACAGCGCTTTAGTTAGTAAACGCACAACAGCGACTTGCATGATTAATGCGGGCTCGTGTTGTCACTGAAGTCACTGGTGCTGGTTCGTAGTTCGTCCATCTCGTCTATGCCCAGCTCCAAGCTCCAGCGACAGCGCCAAGCTCCAAACAGCGCCAAGCTCCAAACAGCGCCAGCGCCACAAACCTAGAGGCGATACTCGAAACCACCAAACAGCGACAAGTGACAGTGACCAGTGCCAGCTCCAGCTCCCAGCTCCAGCGACAGCGCCACGACCTCGAAACAACCAAACAGCGACCGGTGACAGTGACCAGTGCCAGCGCCAGCGCCCAGCTCCAGCTCCAGCGACAGCGCCACGAACCTAGCGGGGATACATTGAAACAACCAAACAGTGACAGCGACTTTTGAGTGAGTGAATTCGTACTGTCACCGAAGTCACTGGAGCTGGTTAGAACAATTTCCTGGCACCAGCTCCTTTAGTGCCGAACAAATATTAGCGCCAAAGTCACCGGTACAGAAATATTTAACAACCCTAATTGGCAGTGGGGCAGCTGCTTGCGCTGCTGTGTGGAGGATTCATCTGTTTAATGTATGGATAGGTGAATCATCTGTACACGGGTGTTTTAGATGTTTCGCGTGAATGAATAGGCCTAGTTCATTGTTTGATTGTTGGCTTCAGCTTATTTATGTAATATACTCCGATTAAACTGCTTTAATTCCTCCAACATTAAATTTATTTTGTCAAAATATCCGCTTCATATGTTTAACGGATTAATAGATGAATCACCCATTTTTGGGTTTTAGATATTTTACCTGAATGAATAATTGTATGATAATATGGTTGTTTCAGCCTATAAATCTACTTCACACCGATCTGATGAATTATGAGTTTTAATTCCTCCAACTTTTAATTGAACATTTTCTTGTCAACAATAATTATTAATTGACATCAAATCGCCCAATATTTATTCTAACTGATATTTAATTAAAATGTTGTAAAATAATTTAAACACCATTTTTTAAACAACATTTCATTTACGATCGTAATCCTGCGATTTTGAGATGTGCATGGATTTTTTCAACAACAAAACCACCGGATAGATTATTATAATAAAGTGTTTATATAACAAATAAACATTTGATTAGTAATCAGATTAAGTAATCCTATACATAACATCTAAAGTTTAACCTACTACTGCCGTGCTGTTAGGAATAAAATTAAAAACTACTCAACACACGCAGATGGCAGATAGATGAACTAGGAGTACGCTCTAATGTCGCGTAAGAGGATGAACGAAGAGTTAAATTACTACCTTATTTTGATAGTTAAATGACACTTGAGCAGTTTAATATAGTGAATTGCATGATAAAATATTGACTTTTAGCGAATTTCTCCTGTAGAGAAGAAGCTATTACCGTAGATCTCATGGTAAGACTTAAGCCCGAGACCATGATAACTTTTTGTTTTGAGGCCCCCAGATGAAAAAACATAACTAATTAAAATTTATACATATATGTAAATATATATATAACCGTATATGTGATAACTTAAGTAAAAAAACGTCTGATTTCGACGATATTTGGCTCAAATGTATAAAATGACATTTATGACTTAAAGTTTGAAAACCAGAAATGTCGGACTATGGGAAGGGGGGTTTATGTGGGTTTAAAATTGTCCAAAAATCAGTTTTTGGGTTTATGTGGGTTTAAAATTGTCCAAAAATCAGTTTTTTTTTTGCATTTTTCACCCTAAAACTTTTTAAAACTTAATTTTGGGTTGAACCATGTTATAGAGCTTAAGAAAACAAATAATATAGTATTTAGAATCATTAACCTAGGTTAAGTGATCCCAAAAAATCTAGGGAGAAAATCCAAAAAACCTACTGACAAAATCTCCCATATTAATCTTATGGGGAAAAGGTTTTTGGCTGTTCCTCAGTTAATTTTAATGTAAACTTCACATTTGCTTTTACCAATCAACTCAGCTCCACAAAACAATCATTTTGGTATTTAAATTGTGATGCTACGTCCAACCGTTGTAGAGATATTCAAAGTGCTAAACAAAGTACGTTGTCGAATGTTTATGCTTATGGAGAATAAATAAAATTTGTTTTCTCCATTATTTATGAATGTATATTGATGAAACTTGGTAGTGGCTTCACGTTGTATTGGTATATTGATATTTGCACCAAAATAATATTTTTTGTTGATTATCCCTGTAGCAGCAAACCTGTGTCTCAGCTCTAATGTTATTCTTATGGAGAATAAATAAAATGCCATAGATAACTTATTTACTTAAGTATTTTTATAAAACTTGGTAAGTGGCTTTATGTGGTAGTGAGAAACATATGCATGCATTGGAAATTCTCTGAGTACACAGGTTTGCTGCGACGGGGGTATTTGGCTTTTCTCAGTTCATTTTTAATGTAAATTTCACATTTGCTTTTACCAATCAGTTCAGCTCTACAAAACAATCATTTTGGTTTTAGCGAATTTCCCCTACAGGGAAGAAGCTATTACCGTAGTCGGCATGGTAAGACCTAGCCCCGGGACCATGATAACTTTTCGTTTTGAGGTCCCCAGACCCCAAAAACACCGTTCGTTCAAAACTGTATATATATATATATGTCCGAAGGCACGATAATTCTCGTAAAAATGATACGATTTTGATGAAATTTGGTATAAACGTGTAAAGCAACAATTATGACTTAAAGTTCGAAAACCAGCCAGATCGCTCCATCCGAAGGGGTATTTTGGGGGGGTTTTGTACGCCAAAAATGTTTTTTTTTGAATTTTTTACATATAATTTTGGAAATAGTAAAATATTATTTTTTACCATTGGATTCAGCTTAAAAAACACCCACAATTTGGTATTTTGATCATTCCTCTACGTCAATTGGTTACCGAGATATTGAAAGTATTAAACACAGTACGTTGTCTAATATTATTCTTATGGAGGAAAATAAAAATTTTATATCTCGCTTATTTATGAACGTATATTGACGAAACTTGGTATAAGGCTTCATCTGGTTGTGGTTTATTGATATTTGCTCAAAAAAACAATTTCCTGCCAAAGGCTTCCGTTGCAGCAAACCTGAATACTCAGCCCCATGTCATTCTTACGGAGAATAATTAAATGCTATGTCTTCCTTAATTATGAACATAAATGAATGAAAACTGGTATATGACTTAACCTAACTGAGTTATATTGATATAGCATAAAAACACATTTTTTGTATTCCTTGTTGCAGCAAACCTGTGTACTCAGCCCCAATGTTATTCTTACAAGAGAATAATTAAAATTATAGCCTATATACCGCTTATTTGTGAATATATTTTTATGAACCTTGGTAAGTGGCTTTATGTAGTCTTAAGATTTATATCTCCATTGGAAATTCGCTGAGTATGCAGGTTTGCTGCGACGGGGGTATTTAGATTGTGATGCTACTTCCAACCGTTGTAAAGATATTCAAAGTGCTAAACACAGTGCATTGTCCAATGCTAATCCTTATGGAGAATAAATAAAATTTGTTACAGTTCGGGGCACAGTGCTTGGCGCCTGGTTAGCGTATGCTCTGGAATGACTTTTCGCCTCTATATGGCTTAGTACCGTTAGTGTTACAGAATACTTTTGTCAACAGAAACCAAAATTAAATAATTTAATGTTAAAATATTGGTTTTTGTTATTTTCGTTATTGTCTGCTTTTAATTATGAGAAGTTTGAGTTGGTTCTCGCCTTTCCCAGGCGTCAAGCACCGTGGCGCGAACTGTATCTCCATTATTTATGAATGTATATTGATGAAACTTGGTATGTGGCTTCACGTTGTATTGGTATATTGATATTTGCACAAACAAATAATTTTTGTTATTATTTATTGATTAGCAACAAACTTGCATACTCAGCCCTAATATTATTCTTATGGGGAATAAATAAAGTTTTATATCTCCCTTGATTAAGAACATAAATTAATTAAACTTAGTATGTAGCTTCACCTGGTTGAGTTATATTGATAACTGGCCAAAAACATATTTCTTCTTTTTTTGCAGCAAACCTGCGTCTCAGCCCTAATGTTATTCTTATGGAGAATAAATAAAATGCCATAGATCACTTATTTACTTATGTATTTTTATGAAACTTGGTAAGTGGCTTCATGTGGTAGTGAGAAACAAATGCATGCATTGGAAATTTGCTGAGTACGCAGGTTTTCTGCGACGGGGGTATTTGGCTTTTCCTCAGTTCATTTTAATGTAAACTTCACACTTGCTTTTACCAGTCAGTTCAGCTCTACAAAACAATCATTTTGGTTTTCAGATTGTGATTCTACGTCTAACCGTTGCAGAGATATTCAAAGTGCTAAACACAGTACATTGCCCTATGTTATCCTTATGGAGAATAAATAAAATTTGATATCTCGATTATTTATGAATGTATATTGGTGAAACTTGGTATGTGGCTTCACGTAGTACTGGTATATTGATATTTGCACAAAAATTTATTTTTTTGTTGACTATCCCCGTAGCAGCTAACCTGCATACTCAGCCCTAATGTTATTCTTATGGAGAATAAGTTAAGTTTTATATCTCCCTTAATTATGATGATAAATTAATAAAACTTTGTATGCAGCTTCAACTGGTTAAGTTATTTTGACAATTGCATAAAAACATAAATGTTGTGTTCCTTGTAGCAGCAAACCCGCGTACTCAGCCCTAATGTTATGGAGAATGAATAAAATCCTATAGATCACTTATTTATTCATGGATTTTTATTTAAACTTGGTAAGTAGCTTATGTGGTAGTGAGAAACATATGCATTATGCATGCATTAGAAATTCGCTGAGTACGCAGATTTGCTGCGACGGGGTATTTGAATTATTCATAATCATATTATAGTAAAGTATAAAAGAAACAAAATGAGGTGTAATAAACATTTAAATGATGTATCAAATAAATATCATAAAATCATGCAGTTGTCTGTAAAGGATATCAACAATAATTTTCAAATCTTATAATACACTTTAGAGGAAGTAGCACTTTGTAGCAGTAATTAAGAAAGCTACATCATATTTTGATATTACAGTAGGGTCTTATCTGTATATAGTATTGCTCATTAGCGTGCATTTTAATAAAAATTGCATACTAAAAGAGTAGAAATATTGTGTTATTGTTTTATATTTTAAATCAGGAGTTCTGAGTGAACAATTTTAAACTATTATATTGTGAAGTGGAAATATATCTTTATATTTAAATTAAACAAATATATTCATAATATAAATTGAAGTCTCTCTCCGCGTCTGAATGTTTATCTGTTACCTCCTCCTAAACCACTAATCCGATTTCGATAAAACATTGCATGGTCATTCAGGTTAACCCTGGGAAGCCACTAATCAAAGTCCTAGAACTATAGGGCTTTGCCCCACTGGACTTTAATGTTACCATGCTAATCATATGAAAGAAAATTTTGTTATGTTTTTTACAGGTAACTACTATAAAATGTTGTAAAAACCTGTCTATTTATTTAGGTAGCAAGCTGTAATGTAAATAGTATCAATTTTTTTAGTGTCAAAACAAATCAGGACGGAAAACATAATCTCTCTCTAAATTACTTTTGGTTTCTTTTTACTTTACGCGCTCCTTAACCATACATCGAATTGCGGTGAAACATTGCATAGTGATCCAGGTAACCCTAGGAAGGTTTATAGCCATTTTCTTAAAACCTAGTGCTTTGCCCCACTGGACTCGCTTGGAAATCCTATGGTCATTAGGGATCCTCTTGAGCGGTAGCAATGTACCTAATATATCAGAGTCAAACATAAGTCTAATCATGTTCTGCAAATGTTTTAGGGCTCTGCCTTCTAGCAATTTAAAATACCTATTCCAACCAGCTTACTACTGCTGCTACTACTGGACTGAGGGGTAAAATTCAGTAGAAAGAAAGCTGAGAGGTTAACGTCAGACATAAACCTACTCCTCATAATATAATACTTAGCCCCACTGGAATATGATACCTGGTAAAATGATTACCCCATAAATTTAATATTTTGTTTTGTAAATTCCAATACATTGTTAAACATTGCCACGGAATAAAAAATAAATAAATAAATAAATATACTCATGTCAAACATTATACACCAATGACCCGGAGCTGAAGGAGCTGAAATTTGTTAGAAAAATAGATAATACACCAGAATCAAAATACACATTCCCTAAATCCAAAGACCCTTTGGGGACTCGCCCCACTGGTACTTCACGCTATGTTTACCATCTTGCACCTACTACTGGAATGATGAAGCCGAAGGTCAGTAGGATGATGGCTAAAGCACTCAAAGCAGGATGGACAGACTTACTCCAAATGCATTTTTTGTAGGGTCCCACCCAACAGGCCTTTATTATTCCCATATTCTAATTATCGCTCACCCAACTACAGAAAAAAGAAAGCTGAAATTTGAATCAAACGTTGTCCTCCCACATATAATTTGCACCCGTGCAAAGCCAGGCTTGGTCGGGTAGTATACTATAAGGGAAAACTTTGAGTGCTTGAAAGAATTACAAAAATCACGTTTAAAAAAGAACGTGGCAAAAGAGAAATAAACTAACAATAACTGCTTTAAATATTTAATTCTCAAACAGTATTTTATTATTCCAGAACTAAGTTTTAGGGGCCGTGCATATATTATGTCACGCCTTCCTGGGGGGTGGGTGGGGGGTGCGGCACATCGTGACAGACCGTGACACGTGGGAGGGGGGGAGGTTACGGGCTGTGTGACATGTCACTGTAAAGTATGCAAAATCGCCAGTTACAGAGACGAAATACCGCAATCCAATACTTAAAAATTAATGTGTGACGTGACATGGGGGAGGGGAGGAGTAATGAGCAGCGTGACAGAGCGTGATAAAGGGCGGGAGGGGGTCAAAAAGGGCTGAATATAGCGTGACGTAATTTATGCATGGTCCCTTATATGAACATTAAATATTGGACATAAATCATTTCAAATTGTGTTTTTTGCAGTTAAGCCATATTTCTCTTAATAAACCATCGGAACGAATAACTGAGCTATCATGGTGAAGATACTTTTACCATTAAATGTGTAAAATAAAGAATTCAAAACCACAAAAATTACAACATAAATGGGCGATTCTCACTTATTTTGAATGTACTGGTAGCACCATCTTAGAAAGACACGTTCAAATAACTTAAAACAGGTGTCTCAATGGAAGTTGTAGTACTGGACAACTAAATTGATAACAAATATATTTACAAACAAGTCTTGCCAATAGGCCTATGCAAATAAAATTAAGAAGAAAAGACAAACTTGTAACCACCCTCCTTGGGACTGAGCCCTGGGTCAGATAACTGAAAGGTTGGTTAAAACAAATAATGTTTGAATAATTTGTCATACTAAGCACTAAAATTATAAAAGTCAAACGACAGTTAAAAAAGTGTATAAAAACAGGTACCAAGATCCAACTATGGAATACTTGCTATGGAAATATATGATCGACTTGTGGTCTGATCCTTTTTTTTACGGTGCAGTATCAGGAATACGGCTGCGGCGGCAGATGAGAGTTAACTTATTTCCTGGAAATAAGAAGGCGGTTAATACGATGGAAGTTTAGAGTAAGGACGGTTAAAAGAGGTCTACTGTAATCAAATGAGCTCACAAAGTGAGCGAGACCTCATACCTGACTGGAGTGTCTTATGCACGATAACTACCGCGTCCAAATCATAAAAAGTTTAAAAAAAAGGAAAATGACCGCATATCACATCTTTTAAGCATATGGAACTTACTAAATCACTTTCGTGTAACATTTTGTCAAATTATTTTTTTACAAAGGTATCTTCAGACAAATATTAGTTGCACTCTGCTAAAAAGAATTAATGTTTGCACACACATTTAATAATAAATAATATCAAGTTCAGTAGTAATACACTTCACAATCTAGCCAAATGTATTAGGTGAGCGACTCGCATTGTAATTTGACATTGTAAATAATCAATTGGAATAACATGAGCGGAGTCGGACTAAGTTACACACCCACTGACTCGCGTTCATCTTTGCTCGCCTATACTCGGCCAAAGTGGGAAGATGGCATCCCAGGTATGGTCCCCGGGTCAAATCGGATTGTGTTTATTTATTTAAATTATGTTTTACATTAATTGTTTAACGCTACTTTGGTTTGTATGTACACCAAACGATTTGTAATAGCCTGTGTTAATTTAGTTATTTTGGAGTTTTCAAAACAATTTACAGGCATGGTTGGTTGGTGGGAATGTGTATGAGTGCTTATACCTATGTTAAATACCTTACCGAACTCAACGTTACTTAACGTAATAAGCACACATGTCAAACCCACCAATCACACACCAGAATTTATTTCCATTTGCTTTTTACCCCTAATTAGGTTAGGTTTGAATGTGCTATCAGAACTAAATAGGCCTAAGAGTATTCCAGTCAGGCATTTTTTACTTAATTTTATAAAAAACCCAATAATTCGGTTTACGTTAATTAAGTTTGGTTACGTTTTATGTTTAGATATTGAATAGGGCCTATATACTACAAAATAAACATAGGCTACTTTAATTTTTTTGTCAGTGGTATCTAGTGCATTTAACAAAATTAACAGCCAAAAAAGCCATGGTATCAAAGGAAAAGATCCGAATATTTGCTTTCATCAGATGGTTAAGAATAAGTATAGCCTATTAACGTTTGTTAAACAGCCAAAATTACCCGTCACGAATAAACACACCAGATTGGAGAGAGGATTTTCTTGACTAATGCAGGGTGGTGTGAACTTTAAAATTCCAGGAGAACGGAAGGGTACACTTTCAAAAGCGGAACAATACTCAAAGCCGAATAAATTCATTGATATATTGATTAGATCGACTGTAAAATATTTTATCATCTGTATGTTAGTTATAACATAATATTTGTTTTTTAGATTGTTTTTAAAATAAACTTAAAATAAAAATGAAATAAACCTTACCTGAATGAACAAAATAATTGATTTACAAAGCATAAAACTAAAAAACTAAACAAATTTAAAAGGTTTCTAGGAAATAGCTTTCTGGTATACAGTAGCATGTAAAAAGAATACCCCCGTTGCAGCAAACCTGCATACTCAGCGAATTTCCAATGAATATATAACATAACACATTAAAACACTTATCAGGATTCATAAGAAATATAGGTACTTTGGTATTATACGGATGCCACCCTTATACAGCGCGCTGCGGCAGTTATGTTAGGATGGGTTATCATAAAAATGATTGTAGGACTCTCCTTGTTTCGTTACGAATCGAATGATACATGATGAGTCATACTTCAGGCCGCTAAACCCCCTCCAAATAGGCCAAGGTCAGGTCGTTGACCGGAGCGCGCGCATCACCTGTCACCGCCTGTATCTGGGTCAGTGTCATGAGTGATTTATTGCCGTCACTACGTTACATTTGTTTTCATAATGAGTGACGTTCTTTTGGTGTGGGATTTACCTCGAAATGAAGAGGAAAGCGTACGTATTTTTATGATAACCCATCCTAACATAACTGCCGCAGCGCGCTGTATATTTGGCAGAGTACATATGGCGATCGGGTGTGGCTGCTAGCGGTGGCGACGCATTCAACACGATCCTAGCGGACATCGCTGTCTTTTGGGAGGCACAACACAAAGACCGCTCATCAGAATGATGTAAAGTTTGTACAGTAAGTCAATAAAAGTACGTTTTTTTTAATTATGTAGTTATCCTTTGTATCCGGTAAAAATTAACCTCCAAAAATAGTGGCATCCGTATAATACCAAAGTACTGAAATATATTCACAAACAAGCGATACTTGAAATATTAATTATTCTCCATAACAATACCATTGGGGATGAGTACACAGGTCTGCTGCAACAAGGCACACAAAATAATGGGTTTTTATGCAAATATCAATAGAACTCATCTTAGTGAAGTCACATACCAAGTTTCATCCATATACATTCATAAATAAGCGATATATAACATTTTAAGTATTTTCCATAAGAATAACATGGGGACCAAGTACCTAGGTTTGCTGCTACAGGAACCATAGGCGAAAAATTGTTTTTTTGTGCAAACAACAATAAAACATAACCAGATCAAGCCATATACCAAATTTTGCCAGTTTATGTTCATAAATAAGCGAGATATAAAATTTTTCATTTTCTCCATAATAATAACATTAGACAACGTACTGTGTTTAGCACTTTCAATATCTCGGTAACCAATTGACGTAGAGCAATGATGAAAATACCAAATTGTTTGTTTTTTTTAAGCTGAATTCAATGGTATGAATAAAAATTTGATTTAAATTAAAATTACATCTGAAAACCCCAAAAAACACATTTTTGGGGTACAAAACTCCCCAAAAACCCCCCTTCGGATGGTGCGATTCATCTGGTTTTCGAACTCGTTCAAATAAATGGTACTTTACACATTTGTACCAAATTTCATTAACATCGGACCTTTTTTACGAGAGTTATCGTGCTTACGGACACATATATATATATAAATATATATATATATATATATACATATATAAAAATTTGAACGAATGGTGTTTTTGGCATCTGGGGACCTCAAAATGAAAAGTTATCATGGTCTCGGGCTTAAGTCTTACCATGAGACCTACGGTAATAGCTTCTTCCCTATAGGGGAAATTCGCTAAAAATTGAACGAATGGTGTTTTTGGCATCTGGGGACCTCAAAATGGAAAGTTATCATGGTCTCGGGCTTAAGTCTTACCATGAGACCTACGGTAATAGCTTCTTCCCTGTAGGGGAGATGCGCTAAAACATACGATTTCCATAGATCCGTTAAAAGGTTGTTCCCGAGAATACATATTTAAGTATGATTGGAATCAACGTTTCTTATCCGGACAAATTTCCGACGATATCTTCCACATCTTTGAGACCGAACATAACCGAAACCATAACCGAATAACCTAAATAATAGCAATACCGTATCAGACAATTTCATTCTGTTTTAGAGAATTTCCCCTATAGGGAAGAAGCTATTACCGTAGGTCTCATGGTAAGACTTAAGCCTGAGACCATATGATAACTTTTCATTTTGAGGTCCCCAGATGCCAAAAACACCATTCGTTCAATTTTTTATATATGTATATATATATATATATATATATTTATATATATATATGTGTCCGTAAGCACGATAACTCTCGTAAAAAAGGTCCGATCTTAATTAAATTTGGTAGAAATGTGTAAAGTACCATTTATTTGAACGAGTTCGAAAACCAGATGAATCGCACCATCCGAAGGGGGGTTTTGTACCCCAGAAATGTGTTTTTTGGGGTTTTCACATGTAATTTTTATTTAAATCAAATTTTAATTCATACCATTGAATTCAGCTTAAAAAAACAAAAAATTTGGTATTTTGATCATTGCTCTACTTCAATCGGTTACCGAGATATTGAAAGTGCTAAACACAGTACGTTGTCTAATGTTAGTCTTATGGAGAAAAAGAAAAATTGTATATCTCGCTTATTTATGAACATAAACTGGCGAAATTTGGTATATGGATTGATCTGGTTGTGATTTATTGTTGTTTGCACAAAAAAACAATTTTTCTCCTATGGTTCCTGTAGCAGCAAACCTAGGTACTTGGTCCCCATGTTATTCTTATGGAAAATATTTAAAATGTTATATATCGCTTATTTATGAATGTATATGGATGAAACTTGGTATGTGACTTCACTAAGATGAGTTCTATTGATATTTCCATAAAAACCCATTATTTTGTGTGTCTTGTTGCAGCAAACCTGCGTACTCATCCCCAATGTTATTCTTATGGAGAATAATTAATATTTTAAAAATCGCTTGTTTGTGAGTACATTTCTTATGAATCTTGTTAAGTGTTTTAATGTGTTATGTTATATATTCATTGGAAATTCGCTGAGTATGCAGGTTTGCAGCGACGGGGGTATATTTTATATTATCGCTTCATTATTTATGAAAGTGGACCCAAATGGTGTTGCCATGAAGACCGGAAGGTATTGGGTGGAACACACAAGAAAATCAACTGTAAAGTCCTCAAATAACTGTTTGATTACTCAGAGGATGTCAACTTTTTACAAAGTCCCCAAAAGTAATTTGACCAACAAATGTAAGTATAGGCCTAATTCTCTAGGTCAACCCTTAGGCCTACAGTGATGGGTTGTTTTAGGATAAAAGAAATAACTATGCTTTAATTACCTGTCTGAATTTGGGGTCTTTCAGGCCGCTTACAAGAGGAATTCCGAATTTACGATTAATCGTATGGACAAATTGCAATTACATCGTCGTCCACAACCATCCCTGATCAAATTGCATTAGCGTATCAATATTTTATAAACCTAATGCTTAGTTAATGACTTGTTTCTCTATCATACAACACGCTCCTCATGGAGTAACACTACACCAGCAACCATGCGAGTCATTAATTTATCTCAGCCTAAAAAAGGAGGAACTTGTACTTGAATTGTACTTGGCAGGATGTGAGCGTCACTTGAGTGAGTTATATATTTTATTTCTACCAAACATGCACAGTCCCATTATATCAACTGGTCTCGTTCCACTATTCGTAAGAGAGGGGTGAAAAATGCACAAACTATTTAGATGTGATATGTAGGTTGATGGCATTCGATGTAACTATTATAAATAATGTAAACAATTAGAAAAGAACAGCTGTTATAAAAAATGTAGATTCCAATAGTTGTCATTGAGCTTATTTTTCCTCTATAGAGTGCAAGATATAACAGTTTTTTGTAAAAATTATTAATAATTTGAAGTAATTTAATAGATACTGTGAACATTACAGAATCATAGAATTCCAATGGTTTTATGGGTGTAACATTGAGTTAAGGAGCAGAATGTGTCCCCATAAAACAGATTTTATAGCCTCATAGTCATGCCATGCATACCCTCATCTGGTAGTAGCAGAACAGTTCAATATAAGGTAAAGAGTTGGGGTTCAATAATGAATACTGCCTTGTTTACAACTGTAATATTTTGGTATATGACCAATAAACTGTACCTAAACAAAGTTAACTAAACCAAACAGCCAAAGTACACTGCCAGTGACTTCATGATATCGAAAAAAAATAACTAAGTAAACAGTAAGCTGGAAAAGAAAGATTAGTAGAACTGTTTGATCCTGTCGCCGCACAATAGTGGCCGAGTCATATGTGCAGCGATGGCTCTTTTCCAAAGTGTTAAAGCGGCGTGCAAGCATTTTTATTTCATGTTTGCCAGGTCACATGCCTCCAATATAAATTATGATTGAATATACCGGGATGCGAAGCAGAATACCTCCCATGATGTAGTTATAATTTTGTGTTTTATTCTTGACAGCCGCGCTATAGTACGGAACCTATTTTCTCAACTTTTGTTTATAAATTTCTTTAAAAATAGCCTTCTGCAACTGTTTTGATGTTTATTTCAACAACACACCAAGTAGGAAATACTATGTAGGCTTAAAATTTAGCTTGTAAGGCCTAAGTCTGATATTGTGTAAAATAAATCATTAATTAAACTTAATGGAGAAACAGATCTTGACTACCTAATAATTAATGCAATAGGCCGAGCAGCTTAAAACCCAGGCCTCTGGAGGGACCGTACGAAGGCAAACTCAGTAGGACCCAACAGGTCTAATGTACGTAATAAGCCTAATGCACGATGTTGTTTTAATTACGTGAAGCCTACCTCAAGTTGGGTAAGGTTTATAAGAGAATGTGGACTGGTGGATTTATTGTAGTATGTTTGGCTACTCCAAATACAGTTTCACTCGCCAGACTTAAGTTTATCCCAAAAAGCAAGTGGATATTAGTGACATGTTGTACGTTAACTCCCAAACATAAATGAAGCAAAAAGCAAGTGGAGATTAGTGACATGTTGTAACTCCCAAACATAAAAGCTAGGCCTGTTATAAAATTCCTCCCTTATACCAAGGCTGTACTTCCGCAGACTCCCGGTGTAACAACCGAATGAAAATAATAGAAATACGTTGATGTTTTGATATCCCGATATAAATATATCGGATCAAACTGATACCGCTGACTTATTGTAATCGTAATAATAAAAGGTTTTATCACATGCCCCGGTGTATTGCATTAGATTGATATCGTGTTTCGTTTGGAAAATGGCAGATAATTCAAATGGCATAATAAAAAAACCATATTTTTCTTTGTGAAAATGTTTTAAACAACGAAGAAAATACTGTAGAGGTTTGAGAAATCGTAGTTCAATTGCAAAACCAAATAAATGCAGGGTTTGTAACGTTGATATCAGGTTGAAGGTCAAGGTAAAAAATCAAATTTGGTTACAGTATTGTGAAACGGTAAAAAAACATGACGTTTCAGTTAGTGCTTTGAAAAAAACCTTTTCTGAAGAGCAAAGTTTGGATTAGCAAACGTATTTACAATCATGTACTTCTTTAGTGTTAACGCTATTGATTATGATTTTTTACAGAGAGGAAAAAGTCATGGCGACGTAGGCATTAAAACCAGCACTGAGACATGTATGCTAACTTTACTTGTATTTATTGCAAAACGTTAATAATCAAATAAAAGTAGTTGATCATTTGTACATATATAGGTATTTTATATTGATTATTTTTATTCGATAGTTCCACCGGGGGGTCTACAGAAGAGCCTTGGTGTAACCACTACCAAGGCCTATTTCTGGATAAAATAAATTTACAACAAGGTGAAAAGTAAAATATGATGATTATTGAATTTGGGATGGTTGACTAACAACAATATCATTGGCCTAGGCCGACCTACATTATATTAAGGTAAAACGTAAAGAGTCAAAGGATAGGCCTACTGTCTTCATATTATTGCCATAAAAACGTTGTGGACAGTATTTCAAGTTTATTAGTAACATAAAAAGTTAGTATTTACTCACATCTTATCTGATAACCGTATATGATATGGATACAACTTTAGGCTAAAATACAAAACCTGTATTATTCACACAAACTACCACACAAATTATAGCTTAAGAAACTGAACCAAAACTATTTAAAAAAACGCAAATCAAAAGATGTACGGTATGGTTGTTTTATAGTTGTACTGTGTAATGTTGGCATTCTCGCCGATGACACTTTAACCGCATTAAAACCACCTTAAACCACAGTCATGTTTACATGACAGCTTTATAGAACTCGAAAGGAAACTAACTTACAGAAGGGCCATTTTGATTATTGTTACAACATTAATGTAATTATTATTATTAATGAACTCAAAGGAACGCCACGTTTCGAATTCCTAACAGAAAGGTGTAAGTAGGTGGAGCAATTAAAAAAAATGAATAAAATGTTAGTTTGTAACGTAACCTCTAACCTAAACACAAACTGTAAACAACAGAACAAAGTGACAGGAACTAACTGAGCTGATGTATTTTGACAGTTCAAACACGGTACTACAAAGCTCAAAATACGTACTGAAATAATGTTCAATGAAAAAACTAACAATTATTAAACTGTAATAATAATTCGTCAATTATAGTTTATTTAAAGCATTAAATCGTCAAAACGTTACCATAAAAATTTCATGGCAATCCATCAAACCGTTAAAATGTAGATAGCGTCACACTACTTCGAATTCTAAACTGAGTATAAGGATTTCACTATCGTTCATCCAATAAATATTATCAGATGTTTCTAACGCAAGGGAATGAATTGTCCAAACGGATGGTTTTCTGAATGGATGAAACTACGGGGACAGATGGTCCATCCGTAAATGAATGGATGAAAACTAGAGTTTCCATCGGATGAATGAATTGCCGCTCAACAACCGGATGAATCGTTTGTTTTCATCCGATGGTTCCCATCACTACTTTTCAGTCCTTGTCAACTTGTCCTTAGTTGTCCCTAACCTCAAATAAATAAATATTGTCCAGTTCGTATTAGTTTGTTCAATAACTCCTTCGACCAAGCTGTTCGTTTGGCTTTTGGCTAGTTTACTCCTAATTTATCTGAAACATTATGCATTAACGTTTTTTTAGAAAACATTATTGAAGCGTTTTATTTTGATAAGGGAATACTAGGCTTGAATAGCATAGAATACTAACTAGGCTCTGGGTGCCATGGCACCACTAAGGAAAAACTTGTTGTCATTTAAGGGAAGTAACTATTTGAGGCAAAGACTTATACTTTCAGTACTTAGTGGGAAAGCAATAAACATAATTGAAATTAGAGCTCAGAGTGATGAACCAGGGTTGCAAGGTAGGTCCTTAAACCTTGAAATAGGTTAACAATATTGTCTTTAACTCTTTTAATGCCAGGAACTGATAAGATCGGCTTTTGAATTTACCACCTAAAAACATTGCTTACAGCACAATCAATTGAACTGATGCAAGCATTGTTTGTGTTTGAAATGTGGTGTGACCTTGTAGAAACTAATGAAACTAACTCGTCCAGCATGTATGCTATAAAACCACGTATGTCACAATACAACTTCTAGCCAATCGGGTGGCTGAGCGGTCCAAGGCCCTAACCCCCGGCCAGGGAGTACTAGGCCTACTTAGATTTAGGGTTTGAATCCTCTCTCAGTCGGTGATTTATATGCGCATCAAGGAGAGTTCACCTTTGGTAGCGTTGAAGAAGAAATTTCTAATAAAAATCTCATAAGAAGTTAATTTGGGTACGGATTCACAAGCGCTTTGACTATTTTCATCAGATAGGCTATTCTGATTTTGATGCTATCGATATTTCAACCTAACATAGGCTAGTTTAGTTATTTTGAGTTGGCCTTCCGGTATTCAATATTTCATTTGACTATTTTTTTAGATTGAATATTGATTATTTTGTGGAGATTTGACAACACTAACAAAACACTATTTCAAAATGAAATAGTGTGTTGGTTATATCGGTAATGAATATTCTGCAGTTAAATAAATGGAACAACGAGCAGCGTAAGTTAGGTTAACATAGTTTTGTTATTCATAAATAATGTAATAGGTATAACCTATTTATCTGCCGCAGCAGGCTGTACAAGTTGGAACTTCACTCAAATCCATAACATTTCACCATTGGAAATAAAGATTGATTTCAATTATAGAGAAATTAGCGATAAAATACTGACTGATAAAAATTATCATAAAATCACCTTGAGTAATTCAACTACTTATGAAACCATGTACCCAAATGCATTTATGTAAATCAAACTTACAAAACAACTAGTTTGAAATTTATGAACAGCTTCAAGATTCATTTTTATTTAGGATATTCTAAGAACCTTACAAAAAAATTTATTAACAAATCGGTACTTTGGTATTATACGGATGCCACCCTTATGCAGCGCGCTGCGGCAGTTATGTTAGGATGGGTTATCATAAAAATGATTGTAGGACTTTCCTTGTTTTGTTACGAATCGAATGATACCTGATGAGTCATACTTCCGGCCGCCAAACACCCTCCAAATAGGCCAAGGTCAGGTCGTTGACCGGAGCGCGCGCATCACCTGTCACCGCCTGTAATCTGGGTCCTGGGTCAGTGTCATGAGTGATTTATTGCCGTGCACTACGTTACATTTGTTTTCATAATGAGTGACGTTCTTTTCGTGTGGGATTTACCTCGAAATGAAGAGGAAACCGTACGCATTTTTATGATAACCCATCCTAACATAACTGCCACAGCGCGATGTATATTTGGCGGCGTACCTGTGGCGATCGGGTCTGGCTGCTAGCGGCGGCGACGCATTCAACACGATCCTAGCAGACATCGCTGCCTTTTGGGAGGCACAACACAAAGACCGCTCATCAGAATGATGTAAAATTTGTACAGTAAGTCAATAAAAGTACGTTTTTTCGAATTATGTAGTTATCCTTTGTATCCGGTAAAAATTTAATCTCCAAAAATAGTGGCATCCGTATAATACCAAAGTACCAAAAAATCAATAAAGCAACTTTTTTATCATCAACCAAGCACAGTTTTAAATTATTCGAAAATTCTCACATTGGCAAGTATTTATAGGCTAGCCTATTTATAATAGGTACATAAGTTACTGTTCTATTTATGAAAAAAAAAACAATTCAGATTTGATGTTTCTAAGTTAGCTCACAATCTTATGACACTAAATGTAGATGTATCCTCAATACAAAACAACTTATTTGAAAAATAACCATAATAGACTACATGGAATGCGCTTAGGACTAATGTATTAAATATTGAAGCGTCCCATTTCAGGACTAGTGTACAAATATTGAAGCAAATAAATAAATTACTATAAAAATGCGCTTAAAATAAATAAATACCTAGAAGAATAAAAAAATTAAATGTCTTTAAATAGTTAGAAAAATAAATTAAAAGAATGTCTATTAACACATTTTTTTACAGTATATTAAATTGATGAATATCTAAACTGATCAGAAATTTGTTTTGTAGCCTAATTCTATAATGTAGGTACCTACCTAAGGTAGGCTAGATTTTTTAATATTTGTAATTAATCGTCGATAAATTTTATTAGCCCATATTTAACTTTACACTACCGGTACATGTTATATTGTTAATTTAATTTGTTATTTTGTTTGTTGTTTTATTAAGACTAAATTTATGCAATACTTACTGTTACCTGTCATACAAAAATTATGCTATATAAGCTAAACAGACAAACAATAAACCTTGTTTGGGTCAAACCCGGTACTAAGCTATGGTATAGTTTTAATTCCAATAAACTGATTGTTATTGTATATATAACCCAATAAGTAGGGACCTGCTGCAAATAGAAAAACGATTTCTAGTGAGAACGCGGCCCCCTAAACACGTATCCTCCTAAACAGCGATGGGGACATTCAGTGCTATTTTCTCCACTGAATTTGGGGGCAAAACTTAAATAAAATAACAAGGGTGTGCTCATTTAATTGGTCAGTTATATGCTGATTTAATATTTCAACCATAAGAATAACATGGGAAATTTGAGGGCCAGTATGAAAAACCCTGAGCTCTGAGGGGAAAATAAATTTACTTTTGAATCATCTAGAGGACATCATTAAGTAAAAACATGGTTGGATGAATATTTATTCGCTTTAATTTCTGTTCTATATTTTGCAGAGTATGAAGTAAATTTACTAAGGCTCTTAGATAAGCTTACAAATGGAACTACCCTGGAAATTAATGAGACTGGAACAGAATTTGACTTCATCCCTGGAGCTCTGATTGGTGGAACGTTGGAACACGAGTGCTGCAAGCAGCGGGGGATCGGTTACTACCTGGAAGTGATTCTTTCATTGGCTCCATTTTGCAAGAAAGCTCTGAATATCACTCTGCGAGGGATTACAAATAACGAGGTAAGAAGTTAGGAATTGTATTTATTTGTAATTTCAGTATTTGTGAAGTTTTTAAAAAGATAAAATATTATTTTGAGTAGGATAAAGGCATAGATCATCAAAGTTTTGAAAGTGAGACATGTCTTAAACTTGTCCACATTATCACCTGATAAATAGGTTTGTATCGTCTCCGTGGTTGCAAAGTTTTTTTCTGTGATTAATTTAGTCAAAGCCTACACCCAAATCCCTGTGAATCCTGATGACATACCTAAGACAGCCATCACAACACCTTTTGGCTTGTTCGAATTTCCCTTTTTGTCATTCGGCCTCTGCAACGCAGGTCAGACGTTTCAGCGTTTTATTGATGAAGTCGTGTTTGGTTTAGACTTCTGCTTCCCTTATATCGATGACGTTTTAGTTTTCTCTAAGGACGAAGCTGAACATGAAGAACATCTACGAACCCTATTCAAACGTTTTTCTGACTATGGCATCCTAGTTAATGTAAAGAAAACTGTTTTAAACACCACCACGGTCACATTTCTTGGTTATGAAGTTTCTGCTGCTGGTACCAGACACTCCCCGATTGTGTTGAGGCTCTCCGACAATTCGCCCACCCCTCCACAGCAAAAGGCTTGCGTCGTTTCTTAGGCATGCTGAACTTCTACCGGAGATTCATTCCCTCAGCTGCCGAACACCAAGCGCCGCTCCACAGTGCCCTATCATTGCTTCATGGAAATAAGCCAGTGAACTGGACAACTGAATTGGATTCTGCATTTTCCGCCTGTAAAGAAAATCTTGCCAAGGCTACACTGATAGTCCACCCAGATCACGAGGCTCCCCTTGCATTGTTTTGCGACGCATCGGGCACACATGTTGGAGCCGTCCTTCAGCAGCTGGTCCACAATTCGATCTGGGAACCCCTATCCTTCTTTTCACAGAAACTCACCCCTAAACAATCTCTTTGGCCAGCATATTATCGTGAAGTTTTTGCTGTCTATGCTGCCATACGCCACTTTCGTCACATTCGTGAAGCAAACCATTGCATTGTCTTTACTGACCACAAGCCAATCACCTTTGCTTTCAATCAGAAACGTGAAAAACTTCCCCCAGTTCAGCAAAACCAACTAACATTTATTTCACAGTTTACTACAGATATTCGACACGTTTCTGGATGAGCCAACATAGTCGCTGACAGTTTCTCTCGTGTCGATGCCTTATCAGGCACAAATTCTAACATCGTAGATTCCAACATATTGGCTCACCATCAAGCAACTGATCCTGAGCTTCAAGAGATCCTGAAAGGTAATTCCTCCCTTCAACTAAAACACGTCAATATTCCAGGAACAGATCTCCACGTTTACTGCGACACATCAACGTCTGCACAACGACCCTTTGTCCCTGAAACTCTCCGACGATCAATTTTTGATTCATTACATAATCTTAGTCATCCTGGTATCAAAGCTTCAGCAAAACTTGTCTCAGAACGTTTTGTGTGGCCCCGAATTCAACAAGACTGTCGAAACTGGGCCCGCACCTGCGAACATTGCCAACGTGCCAAGGTAACTCGTCATGTATACATACCTCTTGGGAATTTCTCACTTCCATCATCACGTTTTGACCACGTTCACATTGACATCATAGGACCCCTTCCGCCGGCCGGACCTTACAGATATTGTCTCACGGCCATTGACCGTTATACCAGGTGGCCGGAAGTACAACCCCTCAAAACAATCACTGCAGATGAAGTCGCTGAAGGTCTTGTAACGTGCTGGTTTTCCCGTTACGGCTCACCCCTGCGCATCACTACGGATCAAGGACGCCAGTTCGAATCAGCTCTTTTTCGTTCCCTCGGAAAAACTTTTGGAACGGAATGAATCAGGACCTGCAGTTACCACCCTTGTGCTAACGGTTTAATTGAAAGGTTCCATCGACAGTTAAAAGCATCCCTTATGTGTCATCGTGATTCGACTTGGCTCGAGGCCCTCCCTATTGTTCTTCTCGGCATCCGTAGCGCTTATCGCGAGGATCTTCGTGCATCTACAGCCGAATTAGTTTTTGGACAGCAGCTGCGCCTCCCTGGAGAACTTCTAGACACACCTAGAGATACACCACGACAAGAGGACCCAGCTGATTATGTTGTCCGCCTTCGCCATCATATGTCATCCATCAGACCAGTTCCAGCATCTCGTCATGATAAACCAAAGACCTTCGTTTTCCAGGACCTTGAGAAATGCACTCATGTTTTTTTGCGTGATGACGCCGTGAGACGATCACTACAGCTGCTTTACACTGCGCCATATCCTGCCATCCGCCGTGGTACGAAAACTATTACCATCCGACAAAATGGCGTTGATATTCGAGTCACTTTGGACAGAGTAAAGCCCGCCTTCCTCTTGTGTGACAAACCTGAACACGGTCACACCACTCCGATGCCACCTCCTGCGACTGACATACCATCGGAGGCTGACGCCTCGCCGCCTTCTGCTTCTCTGGAACCTCATTACCTCACACGCTACGGACGGCACGTCAAGTTCCGAATCCCGAGGAGCAACTCCGTTTCTCCGTAGGGGGCTTGTGTGGCGACCCAGCTGCACATTTTAATTTATTGTAAGATCAGCTGTCAATTTATTATTATTCTTTTGTTTATATTTACATTCAACCAGAGTTCAAATAAAAATCAAATCTATTTGACATTATCTGGCAATTCATTTTAGCAACCCCACAGGTTTATCACTTCTCCAGTATCATAAAGATTTGTCAAATGACAATACAGTCAACTCCCTATTACCCGGGGTAATGACCGGTTGGAGGGTCACGGATAACCCAAAACCATGGTTAAAACAAAGGGATTCAATAAATTGAATATTACAAACGTAATGAAGGTTTATTAATATTTTATATTACAGTATTGTGTTTTAATTAAGTAATAAATAAATTCTTTAGTGTAGAAAAATACATCAAAACAAAAATACATGTGTTGTATATACTTTTAACTTTAAACATTTCTGCAGATGCCGCCCCAACAGGCACTAGGCCCAATTACTGGAGAAGCAAAAAAAAAAAAAAACAAACTAGTATCGCCATTGACTGAACCAAAAAAAGTTATTTTAACCCTCTAGGTGTCTTTAATAATGTTCTTAATGTTTGCCTATTTTTGGTGATTTTGTAGTGTTTTATTCAAATAAATGTAAAAAACTCAAAAACACTCCAAACTGCATTATTGTATCGTTTTTATTGTTCAGAAAATCATGGGCTTCAATATTATGTATATAACATATCATAAAAATTATAATAGAAAAATTATATGATGTTAAAATAAATAAAAATAATAAATAAGAAAATTTTAAAGTTTGTGCTCCAACAAATAATAAACGGTTCTAGAATATCCAATTTTCAAAATAGCCAATTTCTTTTAGCGAATTTCCCCTATAGGGAAGAAGCTATTACCGTAGGTCTCATGGTAAGACTTAAGCCCGAGACCATGATAACTTTTCATTTTGAGGTCCCCAGATGCCAAAAACACCATTCGTTCAAATTTTTATATATGTATATATATATATATATATATAAATATATATATAAATATATATATATATATATATATATATATATATGTGTGTCCGTAAGCACGATAACTCTCGTAAAAAAGGTCCGATCTTAATGAAATTTGGTACAAATGTTTAAAGTACCATTTATTTGAACGAGTTCGAAAACCAGATGAATCGCACCATCCGACGGGGGGTTTTTGGGGGGTTTTGTACCCCAAAAATGTGTTTTTTGGGGTTTTCACATGTAATTTTAATTTAAATCAAACTTTATTTTATACCATTGAATTCAGCTTAAAAAAACAAACAATTTGGTATTTTGATCATTGCTCTACGTCAATTGGTTACCGAGATATTGAAAGTGCTAAACACAGTACGTTGTCTAATGTTATTCTTATGGAGAAAAAGAAAAATTGCATATCTCGTTTATTTATGAACATAAACTGGCGAAATTTGGTATATGGCTTGATCTGGTTGTGGCTTATTGTTGTTAGCACAAAAAAAATTTTTTCGCTTATGGCTCCTGTAGCAGCAAACCTAGGTACTTGGTCCCCATGTTATTCTTATGGAAAATGTTTAAAATGTTATATATCGCTTATTTATGAATGTATATGGATGAAACTTGGTATGTGACTTCACTAAGATGACTTCTATTGATATTTGCATAAAAACCCATAATTTTGTGTGCCTTGTTGCAGCAAACCTGCGTACTCATCCCCAATGTTATTCTTATGGAGAATAATTAATATTTTAAATATCGCTTGTTTGTGAATACATTTCTTATGAATCCTGTTAAGTTTTTTATTGTGTTATGTTATATATTCATTGGAAATTCGCTGAGTATGCAGGTTTGCTGCAACGGGGGTATTTAAATTTTATAAGGATACTAAATCTATAAACAAATAATCAGGTAAAGCAGCAAATAAAAAAGTTTTAGATAATAATCTGTTGTTGCCTGCTATAGCAAATGAGCAAAATGGCCTTGGCGACGTTACAGTTGGATAATTTACCTCGATATCACTGCCGCCTGTTTCTCCCGGAACATCAACCAACCATTCATTATCACTAAACTTCTTCTAAAGCCACACGTACGTCAATACTGTCCATTTTTACAAATAAAAACAAGGAAAAACATCGCAAAACAATACCATTCCCGAAGTTAGGTTAATGACGCACAACAAACCTTCACACTTCAGCTGTCTGCTGAAGTACGATTGGCACGAACGTAAAAAGCATATGCAGACAGACATCGGGAGAAAGCTTAGAATCTGCCGTAAATGGCGATACCAAGATCCGGTACCAAGATTCAATGCGCCCCAGAGCCTATTCCATAAACGCTGTTTGACTGTCGACGCAGCAACAGTAAACACCCTAGCGGATGTGTTTTGTGTCGCTAAGCTCATCTCCGAGCGTGTTAAACAACGTTATCGTTGAGACAAGGAAAGAATTTGCGTGAGTGCATGTCCTTGCAAAAATTGGGTAGAACAGCCTGCTGGCCTGCCCGCCCCTCGCCGGCACATGCCACGAAACGTTAGCCAGGGTCAAGGGGTCATCGACGGCACCTGATAATATGTCTCTCAGATAACAAAGCCTGGCTACCTTCCTCCTGTTCACCAATCGCTCAAACTCAAATAGTGCCAACATTTCCGAATACCGTATAACTCAAATTGGATACTGAATTGGACCAAACGTTCGGTAATACATTGAACGTAAAACATTTGACAACCTTAAAATAAATCTAGTGCGCTATAAGCCTTTTTTGTAGTAGATGTAATATGAGTTTTAAATGATAGATCACCTTCCATCATGTCATTTAACCCTAGCCGTGGCCATCCGACCAATTTGGTCAGATTTTTATGTGGTCTAGAGTAGTAGCACCGACCAAATTGGTCGGATATGACTAACAATTTTGTAACGTTAAAAAACCAATAATAATAAACTCAAAAGTGATCAATATATATATATCATTCGAAAGATCACATTCTGAACTTTCATTTTATTATATAAATGAACTGTGTAGCAGCTGTATAACAATGTTACGATGATTAGAAATCAAATGAATTTTTGGTGCAACGCAATTGCTGCAGCCAATGCTCTGACAATGGCAAAACACAATATTTTTGAAATTACCCAGCTCGGGTAATTTTTCTCGCAGGAAGATGCGGTTGGTACCAATGCACAGCTAAAGAGTAGCGCTTTATGTTGGTATTGATTTTTAAAATGAAATATTGATTGGTCAGGTTATATGATTTTCTGAAAACAGGTGTTTTTGGTTTTTTTGTATGATGGCCTATCCGACCAAATTGGTCGGATCAGAAAATCACGTTTATATGCAGTGTATGTTATAGTTACTAGACAAATAATATGTTATTTTGAAGAGGAAGAAATGTAGAGTAATTTAGTTTTGCCGTTGGCAGCACTGTTTGCCTTTGGCTTCATCACCAAGAAATTGTTTCATTACGTCATGTTTTTTCCTAATTGGCAACTGCGCAGCTGTTTACAAAGTCTCAGTCAGTTTGTTTGGCTCGCTCCAAACTGTATTGTATTTGGTATCACTGTAAACAGCAGATTTCAGGCTTTCTTCTTATGTATGTCTCGATGTGTTGTGTTTTTGTTGACAATATGACATGACATCTGAAATATGCAATGTCCACTCCCAGTCCAAAATGGATGGTGCGCTATGTTATTGTTTGACCGCTGTCAGTTGTCTAAGAGTGTTTTAGTTATTTATTTAGCCGAATTTATGCAAAAATGGAGTGTATTGACATTTGGGGTGCTCTTAAGAAAGTATTAGTGACATTGATGGCGATTTAGAGGGTGATATAGGCAGTTATACTGAGGTGAACGACTTTCCTTATGATGTGTCATAGGCTAATTGGATTATTTATCTGGTAGGCCTAGTGGTGAGTTATATATTTATATGTATATTTCTGTGTATTTTATGTATAACATGTTATATATTTCTACATACGGAATTGAATGTACTACAACATATTTGTATTGATTTTGGGGGAAAACTTGTCAAAAAAGTTATATACTAAATACTGTAAAATCTTTTTTTTCCAAATACGCAAAAATAGCAAAACATTCTTTTATTTACATTTATTTATAAGTGATCAAAATTGTTTACTATCAACTTTATGACTTTTTTGGATTCCTTACTTCATTAGCTTTAAATATGTATGTATAATTATTAGTATATACATATATTACATGACTTATTTACAACACAAACTAACTCTGTACTGTTTACACATATTTCGGGTTTCCGTATATTACGCCCTTAAAAATTATCAAGAAAAAATTCTTTTCACAACATGTTATATATATCTATGTAGGGAATTAGATTGTTTAAAAAATGTATATAATGAATTTTCCATAAAAAATCTGTAGAAAAAATTTTACTGAGGCGGTTTTTGAAATTTAAAAAAATCTATTCTTTATTTTTTTTCACTTTACCGAAAAAATATTTTCCTAAATCTTTTTTATTTTAGTATTTCTAGATTCTACTGTTCTTTCCGAACAAAATGAATATGAGGTTGGCTAGGTTTACGTCTACGGTTGAATTTATACAAATTTTCAAAAAGAGGTCTGCAAAATCGCAAAATCTGCTTGGCCATTTCCCACTTCAACATTAGGCCACTGCTAGGGTTAAGATATATTTATGTAAAT
The DNA here is from genome assembly GCA_963675035.1 of Allygus modestus. Lineage (NCBI taxonomy): Eukaryota > Metazoa > Arthropoda > Insecta > Hemiptera > Cicadellidae > Allygus > Allygus modestus. Next base: position 59,253,438 of record OY776115.1, on the reverse strand, counting down.
TAAATTCTTTTGAAAATCTTGAAATTGTGATAAAATCTATAAACAATCACGATAATAATAGTTAATACTAGCAATGGCTGATAGTTGTAAATACTATCCAAAACGCTGAATGATATTTAATAGGTTAAAGATCTCTAAACACCTAACTCTCTAAACTACACCGAAAAGTATGCTAATTAATTCCGCACAGCGGCAGGAAGGGTGATTGTTTTGAGATGTTTGTAGTTTTAGTCATACACGTCCGACCGTCCGTCCGTCGCACTGCCTAGCCAGGTGCAGTGGCTAGAGCAGTGTAAAGGTCATTGCTCCCCATCACGCGCCCACGGCTCATTAGCGAGATGACAGACTCTGATGTTGTGTTTACTAAATTGTTTATAAGTTGATAGTATTTATTCTGAAAAATAAAGTAAATTAAATACGATTCTGGAGATAATTTAGCAAAATAAATTGTTATTATTGCTCTATTTATGTTTGGAAAGGGGTAAAAAAAAAATAATAAACCTTTCATAACCCCGGTTAAACCGCAACCCGATTAACCCGCTCCTGGATAATTGGGTGTTGACTGTATACCAATTTGTTAAATATTGATTAATCTACTGTAATTATTATTAATTTATTTTTTGTAAAATGTTTTAATGGATCAGAGTTTTAATTAACATTTTAACTAGGAAGTGGGATGGGGTGGAGAGTGCCGACTAACACATTACCGGTAAGGTTTTTTGTTTTTTATGCAAAAGCATGAGTTCAGTAGAAGTAGTCGGAAGTCTGAGAATGATACTCCCCAGGAACAACAAATATCTTGCAGGTTTTATTTTACTTTTAGGTTGTACAGTGGAACCTCGATAACTCGAACCTCAGGGGGAACGGCAAAAATTTGGGTTATTGAATATTTTGAAATATCGAGGTTCGACTTATCAAGGTGATTTTCCACAGACTTCGACTTATTGAGGGTCACAGTAACACAATAGATGGATCATGGAAGGGTATTATCCTTCATAAGTTCGAGCTATGTATAAATACCCCCGTCGCAGCAAATCTGCGTACTCAGCGAATTTCCTATGTATGAATATATTTCTTACAACCACATAAAGCCACTTACCAAGTTTCATAAAAATACTTAAATAAATAACTTATATATAGCATTTTATTTATTCTCCATAAGAATAACATTAGGGCTGAGAACGCAGGTTTGCTGCAATGAGGAAGATAAAAATATGTTTTTTTTTGCAATTATCAATATAATTCAACCAGGTAAAGCTACATACCAAGTTTTAATGATTTATGTTCATAATTAAGGGAGATATAAATCTTTACGTATTCTCCATAAGAATAACATTAGGGATGAGTATGCAGGTTTGCTGCTAAGAGGATAATCAACAAAAAATCAATTTTTTGTTGAAATATCAATATACCAGTACTAGGTGAAGCAACATACCAAGTTTCATCAATATATGTTCATAAATAATCGAGATATCAAATTTTAAATATTCTCCATAAGGATAACATTGGACAACGTACGTGTTTAGCACTTTGAATATCTTGGCAATGGTTGGACGTAGAATCACAATTTAAACACCAAAATGATCATTTTGTGGAGCTAAACTGATTGGTAAAAGCAAATGTGAAGTATACAGTAAAATTAATTAAGGAAAAGCTAAAAACCATTTTCCCATAAGATTAACATGGGAAATTTTATGAACACGTTTTTTTTATTTTCTCCGCAACCAATTAACCTAGGTTCATGATTCAAAATACTATATTATTTGTTTTTTTAAGCTCTATAAAATGGTTAAACAAAAATTGTGTGTTTAAAAAATTTCAGGGTGAAAAGTGCAAAAAACTGATTTTTGGAAAATTTTGAAACCCCATAAACCCTCTTTCCCATGGTCCGATTTTTCTGGTTTTCAAACTTAAAGTCATGAATGTCACTTTAAACATTTGAGCCAAATTTCATAGAAATCTGACGTTTTTTACTCAAGTTATCGCATTCACGGACAAATATATATATATATATATATATATATATATATATATATATATATATATACATATATATAAATTTGAACGAATAGTGTTTTTGGCATATGGGGACCTCAAAACAAAAAGTTATCATGGTCTCGGGCTTAAGTCTTACCATGAGACCTACGGTAATAGCTTCTTCCCTATAGGGGAAATTCGCTGAAAATAATCATACCGTATAATAATTATTATTAAAATTAAAATAGATTTGAACAATTTTAAATGTTGAAAATAAGCCCGGAAACATATATTGTAAAGATTCTTTGGTTGACATAGTAGAGGACGATACTTCCTTCAGTGAAAATATTGTAGAGGAGGAAAGTAAACAAATAATGACTCACAGTTTGGTATTTTGGTGATGTTTTTCCCGTTCGACCACTTCCTGTCTATTTTCTAGACTTTTTGCTCACTTCTTATCACCTGCCCCAATCAAATCCCTCCCGTTTACAGAAGTCAGTTCTGGTTCTGACCAACTACGCATTAATTTAATTTAGCTGAACATTAATGTACTGTAGGCTGTTAAAATAATTTGCAAAACTAAAAGGGAACAAAACATGATAACAATTAAAATTGCAGAGCATTGTTGGAATAGGGTGAAGCAGTACGACACTTTTTTGTTTTAAAATTGTGGACAGTGTTCACTGGTGTTCCAAACTGCTTCCCGATGTCACTGTTTTTATTTCCGGTGTCAGTAGCCTCAAATAGTCTTGTACTTCTCCTCATGGGGTAGAGTTTTGCCAACACGTTTTACCAAACTGCAAACACTTTGTAAAACACAACCTAAAAACTACGTTTCACGTACTACATCCAGAACCTCTGAACTCACACTAACTAACGACTAAGAACACAAATCTAATCAAATCAAAGCAATTTTATTTAAAAAATATATATAATTTTCAACAATATGAGACTGTTCCTTATTTATGGAATGAAATCCTCATATAGGTAAAACCCGTGCGTGAGGATGAGTGTGTTTGATATGCGTGTTGCTCATCAACATAAATTTGTCGGTTGTTTTACTGACACTAGGAGCACCCAGGAAAGAGATTTAGTGGGGAGGAAGGGTTGAAATTTCCGGTTGCAAAGTCACTGGAGGTTTGGTGAATCGACAATTTCGACTTATAGAGGTTCTCTAGTCAATACTTCGACTTATAGAGGTACGGCAATTGTACATATTCGAGTTATAGAGGTTCTACAGATAAAACTTTGACTTATAGAGGTGCGGGAACAGGCTAAGAATACTGAAAAAAATCAAGTTATCCTGTGTTTCCTGTTAATCCTTTGACTTATAGAGGTAAAATAACAGCATTAGGTAGGCAAGTTCCAGGGGAATGACAAAAAATCGAGTTATCAAGGAATTCGACTTATTGAGGTTTGAGTTATCGAGGTTTCACTGTATTCGTTTTTCAAAAAGTAATCTTTCAGTTTAGGAACGCCAGTGAAGAGATGAAGAAGGAAAAAATAAAATGAAACACACCTTTATTGTTTGGCCTTTTGTCTAGCATGGTAGATGCGTCTCTGCTGGCAGCCAGCCTCTTTGCGTACTCCATCCTACACCCCACACAACTCTGTAGCCCCATGAACACGAGTTGATGAAGATAATAATGCTTGTTCAGTTTTTTTCTCTGCATTTCAGGTAGATCCCTCTGTGGACGCATTCAAGGCAGCTGCTCTGCCAATCCTCGGGCGGTTTCTTGTGATTAGTTCCGACCTGACTCTAACCATCAGCAAGCGAGGGATGGAGCCCGAGGGAGGGGGGGAGGTTGTTCTGAACTGCCCAGCCGTGCGTCAACTCAGGTCGATACAGGTGAGAGTAGCATAGGGTGACCAAATCATAAACTTGAAAAAACGGGACACCAAGGAGAGTTTGGGGGCAATACCCTCCAGCTAAAGGGCGGGGGGGGGGTCCAAGGGGTCTTCCTCGGGACGTAATCATTGAAACATGCTCTGTTTAGCTATTTTGAGTGCTATAAATATTTTTCAATTCCCCTTTGCTTTTGTAATCTATAATATTATAAAGAAGAGGTGGTTTCTGTCTGTCTGTCTGTCTGTCTGTCTGTCTGATGTTCCGGGTGAACACAAAAACTACTGAACCAACTGGGCTGAAACTTTACACAAAGGTAGATCTTGAAGCCATGCAACATATAGGCCTATTCACTTCCTTAAAATCCCCTCGGGCTACGCCCCGTGAACGTCCTAAGTTTCAATGTTTACATTTCAGAAGAAAGTAAACATTCCGAAACTGTAATGTGAACAGCTGTGGATACTTACATTGGACAGCTTAAAGAGCAGAAGCAAGATCAGCTGTTTCAAGCTAACTAAAATGCAAATTGCATTGACTAAAGAACGGGTAGAGAAAACCCCTGTGCGAAGTACATATATACGTCAAGTATATATATGTATTTATTTCAATACATCGTATAATTAATCTATACAAAAATAAACGGTATCAGGAAACTGACACATACTTTCTCCCTTTTAGCCAAACTTTAATGACAAAAATATTTGTTATTTACTAAATATAGAATATGAAGTATAGATAAATGTACAGAAAATTGTCTAAAATAGTTGTTTTCAGAAATATCCACCCAAATTGCTTTTTTGGAGGCACTGTTGCTACACACAGTAGTTTTGAGAGGGGAAATGCCCCCTTGCCCCCCAGGGTTAAATAGCAACACATTTCAAACATCATCTGTTGGTCAATGCTAACTTGACCTGCATATAAAATTTTAATGAAATTGATCAGTAAATAAGAGAGAAATAGTTATTTTTGTATTCCCCATAAGAATAACATTGGACAACGTACTGTGTTTATCGCTAAATGAAAATTTCAATTTTCTCCGCAACTAGCAATCGTAGAATAGTAATTTAAAATACTAATTTATTTAGTTTTTTGAGCTCTTTTTAATGGTGAATAGTAATATTTTTTAACATTATGATTTTTTATGAAAAATCAAAAAAACTGAATTTTTGATGTTTTAAGTCCTGTAATTTCTGAACCCGAATTTTTCCAGAAATGCGGGTGGTGTCATTTTGTTGTAAACCTAAAGTTCTACAAACCACGAAAGTTTCATCAAAATCGTTAGAGCCGTTTTTAAGAAATTTGGATTTTTCATGTTTTTTGGCGGTTTTTGGGGGACCCTTAAAAATCAAAAATCCAAAAAAATGAAAAAAACGCCTGGAGATATCGTGGATTAGTACCTACATACCAAATTTCATAAAAATCGGCCCATAGGTTAGGGCTCTAGCTCTGTAAACATCCACACAGACACACACACACGGACACACACACACACACAGACATCACGTAAAAACCACTTTTTTGGGTTCAGGGAGCACCAAAACTAATATTTCCACTAACAACTCAAATTCGAAAATTTTTACGAAAACAATACTTTCTCCATATACAGTAGAGCCCCGCTAATCCGAAATCCGGTAATCCGAAAATCCGCTTAATCCGAAACCAAAATCGGGATATATTAAGGAATAAATAAAAACTAAGAAAAATATTAATTAAGTGTATTTATGAATATTACAATACGTTTCAAAGTTAGAAAATGTAATTAGCAAAACAGAACAGTGTTACAGAACAATACTACATTGGTTTAAAAAAGTCTGTAACATTTTTTTGTCGAAGAGAAGAATACCTCCCTTTTGATGCGTAATATCGCCAGCGCCTCAGGAACAAGGTATCGGCTGGGGTCGCGGCGGACTGTTGTTCTACGTAGCGTAGCGCTAGATCAAAGGCAGCCGCGGCGTCCGAATGGGGTACTCTCTGCTCGCTGTCGTTGTCTGCTTCTCCTTCACTGTCGTCTTGAGCCGTGTTGTTGTCCGGTTCTCTCAAAACCATAGCTACGATTTGCTGATCGGTAAAAATTTCATGATCGTTGTCATCAGCTTGCATCCAATCGTCCACATCATTTGCATTTGCGTCCTCGCAGCCGGGAATATTTTGGATCATCTGCTGCAGCTGTACAACATTGTTTCCATCTGGTTGTTGTTGTGAGTTTTCTTCGTAAGTAAGACTTGGCCAAAGTTTACTCCAGGATTTTCTCAGGAGGTGTTCTTTTGTAGATTCCCATGAATCTGATACCCAATAGATAACATCTTTAACGTTTATCATTTTGAGCTTTTGAATCAACGAGAGGGTTTCGTCTTCGTTTTCGAGGATTCGTCTCAGTAGTTTTTTCCTGTACGAGAGTTTAAGATGCTGCAGTACGTGTTGGTCCATGGGCTGGATCAAAGGGGTCACGTTGGGTGGTAGGAAAACGGCCTTTATTTCTCCATTAACTAATTCGTCTTCTGAGGGATGTGACGAAGCATTGTCGAGGAAAAGTAAAGCACGGATTGGTAGCTCATTTTCTTCACAAAATCGAGTGACTTCGGGGACAAATTGGGTCTGAAACCATTCCTTAAAAAGTTGTGACGTCATCCAAGCATTTTTGGAGTGTTTGTAGACGACAGGTAGGGTTTTTAAGTTTAGGTTCTTGAATGCCCTTGGTTTTGCTGCTTTGCCAATAACCATGAGGGGCAGTTTATGATTTCCTGCAGCATTACTGCAGGCTAAAACAGTTAACCTTTCTTTGCTTATTTTCAAACCGGGTGCATTTCTTTCTTCTTGAGCAGCTAGACTTTTCTTTGGCAATGCCTTAAAGTTAAGGCCTGTCTCGTCAGCATTGTATATTTGCTGCGGCGAATAGTTTCCAGCAGCGATCAGGTCAGCAAATGTATTTAAATATTCAGACGCAGCAGCTTCATTAGATGACAACCGCTCCCCAGTTATGGCTAACTGACGTATCCCGTGACGGTTCTTAAAACGATTAAGCCAACCTGAGCTAGCTTTAAATGACTCGTCTCCGTTCATTAATTGATTTAATTGCAAGGCTTTTTCTTTTATCAAGGGCCCACTAATCGGGATACCCTTTTCTCTCTCTTGAGAAAACCAAACAAATAGAGCGCTGTCAAGCTTGTCTAGTGATGTGCTTTTAGCTGTTTTACGAGTTTCAGTACACTTGCTTGTTGTTGCTATGCAAAACTGTTCGATTTTTGACCGGTTTTTCTTCCAGTCGGTGATTGTAGAATTTCCCACTCCAAACTCAACGGCCAATTTTGACGCACTTTCACCATTGTCTAAGCGTTTTAACACTTCAAGTTTATCTTGTAAAGTAACCGAAGTATGCTTACGTTTCGAAGCCATTTCACTACATTCACAGAAATAAAAATGTTTAAAAACAGTAGGATAAACAACGAGGATTGCGTATACGAATGCTTAGTAGAAACTACAGTAAACAGTCTGTAATTGTAAAAAATAACTGTCAGAACACAACGCGACGTGACGACTCAGTAACTGACAGGAAATTGCCACCAATGGCGGGCAGTCCCGGTGTGCGGCGGCGAACGCGATTGGCACAGACAAATCCAAATATTTCGGTCTGACGAATCGCAAAAGACTGTGCGGAGCGGTACTTCGTTACCACGAGAGTGGACGTAGTTCGTTGAAACACCCACAGGTAGCAGCGCTGCCTGGATATGTAGTAGCTTTCCCCTTGTATTGCCAATCGGAGGGAGGAAAACTGGACAAAAAGTGGTTTTGTAAGCATTCCCAGACGGGAATTTAACGGGGAAATTTAGTCCTGTACCAACCGAACTAAAATAAATTAGGCGATTTGGCCGTTTCTCGTACCGCGATTGGCGTGATTCGGCGTTTCGGCGCTTAGTTTATGTAATTGCACGTTGTATTTTATTGTTATCTTTATTTTAATAATAGTTCGCTTAATCCGAATTATTCGCTAATCCGAAATGGGTCCGGTCCCAATTATTTCGGATTAGCGGGGCTCCACTGTACCATGTATAGGGGGAGAAAGTAAAAATTAGAGTTTTGTCTGTACATTGCTTGGAATTATAAAATTTTGCATATTTTCACGTTTTACACCCTAGGGAAACCAAAACAAGTCTTATCTCAATTTATGTCCGTCTGTCTGTCGGTAACGCTCAAGGACGGGTTTTTGTTCGCTTTTCACGGGGAAACGGGTGCACTGACATTAATGAAACTTTGTTTCTTTGTTCTATATATGCGTGAGAAGGTTTTAGGGCACTTTAAACTGGCATACGCTTTTAACAAAATAATGGCGGCCGCTCAAAAACGTGATTTTGTGCGGTTTTGGTCATGTTTTGTTCGCTTTTTACAGGAAAACGGGTCACCGATTTTTATGCAACTTTTCTATGTTCTATATGTGCGTTAGAAGGTTTTAGGCTAATTGAATTGTTTAAATTACCTTAGGACACTGCCCCATAGGGTTTTAAAGATCCTATGCTATTCTTATGGACAAAGCATTTATTTATATTGAACCAGATGATAGTTATTCTATAAACAGGTGTTGTAGTTATTTTTTAAAACGTTGAGTGAAGATTGGTAATAAATAACATAAGTATACAGAGTGGATATATGATCTAAATCTATATTTGTCAGACTCATGCACTCACTGACATAGTGATCACTTTATCTAAGAAACGACAATGTCTATTGAAGATAAAATTTTGGATGGTGGTTCCCCTTATGCTGCAGATTCACAATAAAAATACGTTTAAAAAAGTCCAATGGGTCTCTTCGCTAATTTACTTTTATGGCAATTTCATGAGTGTTAGTATTTACTGGACCTTTGTATGTTAAATTTCTGTAGGAACATAACTAATTCATCAGAAAAAAACGCAAGCCTATTCCTGTTACGAAAATGTTTAAGGGCTTCGCCCCCCGGAATTTCAAAATACAATATTTTAACAATCTTGCACATTCTCTTGGACTGATGGATCTGAAATTCGGTAGGAATGTAGCTGATAGCTCAGTGCAGACATTTTCCTACTCCAGATAAAAATATAATGAAGGACTCTGGCCCACTGGCCTTTAATATAAGCGTGTTAGTCATAACACACCAACTTCTCAACCAGGAGAGTTTAAATTTGATGCCTTAAAGGGAATAAGAAACAACATCATGGGGAGTCACGGTGTTGTTCTCTGGAGATTTTACACAGACCCTTTGTCGTAAGTGAGACATGAGTGGACGAGTCTACGCCTCTCTAAAAATATATTTTATGTAGCCGACCACTGAACGCCTGAACTTAACAGTAAATATTAAAATGTATTTTGGAGAAGATTAAGGGGTTGAGCAGTTTTCTTATGCGCTTTTAAAAGTTGAGATTGGGACATTGAAAAACAAGTCTCAGAAACATCTATCCTTCACTCGGCACTATCGATGAGTCACAGGACAGTTTGTTACACCAAGGTTCATAAACAGTTTAATCTGGAAAGTGCCTGGCTCTGTGATAGTGCCATCCTCACGTCCACCAATGAACAAGCAACAGAGATCAACACAAATGTAGGTCTACTCCAAAGGGAGGAGCGAACATATACAATATTTAACACCGTTCATTTAACCATGACCACTGTTAAAACAGTTTCATATATATTGATTTACATTTATTTAAATAAAATCAAGTAGTCATATGTTTTTAAAACATATGATTTTTCCAATTTTAAATTGTTTATTTACAATTATAATGAAAACAAGACCTGGCAAAAATGGTGATTTTAAAAGTGGTTTGTCAATGTTTTTAAAGCTTAATGTTTCGTTAGATTACTATTAATTTATTGGAATGTAAAGATTAAATGTATCAAGTATTTAAAGTGTTAAATTAAACAGGGTTAATATTTGTTTGTACTTGAGTTCTTTTATTTCTAAAAGCAAATCCAAAATGTTACGTGTACCGATTTGGAGTCGCAAAAACCACACCGTTTACTACCCGACAGAGTTCCTCGACTTGGCAACAGTACCCGAACTATCTGCCATAGTATATTTCGTTAACTTTAATTTAATTCTACTTTAAAAGTGTAAAATGTAATTTTAATATTGTAAAATGATGTGGGTTGTTAATTTTTTTAGTTAACTACCATTTATATAAACCCGTACGAAGGACGGGTACACAGCTAGTCTATAATATGGTACTTTGGTACTATACGGATGCCACCCTTATACAGCGCGCTGCGGCAGTTATGTTAGGATGGGTTATCATAAAAATGATTGTAAGACTTTCCTTGTTTCGTTACAAATCGAATGATACCTGATGAGTCATACTTCCGGCCGCCAAACCCCCTCCAAATAGGCCAAGGTCAGGTCGTTGACCGGAGCGCGCGCATCACCTGTCACCGCCTGTATCTGGGTCAGTGTCATGAGTGATTTATTGCCGTGCACTACGTTACATTTGTTTTCATAATGAGTGACGTTCTTTTGGTGTGGGATTTACCTCGGAATGAAGAGGAAACCGTACGTATTTTTATGATAACCCATCCTAACATAACTGCCGCAGCGCGCTGTATATTTTGCGGAGTACATGTAGCGATCGGGTGTGGCTGCTAGCATCGCGGCGGCGACGCATTCAACACGATCCTAGCGGACATCGCTGCCTTTTGGGAGGCACAACACAAAGACCGCTCATCAGAATGATGTAAAATTTTTACAGTAAGTCAATAAAAGTACGTTTTTTTGAATTATGTAGTTATCCTTTGTATCCGGTAAAAATTAACCTCCAAAAATAGTGGCATCCGTATAATACCAAAGTACCTATAATATTATAAAGAAGAGGTGGTTTCTGTCTGTCTGATGTTCCGGGTGAATGCAAAAACTACTGAACCGACTGGGCTGAAACTTTACACAAAGGTAGATCTTGAACCCATGCAACACATAGGCCTATTCACTTCCTTAAAATCCCCTCGGGCTACGCCCCGTGAACGTCCTAAGTTTCAATGTTTACATTTCAGAAAAAAGTAAACATTCAGAAACTGTAATGCCAACAGCTGAGGACACTTCTATTTGACAGCTTAAAGAGCAGAAGCAAGAACAGCTGTTTCAAGCTAACTAAAATGCAGATTTCATTGACTAAGGAACGGGTAAAGAAAACCCCTGTGCGAAGAATGGGGTCAGCTAGTTTAATTTAAATTCTGAGCTACCTGCGATATGGACTACATTACTAGGAAAAATTAAATATATTACTTTAAATCATATTATAAATTAGGAAGTTTGAATGATTTTTAAATGTGTTTATTAGTACCCAATGTCAATACGGGAAATTTAGGCATCTCAGGAGGCCTTTTCGGGACTCCGGGTACGATCGTGAAAAGACGGGAGAATCCCGTTTTTACGGGACGTTTGGTCACTAGAGTAGCAGGTATACATTTTAACTTAATGTATAAGTCGATTAAAAGGGGGAAAAACAAAAGCAAATACAAATTAAAGTATTATACTTTGAAGGTTATCAGACTAGGGCCATCATTAATCTTTCCACTAAGGATGTAATTAGGTTGAGTTACTGAATGGGGCTTGGATGGTCATTGGGATAATTTTTTCCAAATTTGTAAATTAACCATACTACAGTAGACCTCTGTAGTCTCTAACTGCACCAGTCTGGCCCTCCAGTAGACGGGCATAGAGAGGGAATCAAGTTGTAAGTGGTTAGTCAAAGCTACTGTAAATAAAGGGCTCAGTTGCGTTGTACTTCAAATGCTGGACTTCTGTAGTTCACTTCTGCCTATTCCGTGAATGTGCTTAGGTCTACTAGAATTCAATAGGATTTTTGTTTATTTATAATATTAGGTGTAATAACAATTTTGTTGTTGATTTGACATGATTTTTATTGGTGGTCTTCCAGTAATTTGGTTTTTTTACTAATCTGGCACTGCCCCGGTCTGATATCTGTTGGATTAGTGAGTCTGGTGTACATTTTATAAGATAGGATTGCTACTCCAAGAATGAAATTTAAACATTGCATTAGTAAAATAAAATAACAAACTCAAAACTCTCTTGGCATGTTTGGTTTGAATCACTCTAAATTTAGGTAACATGTCTGTATCAGTTCTGCTTATTTTGTTTGATCTACAATTTTGTTTTGCTTTTATGTTTGGTTACAACAGTGGGTACACTCAACAGCAGCGAGTTCACTAACTCCTATTCCACAGACTTAATTTGTTTCATACAGGTAAAAGACTGTGGCAAGATAAAGCGAGTGCGTGGGGCGGTATTTGCACTCCGAGTTTCGCCCAATATCGCTAACCGAATAGTAGAAGCGGCCAAGGGTGAACTGTTGCACTTCCTGCCCGATGTTTTCATCAGTGTGGATCACCGCAAGGGGAAACAGTCTGGGAAGTCTCCAGGTATTTCCTATATTTACATATTTCCTATTTTACTTTCTAGAAAGCATAAGGTAACAAATAAAGTAAATGTTTCTGATTTCAATTTAAACAAATAAACAAACAAAATGCTTTATTTTTTGGCAAAGTTAGGTCTAAGCAGTTCTTTCTACCACTTAACCTTGAGGCATATCAATATAAAAATTTAGCTTAAATTACATAAACTATCTTTAAAATTAATACATTAAAAATTAAAGATACCTACAAGAAATGTTAAAAAATATAAATAAAGTGAATTTTGATTCAGATTAATTTTAAAGATTAAATTTCTTATACAGTAGGACTATAATTAATTACAAAATATAGGCTACTGAATTTTAATCCCATAATATTCATAGTGTAATATAATGTAGTAATAATCTAATTTTAACGAATAAGTGCTAAGTTTTCAAACATAAGTTTGAGAGACAAAGGGCGGAATTCACGAACGCTCCTCCAAGCTTGCTTACCTTTAACCTTCCTTGATCCGTCCTCCGACCTTCCTTCAACCTCCCTCAAGGAACTGTGTAAGGAGCGTTTAAAGGAGGTTAAAGGCCGGTTGGAGGATGGTTGGAGGAAATAGTCCTACAGCTGATTCATTAAATCAAAACAAAGTTTAGATAGGTTATGTTGTGTACAAATAGATGCCCAGTTGGTATACAGTTTCTAACGGTTTAACACTAAACTTAGTGTTATTAGATCCATTGTCCGTAAATTTTACTGCATTTTTATTTAGATATTATTTTGGTATATTCTTAACTCTACACGCCTGATTTTCAATTCTAGTAAATTCTTCAGGGTAAATCGTTCTGCGGGGTTTTAATATGTTGACAATACATCGGTACCTTTTGATGGACGTTTTCACATGACAATGTGGATTAACAGTTTTAAATGTTTATAAAGTTTATATCAGAGAGTGTCTTATTATTAGTTTAAAACCTTAAGTTATTCATACGTATAGTTCATTTTCTTGTACGCTTCATTTAAAAAAAATGATACATGCTCGCACAAAGTAGCTTATGTTGTAGGCTATGTAAAGTTTAACTGTGGATCCGGTGAATTAAGGCTATAAGATAGAAGATGATTTAACTGTTGCATAAGTTATGGAACTAAAATCATAAAAAGCTTTTTTAAGGCGAATTTCCCAAAATATTTTATATTAGAGATAGCAGTATAAGTATAGGTGTAACATAAGGAAAGAAGGGCGTAGGCCTAATTAAGCTACCTTCGAAGATGTAAACCATCACTGACGTACATTTAGGCTCAGGCCTCACGTATATTATTCTGAGATAACCATCACTTACGTACATTTAGGCTCAGGCCTCACGTATATTATTATGAGATATCATATAGTCTAGGAACGGTTTATTAAATGTATTAGTGGATGTTCATATTTCTTTGAGATGAGTTTTAAAATAAACATTTAACATCGTTTAAGTAATGCCAGGATATCGGTTAAACTCCTCTTAAATTTTTAAATATGCACTTTTTGAGTGCAGGAAAAACGATTTTGACTATTTAATCTCAATGGCAATTTTAGTTTGAAATCAAAGAACTTGATTACTTTTTCCCCCCTAAAAACGTTTTTTAACAACTCCATTTCAGTTGATCCGTTTCACTTTAAGCTTTGACGTACAACATGTAAATAAATTATAAACAAATGTGGTATTACGCATACACGTTGGCCAAATGTGTTTAACTAATGAATGAAGAACAAGGAAATAACTACTGCCGGATGTCTCCAATTTTCATAGAAATCACATAGTTTATATATATTAAAACATAATTAGCTATTAGCACAACTATCATTAAAAGTTTTCTTGTCGAGTATATTATTACAATTGATCAGGAAACGAAAAGAGGAGTACATTAATTTTGCTTTGATAGGGTACCAGCACTTACGATGTATTGATCTTTAAGGAACGTCTGTGAATTCAGGATTTTCATTTGAGGATGGTTGGAGGGTGGTTGGAGGAAGGTTGAAGGAAGGTTGAAGGAAGGTCGGAGGCCGGATCAAGGGAGGTTAAAGGTAAGGAAGCTTGGAGGAGCGTTCGTGAATTCCGCCCAATATCACATGATTTGTTATTTTGTGTTTAAAAACTTGTATTTTAACATACTTGTGTTTTAACATACTGTTGTTTTTTACTTTAACATACCGTAATTGGGATTCATTGAAAAAGTTAATTCAGGTAGGAGTGAATTAATTTTGTCTTATTTTGGGCCCTTTGAAGGGAGTAACGCAGTTAATGTCATATTAGGTAAGTGTGTTGTGGAGTTGAAGGGGGAACAACATTTCAGTATCTTACCACTGCGGTTTATGGTTAGCCTCATTATAGTAGTGTATTAAACTCGTTTTTACTCTTAGAAACAATCTGTACTATATATCTAGGAATTCATCTTGATGAATTTAAATTTGAGTAGGTTTACTATAAAAATGTAATTAACAATACAATTGATTTATTATATACATACAGTATATTATATTGAGCTTGAAACTGATTAGTTTTCCCTTCTTGGAACCACAGTAACACATTCAAATTAACAACTGCTTGTTTAAATGAATTGGAAACAATTTTAATCCATAAACTTTGATCTTTACTTTGAATACTGTCTGCTAGTCTGTCAATTAAACCAAATATAAGAGAAAATTCATTGTTTCCTTGCACTTTCGGTTTGTTGGTATATAATGTCACCACTGTCCACAGGCTATGGAGGCTGTATATACGGTGAGAGCACAACAGGAGTGGTCATGACAGGAGAGGCCGTTTCCCACCCTCCCCCCTCTCCTCCACTGGCACCGGAGGATCTGGGCCGTCAGCTGGCCTGGACGATGCTGGAAGAGGTAATCAGGTTTATAGATAATGGCAAAGATCTATGCATGTGAGTCACTGTAACATTTCCAACTTTTGTTACTAGACAGACATGAAAATCTACACTACTTCACATTATAATGTTGCAATGACAGCTGTTATAATTCCAAAAATAAAAATGTATGGAAGCCATTTGGACAGGCTATAGATTAAATAATGAATGTTTTATACACACATAGATCTTTGCCGTTAATATTATATCTTTTGGGCTGATGAACTAAAACTCATTGAAAACTCAATAGACTGATTTTATTCATAAATCATGTTTTGCTTACTTAAAGGTATTGTGTGGTTTAACTGTAGCTGGATGTTTTTAGCGAATTTCCCCTATAGGGAAGAAGCTATTACCGTAGGTCTCATGGTAAGACTTAAGCCCGAGACCGTGATAACTTTTCATTTCAAGGTCCCCAGATGCCAAAAACACCATTCGTTCAAATTTTAGCGAATTTCCCCTATAGGGAAGAAGCTATTACCGTAGGTCTCATGGTAAGACTTAAGCCCGAGACCATGATAACTTTTCATTTTGAGGTCCCCAGATGCCAAAAACACCATTCGTTCAAATTTTTATATATGTATATATATATATATATATATATATATATATATATATATATATATATTTATATATATATATATATATATTTATATATATATATATATGTGTCCGTAAGCACGATAACTCTCGTAAAAAAGGTCCGATCTTAATGAAATTTGGTACAAATGTGTAAAGTACCATTTATTTGAACGAGTTCGAAAACCAGATGAATCGCACCATCCGAAGGGGGGTTTTTGGGGGGTTTTGTACCCCAAAAATGTGTTTTTTGGGGTTTTCACATGTAATTTTAATTTAAATCAAATTTTAATTTATACCATTAAATTAAGCTTAAAAAAACAAACAATTTGGTATTTTAATCATTGCTCTACGTCAACTGGTTACCGAGATATTGAAAGTGCTAAACACAGTACGTTGTCTAATGTTATTTTTATGGAGAAAAAGAAAAATTGTATATCTCGCTTATTTATGAACGTAAACTAGCAAAATTTTGTATATGGCTTTATTTGGTTGTGGTCATTGATATTTGCACAAAAATCCATTTTTTGCCCGATAGTTCCCGTAGCAGCAAACCTGCATACTCAGCCCCATGTTATTCTTATGGAGAATAATTAACGTGTTATCTCCTTTAATTATGAACATAAATTAATAGAACTCGGTATGTGGCTTTACCTAGGTGAGTTATAATGATATTTGTATAAAAGCCCATTTTTAGTGTTCCTTATTTCAGCAAACCTGCATACTCAGCCGCCATGTTATTCTTATGGAGAATAATTAAAATGTCATAAATCGTTTATTTATGAATGTATATTGATGAAACTTGGTATGTGGCTTTATGTGGTATTAAGATAAATTAATATGCATTGGAAATTCGCTGAGTATGCAGGTTTGCTGCTACGGGGGTATTTATATATGTATATATATATCAAAACATTAAATTCACAGATTAGGGCTACTGATAAATATAATAAACAAAAAGTAAATAAACTTGAGTACCCTGGTAAAATCATTTTAATTACACTTACACGTGTTTCAGCTCTTAGGCCATGTTCACAGTGTTAGTTATAATACCTAACCTTTAAAACTAATCCCTATCAACAAGAATAAAGATTTTCATATGTGACTATAAATCATATGATGAATTTTTATCAGTGCAGGTTGTTAGGAGCACTTCTAATGTGTATTATTTGGTCGAAAATTGGGTTTTTTGTCTGGACTTGCATCGAGTTTAAAATGTTATTTTTGTCAATTTGATAATTTTGATATATATAAAACTCTTCTTTGATATCCATTTTGTACCCTTTATTTTGGATGTCAAGAACTGTCATATTTTCCTCAATATTTTTGTAATTATGATCAGTTGTTAGTATATGGTCA
Organism: Allygus modestus; assembly: GCA_963675035.1. Lineage (NCBI taxonomy): Eukaryota > Metazoa > Arthropoda > Insecta > Hemiptera > Cicadellidae > Allygus > Allygus modestus. The sequence goes on along the minus strand of OY776115.1, from coordinate 59,236,403 downwards.
GCAAATGCCGACTTTTGACTTGTCCTATTGTTTGATTTTATCGCCTGGATATGCTCATTGTATCTTTTCTTAAAGTTTCTGCCTGTCTGGCCTATGTAATATTTATTGCAGTCGCTGCAGTTAATTCTATAAATTCCTGAACTTTCATAAATATTGGATTTTTCTTTCTTATCACTGGAAAACTTGTTTATGAGTTGAAATGAGTTATTCCTTGTTCTGAAGCTAATTTTATAATTTGATTTCTCAAACGTCTTTCTGATGGCTTTATTAAGTGTTGTACTATAAGGAACACACATATACTCACTTTTTGGTTCTAAAATATTTTCTTTTTTAGCTTTTTCTCTGTTTGATCTTATCATTTTGTCAATTAATTTTGTGTCATAACCATTTGCAGTGGCAATGGACTTTATGGTTCTTACTTCTTTATTGTAGTTTTCTTCATTCATCGGTATTTTTAATAATCTGTTTGTTAATGAATGGAAGGATGCCATTTTTTGTTGCCACGGGTGATTTGAGTTAGCTGGTATTACAAGCATTGTTTGAGATGGTTTTCTAAATATCTCAAATTCATGCTTTCCGTTCTCTTTCGTTATTGTAACATCAAGAAAGTTTATTGATGTGTTATTGGTTTCCATAGTGAATTTGATTGATTTTGATATAGAATTTAAATATTCCAAAAGTTCGTCTGGTGAGTTTCGGTCATTTTTGTATAAACAAAGAATGTCATCGACATACCTGTACCAATATACAATGTTTTTGCTTTGAGGGTTCGAAATGTTCATAATCTTTGTTGCTTCTAAATGTTGCATATATAAATTTGCTAAAAGGCTTGATAGTGGCGAACCCATGGCTAATCCTTCTTTTTGTTTAAAAAACTTTGAGTTAAATTTAAAGTAGTTTTGACTTACTGTTTCTTTTGTGAGCAACATAAGATCTTTAATCTCAGTTTTTGATAGGTTTTGGTTTTCTTTTAAGTAATTTTGCAGAATGTCAAGAGTTTCATTCACTGGTATATTCGAATACATATTGGAAACATCGAATGAGACAAAAACTGTTTTTTCTTCTATAGCAGTATTCTTGATCTTATCTATAAGTTCGGAGGTGTTGGTGAGACTAAAATCTTCTGTTACATGTATATGTTTTTTTATCTTATCATTTAGAAATTTTGCTAATTTATAGCAAGGGGCGTTGCGATAGTTTACTACTGGTCGTATTGGTATATTATTTTTGTGAGTTTTTGGTAAACCTCTTAGCTCTGGAGCTAATGGTTTGATAACTTTCAATTTATGTTTTTCATTATTTGGGATCAATTTGCTTTTTGAAATGATGCTGTTAGTTTTCTTGCTAAATTCTTGTGTAGGGTCATTGGTTAGTTCTTGAAATGAGTCATTATTTAGAAAGTCTTTAACTTTTTCGTTGTAGCTATCTTTTTTCATTATCACAGTTGTATTGCTCTTGTCAGCTTTGGCTATCATTGCATTGCTTTCTTTTAGCTTAGTTGCTATATCTTTAATTATCTTAATATCCTTTTTAGCTTTATTTAGTTTATTCTTTTGTTTAATCTGGATACCAGTCTTGTCTAATTCGTGTATAAAATTAAATCTTATGGGATCTTGATCATCCTTATTTTTACTACGTATAGCTGTTTCAAAATCAAATAGTTGGTCTTCTAAAACCTTTGGTTGGTAGTCTAAGTTTATATTGTATTTAATGGACTTACTTAACATTGTAGTTTCTTCATTAGTAAACTCAATCTCTGTTAGATTTTCAATATTTGATCTCAATGAATCGCCTTCTTCAGTATTTTCTGTAGGCCTGTTTGCTAAAATCAAATCCTGGATTTTCTTCTCATGTGTTGCTCTCTTTTTTCTTAAGATGGGTTGACACCAACTTCGAATATATTGTGAAAATTCATCAATAGACTCGCGGTGATATGTTGCATTGATTTCAGTTTGGGTGGCGATGATTTCATCATTCACAGTTTTCAGTTTAGAATAAAGGAAGTTAATTTCTTCTTTGATCCAAATTTTCTTTGCAATTCTAATTGTTTTCAAAGCTGCAGGAGTCGTTGATTTAGTCCTCAATTGGACATAGTTTGGTACAATATCTTCTTGTAAACATCTTTTGTTGTACTGAATATCTTCTTTCACTGTGTCATGTTTCAAAGTTAGGTATTTAAGCTTGTGAATAATCTTTGGGTGGTTAGCCATTATCATCAAAACATTAAATTCACAGATTAGGGCTACTGATAAATATAATAAACAAAAAGTAAATAAACTTGAGTACCCTGGTAAAATCATTTTAATTACACTTACACGTGTTTCAGCTCTTAGGCCATGTTCACAGTGTTAGTTATAATACCTAACCTTTAAAACTAATCCCTATCAACAAGAATAAAGATTTTCATATGTGACTATAAATCATATGATGAATTTTTATCAGTGCAGGTTGTTAGGAGCACTTCTAATGTGTATTATTTGGTCGAAAATTGGGTTTTTTGTCTGGACTTGCATCGAGTTTAAAATGTTATTTTTGTCAATTTGATAATTTTGATATATATAAAACTCTTCTTTGATATCCATTTTGTACCCTTTATTTTGGATGTCAAGAACTGTCATATTTTCCTCAATATTTTTGTAATTATGATCAGTTGTTAGTATATGGTCAGCAAATGCCGACTTTTGACTTGTCCTATTGTTTGATTTTATCGCCTGGATATGCTCATTGTATCTTTTCTTAAAGTTTCTGCCTGTCTGGCCTATGTAATATTTATTGCAGTCGCTGCAGTTAATTCTATAAATTCCTGAACTTTCATAAATATTGGATTTTTCTTTCTTATCACTGGAAAACTTGTTTATGAGTTGAAATGAGTTATTCCTTGTTCTGAAGCTAATTTTATAATTTGATTTCTCAAACGTCTTTCTGATGGCTTTATTAAGTGTTGTACTATAAGTAGCCCTAATCTGTGAATTTAATGTTTTGATGATAATGGCTAACCACCCAAAGATTATTCACAAGCTTAAATACCTAACTTTGAAACATGACACAGTGAAAGAAGATATTCAGTACAACAAAAGATGTTTACAAGAAGATATTGTACCAAACTATGTCCAATTGAGGACTAAATCAACGACTCCTGCAGCTTTGAAAACAATTAGAATTGCAAAGAAAATTTGGATCAAAGAAGAAATTAACTTCCTTTATTCTAAACTGAAAACTGTGAATGATGAAATCATCGCCACCCAAACTGAAATCAATGCAACATATCACCGCGAGTCTATTGATGAATTTTCACAATATATTCGAAGTTGGTGTCAACCCATCTTAAGAAAAAAGAGAGCAACACATGAGAAGAAAATCCAGGATTTGATTTTAGCAAACAGGCCTACAGAAAATACTGAAGAAGGCGATTCATTGAGATCAAATATTGAAAATCTAACAGAGATTGAGTTTACTAATGAAGAAACTACAATGTTAAGTAAGTCCATTAAATACAATATAAACTTAGACTACCAACCAAAGGTTTTAGAAGACCAACTATTTGATTTTGAAACAGCTATACGTAGTAAAAATAAGGATGATCAAGATCCCATAAGATTTAATTTTATACACGAATTAGACAAGACTGGTATCCAGATTAAACAAAAGAATAAACTAAATAAAGCTAAAAAGGATATTAAGATAATTAAAGATATAGCAACTAAGCTAAAAGAAAGCAATGCAATGATAGCCAAAGCTGACAAGAGCAATACAACTGTGATAATGAAAAAAGATAGCTACAACGAAAAAGTTAAAGACTTTCTAAATAATGACTCATTTCAAGAACTAACCAATGACCCCACACAAGAATTTAGCAAGAAAACTAACAGCATCATTTCAAAAAGCAAATTGATCCCAAATAATGAAAAACATAAATTGAAAGTTATCAAACCATTAGCTCCAGAGCTAAGAGGTTTACCAAAAACTCACAAAAATAATATACCAATACGACCAGTAGTAAACTATCGCAACGCCCCTTGCTATAAATTAGCAAAATTTCTAAATGATAAGATAAAAAAACATATACATGTAACAGAAGATTTTAGTCTCACCAACACCTCTGAACTTATAGATAAGATCAAGAATACTGCTATAGAAGAAAAAACAGTTTTTGTCTCATTCGATGTTTCCAATATGTATTCGAATATACCAGTGAATGAAACTCTTGACATTCTGCAAAATTACTTAAAAGAAAACCAAAACCTATCAAAAACTGAGATTAAAGATCTTATGTTGCTCACAAAAGAAACAGTAAGTCAAAACTACTTTAAATTTAACTCAAAGTTTTTTAAACAAAAAGAAGGATTAGCCATGGGTTCGCCACTATCAAGCCTTTTAGCAAATTTATATATGCAACATTTAGAAGCAACAAAGATTATGAACATTTCGAACCCTCAAAGCAAAAACATTGTATATTGGTACAGGTATGTCGATGACATTCTTTGTTTATACAAAAATGACCGAAACTCACCAGACGAACTTTTGGAATATTTAAATTCTATATCAAAATCAATCAAATTCACTATGGAAACCAATAACACATCAATAAACTTTCTTGATGTTACAATAACGAAAGAGAACGGAAAGCATGAATTTGAGATATTTAGAAAACCATCTCAAACAATGCTTGTAATACCAGCTAACTCAAATCACCCGTGGCAACAAAAAATGGCATCCTTCCATTCATTAACAAACAGATTATTAAAAATACCGATGAATGAAGAAAACTACAATAAAGAAGTAAGAACCATAAAGTCCATTGCCACTGCAAATGGTTATGACACAAAATTAATTGACAAAATGATAAGATCAAACAGAGAAAAAGCTAAAAAAGAAAATATTTTAGAACCAAAAAGTGAGTATATGTGTGTTCCTTATAGTACAACACTTAATAAAGCCATCAGAAAGACGTTTGAGAAATCAAATTATAAAATTAGCTTCAGAACAAGGAATAACTCATTTCAACTCATAAACAAGTTTTCCAGTGATAAGAAAGAAAAATCCAATATTTATGAAAGTTCAGGAATTTATAGAATTAACTGCAGCGACTGCAATAAATATTACATAGGCCAGACAGGCAGAAACTTTAAGAAAAGATACAATGAGCATATCCAGGCGATAAAATCAAACAATAGGACAAGTCAAAAGTCGGCATTTGCTGACCATATACTAACAACTGATCATAATTACAAAAATATTGAGGAAAATATGACAGTTCTTGACATCCAAAATAAAGGGTACAAAATGGATATCAAAGAAGAGTTTTATATATATCAAAATTATCAAATTGACAAAAATAACATTTTAAACTCGATGCAAGTCCAGACAAAAAACCCAATTTTCGACCAAATAATACACATTAGAAGTGCTCCTAACAACCTGCACTGATAAAAATTCATCATATGATTTATAGTCACATATGAAAATCTTTATTCTTGTTGATAGGGATTAGTTTTAAAGGTTAGGTATTATAACTAACACTGTGAACATGGCCTAAGAGCTGAAACACGTGTAAGTGTAATTAAAATGATTTTACCAGGGTACTCAAGTTTATTTACTTTTTGTTTATTGTATATATATATATATATTTATATATATATATATATATGTGTCCGTAAGCACGATAACTCTCGTAAAAAAGCTCCGATCTTAATGAAATTTGGTACAAATGTGTAAAGTACCATTTATTTGAACGAGTTCGAAAACCAGATGAATCGCATCATCCAAAGGGGGGTTTTTGGGGGGTTTTGTACCCCAAAAATGGGTTTTTTGGGGTTTTCACATGTAATTTTTATTTTAATCAAATTGCAATTTTTACCATTAAAATCAGCTTAAAAAAACAAACAATTTGGTATTTTGATCATTGCTCTACGTCAATTGGTTACTGAGATATTGAAAGTGCTAAACACAGTACGTTGTCTAATGTTATTCTTATGGAGAAAAAGAAAAATTGTATATCTCGCTTATTTATGAACATAAACTGACAAAATTTGGTATATGACTTCATCTGGTTGTAGTTTATTATTGTTTGCTCAAAAAAACAATTTTTCGCCTATGATTCCCGTTTCAGCAAACCTAGGTACTCGGTCCCCATGTTATTCTTATGGAAAATATTTAAAATATTATATATCGCTTATTTATGAATGTATATGGATGAAACTTGGTATGTGACTTCACTTAGATGAGTTCTATTGATATTTGCATAAAAACCCATTATTTTGTATTCCTTGTTGCAGCAAACCTGCGTACTCATCCCCAATGTTGTTCTTATGGAGAATAATTAATATTTTATATATCGCTTGTTTGTGATTATATTTCTTATGAATTCTGTTAAGTGGCTTAATGTGTTATGTTATATATTCATTGGAAATTCGCTGAGTATGCAGGTTTGCTGCGACGGGGGTATTGTGGTTATTTATCAGAAAACTAACCAGAAAAAAATTTAACAATTTTAGGAAATTTAGGCATTTAAATTGTTTTCTTCAAGGAAAATCTGGGAAAAGTTTAAAGATGTGCGCTGGAAGTGGGGTAAGTGTACTCCCGGAGCAAGTGGACTCCCAGCTAATAATAAATTTGTTTATTAACCAACAAATTTCAAAACTTAGCCAAAGGTATTTCAAACTATGCTCTTTCAAATTATAATCACTAAAAATTTCTCTTGTTACTATTTCTATGAGTTTAAATGTGTTTAAAAACCTCTTACGTTTATACTCAAAACGCAAGTGCCGTTCGGAAAATTAAAAAAATTACTAAAAATTGAAATATAAAATAATTATTTCAAAATTGGTGTTCTTACTTATTTTTTGAAGGGGAATCCAAAAATAACATTGTTATTGCTCAAAAAAGTCAATTTGGGGGAGTTAGGAGGGGGCGTACACTTACCCTGTAATAAAACGCTGTTGGGGCAAGTGTACGTCCCCCCCTATTAGATTTGTACTTATATTATTTCGATGAATAAGAAATTTAATCTAAATAAGATGTAAAAATGTGACCAGAAGAAAAATAAAAGGGACGTCATTTTTAAGGTTTAATATACGAAAATTCAGGGCCTAAGTCAATTACAAAATAGAATGTTAAGGTTTTAAGTTACTTCACCGAGCGGAAGTTTACAAAAAATGTCCTAACTACTGTATCGTTTGAGATATTTTGATTAATAAAAACCAAAATAAAGCTCATTTTCTGCTCTTTGAGACCTAGTGATTGTTAATTCAATGAAATAGTGGAATCTTAAGGTTTTAATTTACTTTAGAATTTCTAATAAAACTGGGTTTTCTGTTTTGCCTTGCCGAGGTTCACGAAAAAGTTAATAACTCCTGAACCGTTTGAGATATTTTGATAAATAAATACCCCCGTCGCAGCAAACCTGCATGCTCAGCAAATTTCCAATGAATATATAACATAACATATTAAAACACTTAACAGGATTCATTAGAAATATATTCACAAACAAGCGATATTTAAAATAATTATTCTCCATAAGAATAACATTGGGGATGAGTACGCAGGTTTGCTGCAACAAGGAACACAAAATAATGGGTGTCTATGCAAATATCAATAGAATTCAACTTAGTGAAGTCACATACAAGTTTCATCCATATTCATTCATAAATAAGCGATATATAACATTTTAATTATTTTCCATAAGAATAACATGGGGACCAAGTACCTAGGTTTTCTGCTACGGGAACCATAGGCGAAAAATTTTTGTTGTGAAAACAACAATGAACCACAACCAGATGAAGCCATATACCAAATTTCGTCAGTTTATGTTCATAAATAAGCGAGATATACAATTGTTCTTTTTCTCCATAAGAATAACATTAGACAACGTACTCTGTTTAGCTCTTTCAATATCTCAGTAACCAGTTGACTTAGAGCAATGATCAAAACACCAAGTTGTTCGTTTTTTTATACTGAATTCTATGGTAAAAATTAAAATTTGATTTAAATAAAAATTGCATGTGGAATCCCCCAAAAAACCATTTTTGGGGTACAAAACCTCCCAAAAACCCCCCTTCGGATGGTATGATTCGTCTGGTTTTGGAACTCGTTCAAATAAATGGTGCTTTACACATTTGTACCAAATTTCATTAAGATCGGATCTTATGCTACAGACACACACACACACACACACACACACACACACACACACACACACACACACACACACACACACACACACACACACACACACACACACACACAATTTGATCGAATGGTGTTTTTGGTTTCTGGGGACCTCAAAATGAAAAGTTATCATGGTCTCGGGCTTAAGTCTTACCATGAGACCTACGGTAATAGCTTCTTATAGCTTCTTCCCTATAGGGGAAATTCACTAAAAATCCAAAGAAAGTTAATTTTTCCTCTATAGCCCTCTTGCCCCAAAATCAAGAAATATGCAATGAAAATCTACATTAAGGGGGGCAGGGGTGTACACTTAGCCTAGATCCAGGGAAAAGTGTATGCCCCAAACATCACTTCACAAAAAAATTCTCAAAAACACAATATTTTTAACAAAATAAAAAAAACACATATATAGAAAACATTCCAAATAATAAGCACAGCAAATTTGATTTTCATAGCACCTACATGAGTTTTTAAATCTGCAGTGAAGTGGTACTAGTATCTGATTTGGGGTGTACACTTACCCCACTTGACCTTAGCGTTTCTCCAGAAAAAAATACTAGCTAGTAGTGAATTTAGTAAATACATTTACTAGGTAGTAAATGTTCAAAATTTGGATCTCATGGACATGTTTTATATGCTCTTTTTTCAAAAGGCCCTATGGATAAATTGTAAGTTGCATGCCTTTAAGCAAAGCTATTTTTAACTTAAACCAACTCTCTGTGTAACCACCAAAATGCATTCAGAAAACATCAACTTAGTGCAATCAATGAAATAACGAATGTCAACCACACAACAGTTAATAAACAGCTTTCAAAATATAGTTTTGAACCGAAATGTCTATAATATAGTCTTTTAGAACATTATTGTGATATTTAACAAATTCTATGAGTCAGTAAGATGTGATACAATTTCTCTTTGGTTCAGATTAGTAAGACTCAATACTCAAGCATATATTTTCACAGGTGTCTCGTGGTGGCTGCATAGACTCCAGTTTTCAGAGCCTAGCTTGTCTCTACATGTCTCTGACACAGAAAGACATCTCACAGTTCATCTCTGGTCCTCTTTCTCCATACACGTGTGTTATATTGTTTTATATGTAAAATTAACTCCTTTTATCACTGATGTTGCCTTAAACAAAGCTTGCTTATCATAATTTGTCTTACAAATTGACGTTTTACTATTTATTAATAATTCCAATTTTGTATATGACATAAGTAAATATACAGTGTCATAAAAAAAAAAAATTAACTGTAAGAGCTTTTTATGTTTTAGTAGTGGTTGAAAAGTTTTAAAGAACCATGAGTGTTGGGTTCACACCAGATAAATGTGTGCCTGTTAATAAGACACTGACAGCTTTTTATACCACTAGTGGCTTGAAGAGGCATTCTCTGCCTCATATGATTTTTTTACTCTTTACTTGCTGAGGAAAATAAAACATCATAAGTAGGAACATATGTCACTTTGTAAACAAAAAATACACTTAATCACATGTTTTAATGTAAACAAAGCAGACATGTTTTAAATCCCCATGCTTTTCTTATGGGGGATGTTTTACGTTATTTCTCGTTTGCTGGTAACTTTTTGAGGTACTGGTATTTTTCCCGAGTCCCTGGGATCGAGACCTTTAATTTGCGTCGTCTCCCATCATACTGCGATTTGCTAAACTCCCACAATTTTTACTTAAAAATTTCGCTTGCAGAGTTATACATAAAGATGATGCTGCTTAATAACATTGGAATGTGATCTATGGAAAGTAATTATCTGTCAGAAACATGAAGATGAAGGCTAGAAAATATATTCCAGAACCTCACTGACCTAATGAAACTATAAATGTATACAGGAAAGGCCGAGTACCTGCCGAATATTATCACTTGTGATTTTAAACCGTGGTAAACCAATTTTATTATATGAATACTGTGATAGAGATCTATGAACATGCTGCAAAGTAGATATTTTAAATTAATCACTGACAGTGTTTATTTCATGTTAAACACTAAGTTGACTGGAAAAATAAAGAATTACAAAATAATGAGATGGAGACTCAAACTATCGTCATTGACTATTGTGCTACAGTTATGAAATGGTGTTAAGACCTTGAAAATTAAATGCAGCTGCTGACAGCCTGTCACGAGTGTGCTCCTTGATGATTCATAAAATGAAAAGACTTCATTATCATGAAATAATGTGTCATCCAAGTGAAACTAAGATGTACCATTGGATCTGAAGGTAGAACTCACCTTACTCCCACGACGAGATAAAAAGAACGACTGCATCCGGTGAAGTATGTTTTGCAGTGAAACCAAATTCTTAAAGCACGAAGGAACGCCAATAAAAGCAACATCATCATTTAAATGACAGCTTATATATCAAATGCAAACTCTTTTATTCTTTAACAAGTATAAAATAACAATGATTAAAAAACTCCGCAGGTCATGGCTTAACATTGAAACATACAAGATTTTCACGTTTAAACATGTTTAACGCAGTGAAAGTGTTAGTAACAATATTATTAACAACTAATCTGATTCTTCAAATATAGTTTTCTAATCGTAAATGATAACTAAGGGGGCATCTAAAACATTGGAATTTCTTACATTTCAGCTTACTATTTCCATTTAAACTAGTTTCTGGTAAAAATAGTTCATTTTTGCGCTATGATCTCGGTACATGATGAGCAAAAGACTACTATGAGTTTTAATTTCAATTTTACAGGATATCCTTTTTACGCCATCTTCGGACATTTTTTGGTGTCACGTTCAAGCTGGAGCCGTTCAAAGGAGAAGAAGAAGAAGATCTCAGGACAGGAGTTAACAAAGTGCTGCTTACTTGCCTCGGTGTTGGCTACAACAAACTTGTGTGACATTATATAATAAAACACACTTTTATATACGATAACATGTTTTTCCTCTGCATTTATTTTCTCATGAATTTGATTTGTTTAGTGTCCGAACACCAATTATATAAAACGTCTGTTGATTGAACTGGCTGAAAGAAATTTGAAAAACTGTAAGAAACTTCAATCTGTGCAGTTGATGTAAAACTGTCAGTTAAATATAAAAATCTTCATTAGTATTTAGAGGTCTTTGTGTATCAAATTATTACTCCTGTCTGACTTGACACTGCTTGAGACGGTCTTTCTCTTATAACATAAATAATCTATTTAATTAACTGGCTGCACAGTGATCCCACATTGTTTTGCTATAGTATTACAATATAGCACCAAGCAAATTTATTAATGAGCGCAGAATCCCATAGACCTAGTTTTATCACCATAGGATGTGAAACAATGAGTCAAAGTCGTGGCAACTATGTCAATGGTCTATTGTTTTGGCCCACAGACGATCCACAGTGAATGATTCTTTGTTAATGAAAGCATAGCAGTGATCGGACTATTTTAGACATGTTTGTTCAAGTTGCAACTGATGTCATTGTGTGTGAGGGGTTTTGGACTAAGGCCAGTAGTACACTGCCAATTCTCTCTTTTTCTCTTCAGTTCTCTTATTCCACTCCATGGTTGTACTTTTTTGTTTTTTTATTAGATTTCTGAATTAGGATCTTAAAAAATCATTATATTAATATTCAAGCACAAAACTGTTGCATGTGGCATCGTAGGAGAAATTCGCGCATACCGTTAGAAAGGTATTGTGTAGATGTGCAGAAACCCCTTATAATTTATATCGGCCCTCAGGGCTATGCCCCAGAGGCCTTCAAAGTTTCAATGTTAATCTTATGGGAGAACAGTAATCAATTGAATTGTATATTTTACAGCTGATAAAATACCAAATGCCAGCACATCAGCACGAACAGATGTTTCAGGATTAATGTAAATACAAAATACTACTGATTACTGGAATGGTAACACCCTTCTCTTATCCGTTTCAATTCTTCATTAAAAAATTTAAACCTGCGAGTGTGGGGTAAGACTGGGAGGGGAAAAGAGAGAAAAAGAGGTTATTCGTGAAGTTCAGCGTTCAAGGACACTGGTTCAAATTAAAATTATTTAACTGCTGATGCATTACGTGGCAAACGTTCTTGCGAACAGCCATTATTCGTATGCGCCGCTTTGGGTTTGCGTAGAATTATTTTTGGTAGAATTTCGACCTCTGGGCGATCGCTTGTTAGTATTATTGGTTGTTATTGACAATCGATTTTGATGTCCATTGTGGCGTGAAGTTTTCACTGTTTATAAGTTTCGGGTTATTAAACATAAGGAAATAATTGTAACTACGCAATTTTGTTGTATATGCAGTACTTCCTTTTACTTCACAATGTTACTTTGTCATAACATAAATAATTTTTAAGAGAGGATTTTCAATTTTTAGAGGAAGATCTCCAACCTTTTTCTCTTAGGAGTTTCCACCTTCTTTTCCCGGAAATTACCCCTCCCCTGCTCTCCCCCTCACTGAATCCTTGATCTGCCACTGCAGTAATTATTTTAAAAAATAAATTGGCTTCAACAATGTAACCTGCACCATTAACAATACTTTGGCTATTAGGTATATAAGAAAGATATGTGATTACAATTGATTAAGCTAATGGTCAATTAGCTTGTAGGTGTAACGGGAGTGGAAAACCCACTAACACTCTGTTCAACAATGCTGGACCTCTGCCATTGCAAAACCCCAGCACTAAATAGCCCCTCTACAACAATGGCAGTGTTGATAAACACATGGCTGAACATCTGATCACATGGGGTAAATTTGGACTTAATGTGAACAGCTATTGTTTAAATCTAGCAACTGAAAGTTAAGAAATTTTGTCAGAAAGGGTAAGAAGGTTTCTACTATTAAATATTAACTGTATTGCTGTGGTAGTCAGTGGCAAACTGGATAATTCTCCTGATCCGGCCCATTTTTTTATGTTGGGTTGAAAAAACCTTCCTCTGCCAAGGGCTGATATAATTAGCTTTCTGTATGAACATCTTACATAACACTTTTTGTCATTTAAAACTCTCCATCCCCCATATAACACACCATAACATTTGAGCATATCCCAACCCACCCACACGGATTTGAATTAAATAGTATTTTTAAGTGAAATTGTTTTTATTTGTTTTTCCCAAAACAAATCTGATATACCGTTTATAGCTAGCTGTTACTCGCGGCTTCGCTTGCGACAAATTAAAACTCATTAAAAAATAATAACCTGACGAGCACGATCAAATCTTTGTTTAGTTTTACCATATGACTTCCTTTGTCGTAACTGACAAACAAATATACAGCTGGTAATTTTATAAATTATATCCTCCCATAAGATTTGCATTGGAACTATAGGACCCTTGGGGTGGAGCCCTAAGATTGGATGTGGACATTATTAGGTCTATAGGTATATTAGGCAGTTAATGTGATATGTAAGCTATATGTTCATGCAAAATTTTAGCTTAAGCGGTCCAGTAGTTTATGCGTGATGGAACTAAAAATATCCATACATCCAAACTTTCACATTTATAATATTAGTAGGATTAATTAACACTTTCGCTGCATTTGACATATTTAACACGTTCAGTGCGGTGCACCAGATTTCGGGCAGTTGCCTAACAAGGAAACAAATGCAATTATCCTGAATATACACGATTAACACAGTGAGTAGTTAAAATGTCTTATGTTTCAATGTTGAGCAATTTTGGGACACCTGCAGCGAAAGTGTTAAATAATGTAAACTAGGGGTGTGCGAGTAGTGATTTTTTTAACCGAGTCAAGTCGAGTCGATTAGTGCCAATTATGTTCGAGTTTCGAGTATTTTCGAGCGAGTATTTGCCATCAGTTGGTAGTTTAAAATAGTGTAATGGGATTTGGATACCACCCTAGATTTGATCATCTAAACATGGTTTCTAACTAATACATGAGTAGTTTAGCTATACAAAGTTTTGGCTAGTACAATCAAAATGGATTACGTATTGTCAAACAAAATTGTTAGTTATTGTTAGTTACGGCCAAAATTATGCGGTCCGATCGTCATTTTCGGCCGATTTTACGTGATGCGATCGCCTTTTGCGGCCGTCACTACATGTTTCGGCCGGTCGTAATCGTTCGAGGTCATCATAAAGTAACTAGAACAATCTTTTGACACCAAACCTTACAAGAACAAAGCTCTAAAACAGAAAAACAATTTTGAAAAGGGCTAATATTAAGGATAAAGTTAAACTGCTTGAGAAACATTTTCAAAATTCAAGCAAGAAAATAAACTGTCCCAGCTAAAACGTAACCAATTAAGTAATAATCATAAATGCAAAACAACCAACTGATAAACTATATTGAATAATAAACCCTAAATACAAGTAAAACTATATATATATATATATATATATATATATATATATACACATATATACACATATACATATACATACATATATATATATATATATAATTTCAGTATAATATGTATAAATAATATTCAGTTCATAAAACTGAAGTAATTTTTTATTTAAAAAATTCTTAACATATTACTGTATATTCAAAATGTGAAAGTTGCATAACACTGACCCCTCAACCCCCTACCCCAGATAATGCAGTGTAAAACGCTACACTGTACCCCTCCCCTGTAAAGTGCATTACGTAATATTTGTATGGCCCTTTACTACCCAAAAGTGTTGTCTACAACTGTATATTCAATTATAAATACTGTCTGTGTTACAGTGGCGTAGATAGGCTTTTTTCAAGGGGAGGGGGGATATCGCATTAGGAAATACAAAACAATAAACTGTGTTCGTGACTGGCGCGGATACCGGTATACAAAATTGGAGACATCATTGAATTGCCCCTTACATTCAAGTTCTTCTGATGGTGATAAGCTCCCACACTCACGTGCTGGTTGATGTTGTTGGGGCTGTTGCCATAATATAGGGGACGGCAGCAGTAGCAGCCTACATGCATCATTGTCATCTAACGCACTGCTTTTTTGCACCACTATCAACGTCTTCACTTTAGGTAACTTAATCGCCAGCAAAAGTATCAGAATACCCGAAAATAAAAGTATCAAGTAATAAGTACAGAGTTAGTATGAGTACATTCAGCAACTGATATCAGACTAACCTACGAAGTAAGTACTTTTCTAAGTAATTAATACTAAGAAATCTGAAACGGCAGCTGGAACTCATTGATAAAGGAACTAGATACTTTGGGGTCAATAGGAGTGCTAGACTAAATCACATATATGACCTTAAATAATTGCATAACCACTGAAATTGGTACTTCATAAATCAATATTTGTAGTAAATTAAATTTACTTCGATGGTTTAGTTTACCTAATTTTGAACAGATGTTTTAACCTAAAACATTTGCAACTCAGGCTTAGTTGATGGAGTACCGAAATAATTCCTAACCATAATTATTGATAGGCCAACACATCCGAGACATGAACCATTGTTACAGAGAGTAATCATGATTCCAAAGTAATCAGTATTTGTAACCAGAACTAAAAGATTACTTGTATCAGTTTTAATCATTACTGGAAAGTAACCGTTAAGCACGTCATTAAAACCGTCTATACTCAAGATCAAGGTCCGGTGCGCTAGTTGACGAGCTGGCTGCTAGGGGGTGAGGGAAGACTGTTCAGTGACTCATGTCCCACTTGGCACGCCAATTCCCTCAATACTGTGCCGGTGCAGTTCAGCTGCTAGGCCCACTAATTATTGTACGCGAACAGCATTCTTAATATAAATAAGGTACTTTGGATATATTGCACACACTCATATATACTATGTTTTTCAGTAACAGCAATTATTTTTAAGGCTGTGCAGTCAAAAAATGTTTAATACTTTTTCTCACGGTTTTTGGTGTATTACGATTATACAAATCGTAAACACCCATTTTATTGAAAAAATATTTCCGTTATATTGGGGTTTTCCACCTTTGAAGTACCGTTTTAGGGGTATTTTGAATTCTACACTAGTTGAAAACGGCCAATCATAAATCTTTCAAAATTGATTTATGTATTTTCAAAAAATATACTTAAGGGTTGCCTAAATTGATTTTAGTACAATTTTAATTATTTCAGGAGATAATTTTTTTATCTCGGTTGTTTTTTTATTCAAGTGGTTTAAAACTTCAGCTAACCCAAGCCAAGGGTGTAAAAAGGCAGTTTTACACAAGTACATGTAAAAATACATTTTCATAACAATGTTATGTACAATAAACATTTTAATTTCAGCCCACAGCCGCACACCAGACACCAAACTACCCCTGAGCCGCCCATAGCGCCCCGACTCGCACGTGCAGGCACCCGCGCACCATATTTCTCTCTCACTCGCACATCCCTTTACTCTCTCACACGTCTTACCTCTCTCTCTCTCTCCCTCTTGCTACCCCTCATCGGCCTGCCGGCCCTCGTCACCCTGTCACAGACCCTTGGTTGATCTTCTTTGCAACCAATGTCTATAAGCCAGGTTGTGTAAGTTATGCAGGCCAGTCGTCAGTATTTTTTAGGACCATTGAAGATTGTTTTTAGTTTATTTGAATTACTAAGTAGGCCCTAAAAATGTATTCTTAAGAAAATAACGTCAAATTGTAGCCTAACAAATTGACATGTTGTTAGTGAAACAGGGGTGTTGTCTTAACTGGTTATCAAGTTACTATACAGATTTTGTAAAATGCAAATAAAACAAATTAATACGACTATTCAAATTTAACATTAAAATTTAACTGTCCGCACGAGTCTTTAAAGTTACTGTAAAACAACTCAAACGACACTCAAATTCGGACCTCCAGTACCTGCAGTAAGTTTGCAGTATCGAAAGACCTGTGCTAACTTTGTAAATTATGTATTTTTCACGTTTTTCGTTTGTTTCACTATATTTCCTAAACTGAATTTTTCACAAAACAGGTTATTCACGTTTTTAAAGTAGATTATATTTACTGTACTACAATTTGACACCAGAATCAGCTCTGTAGGTACAATAGTGTGCTTACAATAGTATGTTTTCAAAATTCTATTCGGATTTTTAATTTTAAATAGCATATTCATTGAGTATCTTTACATGTTATTTGAATGTCAGAGTAGCTGGCCCGGCTATGTCGTAATTTCCATATAAAAATATGTCACCATTTAGTACCTATTTCGTAATATTTAGTACCGCCGTTAATCAAATTAGTACCTCACACAAATAGGAGTTAATTAAGTTTTTGTGTTTCCGGGCCAGCGTCATGATTTCCCGGCCATCTTAGAAAATTACCGCAATATACAGGGTGTTCTGTTAGAGTATCGCACAAATGCGATTTGGTAGAACTCATCGAAAGGAGCAAAAAACGCAATATAAACTTTTTCTAAATCGCTTCGTTTTCCATCTGTCTGCCTGTGTGTGATTTTTAATCAATGCATCATATCTTAGGAACCTCTTGGGCAATAACTTGAAACTCGGCATGTGTTTAGGGCTAATTTGGTACTACTTTTGGTTTTCCACCCTTTCCACCTTTTTGGGTGAGTAATCTTTAAAATTTCGAGTTTTTGGGCCCAAAAAAGGTCAGAAAAGCCCCAGATGTAAAATTAATGCATATAAAAATATAGGAATTAGTGAGGTGAAAGTTTTAAGCCCTATCTAGTCATTATAGCATAAATATTTCCCGAGTTATTGAAGAAAATGTGTTTCGACTAAACACAGTACATTGTTTTATGGGGGGTTAACACTAGAAAAACCTGTTATTCCTTTGTTACAGTACCTACAACCATTCTTCCGTATATTCAATGATACAACGGATTAGCAACGTACAGTTTGTATAGGACATATATTTAATACCTTTATTTATTCATTTTTTATCTGTTAATTTCAATGATGTTCAATGATCATACTACTTGTGTTTGCCAGTTTTGTCTAAATATTTTAAAATTTATTATGTCGTAAAATTATAAAATCGCATGTCGTAATTCAAATAGAAAATACTCTTTCCAGTTTCTTTAAAGTGATCATATTTTAGCGAAACTTTGGTATGTGGCTTCAACTAGTTGTGGCCTATTTAATCTTTGAACAAAAAACAATAGATTTTATTTCCCCCGAAGTAGCAAACCTGCATACTCAGCCCTAGTGTTATTCTTATGGAGAATAGTTTGATGTCTCCATAAAGTTATGAACCTAAATTAAGAAACCTTGGTATGAGGATTCACCTTATTGAGTTATTTTGATAATTGCATAAAAACAAGTTTACTATCTCCCTTTTTTCAGCAAAAACCTGCGTTCTCAGCTCTAATGTTATTCTTAAGGAGAATAAATAATACCCCCGTAGCAGCAAACCTGCATACTCAGCGAATTTCCAATGCATATAATATTATCTTAATACCACATAAAGCCACAAACCAAGTTTCATCAATATACATTCATAAATAAACGATTTATGACATTTTAATTATTCTCCATAAGAATAACATGGCGGCTGAGTATGCAGGTTTGCTGAAATAAGGAACACTAAAAAAGGGTTTTTATACAAATATCAATATAAATCAACTAGGTAAAGCCACATACCAAATTTTATTAATTTATGTTCATAATTAAACAAGATAACACGTTACTTATTCTCCATAAGAATAACATGGGGCTGAGTATGCAGGTTTGCTGCTACGGGAACTATCGGCCAAAAAATGGGATTTTGTGCAAATATCAATAGACCACAATGAAATGAAGCAATATACCAAGTTTCTTCAGGATAAGTGGATAAATAAGCGAGATATACAATTTTTCTTATCCTCCATAAGAATAGCATTGGACAACGTACTGTGTTTAGCACTTTAAATATCTCAGTAACCAATTGACGTAGAGCAATGGTTAAAACACAAATTGTGCGTCTTTTTAAGCTGATTCTAATGGAAACAAATAAAATTTCACTTTTTCAAAAATTATGTGTAAAAAACCCAAAAAACCCATTTTTGGGGTACAAAACCCCCCAAAATACCCCTTTGGATAGGTCGATCTGTCTGGTTTTCGAACTTAAAGTCATAAATGCTGATTTACACTTTTGTACCAAATTTCATCAAAATCGGACCTTTTTTACGAGAGTTATCGCACCCATGGACACATATATATATATATACATATAGATATAGATATATATACAGTTTCAAACGAATCGTGTTTTTGGGGTCTGGGGGCCTCAAAACGAAAAGTTATCATGGTCCCGGGCCTAGGTCTTACCATGCCGACTACGGTAATAGCTTCTTCCCTATAGGGGAAATTCGCTAAAATGTTATATATCACTTATTTATGGGGAACGTATTATTATGTAACTTGGTAAGTGGCTTTTTGTGGTAGTGAGACAAATATTTACGCATTGTAAATTCGCTGAGTACGTAGGTTTGCTGCGAAGGGGGTATATATTAGTAGCTTGTTGGATATAGGCTTGAGAGCTAAAACCATACTAAATCTTGTAAGGAAAATTAAATACAACATTTTTATTTTGTAAATTTTTAAAGTTTTTATACCAAATTAAAATTTGTTAATTATTTGTATATTTTGTGTATTTATTACAGACTAGACAATTAAAATTAATAAAGTTATATTACGGAATAGAGAAATAACTTTTGTATTTATATATACCTACATACATGCTTGTATTTATGTTAACTTGTTAACAACCGTTATCATATGAACTGTATTAATTCGATATTTGAAAACAAATATTTAATTTAAATTATCTAACGTTTAATTCAAATAAAAAATACTCTTTCCAGTTTCTTTGAAGTGATAATATTTTAGCGAAACTTTGTTATGTGACTTGACCAAGTTCTGGTCTATTTATATGCTTTGCATAAAAAACAATTTTTTGTATTTTCCCCGAAGCAGCAAACCTGCATACTCAGCTCTAGCGTTATTCTTATGCAGAATAGTTAATGTTTGATAGGGCCTACCTACCTTAGTTATGAACCAAAATTAAATTAATAAAGGTATAAAGCTTCACCTTCATGAGTTATTTTTATAATTGCATAAAAAAAGTTTCTTATCTTCCTTGTTTCAGTGAAAACCTGCTGCGTACTCAGCCCTAAAATAAAATGTTATACTGTATGTTTGAAACTCATAATAGTGATGGATTTGAATTTATTATTGATTTATTTGGGCTTTACTTATCGCTTCTAGTGTTTAAACACTATTGTTTATAGTGTTTAAAACACTAGAAGTGATAGGTAAAGTCGAAATAAATCGATAATAAAAATGGTATATATCACTTAAATATGTATGTATTGTTATGTAACTTGGTGAGTGACTTTATGTGGTAGCGAGACACATATTTATGCATTGGAAATTCGCTGAGCACGCAGGTTTGCTGCGACGGGGTTATTTTTATGTTAGTAGAGTGTTTTCAACTTGTTAAAATACGTTTTATAATTAATTTTATCAGTGATATCTTAGATTTGAGAGACTTTAACAAATAATCTTTAAGACTGAATTCATTAAATATGACATTTTTAATTGGTATATTAACCGCTGAAAATTGTATAACAAATAAACACATGCGGAGAGGTGGTTGAGTCGAGTTGCCGCTGTGCTGCTTTTTGCTGTCTGCCATTTCTGAATCTTGGTGCCCGACGACGGTTCAGGGCAGGCAGGTAGCAAGCCCAGCTGAGTGAAAATGGTTTGACCACTTGGGGAAGTTGGGGGTTGGAGATAGTTGAGGGGAGGGTTCTGCGTGTGTGTGAGTGAGCATCCGGGGCTCTGCATGTGTGTGAGTGAGCAGCGACTGGCCTGACCTCTAGGCGGAATAGTTTGTCATTAGAGGCGACTGCACCACCTTAATCAAAAGGCGTAAGCTTGATTTCAGGAGGATGGAAATTTAATTTTTCCAAATTCCAAGGGGGGGGGGATATATCCCCTGATCCCCCCCCCCGTATCTACGCCACTGCTGTCTTATGCATCTGACAAATTGTGAAACCTGGACAAAAATACAGAACCACCTCATACAGCATGAAGTTTTTAAATAGCAATGGGTTTGACACGGTAACTGGTCAAATTATCTGAGCGGTCTCAGGCACTATCCTCCCAGTGCCAAGGGTTAGATCCTGCCTTTGTCTGCAGTCTTTGTGTGCAACTCATGGGGAGCTCACTTTTCTGTGGGAAAATTGAAGGGAAGGGCCCATTGTAAACCAATAGTGGATAGCACTTACGGAAGCTGACGAGATAGGTGTGTTCTTTGTGTACACATCCCAATACCGAGTGAGGTAGCACAGTGGTAATAATTGTGCTTCACATTCGGGAGGTCTTGGGTTCAAATCCCGGACCGGCCATTCTCACCTAGACAAATGCCGGAATGGATCCCCAAAGGACCCCATAGGTTAGGCGGTAGAGACGACTCTATAGCTCTAACCTCGCCTGGTAATACCAGTCCCTAACAAATCTGATCAGGTATTTTATCCTCTTTTGTGTGTGTATGTCCAACAAAAAAAAATGTTTAAAGTTCTAAATGTTCAGGTGTTAAAAAATGGCAATCGAAAAACACAAACACAACTACTCTATCCAAGTCACCTCTATCCTACTCTATCTTAAGTCTACTACATATTCTTAATAAATCGTCCAATTAATTGTTCGTTACGATTACTACCACCAGTAACATAGGTACAATCTTTAAGCCCCATAACGCTTCAGCAGTAGTAAAAAAGTACCAACAAATAATTGTTTTTTTTTCCTTTGAATTTTGGATCCACTTCGCTTGCCTGTGTCAGCTCTCTGGGAATCCTTGAGTGAAGGGTTTGTTTCTTATATTACCTGCAGAGTGTGCTTGCTCTTTCTTGCAAGCTTTTACAATGAGTATATCTTATCGAAAAGCTGGCTGATGTTTTTAGTTTTATTGATGACTTAGCGTGGGTATCAAATCAAATCATCTTTATTCATTGTAATACAAATAGTACAGTATGGTGTCAATCATAGCGTAATCAATACAAGCTTTGTAACTTAGTACTGAGGCACATAATTTAATAACGTTATTATTTATTGCACGGTTTCTTATAATTATATGAACTACCGGTAATCAAAAAACTCCTCCAAAGAATATAAAGGTTTACAAATCATAAATTTCTTTAGCTTGTTTTTAAATTTATCAAAATCTGAAATATTTGTTAATTCAGTGGGCAAGGCATTAAAATACCTGATACCCACATAACATGGCTTTTTCTCATAGAATTTTAATTTGTGCCTGTTGTAAAATTGTTCCTATGCCTGGTGTAATGGTTGTGATAAGACCCCCAATAAGCACAGGTATTTTGAATTCCTTTTAACTGCCATAATCAGTTCAAAAATGTATAAGGTAAAAACAGTTCTAATACTGGAAAATGTTCTTTGGCTGATTCGAGCCAATTTAATTTCAACATTAACCTTAGGGGTTTTTTTTAACTAAAATTTTGTTTAAATTTTCATTGGAGGTACTGCCATACATAACCAATCCAAAAGAGATGTGAGAATGAATGATTGCAAAATATACATATTTCATAGTTGCCAAATCGTGCACCGGTGATATTTTTCTTAGTAAAAAATTTCCTGAGGAAATTTTATTGCAAACTTTTGCAATATGTGAACTCCAATTAAGATGATTATCAATATAAAATACAAGAAATTTTGTTTCATTAATATTTTCCAATAAATGTTTGTTTATACAGATATTAGTTTTTAGGCTTACTTTCAGTAGCTGAGAAGGAAATGAATTTAGTTTTAAAAGGATATAATAAAAGACTCAAGCCAGCTAAATATTGTTGAATATCCGTTAGCTGGGAAAACGCACATACTTCAATACTATTGGTTTCGGTTCCTGAAATTTGTAAATTTATATCGTCTGCATTTAATATGATTTTACTAGATGGTGATAATTTTGGAATTCCAATGATGCAACACAAAAACAACAATGGGCCCTGTGGAACTCCATATTTCACAAGGGTTCTTGAAGAGTGGAATGAAGTCAACGTATTAAAATTATTGAGATATTCCAACTCAACAATGTGACTTCTGACACTCAAATATGACTTAATCCAGGAGTTGGCCCTATTTTTAATTCCAAGGTTTGAGAGTATATCCAATAGTTTGTAATGACAGACACTGTCAAATGCTTTACTTAAATCCATAAAAATCTCAATCGATTGTTCATTATTAACAACAGATTCAATGAACTGAGTTAATACCTGTGGTTATAACGGATTTATTTTTTCTAAAACCATGTTACTCTAGGGACATGAGGTTGTAAGATTCTAAATAATTAGTTAATTGTCTAGCAACAACATATAATTTAGAAAAGGAGGAAATTAATGACAGTGGTCTATAACTGGATACGATTTCAGGATCACCGGACTTTAAAAGTGGTGTAATTTTAGATACTTTGAGTCGGTTTGGAAAGATACAAGAAACAAAAGATGAATTAATACATGGACTAAAAACTTTTTAAAGTCTATAGCGAGTTTAATAATTGGCATGGGTATCTCATCACAACCTGTTGAGTATTTGTTTTTAAATGTACTGACTAATTCCTCAATATCTTTCTCAATTATAGGTACAAAAGAAAAATCTTGGTTAAGTTTTATATTTGTTTTAGAGTTGTTTATGGAGGATATTGAGTCTAAATTAGGAATAATTTGAGACTCAACCATAGTGGAGTAGTATTCGTTAAACATAGAGCCTACAGTTTCAGGTGTATCAACCAATAAACCATTGTGTCTCAGCTAAATGTTGTCATTTTTGGTTCCTTTTTTCATTTCAACACCATTTCTTATTATATTCCAAGTTGATGTACAAATGTTACTAGAACTACTTATAAGTTTACTATAAAATTCTTGCTTGGCCTTGATAACTCTCATACTATAATCAATTTTCTTATTTTTTATCAATATTTTAAGTTAATGTGATTTAGTATGTCTGTATTCTCTTGTCAGAGCAATGAGTTCATCCTTAGCTTTTATCAATGGAGCTGAAATCCACTATTTTTTTATCACATAACCTACTTGTAACTTTAGGAAAACCTAGCTAAAAATAATAAAAGAAGTGTTGAAAAACGTTTCAAATTTATTCTCTACTAGCTGTGTACCCGTCCTTCGTACGGGTTGTATATAAATGGTAGATTAACTAAAGCAAATAACAATCCACATGATTTGACAATATTAAAATTACATTTTAAACGTTAAATGTACAATTAAATCAAAGTTAACGAAATAGACTGGCAGATAGTTCGGGTACTGTTGCTATTGCTGTTGCTACTGTTGTAAACTCTGTCGGGTAGTAAACGGGGTGTGGTGTATATATAATTCTAAATAAATTTAAAATACCTCGATAAAAGAAGAAATAAATAGTCTTTATTCAAAACTAAATAGTTTGAACAATACCTACTGTGAAATAAATAATGAAATTAAGTCACAATATCACCAAGAATCAATTGAAGAATTCTTGGACTACATAGAAGACTGGATACATACATCCCATATAACAAAGAAAAAACTTACTCATCATAACAAACTAAACAGGCTAATTAAAAGCCAAAATTGTAAGTTAAACTCGAGTGATGACAATCTTTCAAATACAGTAAAAAACTTGACGGATATTAACTTTGACCAGGATGAAAGTAAGTTGCTCAACAAAGCAATTAAGTACAACATAAACTTAGACTATAAATCCAAAATAGTAGAGGATGAACTTATTGATGTTGAAGTTGCTATTAAGAACCAACCAAAACAGATACAAGATGCAATAAGACACAATTTTATCCACGAGTTAAATAAAACCAGTATAGAAATCAGAACAAATCAAATTATTCAGAATGGAAAGAAAGAATTTTTCCGATGAGAAAAACTGAATTTTAGATATTTTAAGTCTTGTAATTTCTGAATCCGAATTTTTACAGAAATGCGGGTAGTGTCATTTTGTTGGAAAACTAAAGTTCTACTTACAAACGATTAAAGTTTAATCAAAATCGTTCGAGCCGTTTTTGAGAAATTTGGATTTTTCATGTTTTCTGGCGGTTTTTGGGGGATAATTACCCTTAAAAATCTAAAATTAAAAAAATATAAAAAACCTAGAGATATCGTGAATTAGTACCTACATGCCAAATTTCATCAAAATCGGACCACGGGTGCGGTCTCCAGCTCTGTACACATCCAGACAGACACACAGACATCACTCCGAAAACCATGTTTTTAGAATCAGGGACCATTAAAATGAATATTTTCACTAATAACTCAAATTCGAAAATTCTGACAAAAACAATACTTTCTCCATACTACGTATAAGGGGGAGGAAGTAATAATGGTTTGTTTGCTCGGGACCGCGTCTAGGTGTCACCCCGTCAACCTGTCACCCCGACAAACCATCACCTTTTAAAACAGGTTTTGAGGGGACGAGTTGACGCGCATCGTCCCCGACAACCCGTCACCATTTGAAGGAGGTGACAGGTTGTCGGGGTGACACCTTGACGCGAGCGTGCGAGGTGACGGTTGTCGTGTACGGAGGCGTCTAATCGTCACCTCCAAAGAGAGGAGGTGACACCTTGTCGGGGTTACACCTTGTCGGGGTTACACCTTGACGCGAGCGTGAGAGGTGGCGGTTTGACGTCGATGCAACCGACAACTTGACACCACAGCAAATCGCCACCCCGATAGGTTCCTCCCTTTGAACTAAAATTACATATTTGCACACATAATCAATTCCTTTAACACTGCAATAGAGACAGCTTCTTAGACTTTATACTTGGTATGGTCCAACAAAACCGCTGATGATTTTTGTGGTGAATGGTTCTATCAGTGGTTTTAAACTATTTCAACTTTCTTAATAGAGGCAGCTTAAAAAAATGTATAATGCGTGAATTCTACTAAACTTATTTTTCAACTGGCTTCAATGCTGTTTGCCATGTTTATAATAATTCTAAGGTAGGTAAAAAACTTTCGCAATACCGCAGAAGTAGTCATTATAGAAATGATTTTGCAATTTCGTCAAAACATCATCGAAAAATTTGAACACAATCCCCTTAGTAGTTAAAAATAAGTTTCACTGGGAGGTGACCATAATGAAAATGTGTTTCATGTGCAAGCTGCAGTTGGTTTATACGCATAAGGCAAGACAGTTTTCAAAGCGTACTCACGCGCACTCATTTGTGTCTATTGCATTTTTTCGTTACTATATGGGAACTGACGAAATGTTGTTGAGTTTGTCATTATGTATTGCTAGATTCAAAGTGATGTGATTGATTAACGTGAGAATTTGACCAATCCCGCAAATCACACTTCGCATAGAATTTACATATTATTTATTTTCTATGCCGCCTTCATGAGAAAAGTTGAATAGTTGAAACCACTGATATGAAAAAAATGGTAGTATCTAAAGAACCGTTCACCGCATAAAATCATCTCTTTAACCAATGAAATAGCTGTGCTGTTACAAAACAAAATGTGAGCGCTATTTTTGGACCACCCGTTATACGATTAGTCCTACTAGCAGTTTCCCGTGGCTACGCACACGCTCAAACTGAGGTTATAAACCAGTTTCTTGTTGTCGCCTTTAAGACGAAACCCCAAAGAATAAATTATAAGGTAAAACTGCAACATATATGCTTTATTACAGTTATTACTTATTTGGTTTTATCAGTTGGTATGTTAAAAAATTAAGACGCTATTATGAAGGTTTATTAAGATGGCTTATAAGGACTATGGAACGACTACCTATCATGAAGACGTTACACGCTATTCTTTAAGATATAATTTTTTGGAGTTGAGATTTCTGAAACAAAGTTACGAAAATTGTTCATTTAAAGTAATAGGGTTTTTAAATTTAAAAGTCGAATGAAGCCAATCTAAAATTGTATTTGTAGCCACAAAGATACAATTCCTAGCATATCATAAATTTATTTGAAAACATACTTGATCTTTGCAAGGGTTACAGAGAATATATGAATCCTGATGTGTCAGCTTTTTCAGCCTTTTACTTGCGAAACCTACTCTTTGTGCCATCTTCTTTGTTTACGTTTTAAAAGTCAACTAAAATTAAAATGAAAAATTTTAAAGTGATTACTTTTAATACATTTCAATTTTAAACTTTATTCATAGTATCATAAGGCACTTCTATGAGAAAAAATATGAGTGACTTTGAAATTTCATTTAGGTTTGATGAGAAATAAAGTCGCTAGGCTTTCTGAACATCGAGGTGGAAGATTCGATCAAAATTTACGAAACTTGTAATTTTTTCGCTGCTTAAAACGTTTATTTCTCGATTATTATACCATTCTAAAACAAACTGTCGCATACTTTGGTGTTTTTTAACGTGTTAAAACTGAATTAGATCAAATTAGCGAAATAAATGTATTTTTGGTGGGTCGAAAAATCGCCTCATTTTCCTTTGTGTTAATAGTTACTCACGTCGCGTCGTCGTTCGCTCGTCGTCTGCTGGTGGACTTGGCGACGAGACACGACCGTGCCTCTAAATGAATGTAGTTTTAAATACGGTAGAAGATTAAACATGAATAATTTATAATTTGTAAAAGTTTATTATTTGTTTTAAGCATGGTAGCGCTGATAAGCCAAGTGGAGAAAGCCTATTTTTGCGTTATAAAAAGACGGAAACAGATGGAGCGGGGTGGCAGGTTGTCGGGGTGACACCTTGACGCGAGTGTGCGAGGTGACGGTTTGTCGTGAACGGTGACGACAGATCGTCACCTGGGAGTAGAGAAGGTGACGGGTTGTCGGGGTGACACCTTGACGCAAGCGTGCGAGGTGACAGGTTGTCGTCTCTGCACACGACAAACAATCACCTCTATAAAAGAGGTGACAACTTGACGGGGTGACACCTTGACGGCATCGGTATATTTTTACGAGGTGACAGGTTGTCGCCTGTGGCCTAAATGCCGAGGTTATGGGTTGTCGGGGTGACACCTAGACGGCTTCCCGTTTGCTCAATATAATCTTAAAAGGATCAGTTGTGTCTGAGCCACTAGATCAGCTTCAGTTAATTGTTTTGCGAGATGCGTTTAGACAGTCTTTTACCATTATCATACTTTAATCTGCCTTACTTTTATCTTGTTACTCACTTACATAGTTTAAGTTTAGCTGATTTCTTAAGGTCTTGAAGGCTCTCCTCTTAGAGCAGCATATGCTTTGCTCTCTGACAGTTGAGACAGTAGTTCAATATAATAGCAGCAGGAACAGAACTATTGGAAGAAGATGCATATCTCTACCGTGTGGTCTGAGGTGTGGTTCACCTCTACTGTTATAACGTCCAGGAGTAATTTTAATCAAGATTAGTAGCAACAAGGTCATTAGATATGTCATGCTATCAGGAGTAATCCTAGTTGGAAGTAAACAAGAGTGAGTTGTTGTAGTTTTTGATTCTTTCTGATAGCTCAATGCTGGTTTTTAAGGCATGTCATATTGGTTTCCATTATCCTCTGGAGCCATTTTATGTTGGATTACTGTTGGAATTTGAAATGGCTAACTTCTTGGTCAGGTCTGTAGACTCCCAATATGCAGGTAACAATATTTAATTAATCCTGATTAGCTACATCACATGAAATTAAAACACTTTAATCAATAAAAAGTGATATATCTTGATCTTTTGTCGAGGTTCATCATCAGTGATACGCTGCTAGAAAAGTAAATATAAAAAAATTGAAAAATGGAAAAAAAATTGGATAAAATAAACAATATGAGAGGTATTGTAGGTTAAAAGATATTCAAAATAATTTGTCTATATATGTATAAAATAAATATAAAAAAAAACATTTTTGTTTTGGACCTTTATTTTTCCAGTAGGGCTCTACCTACTTTAGAACATTGTATCTTATTCTTTATTTAATTTTTAATAGGAATATACATTCTACTAACTATGGCGCTAGGTTGAGATATTGGATTTTCTTCTATGAGCTTCTCCTCTTGAATACTATGCTTGTTGCCGACCAATCAATCGTATGACCCTCAAAAATCGTATGATCTGATTGGGCCTGATGATCAAAGATCACTGGTGGTAACTAGTTGAAATCGATCTCCTTGTACCATCCTTTATGTATATATAACATGTTTAATGTAAGTACAGTATGAGAGCAAATTATGTTGTACTATTGTGAGGTGTAGTTTATGTTTAGTGGGCTTTCAACCATCCTAAAAATTCAAGTTGAAATCTTATTTTAATGTTTCACAACAAAATAGTACAAAAATTATCTGGAGAAGTTAGGTATTTTCCGTTCAACAGAAACTTCTTTACCAACTATACTGCTAAAATAATATTATTCATCACTGACCTGGGAGCGTTCAAGTGCTGATCTGATCGACAGTGACATCGCTTGGAGACTTGGGACTCCTCTTGAAGCTGATAAAAGGTATTCATGTGCTCCCCCGATACCCATCAGTGAAGCAGTGTGATGATGTCACTTCCCTTAGTTTAAATAAATATAAAAATGTTTAGAACAGAAGCAGTCACAGTATAACAAATGGATTAAGTTAGAGGAACTTGAGTGGAAATTTACTTCAGCCCAGGTATAAAAATCGCACCGCAGTTGCAGCGATGAGTGGCTCTGAGAAGTGAGGCGCTCGGCCCTGGCAGTGCTCACGCTTGCGTCTGTCCGAGCGTTCGTGCATGGTGAGGTGTGACGGGTGTTTCATTCAGAATTGTCATGCGTTTTACAGCTCTTTAACATAAACTGATTGTACACAATTTCTAAAATCATCCAAGCAAAATTGTTGTGTTGGTAAATCTTAATATGAATGGGTCAAATGTTCAGATAATAAATTACTGAAGAATTAAATAAAATAAACATGATTAATTTTAAAATTTGTACATTAGAATACAATTTGGTGGGATAATAATTTCCATGGTGTCAAATTAAAAATATTCCTGTACAGTTCCTAAGGAGCTCAAATAAAAATAGAATACAAGCAAAGTTTAAAATAAATTATAAATGGATAGCGTTTCAGTTTAGTTTTTCAGGGTAATCGTTTTAAAAGATACAAACATGATTTTAAAATGGCTTTTATTTTTGGTAAATGACTATGATATTTATAGTTAATTCAATATCTATTAACATTTTATACATATAGCAGTAGTACTATTTTAAAATATAATAAAAGTACACATACAGAACAATGTAAAATAAACAAAAGAAACCATGATGAAATAAAACTTTTATCCATTAATTATTTCCTAAAATTAATAATCTGTAAAAAATACAAAATAATTCCCCCGTCGCAGCAAACCTGCATACTAAATGAATTTCCAATTCGAATTCATGTATATGTTTCTTACAACCACATAAAGCCATTTACCAAGTTTCATAAAAATACATTTATAAATAAGTGATCCATAGCAATTTATTTATTCTCCATAAGAATAACATTAGGGCTGAGGATGCAGGTTTGCTGCAACAAGAAATATAAGGAATGCGTTTTTATGCAATTATCAATATAACTCAACCAGGTGAAGCTACGTACCAAGTTTTAATCATTTGTTCATAATCAAGGGAGATATAAAACTTTACTTATTGTCCATAAGAATAACATTAGGGCTGAGTATACAGGTTTGCTGCTGTGGGGACAATCAACAAAAAATAATTTGTTTGTGCAAATATCAATATACCAGTACTAGTTGAAGCTACATACCAAGTTTCATCAATACACATTCATAAATAATCGAGATATAAAATTTGAATTATTCTCTATAAGGATAACATTGGACAACGTACTGTGTTTAGCACTTTGAATATCTCTGCAACGAATGGATATAGAATCACAATTTAAACACCAAAATGATTGTTTTGTAGAGCTGACCCGATTGGTATTAGCAAATGTCAAGTTTACGGTAAAATTAACTGTGGAAATGCTAAACATCTTTTTTCCATAAAATTAACATGGGAGATTTTATGAACATGTTTTTTGGATTTTATCCGCAACCACTTAACCTAGGTTAATAATTAAAAATACCATATTATTTGTTTTTTAAGCTCTATAAAATGGTCAAAACCAAAATTAAGTGTTTTAAAAATTTTAGGGTAACAAATTCAAAAAACGTTTTTTGAAAATTTAAAATCCCCATAAAAACCCCTTCTCATAGTCCAATATTTCTGGTTTTCGAATTAAAGTCATGAATGTCGCTTTACACATTTGTGCCAAATTTCATCGAAATCGGATGTTTTTTCAAAATTTATCGCGTTAACGGACATATATATACATATATATGAATTTTAACGAATAGTGTTTTTGGCATCTGGGAACCTCAAAACAAAAAGTTATCATGGTCTCGGGCTTAAGTCTTACCATGAGACCTACGTAATAGCTTCTTACCTATAGGGGAAATTCGCTAATAAACCTAAGTAGCTTTAATTGATTAAATTACTGTCTGATTGATATCTCAATGTTTCTTAAAAATAATCATGCTAGACATAAAGTATATTCAATTGACGATGAAATTAAAAAATTAACTTTTGGTTTTATTTTATTTCTGGTCTATTCCAGATGGTAGGAGTCCTTGGTTCTGTTTTTATCTCAGTGGTTTCACCAAAATTTATCTGAGCTGGGCTTTGGCAATGTGACAACCACCGTAAACTCTATGATGCTCACAGTTTGACCACATCTGACGCAAATAAACTATCCTGACCACATTTATATCCACTCACAACATCTGCTTTTTCCTGACACTTTATTTTATTAAGAGTGTGTCAAAATATTAATATTTTAGTTGAAGATACTATCTTATTGTATTCAGAAAGTCCTTATAATTTCCATCATGCATGTGCATGTGTTTAAGTGACCCTTCCTTTGCACTGAGGTTCTTTGGAGAATCTCAATCAGTTGACTGAATGCATGATTCGAAAAACAGTACTGTTCTCTGTGATAAGACATAGAATAGATTATTTTCATAAGATTAATATTGGAATTCTGAGGATGTGGGGGGAGATCTAATGATGAATGATTGTTTTAGATGGGTAAAACCATTGATAATACATCCTAAATATTCTTCATAGCTCAACATGGACTCAGGAAATATTTTGAAAATGAAGTAAAGCAATTTTATTGTAAAAAACAACCACAACTAGGGCCATGAGCATATCAGGCAAACAAAGTATATACAATAAACAGACAGAAATGTTGGTGACATTGGTTTTGATTTTTCTCATGAATAAAACATAAAGTATAACAAACATTTTCAAGATTCTGCAATGTAAGAAAATACCCCCATCGCAGCAAACCTGCATACTCAGCGAATTTCCAATGAATATATATGTCTTAATATTACATTAAGCCTCTTACCAGAATTCATAAGAAATATATTCATAAATAAGCAATATTTAAAATATTCATTATTTCTCCATAAGAATAACATTAGGGATGAGTACGCAGGTTTGCTGCAAAAAGGAAGAAAAAATAATGGATTTTTATACAAATATCAATAGAACTCATCTAAGTCAAGTCACATACCAAGTTTCATCCATTTACATTCATAAATAAGCGATATATAACATTTGTATTATTCTCCATAAGAATAACATGGGGACCGAGTACCTAGGTTTGCTGCTTCGGGAACCATAGGCGAAAAATTCGTTTTTTGTTCAAACATCAACAAACCACAACCAGATGAAGCAATATACCAAGTTTCGTCAGTTTATGTTCATAAATAACCGAGATATAAAATTTGTCTTTTTCTCCATAAGAATAACATTGGACAACATACTGTGTTTAGCACTTGTAATATCTCAGTAACCAATTGACGTAGAGCAATGATCAAAATACCAAATTGTTTGTTTTTTTAAGCTGAATTCAATGGTATAAATTAAAATTTGATTTAAATAAAAATTACATGTGAAAACCCCAAAAAACCCATTTTTGGGGTACAAAATCCCCTCAAAATCCCCCATTGGATGGTGCGATTTGTCTGGTTTTCGAACTCGTTCAAATAAATGGTACTTTACATATTTGTACCAAGTTGTATTAAGATCGGACTTTTTTTACGAGAGTTATCGTGCTTACGGACACATATATATATATATATATATATATACAAATACATACCTGCAAAACCAGGCAAATATATACCTACAAATATATATTTGTATATATATATATTTATATATATATATATACAAATTTGAACGAATGGTGTTTTTGGCATCTGGGGACCTCAAAACGAAAAGTTATCATGGTCCCGGGCTTAAGTCTTACCATGATACCTACGGTAATAGCTTCTTCCCTATAGGGGAAATTCGCTAATAAACAAGAAATTTGGCTTTTGACATAAATAAGTAAGTTTAGTAAATAAAAACTATAAATTATTCTTCCCAAAATATATTAATTGAATTTTTTAAACTTATTAGTAGAATTGTGGGCATATTCTTTTTATATTACCCACCAATAAAACTTTACAATAAACCCACTCTAACTAGTAGTTTTTAGTGTTTAAATGTTGATTAAAGATTTATGCTAGTTGACTTGCCTCTGCTTCCTTGTATTTATAAATTCCCGAAAAATTGATTAAAATCAATAACAAATGGACATAGTGTCTGAGCAAATTGATATTGCTCAAAGCCACCTAAAAATTGTGACCACACTGCGGAATAACCCATACACAGTATTACACATAGTTTATATGGTCTCAAAGATTTATAGTATTTTACAAATTTCAGTAAGTAAGTAACAAAGTAAATTCCTAAGCTAAAACTATTTAAAAACTAGACCATTAAACGTATTGATTATTATTTAAGATTGCCGTGCCTCTTGTCTTTTTTGAAAAATTTTAAATTCAAGATGTGAACGTTATTTTATTGCTAATAAAAATTAATTAAGACATGAATACATTAAATATCGTTGGGTGTCTCGTTCTCAAAAAGTTCCAGTATCTTAGGAAAACGGATTGCGGCATTACATTCAGTGTGAAAAAACATTTTAATAATTTAGTCCCCACACCATCCCCTTACTTTAGAAAAAATATTTGAATCCAATATGGCGGATCCAAGATGGCGGCTGAAAATGTTAACTTAGTCAAAATAATTTACCCAAAAATAAGCAGCAATGGTCCAAGGTTGATATTTTGTAAAATGTAAAAAAATTAGAGGGTCGGGCGATTAAAAGTTACCCTGCATATAAAGCAATTCAATCTGCATAAATATGTTTGATTAATAAGATAATGATCCTTTGAAGTCATTAACTCCTCATTATTAAGTCATCAGCTCACAAACTGCAGGGTAATAAAACTGTCGACCCATAAGAGCCCGTATTTTACAGAAGCAGCAGCGGAGAAGAGTTGGCTACAAAGAGTCATCAAACCTATTGTTAGCCTCAGACAAGTCGTAAACACTTTGACTGCTTTGGAGTTCAATTGTGAACTATTGTTTTGTTAATGTATCTCTGTTCTGCTGACTGCACTTGGTAACTGAAACGATACTATAGCAGTTTTCCAGCAGATGTGGCTGAAAAATCTTTCGTTGTATAAGATCAAAAATTGCTTCAGTTTAAAAGAGATTGCTTCTTTTCAGATGAGATGTCTGATTGATATGTTATGCACTTGCAGCTAGTACCTGGCCAGTAATGTTGCAATTTGAATATGAGTATACTACACTTTTTACAAAATACTAACTTAAAATCTTAATGATTAATGATCTTAACTTACTTAAGAGGGCATTGGAGAGCGGCCATGTTGGATTTGACCTCCATAAGAACAATGCTAAACTTAAACCATATATCTTGCTTATTTATCAACATACGATTATGAAAGATGTCTCAAATTAAAGGTATTTTGAAGACGCGCAGGTTAAATGCTCGCTATTTTCTCAATAAAATAATACGTTTAAAAAAATATATAGTAATTTAAAGTGTATATTTTTATACATATTTTGTAGTTTTTCCTAGTCATTAAAAAAATAAAACTCCAAGCAAACACTAACCAAAACTTTATAAAGATTTAAACAAAATTTATTCCAAATCAATAGGTCAAACAGTAACAAAAAAATATGCTTTTCAGTAAAGACATGTTTTGTGCGTTTTAACATTGAAATAGCCTGTAGCGCTAGGGCCAGCGACGATATTTCTTCTGACTCCAACGTCCTCTTAATGATTATAACAGTATAGTTAAAATTAAATAAGAAAAAAATTATTTATTACTAAGCTTACAGTAATCATCTTAAAGTGAAAGATTAGTGGTAAAAATAATTGAGTCTACTGTTAAGAATTTAAATTAGGCTATATATAACTGAGAAACATAATATATTGCAAAAGAAAATTGAATATATTTGTAATGTTTTGTTAATCATAAACACTGTTCTCTCTTTGACAAGCGATCAATCAAAATTAAATTTGTACAAGGTTGACAGACTATAATCAATTGCTATGTCATTGCTATATCATTAAGTTTTAATAAATTGAACAGCTGCTTTTATTAATCTACTTAATTATGAATTAAATGTAATTCATCGCCTATATATAACATCAAGGTTCGTAGAGCTTTCAGACAAGGTGTGCTGAGTCGATCTACTTAAGGTTTTCTACTTTACCGGAAGAGACCTCGTAAAAACAGCTGGAAGGTCACGTGATCACCAATCCAATCTGCAGTGTTGCTGGAAACACGATATTTATCGTACGAGTACCATATTTTACTCATCAGTGTAATTAGAATTAACATTGTTTAACTGCTTACATTCTATGATCAGCTGTTATTTTATGAAACTAATACACTGTTTTGATTTATTTGTATTATTAGATTAATCTATTAAGGGTTTAAATGTTCTTTCTGCATGTTCAGTGACAATTTAAAAATAGCTGTACCATTATTATACCCTTAAGGTTGGCTACACTTTATGGTATGTTGTGGATTTATGAATCAGCTGGACGACCTCGTAAGACATCTTTGCTGCGAACATTGCTCTTATAAATAAGCACACCTGGTCTGAAAGCTCTACGAACCTTGATATAACATAACCCTTTAATACTCACTGAATGTTGATTCAATAAGAAATCAAGCATAAGTTTTAATGTATGTGATATTGTCAGGAAACATGTAAGACCTATCTAATCGTAAAGTTTTAGATTCAGATTACAATTTATTTAGCCTAATCAACTTTTTTTATTTTTACCAGTAAACATATGACAAGGTTAAGCTTATAATGTAAACATTCAAAGCAGTAGGTAAAGATATATGATAGCACTATGTAAACAAAATCAACTAATTAATAATAAGTTTTCTTCAAACTTTTTTATAGGCTCTATATCATTTTTACATCCTCAGGCAATATATTAAATACCTTTAACCCCATACAGTAGGGCCCATTTCCTAAAAGGTATTATTCATCAATCTATCTGTAGCAATAGCATGAGGCGTTAAGTAAGAGATTTGAGCTAAAATACTACAATACTTTGTTAACTAGAAACTAGAACTAGAATTGTTCAAAGTATCCGTCAAAGCAATGCAATTCAAAAATGTACAAATGAATATACAGTAGTAGCAGAAAATTAATCATTATGATTAGAAAATGTTCTTCCTTATAACATTTTAAATAAAATAAAATATTTCAAAATTTGTGGGTATTTGGATCTGGATTCAGCTGCTCTTTTTCATTAATTATTGATGTTTTCAATTAGAAGGTAAAACATTATATAGCATCAAGATTATAGTTTGGACAGTTTTTTTTTTTTCAAAACTTCAATATTAAATCTTTTAAGACACAAAAGAAACGAAACAACATTGAATTTTTAAACAACTAATACAATTTAAAAAATCCAGAGGTGGTAAAACATCCTGTGAATCGGCCTCTTTCACTTTGCTGGCGAGACTGTAAAAACTTCGGCAGCAAAGCGGAAAAAGACAAACCCATAGGAATCCGCTGGCGGAGAGTGCAGAGTGCTGAGTGCTGATGGACTTGCTGAAGCAGGTCAGAGCGATCAGTCGTGGACACAGAGGGCTTTAAGGTCAAACATCTTTACCCTTTTAAGGAGTGAGTTGCCTCTGAAAGAATAAGAAACAGCAGAGCTAAGAAAAAATGAAAGATTATAAAGATTATATTATATAGTTATTATAAATAGCTTCAAAGTTATTGTACTTTATTCTTTTATTCTATTTTATTATTTGTATTTGTTTATATTTTATATTATGTATATGGTGGAAGATACTAATTTTACTTTGGTTATTTTTGTAGCGCACAATGATAAGTTTAAATGGTTCAGATTTATTTACTAAAAAACTATCGGTATGGATTAAAAATAATGTAAAGTAGGCTATCCTAACATAAAATAACAGTTCAAGTTTTGGTTCTCTTTAGTAGTGATCCAAATGTATTGATCTACTTAGAAGATTTGAACACCTCAATACTGCAGCAGAAAGACCCTCTGAACCAAATAATTGAATTACCATATGTAGGCACAAAATTCAGCGACTTCATTTCACGAACTGATATAAATTATAACTAATGTTAGCATTTCATTCCATGTAAAATTCAGTGTGGAACTAATCTTTAAGTGATGATATATGTTTAGTGTAACAAAGTCGAATGACGCAAAGTCCAGCAATAAAAAACAATAGTATTAGTAAATACCCCCGTAGCATCAAACCTGCGAATTTCCAATTCATATATATGTATCTTAACACCACAAAAAACAAAATACCACGTATCATCACTAAACATTTCAAAACATGGCTCTAGGTCTGCTAGATTCCTGAGCGTAGAACGGGACATCAGCTAGTAATGTATTAAAAGTATTTTTTTTTTTTTTAGTCTGATGCAAACGAAATTCAAAGGGCCTTGATTACTTATTAGTGTTGAACATACTTCTTATTAACACTGCCTCACTCATGAACTGCCTTGGGCCCAAATAAATCGCATGTTTTAGTTATCAACTAAATGAATTAAATTACTGCATGAGATAAACATTTACATTTTCAACTAAAGAGCTAGAGTCCACCCCCCTTACAAAAACAAAATATAAAAAATATTTTAAATACCCCCGTAGCAGCAAACCTGCGTACTCAGAGAATTTCCTATGCATATATATGTATCTTAATACCACATAAATCCAAATTCCAAGTTTCATCAATATACATTCATAAATAAACGATTTATGACATTTTAATCATTCTCCATATAAACAACATGGCGGCTGAGTATGCAGGGTTGCTGAAGCAAGGAACACAAAAATTGGGGTTTTATACAAATAAATATAAATATAACTCAAGAAAGTAAAGCCACATACCAAATTTTATTAATTTATGTTCATAACTAAGGGAGATAACACGTTACTTATTCTCCATAAGACTAACATGGGAGCTGAGTACGCAGGTTTGCTGCTACGGGAACTGTTAGCCAAAAAAAGTTTTTAGTGCAAATATCAATAGACCACAACGATATGAAGTTTCATACCAAGTTTCATCAGGATAAGTAGATAAATAAGCGAGATACACAATTTTTCTTATTCTTCATAAGAATAACATTGGACAACGTACTGTGTTTAGCACTTTCAATATCTCTGTAACCATTTGACATAGAGCAACACCAAATTGTGCGTCTTTTTAAGCTGATTCCAATAGAAAAAAACTAAAATTGGACTTTTCAAAAATTATAGGCAAAAAACTAAAAAAAAAATTTTGGGGTACAAAACCCCCCCAAAATATCCCTTCGGATAGATCAATCTGTCTGGTTTTCGAACTTAAAGTCTTAAATGATGCTTTACACGTTTATACCAAATTTCGTCAAAATCGGATTATATTTACGAGAGTTATCGTGCTCACAGACACACACACACACACACACACACACACACACACACACACACACACACACACACACACACACACATATATATATATATGTGTGTGTGTGTGTCTGTGAGCACGATAACTATATATATATATATATATATATATATATATATATATATATATATATATATATATATATATATATATATATATATATATACAGTTTTGAATGGTGTTTTTGGCATCTGGGGACCTCAAAACGAAAAGTTATCATGGCCCCGGGCCTAGGTCTTACCATGCCGACTACGGTAATAGCTTCTTTCCTGTAGGGGAAATTCGCTAAAAGAAAACGTGATTATAGGCTATATCAAGTTACCCCTGCCGAGTT
The DNA here is from genome assembly GCA_963675035.1 of Allygus modestus. NCBI lineage: Eukaryota > Metazoa > Arthropoda > Insecta > Hemiptera > Cicadellidae > Allygus > Allygus modestus. The sequence goes on along the minus strand of OY776115.1, from coordinate 59,197,254 downwards.
TATGATGCAATATGTATACAGTATGCGTATTACATCCTGATACGCAAGTGTATCTTATTTATAATTAGTGTTCCTATTTATAATTCTGGATTTATATCTGGAAAGTACCTTGGACATTTTTTCAGATGCAAAAATACTGATATTTAGGCGTATTATAATAGTTAAAAATTCCATAATTTACAATAACATAGTTTGTGTCTAATCCTAAATGCATACAAAAATATAACAATTAAATTGTCTAGGCTTATTAGTGAATTTCCTTTGGAAAGTGAACTATTAGCATGACCTGCACGGTGAAACTTAAGCCCGGGACCACCATAGAAGTTCCTAACGTGACCCCCTGAACACGTTTTGGGGGGTCGTTCAAAATTTTATATATATATATATGTATATATATACATACATATATATATATAGACATATATATATATATATATATATATATATATATATATATATATATATGTGTATGCACTCTAGCGGTCGCATTTTTTGTTCGATTTACTTCAAATTTGGTAGGGACGTTCCTTTCTATAACCTGTTGGACAAGTTCGTTGGGCAAAACAATCGGAAAACTCTAAACCCATTTTTTGGGGATTAATCTTTCAAATTTTGAGTTTTTGGGCCCAAAAAGGGTCAGAAAAGCCCCAGATGTAAAATTAATGCATGTAAAAGATGGGAATTAGAAAGGCGAAAGATTTAAGCCCTCTCCCGTCATTCTAGCATAAATATTTACCGAGTTATTAAAGAAAATGTGTATCGGGTAAACACAGTACGTTGTCTTATGGGGGTTTTACACTAGAAAAGCCTGTTATTCCTTTGTTAGAGTACTTTAATTATCCCCAGCAACCTCACGCCTACTTTCAAGCCTGTCTGGACCTTCTCCTAACCTTATAATGCGTAAAATTGTATTCCCAGCTTTGCAAGTAAATGAAACCAGGAGTATCAGAACAGCCAAAAAAACAATGTTTTCAGATTTCAATAAAAATTGGACAAATGGATGTTTTTTTGAGTTTTACAAGTTTTTATGTGGAAATTCACCTCCCTCACGTCAGCGTGCTGCGTGCGAACTCGTTTATTATTTCTCTTGAAACAGCCAACATATTTCAAGGTGAAAAATAAAAATCAAAGGCTAAGAAGGTTTATTTAACGTTGGCATAAATAAACTGACATTAGGCTAAACATCGTTATATATAAGTCCCACTCGTTTAAAACACTGAGCTAACTAGCTTAAAACCACCCTTAAGAGAAGATAAGAATACATTGTAATGCCCTAAAGCTTTATTTTAACAAGAGTCCGTAGTTGGCCGCAGTTATCTTTCCAAACCCTTAGATTTTCGTTTCATTGTAATTGTAGCCGACCACTATAACGAAAAACCAGCATTTCTCTGTGCACCTCAGTTTAGTTTGGGTACTTTGGTCACGAAACATTTTGAGTGTCTACCTGCAGTTTCCAAAGGGACTTCCAACTCTGGTACGGTCCGTTATCAACAGATTACTCGAATCATTAATTTATTGCCCATTTTAAATAGCATTAAAATACCGAGATATTTCAGTGAGCATCATTTTGATATCGCAGTTAATAATCGGTCAAATATTCAAAAATATGAAATATTTGCGAGTAATATTATCATTCTGCTCACTGTAATCGATAGGTATTTTTTTGTTTCTATGAGTCATAAATCAATGGATTCGAATCATCCGTTGTTGAGGGATGGGATTGAACAGAAACAAGTAAAGGAACGCGTCATGTTTAGTGACGGAATTTCCCTCGTAATCACTAAAAAAGTTCTCTTCCTCCTTCTTTTTAACAAATTAGGCAAATAACCTAAACTTTTCAATACAAAATGTATTAGGTTTTAAATTTAATGTAAAACAGTCCATCCCGTGGATCTCCAGATTTAGTTTACAAGGTATGCTTACGCTGCCTTACTTTCATATTTTCAAAAGATTAAATGGCAAATTCCGAGGATCTTTAGATACCGGTATTTTAAATGTAACTTGAAAACGGTAGTGAAATCGGTCAAAGTGGAAGGTGATATTCTGAAATAATTATAGTTATTTCTTGAAATAATAAGCTATAAAACCCACTCAAAATGAAGGGAACAAAAAGATTTATTTTTTGTGTTTCTAAATATGATATATTTTCATTTTTTATCCATAAATAATAAACAAATTTCCAATGATCATGATATCCTCAAAATCCTCGTAATCAGATGGTTCCAATGATGTGTTACAAGTTAAAATTGGTGCTGTAAATCTAGATTTATTGTTTAAAGATATCTGGCATTCCCAGTGGTGGCTACAAATGTATTTCTAACCAATTTCCTTCCGTTTCCTTAAGTTTCTTATGATGTTTGATGTTTTTACCCCATAAATATAAACAAGTATAATTTTCATAATTATTTGACCATTTGAAAACCACCAGTAGAAATTTCTTATGACGCAACAACTATGAAAAAGCCACGGGGAACTTAAAATCTAGTTGTTCAATAAAATATTACTCAATTACACATAAGACTGAATCCGTTACCGATTATGATTTTGAGCGGTGTCAGATGCAGATGTGCCTAAATTATACCTTGCATTCTTGCATTCGTAAAGTTCCATGGAATATATCGATGACCGAATCCGTTATCGATTCCGAGCAGTATCGGATAGACTTTTCATAATCACTAATACTGGATTAAGTGATTAAGTTACTGATTCCTGGCACGAGCAGTACAGAATACATCGATAATCGAATCAGTTATCGATTCCGAGTGTTGTTGGTTTCCTAATCACTAGATTAAGTTCTTGAAACCCAGCACTAGCAGTAATGAATCTATCGATTATGCATCCGTTATCGATTCCGAGCGGTGTCGGATGGATGTCTCATATTCGCCGGATATAGCCAGTGGCGCGAGCAGGAATGCAGAGTTCTTGGGTCAAATATAACCTGTGGCGTGAGAGGGGAGAGCTTTTACGTCACATGTATACAAACTTTGAATCTGAGACGTTCCAGAGCGTAAAATATTGCCTCTCTGGTGCATGCATCGGTAAGCATGCGCCAGAGAGAGAATAATTTTGTGTATGTTTTATGCTATTACTTTACGATACTTTAAACTTTTAGTTATTTATTTTTGTTTTTATATTTTGGTGATAATATGTATATTATGAGAAAATGCTTGGGAAAGTATAAGGACGAAACTACATCTGATTTTACACTGTTTCACGTATATATAGTATTAAAAACAAATGCAAGCTAAATAATCAAGTTTAATAAGCCCTGAAAGACTAAACTAACAAATTACGTGCTAATTAGGTGCTTTAGTTTCTGAGCACATAGTTAAATTCAACATAGCATGAAGTGAAGTAGTTCCTCGATTGATACGTTTGCTTACGGAAATCTCCAGTTGCTGTACACTGTACAAACCAAACTTTAGTATATCTCGGCGAGCATGCTTACAAATCAGTTTAACTTATTTATAGATGTCGTAGTTTGGGATAGCCTAGTTACTCTGTCGATTTTCTTTAAGTGTTGCAGTTGTACCAATGTTTTCACATGAAATCAAACCTTTATCTTTGTTGTTAAAATGTATCATGTTTGTTCTCTTTGTCCTATTACAACCGTGATAATAGAGTGATTGTAAGTATTACAACCTCGGAAAACTGAAAAAAAACTAAGGTACAACAACAGGTGTTTCATTGAAATTGTAACAAACTATTGTAAAGAATTTATAATTTTTGTTTGACAAATAATAGGCCATACAAATTAAAAGAAAAAAAACGCCTAGTGATATTACCCTATTCATAGTATATGGTGAAAGTTAAAATGGTTTTCGCCAACATTTTCTAATTTGAGTTTTCGGTATTCATATTTGCTTTGGTACTTCCTATTAACAAATGTATGTTTTAGTGATGATTTCTGTCTGTTTCTGTATATCTGCCTGTCGTAGTCTGTATCCGATTTTCATTAAATTGATATGGATGTTTCATCAAGCAAAAACTACTGGACCGATTAAGCTAAAATTTGGCATGAACATAGCTTTAAAAGCTTATACATAAAGTAACATATATACCTGAAAATGTTTACATCCAACCTTAGGGCTCCGCCCCTCGGGATCTGTAAGTTCCAATACAAATCTTATCTTGGGAGGATATCATTCATAAAATTACCAGCTGTAGTTAAGATGTTTTACAGTTACTGTAAAGGAGGTCATATGGTAAGATGTAAACAGATATTTGATAGCGCTGGTCAGGTTAATATTGAAGTTTCGCGATCGAAGCCGCGGGGAACAGCCAAGGTCCGTACATGCTTCGTAAAGGTCTGTGCAGTCTGTATATTTAAGATTTCTAGCTCACAGGAAGAGACCTCGTAAAAACACCTGTAATATGTCACGTGATCACCAATCCAATCTTCAGTGTTTCTGGAAATACGATATTTATAAACAAATTTTCCTCATCATTGTATTTAAAATACACATTGTTTAACTGCTTACATACTTTTATCAGTTGTTATTTTATGAAACTAATATATTGTTTTGATTTATTTGTATTATTGGATTAATATGGTTTATAATATAGTATGTAATATGGTTTAAATTTTATTTACGCATGTCCGGTGGCAATTTTAAAATAGCTGTACCATTGTTATCCCTGTAAGGTTGACAAAACTTATGGTATGTTGTCAATTTGTACTGAACGACCTCGTAAGACATCTTTGCTGCGAAAATTACTTTTATGGAAATAATCATACCTGGGCTAAAAGCTCTACGAACCTTGGGCAACAGCCAGGGCCGTATTTAAGAACGTTGTGGCCCCCGGCGGCTCACTCCAGTGAGGCCCCTCTATTATTTGTTTATTGTTTTAAGATTAATTTTGTACACTTACAATTTGATTAAAATTAATTTTACACTGTTTTAATGGAGTTTCATAAAATCCTGAAGGAATCCAAATTTCTTTGCAACTTCATACCTTTTAGCCCGTAGTTCTAGTTGTGCTTTCAAGAGATCAAGCACGGGGCAGACATGTTTCAATTTTTAGTTTTTCCGTTCCTTTTAGAACTGTGTCTGATGTTTTGTCATCATCGAAAAATGTGAGTCTGGTACTGCGCTTGGTGGTGCAAGCTTGCTGGCCTTGTCTCTCCTCATACTTAGCTACTCTAATTTCTTCCGTAGTTTTCATAAATTGTCAAAACTAGCTCTTTTTTCTCAACGTAGCTTCCAAGAGAATATTTAATACTTTAACGGACACTAAAAGTCTTATGGAGGGCTGTTGCACAAATTTGTTGAATTCCAGTACTCTCACTCCGTCCGATCGGCGAATAGGCCAAGCGACTTGCTAATTTTTTGGATCGAGTCGAGTGGTCCCAATGATTCTTGAGGTTCGAGAATTTTAGAGCGAGTATTTGCCATCAGCCCATCATCAATATCCTCTTGTTGGTTGGTAGTTTCAAATAGTGTAATGGGATTTGGATAAAACATTCCAGATTTGATAGTCTAAATAACATGGTTTCTAACTAATATATGAGTAGCAATAAAAATGTTTGGCCAGCACAATTAATCTGAAAAAGGTATTGACAAACAACAAATTGTTTGACCGTTGTTTTTGGTCAATAAAACACAGTCTGGTTATCATTCGCCTAGTAACACTTGGTATGGATTTTGCTTAAAATCACTTTTTGACCAACATTGTATTTTCCGCCGTAATTTAGGTCGATATTACGCGGTCCAGTTGCTATCAGCCAGAGTGACGTGTCGTGAAGTAAATTTCGGTCGCCGTTTTTTTGCCGATATTATGTTTAACGTCGTCATTTTGGCCGATATTAAGTTCTTCGGCGTCATTTTCAGCCGATATTACGCGGTCCGGTCGTCATTTACACACGTTCGGTTGTTTTTTATGACCAATTCATGTTACTCGTCGTCTTTTGCGGCCGTTACTACGCGATTTAGGAGGTCGCGATCGTCCGGAGATCGGCGGAAAATACTCGCTCGAACTTTTAGAGTATTTTTCAAAACTTTTAGAATTTTTCAAACGAATTTTCGAGTTCTTGCTCACTACTACTATCTAATAAATTATTCTATCTTAATAATAATAATAATAATAATAATATTGAAATCGATTTGCGATATAAAAACGGGAAGCAGAACAAACGTATGAATAATAATTTTTTTCATAACAAATTTGGTGAGTGAAATTGGTCTTTTATTTTCAAACAAAAAAATATCAAGTGAGGCGCCCCCCAGGCCGAGACCCCCGGCGGCCGCCGTGTCCGCCGTTAGGTAAATACGGCCCTGGTAACAGCTACTATATTTTAAATGTGTTTCCTTTAATCTATTTTTATTACTGGGGTGCCGAATCAACTCGTACAAAGAAACGGTTTCGTGTACAAAAGAAAGCAATACCACTGATTTTTGGAATGGCAAGGCTTAAATCGTGCAGAGTCAATCCTGGAGTTTAATCCTGGGCCACGTAAATGATTACGACAACGCGACATTATAGCAGTTCACAACTGGAATTGTAGTTTTTTTTTTTAAGTTTAGGCAGTTTTTATAGTTTTGTATAAAGTTGAATCAACAGTTTTTTTATAAACAACGATGATAGTTATTATACTTTCTAAAGTACGATTTGTATATGAGTATAAAAAAATCAATCAAAGAACACAATTACTTTTTTCTTCCTAAAAAACAGTTTTTAACAATTCGATTTCGACTGACAAGAGAATCTTTTAACAAGTGATGTTCTAGCAAAGGTGCATGAATTGACGGTCAAAGAGCCAATCAGAATGTAGCTGCTACATCAATGCTAGCTGAAATCAGGCGAGGATTTTAGTGGTATTTTATGACGTTGAAGATAAAGATCACTAAACAAGTTATTAATCCACGAGGTCTGTCAGAGTGGTACGTATTTATGTCTCTGGCCATTACTTTTGGTTCCCAAGCTAATGGATTCATCAAGAGATTCTATCAAGAAAGGCGTTATACGAAGAATAGGTCACCATAAGTTAAGAGAACATGTTTATAAATACCCCCATCGCAGCAAACCTGCGCACTCAGCGAATTATCAATGCACATGTATAATAATGCTTAATAATGCTATAATCATGATTAATAACACTTAAAGCCACTAATAAAAATCCCTAAAAAATATATTCACAAATAAGCGATATATAAAATTATTATTTTTCTCCTTATGAATAACATTTGGGATGAGTACGCAGATATGGGTTTTTATGCAAATATCAATAGATCTCTACTAAGTGAAGTCACATACCAAGTTTCATCCATATTCAATCATCAAAGCGATATATAATATTTTAATTATCCTCCATAAGAATAACATAGGGGCTGAGTACCCAGTTTTGCTGCTACGAGATTCATCGGCCAACCTAAAATACCCCTTTGGATGTTCCGATCCATCAGGATTTCGAACTCCTTCACATAAATGCTGCTTTACACGTCTGTACCAAATTTAATCAAGATCGGATCTTTTTTACGAGAGTTATCGTGCTTACGGACACATACTCTCGTACACACGATATGTGTATACGCTTATACGCTTATATGTATATGCTTATACACATATAATAATAATCAAATGAAACATTATTTCAACTGAGTAACCTTAAGGAATTTCTTTATTTTTCTGACTACATATTTCGGGACATAGGACCATGATGATGGGCTTATGTCCCGAAACATGAAGTCAGAAAAATAAAGAAATTCCTTAAGGGCACTCAGTTGAAATAATGTTTCATTTGATTATTATTATATTAGTAGCCCTAACAAATGAATGCAATATAAATATATACATCTACACAAAATTTGAACGAATGGTGTTTTTGGCATCTGGGGGCCTCAAAATGAAAAGTTATCATGGCCTCGGGCTTAAGTCTTACCATGCCACCTACGGTAATAGTTTCTTCCCTGTAGGGTAAATTCCATAAAAAACATGAAAATTAAGAATGAAAGAAATACGATAAAATATACCGTTTGGCCAATACATGTTTTCGTATAATTTGTTACATATTTTTGATAATAGTATAATATTCAACAGAATAAACACGTTCCCAGTAGTCGGGACTGGCTAATAAAAGAAAGTACAACACATTCAAATTGATAATACATCTGAAAACATAAAATACCCCCGTCGCAGCAAACCTGCGAACTCAGCGAATTTCCAATGAATATATATGTCTTAATAACACATTAAGCCTCTTACCAGAATTCATAAGAAATATATTCATAAATAAGCGATATTTAAAATATTCATTATTATCCATAAGAATAACATTAGGGATGAGTTTGCTGCAACAAGGAACACAAAATAATGGGTTTTTATGCAAACATCAACAGGACTCATCTAAGTGAAGTCACATACGAAGTTTCATCCATATTCATTAATAAATAAGCAACATTTTTATTATTCTCCATAACATGGGGACCGAGTACCTAGGTTTGCTGCTATGGGATCCATAGGCGGAAAATTGTTTTCTTGTTCAAACAACAACAAACCACAATCAGATGAAGCGATATACCAAGTTTCGTCAGTTTATGTTCATAAAAACCCGAGATATAACATTTTTCTTTTTCTTTATAAGAACAACATTGGACAACGTACTGTGTTTAGCATTTTCAATATCTCAGTAACACCATTGATTATACATCCTACGGAATGTAGGGTATATCTATTATACATATATCTATTATACATCCTACATTCCGTAGGATGTATAATCAATGGTAACACAGTAACAAATTGACGTAGAGCAATGATCTAATTGTTTGTTTTTTTTCCAAATTTTTTGTTTTTTTTAAGCTGAATTCAATGGTATGAATTAAAATTGGATTTAAATAAACAACTACATGTGAAAACTCCCAAAAAGCCAATTTTGGGGTACAAAACCCCTCAAAACCCCCTTCGGATGGGGCGATTTGTCTGGTTTTCGAACTCGTTCAAATAAATGGTACTTTACATATTTGTACCAAATTTCATTTAGATCGGACCTCTTTTACGAGAGTTATCGTGCTTACGGACATATATATATATATATATAAATTATAAAATTTGAACGACTGGTGTTTTTGGCATCTGGGGACTTCAAAACGAAAATTTATCATGGTCTCGGGCTTAAGTCTTACCATGAGATCTACGGTAATAGTTGTTCCCTATAGGGGAAATTCGCTAATAATTAACTTTGTGTGATGTTGATATCGAATTTTTTCCTGCAGATGTACACAAAATATTAGAGATATGATTTATAGTGACCTAAATATTTGTTTTGGAAAACTTCATAAAACAATTGTTCATGATTTAATGGATGGCTTCTCTTGCACCAATTAGAATTCCAACGATGTAGATTTTTTAAAGTTATATATTTCCTCATATTTCACATTCACTTTGTAGAAATGATCGTTCTGCTGCATATTATATCGCCTAAGCAATAATTTTGGTTTGATAATTACTGGATAAATTAGTTGCATTTATCTGTAGCTAATTTATACTTCTGTCGCATCGAGGAACTTCTTTTCCCCTCAGTCTTGTACTATTAATTTAATGTATAAAACGAGTTCCAACGCAGCTTGCAGACGTATAGGGAGTGAATTTCTGCATTAAAAAGTTTAAAAATCAAATAAGGTGTTAAACATTATAAATTTAGGTGCAGGTCTAGAAAAACCTTTGGAAAAACCTACATTGGAAAAACCTTTCCAATGTAAAATCCCCATGAGGCAGGGGGATTTTTCATAGCTACAAAAGCAGCCTATTTTACAGCCTAATGACTGTAACATTTGTTAAGGTAGAAAGTACGTGGCACACTATGGATCACTACCAGGGCCGGAGTTTCTCATTTTGCCGCCTTATAGTTAGTTTTGAAATATTCATAATATTCATCATATTATATGTTTAGTCAATTTAAATTGTCCTTAATAACTCGGTAAATAAATGTTGTTATTTTTGGATTTTTACGTTTTATTGTCTATATTTTATGTTCAGGGATTTGATGCCTTTTTGTGGCTCAAAAATTCAAAATTCGAAATTTTCAATCCCAATGGGTTTATGGTTTTCAGATTATTTTGCCCGCCGTACTTCGGAATTATTATTGTATTAAGTTTCAAACGGACCCCCCTCCCCCCCGCCACAGAACAGGTTAAGGAAGTCACATTAGGAACTTTTATCGTGGCCCCGGACTTAATCCCACATCAATCGTGCGGGTCTTGCTAAAAGCTCAATATTCCATAAGTATAATTCCCTACAATTATAATCCCGATTCCTCCTCGTCGCTGTTTTATCACTAGGATCGACCGGAATGTTGGGTGAGTCGCTAGTCGTCACCGGCATACAATGTTACAGCCAGTTAAGGCGGTCCCACACTTCTCGCGAACAAGCCCGAACACTCGGCCGAACTCCGAATGTTCGGAGTGTTCGCGAGGAGTGTGGGAGCTACACGAACTTTTGAATACAAGCGGGAACATACGGGACGGAATGTTCAGTGAACATTCGGGAATGTTCAGGCCTGTTCGCGAGAAGTGTGAGACCGCCTTTAGCTGCAGGGTTGACGCGGTCTCGCGGTTGTGGAATATTTTCGTCGACAGTGAATATGTCACATTTCCTCTGACTGACGGTTGGCACGCCTCCCATCCACGTTCTACCACCGAAAAAATTAAACACCTCTCTAAAAAATACATTTAGGATCGTAAACCTTTGTAAACTAACCCAGATAATAAAATCCCCTGAATTATTAAAGTAATTGATTAATTTCGACCTTGTCTTTGAATATAATAATTATGTTTCTTTATATAAGTTTTATATACTATAGTCTAGGTGTTGGATTTTTTAATACAAGTTTTATTCATTAGAGTAATAATCTTGTACTTTTCCCGTTATTTTCACGGGGATTTCTCAGTGACAAAATCCGAAATGATACATACTATCGATTATTGATGATGTTGAAGCAAATAATTACCTGTCCGCACTATTGTAAATGGAAGTTGGTGTATGCCTGTCTCTTCGTCTGTTTCATTATAAAGCAAATTCTTCTGAACTGATTGAGCTGTTATTTCCCACGAAACTAGACTATCGTATGACCTATTCACGTTTAATAAATTCCTTAAAGCCGGGTCCGCTGGACTTAAAAGTTTCAATATTATTTTCAAGGAAACAGTACTGAGGTGCATAATATCGTATATCAACAAACTAGTATATAGTTTCAGAAAAAGTTGAAGTGTTAAGATAGGAAAAATCGTGTTCGTAACGTTTACATTTTATTTTAATTAATCACAATTTATTTAAAATTAATTTTGAGATTTCTCAAAAACAAATACAAACATTAAGAAAATTTAAGTAATCAAAATTGTTGAAAGATGAGGTTGTTTAATATAAAACAAATGTATTATGATTTATCGATTATCAGAATATATCAAAATATTGACCGTAAGGTGGAATGGAAAAAGTACTACTTGATCAAAAACATCTCAACATCTTTGTTTCCTTAATTTTATGTAAGATATGTTGTTATTCTTTTGTTTTAAAACAAATACAAACGTGACACTGTATTTGTAGCGCTATAAGTTATATAGAACACAAACGCGCCTATGAAGTCACTTTTACATCGTGACGCAAATTTTTTAAACCGACCCGTAGTCAACCTGTTTGGAAATATCAACGAGTTTTCAAAATGAAGTTGAATTACGTTCCTTCTAAAGTTATAATGTTCCGAATCTTCAACTCTAGAGTTATTTTGTGATTTTACTGTGTTTTGTTATTTGATGATTTAGAACGCCAAGGAAACTTTACATGACAATGATTCATCTTCTGTCACCCTTGAAACCTCGTTGCGAATAGTCACTGGAACTGTCTGTTGTTTTATTGTTAACATTTTCCTAGTTTTCTTCAATTTAATCAGCGTGAAGTTGATTTTTCTATGATATTGTAATTGTAAGTTTTTAACAACTTACTTTGCTTGAGATTTTAACCAGGCAATAGTTGCTGTTGAATATAAATTTTATTCAAACTGGTATGTAAAATTCCGGTTCTACCTGTTTTTTATGTTTTTTTTCTGATTTTGTACTGTATCTAAACATTAATGTCTTTAACTTACCTGCATATAAATAACCTAATCTAGTATTTGTACATTCCGTATGATCTGTTATATTACCTGTAATAAAGTGTGTCTATTGTATAATAAAGCGCAACTAGAATTTGAGATAAAACAATCAAACTACTGAATTGTTTGAAAACGCTTGTGATTTGATTTTAATTTCTCGAAGAAGTCATAATGAGTGTGTGTTAAATATGTACGAAATATACTAACCAAAATATGTGTGTGTCCAAACATCTGTGACAAATAGACTACATATTTAATTTACGATAGAGTATAGAAAATATAAACTAAGTTAATACATAATATATAATACCCTACAATGTTGTTTTCACTACTCATGGCAATATCCTGTAGGCCTATACACGGAGAAAAAGTATGCTTTTGGTTTTCCAAAGAGTAATACAAATAATTGTTTGAGCTACATCCTCTGTGTAAAAATAATGAACCTCTGGGGTTAATAAGCACATGTTTAATCTGATCAAATTGAAATCCTACCCTACGTTAGGTAAACATCGCAAATTTAAAGGCCAACGGACCGAAGTCGTAAAGGGTTTTCTAGTGTTTTCTGAAATTTGGCACACTTAGGAATCATAAATAACATTTTGATATGATATATTCCATGATTTTGTCACAGTAACGTCTTCAAATTTTGTACCGTGGTTTTCCTACTATTTCATTACATACATTTAAAAATTACATTAATCACTATAGAAGGCACAAAGTGCCTCGGTCAGGAAAGTCTGATGATGAAAGAAAACCGATAATATTTTTTGCTACTTACCTGAAAACAAAATATTAAAATTAACAAAGCTTAAAATTGCATATTTTGTATGCACTATTTTAATTGTTTAAGTTAATTTTTAAAATAAAATGTTTGTCTTATGATGATTAGATAACAATTAATATTGCTATTGATTGAAATAAACAAAACAAATTCCAACTGTTAAAAATGGTAAGCGTTAATGATGTTTAAAAACTAAATTAAAATGTTTAATAAATAACCAAAATTGTTATACCACTAGGCCCTATTAACCGTTTAAGACAAATTAAAAAAGGTTCACATATCCAAAAATCGAACCTCTCCACTTACCGGCGGGGCGATCCAAAAATTCACAAAAAGAGACTGTAAGGAACTGGGCCCTCTCTCGGTGGCGTGGGCGCGCAGAGCTATTTTCTGTATCCCCCGCGCGCATGCGCCCCGCAATTTGCTGCCCCATAAACTCGGAATGCTCCAAACAGCTCAATGGGCCCCCGAATTAACCCGCACCTGGCGGGGGCCATTCACCCCACGTTATCAGAATCACCCCCTCCCCCTTACCTACGGCGTCGTGGTTGGTTAAAGTTTTTTTGGCACGTGCCCCTACGATAGTAGGTAGGTTTGGAAATTAGCTTTGGAAATTAACACTTCATACAAATACGGAAAATGATTGAGTATGTGTCAGTTTCTAATACCATTTATTTGTTTAAGAAAGACTTTAGGTTTACCATTTCAGTCTGTTTGATGACACCTAACGGTAGGAGTTCCCATAATCAAGAGTCTGCCAGCAGTTCTTGTTCAGAGACGCGCGAAAGCTTAAGCCTTTATAAAGGTTTGTCTTAAAATGTTTTTGATGGCGCACCCCTCACTGCTTATCGATTGAAATCAGTGCGCTTACATCTATGTACCGGGACATAAGAGGCACCACGAAATTGAATGAATTAATGAATAAGAGAAGACACCACTTAAATTCAGCACAATTGATGTTTGAAAAACAATTAATTGTGTAAATTGTTGAATGCAAATTAATGAAGACGGTTGTATTGCCCCTTAATTGGTTAGGTGTAAATTCTGTGTAATAGATAGATCGCCTTGCGCCGGCTTGTGTGGGGATGACTAGGAATCCCGTAAAACAATATAAATAAATAGAAACAGTTATATAATCTATCTATAATATTTTAAAGAGGAGGTGGTTTCTGTCTGTCTGTCTACCTGTCTGTGTGTCTGTGTGTCTGTGTGAATGATGTTCCGGGGAAACGCAAAAAACTACTGAACCGACTTTGCTGAAACTTTACACAAAGGTAGACCTTGAACCTATGCAACACATACGCCTATTCACTCCCTTAAAATCCCCTCGGGCTACGCCCTGTGAACGTCCTAAGTTTCAATGTTTACATTTCAGAGGAAAGTAAACATTCATAAACTGTAATACAAACAGCTGTGGACACGTCCATTTGACAGCTTAAAGAGCAGAACCAAGAACAGCTGTTTCAAGCTAACTTATCTTTCTAACCCGTGCGAAGAACGGGTACATTCTACTAGCATTGACTGTGAATACTGAAGTAACCAAAATTGCCATTATAAAATGAGTCCTTAGTTTTGTGTATGCCAGGATTGAAAGAGATCGTAGTTTACACCAATCACCAACAGAGTATACTGCTGTCAACTATTACTTATCCTCGCAAGAAGGGGATAATACAACAGGTGGTGTGTCAGGAAGCAAACATAAGTTGATTATTACTTGATTTCTAGGGTGGACATATTTTAAAATTTAACGTAAATAACTAAAATAAATAGCTGACAGCAGCACAATCTGTCGGTGACCTAATCAAACTACTTCAATTTTAAATTCTAGCATACAATAAAAGTGGGACAGCTGGACCATATGGATGGGATGTCTCCTTCAGTATTTATAGTCAATGCTACTAGTAAGATAATAATATAAAACATTAAAGAATTAGATATTTTAGTGATTTGTAATAACTGCACAGTTAGTAAATACTAAAATAGCACGTTGTTTGAGTGTACAATTTAAGTGTCCAAATTCGTTTCACAAACTGTAATTCCAAGTATAAGTCAATTCAAACTGAAATATTGTTAATATTAATTATATCAGGTAATGCCCACAACACTGGGAGGTACTTCAGTCTTAATTTTTCTATTTTTAAAATATTTTTTATATTTTGTTTTTGAGAGGGTGGGGAGTGTTAAGACTCTAGCTCTTTAGTTGAAAGTGTAATTGTTTATCTCTTGCATTAATTTAATTCATTTAGTTGATAACTAAAACATGCGATTTATTTGGGCCCAAGGCAGTTCATGAGTGAGGCAGTGTTAATAAGAAGTATGTTCAACACTAATAAGTAATCAAGGCCCTTTGAATTTCGTTTGCATCAGACTAAAAAAAAATATATTTTTAATACATTACTAGCTGATGTCCCGTTCTACAATCAGGAATCTAGCAGACGTAGAGCCATGTTTTTGAAATGTTTACATTAATCAGCTGACTCCCTAATAAAATATAACTCCATAAGATTAACAGTGGAACTTTGAAGGCCTGCAGGGCGAACCCCTGAACTTGGATGTTTTTTCAAACCCCCAAAAGGCACATCTGGAGTGTTAGAGCTGCCGACTGCCGACCAAATATGTATGCAAATTGATAATTTTAATGGCCGTAAATCGCCGAACAAAAATTAAGAAACTCTTTTAATAACATAGATTTTCACATTGAAGAAACATCAAACATCATGATATATGTCATGAGCAACAAGTTGCCATTCATGTTATGATTGACAGCAACTGGCGCATGGCGGTTAAAACAATTAATGATAACGAGATTTCGAAAGATGATAAGAGTAAAATCAAAATCATGTAAGTTTTCCTATGTAATTTCGTTATCATTCGTGTTGCAAGAATCGGATCAAATAAACAATCTGGATAGAACAGATGAATTAATGGGTAAGAAGTGTTAATTAACTACTATCAAAAATATATTATCAGTAAATAGCCATTTGGCAGTTTAATTTATCTGATGATTGCCCTGTTAATTAAATATAGAGTAATTTGACACCTTGAATATCGAGCCAAATTAATACTGTAGAATAACGTCGAATGCGTTAGATAGCTCATGTGACTCACATTAATAATGGGTTTCATCGTGAAAGAATACATACCGACTAACTAACTATCATTGCAATTCTTGGTGAATGTGAAATATGAATCTGTTTAATACTCGTACAAGTAGACATTTAATACTCTACTGAATTGCATTCGAAAGACAGTTACAGCAATTCTAAAAATAAAAATAAAACATATAAATTACAAGATAGATAATCATAAAAATAATACTGTGACTGACATTGATAGGGTTCATTTCCTAAAATGCTCCAATATAACAAAACACTTTAATGCAACATCCAAGAGAGTTCGTGCAGTTGACATCTTCATCTGAATGAAGCGGTCACAAATACGTCACGATCATCAAAACACTAGAGATAAATTAACTGCGGGACACACAATTCTATTTCCACGGACAACCGTCCACACAACAATTTGTCGCTTTTCTGAATGGAATAAACTACCTAGAAACTAAATAATTCTTGTAATAAAACACATTTTACAGATTAAATGTTAGTGTTGTATGTTTATTTATTAGCTTGTTCGTCTGTATGTTAATCAATCACACCTAATCTACTGAATAAATTATGAGGGGATATTTCACAGCCATTCTTACGATCCCAGTAAACAACTGGGCTTATTGAAAGTCATGCGATTGGTCCTGGTGTGCACAATAAGGGGTGCTTAGTTTACATATTTCTTGATATATTACCTAATGTTTTTGATTAACATTGGATAAACAGCGCACAAATGTATTTTAGTTAATTTAGTTGTCTAGACGAACGGGAAACCAGCTAACCTATCCATTCATCATTATAAAATGAGGTAGTGGGTTGTTTGCTGTCATATCTTTATTTTTAACGCAAAACTCCTGAAACAGTTGAGCTGAAACATAAACTTAGGTGGTGAATACTACCATAGAAAAATTATTTTTCTATGATACTACATACAAATTTACTACAAACACATTAATCCACAAGTGGGAAATAAATGGACAATAGCATATGATATATTTATTACAGATGTTTTTCATTTTATAACATGTAAATAAACAAATACAATTTTGTGTTGGTCATACCATTCATGATTGAAACAACGTCTTATTTTTATTTCTTTATAATTACATATTTTAACATAACGCATCATCAAGTAGGTACATGTTAAGGGAGATCATTAGGCCTGCTGCACCAAAACATTCGCGTCTCAAAAATCCCTTATAGCCTATCTGGGCTCCACGGGTCCAGCGTTATTTTTTATGGACATTAATTAATTAGTTTATAGATTAGCTATGGTTACAGTTTCTAATGTTTTCAAGACATCTGGGTGCGAAGTACGGGACACCAGAGCACTAAAATAACTGAAATTTCATTGTTTGTATAATTTACACGATGACTATAAATAATGTTCAACAATGTGCAACGCTGCAGTGAAACCTAGTAAATCTTAACGTGACAGTCACATTTTACGGAGTACGTCAAATAAATTCAATCTTAAATATTGCCTGATAAACACATTAATAATGGGTTTCATCCCCATTACTTGCACTTGCTTGCGTACACGATAAGTACAAGCCATATTATACAATTGAAAGAGAATAAACAATTTATATCGATAATATCAAGAACTAGTTAACTCACGATTTACTTTGTTTACATTTCTTATGAAAATATAAATTTAAAGTAAAACGGCCGATTTTTTCTTTGCGGTTCGTTGCGAATTTGTTTTAACATAAAATGGAATTTAAACCAGTAATCCCACAGTGTCCATACTAAACACAGATTTCAAATTAAACTTCCACGATTTCTACAAGCTTTAACAGATCAAAGCATTATCACAGTTCATTAAACTTGCTAACAAAAATCATGATGTATGTTCGACTTGTATTATGTTCAGTAATTAACCTTGTCACTTAACCTTGGTACATAACCTTGTTCCAGTTTTAGGTTTATATACAAAATATTATCACAAATTCAACTTACGTTTCGCAGGGTCCAGACCTGAAACTATCAACGCACTGTTAACAAGCTTCAACTTACAACTAGTATCATTATGCATTATGCGTCAGTAAAAAGCCTTACCACATAACCTTATCGCATTTTTAGTTTTATCTAGAAAATATGAAACAAAAATTCAACTTACCTGTCGCAGGGTCGGGACCAGAAACTGTCGCGTTGTTATCAAGCTTCAATTTACAACCCCCATAAACTGATAACAGGGTGACAGCCTTGAGATAAAACTGCTGCTATCACTGAACAAACCGGCACATTGTCTGTTATACCTCGCGGGCCGGTCACAGCATGGATTTTAGGTTTGGAGAGGGATTTTGATTTTAGTCTGGATTTTGGTTGTTCGAAGATGTTTCGTAAGAAACGCGCGGGAAAAGTGGGAAGTCTGCAGTACTTTTGCACAACGAACAAGATAAAACACCTGTTTAGGCGTGTATGGGTTATTTTTGTCTGATCTTATTTAATAAAACTTATGACTATTGTTATATTCAACATAATTTTAATTTTAAAATTCTACAAAAACCGTGGATAAGATTACATTTTATGGCGATTTTGAGAACTAATTATATCAGTTATTTAAATAAGTTATAACACTAATTTACAATAGAAATTTACCCCACCCACACATTCATTGAACTAGAACAATCTGGATTAGTCTGGTTAAGCCTTGAAAACACCATAACAAGGTCAAAAGTGTGAATGAGAAAAAGTAACTACCGTAACTACGTTATATTTAATTTATAAAACGTCTACAAACGTTACTCAGTTTGTTTCTTTGTATTCATTGTTGGTAATGATGAGTTAATGCTATGGTTGTGTTATTTATTGTAGATATTTTCCATCACTGATTAGAGAAAAACAAGACTCAATTCGTCTCGGCAACTAAAATACAAACATACAACAATCAAACATAAAAAGTGGCAAAATCCAGACAAAACTGGAAAACATCACAAAAAAGGAGAAAAAGAAAACTGTAAAAGCAGACAAAAATAAAACTAGCAGAAATACAAATTCCAAACATTCAAACCAGACAACATATACTCCAAATTCTCAGCACAGGTGCTCAGGTGATCGAATCCGTCCAGGTAGTGTCACGTTTTTTCAGCTGTTAATTTGTATTCCAGTAACATGTGTTACTGATACTTTACTGAAATTTACTATTTTCTTTATATGAATACAAGCCAACCTAACTGACCATGTTATTGGTTTGGACTAAAATGATCTTTTAAGGTGTCGTACAGATTAAAGATTTTGTGAATTGCAAACCCTTTATGCGCGACTAAAATAAAGGAAATTGTGTTGATACCTTAGTAGTTAAAATCTGAGAAGAAATTCCGGATATAAAAGTCTCCTTAGCTATTCAGCTCCTAAGCTCTCTGGAAGGGTCCTCAGATCGATTTGTCCTTTAAATCCAGAAGACCTTCTGAGACCTTCTGATAGTCCTTCCTTCTCAGGGCGACATCCAGCCCTTCTGGCCTTCATTGGTTTCCAGCTCCCAGATCAGTTCGCCCTCTAGTCTGACAACCCCGTCAGACATCCTCCTGGTGGGATCAGCGAGGCAAGGAAGATGACTTGGTCCTCCGAGGATTTTTCAGGAAAAACAGACGGGTAAACCGGGAAAGCGCCAGTTATGCGAGGATCGAAAAAGGCTCAACCTGGCACGCACCGGGAAAGCGCCAACGCTACTCCAGGTAGCCGGGTAATCGGGGAGAAGATGAAATGAAAACAAACAATAAACGCCAAGGATTCTCAAGTCCCCTCGAAACACATGAATCTGTTTGAATCTCCTTGAAAACGTAAGAAGAAAACCCTTGTGCGTCATCAGTTCGTTGATAGAAAACTTTTGCAGCTAAAAACTAAGAAATTGATACATTCAATTTCTTTAAGTGCGTGTCTGTGAAGGCGGGCTGATTGCAAAAACGTAAGTCAAATGTGGCTGTTTTAATACTAAAGTCTATGTTTAAAATAAATGTCAAGATAACCTAATGCAGGGAGAAACTAAAGTAAGTCCATTGGTTTGAACTGTGATTGTGTAGCGTACATAATTATTTACCCACTGCTGGGGCAGTTTATCAGAAATATTTCGGAGACGTTAAATGTTTGGGGGGGAGGGGGGTATATTTGGCAGTGGCGCTTTGACGGTGTGCTACCTGACCCTAGTGGCGCTTTCCCGGTGGACCGAACCAGATCACTGCATTGCAATCACTGCACAATATATATTTTCTTTTATTTACCTCTACACTAACGTAGTTGCGGAAGAAAGCTGTATTGGAATCACTACTTCCCATAATAATTGCTTTTGCTTGAAACCAGAGTAACAATATTGTAAATGTTGTCTTTATGACATTTTCCCTTGCAATTTGGATGGAAATACTGTAATTAATTTACGTCAGATCAACGTGAAAGTGTTAATCCCAGATGAACGTTCTAGCTTTGAATGTAGCTTCCTTTCTTTTTGACGCTTCCATTTTTGTAACTTTTGGTTTTCTTACGGTGCTTTAAAAAATATATATAACGGCATTCGTGTTACATATCATGAACTCTTTTCTTGTTCTTCGTCAATCACAATATTTAATCTGTCTTTTCTGTAAGTATTGCGTCAGTACAGTTCTGGCCACAGTGCTTGGCGTCTGGTTAGCATATGCTCTGGAATGACTTTTCGCCTCTATTTGGCTTAGTACCGTTAGCGCTACAGTTTTAAAATTTTGTTAATGTCTACTTTTATTTACGAAAAATTTCAGTAGTTTCTCGCCTTTCCGAGGTGCCAAGCACCGTGAACCGAACTGTATTGTTATTTAACTGCTTTATTTGAGGAAAAAATCTTACACGATCTAACAGCTATTAAGTTGCCTCTCACTTTTTGGATTAAGTTGTTACTGTCAGTAACAAAGGTAGGTTACACAATGTGAATACTTTGTTATCCAACATATATAATGGAAATAGTGTAACGATTCGCAAAAACTAAACTAAACCCACTTACAGGCCAAATTCAACAAATATTGTAGACGTCAGCATTCTAAGTTAAAACATCGAGAGCGCCATATGGCGAGCTGTATCGGAGTTATTTTTGCTAGAGGAGATTGCTCAACCTCTTAGCACTTGAATACTAAAGCTGCTAGGAATAGAAGAAAATGTTAATTAGAAGAAAGTGATAATAGAGTTTGTATGTTTTATAAAATTTACTCATTTGTCAATCTCATTACAGTCTCAACAGTTGTGAACAGGAAGCTGATAATGTAAAAAGGATAGGTTGCTAAAAGTAAGTTTATGGTTTTGTGGTATTTTTCTTGTAATTTTAAAAGCGTACTTTTGCGCCTTTGTTTGAAATTATCGTTTCAAAACAATTAAGGAAAGTGGAGTAATTGCCTGATTTAAGAAGACTGTTGAATTTGTTCTGATATTAAAAAAACACACTTACAAAAACACAAACGATTCTTCAATAATGTATTGTCCGAAAACAGCACGCAATACGGAGTTAGTTAGGCCCTATTGGTTTCAATAATTTTAAGATATATGCCACTTCAATCACTTCTTCTCTATGTCTTAGTAGTGCACATGTCAGTTTCTCAGCTTCTGCTCACTCAAACTTAGTATGTCAATCTATTTTCCTACAGCCCACAAGCAAGGATGGAGTTATGTATGATGACATCCAAAAATAATAATAAATCTACCGGTTTTGATTGTGTTTCCTATAATTTTCATAAAGAAATTTTCCTTCATTGGAACAAGGAAAATTTCATTCTGCTCTCAAAATTTGGTAAAAAATCAGTCAAGTAAATTGTGATAATTATTATCGGTCAAATTCTACTTTTCCTCCCTTTTCTTAAGTTGTTTTTCTGAAATCTGAGATTTATTTATTTCTTAAAGTCCAATGGTGTATTTTTTCCTAAACAGCATTGCTTTAGAAAACCCAACAGTACTCTTTGTGTTTGGTCGCAATGAGCACGTTAAGTATCTTTATTGAATTAAATAAAGCATTCGATGTTGTTTACCTGGACAGTTTTCTTGACAAGATGAATAATTGAGGGATAAGAGGAAATATGCATTCTTGGTCCAAATCATTCATAAAAAAACGGGTTCAGTCTGAGGAAATTTCCTACATTTATGGGCAGGGGATGTTTGCGAGTGTTCTGATTTCTGATAGACTACCAGTTCAAATGGGTGTTTACAAAGGGTTTAGTTGTAGGCCCCTTAATTATTTTACTTTTCATAAATTACATCCAGCAATATTGCAATAGCAGGCAACATTAATAAAAGAACGATATGTCTCTTTGCTGACAACACTTCTCTTTCTATTACAGCTTCATCTACCAATGGAATTGGAAAACAACTGCTTTCAATGAAGCCAATTCCCTTTTGCAATGGCTTGAAGGGAATGGTGTTTTCGTGAATACGGGGAAAACTGGCATGGTCGATTTTATAATAAGAGAGATTAAACATCTAGATTCGTACATTTTACTTGGTGATTCCACTATTACATCTGCCCGTGCTGTTGATGATCTCACCCTTAAAATTGATTCCCGGTTGACCTATGGTGACCACATCCGTAAAGTTACAAGTAATTTAAGTTCATCTTTGCAACAAGGAAACTGCCTTTTTCACTTGTACTGAAGTGTTAATTGCAGCTTACTATGGTTGTGTCTTTCCCACTTAGTTTATGCTGTACCCATATGGGGCTGGAAAATCTCAAATTCCAAATTTGTTTTCTGTGTCCAAAAAATAGCATTTGTGTCATATTCGAACTTGGTAGATTGCAAAACTGTAAAGAAACATTAAAACAGAATAAAACGGAAAAACAAAATTTGTAATCCTTACTTCATTATACATTCTGGAATCATTGATGTTTTTAATAAAGAATAACCATTTATTTGTTAAACACTTACAAGTTTCGACCACGTAATGAACTGTTTTTTCCAAAGCACAGAAAAACATTTTTAGACGAAACAAAATATTTCTTACGCTTGTCTCAAGTTACATAATGCATTGCCACTATTGCCAGATTGCCTCAAAGTGAATCAGCCACCTAATCAATTCAGAAACCACCTGAAAGTATGCCTTGTGGAAAGAGCATCCTGAACAATGTCCCTGCATACTGTTCAAACTGTCAATAAAGTTATTGATTCTTGCAATCCTAAGGAAAATCTTAATAAAGCCATATATAGGCAAACATAAGTTTATTTTAAGGATTTTTATACTAAGAGGTTTTTTGTATATTGTATTTTGACGCATGCCAATGCTCTTGTAAGTCTCATACCAAACTTACAAGCAATAATAAGCTTTTAATTTGGGGTGAATAATTTTAACGAATTTGACATATGGGGCCGCTACAATTTTTGTTTTGAGGTCCCCAGATGCTAAAAACATAATTCGTTCAGATTAATATAAAAGGTGTAAAATATGTAGGCATATTGATTATACAATTTCGGATTATAGCCTACACCTTAAATGTTATATAACATTTTTGAAATTCCGCTCTTTTTCTTGTCAGTCTGTGAGTTTTACTAAATTCATTATATTTTTACAGCAAAAAATATATTGGTTTGAAAATTGGCATATATTTTATCACCACTAAATGCAAATTCAATATTAAACTTGTAATTTCCAACCTTACCCGTTTCAGACGTTTCAAAATGGTGGTGTTTTTGTTTTTCAAAACTAAATATTAAAAACCCTACATTTTAGGAAATAAATTGAAAAACGCCAAATAGTTGAATCTTTTGTTCCAAAGATATATAAAGAGTTAGAATATCAGACCACGAAGAGCAAAGAATTAAAATTTTTATAAATAAAAACTGTAAATAAAAATTGTTTTAGCCAATTTGTACAGGTTAAAATTAAATACGTCTCATAACACTACAGAATATACTAATGTGCTCACTCACAATACGGTAAATAAACTCAAAGGAAGGTACAAGGTGATCATTGATCATTGTTTCCGGATCTTCCGGTAGCCAACAGCAGATAACCTGTACGCTATTTTGAACCTGTCTGTCATTCTCTGATTGGGTCTGAAGACCGGTGTAACTGGTTGAAATCGGCCGCCTTGTACCATCCTTCATTTATATTTACCGTCTTGTATGTAAGTACAATGTAAGTGTAAATATATGTTTTAGTGTTGTCAAACGTAGTTTTTAATCCTGATAAATTTTACTAAAATCTTGATAGGTAACAAAATCCTCCTCCTTTATGCGAGCAACTCACTACACAAACCTTTATCGCATTGCTAGCATTCTAACAAAATGACGCACAAAAATTACAAACTTGCGCATATTTGTTTGCAATTTTCCAGTTAATGTATTAATTAGTGTGTTTGACAAGTAGGTCAGTAAGGCCGGGACCGGAAGTACAGAAATGTGCGACTCGGGTTGCGTCTATTCCGGGCCGTGATGATGTACGAGTTGCCGCACCTCTGTGTCGTCGCCCACACGGGCGTGCCGCACGAGCGTGCTGTTTCCGTGCGTACGTAACGTGCGTGGATGCAGATCGGTCAACAGTGGTCAGATCGGTTTAATATCATCTGTCTGTCACCGTCTCGCCCGCGTCGATGAAATTCTAATGTTACATATTCTTATTACATATGGCGGGAGAGTTTTATTCTCGATTTCGAGTTTTGTGGGCCATTTATCTTTCGCTCATTTACTCTCTAACCGAGCGAAGGGAAAATGAAGGTAGACTTTGACGACAACTTAGTCTCATTCCCCTGCATACATTGTTCTGATAATTTGAACGAAAATAAACAAACACTTTTTATCATTCTGGAACTAATAGCATTCTAATGGTAACTGAACCCTTCCTATAAAATATAAACGAAAATGCACTTTATGCAGCCCCAATTCAACATGCATGTTTGGGTGTGTTTCACGGAATGTGAAGAAATTAGAAGGTTTAAAATACCTGTTCCGTCAAACAATCCGTTGTAGTTGAAGATACCTGGTGGTTGGTAACTGGTGGTGGTGGATCCGATGGTTTGTCGGAACAGATATTTAAATCTTAGAAATTTTTAAATCAATTTTCCAGAGGCTGGAGTGTGAATAGCTTAAATGCATTCTAAAAGTTGAAACCTAATTTGAATTTTTGGTTAATTTTGATTAAATCCATTTCCTTAAAATATATATTATTAAAATCTGACATATGGTAGTTTTATAACCTTAACAACAACAAAAATAAATAAAATAAAATCTTATCTTCACAGGTTTTGATATTCGTAGGCTTGGATCGTAATACGAAGAGACAGTAAAACAATTAGCGCAAGGTTAATGACTGCTTCTTGAACTTTTTAGTGGCCCGTTTGAGTTAATACGTGCACAGAGATAGCTGATAGACTAAAGCGGCTTTTATCAATTAACTGTCAAATGGCCTTTTAGCGAATTTCCCCTATAGGGAAGAAGCTATTACCGTAGGTCTCATGGTAAGACTTAAGCCCGAGACCATGATAACTTATCATTTTGAAGTCCCCAGATGCCAAAAACACCATTCGTTCAAATTTTTATATATGTACGTTGTCTAATGTTATTCTTATAGAGAAAAAGAAAAATTGTATATTTATGTTTATGAACTCGCTTATTTATGAACATAAACTGGCGAAATTTGGTATATGGCTTGATCTGGTTATGATTTATTGTTGTTTGCACAAAAAAATTTTCGCCTATGGCTCCTGTAGCAGCAAACCTAGGTACTTGGTCCCCATGTTATTCTTATGGAAAATACTTAAAATGTTATATATCGCTTATTTATGAATGTATATGGATGAAACTTGGTATGTGACTTCACAAAGATGAGTTCTATTGATATTTGCATAAAAACCCATTATTTTGTGTGCTTTGTTGCAGCAAACCTGCGTACTCATCCCCAATGTTATTCTTATGGAGGATAATTAATATTTTAAATATCCCTTGTTTGTGAATACATTTCTTATGAATCCTGTTAAGTGTTATAATGTGTTATGTTATATATTCATTGGAAATTCGCTGAGTATGCAGGTTTGCTGCGACGGGGGTATTTGTATTTTGAGACTAGCAGGTGTCCCGTTCTCTCAGGCATAGGGTCAGAGATATTTTGAAATATTTACACATTATAACATTGATTTTGTATAATCAATGATTATAACCAGCTGACTACCTAAATAAAATAATTCCATAAGATTAACATTGAAACTGTCAAAGCCTATGGGATGAAGCCCCGCAATATTTTTTCAAACTCACAAAAGTCAAACCTAGGGAATAAGAGCGTGTGGCTCTATTGAATAATACCATTGCCATTGTAAAATGTGTCCCTAGTTTTGTGTGTATGTCAGGATTGAAAGAGGTCGTAGTTTACAATAATCACCAACAGAGTACACTGCTGTCAACTATTACTTATCCTCTCAAGGAGGGGATAATACAACAGTTGGTGTGTCAGGAAGCAAACATAAGTTGATTATCACTTGCTTTCTGGGGTAGAGATATTTTAAAAGTTAACGTAAATAACTAAAATATAAAGTTGACAGCAGCACAATCTGTCGGTGACCCAATCAAACTACTTAAATTTTAAATTCTAGCATACACTAAAAGTGGGACAGCTGGCCATATGGATGGGATGTCTCCTTCAGTATTTATAGTCAGTCATAATACCAAACATGTAAACAAAATAATAGTTTAAGAGGTCAACAATTTCCGAACAAAAATCAAGAAATTCTTTAATAATGTAGATATCTATAAGGTGAGTTTTAGACTGTAACTGCATATTTCAGGTTCCCACATCGACATTGCAAAAATATAGAACATTTTGGTGAGGCCAACAAGGGAAACAAAACCTGCTAGTAGGCCGAATCGCCAGGCCTCGAGAACCTCGATTACATTTCGAGACCTCGAAAACATTAGAATCGAGGACCTCGAGAACATTTGATTATGAATGTTCAGAACATTGTTTTCGAAATCTAATTTGTCTTTCTCTTGTCACCACAGTACATGTTGTATAATAAACCTAAGCAGGTTGAGATCACTGACTGGTGGAAGAAGTATGAACATCAAAATCAGTAATTAGTTTAAACACAAGCAGTGCAAACCACACATATTGTGCTGTACGCGTAATAGTATGCATTTTAGTAACTTTGTAACGTTCTAATTGTTTTCAATCGATACTGATAACGTATTCAACAAAGAATTATGTAATAGTTTTACTCCAATTGTTTTCAAATAGACATTTAGGCTAGTACAGGTTTATTCATGTTGTTACAATTAACATTATTGTAAAATATTAACTATGGAATACAAAAAAAATAATTTATGTACTTAATTTTAATACAAATCTATAATTCTAGTCATTTAAAATCAATAAAGATGTCGTTAACTCACATTTAGACACCGTAGTATTTACTTAAAACGTTTTTTGAAAAGTGTTTTATTAATTTAATCTATAAATTATATTGTAAACACGACTTAAATGAAGTCGTTTGTGCGAGTAGGAGGTTAAGCCCTAGCCAGTAAGTTAAGGGTTCCAGGTTTAACCTTGCTCTTGGAAACCCTAACCAGATGATTTCGCCTCCATTTTATTTCTGCATCGAAAAATGTATTTCATAATTAAAATAATGATATTATTGACGAATCAATATAAAAACTAATACCCCCGTTGCAGCAAACCTGCATACTCAGCGAATTTCCAATGGAGATATAAATGTCTTAATACTACATAAAGCCAATTACCAAGTTTCATAAAAATATATTCACAAACAAGTGATATATACAATTTTAATTATTCTCCATAAGAATAACATTGGGGCTGAGTACGCAGGTTTGCTGCAACAAGGAACACAAAAAATAGGGTTTTATGCTAATATCAATATAGCTCAACTAGGTGAAGACGTATACCGGTTTTTAATCATTTATGCTCATAATTAAGGGAGAGAGAGCATTTAATTATTCTCCATGAGAATAACATTTATACAACGTACTGTGTTTAGCACTTTCAATATCTCGGTAACCTATTGACGTAGAGGGATGATCAAAATGCCAAACTGTGTGTTTTTTTAAGCTGAATCCAATGGTAAAATCTAAAATTTCACTATTTCAAAAATTATATGTAAAAAATTCAAAAAATCCATTTTTGGGGTACAAAATCCCCCCAAAGTACCCCTTCGGTTAGAGGGATCTGGCTGGTTTTCAAACTTAAAGTCATAAATGTTGTTTTACACGTTTATACCAAATTTCATCAAAATCGGATCATTTTTACGAGAGTTATCGTGCTCACGGACACACACACACATATATATATATATATATATATATTTATTTATTTATATTTATTTATTTATTTATACAGTTTCGAACGAATGGTGTTTTTGGGGTCTGGGGATCTCAAAACGAAAAGTTATCATGGTCCCGGGCCTAGGTCTTACCATGCCGACTACGGTGATAGCTTCTTCCCTATAGGGGAAATTCGCTAAAAACACGAGGTTGACCCCCAGTCGAAACCCAGCCAACACAATGCCGTACTGAAAAGACGAACTGAAGACGCGGTTATAACCAAAGACTTAAAACTA
The DNA here is from genome assembly GCA_963675035.1 of Allygus modestus. Classification (NCBI taxonomy): domain Eukaryota; kingdom Metazoa; phylum Arthropoda; class Insecta; order Hemiptera; family Cicadellidae; genus Allygus; species Allygus modestus. The sequence continues at coordinate 59,168,779 of OY776115.1, read as the reverse complement.
CTACATTATAATACACTACATCCGTGACTAAAACTTATCAATGTTCAGCCACAGAGAAGTAATATAATATTACAACAATAACAATGTTCCCGACGAATATTTCATTGCAACATTGGAGCAGTCGCTGGAATATTCATGCCCCAACAAGTCCTCGGAAATGGCGATCCTTGCTTCATTTGCATCAGTGATTGCGTTCCACCCGCATCAGCTGCTAGGAGTAATCTTGCCTTATCTCTATTATACAAGAGCAGGAGATAAACAAACGCAAACGAAAACAGCATGTTTGAATAAGGGGTTCAGAATAGCCTTGGGTAAGTTCTTGTTGAATTTTAAGTTTTCGGAAGGCTCAATGTAAATTGGACTGTTATTTTACAAAAAAGAATTTGTTGTTGGTTGAATTCAATACATTTATTTAGATTTTGCCCTGATACCTACAAATATGTTTTAAGCTTACTTAACCTTAGATGAATATAACGCTATAAGCAAAATCCTTCTAGCAATCTTCAATATTGGCTTTAATACAATTTCTTCAGTAAATATCTATGTTAGCACTACTGATAGATCTATCACGTGAAATGTTTATACAGTTTACCTTTTCCCAGACCAAGTAGGATGCAACGTATTGTAGGCGCTTGTTCACAGTAATATCAAGCCGTGGTGATAAAAAATCTGTAATGAAAAATATATCAAATGCTCCATCTTCTACGAATTAATTATTTACATTTTAGTCTGTAATCGTTTAGAAAACGTGTAGAAAGTATTATAAAGTATCTAGTATTAACAATGTATTTTTGCAGTTTCCTTTCATAAAACCAGAAGATGTTTCTTGAACTATCGGAAAATTGCGTTGCATTATAGTAATATATTTTGACGTATCTGGCTACTTTCTGTATTCCACGGTAAGATAACTCTGCGCCAAATAAAACTGCGTGTGTTTAAACACATAATTAGTTACTATTCAACTTAATTTGGTAATTTTTATATTTTTTGGTTATATCTAATTTAAAACAGCTTGATAAATTATAACCAATTTTTAGTTTCATCTGATTAAGTTTTGAGAACTTTCTATAAGTAAATCATGTATACAAAAATTAGGCCATCAAAGTAATAAATCCTATATATTAAAACAAACGACTGCGTTTTTATCCAAAGATTGTATGCTAACTACTGGACGGATTTTCACGATTATTTTTCTAAGGAAATTTAACTTTGAGTAGAAGGGAATGTCGAAACCATAATTTTAATTTAGAGTTTTAATTTGTAACACACTTTATTTTATTTTTAACAAGTCTAGCAGCCCATGCAAACATTTTAAGTTCGTTTTCAAAGATCTTTAAAATTACATGGAGTAAACATCAGGTGCGAAAACAACGATCCATGGAGTAGAAGTAGTGGAGTGAGGATGGTTTGTAAACATAAATGTAGTAAGATAGTAAACATCGCGTGTTACTAATACTGTTTTAGTTTATGCGGGCAAGACAGTCACAAGCTGATAGTTATAAAATATTTATAAACTGAAAAAGTATCTAAATAAGTCAAAATTGTAGTTGAAGAAAGATTTAAAGAATGTTACTGTTATCAGACCGATATTAATCCAGTTTTATATAGCCGGATCTATAATTTCAACGGAGGATATCAATAAATAGTGTGTTCTGCATGGGGTTTAATTTAAATCATTGGTAAGTTTACTCCCACTAACATTCATTGCCTGAACAGTGAACACCCACCAAGAGGCTAAACTGTATCAACGCGGGCAATGTTTCAGATATATTTCCTAGAGTACCAGATGCACCACTTCCAGAGAATCTCTCAACCATCTCCCTCCACTCTGTTATTTCCGTCCTTCCAGATCAGAGATGATGCAAAGAGTTGCGTCAATCTATCTCTCATATTTATACATTCAGAATTATGTTGCGGTCACTTATAGAATACGCTACTGAAAACATATATCATCTTCCTTAACTTTGCGTTCCGAAAGTAATTTAATAACAACTGCTCTACATGTTATTTACTGCCAAAAATCTCTTAAAGTTTAACTAGCCTATGGAAACACTATTATCAATAAGGCTTAATTTAATAAGTTTTAGTAAAAATATTACATATTTTAGGTGGTAAAATTGTGGGCCACATTTTGTCTTGGTTCCTTTTTATTTCAGGTTCTGCGTTTTTCAGAGTTCGATTTCAACATCATAGGTTGAGTTGGTTGCGTTGTCTAAAATAAACAACCAAACAGCTTTTGTTATCGCCCCTAGGATTTATAGCATGGCCTGATTCATAGCGTTGTATATCAGTAGCGACGGGAGCCGACTGCTCTTACAAAAGAACTTTTAGATGTAAAAACAATCCAATAAATATTCCCCTCCTAAGTTTATTAGTTTATGGAAAAACGTAACATAAATGAGACATTTTTCAGATTGCATAGTATTTTCACACTGAAGATGAAAATGTTAGGATGATTGAGTCCATTATGCATAATGTGACTATCCTGCGTGCGGACTGTAGTGACTTCAGATATGTTATGATGCACAACTAGAGGTTGTGTTATACACAGTCGAGAGAGATTGATTCACAAAGTTATAACATTCATCACATAGGACATTTCAACGTGGTAGATTACAATCCACGGTTTCAGCCCTGAGATGACTACTTGTATAATTCCCTATCTAATTGCGCTGCCTGACGTAAGTGCTCCTTAGATTTTTAAAGATTAAGAAACGCTGTAAATAAATGCATTAGTAATCACATGTATCTGGATATTCGTTTTAAAATGTAATCCAGGTTTGAAATTAAAAACTAAAATATTTAATACAACAAAAATAAGTGTTTTTGCCGGTATACCACAATAGTTAGTTGTGACTATAATTGCCAAAACTAATTCTTACAATCTCATAATCGACAATAATTTTTTTGTCTAGATGCGCAAACATCTTGTGCAACAATCTGCTCTTTTCAGCAAATTTTAAAAGCCATATTTCCCATAACCTTGAAACCTAATCGATCATTAAAAAACAACATTGTAATAATTCACTTCAGCTTATAGAGATTGAAGAAAATAAATTAGGGTTGCTTGTATTGAGCTTAATACCAAAAACCACAAGGTAAAAGAATTGTTAAAAAAAAACTATTCTTATTTAAACATTTGTTCTTAAAAATTGAATTTCATTGAAATAAACACCCCGTAGTCATCTCGATTAGGTAGTCGAGATGTGGACAGAGATCAGTTGGTTTGGTCAGCAAGGCTGCAGTCACATTACACAAGGCGAGCGCGTTTTCCGTCTCCTCGTCATGTCGACAGAATTTTCTCCGCGCCTTACATTTTAAGCCTCTTAAAGACGTAACATTACCTATTTGGAAACCTAATTGGAATTGTTATTAACGTTTTACTGAACAAGCGCAGACATAAGTAGTTATGAGGTAGAAACTCAAGTCAATTGAATGTAGTAAAAATCAACTTAATGGATCGAAAAATCACATTTCTTTGCTGGTAGTCACACAGTTGAATTGGGATACTGTTTTATTAATCATTCCCTTTTGTTTTATATCTCGTAATTTATATTTCATAAATGTCACTTTCTATCTCATTAATGTGGTCGACCCCTTAAAATTGTTTACTTCATAAATGCCGATACATATACTTTGTAACTCATTAATGTCGATACCTATACTTACTACGTCGTTGATGTCGACATTTTGATTAGGGATTTTTTACTACTTAACTACTTTGATAGGGCTCGTAAGTAACTGGAAAACTACATTAATGGCTTCTGTTTTATTTGTAACCTTTTAATATGATCCAAACAAGTTTGATTTTATACATTAATAACGAAATTTATTGTAAATAAACGGTATCAGGAAACTGACAGATATTTTCTCCCTTTGGCCCAACTTTAATGAATAAATTACTTTTTGTTTACTAAATATAGAATACAAAGCACGGTGAAATGTACAAAGAATCTTGTAAACAAGTTGTTTTCAAAAACATCCACCCAAATCCCTGTTTTGGAGGCGCTACAGAATACATTGCTACACACGTGGTGCGAAAATGCCCCCTATTCCCCCCTTAGGGTTTAAGGGGCAACATATTTCGAATTTCCTCTGTTGGTCAATGCTAACTTGACAAGCATATCAAGTTTGAACGAAATTGACCAGTAAATAAGAGAGAAATAGTATTTTTTACTTTTTATTTGCTAATTTATAATATAAAGTAAGTTATAATGCACTAAAAATCTTCTAAAAACCTTTTTTCAGAAATTTTCACCCAAATCCCATTTTTGGAGTCACTAAAAAATCCAAAAGGTACCTACATACCAAATTTCATAAAAATCGGACCATTGGTTAGGGCTCCAGCTCTGTACACATCCACACAGACACACACACACACACACACACACACACACACGGACACGGACACACACACACACACACACACACACACACACACACACACACACACACACACACGGACACACAGACAGACATCTCGTAAAAAACGCTTTTTTAGGTTTAGGGAGCACCGAAACGAATATTTCCATCAACAACTCAAATTCGAAAATGTTGCCGAAACAATACTTTCTCCATATACTATGTAAAGGGGGAGAAAGTAAAAACCCAAAAATAAATTTGAACCCATGGGAATAATATTGTTGAGTATGATACACTCTGTGGTGTGTACTTGATGCACTTCTTTGATCAATGAAAAAATGTTTAAGCTATATTTTAAGAAATAAAATATTCTTCTTAAGGTTACTGTACCATTGGAATGTCAAAAGCCCATCATCGGGCGGAGCCCAGAAGGTTTGGCCCCAAAAGGCACATATCTGGGGTAAGAACTTTCGGTTGATACCGCAAACATGCAAGAAAATTAATAGTTTTACAGGCCTAAAATCGTCAAAAAATGTTGATAAACAAATTATAATAAGATATATGTTTATTACAACTATACAGGGTGTATCTGAAATACACCGACAAACTTTGGGATAATGTTCCTGAGGTCACAACAAACAAAAAATGGCAGCGCATCGCGCCTGAGGTGCCGCACGCGAACGGCACGGCAGTGCCGTGACCTGATACACTTAAACAATCATACCTCGCTTATTTTTAATCCGATTTAAACAATATAGGTGTCATTACATTTGTAATAACATTCAAAATAAAATATTATTGCTAAAAAACATTTTAAAACTACCGATTTCGGAGTTATTGTTTAACGAATAATTAAAATGATCGTCATCTTGAAACGGTTAAGGTTCAAAAACCCAAAACTTCATAGGGAAATATACCTTATACCCGTCAATATTCGTTGTAAGTTTGAAAAACATATCTTAAGCAGTTCGTAAATTGAGATTTTTTTGTAAAAATCTCATTCAGACTGACAGACAGAAAACGAAGCTAGACAGGCTATATACTTATACGAATCTTTTGTTTGTTTTAACCTCAGGAACATTTTAACCATCCCAATGTTTGTCGGGGTATTTCAGATCCACCCTGCATATAGGACTTATTCTGTTGAGTTTAGCCATGTGACCTAAGAAATGGGCCTCCTTGTCGAACTACTTGAAAGACGATGTCAAATAACTATTAACTGTTTTGAGAAATCTAAAATATTGGGGTTTCTGGTAGAATGAATAGCAATTATTGAAAGTCTTAGTTGGGCAAGGAAGGATAACACACTCATCCATAGTTATTACTATAATATTTTTTTTATTTTATTTGAGTAACAGACATTGTATTCTGAAAAAAACTACACCGAGACTATGAAGATGCTAAACTAAGGAACAAGTTGTTTCTTTTTAACATATGCTCTACTTTTAGCGAATTTCCCCTATAGGGAAGAAGCTACTACCGGAGGTCTCATGGTAAGACTTAAGCCCAATACCATGATAACTTTCCATTTTGAGGTCCCCAGATGCCAAAAACACCATTCGTTCAAATTTTTATATATGTATATATATAAATATATATATATATATGTGTGCCCTTAAGCACAATAACTCTCGTAAAAGAGGTCCGATCTTAATTAAATTTGGTACAAATGTGTAAAGTACCATTTATTTGAACGAGTTCGAAAACCAGACAAATCACACCATCCGAAGAGGGGTTTTGGGGGGGTTTGTACCCCAAAAATGGGTTTTTTGGGGTTTCCACATGTAATTTTAATTTAAATCAAATTTTAATTTATACCATTGAATTCAGCTTAAAAAACAAACAATTTGGTATTTTGATCATTGCTCTACGTCAATTTGTTACTGAGATATTGAAAGTGCTAAACACAATACGTTGTCTAATGTTATTCTTATGGAGAAAAAGAAAAATTGTATATCTCGCTTATTTATGAACATAAACTGACGAAATTTGGTATATGGCTTCATATGGTTGTGGTTTATTGTTGTTTGCACAAACAAAATTTTTCGTCTTTGGTTCCCGTAGCAGCAAACCTAGGTACTCGGTCCCTATGTTGTTCTTATGGGAAATAATTAAAATGTTATATGTCGCTTATTTATTAATGTATATGGATGAAAATTGGTATGTGACTTCATAAGATGAGTTCTATTGATATTTGCATAAAACCCATTATTTTGTGTTCCTTGTTGCAGCAAACCTGCGTACTCATCCCCAATGTTATTCTCATGGAGAATAATTAATATTTTTAATATCGCTTGTTTGTGAATACTGTTAAGGGTTTTAATGTGTTATGTTACATATTCATTGGAAATTCGCTGAGTATGCAGGTTTGCTGCGACGGGGGTATTTTATTGTATTTACATACTGTTTTTAATTTCAATAGGTTTTCAACCAAATACAAAATAACTAGCTGGTCATTACGTTAGTAGATATGAATAAGACGACAAATCTCATACCTGAGGATATGACAAAGTGGGTTAGTTGCGTTGTCGTGACGTTCCAGCGGGTGGGCATACCCTAGCCCACTGTAGCTGTTGTAGAGCGCTTAGGCCCTTTTCAGGGGTTACTCATAATTCCCGAACCGCACTCTTTAGTGACAGTGCAGCTCAAAGGCGGCCGTGTTTCACGGAAGGGTTAACTTACTTACTTGGGGAATATCAGTACAGACATTATCCTTTTACATAGCAAAAAATGTTGCGATACATCCATGTTACATTAGAAATGAGAATTTATATATGATTTTAAAGTATAATAAGTTACAGAGATTGTCTGTAGTTTCCTTAATGAGAGTATCGGATGCAAAATCAGTTAACGATTGATATCGTGATATGTTAACATGATTATTCTGGAAACACATTCGACAAAGCACATTAATGGTTGTATACAGCCTATATTTACACACGCCCTGTTATTTAAGGGGTAGTGATTAACCTCGAAACAAACGACTACTGGCTCGAGACGATTTTATCCAAGGATGTGTTATTTGCGGTGGCAAACGCGAGAAGTTGCGCCGTGCGAGAATCTGCCGTGACCCGCACGACTTCAGTGTGTTGCGGGCTGCCGAGTGGTTCGGAGCAGGCGTCGGGCGTCGCTACACCTCGTCTGCCGTGGGATGAAACCATGACAGCTGTAACCAAGGCACAGTCCAGGTAATGCTCATCACTCACTGCGAGCGCTGTAGTCGCGTGCCACCCTGTAACGCTGGTTTAATGTTATTTAGTGGCAGTTGGTAAGCCTGACTGGCTGTCATTTTTATGTTGGTACCACTGCCCCACTGCTCTATCTTTGTTGACAATTTTGTCACGCGATTGCCCAAAAGTTTCTCTGTTGTTGCAGCAAAACATTTTGTATTTCTGAAGAAAATATGTTTTTCTATCTTATAAAAGTTCGACACTTCTTCTTTGGGTTGAACGAGAAATATATTTTTTCGTTACTTAGGTTTTTATCAGGTTTGAAGATAAAGCGTTTCTTAATTTTCAAACCCAACTAAGAATAGTTTGTTTAAATTGATTATAGAACCTATCCCGATTCCTCAAAACATAAGTTCTAAAGAATACCACACTCCGAGAAGAAAACAGTGAAATGAAGTGGACTCCTATTAATGTAAACACATTGGAGTATTATTATTAGTATTAATTTACATAGATAAAAAAACCACAATACTTTTGTATTAATTTGTATGTTTTTAGTAAAACCGTTTTAAATAATACTAGTAAACCGGTCGCGGCTTCGCTCGCGATCATCATTTATAAATATTGTGTTACCGTTCCAAAGACAACATGGCCTGCTGATTAACTGTGTTTACTCTATCCAGCTGATTGCTTAAAACTTATAGTTATTTCCCAATGTTAAGCTTATGGAAAAAAACTCAACTTTAAAGGACCCCAGGGCCTCACTCACAAATTATTTCTCTATAAAAAAAGTTTCCTGCACAACTTCACGTTAGGCTCTTTCCAATGACACCAAAAACATGAAAATCGGTTCAGTAGTTTAGGAGGAGTGATTGTCACAAAAAACCTGCTCGCCTATTAAATAAGTATAGATTAGTTCGATCGGTCAAGACATTAAACTATATAGTTATCTAACTACTCTACCTAGATGGGCGTAAACGTACAACACAGAATAGCTTAACTTTAATATTAAGTTCCAACCATCATGAAGTAACCAACAACTCCCTACCCTTAAATCGTATTTTCATTTTCATTTTCCTTCAGTCGACCAACAGCTACGTTGAAGGGCACCGTGTTGTGTTTGGCGCACCGCCCCCCTACCAGCTGGGTCCTCTCTACTCTACCAGTCGGGATTTTATATTTACCTCCCCAGCCTCATCCCTACGATCTTCGAGTCAGGGAGAACTGATTCAGATCACCACCTAAAGCTTGTTTCATATCTGAGTGTTATGTGCATATTCATGCTTTTCTTGTGTATATCACTTGATCATATCTTGACTTTGGATGATAATTGGATAAAATTAATAACAATTAATCTTGAAGACACTCTTCTTTACTGGTATTGGTATAGCGACTGGGACCTGGTCTGCCGATGTGTGAATTGAAAAAGGAAGGCGTTGTCCTCAAACATACATTTATATTATATTTTAAAATAAATCTTTAATTTAAACGAATAACATTGTTTCAATACAAAATTTGCCCGGCTACTAGTCGAGATTATCACTTTGTTTTATCTGAAGAATTAAATAGGATATAATTTGACCGGTGCTTTCTTTGTGGAACGTCCTTTCTTAGGTAGTTAAAACAATTTATAAAAATTCTTTACAAAGGTTGTAGGTTCCAGTCGATATGTTATGATAAATATTTAAAGCTGCTCATGGGATTTTAGCAACGAATTAAACTATTACAATTTTTAAACCAATCTGTTTTTACAGAACAAAAAGAGTATTCTGTCAGTGGTGTAGAGGCAACTGGAACTGAAGTAGACCTCGAGTGAGAGTTGCGCCTGCCAATGTTTTGATGCAATATGGTTACAGAATGCTTTTTGCATACTAGCTTTTTAAGGGGCTGGTGAAATAAAAGTTGATCCATGCAGATAGATATGATAGATACGACGGTCTAAAGTAAAGCCTCATTTAAATTGTATCAATATGTTCATGAATAACCAATATTTGTCTAATTCTCCATAGATTAACATTGGACACAAAAACTTACACTTAGACTATCTTAGTAAACAATTAACGTAGATCTATAATTACCATAAAAAATTGTTTGTTTCTTAAGATGAACCCAATAGTTTCAGACTAAAATTTGATTAAAGAAAATCCAAGTAAACATTTCTAATATCAGTTGTTGGTACAAAAGCACCTTCGGATGGTGCGATATTTCTAGTTCTGTTTGTTCAAATAAATAATCTTGCATTCATGTGTGCCAAATTTGGTCAAGATTGATAACGCTCCCTTACGAGCGTTATCGCGTTAACAAAAAGTTCTATAGTGAAACTTAAACAAATGTATATTTTTGAATCTGAGAACCAAACAAAAAGTTTTCATGATCACAGGAACAGGTTAATTTTATTCCTGCGGATATATAGTGTATCCGTTTGAAGACGTGATTATGATTAGTAACGGAGAAAACTAGACAATGAGGTATTAATGCCTTAAAATAAACAAGGTAATTAATTAATTGATATACAATCCCGTTACCAAAATGTGTTTGGCCTCCTAGAGGCCTAATGAGTAACTCGCCAAAATGAAGTACTAATGACAAGGGGTTTTGACTTAATTTTGATCTACTTAATTGTTAATTTCAGATTTGTATTTGATTAACATAACCAGTTAGTTAGTTTACTCATTTTTAAACAAATATGCGGTAAAAGCTGTCCAAACGCTGTAGGAATCCCGTGTTTGGGAATTTGATTCTCATCCCCACTTGTCTAAGAACACTCACTATGTAGTCCATGATCCTTGTTTATGTTGTTTTAAATTGAAACTAACACATAATTCTGAGGTCTTTCCCAGATAACATGTAAATAGTTTGCATCATCGCTTACTTTGTTACCGTAGACGCTGCAGTGGCGAAGTGGATGCGCAGAAGCGCGGTTTATAGAGACGTATCGACGGACAGAGCGCGGAGGGCGGCGCGGCTGCAAATAGAAATATGGCGCGCCAACACAAACATCGCAACTGTAGCAGATGATTTGTGTCTCGGGCTCGTGGCTCGTGGTGAAACACACAGTGTGGATTTGATGAAGCGTTTTGATTTGACTCTTTTGAATACAACTCACAATCGACAGAATAGTGGGATTGTACGTTAATGTTGATGGCTGTTTTGTTACACCACCAGAATCAAAAGCGTAATTTCAGTATTTTGATTGGAGGGGCAAAAATGGTCGTGATCGTTATTATTGTGTCTTTTCATATATTACAACAGTATTTACTCCAAATTATTAGGGGGGGACTGCCCCCTTGCCAACCCCGAATTATAAGCGGGGAACTTCATTATGACCAGAATAGTATGTTTGTGCAGCCAGAAACTGGGGTGGGATGTAGGGTTGGATTCTGCTACTTCCATAGAATGTTTTACTTTCCACATAAATTTGAAAACAATGTTCACCCCGATACAATATTCTAGTTTTTTTGACAAAACAAATCCATATCGTGTTTGCTGATATATGTGGGAAAGTTTTTAGTGAATGATCGAACTATAAATATAGAGGGTTTTTATTCAAATAGAATCGTAGATGCATAAAAAAGAGCTGCATGGAGACACACTGGTCTCAGGGAGGGAGCCCATACTATACCAATGTTGTATAATTCCCATACGACTCCGCTGTATTATAAGAAAGCTCCCTTAAAGTTCTTAATATTTACAAACCCCTTTCTTAGCCCAGCCGCAGCACGTTATTAATTAATATTGAACGATTTAAAACACTTTAGCACAAGAACATAACAGAAAAGAATATTTAGGCGTATCGCTAGCCTAGAGATTAGCTTCTTGGACTTCGTTTGAGGGGTCACGAGTTTTGATCCCCGGGACGTCCTCTACTGTTTGCGTTGAGAGTGCTTCCTCTAAAGGTATTTGGTGAAACTCTCCAAATAAAATTCTTCTGGCGTAAATATACAAAAAAAAGGTGCACTTTTTAAAATCTGATACTTGTCTACCAGCCATAACTTCATCTTATACTGCTACTTCTCTAAAAAGACGGTTGCTTAAAATCGGGCAAAGACGTAAATCATATGTATAATGTATAATCATGTTGGTAATATAAAATAATTAATTGGTTTTGTCAAGGGAACAGCTATTTGAATTATTTTATAGCAAACAACTGCACAAAAAATTAAACTAGGTACACAGAATATCCCTTATGGTTATATTCGATATAGTTTTCGAATAGCTACTACCAATGCTATTGTACTAATGTAAGCACCTGGAGTCTCAACCACAATTCACTAACTTGATTTAAAAAATACGATATTATATCCCCTTAAGTGCTTAGTTAATAATATACAATGTTATAAGTATTGCAAAAAATGCTGAAAAATAAACAAATCTTTCTGGACAGGATTAGTCACAGTTTAGTTTCTTGTGTTCTGTTACTGGCATTCATATAATGTTTTTTGTGCAATTAAGAATAGACCACAACCAGATGAAGCCACATTAATATTTTTGTACATTAATATTAATTAATAGCTAGCTGACGTACCCGTTATTCGCACAGGGGTTTTCTCTACCCGTTCTTTAGTCAATGCAATTTCCATTTTAGTTAGCTTGAAACAGCTGTTCTTGCTTCTGCTCTTTAAGCTGTCAAATGGAAGTGTCCTCAGCTGTTCCCATTACAGTTTCTGAATGTTTACTTTCTTCTGAAATGTAAACATTGAAACTTAGGACGTTCACGGGGCGTAGCCCGAGGGGATTTCAAGGAAGTGGCCTATTGTTGCATGGGTTCAAGATCTACCTATGTGTTTCAGCCCAGTTGGTTCAGTAGTTTTTGCGTTCACCCGGAACATCAGACAGACAGACAGACAGACAGACAGAAACCACCTCTTCTTTATAATATTATAGATAGATAAATCACCACCTGTACTTCAAACCTATCAGTATTAAGGATTTTGTAACCTATTACAGTATTATGTTATTTTCATGCTTAAAATTTAAAGTTTTTTAATTTTCTAATTAAGTTTAGAATTTGAATAAATAAATTACCAGCTCAGACTCATTATTTTTTCAACTCTCAGAAACATTTACGTCGTTATCACGCTGCGTTTACTTTCTTCTGTTACTAATCTACAAGTAACCTACAACCAATCAACTACTTACCTATAATTGACTTACCAGTGACCTAAATTACCTAATGACGTTCTAAGGTGGAGGTGAACGAACAGGACCCCCGGAGAGAGTCACTCACCCCGACACAGGAACGCCATCGATCTCCCGGCGATGATCGACAGAGGCTAATTGGTATCGATGACTATCAGCGATAAGTGCTGCTGATATGGAACCGAATTTTACTGCCATTACTTTCACTCAGATAAATGACATGGCTAATCTAACTTATATCATAACTGATGTGGTAAATGTATTCGTGAATCAACTTGTAGCCGAATTTACTGAATAGATGTCACTTTTTATACGTTTGATTTCTGTGTTATAATGAATAGAATATATACACAGTTTTATAACGCTACGTTCCTCAGAAACTATTAATTTACATTTTAAGCTTTCAATTTAAAAATTATATTATTTAATTTATTGTTTTACTAAGTTTGAGAGTATTTAAAAGGTTATTGCGAACATGTTCAATCACTGATTATAAAAATAAGTCTCACGACGTTTCGGAATCTGGAGTCTGATCCTGTCTTCAGGAAATGTGCGCAAAATGTTTTTTAACATAAACTCATCACACTTAAAATAGAATTGGGAATGATATAAAAAGTTATAATACAGTTTTCAATTTGAAAATAGGGATGCAAGATCAATCAATTTAATGTAAGATATACACACAAAAAATCCTTGAGAGTGTTATCTTAAACTAGACTAGCAAATCCAACTGCTCGAATTCAAGCAAATACGGTTTGTTAGTTTAAACTGTGATGTCATTACAAAAGTTAGCTTAAAAAAGCTGATCTTGCATATCCACTGTGTTTTGTCAGCTGTAAAATGCTCAATTTTAACAATAACTGTTCTTTCATAAGATAAACATTGCAACTTTGAAGGCCTGTGGTGTAGCCCTGAGGTATGATGTAAATTGTAATGACTTTCTGCAACCTACGCATCGACACCTTTCCATAGATACTCCAATTATAAAAATCGGACCAAGTAGTTTCTGATATCTCAGCGAAACGCAAAAATAACGGAGGAGTTCTGTTCACAAAAATCGGCTTAGCGTATTATATAGAGAATAATTGAGCAGTACAGTCACGTTTAATAAATAACATAATTATCAATCCTGAATCTATAAATTGAAGAATATTTCCTTAACCGAAACAATAATCCCGTCGGAATGTTGGTTGCCTATCGTTACATAAGACCCCTCACATATATCACCTCATAATCCCGCGGCATTCCCGTTCCAGAGCCTCCTCCCTCCTCCATCCTCCCTAATCCGTCCCTCGGGACATCGGCGCCTGCGGGAGCGCCAGGAATACTGCCGGGGGAGAACTTGTTGACAGATAATCCCGGAGTTAGGAGGAACGTGCCAGAATACCACGACCACGACCGCTCAGAAGCATGTGTCTAGTCTACAGTGTATCTCCTAGAGTGATGGAGAGCGTTATCATTTGATTTACGTCTTGAACTACTCAAATGTTGATTGTATTTTCAGCAGCCAGACTGTGACAAAGACTACTTTTATGAATGATACTTTTCTTTTGAGCAATCTAATCACCTTATTTAATAAACTGGAACATATCCGGTCTTGTCAAGAATGCACACAAAATACACATAAACAAAGTTGACGTCACAAAACTTACAAAAAACAACCGAATAGTTCAGCAGTCCGACATTTCGCCACACCGTGGTTTCTATTCTTTCAAGAATAAAGACTACTTTTGTCGGTGAATAAGGGAAATGTTTAAGCCAAGATGGACTCCCTGAGTCAGTTCAGCGCTTCTGAACTCCAGCAATTAAATATTTTTCGTCAATTCGAAAAAAATAGTTTAGTTCGTGGAATATGTGTCTAACTTTTCTTTGATTCCATATTTGTCGTTTCCATATTTGTCATTTGACATATACACGATTAATAAACAGATTTCTTGACGAATTGCCACACTACGGTAAAAGTTGAAACAAAATTGACCCTGAAACAGCTTTTCCATAAGGATCTTACCTTCTGTAAGCTACTTACTTCCCTGTGATAGTTTGAAATATTAACGAAAAGCGAGCATATAATAATCTTAGAAGGCTCAGTATTAATTTATCAATTCTGTTTCTTTATGAGATTTTAAAATTATGCATTATCTAGACTCACTTCAAATTAATAGAATTTACAATTTGCATTTTAAATGACTCATCTTTTACTTTAACGGTCCAAATAAAATGCTTCTTCTAATAAAGTTATCGATACAGACGATTTCCCTTGTAACATCAAAGTGCTGGCGATGTCGGCGGAGGGGAGGGGAGGGGTTCTTTGTGATAACATCGCGATGGGCGACCTTGGAGGAGAGGCGGCACGACACTGTTATTTGGGTTACTGATAACGCCCGGACCTCCCAAGGGCAGTCTGATAGCAGAACTGAAAAATTGTCAGACATTTGTTCGTAGGATATTCATTTCGATAATATCTTTACGTCTCAAATTTGGTATTAAGTTTAGTCATAATTATTATTAATTTAAACTAAGAGTTGTAGACTTGAAAATATTTATAATTTATGGAACAATTCATATAGGAAAAATTACTACGGATTAAAGTACTGCAATCGTGGTTTAATCACATAACTCCAAAAGAATTAAAAACAGAACATGTAACTAATAATAAGACAAATTGTACTCCTGATAGAGACTTAACTCGAAAAGTTTAGAGTAATTAATTAAAAGAATGTGTAATGAAGTTGTTTGCCGTTAATTATAAGTGTCGTTTGTTTGTTGTAAATGAAATAACCCCGTCGCAGCAAACCTGCGTACTCAGCGAATTTCCAATGCATATATATGGGTATCACTACTACCTAGAGCCACTTAACAAGTTTCATACAAATATATTCATTAATAGGTGATATATAACATTTTATTTATTATCCATAAGAATAACGTTATAATTGAGTAGCAGATTTGCTGCAACAAGGAAGATAAGAAATGTGTTTTTTTTTTGCAATTATCAATATAACTCAACCAGGTGAAGCTACATACCAAGTTTTATTAATTTAGGTTCACAACTAAGGGAGATATAAAACTTTACTTATTCTCCATATGAATAACATGGGGGCCGAGTATGCAGGTTTGCTGCTACCGGTAAAAATAAAAAGAAATTTGTGCTAATATCAATATACCACAACTAGCTGAAGCCACATACCACGTTTCATCTATATACATACATAAAAAATCGAAATATAACATTTTATTTATTCTCCATAAGGATAACATTGGACAACGTACTGTGTTTAGCACTTTGAATATCACTGCAACGATTGGACGTAAAAAACAATTAAAACGCCAAAATGATTGCTTTGTAGAGCTAAACTGATTGGTAGAAATAAATGTGGAGTTTTTAGTGAAATAATCCGAGGAAAATCTAAAAACCGTATTCCCATAAGATTAACATGGGAAATTTTAAGGACACATTTTTTGACTTTTCCCCACAACAACTAAACCTATCTTAATGATTCAAAATACTAAATTGTTTGTTTTTTTAAGCTCTATAAAGTGGCTATAACCAAAATCTAGTGTTTTTAAAATTTTAGGGTAAAATGTTCAAAAAACAGATTTTATGGAAAATTTTAAACCCCCTTCCCATAGACCGATCGATCTGGATTTCGAACTTAAAGTCATAAATGTTACTCTCCACGTTTGTGCCAAATTTCATCAAAATCGGGCACTTCTTTCAAAAGTTATCGCGGTAACGGACACACACACACACACACACATATATATATATATATATATATATACATATATGTATATATGTGTATGTATATGTATATATACACATATATATAAATTTGAACGAATGGTGTTTTTGGCATCTAGGGACCTCAAAACAAAAAGTTATCATGGTCTCGGGCTTAAGTCTTACCAATAATAGCTTACGGTAATCTTACGGTAATAGCTTCTTCCCTATAGGGGAAATTCGCTAAAAGGAAGTATTGTACTAACAAGAATCGTTATTCTTACCGTATGATGTGAAAATTACACAACGGCGATGTAATACGATAATAATACTGCATTACGGCTTTTAATGTGGTGACTAACATTAAAATTACAACTTCTTTATATAAATTTGTGGAACTTAAGTAATACAATTATTTTCAGGTCTATGTACAATGCTTCATTCTCCCAATTAACCTTCGTCACACCTTTCTGACCATAAACACCCTGTTCCGTGATAATATGTACGGTTTTTAAACACGTCAAAATTGTGTGTTTATTACATTCAAAGGTTATCCTTAAAAAAAATAACAAGCATAACAATTTTCATTATAAAAGTACAAACCCTCCCTACATACCGTTTCGGTTATTTTCAGAGAGAATACAGTTAGTGTACCGACAAACATCAGCAAAACCCAGAACGAACTAAAGTTTTCTTGTAAATAGACGATAATAGGATCACTATAGTACTGAACAGGTGGGGAGATTTGACTGTTGAATCAACAGCAATAACAAATATAACAGCTCGTGGACGTGGCCAGTTGTGGGAGCTCAGCCGAGTCAGATGTTGGCAGCGGTTGGACCATTCGCGGGGAGAGAGGGAGAGAGAGAACCAATCCTGCTGGCGAAGTATGAAAGTGACGTACTGAATAACTTGCTCGCTGTATAATACTGTGCGGAGGTGACTCGATGGCCAGAGAGTAAACATATATAGGGTTGAGGGGAAGTTACCCCCCCACTGTTCACACAGCCATTCAAGAAAAAAACAACCAACTTGATAAATATTATACATTGTGCATGCAGCCAAGTGCATGTGTGTGAGTGAGCAGCGACTGGCCTGACCTCTAGGCGGAATAGCTTGTCAATAGAGTCGACTGCACCACCTTAATCTCCAAAAAAGCGAAGCCTAAGAGTGGCCGCCATTTCTCCCCTATTTCCAACCACAAAACCCAAAAAAAACAAGGTGGGTGAGATGGTGGTGGTGGTGGTGGTGGTGGTGGTGGTGATGGTGGTGGTGGTGGTGGTGGTGATGGTGGTGGTGGTGGTGGTGGTGGTGGTGGTGGTGGGGTGGTTGTGGTGAGGTGGTTGTGATGGTTGAGTGTTTTTTTTTGTTTTTTACCATGACAACCCAAATCGCCACAGACTATAACATAATGCAATCTGCAATTAATGTACAACCATTATCCATACGAAAAACAACACAAAGGTCTTCACTAACATTATATATTAGTACCTGGGATGACGAGCTTGGCTCGGGTAAGGCCAGTCAGTTTGTTTAGATGACATGGAGTAATATTTCACCACTCCCCCCAGTTGATTATCGGAATTTTATAGCTCATTGGCTTCATTGTTGCATTTTTAAGGTCACTCCAGTTGTTATTTATAGCTCAATGCCCCTTTGATGTATTTCGGATTGACCACTCTATATATGCAATCTTCACTTAACTGTTTCAGTCACTGCTCTCAGGAAACCACATGTTAATAGTTATAAACAACACACGTATTAATTTGACAGTTCATAGATTGATTATAAACAGATGATACAATTCTTTTGTTTTTACTTTAAACTTTATAAGCCAAATATTAACTTTTTTAACTTTTCATTTTCATTTTTGTACATTACTTGATTTTTCCTGGGTATGAGTAGACCTGTAACCTGTGTTTCTGTCTAGAACTTATTTTTATACCAGAAATTAGTTATTTCCAACATTTGAAGGAAATCATTGGAGCCGTTTTTGAGACCAGAGTTGCAAGCAAGCAAGCATGCACGGACGCAAGCAAACCTTACTCACATTACAGTATTAGAGTATAGGATATTTCAAGTGTTTTTAGGATGTAGTCATGTTTTAAATTAGTTCATGAATACGTAATTCAAGAAAGACAAAAATATTTCTAATTTTAAAACACAATTTGTGTGTCAAACATATTTCCCATCATATGTTTGCTGAATCCATTGTCCACTGTGGTTTATCAACTAAAATATCCTCCAGCGAGGCTTTACTTATTTTTCACCCCAGATAAGCACTCTATAGATATGCTAGGTCTACGCTCATACTTCCCGTAAGTGAATGAACGAAGATGGTATTTTAAAATCTTATTCTACAAGAAATATTTTACTTGTAATATAATTCATTTAAAATTTAAAATGATAGTAAATTTGTTAGTAAATACGTATTAAAAATCTCGAAATTCATTTTGATAGGTAGTTAGTATATACTATATGTGTCCCTTCCACCGCACGAAGATCTAATGAGCATACAGATTAATGTTTTGAAAGTTTAAATATTTAATTAGCTGGATTCGTAACAAAATTTTGAGTGAAATTTGTTGAGTATAGGGAAAAAGTAGTTTTTTTTACATAAAAGTGCATATTAGCCCTGAAAGGGCTAATGCACCTTATTTCATAATATTAATTGTGATGCAACGGACGGTCGCAAATGGGTAGTTCAAAATGTATTCTTAAGTAAACTTTTGCGAGGAATCTGATGATTTTAATCAGATTTTCAATCGGACCTACGGTAGTGGAGTTACTACTTCAGCCGATTTCAAAGGGCCAACATACGGAAAGGGTGTAAGTGGATAGGCCAGTTAACGAACTTGACCTACAAATCAAAGAAATGTATTCGTGTGCCAAATTTGTCTGAAATAGACTAACGCATTCTTGAGTTATTCGACCAAAACACAAAACATTTTGAGTGAATTTAGTTGAGTATAGTTGAGTATATGACTCACTTCGTTATCCAATCAAGCTCGTTTGAAAATATCAATGAAGCGTAAATTGTGTTTAACGACCAGCTGAGATTAAATGTTGCATTATAGCAAATGAAACCTCTTCGTCTGATGGCATAAGTAAGAAAGGATTGTGGCGGGGAACATAGCTGTCTATCAAGTCGTCTCCGTACAATACTTTAAACACTTAATTTCAACAAACATTGTTGCTCAAAATTTGGATAAATCTTCAAAAATTAAAGAGATAAAACTCCATTTAACAATTTAATACAAAACCAAATACCTGTAGTACCAAAACTGCACAAGGCTAGTAATTTTTTATCCTAGATTTGTTTTGGTTTAATGTTTCAAACTTATGAATTTCTCCAAATTGTGCGTAAAAAGGTCAAAATTTAGAAAGTTAGTAAAACATGCTAAATAAATAATATAATACTTTCAGGAAAAGTGTATTTTACTTGTTTATTGTCAAGGTGTTGAATGTTAGTGTAGGTTGAGTTATGACGAAGAGCGAAGGCAGAACCGGGCAGAACTAACGACCGGAAACGGTTAACATTCGTGACGTAATATCCTTCTATTTCCGGTACAGTTCAATTGTGTGTGTGACTTCGATGTTGCAAAAGCCTCTTTCGGTATGTGAGCTAACAGTTCTTACTTACTTGTTTATGAAAATTGAATACAAATTTCTTGCTTAGCATAGTTTGTAGCGTAATGTTTTTTATAACTAAATTTCATACAGTAAATTACGTTTTACAGCACTAAAAATTTAGACTTATACAGAACTTGTATTCAATTAGGTAAATATACATAAACGCTATGACAAGAATATGTAAACCATTTTAAATTTTAGTCATTTAGTTTAGGCTATTTAAAATTTTAGACATTTAGACAATTTATACAAAACACACGGTTATCATCTTAATGGATTTAGGATGAAAATCGATAAAAATTAGTTAAATATTGATAGTTAAATTTAGTTAATGATAATTTTATAATGAGCCAGATTTACTACTCGAGACCTCTAGATACAACCTCGTTGAGCGGACCCGAATTAGTGTAGTATAATTTACCCAAGTTCGTGTGTGGTACGAGATCATTCACACCGTTATCATCTTAATGGATTTAGGATGAAAATCAGTTAAATATTGATAGTTAAATTTAGTTAATGATAATGTTATAATGAGCCAGATTTACTACTCGAGACCTCTAGATATAACCTCGTTGAGCGGACCCGAATTAGTTTAGTATAATTTACCCAAGTTCGTGTGTGGTACAAGATCATTCACACCGTTATCATCTTAATGGATTTAGGATGAAAATCGATTAAAATTAGTTAAATATTGATAGTTAAATTTAGTTAATGATAATTTTATAATGAGCCAGATTTACTACTCGAGACCTCTAGATACAACCTCGTTGGGCGGACCCAAATTAGTGTAGTATAATTTACCCAAGTTCGTGTGTGGTAAGAGATCATTCCCACCGTTATCATCTTAATGGATTTTGGATGAAAATCGATTAATATTAGTTATTTATTTATAGTTCAATTTAGGTAATATAATGAACAAGATTTACTACACGAATTAATAAATACATTAATTAATAATTAAATAAATAAATTAGTTTTCAGTATCAATAGATAGTGAATAACCCACATCAAATAAGTCCTAATAATTTATATTGCGTTACAATTCCAATAATTATTTGTTTTCCATTTATTATTGAAACATCTCTTGTTGTTAATGTGCTGTGTTCTGTTTATGCACCCCAACAGATGTTATGTATTTCCTTCAATCGATTGCTATTTTCCTTAAGATTAACATTTGAACTTTGAAAGCCCATGGGGCGAAACTCTGCGACGGGTTGTATGACTATACGACTGAATGCGACCCCCCTTCTATCTGCAGGGCTACGACTAATATATTATAGGCAATATCATCATAGGCAATATCGAAAGTGTAAAACAATCATTATATCGTCACTGATTTTACACAAGGGTAAATTTTTATTATGTTTTCAGTAGACCAATTAGAAAATACCCCCGTAGCAGCAAACCTGCATACTCAGCGAATTTCCAATGCATATAATATTATCTTAATACCACATAAAGCCACATACCAAGTTTCATCAATATATTATACATTCATAAATAAACGATTTATGACATTTTAATTATTCTCCATAAGAATAACATGGCGGCTGAGTATGCAGGTTTGCTGAAATAAGGAATACTAAAAATGGGTTTTTATACAAATATCAATATAACTCAACTAGGTAAAGCCACGTACCAAGTTCTATTAATTTATGTTCATAATTAAAGGAGATAACACGTTACTTATTCTCCATAAGAATAACATGGGGCTGAGTATGCAGGTTTGCTGCTACGGGAACTATGGGCCAAAAAATGGGTTTTTGTGCAAATATCAATAGACCACAATGAATTGAAGCAATATACCAAGTTTCGTCAGGATAAGTTGATAAATAAGCGAGGTATACAATTTTTCTTATCCTCCATAAGAATAGCATTGGACAACGTACTGTGTTTAGCACTTTCAATATCTCAGTAACCAATTGACGTAGAGGAATGATCAAAATACCAAATTGTGCGTATGTTTAAGCTGATTCCAATGGAAAAAAATAAAATTTCACTTTTTCAAAAATTATGTGTAAAAAACTCAAAAAACCCATTTTTGGGGTACAAAACCCCCCAAAATACCCCTTCGGATAAGTCGATCTGTCTGGTTTTCGAACTTAAAGTCATAAATGCTGCTTTACACGTTTGTACCAAATTTCATCAAAATCGGACCTTTTTTACGAGAGTTATCGCACCCACGGACACACACACACACACACATATATATATATATGTATATATATGTATATATGTATATATATATGTATATATGTATATATATATATATATATTTATACAGTTTCAAACGAATGGTGTTTTTGGGGTCTGGGGACCTCAAAACGAAAAGTTATCATGGTCCTGGGCCTAGGTCTTTCCATGCCGACTACGGTAATAGCTTCTTCCCTATAGGGGAAATTCGCTAAAAGGATGTCGTAACTATATCACCCTATGGTGAAAACATAACGCTATATTTACTTGGGTTTTGGTATGTGTCTAAAGAGTGTCTCTTGGATTTCCAATCGTCATTTCCAAATTGTTGTCGATAATTTCATTCTAAAGGGCACGGGCCATCCTCAAAGTTAATTTGTTGCCCATATAAGATTAGCAAGGGAAATAATTTTATTTAAATTGCATCTGGTACGAGTAATACATTATGGACAGGCTTTTAGCAATACCAGATGTTAAAAGTAAGGAACGTATTTATCTATATAAACAAAATACGTTTTCTTTTTACATAGCATTGAGTAGTGAAAGCAGTGTTGCATGCGGAGACATTTAAATTTGTGTTAACAATTATTTATCTGTCCGTCCAGCCAGATGAGCCAGATTTGTTCCGTGTTTTACAAAAAAAGACTGTACCGAATGATATAAAACATTTTTTCCATAATCGTGTGAAGCAGGAAACGTTTGGACTGTTTAAACTCATCATACGTCCCTTAGAGTTATACCCCTTGGTCCGTGGCTGTTCCAAAGTAGATCTTATGGGTACAGGTTACTCAACCTAGCACTACTGAATGCACCATATTTATGAGCATTTAGTCGACACCTTTTACCACAGAACGGAGGAAAGACGTCTACTTTACTACTCTGCATCGGCAGGCCTATACTAAACTATATAAAATAATGACATGGTAGTGAAACATTGGGTACGGAACACATAAGTGTACGAAACACTTCTTTTGCACCATGGTATTAAAATATCAGTTTGTCTATGCAGTCATTTTATGATTACAGAGCTGAATTTTTTATGTGTTTTTAAGTCCATCTTACACAAAATAGGAGTTTTTGAACAGCTATTTGTGAGAAGATGGGTCCATCCCAAAAAACAGTTATGGGCTGTTCTAATGAGATCCTAATGACCTCCAAAATTTCTATGTTAATCATATTACACTACTTACTAGACCGATTGAGCAACAGTTTGGTAGAAAGACAGCAGACAAGAAATACACCATGGTCAGAATCAGGCCTACATTTTCCGTCCCGTATTGTTCTTTGGGCTTTTAACATTTTTATTTAAAAGTCACTGACGTTGTTAGACCACTAACTGGGAACAATTGATCATATTTCTGTTAGGGAAATAGATTAGGTAATCAGATTCAGATTAAAACTATTGCCTACTCCTGTACAAAAATGAGTAAAAATAACAACCACTTGGTAAATTATCATCATGTGATTTTTGTGTGAATAGTGATTAACCAATGTATACATAACTTTAATATATACATGGTTAGGTTATATGTAAATTTCTAAAATCATTTAAAATAAAGATTGAATATAAAGTGGGCATATCCAAAATAAAAAGATAGGAGAAAAGCAAATATGCTCTTCTTGCAAAGCAAATATCTTGAGAGGAATCGTGAAGAAAAGTATTTTAGGCATTTTTAACAAATTGACTAGCTTTCGAGCAAAGTTCAGTCCTCAAGGTGCTTTGACAAATGGAACTATCTTTTCAAACATAACACAATACTGTAATTGCAAGCGAAGCCGCGACGGGCTACTAGTTTATATTTATCATTCTATGTCCAATTCTAATATGGGCTAAATATCATCACTACTGGCTGTCAAACCCTCATCAAGGTACCCCAGTCAAGCCGCGCAGACTACGACTGCATAGTTGCATTTATTTATGGGCCTTTAATCAAAATGCTTTAATTTAATTGAAAACATTAATTTTGGGCGTTTACTGGTTTTAATCTATAATGGAACACACATTTCCTTCATAGTTAGCAGTAAAGAGGTAAATAATATCACGTGCATAAATATTTTAGTTTTATTTAACTGAAAAACAAATAATTTGCAAGTTTTTTCAGACTATGAGAATAAGTTCATGGCAATCACGTAAACTAGTACTCGTATGTATAGCTTGTAAATTAATTTTGGTCGAGTTTTTACCTCTGGGCGATCACTAATTGCTATTATTTTACCTCGGAATATCCTTATTCTTTAATAACTTCTGTTCAATTACATCGTTGTTGAATATCAGATTTGTAAATTTCATCAAAGTTGTTAAGCACAGTTTTGCTTTACATACAATTTATCTTCAGTCAACTTATCTCAGATTAAAAATTAAAGTAGCAAACTGTTATAAAACTTGAAACTTTCACAATCTCAGCGATCAAAATTTCCAGTTTTATACCAAGTGAAGATAGCCTGTACAACAATCGCCAGTGCTGTTTGTTTGTGGCTCGGTGTTTGTTGGTTTGTTTGGTCGAGAGGCCGGATTTAGCGGCTGGAGCGAGTCATCACTCCTCGCCCCGTGTATCATACTCGGAGTAAACCTGGAGTCGACAGTGTTGCTCCTAGTCCTAGAGTCAGCATACAACAACCACGTGTTGGCAGAGTGGTCAGGGCTATAAGGATTTCCTGCAGCGGCACCGGTAAGAACCCGGTGCTCAGATAACAGGATGCCCTAATCATACAGGAAAGAATTGTACAAATTTGGGACAGGCCTACAAATCCAGTAAAACAATTTGGGAGATACGATAAATCCTCTATTGGGCTCAATAGGTTGCTCAATCTGACGACTATTTTGATATTAGAGCCACCTAATATTACAAAAGTTTTCCTGACAGTTTTTCGGGTTTCCAAGACTGTATGTATTTTTAAGTCCCTATTTTGCTCCAAAGCAACAATGCCAGTGCAAGAATTATGAAACTGTTGTGCTGGATTACACGAACTAGCATTATAATTAACACATTCCGGGCCGTAAAAGTGAGTGAAAAGTGCTCAAGCTGATAAAATGCATTATGGTTCGTTCACTTTCCTTACTCACATCGTAGTCACTCCTCTCGCCTACTACTGAATTCGTAATCTGCTCAATCAATAAAAGACCGAGTGGAAAAGCCTCGAATAATATAAATTAATATACTATGTGTCTTCTGAGGGAAAATCACTTATAACTCCAGTGTTCTGTATAAAACATACTGACACAACGAATAGTGTTCTGAAATCGTCAACTGACTTTACTAAATTTGATTTTGCGCACTTTACCTACGTGAGGAAAGCTAAAGCTTGGATTGATTAAGAATTTAAAAGGACAGCAGTTAAAATAATAGAAATAGAGCCTTAAACACACACACACACACACACACACACACACACACACACACACACACACACACACACACACACACACACACACAGGCGGATCACGTGGGCGCGTGTCCGTGCGCGTAGGAGCGTCGGGGTCGCGGGATCCGCGGCGCCGCGCCGCCTCCATTGATACCTTTTCAATAGACCCTAATCGATCACGAAACCGCGAGGGCAAGGAACAGACGGCTACAGGTGTGCCAGTCGGATACATCCCCACTTCCGGAGTCTTGGTCTTCCTTCCGGCTAATCCGACCGGAGGTCCTACAGCTTCCGGACGTCAGCGCGGGTGACGTCTTCGAGTGCTGATCCTCCCGAGATCAAGGTACGGTTTGGTAGGGCATCGTGCTGGTCTGAAGGTTCAACATTTTGATGTTTTTCTGTTTTTTAATGTTTGGCTGATTTTTTTGAGTGGTTAATAGATTGAAGTAGTAGTTGAGGATACGATCATTTTGTGGTTTCATGTTCACAACTTTGTGACTTTTGACAAGTGATTGAAACTTTAAACAAAATTTTTAATTTCGTTTGCGCAGTGACGTGATTTCATTACATTTGAAAATTTTCAATCTCAACAAAGTTTCTCAAATGCTTATCTCTACAAGAATACTTCATTTAGTTCAATGTATAGGCTTACTGAAAACTTAGAGATTTTGGCCGATTTATACCATGACGCAACATCTTGCACTTGATGTAAGGTTGATATTCAGTAACATAGGTAATATTTCCAGGCTACACTTAACACAGTTTTAATGTAATAGGATCGTACAAAATAAATTTGTTATATACATTAACTTTGTTAATGTTAATATTAAGAAAGTTAATACAATTTTTAAGTTACAAAAATAATTATAAATATATGATATGCCTCGAAGGGAGGTCGTTCTCAGCGGATCTGCTATGACACTATATTTTTAAGGTATTCGTGGTCAGTGGGGGTTTTCGTGATCTAAGACATCGAAAGCTTTTGACCAATCAAGAAATATAAAAAGGGTAAACATGTTTCATGCATCTTGAATGTCTGAATCATGATGCAATTGAGAGCTAAATGGATAAGCCTTTCCAGAATCTAAACAGGTCATCAGGGAGTATCATTATTTGTCAAAATTACTTTTAGATAAAGCCTGATATCAGTCTGATGAACGGATAGATTCGAACTATCCTATATTTCGTCAAGAGTGTTACTTCTTTATCTGAAATATCGATTGCCAAACTTTGGTAAACCTAAAAACACTGATTAAAATGGTTATTGGGAATATTTTGTACATTCATAGTATCATCATTTGTCACTCGGCGATGATTCAAACTGTTGTACTTGTTTGCTATAGGGCCTACAACAAAAGCTTTAATTTTAAATCGGAAACCTTTTTGTGAGGATTTTGAAGACAATGCAAAATTTTGATTAGATACAGCTCACGAACTAAGAGTTCTTTATAACATATTCTAGAAAATTTCAATTTTAAAAGTCAAATGTAAAAATAACAACAATATACGTATGGAGTTTTTTTTATTGCCATAAAATGACTTTTTTACGAACATGTTTCTGAGTAAAACACTATTTAAAAATACATTTAATGTAAAATATCGAATATCGTCACTTTAAATGTAAAACGAGTTCGCACGCAGCACGCTGACGTGAGGGAAGTGAATTTCCACATAAAAACTATAAAAACTCAAAATCAGTTAAAAACATACAATTATTCCAATTTTTATTCAAATCTGAAAATATTGATTTTTTGGCTGTTCTGATACTCCTGGTTCTATTTACCTGCAATGCTGGCAGTACAATTTTGCGCATTATGAGGTTAGGAGAAGGTCCAGTCAGGCTTTAAAGTAGGCGTGAGGTTGTTGGGGATGATAAAACTACACCAAAAAATGATTAACAGGCTTTTCTAATGTAAAACCCCCATAAGACAACGTACTGTGTTTGGTCAATACACATTTCCTTTAATAACTCGGTAAATATATATGCTAGAATGACGAGAGAGGGCTTAAAAGTGTCCCCACACTAATTCCCATCTTTTTACATTAGTTAATTTCACATCAGGGGCTTTTCTGACGCTTTTTGGGCCCAAAAACTCGAAATTTGAAAGATTAATCCCCAAAAAAGGGGTTTAGAGTTTTCCGATTGTTTTGCCCAACGAACTTGTCCAACTGATTATAGAAAGGAACGTTCCTACCAAATTTTAAGTAAATCGGACAAAAAATGCGACCGCTAGAGTGCCTGCACATATATATATATATATATATATATTATATATATATATTATATATATATATATATAAAATTTTGAACGAACCCCCAAAATGTGTTCAGAGGGTCACGTTAGGAACTTCTATGGTGGTCCCGGGCTTAAGTTTCACCGTGCGGGTCATGCTAATAGTTCACTTTCCATAGGAAATTCACTAATAATGTATACGTGTAAGAATTGACAGAGACAAATAAGGAATAATAGCATTTGAAGTTGAAGAATAACTAAGAAGACTTAGTCATTCTTTAATTTTTTCAGTCAGTAAAATTTATTAACCAAAATGTAAACTAGTTTTTTATAGAATGCACATCGTACAAACATTCCTCAGGATAAGTGTAAAATATAGGAGGAGAAAAACTCACCAGGTTACATAAATTGGGTAGTCCAAACACTAGGAAAAGGATATATTTATGAAAAACAAGGTTTCCTGAAACCGACAACAAAAGTAACAACAAACTGAGAAGTCGAGGAGTGTAGTGGCATAGTGACACATCGCTGTTGATTAATTTAATTGATAACGCGGGATAATTACGTCATCCATCCGTTTTGTAAAGTCAGAACTGTATTGTAAAGAGAGGCATAAATGTCCCTTAGCGTATTTTCAAAAATTGTATACTAAAAAACTGTTGATGGTGTTTTTAGCAATACAAAAAAGTAAAAAATTTGTAATAGCAACATTTTAAATTGAAAGTAAAAATAATTAATTAGTTAATTTATAGCAAAAAAAGTTGGGCAGAGTAGTGGTAATCGTGCTCACCTCGTAATCCGAGGTTCACCAGATCAATCCTGATCAAAACCGCACTTTGAGTAGCTTCGAAACTGGACCCAGCTGCGATTTGTCATTGGGTTAATTAATGATGCTTTCTAAGAACAAGTCGACCTTAGATAATAACAAGACCAGGGTTTGGACCATTCCCTATCAAAACGTTAAAAAGAATGCTACTGGCGTAGATACACAAAAAAAATAACAATTATATTTTCTGATGTTCCTGGAGGATTATTTATTAAATGTAATTTATTTATAAAGCGCTATACTATATTATACTCTTTGTATGGTTTGAACTATTTGGTATTGGGTTTCAAAAGGCGATATTTCAGTCATTAAATCCTAAATGTTTAAAAATTGTACATCCGTAATTTACACTTACTGGTAATCATTAAAAATACTCAATATCCAAAGGAATACTATTGTAAAAGCTAAGGAGCCCTAACAGAATGTTGTGGGGTTTAATAAATGGGAATATTCCTAATTATTATGGGATTTTGTTTAGTCCAATTAACTTCATGGAAAATTTCAGCTCAGTCGGTTCTGACCATGTTGTGTGACTTCAGAATAGAAATTTACGCTTGAAAGACATACATTAACTTCCTTTTATGATATTATGCATTAAGTTATAATTTTTAAAATCAGTAGTTTAAAGTAAAGCTAAACTAGTAGTATACAATAAGTTTAGTTTTTCATTGATTGTACAAAACAACCTAGAGTATGCAAGTGGCCTATTGTAATTTTAGCGTAATTCTATGCTTGGGATTCTCTACTGTGTAAGCTGTGTAATGTGTTAAAACTTTATAGTTGTCAGTTGCGTAATTATAAAAATTAAATTCATTAAAAATTATAAAATTGGATGCAATATGCATTCATAGAAGTTCATAGTACAATTAATAATACCCCCGTAGCAGCAAACCTGCGTACTCAGCGAATTTCCAATGCATATATACCAAAATAAAGCCACATACAAAGTTTCATCAATATACATTCATAAATAAACAATTTATGACATTATAATTATTCTCCATAAGAATAACATGGCAGCTGAGTATGCAGGTTTGCTGAAGTAAGGAACACAAAAAATGGGGTTTTATACAAATATCAATATAACTCATGTAGGTAAAGCCACATACCAAATTTCATTAATTCATTTTCATAATGAAGGCAGATAACACGTTACTTATTCTCCATAAGAATAACATGGGGCTGAGTACGCAGGTTTGCTGCTACCGGAGCCTTGGGTAAAAAATTGATTTTTTGAGCAAATATCAATGGTCCACAACCAGATGAAGCCGTATACCAAGTTTCGTCAGTATACGTTCATAAATAAGCGAGATATAAAACTTTTATTTTCCTCCATAAGAATAACATTAGACAACGTACTGTGTTTAGCACTTTCAATATCTCGGTAACCAATTGACGTAGAGAAATGATAAAAATACCAAATTGTGTGTTTTTTTAAGCCGAATCCAATGGGAAAAAATAAAATTTGACTATTTCCAAAATTATATGTAAAAAATTCGAAATACCTATTTTTGGGGTACAAAACCCCCCCAAAATACCTCTTCGGATAGAGCGATCTGGCTGGTTTTCGAACTTAAAGTCATAAATGTTGCTTTACACGTTTATACCAAATTTCATCAAAATCGGATAATTTTTACGAGAGTTATCGTGCTCACGGACACATATATATATATATATATATATATACAGTTTCGAACGAATGGTGTTTTTGGGGTCTGGGGACCTCAAAACGAAAAGTTATCATGGTCCCGGGCTTAGGTCTTACCATGCCGACTACGGTAATAGCTTCTTCCCTATAGGGGAAATTCGCTAAAACGTATTTTTTGGACCCACAAGATGCCTACAATATAAACAGGAATACCCCCGTCGCAGCAAACCTGCATACTCAGCGAATTTCCAATGAATATATAACATAACACATTAACACTTAACAGGATTCACAAGAAATATATTCACAAACAAGCGATATTAAAAATATTAATTATTCTCCTTAAGAATAACATTGGGGATGAGTACGCAGGTTTGCTGTAACAAGGAACACAAAATAATGGGTTTTTATGCAAATATCATTAGAACTCTTCTAATTAATGTCACATGCCAAGTTTCATTCATATACATTTATAAGTAAGCGATATATAACATTTTAATTATTCTACATAAGAATAACATGGGTACCGATTACCTAGGTTTGCTGCTACGGGAACCATACGTAAAAATTTTGTATTTTGTGCAAACAACGATAAACCCCAACCAGATAAAGCCATATACCAAATTTTGTCAGTTTATGTTCATAAATAAGCGGATATACAATTTTTCTTTTTCTCCATAAGAATAACATTAGACAACATACTGTGTTTAGCACTTTCAATATCTCAGGAACCACTTGACGTAGAGCAATGATAAAAATACAAAATTGTTTGTTTATTTATGCTGAATTAAATAGTACAAATTAAAATTTTATTTAAATAAAAATTACAAGTGGAAACCCCTCGTGATTGTGCCCCAAAAAACCATTTTTGGGGTACAAAACCCCCCTAAAACCCCTCTTTGGATGGTGCGATTCGTCTGGTTTTTGAACTCGTTCAAATAAATGGTGCTTTACACATTTGTACCAAATTTCATTAAGATCGGACCTTTTTTACGAGAGTTATCGTGCTTACGGACACACACATATATTTATATATATATATATATAAATTTGAACGAATGGTGTTTTTGGCATCTGGGGACCTCAAAATGAAAAGTTATCATGGTCTCGGGCTTAAGTCTTACCATGGTCTTACTACGGTAATAGCTTCTTCCCTATAAGGGAAATTCGCTAAAATGATGCCTACAACATAAATATTGATGAAATAACAATGATGAGTTAAAAAAAAAATGCAGGCTACAAAATCCAAAGTACCAAAGTAAAGTTGTAGACCCAGAGTACATATGTTGACCTGTTCAGTCAAATTTTTAGCTGCAGTCTGCACATATTCGATAGTTCACCCCGTACCGATTCTCTGCGACTAAAACTTATATACAAATCATTCTAAAATGTCCTTACAAATACTTACAAATAGCTTTACTAGTATGTCGTGTATTTAGAACATAGTATGTTTATTTCCTATAAGTTAAAAAGCCCCATCCATTTTACGATGTAGGCCTAAGGCTATGCGGTCTGCGCTTCCTACAAGACCACTAATAACTAATAATTAGGACCTCCTGCTTTTATAACTTATAACAAGGACTGTAGCAAGGATTGCCATATTTTAACCAAACGTACTCGGGCTTAAAATTTGATCTTTGTCCTTAAGATTAATCTTAACATATATAACCTCTCCAGTTCGATGGTAACAACATCTATTTTTATATGTTTTACAATTTTTTTATAATGAGGCCTAAATATCGCAGTTACACCGGGAACAACTCTGATTATTTACTAAAAGCTTTCCTTCTGCCCATTTTGGTGACCCCTGCGAATTCCCTCAAGCTGGGTTTTCCTAGGCGCGGAACTTTTCGGCAGCGGAGAGCGGAGAACGCTGCCTCTCCTTAACGTGTAATCAAATTGCGCTGTTTTCTTAGACAGAGGAATTGTTCCGCGCCGCGCCACGGATTTTTAACTTTGTCCGCTCCCGGAGCAGAGGAGTCCTCTCTCCGCCGCGGAATAGTGTTGAGGTTATACTGGTGTCCTGTGATTTTGTGTTGTTACAGAATGAGTCCGTTTAGATTTAGGGCGTCAGATGACGAGAAACTTGTTGAATGAATACAAGGCCATCCAATTACCTCAAGTACGACAGGTATGGTTAAATAATTATACAAATTAACGCACTTTTAAATTTGTTATGTACAGTACATAGTAATATACGCCTACTGTTGTTTTAGCTTAATTAATAGGCAGTTTTAGTGTGTTATCTCAAATGTTTGAAACTGAAAAACAAATGATAACCTTTTCTTTCCGTTCTTTTACTATATTATTGCTATACAATTGGTTTGACGAGGAGATGTTGAAAATTCTAAACGTAGTACGTTGAGTGTTGGTGGAGACCTACGTTTAAGATCGTATTATGTTATTTTATTGCCCTTGGTTTTATTCCCTCTACAGTCACAGCCAAAATGAGCTAGGTTATTCCGCAGTCGGTCGCCGAAAATGTCCGCGTCTAGGAAAATAAAATTCCGCTGAGCTGAAACTACGAGCGGAGAATATCCTCGTTTCGCCCTCCCCTGCCCTAAATTCCGCACCTAGGAAAACCTAGCTTTAATGTGTGTAGTTTAAATAGTCATAAACAAGAATTCGTTAGATAAAATGGGATTTGCAGGCCAGTGGGATGAACCCAAACATTTTAATTATGTCTTTTAATACATTGGACCATTCACAAGTCACTTTGAACGTTTTAATGCGCTAAATGACGGTATAATTTCTCAGATAATTTTTTATGTGTGTTCAAATGTAGTTTCGCGTTTATTTCATATACTAGTACTATAAAACATGGAAGGTGTACATGTTCTATCTACGTGTGGTAGAGTTTGTTGTACAAACACAGAACCACACCACTGACCGATTAATAGTAATGTTTACAAGAAGGGCACGCCTGTATTCGTTTATCGGTCTGGCTATACTTGGACCGTTAGGCGATCCTCTTACAGCATCTAATTTTACTATTCAACATTACGGCATTAAAACTGCCCCAGAACCCAAAGTAAAGACTGACAATATAATGCATTTACGGTGTTAATTTGCCTTACAACAAAACGTGGAAAGAGAAAGCATTAGAATAATATAGTTTCCAGCTTAATTAGATTAAGTTTGGGTTACCTTACCTTAGACCTTAGATTAAGACCTTAGACCTTAGACCTTAGATTAAGTTTGGGTTTACAATAACGTATAAAGACCAGTTTACCAATGAGAAGTCCGTTTGAGGTCGGGGGAATTGTATGCTACTAACAAAAGCTCTCAAAACGATAAGTGAATATAGGTAAATGCAAGTTTCTTCACGACACGGTCCAAAGTGTACGTAGTTCATGGATCAAACGACAGTATTTACATCGGGTACAAATCAATTAATTATTTTATGTGTATTCACAAAAATATCAAACCACTGCTAGGTGGACCATTGCCATAAACTCTGTTAGCTGACAAGGATTATTATAATGGGATCGAAGATTGCCCCATAGACAATTTACGTGCTAAATTTTTGTCCAAAGACATCTCTTGCGTTTTCAAAATAACACCTGGATCAGGAAAAATTTGCTGTCTGACTCACCTCTAATAATCGAGAAACAATAACTATATGAACAATTTAACTATATTATTTGGATTCTATTATTTCTAGATTTGGATAAAATTCGTAGAATTTCAAGACAGATTGCTGAGACGCGGCGGCGCGGCAGTGGCTTGTCGGTCGTCGTGGATAATCGGAAAAGTCTGATAAAATCAGAGCCTTTCAAAAGTGTGTTAATTTATTGAGCGGTTAACTAAAGCGGTGGCCTCGCAAGTCGACCATTGTTGATCAGCTGGTAAATATTTACTTTGTAGTGAATAAGGTCAGCTGATCGGCGTTTGCGGCTATGGTCAGCTGTGTAACGCTTATCGTTCGCGAACCGTCGAACCGAGTGGTGACTCACGGTTTGGTGATGTGCTCATGATAGTGTTGGTGGAAATAGTGAGGGCTGAAGTGTTTTTGAACTTTGTGTATGTGTAGTAGATTAAATTATTTTTTCAAATATTGGCATATACTAAATATCGTTTTTATTTTAAACTAAATCATTTCAATCTGTGAAGATTGCATTTGAAAACAAAATAAATCCTCAATTACTAGCTGTAGCAGACATTTTATTACAAAAATAAAACTTTCATAACTAAGAGTAAGTTGGAGTTAACACATCGACATTTTTTGACTCACAGTACATTTGTTATGTTAAAAAAGTAAAACTTTAAACTTTATAAATGTTTTTAAATGTTAAATTATCTAATTCAATCTGTTTTACTTATTTAATTCCATAAAACACTGTAGCATTTGTTTAAGTAAATTAAATTCAGTTAATTATAACCAACTAGCTATTTAGGGCTGGTTTTATAATTATAAAGCTGTATCCCTATTTGTTTTGCCTACCTTTAAAGCAAAGTTTAATTATTTACCATGAAAAAACTACGGGTGTTCAAGTTACTATGTGAATTGTATGTAGTTAAAAGAAAACATTAAAGTCATGAAGTGAATATATCTCAAAACGAGAAACGTTTTAAACTTAACTATGATTTGTATGTGATTTTGAAACGAGTTACATGCCTTCTTACGACTTGAGCGATCCCTACTCTGAAAAAAGAAGTAGCCGTCTTGTACATTGGGCAGAGTCGGTCAGGGATAACCACAGGTTAGTTGGTGTAAACTAATGTTTATTACTCTGTGGTATCAAGTAGGTATATAGAGGCTACTTGCCGAACGTGCACGAACTATTGAACATTTATCGAATTGTAGAATGTAAACGATCCGCGAGCCTATGAACATTTCTACCCAGTGGCAACGTTTGCTTACGGATCATTACGGAGAAACTATAGTCTATAGTTGAACAAAAGTATAAAATTGAAGAAATTTTAATTAACGGTAAAAACTGTAATTTAAAAGCAGGTCCGAAATTGAGATACCGGTACCATAGAAATAATCAACACTTCAACAACGGCATATAAAATGTTTACTTGTCGACATTTGCCCACATTTGACATTCAAGCACATTCAGTTTGTATTCTGAATCGGTAGTATACAGTAGTTCGTACACAGGGTTCGGATCGTAGTAGTAAGCGAGCTCGCCTCGCACTTTGAAATTCCCTAGATCGATCCTGAGCAAAATCTATCTTATTTTATTTCATTATCACCTGGGGCCAAGCTTTTCTCAGTGGAAGATCAAATTGATAATTTATCTCATAAATGTTACTTTGACATAGATCATTGGTTGTTTTTTACTTTTATTTTTTATTAGAAAGTTTTAGACAAGGCAAAATCCTTCCGCAGGTTTCCTAGATCCGTTTTTCATACATAAGCTCATTTAAAAGTATAGGATGTATAGTATGTATTTGTTCATGTTTAAAAAGGTACATGTTTTCACATATTTAAGTTTTAGGTAACATTAACTTACATATTGTTGAAACAATTTATTAATTATTGAATGCCACGTATTTCTAGTTGTCTTATTCTTATCATGGAATTTTAAATTCATATGTATCCTCCTACTTATAAGGACTATAAACGCGATATGGGAATATTCGCGTGATGAGTATACTAACCATACGCATTAAAAGATGAAATTTCTTTATTTCTTTATTGGTAAGTATCTTAATTGCCATAATTAAATTATGGTTAAGACTAAATTACATTAACAGAGTATGTAATGCTAATAATAACTGATAGAATTTTGATTATTTAAATCCTTGAATCTTACAAAATAATCTTCATCCAATCTTGAAACACAACATTTTGATTTTAAATTTATATTATATTTTCATTGTTGTTTTCATTTAAAAAATCTTCAATTTTGTATGGACATTTAACTATAAGGTATTGCTTTAATTTATTTTTGAATTGTCTTATGTTATTTAAAGATTTTATTTCTGAAGGAATTTTGTTGTAAATTTTGATTGATATGTAGTCTGGAGCATCTTTGTCGGAATGTTGAATTTGGATGTGGCAAGTCTGTATGGTTGATATTTCTCGTGTTATATTTATGAATTTGTCTTCTGAAAGAAAATTTATCAAGGTTCAAATGTACAAAACTTGCTGCTTGTAATATAAAAATTGACGATAATGTTAGAATATTTAATTGTTTGAATAGTTGTTTGCACGATGTTCTTCTTGAGACTTGACAAAGTGTTCTTATAGCTTTTTTCTGCATTTTAAATATAATTTTGGCATTTGGGCTTGAACCCTACATAATTAGTCCATATGATATATGTGAATGGATATAAGCATAATATACCATTTTATTTATGTCTAGAGTGCAGCATTTTGAAAAACATTTTATCAAAAAGATTCCTGAACTGATTTTTTTGCAAATTTTATCAATGTGAGATAACCATGAAAGATTTGGTTGTAATGTTAATCCAAGAAATTTATACTCAGTTGCCAGTGAAATATGATAAAATAAACTACGTCTAACAACACTATAAAATATATTTACACTTATACTGTACTTACTTACGATACCGATGTGACTGGTTGAAATCGATCGCCTTGTACCATTCTATTTTTTATATGTACCATCTGTATGTATGTACAGTATACGTGTATTTATAGTGTTGTGAGACGTAGTTTATTTCATCCAGTTTAATTGTAACAACTAGTATTATGCTGCTGAAGAAATTATTCATTACAAAATGAAATAAGGTTCTAAGGTTCTGAAAAATATGCCTAATATATTGATAACGAGGTGGAACGAGTAATGGTATAAGTTAAAAGTGAGTTACAGCGTAGTAAATCCTGCTATAAAGGTACCCTCTCAGCTGTAAGCTGTGGCAATTAGCTTTTACAACTACTCCTATCTGATGGTTGTACTGCAGCTCTTCCGAGCAAATGCATCTCTCAGTTTAGTCGTATATTAAATTTAAATCTTAGTTCTAAAATTATGAAACTGACTAAAAGATGTCTAATTTAAAAAGGGAATTTTGGTTTTTCGATTATTCTCCCAACAAACTTATCAAATTGTTTACAAAAATGGAAGCTACCAAGGTACAAACAATTTACAAGAAGTAATGTAAGAAAAATATTCAATATTCAAATCAGATGTAAATTTTTTACAAGCGACCGTGAGTATTCTGCAAAACAACGTTTAATCCCGCGATTTAGATTTAGAGAGAAGTCGGCAACAAGGGTCCGTGACTAAAGGTATAAACAACATTATGGTAATGTATTCGGCACTACTCGCCCTGTTATGGCAGTTCGAGCATTACGATCTGAGGCCAAACAACGCCATCTAGCCGTTCTGTAACGGTGTTTTGATTTGAGTGCAACGTAAATCATTAAGTAATGTTTTAACTGAACAAAACACTAGCTCAACAGCAACTACACCTTAATTATTGTGTACAGAATATCAATCCGGATAGTAATCCATGTTTTACAACTCTACAGTTGTACTTACATTTCTACTTACATTTGTACTTACATTTCTTAACAATATCTAAATTAAACTATAATTACATACGTAAGTAAATATATAGTATTATGGTACAGGGAAATTGAATAGTTTGAATAGTCACACCGGTGTCCATCAGGTCAAATAAGATAAAGGTAAATGCATTCTTATCTACGACTACTATATTTTTTAGTGGTAAGACCTGAGGTACTACTTAAATGTTTGACACATTGTATGTAATTATGGAAATTAATTAATTCCTTCATGCATGCATAATTAACATAGAACAAGGGGCCGAGCTTTGTACGGATGGATTCAGTCAGTTTAAGTGGGATGTTCTACGGTTTCCCTCAGCTGCATTATATAGTTGTAAGTGGTTTTTTCTCCCCCACTCGTTTCACTACCACAATAACAGTTTGCTACGCCAATTCATCTTTATCGTCACGACTAATGGATGTTATTAGTTCATTCGCAGTTATTTGAAAGCTGTCTGTTGTTCCACTCGAGGGTTTAATATATAAGTATATATATGAAAACCTGAAATAAATTGATTTTAGCGAATTTCCCCTATAGGGAAGAAGCTATTACCGTAGGTCTCATGGTAAGATTTAAGCCCGAGACCATGACAAATTTTGTTTAGCTCCCCAGATGACTAAAACACTATTCGTTCAAATTTATATATATGTATATATATATATACGGACACATATATATATATATATATATATATATATATATATATATATATATATATATATATATATATATGTGTCCGTGAATGCGATAACTTGAGTAAAAAACGTCCGATTTCGATGAAATTTGGCTCAAATGTGTAAAGTGACATTTATGACTTTAAGTTCGAAAACCAGAAAAATCGGGCCATGGGAAGGGGTTTTTATGGGGGTTTTAAATTTTCCAAAAATCAGTTTTTTGCATTTTTTACCCTAAAATTTTTAAAACACTTAATTTTGGTTTTGACCCTGTTATAGAGCTTAAAAAAACAAATAATATGGTATTTTGAATTATTAAGCTAGGTTAAGTGGTTGCGGAGAAAATCCAAAAAAACCTGCTCATAAAATCTCCTATGTTAATCTTATGGGAAAAAGGTTTTTGGCTTTTCCTAAGTTAATTTTAATGTAAACTTCACATTTGCTTTTACCAATCAACTCAGCTCCACAAAACAATCATTTTGGTGTTTAAACTGTGATTCTACGTCCAACCGTTGCAGAGATATTCAAAGTGCTAAACACAGTACGTTGTCCAATGTTATCCTTATGGAGAATAAATAAAATTTGATATCTCCATTATTAATGAATGTATATTGATGAAACTTGGCACGTGGGGTCACTTAGTACTGTTATATTGATATTTGCACAAAAAATTGATTTTTTGTTGATTATCCCCGTAGCAGCGAACCTGCGTACTCAGCCCCCATGTTATTCTTATGGAGAATAAGTAAAATGTAATGACTCCCTTAATTATGAACATAAATTAATAAAACTAGGTATGTGGCTTCACCTTGTTGAGTTATATTGATATTTGCATAAAAACCCATTTTTTTTAGTTTCTTGTTGCAGCAAACCTGCTTACTCATCTCCCATGTTATTCTTATGGAGAATAATTAAAATGTTATATAGTGCTTCCTTATGATTGAATATTGATTAAACTTGGTATGTGGCTTCACCTAGTTAAATTATATTTATATTTGCATAAAAACCAATTGTTTGTGTTCCTTGTTTCAGCAAACCTATGTACTCATCACCAATGCTAATCTTATGGAGAATAATTAAAATTGTATATATCGCTTATATATGAATATATTTTTATGAAACTTGGTATGCGGCTTTATATGGTATTAAGACATATATTATGCATTGGAAATTCGCTGAGTACGCAGGTTTGCTGCGACGGGAGTATTGTTCATATAATACAATTGCACGTGTATCACGTGCTGTATCATATTGAAGGTATTACTACGATGTATAAGAGCAGTGGTTCTCAACCATTTTTAAGTTGCGTACCGTAAGACCAATCCCCTTTAACAAATTGTACCCCCTAACCGGACTATTGCAGTCAGTAATTGGTGATCAGTAATAGGGTTAGCAATAAATATACTTAAAAATGTATGAGTTGCTGCATTTTATAGGATTTTGAGTTTCAGTCTTAAAGTACCTGGGGGGCCGAGATTTGCTTCGGGAAGGTCAGTCAGTTTGTTTAGGTGACTGGGAGTAATTTTTCACCACGTCTTACAACTGTCGAGCAGATTTACTTAGTTCATTAAACTCTTTTCTGCATGTTTAAGGCCACTTCAGTTGTTATTTATAGCTCAATGTCCGTTTGATTATTTTTTTATGACATGTGAAAACACTGTATGTTTTTGTTTTGACTATATATATATTCTTTTGTTTTGAC
This sequence comes from Allygus modestus, assembly GCA_963675035.1. NCBI lineage: Eukaryota > Metazoa > Arthropoda > Insecta > Hemiptera > Cicadellidae > Allygus > Allygus modestus. The sequence continues at coordinate 59,128,627 of OY776115.1, read as the reverse complement.
ATAGAATAAATTATTATAAACTCCATAAGACCAATGTTATTTTTTTTTAACTTTTCAAATTCGTTTTTTCTTTCTCTCTCTATACATAGTATATGGAGAAAGTATTGTTTTCGTCAAAATTCTCGAATTAGAGTTGTTAGTGGAAATATTCGTTTTGGTGCTTCCTGAACCCAAAAAAGTGGTTTTTACGTGATGTCTGTGTGTGTGTGTGTGTGTGTGTGTGTGTGGATGTGTACAGAGCTAGAGCCCTAACCAATAAGCCGATTTTTATGAAATTTGGTATGTAGGTACTAAACCACGATATCTCCAGGTTTTTTTCATTTTTTGAATTTTTGATTTTTAAGGGTAATTATCCCCCAAAAAACATGAAAAATCAAAATTTCTCAAAAACGGCTCTAACGATTTTGATTACACTTTAGTCGTTTGTAGAACTTTAGTTTTCCAACAAAATGACACTATCTGCATTCCTGTAAAAATTTGGGTTCAGAAAGTTTAGGACTTAAAACATCAAAAATTCAGTTTTTTGAATTTTTAATAAAAATACATAAATATAAAAAAATATTACTATTCACCATTAAAAAGAGCTCAAAAAACTAAATAATTTAGTATTTTGAATTACTATTCTACGATTGCTGGTTTCGGAGAAAATTGAAATTTTCATTTTGCGGTAAACGCAGTACGTTGTCCAATGTTATATTCTTATGGGGAATACAAAAATTACTATTTCTCTCTTATTTACTGATAAATTTCATTCAGACTTGATATGCTTGTCAATTTAGCATTGACCAACAGAGGAAATTCGAAATATGTTGCCCCTTAATAACCCTGGGGTGGAATAGGGGGCATTTCCCCTCTTAAAACCACGAGTGTAGCAATGGATTCTGTTGTGCCTCCAAAGCAGGAATTTGGGTGGATGTTTTTAAAACAACCTGTTTACAAGATTTTCTGTACATTCGACCGTGCTTTGTATTCTATATTTAGTAAATAAAAAGTAATTTATTCGTTAAAGTTGGGCTAAAAGGGAGAAAGTATGTGTCAGTTTCCTGATACCGCTTATTTTATATAATTATTTTTCCAGGGGATGAGACATGTCCAGAACTTATGTTTAACCCAGAAGTTAGGTGATTACCACTTTTGAAGGAAACCGTTGGAGCCGTTTTTTAGTTCAGAGTTGCGATCAAGCAAGCAACCAAACCTTACTCATATTAAAGTAAAGGATATAGAAAGTAATTACTATGACGAAAATATTAAGTTAAACCTTAACATTTATTTAATTCTTTTAGAAAATATCATTTTGAAACTCTCAAGCTTCTTCTACTAAGGTCTTTCTACTAGTTCAGAGAATAGAAACTGGGACAGCAAATAATAAATTTACAAGTTATACAGACGTTAATTAAGGTTCAAACATAAGTTAGTAAAATATGTTCTCTAGAAAGCTAGATTTTAACGTATTGCCGCAATAGACATTTCGATAGAACGCTGTTGCAGTCCGTCTTTTGATCTATGTAATTTTTATAATTTTGTAACTACTTGCTGCGAATATTTTAATTGTTTGGATGCTTTTATGTTAGTTTACAAGTTATTTACATATCTGTCATTGCACACTTTCTCTCTGCGAACCCCCTAGCGACTCATCACTAGCCCCAAGTTGAGAACCGTTGCTTTAGTGTAAACGCACAGAATAAAAAATACCCCTGTCGCAGCAAACCTGCGTACTCAGCAAATTTCCATTGTCTTAATACCACAAAAATCCGCATACCAAGTTTCATAAAGCTATATTCACAAATAAGCGATAAATACAATTTTAATTATTCTCCAAAAGAATAACATCGGGGATGAGTACGCAGGTTTGCTGCAACAAGGAACACAAAATATCAATGGTTTTTATGCAAATGTCAACAGAACTCATCTAAGTAAAGTCTCACAACAAGTTTTATTCATATACATTTATAAATAAGCGATATATAACATTTGTATTATTCTCCATAAGAATATCATGGGGACCGAGTACCTAGGTTTGCTGCTACGGGAACCATACGTGAAAATTTGTTTTTTTGTGCAAACAACAAGCCACAACCAGATGAAGCCATATACCAAGTTTCGTCATAAATAAGCAAGGTATGATTTTTTTTCTCCCTAAGAATAGCATTAGACAACGTACTGTGTTTAGCACTTGCAATATCTTAGCATAGAAAAATACCCCCGTAGCAGCAAACCTGCGTACTCAGCGAATTTCCAATGCATATGTATGTATCTTAATACCACATAAAGCCACATACCAAGTTTCATCAATAAACATTCATAAATAAACGATTTATGACATTTTAATTATTCTCCATAAGAATAACATGGCAGCTGAGTATGCAGGTTTGCTGAAGCAAGGAACACAAAAAATATGGTTTTATACAAATATCAATATAACTCATGTAGGTAAAGTCACATACCAAATTTCATTAATTTATTTTCATAATGAAGGCAGTTAACACGTTACTTATTCTCCATAAGAATAACATGGGGCTGAGTACGCAGGTTTGCTGCTACAGGAGCCTTGGGTAAAAAAGTGTCTTTTTGAGCAAATATCAATTGTCCACAACCAGATGAAGCCATATACCAAGTTTCGTCAGTATAGGTTCATAAATAAGCGAGATATAAAATTTTTATTTTTCTCCATAAGAATAACATTAGACAACGTACTGTGTTTAGCACTTTCAATATCTCGGTAACCAATTGACGTAGAGAAATGATCAAAATACCAAATTGTGTGTTTTTTTAAGCTGAATCTAATGGGGAAAAATAAAATTTGACTATTTCCAAAATTATATGTAAAAAATTCGAAAAACCCATTTTTGGGGTACAAAACCCCCCCAAAATACCCCTTCGGATAGAGCGATCTGGCTGGTTTTCGAACTTAAAGTCATAAATGTTGCTTTACACGTTTATACCAAATTTCATCAAAATCGGATAATTTTTACGAGAGTTATCGTGCTCACGGACACACATATATATATATACAGTTTCGAACGAATGGTGTTTTTGGGGTCTGGGGACCTCAAAACGAAAAGTTATCATGGTCCCGGGCCTAGGTCTTACCATGCCGACTACGGTAATAGCTTCTTCCCTATAGGGGAAATTCGCTAATAAACCAGGTATTACCTGGTTTATTTTTCCATGATCTTAGTAACCAATTGACGTAGAGCAATGATCAAAATACCAAATTCTTTGTTTTTTAAGCTGAATTCAATGGTATAAATTAAAATTTAATTTTAAAAAAATTACATGTGAAAACCCCAAAAAAAACATGTTTAGGGTAAAATCCCCCCAACCCCCCTTTGGATGGTGAGATTCGTCTGGTTTTCGAAATCGTTCAAATAAATAGTACTTTACACATTTGTACCAAATTTCATTAAGATCGGACCTTTTTTACGAGAGTTATCGTGCTTACGGACACGATAACTCCACGATATATAAATATATATAACAATACATATATGACAATTTGAACGAATGGTGTTTTTAGCATCTGGGAATCACAAAACAAAAAGTTATCATGATCTCGGGCTTAAGTCTTACCATGAGACCTACAGTAATAGCTTCTTCGGAAATTTGCTAATACTTACTGTTATCAGGAAAAACAACAACAAACAAGTTGTATAGTTTCAATAGGATTTTTTATAAATGCACTAAAGTTTAACATATCGTTGAGTACTCTGAAAATATTCAGTTTTATCGGGAAAATATGTTTTTTACTACAGAGACCGGTACCAATTTACAAGCTAGTTTTAAAATCTAAAACCCCATTAATCAAAAGTTAAAATTTTAAAACTTTTTAAATTACAAAGTTGTATTTTTACTAAAGATGACACCAACTAGAATAGCATTTTAACCGAGAAATAAATTATTTTGAAAATATTTACAACACTAGAGAAGTTTTTTAATAGTCATGCACACAAACATGGCTCGTTTTATAAAGACCGATAATTACGATATTCCCTACGGATTAACATCCAGTTGCACATTACCCCTTGTCTGACGGCCCTCCCCTCGCCCTCATCCACTCAGTCCCACTACAGAGGGGGAGAGTTGCTATTTGTGCCGGTTCAGCCAATTAGCACCGACTGCTATTTCTGACGCACTCTCCTCTCCGAGCCGCCATATTTCTGAAATGTTGACACCTTCACTTGAAGCTGTATTAGAGTGCGGAGAGATTTTATAGCACTTGCCGGCTACTCTGAGGAAGGAAACTGGGGAGAAATAAACTTTCCGTTAGGTTTGGGGTGGAATTTTTGAGGTGGGAGGTGTTATTTGATGTGCCGTACTGCTGGAACGTCAGCATGCATTCTATCGTCTATAAGTCTAGGGGAGTAAGTTAGGTTACTCCCAGGTCCACCCAGCAGCAGCATGTTCGCATGATTTAGACAAATCAAATCACACAGCTGATCAAATTATAATATTTAAGAATGTGTTTCAACTTTATACTTTTAGTACCTGGGGGCCGAGCTTTGCTCGGGGAAGGCCAGTCAGTTTGTTTAGATGACTGGGAGTAATATTTCACCCCTTACCCCAACTGATTTCCATATTTGTATAGCTCATTTGCCTCTTTCCTGCATTTTTAAGGTCACTTCAGTTGTTATTTATAAGTCAATGTCCCTTTGATTTATTTTACTACTCGTATATATGTAATCTTCACTCAAATCTTTTAATCTCTGCTCTCAGGAAACCACATGTTATTAATCATAAACAACATGAGTCCCTTTGACAGTTCCCTGGTTGATTATGAACAGCTGTTACAATTCTTTTGTTTTGATTTGAAACTCCATAAGCCCAATGTTAATTTTTTTAACTTTTAATTTTAGTTTTTTTACATTATTTGATTTTTTCTGGGGATGAGGCCTGTCTAGAACTTATTTTTATCCCAGAAATTAGTTATTTCGAACATTTGAAGGAAATCGTTGGAGCCGTTTTTGAGATCCGTGTCGCAAGCAAGTAAGCAAGCAAGCAAGCATGTAAGCAAGCAAGCAAGCAAGCAAGCAAACCTTACTCATATTAGAGTATAGGATTTAATTTAAGGGTTATATACAAAAAGTACATATTTTCCGCCAATTTTCCCACCGAAACCTTTCTATTTAGTTATAAGGTTCATGGGTGAAAGACTTATGGTTTTCAAAAAAAATCCTGGTGTTGTTTGGCTTTATATAAATAGTCTACTTACAGAGCCAGAATTTATTCTTTTCTCATTTTTTGCTTTTCAGGGTCAGTGGTGTGTAGGGCAGGTAGGGTGAGAGAGATGGTAGATACACCCCTCCCCCACCATGATTTCCCTCCAACGGTTTCGTAAACCAGTTATTAAACATTACAACAAATTGCATTGCGAAAATAATATTTTATCACTGAGCGCCGGGACATGGGATATCAGGGGTAAAAATCGATAAACATCAGGCCAAATATGTGTAGCAATGATTCGCATGGAGACCAGATAATAAATAACAAAACAATCGATACTCCATTATAACATCCAACTTATAAATCAATTCACACTAAAATAATTATAAATGTCACGATAGTAGATAGTCGGTATTTTCGCAGGATGCTCATAGAGTTCAATCATCACATATGTTTATTTTAGCTTTGGATTTAAATAAAAACTAGTGGCTTACAGGGGCTATAGCCCCTAACACAAGGTTTTTGTGTAAGTGGATAATCACAGCTGATCATTAGTTGATTTTGCTTTTAATAAAAACACTGTAGTGATATTTCCATAAGAAAATCATTGGATCTTTGAAGTCCAGTGGGGCGTAGCCCACGTAATTTTTTTACATTTCTGATACTTTTCCCACCGTCCTTGGCCCTCAAGCTTTAAAATGAATCGTCATAACCTAACTTAACTTCTTCCTAGCTCGAGGTATTTCGTGGGGACCGATTCGCTTACGGAATTAAATATGTAGATTGAAGAGTTTATATTTAGAAAATTACAAAGTTGTGATAAGATATAAAAAAAACTAGTAACTGGAATACTACTAGTATATAGTATAGTTGATGTATTCATTCTGCTTCTAAGTGAGGAACACCCTGTGGCCGATCACCCGTGTGATTGGGGCGTCGACTTTGGACAGCTGCTTCAATTGGTTCACCCTGCATTACTTGATACATCATACGTATATCCGTGCAGTGTCAGCGTATTATTTATAACCAAGCAAATCTTAAAATATAAAATCCCAATACCACTGACTGTCTCACTGACTCACTCACTCACTCATCTGGCAATTAAAAACTCCATTTCACCTCTGAAGGACTTGAAACCAGCTGTTTAAAGGAAGATAAGCCTAACGCGATAGTGGCGTGCGCCCCTGACCCTGCTTTCTGGGGCACCCTTGCACCCTTGCCCCCCCTTACTATTTCCAGATTGCGTCGTGAAACTTTTCACTGCCAATCTTGCTTCCATCATGATTTTATGCTATTTTCAATACATAAAACATAATTGAATAGAATAAAAACAAGAGCTTAGGGTTTAAATAATTTAAATAATAATAATACAATTCACTACGATATCCAGTATTAATTTATGCCATTTTATTTTGATTGCCTATGCCGGTGGCGTTTTGTACTTAAAGTTGTTGGAAAATAACAGTCCAAACCTCTAAAAGTCATGTAGGCGCCCCGGGAACCGAACCCGTGTCCTTTTGCATAGAAAGCCAAGACGCAAACGGTTAGGCTTTTATATATTTCAATTGTCTTTGCCGTATTTAACAAAGAAAATACATCATAAGTTCAAAAGAGGACCATTTTTATATGTTTATTCATCGTACAAAACATACTGGCGGCTTGAAGGAGTATTAACCCCTACCTGTTTTTACTATACTGCGCGAGTAAAACAATTGGAAGTAAGTAGATATTCATCAATCCCTGAGCTTTTATTATTAATAGGGGCCTAGAATTTGTCAACTTTTGTCTTCTTGCTAGGATGAATAATTTAAGAAAACAAATGTTTTTATGAAATTTGGCATCTCAACTTTAAATGCCGCCATTTAGAAAATGATGCAGTTATATTAATCAAATTAAACATAACCGTATAATAATACGCATGCGTATCTAGATACACTTTGGAGAATTTAAATTTTACATCCTAACTATAGGCTGAGGGGAAAACTTTTTAAAATCACAAACAGACCGACAGAAAGAAAACTGGGCATTTTAAACCCATCTTTATACGGTGATTTGTGACTGTCCCGACCTAAGGAACAAATATACAAAGTGTCTCCAGGGAGTTTGTATACACCTTGTATATGAACCGTGTATTGGAATGAAACCCAGTGGAGTTTAGAGAATTTAGCTTTCTTATTTATTTTGTATGAATCTATTTTTGTACTATAAGTTATTCATTCATTTTGTTTTTCACTTGCCATTTGTTTGAGAAATGTAAAACGAGTTCGCACGCAGCACGCTGACGTGAGGGAAGTGAATTTCCACATACAAAACTATAAAACCTCAAAATCAGTTAAAAACATACAATAATTCCAATTTTTATTCAAATCTGAAAATATTGATTTTTGGCTGTTCTGATACTCCTGGTTGTATTTACCTGCAATGCTGGGAATACAATTTTGCGCATTATGAGGTTAGGAGAAGGTCCAGTCAGGCTTTAAAGTAGGCGTGAGGTTGTTGGGGATGATAAAACTACGCCAAAAAATGATTAACAGGCGTTTCTAATGTAAAACCCCCATAAGACAACGTACTGTGTTTGGTCAATACACATTTCCTTTAATAACTCGGAACATATATATGCTAGAATGACGAGAGAGGGCTTAAAAGTTTCGCCATACTAATTCCCATCTTTTTACATTAGTTAATTTCACATCAGGGGCTTTTCTGACCCTTTTGGGGCCCAAAAACTCGAAATTTGAAAGATAATCCCCATAAAAGGGGTTTAGAGTTTTCCGATTGTTTTGCCCAACGAACTTGTCCAACTGATTATAGAAAGAAACGTCCCTACCAAATTTTAAGTAAATCGGACAAAAAATGCGACCGCTAGAGTGCCTGCAAACATATATATATATAACATTTTGAACGAATCCCCAAAACGTGTAATGAAAATCTTTCTCGATTTACATAACATGAACACTCTCACGCCAATACGAGAAATTCTAAGCCCCTAACAAAACGATAGAAGGAGGAACAATTAATCAATTGCGTGACTGACTGTACGTGGGTGGATGGCCTAGGTCAATGCTCTAATAGTTTACTTGTTTTTTGAGAACAGTACGTGTATCACGCATAGAAAAGGGTCTATATACAATGCTACTAATTTATAATTAGTAGAATCCTTTATTATTGTTGACATCTCCGTGTTAGTATACCAATTATTAGTTTGAACATCACAAATTACTAAATAGTTATGTACAGTTTGCAATGCTATAAAATACAATTAAATTGTACAGTCTTGAAAACTCATTCTTAACTGTTAAATAAAATAATAACAACATTATTACTAGCACTCAGCTTCCGTGTAAAATTTGAAAGTGAAAAATAATTAAGTACTTGTATATGACATCTTAGTATAATAATTAGTAATTACAATAGGAAAAATTAGTTAAAAAAATCATCGGTTGCAAAATGAAATTAATTTTAGGACAGCTATTACACAACGTTAACAGTGGCATTATGGAATTTGAAACAATTTTATAATTTTGATATCTTGTTTTAATATAATATGTAAGGTTTTTTGGAGACCTTTCCTGTTTTGTAATTTTTCCCAAAAACTGCCTCACCTATTTGCAGAAAAATTCTTCGTTTTCCGAGATTTCTGTGATTTGTTTCATTTTTGCCCTTGTGACATTTTTAGGAATGGTTTGCATAGCAATTATTTAATTTTACATATAATCACACAAATGTCTCTGGACTGTTCAACAGATCTTTATAATTAATAGCACGAGTTAAAGTTAAAATATTAAATAAATTGTAGTAAAAAGTCCAGAGTTGCAATTGAGAAAAATATATCCCATTCTCGTTTAATTATAATTTTATCCTATGTTTGATTTTATTATTGCAAAAAAGGATGATAAAGTAAATAATACACCACCATATATGGCTGGTACCTACCCACAAACCTCGTAACAATAGCAACGACGTACTTTTGCACCCCGGTCCATTGATCCGCCACGTCACAAGAAAGCGCTTGGAGAGATTGTAGGTACTGTAACGAGCAGTTTATCGATAATTTAACTGTACGGTAATTTAGCTTGTAATTTAGATTGAACTTTGCTTTAATTTAGCGAATGAGAACCGTGGTATATTTGGGGGTAAACGCAGTCCCACATAGATTATAATAATTTATAATACAGTATATGTCTCCTGATTACAACATACAATGTTCACAACCTGTGCAATGGGATATTAGCAGTAATCGAGAGTCAGCGGGTTATCTACTTCTAAATCTGTTATTAGTGAATTTCCTTTGGAAAGTGAACTATTAGCATGACCCGCATGGTGAAACTTAAGCCCGGGACCACCATAGAAGTTGCTAACGTGACCCCCTGAACACGTTTTGGGGGGTCGTTCAAAATATATATACAAATACATATATGTGTGTGTGTTTGCACTCCAGCGGTCTCATTTTTTGTCAGATTTACTTCAAATTTGGTAGGGACGTTCCTTTCTGTAATCAGTTGGACAAGTTCGTTGGGAAAAGCAATCGGAAAACTCTAAGCCCCTTTTTTGGGTATTAATCTTTCAAATTTCGAGTTGTTGGGCCCAAAAAGGGTCATAAAAGCCTCAGATGTAAAATCAATACATGTAAAAGGATGGGAATTAGAGAGGCAAAAGTGTTAAGCCCTATCTCGTCATTCTAGCATAAATATTTACTGAGTTATTAAAGAAAATGTGTATCGACTAAACACAGTACGATGTCTTATGCGGGGGTTTTACACTAGAAAAACCTGTTATTCCTTTGTTAGAGTACTTTTATCATCCCCAGCTACCTCACGCCGACTTTCAAGCCTGACTGGACCTTCTACTAACCTTATAATGCGCAAAACTGTATTCTCAGCTTTGCAAGTAAATGAAACCAGGAGTATCATAACAGCCAAAAAATCAATGTTTTCAGTTTTCAATAAAAATTGGACAAATGCATGTTTTTACACTGATTTTGAGTCATAAAAGTTGTTATGTGGAAATTCACTTCCCTCACGTCAGCGTGCTGCGTGCGAACTCGTTTAACCTAAACAGCTCCTGCATGTAATCGCTTACCAAACTCATTGCTTGTTATCGCGAAGTGTAATTGTCCATCGCTAGTGTTACAATTGCAGTTCAAGTGTAGTTTCTGATGTTCTGTGTTGTAATCGGTTCTCGTTTCGTGCCGACCTCAGTTTCACCCTTATCAGACGCACTTCTAACTTTTACTATTTATTTTTATTATGTTTATGTTTAGAGTTTAAATTGCTGTAACTTAAAATACATTTAATCCGGTGGGAAATAGCGAATTGAGAATTCTGAATTATTTGAATTGAACTGTAAACCTATGTTCTATAGTGCGTCTGCGTGGCAGATGATTTTCGCTTGACACTTCTCGAAACTCTTTGTTTTCAGAAAATTGAGAAAAATACGATTTCGTTTGAAGCTGTAAATGTTTTTAGAAATCACATTACAGTACACATCTTCACTTTCCTATCCATTCTCTTTCATATTCAATGCTTCTTCTATACACTGTGTTAGCTGGATTATAAAATTATTAGTGAATTTCCTTTGGAAAGTGCTATTAGCATGACCCGCACGGTGAAACTTAAGCCCGGGACCACCATAGAAGTTCCTAACATGACCCCCTGAACACGTTTTGGGGGGGTTCAAAATTATATATATATATGTGTTTGTATGCACTCTAGCGGTTGCATGTTTTGTCCAATTTACTTAAAATTTGGTAGGGACGTTCCTTTCTATAATCAGTTGTACAAGTTCGTTGGGCAAAACAATCGGAAAACTCTAAACCCTTTTTGGGTGATTATTCTTTCAAATTTCGAGTTTTTGGGCCCAAAAAGGATCAGACAACGTAAAAGTAATGCATGTATTAAGATGGGAATTTGTGGAGCGAAAGTTGTAAGCTCTCTCTCGTCATTCTAGCATAAATATTTACCGAGTTATTAAAGAAAATGTATATCGGCCAAACACAGTACGTTGTCTTATGGGGTTTTTACATTAGAAAGCATGTTATTCATTTGTTAGTGAATTTGTATCATCCCCAGCAACCTGGCGCCTACTTTAAAGCCTGACTGGACATTCTCCCAACCTTATAATGCGCAAAATTGTATTCCTAGCATTGCAGGTAACTGAAACCAGGAGCATCAGAACAGCCAAAAAATCAATGTTTTTAGATTTCAATAAAATTTGAATAAATGTATGTTTTTACACTGGTTTTGAGTTTTAAAAGTTTTGTATATGGAAATTCACTTCCCTCCCGTCAGCAAATATACACTAAATATACACTAATAATTGTTTAAAGATTGATAGATTAACAATAAGTCTTGATGTCTTGATGCAAAAATAAGATTTATGTTTCACAAACAACAAAGGTAAATTGTAACCAAAAAGTAAGAAATTTTTATTTTTATTTGAGATTAACGGAATTGCAAAATATATATATATATATTTATAAATTTTGTAATGCTACAAATATGATGAGTAACATTGAACAGAACGCAAGCGACTCACATCGCATTGCCGTATCGCGAGCTCGCAATAAAGTTAAAGTTCTCAAGCTAAAGTATGCGTGTATTCCTTTGTCCCCATATTGCCTCTGTCCGCATGACCCCTCTGTCCCCTCTGTCCGAGGCCTACGATAACTCCAGAGTTATCGTAGGCCCCGCTCTGTCCCCCTTTCTCTCTGCCCCTTATCCTCTGACATCTATATCTCTGACCCCTATACCTCTGACTCCCTATACCTGTTTCCCTATTCCTTTGTCCCCATATAGCCTCTGTCCGCATGACCCCTCTGTCCCCTCTGTTCTCCTTTCTCTCTGCCCCTTATCCCCTCTGCCCCATTCCTTTGTACCCACATGCCTACATCACTCTATCCCTTTGCCCCATATCTCGGTGCTGAATGTAGGTCGGCCCTGGTGCCCTCGGGATCAATGCGTGGTGCCACGCAGTGCCGGCACTTGTTGCCTTAGCACACGCACCTTACCCACCCTTCTCAACTTCCGCGTTCAAACTATACAAGGGTATAGTTATTAATTTAAAACACTAATCGTTAAAGAGTTATTTATATTTTTCAACATAATTAGTTTCTAATAATATTTTAGAACTTCCTATTTCAGGTGTGATGGGTGCGGCATCTGCAATTTGATTATTGGCCTGAGTTTTTGGTGTTTGAGAAATTAGTGGACTTTTGCCTTCACTGGTTAGGGGAAAACACGTTTCACTTTGATTCTAAGAATACCTAGAACCAGTAATGTAAAATGTGTTCACGCATTTATTATACAGAATAAGTGGTTCGTTTAAAAAAAAAAAAACTACAGTTTATCCATAAATCTTGTAATTTTCTGACCTGTTTAGTCTGTCGAATCTTCTCACTAAAATTGGTTTTTCAGTGTGGATTTAATAAAACAATTGCACAAATAAATTATGTAAAACCCGTTATATTTTAACCATTTTCTCATTGTGACTATAAATACAATGAGAAAACAAGTAAGTGTGGAGTAAAGAATCCAATCAAAATTTCAGTCTATAAAATCGACTTGTGCGTTAAAACCAGGAATCTACCACCTTTGGCGTCGAAATGGCCTAAGGTCGCATGAGCAAATCGCTACATTCACCTTACCTCTGTAAATTGCAAACGGATCAATGCTACTATACGATGGCAGACTCTTAAATGGACCTGTATCCGATTGCATGCCACATGCAAACGCAAAGTGAAAACGATGTTAATAATTTATGAATCAATCACACCTGACTTCTATGTCTCCTGATCTTATTCTTTTTCTTTTCCTCTTCTTATTCTATGTCCATATTTTGAATAAAGAGGGTGCTATTATCGGTTGGTCATTTATACAGTAAGTATATTTGTTTTTGCTTTAGGCATTGACTATAAATCAATGCTTTAGGTAATCACTTTTAGATTTCAAAATGTTCCATCTCAGTTTATACTTTTACCATCGTCGTGATGGAGGCATGACTATTTTGTGTTCTTAGCCCTGTAGTGCTGGAACACCAGTTCGAGACCTGAGGCAAGATAAACTGTGGAATCATTATCTTTGCAAACCTTTAAGCCATTGCAACTTTGTCAATCTCCATAAACTTGTAAACTCTTTATAATTATTTTTGCATTACTTTAGACAAATTGCTGTACCAATGTGCATGAAAATCTATCATTAGGTCAATTTATTTCGTAAATTGTGAACAAACTTTCTAACCCACCACTGTACAATAATAGGTTATTTACGTAATATGACATCACTGTGTATTAAAAGGTTCATTGTATCAAAGAATTATGGTTTGAACTGAAAACTCAGAGAATTGATTATTTTTGTTATTAACATGAACTATACAATTTTCATTTCGGTAAAATTTCAGAAAAGGACTGACGTTATTAATCCTAAAATTAACGCTTATTAGAGTTTTATGATTGCATTACTAAGCCACATAATACATTTTTATTTATATGTTAATGATATTACCAACAGGTTTAAATGAACAACAAGAGCAGTCACTTTTTACTTTTGGTGCTTTCGGCGTTTCAATGATACTTATATTATAAAGTATTTTGAACTTGTTTGGACATTTTGCTATTGAGAATTTTAACTTTCGATAAACGTTCAATCAATTTATCACAGTCCAAAGGTATGTCTTAAGTTTCTCTTACGTTGAACCTTCACGCTTCTGTTATTAAAAACTGAATAGTCGATGGGCATTAACTTATCAGGTTTGTCTATAAAATATACATTTGTGTTATTGCACTCCAATATTTGTTATTGATTTTACCATTATTGACCTTGCATTCCCATTGTAACATTCGCACGGAATCAATTACATACGCATTGTCCCAAGTTAATAATTTGACGTTAATCTATTGTAAATGTTTTCCAGCCGAGGACCGTATCGGCTGAAGGTAACCCCGCGCCCGCGGCCCAGCCCCAGGTCCGCCGACTACGACCGCACCCACTACTGGAGACTCCCCTTCCCCCCGGGCCTCACTGTCGACCAGCTAGCGCAGTTCCGCCGCCGTCACTTCCAGAAGCCCACGGACAGCTTGCGCCCCAGCTCTGGCAAGTTCTCTTTCATCAAGACTGAGTACAAGCGCGCCTTCAAGAACTACTTTACTGAACTAGAGCATGCTCTCAGGCATGGGAAGAAGCGTCAAGACTACCTCCGGATAGAGGGGGACTTCTCCTTCAACCCGGAGTACCGCGAGAAGTACGTGGACCTTCCTCGCCACCGGCCGAGAGTCAAGAGGCCCGAGGGGCAGTTCCCTGCATTAGGAGATGACGACCTACAGAAGATATCAGAAATACACGCTCAGTACATTCGGTATTTAGACTATCATCGAGCGGAACTCCTTCGGAGGCATACGAATCTCGCGCTAGAAGGCGATTTCTTGAGATTAACCGAACATAAAGAACAATTCGTGCCGAAAGAGGGAAGACGGTCCGAGCTACAACGGAGACCGACTACGCTGCATATGGAGGGAGAGTTCGACAGAACTACCGAGACTACTGAGTCTTACGTTGTGAGACCTGCGGGCGCGAGGACCGATCCGATAAGGAGACAGGCGAATTTGATTGTCCACGAGGGTGAAATGAACCTTACCACTGAAAAGTCTTCCCAGTACAAGAAATACGAAGGTGTTTCGAAACAAGGACCGCACAAACCTCCAGGGAACCTCAACATGGAAGGCGGTCATGAATACTCGCCTGAATACAGAGAAAAGTACATAGAGTACCCGAGAGAGCGATACATTGCAAAAAGACACGAAGCCCATCTTAAGCCGGAAGGGGAATTTGAGAAGACTTCTGTACTCAGATCGGAGTATCCAGACTTTCCGCGGGAAAGACATATAGTTAAAAGGCAAGAGGCGCACTTGAAGCCCGAAGGGGAATTTTTCGACGATACAGAATTGAGGTCTGAATATAAAGACTTTCCGAGAGAAAGACACATAGCTAAGAGACACGATGCGCATTTGAAACCCGAAGGAGAATTTTTAGACGATACAGAGTTGAGGTCTGAATATAAAGACTTTCCGAGGGAAAGAAATATAGCCAAGAGACACGATGCTCATTTGAAGCCCGAGGGAGAATTTAGAGATGCGACTGAAATTAGATCGGAGTTTGTAGATTTTCCTAGAGAGAGGCCGGTAGTGAAGAGGCAAAAAGCTACTTTAAAACCTGAAGGAGAGTTCGCTAAAGAAACAGAACTTCGATCAGAGTTTGTTGACTTTCCTCGTGAACGGCCAGTCGTGAAAAGGCAAGAAACACACTTAAGACCCGAGGGAGAAATGGAGAAAACTACAGTGTTAAGATCGGAATTTCCAGATTTTCCGAGAGAGCGACCTGTTGTTAAACGACAAGAAGCGCACTTGAAACCAGAAGGAGATCTCGAGACGAAGACTGAAAGTGCCGAGTACACCAATTTCCCAAGGGGGAGGCCTGTCTTGCACAGAACCGACACGAATCTCAAGCTTGAAGGGGGGATTGAAAAAATCTCTGAAAAAGCGTTAGAATATAAGGACTTTCCAAGAGATCGTCCCGTACTTCAGAGAACGAACACTAATCTAAAACCAGAAGGAGCGATCGAGATATCCACTGAGAACTCGCAGTACTTCCAGACTGAAACACAACGGCCGACCATCCAGCGACCAGAGGACGTCCTCAAGAAGTTCGATGGCAGAATCGAGTCCGACCCAGAGTACAGGTCTTCCTACCTCAACCATCCTCGGGAGAGGCCAGTTGTCAACAAGCCCCGGGAGCAGCTTGATAAACCTCACGGACACATGACTAAGGTGTGTAGCTTATTACAAGTTATGATTATATATCGTAATATTTTATTTAATGTTATGCGCATACACGATTATGATTGAGTTCGCCGATATTCAGTGCTAAAGGCTAACTTTAGAAATCATAATTAAACTACCAACGATTACATTAAAACGTTTTTGATGGTCATTTGTTGGTTATTTAAAAGTATTTATGTGCTTTCCAAGGGTATAAATTTACGTAAGAGACCAGAATGAAAATCGAGGCTCTCATAGTACACTTTTATCTCTGTTATAATAATACTTGTGAGATTATTTTACTTTAAACGTTTACAAAATGCAAATAATCTTTCACATATTCTAAAAGATTCTCTGCACAAATTAATTTATTTAACGCTCAAATATATCACTAAAACTATCATGTGATAATATTATGTACGTTATTTATTTTAGATTTACTTTTTTCCAGAATCTACAACACCTTGTGTGGATGGTCCATTACAGCACATAATGATAAGACTTGCAGTACGAATAACTTACTCGACTTAACACTTAACATGTAACATAAATTGAGCTGTATCTTGAGTGGCTTTTAGAGCTCTTGTACAGATTGTAAAGTTACGTTTAATATACGTACTCCTCCCTGGCTCAACCGAAAGGTAATGCTGTTAAATGGATATAGGTGCTGAAATAATTACTCTTATGTTTTTAAGTACCTGGGGGGCCGACCTTTGCTCGGGGCAAGGCCAGTCAGTTTGATTAGATGACTTGGAGTAAAAGGTTTTGTTTTTGTTTTTGTTTCTATCTACGCATGTGGCATTTTTTTAACGTTTTAATAGGGAACTGTCCAAACCCTAGTCTTGTTACTATCTAAGGTCGACTGTTCTTAGAAATCATCATTAATTAATAGCCCGATGACTATATAACCCTGGTTGTTAAAATGTACGAATAATTAAGGTACTCAAAACCTGACTTATCAAGAAGTGGTTGCCACGGAGAATTATAGAACACGAATAAGTATATCTGGCATATAGATGTAAATCACGCTAACGAAAAGTCACCAAAAACGCTGGATAACGAGTGTATTTACAACATGGAAGTAAATAATTCAGATTTATTTATTAATTAAATGGTATTATTTACCGTTTCTATGCATTATGCTGGTATTTAACCCGGTCTGACCGTGCCTGCAGTCCAGCGAAACCAGAGAGCAGTACGTGCGCCACGACACGGCCCGCCCAGCCCCCTCGCGGCGGCCCCACACCAACCTCAAGATGGAGGGCGCCCTCCAGGCGGAGCCCGAGTACAGGGCCAACTTCGCCGACCCCAAGCAAGCGTTCAAGGTGCTCGCCGTCTCCCCCTCCCAGCCCGGCAAGACCGTCTCTTTCCCCGGCGAGGATAAGAAGAGGTGAGGGTTATCTATTGTATAGTCTGACAAGTTTATGGAAATTTAAAGCTGGGTTGAAAAGCGACTCTTGGCGGCCTTTGGGGGAGTTTTCCAGTGGCCAATAAGATCAATAGGATGTTTAGGGATCTACCTCGCTGGGGATGCTATACATTTTGAATTAAGAGAGAGGTTTGGGGTTTTTTGTTGTATGTCTGAGTGTGTGAATGGTCAGTAGCTGTTTAGTGTAAGCCCACTCGATACTTGTCATGGAATATCACGATTTTCATATTTTTCTTTATGGCAGTTACGAGATTTGATTTGATTTTTCTTGCTAGAATGCGTTTGTGGTTTCCGCCACTGGCATAAACGTTACGTGAATTGTTAAGTTATTATTTTGACTGTACAGAAGAATTCGTTTATGTAAATCCAACAAAACGTTCCATTTGGCCCATAACGTATTATCACCTACCCCAGTGATATTTGTATCAAATACGGTAGGCTTTGCCGCAGGTCATTCTCGCACGCCTTTGTTTCATTGTCATTGATTGAAGAAAAAAGAGGTATATTTGTTGAAACATGAGACTTGAAAATACGTCGTTAGTAATGCATTCTAGTGGTTAATAGCTAGACAATTTAGTTCTTCAAGCCGGATGCAATTCTTATTTTTTTATATTACGAATCCGCCAATCGCAACACAAGTGTCTGTAATATTCACACAAAGTGCAATTTGTTTACCGCTTTGTGACTATTTTCTGAATTTATAATCCATTATGTGTTGAATTTGAAGGCACTCGTCACTCGTTCACTCGTTTTTAAAATCACGCCAACTATGTGACATCGTGTTTTGATAGAACTGACGGCAGAGAAAATAATTCTGCTTTTAAGCAGAATCCTCTCTAAGCTGCTGTAGTTAAGCTGCTTAGTAGAAACTTCTGTGACACTATACTCCCAAAGAGATAAAAATACGTTTTGTTGTCCAGAAGCATTGGTATTTACTGATATTCTTACTGCATTAGCAAATGTAGCTACGTCCCTCGTACACCTCGGTCAATAATACACAGATAAGGTGGAAAATGTTCACAAATCAAATCTCTTAAATCAAATTAACCACTCCATTAAATTAACTCACTTTCATTACACAGCTATTCTAAAAATGAAAAATTAACAATAGCCGATAATGACGTTTTGACGTCGGTGGAAGGGGCACGTTGACGGTGGCCTTGGCCTGGGGCAACAACATCTGTTAAAGCTTACCGCGTGTCCGACAAGGCCGCCTTATCAGCTTATCAGTACTTCGTCACTCCCCCCCTCCCCGCGAATGCACACGCCAACCCCTAACCTTACACCGGCAATGGACGTCAAATATCTTATTGTTCTGTAATGGAGATTGATCGGTTCTTAATGTCTTGTCTAAAATATTTATTGTCCTAACAAAGCTTGATTCAATTTATAATTCCAAGTGCATTTAAGGAATATTTTTAACCTTTCTTGATTATAATGAAATTTAACAAATCCTACTATATTTTCTGGCTCTACTATATTTTATAGCAGTGATTTATACAAAAATGCATTACCATGATGTAAAAAACTAACTTGATTTTGTAGATAATGTCCTAATTGACACATCAGTATATTTATATCCATTGGTTAATATGCAATACATTTTGAAATGTATGTAAAAGATCATAAATAATATAATAATCCTTAGATAATTGGACCTGTTTGACGCGGATTAAGTTACGATTACTGCAGTTCAACCCAAAAGCAATAATAAACGAGTTCGCACGCAGCACGCTGACGTGAGGGAAGTGAATTTCCACATAAAAACTTTTAAAACTCAAAATCAGTCTAAAAACATGAAATCTTAAAACTTAGATTTTTTGGCTGTTCTGATACTCCTGGTTTCATTTACCTGCAAAGCTGGGAATACAATTTTGCGTATTATAATGTTAGGAGAAGGTCCAGTCAGGCTTGAAAGTAGGCGTGAGGTTGCTGGGGATGATAAAAGCACTCTAACAAAGGAGTAGCAGGCTTTTCTAGTGTAAAACCCCCATAAACAATGTACTGTGTTTAGTCGAAACACATTTTTTTTAATAACTCGGTAAATATTTATGCTAGAATGACAAGAGAGGGCTTAAAACTTTCGCCTTACTAATTCCCATCTTTTTACATGCATTAATTTTACATCCGGGGCTTTTCTGACCCTTTTTGGGCCCAAAAACTCGAAATTTGAAAGATTAATCCCCAAAAAAGGGGTTTGGAGTTTTCCGATTGTTTTGCACAACGAACTTGTTCAACTGATTACAGAAAGGAACGTCCCTACCAAATTTGAAGTTAATCGGACAAAAAATGCGACCGCTAGAGTGCAAACACACACATATATATATATATATATATATATATATATATATATATATATATATATATATATATATATATATATAATTTTATTTTATTTTTATTTTTATTTTTATTTATTTTATTTTATTTTATTTATTTATATATATATATATATATTATATATATGTGTGTTTGCACTCTAGCGGTCGCATTTTTTGTCCGATTAGCATGACTATTTTTTGAACTATTAGCATGACTCGCAAGGTGAAAGTTAAGCCCGGGACCACCATAGAAGTTCCTAACGTGACCCCCTGACCACGTTTTGGGGGTCGTTCAAAATTTTTTATATATATATGTATGTATATATACATATATATATAAAAAATTTTGAACGACCCCCAAAACGTGGTCAGGGGGTCACGTTAGGAACTTCTATGGTGGTCCCGGGCTTAACTTTCACCTTGCGAGTCATGCTAATAGTTCACTTTCCAAAGGAAATTCACTAATAAACGGTATCAGGAAACTGACACATACTTCCTCTCTCCTAGCCCAACTATAATGAATACATTACTTTTTATTTACTAAATATAGAATTTTAAGTACGGTTGAATGTACAGAAAACCTTCTAAAAAAGTTGTTTGAAAAATATCCACCTAAATCCCTTTTTTGGAGGCACTACGGAATCCTTTGCTATAAGCAGTGGTTTGAAGAGGGGAAATGCCCCCCCCAGGGTTAAATGACGACATATTTCAAATATCCTATGTTGGTCAGTGCTAACTTTACCTTCATATCCAGTTTTAATTAAATTGATCAATAAATAAGAGAGAAATTGTATTTTTAGCGAATTTCCCCTATAGGCAAGAAGCTATTACCGTAGTCGGCTTGGTAAGACCTAGGCCCGGGACCATGATAACTTTCGTTTTGAGGTCCCCAGACCCCAAAAACACCATTCATTCGAAACTGTATACATATATACATATATATATATACATATATATATATATATATATGTGTGTCCGTGGGTGCGATAACTCTCGTAAAAAAGGTCCGATTTTGATGAAATTTTGTATAAACGTGTAAAGCAACATTTATGACTTAAAGTTCGAAAACCAGGCATATCGCTCTACCTTAAGGGGTATTTCGGGGGGGTTTTGTACCCCAAAAATGGGTTTTTTGAGCTTTTACGTATAATTTTTGAAATAGTCAAATTTTAATTTTTACCATTGGATTCAGCTTTAAATAAACGGTATCAGGAAACTGACACATACTTTCTCCCTTTTAGCCAAACTTTAATGACAAAAATATTTGTTATTTACTAAATATAGAATATGAAGTATAGATAAATGTACAGAAAATTGTCTAAAATAGTTGTTTTCATAAATATCCATCCAAATCCCTTTTTGGGAGGCACTATAGAGTCCGTTGCTACACACAGTGGTTTTGAGAGTGGAAATGCCCCCTTGCCCCCCAGGGTTAAATAGCAACACATTTCGAACATCATCTGTTGGTCAATGCTAACTTGACCTGCATATCAAATTTTAATGAAATTTATCAGTAAATAAGAGAGAAATAGTTATATTTGTATTCCCCATAAGAATAACATTGGACAACGTACTGTGTTTACCGCTAAATGAAAATTTCAATTTTCTCCATAACTAGCAATTGTAGAACAGTAATTTAAAATACTAATTTATTTAGTTTTTTGAGTTCTTTTTAATGGTGAATAGTAATCTTTTTTAACATTTATGATTTTTTATAAAAAATCCAAAAAATTGAATTTTGGATTTTTAAGTCCTTTAATTTCTGAACCCGAATTTTTCAAGAAATGCGGGTGGTGTCATTTTGTTGTAAACCTAAATTTCTACAAACCACGAAAGTTTAATCAAAATCGTTAGAGCCGTTTTTGAGAAATTTGGATTTTTCATGTTTTTTGGCGGTTTTTGGGGGATAATTACCCTTAAAAATCAAAATTCAAAAAAATGAAAAAAACACCTGGAGATATTGTGGATTAGTACCTACATACCAAATTTCATAAAAATTGGCCCATAGGTTAGAGCTCTAGCTCTGTAAACATCCACACAGACACACACACATACACACACACACACACACACACACACACACACACACACACACACACACACACACACACACACACACACACACACACACAGACAGACATCACGTAAAAACCACTTTTTTGGGTTGAGGGAGCACCAAAACGAATATTTCCACTAACAACTCAAATTCGAAAATTTTTACGAAAACAATACTTTCTCCATATACATTACTTACAAATGACCACTAACAAACTTTGGGTTAGAATATGAAAAAACATATACAAAAAAAAACCAGTTTAAAAAAAATGGTTTATTTTCGATGCGAAAATGCATGTATAGTGGGAGAAAGTAAAAACACACAATTTGGTATTTTGATCATTCCTCTACGTCAATCGGTTACCGAGATATTGAAAGTGCTAAACACAGTTATTCTAAGGTAAGTCTAATGTTATTCTTGCGGTGAATAAGAACAAAATTGTATCTCGCTTCTTTATGAACCTATACTGACAAAACTTGGTATACGGCTTTATGTGGTTGTAGTCTATTGTTATTTGCTCAAAAAACCAATTTTTTGCTAAAGGTTCCCGTAGTAGCAAACCTGCGTACTCAGCCCCCATGTTATTCTTATGGAGAAAAATTGAAATGCTGTCTCACTAAATTATGAACATTAATTAATAAAATCAATCAATTAATAAAACCTCTTATATGACTTCAACTAGTTGAGTTATATTGATATTCGCCTAAATACCCATTTTTTCGTTCCTTGTAGCAAACCTGCGTACTCATCCCCCATTTTATTCTCATGGAGATTAATCAAAATGGAATATATCGCTTATTTATGAATGAATATTGTTGAAACTAGGTATGTAGCTTCACCTAGTTGAGTTATATTGATATTTGCATAGAAACCAATTGTTTATGATCCTTGTTTCAGCAAACCTATGTACTCATCCCCAATGTTATTCTTATGGAGAATAATTAAAATTGTATATATCGTTTATTTGTGAATATATTTTTATGAAACTTGGTATGCGGCTTTATGTGGTATCAAGTCATATATTATGCATTGGAAATTCGCTGAGTACGCTGGTTTGCTGCGACAGGGATATTTTATTTACCATAAGAATAACATTGGACAACGTACTGTGCGTATAACGCAAAATAAAAATAAAAATGTTCCCCGCAACCAGCAATTGTAGAATAATAATTCAAAATACTAAATTATTTAGTTTGTTGAGCTTTTGTTGATGGCGAAGAGCCATCAACAAAAACATTTATGGACTTTGTAACATTTATGGTTTGTTATGAAAAGTAAAAAAAACTGATTTTTGTATGTTTTAAGTGCTGTAATTTCTGAACCCAAATTTTTACGGAAATACGGGTGGTGTCATTTTGTTGGAAAATTAAAGCTCTAAATTTTAATTATAATGGTTAGAGCCATTTTTGAGATATTTTGATGTTTTACGTTTTTTAGCGGTTTTGGGGGGATAATTACCCTTACAATGAAAAATTAAAAAAAATTAAAAACGCCTGGAAATATCGGGGATTAGTAGGTACCTACATACCAAATTTAATCAAAATCGGTCCGCTGGAGTCGTCTCTACCTCTGTACACATCCAGACAGACACACAGACAGATAGACAGACAGACAGACACAGAGAAATCACTCAAAAATCACTTTTAGCGAATTTCCCCTATAGGGAATTAGTGAATTTCCCCTATAGGGAAGAAGCTATTACCGTAGTCGGCATGGTAAGACCTAGGCCTGGGACCATGATAACTTTTCGTTTTGAGGTCCCCAGACCCCAAAAACACCATTCGTTCGAAACTGTATATATATATATATATATATATATATATATATATATATATATAAGATGTATATTCATATTTTAACAAAGTACCCTTTTTTTTATAAAAAACATTTTTATTTTAGACTGACATGTTTCGTGCGCTTAGGCCATTATCAAAGTCTATAAAAATATAACCTCACATTTAATATTTTTAGAAAACCCACAACATCAGACACAATCATTCCATTTCATTCAAATCATCCATGGTCCCATAAAATGGCAACCTTCCATTCCCTAATTCACAGATTAATAAGCATCCCACTGAAAAATAATAATTTTGTAAAAGAAACTAATGTGATCAAATATTTAGCCGAAAAAAATGGATATAAAAGAAAAATGATTGACAACATGATCAAGAAAAAACTTAAAAAACAAAGAGAAGAAAAACTTCAAGGAAACATAGAAACCAGAGAAAAAAATAAATATATGTGCATACCATACAACAATTGTATGAACAAAACTATAAGAAACACATTTAAAAATTCTCAAATTAGTATTAGCTATAAAACTAAGAACAATATCTTTAAAATATTAAACAACAAAATAACAAATCATCAAGATAATAAAGACGACACATATAACAGATCTGGAATATATAAAATAAACTGCAACGAGTGTAATAGTTATTACATCGGACAAACTTCCCGAAACTTCAAAATTAGATTCAATGAACATCTACAAGCTTTTAAATCGAACAACAAAACAACAATGAAATCTAACTTTGCAGAACACTTGATAAAGTCAAAACACAAATATACAGATCTAAAAGAACATCTAACAATTTTAGAGTTTGAACGAGAAAGAAAGAAGCTATTTGTCAAAGAAGAAATGAATATTTACTTTAATTTTAAAAAAGACCCTTCAAACATACTAAATACAGTTTTACCTAAACAATCAAACCCGATATTTGATAAAATTGAAAAAATAAGAACAGGGACGTATAAAAATCACTTAATATAGTATTCAAAGAAAATAACAGAAGAAAATAAAATATATTATCGATTATGACAAACAATTCATATGCAACTTTAAAATAATTAATTTTAACATATGATTAATATTTATTTTATTTTAAATGTGAGGTTATATTTTTATAGACTTTGATAATGGCCTAAGCGCACGAAACATGTCAGTCTAAAATAAAAATGTTTTTTATAAAAAAAAGGGTACTTTGTTAAAATATGAATATACATCTTATAATATTAGTAGCCCTAATCAATCATTACAACATAATATATATATATATATATATATATATATATATATATATATATATATATATATATATATATATATATATATATATGTGTCCGTGAGCACGATAACTCTTGTAAAAATTATCCGATTTTGATGAAATTTGGTATAAACGTATAAAGCAACATTTATGACTTTAAGTTCGAAAACCAGCCAGATCGCTCTATCCGAAGGGGTATTTTGGGGGGGTTTTGTACCCCAAAAATGGGTTTTTCGAATTTTTTACATATAATTTTGGAAATAGTCAAACTTTAATTTTTTTTCATTGGATTCAGCTTAAAAAAACACACAATTTGGTATTTTGATCATTTCTCTACGTCAATTGGTTACCGAGATATTGAAAGTGCTAAACACAGTACGTTGTCTAATGTTATTCTTATGGAGAATAAGAAAAATTGTATATCTCGCTTATTTCTCAACTCATCCTGATAAAACTTGGTATATTACTTCATATCGTTGGGGTTTATTGATATTTACACTAAAAAACATTTTTTTGCCTATAGTTCCCGTAGCAGCAAACCTGCGTACTCAGCCCCATGTTATTCTTATGGAGAATAAGTAACGTGTTATCTGCCTTCATTATGAAAATAAATTAACGAAATTTGGTATGTGGCTTTACCTACATGAGTTATATTGATATTTGTGTGAAATCCCATTTTTTGTGTTCCTTGCTTCAGCAAACCTGCATACTCAGCCGCCATGTTATTCTTATGGAGAATAATTAAAATGTCATAAATCGTTTATTTAAGAATGTATATTGATGAAACTTGGTATGTGGCTTTATGTAGTATTAAGACACATATATATACATTTAAAATTCGCTGAGTACGCAGGTTTGCTGCTACGGGGGTATTTTGGATTCAGGGAGCACCAAAACGAATATTTTCACTAACAACTCAAATTCAAACATTTTGACAAACAATACTTTCTCCATATACTAGTTTAGGGGGGAGAAAGTAAAAATTGATTACATAATTAATTTGTAAACAATCATTAAAGAGTTTCATCAGGATTTGCAAACTTATTCTGGAAAAGCTCAAATATATTTAGCAGTTATGATAGTAATTTGTAAAGGATCATAAATTTATCAATGGACGTTGTTCATTACGGTTGCAAATGTTTTACTGATGTTTATATTTGATATATTTGTTTATGTTTGTTTGTATACTTGTACATATATATATATTTGTTTATTCATTTTAAAGAGTATTGTTATGCTAAGCCTAATCAGTATATATTTTTACTGTTCAGATTTTGTTCATGTTCAGGACACATTATGTCTGTTCATTCCTCTCAAATGAAAACGTTAGTGACAAGGGAGAAATCAAATCGTTTGTCTAGTAGAAGAATATATACAACAAATATTCAAATACACAAACAGTTTTCTACGATGGCTATCAAATATTGTAGGTTACTTAACAAAAGTATACAATTACTAAGTATACTAATTACTGAGTTTAATTTTGTTAGCTTCTGCACGTTTCACCTTACGCGCAGATTTCATCCCAACAGAATGCCACAACAATCACATTCATGTATTTTTTCAGGGCTCCGCATTGTCGTGGGAAAAATGAAGACACGACGAGCGAGACGTCCACCACA
The DNA here is from genome assembly GCA_963675035.1 of Allygus modestus. Lineage (NCBI taxonomy): Eukaryota > Metazoa > Arthropoda > Insecta > Hemiptera > Cicadellidae > Allygus > Allygus modestus. The sequence continues at coordinate 59,102,182 of OY776115.1, read as the reverse complement.
ACGGAATCCTCCATTCACAATCCGCCCTACCGCTTGACCGTGGAGAACGTGGACGACAACCAGAACAGGTCCTTCGTAATCCTCAAGGATCCGAACAACAACATGATAACAGCTGATCAGCTGACTGGCAACAGGTGGATGGCTCGGGGAGTGAACACAGCTGACAACGTTCTACCAGCTGATGAAAAATGGGTGCCATCTTGGGCGGAAAACGGCGGGAAGTCTGGCAAATAGAAATAACCCTTACGCTGCGAAAATGCATCTTCCAAGTCAAACTTTTGTATATGATATGCAAACATACAAAAATCAACCAAAATGAATTAGATTATCTGTACTGCGATATAAATAAAGTAAAAGTTTTCCGGTAGCTTAAATACAAGAAAGATGGCACAGGACCTGCAGAAGTTTTAGTACAGACAGATTGAGTGTAAAATTGAGTATGTAAATTAAGACTGAGTATGATATCATACTGGATATTTTTGTAGTCAACTCAGTGACTCTAACTTAATAACCAAACTTATACAAATATCTAAGTTCCGAAGATCTATTGACTTTATATTATAACATACACTCGTAGCTACCCATAAGCGTAATTTCAGTATTTTTATTGGAGGGGCAAAAAAGGTCGTTATCCTGATTATTGTGACTTTTCATATACTACAATCAGGGGTGGACTGACGGTATGAAAAGGGCAGTGGAAATAGGTTCTGAGGGCGCCAGTATATTGGAAGAAATTTTTGTCGGGGGGGGGGGGGGTTATGCTGCAGTTCAAGGGGACAGCATGGTACAAGCTACTGCAACTTTGTTCATGGTGTTCTCACTTCACTGGTTTCTTTGAACTTTAATTTTAACCCTAATTATGACACTGAGAGATCAAACACAAAATTTATTTACATCTATCTAACATTAGAAGGAGACTGTCAGAAAACGTGGTACATAGAACATAAAACACCTAAAATGAAGAGGAAATCTCCAACCGATGATGTCCGTTCCTAGATTTACAGATCACAATAATAACTTATTACTGACCGTCTGAACACACTTGTTTTGCGCCAACCTAACAACAACAAAAAAATCATCTTCATTCATATCAAACTCGCAACGCAGACAATTGACTTTTAAACATGAAGAAATTTTCTTAATTCATAATTTGTAGATTGTTCTATGTATTAATTTCCCAACTAGCCAACTACTTTCTCTTGGTTGATATCTTAATTTCTCTTTAGGTTAGGACAATAAATTGTATGGTGACTACTACTGGTTTTGAAGTTTAGATTATCTAGGCCAACTTATATTTTAAAAATCTCTCTTTTTAAAATAATAATCAAAAGAACCCAACAATACCACCATGCTCATTCACCATACTTATCATTTCATAACACTGTCCAACAAATTTAAAAAGCTGCAGACGATAGTCAGCTGGAAGAGAACGTATGTTGCTTAACAGGTCAATGCCCGTTATAGTTTATTAACATCAAAAACAAAAGTTTTAAATTAATTAATTTTAATCACAAAACATGATTTATTTCAATGTGACATTTATTTCAATTATAATAATAATTAAAATGTAATAAACTGTTTTATTGTGTGTACCAATATTTGTTTATTTCCCCCTTTCGTGGAGGGCGCCAGGGCGCCATTACAGGGTGGGCGCACCGGGATTTTTGCCAGTGACACGGGGGGCAGTCCACCCCTGACTATAAAACAATAATATGTCCTCCAAATTATTGGGCGGGCAACTACCCCCTTGCCTCCCCCGAATTATGCCTATGTAGCTACCCATACACTCGTGGAGAGAAGCATTATACAATTACCTGATCAGAAAAATCATACTAATTCAGAAGCATAACATTAAAATTCATGACAATTAACCTAAATGGCATGTTACCACCCCCTTATAAATATTGTGGCTGAAGGAGAAGTCTTAGGGTCTGAATGGTTATTGCTATTGGAAAACTTAATAACTTAAATATAAAACTGCTATCATCGCTCTGTTCAGTTTTAGTAATAGGTTCCCAAGTAAAACTTAAGCCTAAAGGGGGTCCCACACTTCTCGCGAACACGCCTGAACATTGAGCCGAACATTGGGCCGAACATTCGGTCCCGTATGTTCCCGCATGTAATCAAAAGTTCGTGCAGCTCCCACTCTTCTCGCGAATACTCCGAACATTCGGATTTCAGCCGAATGTTCGGGAGTGTTCGCGAGAAGTGTAAATGCTTGTGTTTAAAGACTAACATACAAATGATTATAAAACCACTTGACCAAATAAAAATTATCATCTGCCACATATAAACACTGAATCTTTTAAGACCAGTGGTTCAGACCTGATTGAATTTCGAATATTTTTTGAATATCGTGGCATATATTTAGGAATCATAGCAAACATTTTGATATGACATTTGATAGGACTTTGTCACAATAACACTATCAAACTTGGTAAGGCGGATTTCCCATTTTGATTAAACTTATTTCGAAAATCTGCATTTTAAATATACAGGGTTAATTTTTTGTGACACTATTGTGATCCTGAAAACTGTTAGAGGTGCAGATGAGGCATCAGTAGTGTTAAATTGGCAATGTAGTGCAGAATTAATTGTGGGGCAAACTAAATGGTGGTGGAAAATAAAAAATATTTATTCACATTCATTTGCTGTGATAAAAAAATACCCTCATCGCAGCAAACCTGCATACTCAGCGAATTTCCAATGGAAATATATCTCACCAACACATTACCAGGTTACCTAGTTTCATCAAAATATATTAATAAATTAGTGAGATATAACATTTTACTTACCTTCCATAAGAATAACATAGAAGAGATTATGCAAGTTTGTTGAACTGAGGACGACTAAAACTGGGAATTTTGTACATATATATAGCTCTTTACGATTATGTCAGTGAAGAAAAAGAACTTTGACGTTCCCCTGATGAAGATATCAATAGTGGATTGAAACCGGTCGCCTTTCAAGGAAAATAGAATCACTTGACGATAAGGTGATTTAAACCGGTACACATATAAAAATCGTAATTAAAAATGGTCAGTTTGATCTAAATTAAGAATTTAATGAAAATTATTTAAATTTTACCTTCAATTATTGACAAAAGAATTTGTTGCCAATTATTTAACAAAACACTTTTATTACATGCAGAAACTTCTTGATGCCACGTTAACTCAAATGTTTACAAATACGATTTAGCTTTAAAAACCTGTAACGTTTACAAATGTATAAATATATAATAGGAATGAATTTTTTTTGGTAGAGTACGAGACATGTAAGAAAGTTGGCACAGCGGTATAAGACTCATTTCAATTAGGTTTTGTATGGTATTCACATTAAAAACATTGTTACCCATATTGTAAAATATAATTAATTATTACACTTACTAAATTCATGTTATATGACTGAAAATATTGTCATTGATAAAATCAGTAAATACAAAAATATGGTAAATATGTTTTTATTACTGAGTTTTAAGCTCACAAGTAAATAAAAGGAAATAATTTATTTATGTTTGTGCCAACTATCGGGCCTTCTGCTGTACTCCTGGTCTTCCTATAACACCATTTAATAAATCAGCATTGTTACTAAAACATTTACAGTAATTTATATAATATTAAAAGTTATGTTTTTCAAAAATGTATCCCACTGATTGGTCCATCACAATATGTTGCTTATGTTGTGTCCAATGTAACATCATTGTTATAATAAAATTGTTATAGTATAATGCTATTTTTTGTAATGCTACTAGAATTATTGTGGTGTACAAGAAATGTGCAGATTTTATTTTACATTGAATCATTAATAGTTTGTTTAATTCACAATGTCAAAGCTACATTAAAATCAATGATCCAACATATCCATTATATGGACCAAGCATGCATTATAAATTACAGTAAAGTCTCATAAGCTAGGCATAGTTTGGTCTTGAAGATTGTCGAGCTTGTGGGATGTTGAAATTCCTAGGACTAGTTTTATCAACACAATTCAAGCTAACACTATGGTTTTGAATTTATTTATTAACATATATTTAAAACCAATTTCGTTATATGGGTAGAAAAGTGTAACTGTTAGTAATATATAACTTAAAGAACGTTAGGACATTTTATTAAATAACTGTCCTTATCCTACCTATCCAACTTTTATCATAAGTTATAATATACCAAAATACTTTAAATGGGCCATAAATCCCCTAGGTCCACAGTGGGCAACACAGTGTGAGACTATGCTGTTTTAGTTATTTTGGCAATTTAAACATGAATTTGTATAGTGTTTGTAACTTTGTATAGAACCTAGACTGATGTTATTGTAATTTTACATAGACAATACTTAAATAACAATTAGTTAGTGTATCTAATACATATAAAACTGAACACAGTATTGGCAAAGTTTAAATATATTTAGGTGTTAACATTAGCAGATTAGACAGTATCTGTTTAGTATAGTTTTGTTAATTATATTAAACAAATAGTTACTTCATATAAAAAATATTTGTGAGGTGGAAAGCGAAAAGAGACCTCTTGTCGGCAGTTTCCGATTTTGAGTTATTGATATTTTTATTATCACCTTAAAATTCCTAACAGTTTGGTGCAAATTTCATGTCTCTACGATTTTTTTTGTTTGAGTTATGGACGCTTGAACTTTCTCGAAGGGTGAAGGGCATTTTCAGGAAAACGCCCTCAAAAAGTTTAAATAAACTCAGAATCTATATTTTTCATATTTAAGCGATGCTTTTGGTATCAATGCAAAGCTTATAATGTCCTCTTTAGGAAGAACACTAGTAGTTTCCTTAACTAACGCTAGAATTTAGGCTTATACTGTGTTTATTGCAACATGTAGTACACAAGGGTATTTTCTGAAAAGGGACCTCTTGTCGGCCCCGTGTTATATCTCCATAACGACAAGAGATACCTTTTCAAGGCTGAACATTTACTGCTGCCACATTGTTGTTTAAGTGTTTTATCCAATAATTAGTTTAATATAGTCAAAATGAAGTATAATTAACATCCTAATTAGAAAATAATATCGATAGTTTGAACGTTGACCATTGAAAAGACAAGTGGGACCTCGGTTATAGAAAAGGTACCTCTTGTCGGGGCCGTATTAAAATAATCAGACGATGTTCTGCTTTTACTAGAACTTCGTCCTAGTTCTCTAAGTGTCTGCTAGAATTCAGGAGAGACTACTTTTTGAACCAATGTTTCTTTACGAAGTGTGTTGTGGAAAAGGGACCTCTTGTCGGCCATGTTATTTTCCCATAAGCGACAAGAGGTACCTTTTCTCAGGGCATGCAGTGACTAACAAAATGATTTATATCGACTTGTTTAAGCTTTGATTCGACTTTTTAACCGATACACGCCTTTTCTACTCAAAATATCGAATAATAATCGATAAAAAACCGAAAATCGATGATTTGGACCGAAATTGCTGTATTTAGCTGTACTGAAAATTTTACTTTGCCGACAAGAGGTCCCTTTTCGCTTTCCACCTCACATTTGTAGTTTTCACCAGCTCAATCAGTAAGCTAATATCCAAGAAAAACCGTAATATATTACTTTTACTTATGTATGTTCCTTAAAATGTGACAGTTTGTTGTAACTTAAATACAATTACAATTTGTTTTATTATTTTAAGCAAATTAAAATATATTTGCTATATTCACTGCCTTAAATAGAAATGTCAAAATATAACTAACTTAGACTGCCTTAATTTATACTATGTTGTTTATTGTATTATGCTTTAATACTAGTATAAGAAATATACAAAATTATTATTATACTTGCCTTTATATTTTCAATACCTACAATCACATTAAATATCCCCATCACAGCAAACCTGTGTACCCAGAAAATGTCAATGTTAATAATTCCTAATTTTCAATGCTAATTCCTCACCAACACACAAACCAGCAGATTCCCTAGTTTCATAAAAATATTAGTAAGATATAATATGTTATTTATAATGCAGGAGAATTATAACATACACTGAACAGATTACACAGGTTTGTTGTAACAAGAACGGCTAAAAATGGGGTGTTCATGTAATTATAAATTGACCAAAACCATATGAAGGCACATCCCAAGTTTCAACAAACTATTTTTGTATAAATTAATCTTATTTACTATCAATAAGAATAACATACGATAACACAATGACCATATGTTTACATAGGACTGTGAATGCAGGTTTGCTGGTGAGGGTGTATTATATGTTTATATTAATGGATCACAACCAGATGAAGTTTTACCAAAATTATCTATATGTTCATAAGTTAGCGACATATACAATTTTACTTAATCTCCATATTAATAGCTTTGGACAACGTACTGTTATTTAGCACTTTCAATATCTCAGTTACCAATAGACATAGAGCAGTGATCAAAACACCATTATTTTAAACTGAATCCAATGGTGCAAACTAAAATTGGATTTCAGTAAAACTTATATGTTAAAAAACAAAACAAATCTTTGGATTCATACCCTCCCCCACGGATGGTGTGATTCATTTGGACTTAAAACTCGTTCAAATAAATGCTATACAATACTTTACACATCTATACCAAATTGTATTTATTAATTAAGGTCTGACCTTTTTACAATAGTTATCAAGTCCTCACGTAAGGACACATAAATATATAAAAATTTGAGCTAATAGTGTTTTTGGCATAGAGGGCCTCAAAACAAAAAGTCACCATGGACTATTCTTGCTTAAGTCTTACCATACTATATGGTAATAGCGTTTCCCCCATAGGAGAAATTTGCTAAAATATCATGTTTTCTAGGGGATCTCGAATAATTAATCAAATAGATTATAAAGCTACATCAAATTTGCAATGAAATTAGATGAGTTAAATATACTTATATCTAAGTGAAGCTATCCATGTTAGATTGACAATATGGCTCTAAGTCTAATATAGAGCAGGCAGCACATTGCTGCCCAGGTATGCTTTTTTGCATAAGAGCTAGGGACCTCTGTCGTCAACTTGCTTTAATGGCTTTAATGATGCAATGAAATTATACAAAGCATCTTGTAAAGTATAGAAGGCAACTTATGATGATTTTCATGACACTTTATAGTTTAACAAAACATGAACATAAAAGTTTAGTTTATGAACATAAAAATATCATACTCTAACATGGACTGAAGAGAAAGCAGCCGCACTGGCAGTCCCTGCCAAATGTGAGTCGTTGGCGCAGTGGTCAAGGCAAATAAAGGTCTCGGGAACCATATGGCAGCGGTCTTGACGTGGGTTTGAATACCCCAGTCCTGGCATCTACATTTTCTCAGTACTGTACAACTTATATTGTGTAACGTCTCACCCCTCTTGCTTTGCTGGATAGATTCCACACTCATATCTATAGTCTATTTGGATGGGCAAAGTAAGGCAAAGAGATAGTGTCAATTATCTCTTATAAAAAAACCTGCTAATTTTAATAAAAACAATGTCCGACCTTAACACAATGTCTCGCAACGCTTTGTAATATGATGTCACAATGTTGCAGGACACTTTGTAATATCATGCAAGGACCTGTTCATTAGGTGTTGCATTCAATTGTTTTTGAACACATAATGTTCAAGCAGGCCGATAATGTTAATAAAGATCAAACCCCGCCCCTCCTCAAGCCCCCTTAAGGGATAATCGGAAATTTTTACTAATGGCAAATAGTCAACTTAAAAAAATCGCAAATACTGAATATTTATGAATTTATTAAATGATTAGTGTTTGCTATATCACAATTCTGTCCTCTGCAATCGATAGGTATTTTTTTTAGTTCTTTAAATGAACCATAAATCTGCTAATTGAGATAAGGGACTTGATTTGAAAGTTAAAATTGATATTATGAGAGAATCAGGTAAAAAACGCGAAATGATTCACCAGTTTAGCCCCTCTTATTAACCCGGAAAGATTCAAGAAACTGCTGGTCTTTGTTGTAGACATTTGGATCACTTTTTTATGAACTCCACACATATACTGTAACAGTATAAACATATTTTACTGACTGATTATTTGATGGTTCTAATTGAGTGGCCAAGACGAATTTTATCGTCGTACAAGTTTGATTTCAGGGGTCTCTAGGTAGTTCAATGTAAAGGCCAGAGGGCCATATTTAGGAGCTGCGGGCCCTTAGGCTCAGCCAGTGGTGCGGCCCCACCTTTAAGTGACCTTTTCTTTTTGCTTGTATAAGGAGCTTTTCTGTGGTGCGGGCCTCTAGGTGCGCACCTATGTAGCCTACATTTAAATTCGGCCGTGATGAAGGCACATACATCTATTATTGTACGAAATTCCTAGCCTGTCCTACAATTGTTACACCAATGTCGACGGTACATGACATATAATCGCATTGATTCAGCGCCGGATTTAGGAGCCGTGGGCTCCTAGGCTCAACCTGTGGTGAGGGCTCTTCCCTGATCCAAGTTGGTGACCTTTTTTTCTCTCTTATATCGGGGATTTTGCATGTGCTTCTGTGTCGTGCGGGCCTCTAGACGTGCACCTATGTAGCCTATGCTTAAATCTGGACCTGCAATGATTATATATAATAATCAGTTATCTCAAACCATTAAACCATTGACCATCAAAATCAGTCCACAGTTTCCCGTCTCATGGCTGCTTTGTATGGAATCTTCACCAAACGATTCGTTAGCGTCAGCGTAAACCGCTGGTGGCGGTAGCGGCGGGAGATAGTTGTTGATGTTGATGGTTGATGATGTTGGTGTCTGCTAAAGTAACCTAGCTCCTTTATTTCTTATCTCCCAACTTGTTTCTTTACTGCAGCTATGAATGTTGTCATATCTTAGTCATGAGTGAAAAATTTTCTTACTGTCCAATATGTCAACTGCCTCTTAAAGCCATTAGTATTTCGCCCGATGTGCATGTGTCTATGTGTATGGCAAGAAGTGATAATGGTGAACTTGAAGGTTAGTGAAGACACAGAGAAGAATAATTCTTTGAATATAGATGAATAATAATTGATTTGCCTTTTGTTGATTTAGTTCACTGTGTGTTTTTACTAATGATCATGATGTTTGTTTAAAGATTGCTAAAACATAGTCCTGTAATTATACAGTGGTTCATCCTTCTAATATCTCAGCCTAGGCCTTGACTAAAAATTATCTTACTATTCATGTACTCTTTAATAATCTCCTGTGATGGTTCCGTCACAGAAAACTATAAAACACTACACGAGGCTAACCTGATGTTAACGGCAGTTACATTTAAAACGGTTAGTTTTGTTACCGGCCACTTTAAACGCCAGCGGTGCTAGGTTGTTTGGAGGGGATGCAATCTGGTACACCCGCTGCCATCCTTATTGGCGACCTGTCTTATTCCCCACTCCAACCGATGCCTCCCCTCATGGTGACCTGACTCATGGCACTGCCACGAAAGTAACCCTTTTCCTATTCCTGTCAGCCTTCTGTAATGTTTTATACTTGTCTGTATTTCCGCCTACCGCTCTGTGTGAAACTGTATTAGACCTAAAGTTTTTGTACTAAAAATGTTTCCATCATTGTTTTGTAACCAGTGGTGCACTCGTGCCAGAACACCGTTCCAGCTCTGGTTTTATGACAAATAAAAATAACAAAGGCAAGAAATCATGTAAGGAGCATTTTAACTGCTTGACGTTCTTACTTTTTCATTACGATGTCATACAATTTATCTGCTGTGCTTAAAAATGGTTACAGTTATTGTTTTTGAGTAGAATATTTTAATCCCATAATACTGGAAAAGCACTGTGAATAATTTGTGTAAACAGTATTTTCGGCTCGATGAGAGAGTGCATTCACGACAGTCACATGTCGAATGACTCATCATTGAACTAACATGACAGACACGCTGAATGACTCATCATTGAACTAACTTGCAACTTTGTGTCTTTTCGGGCACTGTGTGTCTGTAATGATCTTCAACTGCGATTCATTGCCTAAGTTTTGTTTTTTTTTAGAATAATATAATCTGTCATGAATATTATTTTAGCCGATCGAGAGTGTGTTTGTTAGGTTAGGTGACAGTGCATAGTGCATAACTTATATAGGCCTAAACCTACAAAACAAGCAATTCCGCTAATCCCAAACAAACTTTATAGAAAGTGTGGAACAATAGAAACCAAACAAAATTATAGTCTACTTTTTATAGGCCTAGTAGGAAAAACAGAAACAATATTTTGAAAATGGCTATAGGAATGTCCAAACAATGATTTTATTTAGTGATTTTAAAAATTTAAACCAACTTCTTTTTAATAACTCTGTTATTTTTAATCATTATTTACACGTATTACTTTTAAAAGGTCAGTCGACAAACTTGTAACTAGTGAAGAGAGGATTCCTTATTGGTTAACAAGGGATAAAAAGGGACAGAGTGTAAAATGGCGGCCAGCATGGAAGCTTCACATTTTTAACCCAGATGAGAGCTCTAGACCTTGTTGAACAGGCTGGCCACGGCATAACCTCAATATTACTAGAGCAGGGCAATTTGTGTTTTCACCAAACTTTTCCTTACACAATTGAAAATGTTTAGAGTACAAATAAGTTAGGCATTTATGACATTAATTTGTTCAAAATCACACAATGCTATGAAAGGTATCATTATAATTATCTGAGTAAAATTATAATTATCTTTTATGGTACTTTGGTATTATACGGATGCCACCCTTATGCAGCGCGCTGCGGCAGTTATGTTAAGATGGGTTATCATAAAAATGATTGTAGGACTTTCCTTGTTTTGTTACGAATCGAATGATACCTGATGAGTCATACTTCCGGCCGCCAAACCCCCTCCAAATAGGCCAAGGTCAGGTCGTTGACCGGAGCGTGCGCATCACCTGCCTGTAACTGGGTCAGTGTCATGAGTGATTTATTGCCGTGCACTACGTTACATTTGTTTTCATAATGAGTGACGTTCTTTTGGTGTGGGATTTACCTCGAAATGAAGAGGAAACCGTACGTATTTTTATGATAACCCATCCTAACATAACTGCCGCAGCGCGCTGTATATTTGGCGGAGTACCTGTGGCGATCGGGTCTGGCTGCTAGCGGCGGCGACGCATTCAAAACGATCCTAGCGGACATCGCTGCCTTTTGGGAGGCACAACACAAAGACCGCTCATCAGAATGATGTAAAATTTGTACTTTAAGTCAATAAAAGTACGTTTTTTCGAATTATGTAGTTATCCTTTGTATCCGGTAAAAATTTAACCTCCAAAAATAGTGGCATCCGTATAATACCAAAGTACCTCTTTGGTACTTATATCCATAGATATGTGATCTAAAAAAAATATAAAGCGTTCCGGCATTGCATATTTTGTGAGTGCACCACTGTCTGTAACTGTGCCTCTGCTTGAGAAGAATTTCTACATGCAAAAATATATAGGTCATAGGTAATCTATTGTTCATGATTTTGCATTATAGCGACCGACCTCCAATAGGGAGAACGTTCTTAATGTGGAATAAGTACAAACTTACCGAGAGCACTCTGTGACAGGTCCTTTTAGCGAATTTCCCCTATAGGGAAGAAGCTATTACCGTAGTTGGTATGGTAAGACCTAGGCCTGGGACCATGATAACTTTTCGTTTTGAGGTCCCCAGACCCCAAAAACACCATTCATTCGAAACTGTATATATATATATATATATAGGTATACATATGTGTCCGTGAGCACGATAACTCTCATAAAAATGATCCGATTTTGATTAAATTTGGTATGAACGTGTAAAGCAAAGTTTATGACTTTAAATTTGAAAACCAGCCATATCGCTCCATCCGAAGAGGTATTTTGGGGGGGTTTTGTACCCCAAAAATGGGTTTTTTGAATTTTTTACATGTAATTTTCGAAAAAGTCAAATATTTGTTTTTACCATTGGATTCAGCTTCAAAAAACACACAATTTGGTATTTTGATCATTCCTCTACGTCAATTAGTTACCGAGATATTGAAAGTGCTAAACACAGTACTTGTCTAATGTTATTCTTATGGAGGAAAGGAAAAATGTTATATCTCGCTTATTTATGAAGTATACTGACGAAACTTGGTATAAGGCTTCATCTGGTTGTGGTCCATTCATATTTGCTCAAAAAAAACAATTTTTTGCAAAAAGCTCCCGTAGCAGCAAACCTGCTTACTCAGCCCGCATGTTATTCTTATGGAGAATAATTAAATGCTTTGTCTCCCTTAATTATGAACATAAATTAATAAAAACTGGTATACGACTTCACCTAGTTGAGTTATATTGGTATTAGCATAAAAGCCAATTTTTTGTGTTCCTTGTTGCAGCAAACCTGCGTACTCAGCCCCAATGTTATTCTTATGGAGAATAATTGAAATTGTATATACCGCTTATTTATGAATATATTCTTGTGAAACTTTGTCAGTGGCTTTATGTAGTATTAAAACATTTAGATCTCCATTGGAAATTCGCTGAGTATGCAGGTTTGCTGCGACGGGGGTATTATTATAATTTTATTGTAAGAAGACTCTGCTACTTTCTCCTCATTTCAAAATATAGGTATTAGGTAGGGGTGTGTGAGTGGTGATTTTTTGGGTCAAGTCGAGTAATGCCTGCCCATTATTTTGAGTTTTGAGTATTTTCGAGCGAGTATTTGCCGTTAGGTAATTATATTTGTTGTTAGTTTCAAATAGTGTTTTGGAATTTGGATAAAATTCTAGATTTTAGCGAATTTCCCCTATAGAGAAGAAGCTATTACCGTAGTCGGCATGGTAAGACCTAGGTCCGGGACCATGATAGCTTTTCGTTTTGAGGTCCCCAGTCCCCAAAAACACCATTTGTTTGAAACTGTATATATATATATATATATATATATATATATATATATATATATATATATATATATATATATGTGTATATATTTCTTGCGGTATAGATGCCAAACGACTTTATATACTAAAGTGTACCGGTATATATATATATATATATATATATATATATATATATATATATATTTATATGTGTGTGTCCGTGAACACGATAACTCTCGTAAAAATGATCCGATTTTGATGACATTTTGTTTAAACGTGTTAAGCAACATTTATGACTAAGTTTGAAAACCAGCCAGATCGCTCTATCCGAAGGGGTATTTTGGGGGGGTTTTGTACCCCAAAAATGTTTTTTTTTTTTTATTTTTTACATATAAATTTTGAAAATGGCAAATTGTAGTTTTTACCATTAGATTCAGCTTTAAGAAACACACAATTTGGTATTTTGATCATTCCTCTATGCCAATTGGTTCCCGAGATATTGAAAGTGCTAAACACAGTACGTTGTCTAATGTTATTCTTATGGAGGAAAAGAAAAATTTTATATCTCGCCTATTTATGAACGTATACTGATGAAACTTGGTATACGGCTTCATCTGGTTGAGGTCTATTGATATTTGCTCAGCAGCAAACCTGCATACTCAGCCCCATGTTATTCTTATGGATAATATCTAAATGCTATGTCTCCATTAACTATAAACATAAATGAATAAAAACTGGTATATGACTTCACCTAGTTGAGTTGTATTGATATTAGCATAAAAGCCTATTTTTGGTGTTCCTTGATGCAGCAAACCTGCGTATTCAACCCCAATGTTATTCTTAGGGGGAATAATTAAAATTGTATATATCGCTTATTTGTGAATATATTTTTATGAAATTTGGTAAGTGGCTTTATGAAGTATTAAGACATTTTTATCTCCGTTGGAGATTCGCTGAGTATGCAGTAATTTTCTGCAGCGGGGTTATTATAGTCTAAACACGGTTTCTAGCATGAGTATCAACCATGTATTAGTTATAATTACAAACAAATATACCTACAATATTTGGTCAGTACAAGCGATCTGGATTATGTATTGTCAAACTAAACATGGTTTAACCATCGTTTTCGGCTGATAAAACACGATCAGGTTGCCATTTTTGACCGATATTGAGATTTCTGTTGTCATTTATGGCCGATATTAAGCAGTCCAGTCGTCATCTCTAGCCGATATAAATAAAGAAATAGAAATGCCTTTATTTACAAGCGTCTTTCAGTACAAAACTGTTTTACAAAGGAACTGAAGTCATCATAATGTAAAGTAATTAAAACAACAGAATTTACAATAATCAGGTGATAATATTTTAAGAGGCTCAAAACGTTGTCTTAACATTCACATGCTGTTTAATATTAGCCTTGAAACCCAAGTCGCCCAATTTTTTGAGGTCGCAGGGGAGATCATTTAGGGCCAAAGTAGGAAAACCCTCTCCCACCTACTTCCAGACATACTTTTAGGAAATGGAGCAGCGTGTCATCCCGGGTACTGCGCTGAGCCTCCTCCCCGCGAGCAACAAGTCTTTCCACCAGGTACTGAGGCTCCTGCTGAACCAAGACCCAGTGGATGAGGTTGCAAGACTGCATCCTGCACACGGACTCCATTAGCAAGACCCCTGCAGCATCCCGAAAGGCCAATATGCGCTCTCGTCTACGAATGCCGTAAACGAAGTGCACGGCAGTGTTCTGCAGTTTTTGGACTCCGGACATTTCCTCCCCGGTAACACTGTTGCCGTAAGCAGGAAAACAATAACAAAGCACTGACAACACTAGTGACTGGACCAGTTGCAGCTTGGCTGCCTCTGGCAGGATATGTCGATACCTGTACAGACCTCGCAGCCTTCCCAAAGCCACCCGGGAAACATGATGATGTGGTCCGAGAATGTGGTCCGAGAATGTTCAGCCGCTGTCAAGTACCACGCACAATGTCTTTACAGTATCACTCACCATTAACTTTTTGCCTGCAAGTTTGACGTGCATATCTCCATTCAGGATTCTTTGCAAAATAGTGGGCAGTGAAATATGGAGGATCATGCATTATTCAGCATATAACTTGAGACCATGCCCTTGTGACCATTCACCTACTCTCACCAGATCAGAGTTAACTCCAGCGAAAACTTGGTCAGTGGATCTGATCTCATAGAAAAAATGTAGCTGGCAGTCATCAGCATACACATGGTACGTTGAAGTGATTTACATTGCTGGACAGATCTGCAGTGTAAAGGGTGAACAAAATGGGCCCCAGACAGCTCCCCATTTCTCAAGAGGAGGTGAGATATCGGCACCCACCTTTATCACTTGCTGTCTTTTATCCAAGTAAGACCTGAACCAGGAAATTGCATTGTTATGGAAAGAAAAATGCTTTAATTTCGCTCGGAGTAAACCATGGCTTATGTAGTTGAAGGCCTGCGAATAACCAAGCATGGTTATAGAGCTACATCTGCCCACATCCCTCACCCCAAACAAGTCTGCAAACATATTCAGCAATGCAGTACAAGTGTTTTGGTTCTTTCTGTACTCTGACTGCAATTCGAGAAGCAGTTTCTTCATATTTATAAATTCAGTCATTTGCAGGATTGCTAATTTTTCCAGCATCTTGGACATATTCAAGGATTCTGTTTTTTGGGCAGAGGGTGTACAATACTTCTCTTCCCTGATTGCGGGAACTCACAATATAGACACCTTATAGACACAGTCATCAAATGAGTAATTGCTTCTATGGCAAATGGGCTGACGGCTTTAATAATTGTTAAGCAGTACTTATTTCATCCACACTGCCTGCTTTGGAAGTTATTTCATTGATTGCTGATTTCACTTCAGGCACCGATACTTTTTTGAACTGAAATTTGTCGCTACATGTGCCTCTTTGTTATATAAATTTATCAGGTCTGTGTCTGCTTCATAAAAAAATCCCACTCTCACAAAATATTCATTCATTTCACTGACCTTTAATTCTTTCGGAGTGTGATTATTGCCCTTTTTCCTTACATTATCAATCTGCTTAAGGCATTTCCAAAATCTCCTGGAATCTTTACAGTCTGCCAGTTTTCCCGCAAAGAAATTATTTCTAGTCTTGCATATTAATATAGTCCCATTCAGTCTATTTCTCACTTTCTAGTATTCCTTCCAGTCACATTCCTGCCTAATCTTCAAAAATTTGCTCCTGAATTTATTGTTTTAGATAAAAGTCATGACATCAATTTCGGCTGTTATTAAGGGGCCTGGACACCAGTTTTGGCCGTTATTAAGTGGCCTGGATGTATTTTTGGCCGATACTATGTTTTCCATCGTTGTTTTCAGTCCGTTTGCAGTCCAGTTGTTTCTAGATTGTTTACATTCCTGTCGTCATTTACACATTTTCGGTTGTTTTTTTTTATGATCGTTAGCCAATTATTTGGTGATTGACGGGAAATATCCACTCAAACTTTCAAGTATTTTTCAAAAATTTGAGTCAAGTAATGGAATACTAAGCCAAAATATTCAAATTTGTGATTACTTGCACACCCCTAGTATTAAGTTATTTATTATTCAGGATATGTTTGGTTGCTGCTGCACATGCTCACAGTGAAGATTTTGATCCACAACTTGATTTCCTCATGAGGAAAAAATTGAGACATTAATATGCAGACGATGACACATAACTTCCATTTAAAAACACACTAAATTACACTTTGACATGATTAAATGCCTCAGTTGCAGAGCACCAATAGGATGAAATATTCTTGCTTGCCATCCAAGGCATTTGATTGTGACAGGCCTGGAGAAGATATGGTTTTAGTGTGTTTTTTTTACCTATTTATCTATATGTGTCATTGTATACTCTGAACATATTATGTTATGTTTTTAAACGTACCGCTACTACAAATCTAGATGCTCGATCAGCAGCATAAATAGCTGGGGATGATGCAGTAGCATCAAATATGTCCTGAACATAGCCCAAACAAATTCAGCCGTTTGACGAGATTGGCCCAAGAAATTTAGTTTTACATTTATCCAAAACTATGGATCGAATTATTAAAAAATTGTATTTGGAATGTGATTGGGAAACAGATTTCAAATTACTTATATTTTCCTTTAGGCTAATTTTTCATAATGTAATATTATACATAAGACTAAATGCATTTGGTTTCATTGTTACGTTATAAGATGACATTATGCAGATGTGTAATACCACACACTGACAATGGACTAAATTTATTCCAAAATATTTTGCTCCCTAAATTTAGTTCAATTACTGTTCAATGGGATGTATTTTTTTAGCAAGTTCATTTGTAAATTAGATTAGTTTTATATAATATACATAGATAATTAAATAGCAACCACTGAGACATAAAATTAGCTGTCCTATCACTTCCTTCATATTACCTCAGGGGTTTTAGACTATAAATATTTCTTGAGGCTTGCTTCGCCCATTGATTGGCTTCTTTGTTTATTTTGTGAAGAAAATTTAATTTGAGTACCTACTACATGATTACTTACTATAGAAACAATTTCTTTTGCAAGGAAGAAAGTTAATTAACTCGTTCACTGTGTCATAGTAAATGTCAAAGCTCACCCCTATGCTAAAACTTAAAGATAGTCGTTTTATAGACATTTTGAACAGACTAACTCGAAACACCCAGGGGACCCAGCACAGGAGTCAAATTGGCGAGAAAATTACTTTATTGTTTTCGTCTCCGATCGGAGACAGCAGCACCTGCGAATCCCACACCATGCTGTCTTGTGGTAGCGGCACTGCATCAGTAGTGTTCAGCGACGGCGGCACTACGATGTTTGACCTTGAGAATGCTGAGCTTCCCCGAAGTGAGGGTGGACCCGGGTATTCCCAGGATTTTTGTTTGGATAAACGCGAAAATAAATTTCTAAGATACTAAGAACAATATCAATTAACATGAAAATAAATCCCTGTAGAAAATATCAAAATTTCCGGTAACCTTTACCAATGTGAAATTAAAACCCCACTACACTAATATACACGCCAAGGCACAATAAGCGTTTCCTTCTCAAATGCTAGATGAAAAATAATCGAATAACCTTGGCCATGACAAATGTCTCAGATCGGAGGCAAACGCACCCAGGAGAGGATGCTTATGTCTCCGATCGGAGACATGCCACACTCAACGCGTTAAGTTCACCACAGAATGCAGCTCATAGACTACAACAGTTTTATTCTTATAATGGCGGGACAAATAAATTGACAGTTGGGCTATAGCCAATAGCATGATTGTACGCTGTCACTGTTGCCATTTTGCCATAGAAAAACATCACTAGAATGTTATTCCGATCAGCTGGTGTGGAGTTTTGGCAACGCAGAACGTTTACTGTTGGCTGATCTTGGTTGATAGCCTGCCAAACCACGCCCTCAACTGGTAATTTGTTTATCCGCTATTATAGGTGTTTACATTTTTGTTTACACAGATGATTTAGAAGGAGGATACTAACCTTTGTTAATTAATAATGTGTTTGTTTCAGAGTGTCCTCAAGGAGTTCATTGTTTAAGTACTGATGTGTTTCACTATCGAGATTATAGGCATGAGTTATTAGCTGCCTATCGTTCTTCATCCGATTTTGTACCCCCAAATATTGAAATAAAACCTTCCCCTAAAAAACGGAAAACCCCATCAAAAATACCGAAAAGGTCTTCACCCAGGAAAAAGAAAACCCCAGATAAGTCAAATGTGAAAAACAGTATTGCTAGTGACAATGAATCTGATTCCGAGGTTTTGGTTCAAACAAAAAGACCACGTAGGAATCTTAAATTCAATGATAAGCCGAACAGAACACCTCAATCAAAAAATAAAAAGAGGTCAAAATCAATAGATATGTCTTGCAAGAAAGAATTGAGTAATGTATTGAGTCAGTTCCCTACTGATTCACCACTCGAGGAAAAGACAAAAACTGCCAAAGAAAATTGTGATAGTAATGTTCCTGATATTCAAAAAGAAAATATTGTTAGTCAGACACCACTTAAAAAATCTACAATTGTAAATGTAAGTTTAAACTCTGGTGACGAATTAAGATTTACTAAATCAAGATCGATTGCTTCTCTTTCGAGCTTGAGTGTTTCAACTTCAGGGACAAGTAATGTTGGATCAGATCTTGATTATGAAACAACATCGGAAAGTAGTAATAAAAGTACTGTGAATCCCACGACTAAAGTAGTATTAAGAGAACCTGTATTAACTCTCAATAACTTAAAAACCAACAGTGAAAACTTCAAATCTCAATCCATAACAGCTTCTGATGAAGTAGAATCGCCCGATACAGTGCTAAAAGAACCTGATTTAACTCATGACAGATTAAAAACTCATGACAGAATTTTGCCACAGTCAGACTCCAAAACTGTTCCAAATAAAAAAGAATTAGCCATGCACACATCTAAGGCAGATGCTATCGAAAGTGATACAAATGGATCATTCTATAACACTGACTTTGACGATATTATACCTGGATCTATGTTGGACAAAGAACTGCTAAAAACACTAGAGACAAAATTGGACTCACCAGTGTCACCAGCAACTACTTTGCACAGCTGCAGCGAATATAATGAAACTGGTTCATCTGTTTCATCAGTGGCTGAAGATGGAACCGCTGAAGGTGGCAATGATAGTGCCGAGATACTCGATCCCCCCAGCTCACCTGAAGTGATTATTCCTCGGAGAAAGTCATCTACATTTTTGAGTTCAAGTTCAGATTCTGATATTCCTTTGTCAAAACTACTATCCAAAAAAACAGCCTCAGCAGTGAATAAGATAACAAAAATAAAGGGGAAAGTAAAAGCCGGAAAGGTTTTACGCATACCAAATAAAACACCAGCGTACTTGAATGGTATGGCTTTATTAAACAAAAATTTGACCAACACTGAAATCAATGGAACTTCGGACAAGGAGTCAGACTCTGGGAAGTCATCGGCTCATACGGATGTTTCGTTTGTCCCTAGTGAAAAGACTAGTTCCTCTCTCCACTCGGACTCAGCTCTCTCTGCCCAATCCACCGACCAACTAACAGCATCCTCCACCTCCTCTAATTATACCTCTAGTGAGTCATACACTGAGTCTAGATCCTCGGACCCTTCCTATTCAGAAGAGTCTGATGTGACTTCCATTTCTAGATCATATAGAGTGAAAGGATCACAAAAACATTACAAAATAGCTACTTTGTCTCCTAAAAAGAAGCGTCTGATGAAACCTTTGCCATCATTGAGTGAAGAAAGCGCCAGTGCCTGTAGCAGTTCAAGCAGCAGTGAAATATCGATGAGAGAAAAGTTACTTTTTGGGAATAAAAAACTATCCCCAAAAAAGTTGCCGCCTAAACTAATAAAAAGCCCTGTAAAACCAAAGAAGTCGTTTAAAGCTTCAACCTTGGGTTTACTTGATACTACAGATAGTGATGGTAAGTGGTTTGTCAGGTTAATTATGACTGACATATACAGTTCTTTTTATTTTGTGGTTGAAGCCTGAATTTGTAGGTTGAAAGTTATAAGCTTAGATCAGGGATGCATAGTATGTATGATTCTGCGATTAGGCTCGGAGAAGTTTAAGCGGCTTGAGGAAATTTGATCAAGCAAATTATTTATTAGTGCAAGATTTTTAAAAGTTTAAATTGAGTTTTTTGCCCATTCATGGTACATTGCTATAGATGACAAGGTGCCGAAAGACTAAAAATCGGCCGTAATGTCTAATGAATCACTTAAAGTTACCTGTTAGGGACGAGCTGTGTTTTGACAACTGTAAAGGCAAATTGAATCTCTCAATATTAATCTTAAAAACAGATTGAATCATCAAATATCGGCCGTAACCCATGATTGGATCATGTAATATTGGCTGGAAATAAGCCTGTTGCAAATGTGTTAAATAATTAAATTGACCAAACAACTTAATGTCTTATATATGGTAAGTCAGTTAAGATTATTGTCATTGTTAAATGTTGATTGCGCGCCAAAATATCTATAGTGAACAAAGATCTAACGACTTAATATCAGATTTAAACAACGGTTGGATCATGTAATAACAGCTGCAAAAAATCACCAGACTATGTAATGTCCATCAAAAGACAATCAGAATGTCCAAGTGACACATTTTTTTCAATGCCTCCCAACATCAGAAATCAGTATGTTCGTTACTGGGCAAAAATGTGTATTGCTACTCATAATATGGATATAAAACTCGATTGGACTATGAAATTCTATTAAAAGTGGTTGATAAATCCTACTCCAATGTTTACAATGTTCTGTTAACAACAATTGTTGGCCTACTGATGTCAAAACCTTGTTCATAAATGTAAATACTTCACAATTTTAAAAAAGCTGCAAAAAAACTCGGTTGTATACAAAAATTTACTACTCGCTAATCACATCATTAAAAATATTATAAAAAACTTTCGCAAAGTTTGAACCACATTACAGATACAATGCCACAACAAAGAATTAAATCCTAGACATATTAACAATCAAGTAGGCTATTCTTTATTCATTAAGTCAAATGAAGTACCTACAGTATCATACCAGGATGTATACGGTACATAATAAAATCTTAATAAATGTTAGCAAATAAATTAAATTAATAAAAATTAATTAGCTTGATATTATTTACCCAGGAAAAAGGAAAAGGAAATTCAAAATTGATATATAAAAAGTTAGGGAGAAATTCCCAATTTATGACAGTAGGTTCTGTTATCTGACAAACTCTTGATGACTTATCAGACTGGGTAAGCCAAGCTGGAGAAGGAACTTCCAATGAATTTGGAAGCAGATAGGTTAGAGAAGGTAATTGGGAGGGAAGGTGCTTGCCTGATGGGCCCAAGAGTTCATCGGGTCCGAGAGCAAATCAAGTTGAACACCTGGGATTGCCCACATTAGCTAGGGTGAGGAGTGACCCTTTCTCTTTTTTGGGGTGACTTGCTGTACCTGTTCTATATTTCCCATCCCTGCAGATTCCATCCTTCCCGTGTCTGTATAATATACCAAATAGAGACGTGCCTAGCCGGCTAATGCTAGAGCTTCCTAATCCCTCAAATCTAACATCTTTAGTTCTGGAGAAATGTTAGGAGTGTTAACATGTTCTACATCCTTGATCTATGTGATAGATTACATAGGATTTAGTTGATTATTTTATACTTATCATTTTCTTCAAAGATTAAATGTATTGCAAGTTATTGAGTTACAATCTAATTATAAGCTTAATTCATTTGAATTCAGCTGCACCTCTTATTTTCTGCTGAAAGATAGTGAATGTGCATTTCCTCTTACGGTAGGCTTGTCACAAACCAAGGTCAATACGTCAATACTCTTGAAATTCAAAAAGAGTAAAATAACAATCAGACTTGTCAGACTTGGTTATCTCACTGAGGGGAGTTATTTGATTCCAAAGGGAGTGTTGATAATTTAAATCAATACCCTTTGTTGATGAAGGAACAACATAAATACCAAAACTGACACTAAAATAAGAAAGGAATGATTTATCTCATCCATCAGTAAATTCAATCTGGAAATAACGTTTGTGTACATTGAAATCTGAATTTATTAAAAATTGAATGCTTGCTATTAATTAATAATTTTCAATAATATAATAGTTTTTGTGCTGTTTCATGTGTGCACTGATGGAGTTAGTTGTACCGTTCAATAATTCATTAAGCTCTAGATTTTCATTATTACTCCATTACAAATTAATTATCATGTAAAATTCCAACATTAAATTTCCTTTACCACTTGTTAATGGTTATCAGAAGAATATCATTGACTTTTTTACGACGCCAAAAATAAATCAATTACAGATAAATCAGAGTGGCAGTCCCTTCTGAGCAAGATGCGAAATGGGTGTTATCCCTCGGACCTCAAAATCGACAGCGAGGATAGTTTGACGGTGGTAAGCTCGTGTTCTGGTTCAGATACCTCTCACGCTTCGACCATGCTGCCCCTCCGTCAGTGCCCCTTCTACAAGAGAATACCAGGTAAAGTGGTAGTTCACTTTTAATTGTTTACTCTTTAGAATTGACATCGTAGAAGACCCTGAATATGTTTTGGGGGTCCCTAAGAATTATTTATATGTATTTGTATTAGAACTCCAGCAGTTACATTTATTGTTTTATTGTCCGATTTACTTCAAATTTGGTAAAGATTTCTCATCTGATTTTACTTCATTTCCTTTCTATAATCATTTGGCCAAATTTGCTGTGCGAAACAATTGGAAAACCCTTTTTTGGGGTTTGAAATATCAAAATTTTTATTTTTCTAACCCAAAAAGGTAAAAAAGCCCTGGATGTAAAATAAAACAATGGAATGCAAAAGCCAAAACTTTTAAGTCCTCTCTGATAATTCAAAAACATTATTTACAGAGTTATTAATGAAAATTAAAATTGACTGAACATAATACTGTATGGGGATTTTACATTAAAAAACACTGATTGTCAGTGTCAACTTGGCATAGTTTTATCGTCCCCAGTACCCCCGTACTTTCACTTCTGACTGGACCTCGTCCTAACCTTATAATGCACTACATTGCTACCTCAGCATTGAAGATAAGTAGAACCAGGAGCATCAGAAAAGACAATACCCCCGTAGCAGCAAACCTGCATACTCAACGAATTTGAACCAGGAGCATCAGAAAAGACAATACCCCCGTAGCAGCAAACCTGCATACTCAACGAATTTCCAATGCATATTAATGTATCTTAATACCACATAAAGCCACATACCAAGTTTTATCATAATCGATTTATGACATTTTAATTATTCTCCATAAGAATAACATGGCGGCTGAGTATGCAGGTTTGCTGAAATAAGGAACACTAAAAATGGGCTTTTATACAAATGTCAATATAACTCAACTAGGTAAAGCCACATACCAAGTTCTATTAATTTATGTTCATAATTAAAGGAGATAACACGTTACTTATCTATATCTATAAAAGAGGAAGTATGTATGTATATATGTATGTAGCCTATGGACTCTGAAACCGCTCGACAGATTGTAATGACACTTTCAGGCATTATTAAGCATTATTCAAGGATGGTTTGTGTGAAGTTTGGTGCAAATCTGTCCAAAGGGCTCCGACCCAGAGGGCATACAAGGGTGCAGTGTCAGGTTTTAGAAATTTAGTGTTTACAAAATTAACAGCTGTAATTAAAAAAATTCAAAGTTTTGGGCGCAGCAACGCGTGCCGGCTAGTTCTCTATAAGAATAACATGGAACTGAGTATGCAGGTTTGCTGCTACGGGAACTATCTGCCAAAAAATGGGTTTTTGTCAGACCAATAAATATCAATAGACCACAGTGAAATGAAGAATCACAATGAAATGACCAAGTTTCGTCAGGATAAGTTGATAAATAAGCGAGATATACAATTTGTCTTATCCTCCATAAGAATAACATTGGACAACGTACTGTGTTTAGCACTCTCAATATCTCAGTATCAAATTGACGTAGAGCAATGATTAAAACACCAAATTGTGCGTCTTTTTAAGCTGATTCCAATGGGAAAAAATAAAATTTTATTTTTCAAAAATTGTATGTAATAAACTCAAAAAACCCATTTTTGGGGTACAAAACCCCCCCTAAATACCCCTTCGGATAGGTCGATCTGTCTGGTTTTCGAACTTACAGTCATAAATGCTGCTTTACACATTTGTACCAAATTTCATCAAAATCGGATCTTTTTTACGAGAGTTATCGCACCCACATATATATATATATATATATATATATATATATATATATATATATATATATATATATATATATACAGTTTCAAACGAATAGTGTTTTTGGGGTCTGGGGACCTCAAAACGAAAAGCTATCATGGTCCCGGGCCTAGGTCTTACTATGCCGACTACGGTAATAGCTTCTTCCCTATAGGGAGAATTCGCTAAAAAATAAAATGTTATCAATTTTTTTTAATGGGTTACCAGTAAGTATATTTTTCATCATTGGATTTGGTTTTAACAGTTTTTAATGTGGATATTCACTTCCCTCAATGTGCTGTGTGTGAATTCGTTTAATTAATTTCAGACAAGATCCCCATCTAATCCAAAAGTTTGTGCCACATGCAACTACTCACATTTTCCTAATGCAATTTTGTGGATGAACAGTATTGATATTAATAGCATTGTACTTCAGTTACAGTAATTAACTAGTAACAATGATGTTATTAGTAAATAGGATATAGAACGTTTTTGTTAACTCATAACAAGTTTCTGTCGTATATTTGTAGGAAAATTCAGTGTTGAGGTTTATATTTTTCCACTAGGACTAAATTTCTCTAATGTTAATACCATCCTACCAGTCATCTTGTTAAGATTCCCACGTATTGATAAAGGTAATTTGACATTTGATTTAGACAATTTTAAGCTCAGAAACTCAACTAGTTTTTTTTTGTTGTGAACATGTGAGTTTCATGGGTATTTTGGTACTCATTATCATGTTCACTTGAGTTTAGTTTTGTCTTGTAGTTTACTAGCACATTCCAGAGACCTTCCCAACTGTGTATCATCTGATTTTTTTCCCAAAATGAGGTAATAAACTAGCTGTTAGATGTTAGGTGCTTTAGTCTAGATGAAAAAAAAAAACATTTAACCTGTGTTGAAATCTTTGAAAATGGTTAACGATTTACTTGTGATCAAAGATAATTATGCAATTTTAATGATATGAAGATCATGTTTCAACCCTCATAATAAAATTTACAAGAATGATTTCCCATTCTTTCTTTTATTTGTAGTGGTAGTTTATTAGCAGAGAGACAGTTACTGAATTGTGTACAACTTCTCATTATTTGATAAGAATAACTCATTACGGCAGTAATAAACCGTCATAACAAACTCAATTTAACAAGCATAGTAACGACTTTGGTAATAATTTTTATTAATTAACAAAATGATAATGAAACTTTTGATAGGTAGAATTTGGGAAAAATAGTGTTTAGTTTAAAACCAAACTGAGGGGATGATCAAATTGTTGTTGTTGATTAAAGTTTGCCAAACAACCTTTATTAAAAGGTGGAACAGACAGGCAGAATCATAACTGTTTTGTTATATAACATGTTGAAGATTTCAGTAATTTCATTTTGAACATATTTTGCAGACAAATATCTAGC
The DNA here is from genome assembly GCA_963675035.1 of Allygus modestus. Taxonomy (NCBI): domain Eukaryota; kingdom Metazoa; phylum Arthropoda; class Insecta; order Hemiptera; family Cicadellidae; genus Allygus; species Allygus modestus. The sequence goes on along the minus strand of OY776115.1, from coordinate 59,076,295 downwards.
TGATGCCCCAGTTGTGAGTTTTATACGAGTACAATACAAATTATTCTGAAAAGAAAACAATACTGATTTTGTAAAACAAAATTGATGTCAGGGGTTTAGCCTTGCTGGAAGAATAGGTATTAAAAATATGTTGAGCTTCAATAAAATATAGATTTTCTAAGGGGTTGAGTTTTGCTAAAAGAATATCTTACAAATGGGATTGAACATTGCAACAAAAAGGCCTTATATACTGGGATTACATAAGGGATGAAGCTTTATTGGAAGAAAAGCTTTAGAAATTATACAAAATAACTTTATATTTTTCTTTGAATGCACTTGTCTTTGTTAATGGAAAATTAATCTGTGTTTAATAAAGACAAGTGTGTTGTGTGAATGAAGAAAATTATTTTGGAAGTTTCATACAGACAGACAAAAGGTTCTTTAAGGTGCTTAATTTTCCCCGATGGTAAAAGTAAATAATCCAAGAGGTAAAATCTGAAGAAATTAGTGAGTTTTTATAAAACTAATACATACTTTCTCCCTTTTAACCATCTTTTAATCAATGGTTATTTATATTTAGAATATAAAGTACGATAGCATATACAGAAAATCTTCTAGTTAACTATTTATTTCTGGAATGGTGACTCAAATCCCTTTATTGGAGGCAATACATCGCTTGTTGTACACAGTGGTTTAATATGGGGAAATCCCCTTCCCTTCATTCATTCATTGTTGCAGATTAGGAAATCCCAGCATAGCTGCTAGGCACATCTTCCAAAAGCGGGAATATTGCGTAGGTTACCGGAAGGATAGGATATAGCAGGAAAGGAAAGGGTGGGATGGGTCAGGCAACCAAATTGACCTTTCCCTTCCCTTTCCATAATTAGGTGGCATATTACGAATATCTTCTATTGGCCAATGACATCTTGTTTTGCCAAGTGTAGTGAAATTGGCCAGTAAATAGGAGATAATGATAATTATAATAAGAATTACATTATACTGAACCAATTTAAAAATTTAAAATTTTTGGAACCTGTGAAGCCTTAGAATTTATGACCCTGCATTTTCCAAGACGTTTTAGGGGTGTCATTTTGTAGGAGACCTGAAGCACTCACCATAAACCACCAAATTTTAATAAAAAGGTTAGAGCTATTTTTGGGAAATTTGGATTTTCATGATTGACAGGGAACAGTTCAGTAGATCGACATTTTATATAATCTTTCTATAAAATGCAAGGGCTATTAGAATCCAAGAGAATGCCAAACCTCAAGTCAAAACAAATAATAACTAAATCAGTATTATTAATAGAAAGTTATTTATAACTCGGTTATAAAAGGCTTTTATGACCTTGCATTTTAAAACCTTTAATTTTAAGATTTAATGGATGAAACTTTTTATTTTGTAATTTGTATGCATTTTTATTTTTTTAGACACACCATTTGCTGTAGACGCTTTCCAGTATTGGAATATTCCGGGGGTGAAAATCTATTTTCTCAGTCATTTTCATTCTGACCACTACATTGGTCTGAAGAAGAGTTTCGCTCAGCCCATCTACTGTACGCGGATTACAGGTAATCTGTGTAATGTTCAGAGTTGGTTATTAAGAACTTAATATAGAATAAATAAATAATTAGAGTATTCCAACTAATAGAAAATAAATTTGTGCCATTCTTCTGCCTAACGTTTACTTTATTTAATTTCTGCATGAGAACTTGATCAACAAACATTACCAAATACAGCTAAAATATTATTATTTTTACATGGTTAAAACAAATATTATATGTAAATGTCATATTGCAGCAAACCTCGTTCGAATGAAGTTGCGAGTTGAAGAGAAGTGGCTGCGAATAATAGACCTGGATCAACCCCAGATCATCTGTGGGGTAGAAGTTACTGCGCTGGAGGCTAACCAGTAAGTCACTTATATTCAAGAATCTCTTAAAGTTGATCAGTTTAAAGAAAACAAGGAATTGGTTGTTTATACATTGGTCTGGAGAATTTAATATAACATGAACTATTTGGCAGAAATGTAAATAGACATTTATGGACTTTAAATGACACTTCCTAACTAGCCAACTGGCAAATTTGATTTGATCAGTTGCCTTTCTTAAAATGGTGAGTGAATTCATGAGGCTCATTTACCTTATGGCAAACAAAGACATTCTAGTTGGGCTGTTTGAAAAGCAACCTTATCGGAAAACTTGTGTGAGGCAGATGAAACATATGATGTGAGAATCACTGTTCCCAATATAGTCAACTCCCGATTATCCGGGGTAATGACCAGTTAGAGAGTCACGGATAACCCAAAACCACGGTTAAAACAAAGAGATTCAATAGATTGAATATTACGAATATAATAAAGGGTTATCAACATTTTTATACTACAATATTGTGTTTTAATGTCATCTAAGCTGTATTTATGTAAATTAATACTTCTGAAAATCTTTAAATTGTGATAACATCTACAAACAATCAGGATAATAATAGTTAATACTAGCAATGGTTGATAGCAGTAAATACTTTCCAAAACGCCGAATGATATTTAACAGGTTACAAAACCTCTAAACACCGAACTCTCTGAACCATACCGAACAGTATGCTAATTAATTCCACGCTGGGGGAAAACCCAGTGAGGGTGAACAACGGCGGAAGGGTGATTGTGTTGAGATATTTATATTTTTAGACGAGCGCGTCCGACCGTCCATCTGTCCGTCCGTCCGTCGCTGAGGGTGAACAGCGGCGGGAAGGGTAATTGTTTTGAAATGTTTCTATTTTTAGGCGTTCGTGTCCGACCGTTCTTGCAGTGTCAAGGTCATCGCTCCCCATGACGCACCCACGGCTCATTAGCGAAATGACGGACTCTCAGATTATGTTGTGTTTACTAAATTGTTTGTATAGTGTCTATTCTGATAAACAAAGTAAATTAAGTGTGATTCTGAAGATAAGTTAGCAAAATAAATTGTTATTATTGCTCAATTTATGTTTAGAAGGGGATAAATAAAATAATAAAAATAAACCTTTCGTGACCCCGGTTAAACCGCAACCCGATTAACCCGCTCCCGGATAATCGGGAGTTGACTGTAGTTTTAATTGGGGCAGCAAACACCAAGTGGTAATTATCCGTCTCTCTCTCACTCAGTTTCTCTGGAAAGGTCTCATTGTAAATGGCCCAAATGTAGCTATTGATTTAAATTGCATATTAAGCCAAGCAAATTTCAATAACGTAAAACATACCCCATAATAAAAGCATGGAGATTTAAAACGTCTGCTTTGTTTATATGAAAACATGTGATTAAGTGTCTACTTTGTTTACGAACTGACATGTGTACCTACTTAAATAGTTTTATTTTCCTCAGCATGTAAATAGTAAACAAATCAGATGAGGCAGATGTATTGGAGCAAGGCTTTGGCCCCTTCAAGCCACCAGTATTAAATAGTCCTCTAAAATATTGATATTTTTATGGACAGTTTCTTAGTAATCTTCTGTTCCTAGTATTTTATTTTGATGTTACTCTGATGTGACACAGTTGCCCGGGCTCAGTGATGTTCTTGTTCTCTCTCACCAACGGGCAAAGTTACCTGCACGTGGGAGACTTCCGAGCATCCAGAGCCATGATGTTCTACCCTCCACTCAGGAACGTCTCCATCTCCAAACTGTTCTTGGACACCACGTAAGTATTCAGTGACCCCCCAAAAAATTGGGGGTTTTCATAGTTACAGTAAAATTGTTTGCAAAAAAATACCAAACAATTCAATGAAATGCAATTTGACTCCAGTGATCCTGTTGTTATACAACTTGTAGTTCTTTCAGGTTTATTGTAAGGTGCCTAGAATCAAAACTGGTACATATTATCAATATTAAGTGCTTAAATACAAGTAAACTTAGTTTTACAAACAAAAAACCTCTTATTTTTACAAATATTTAACAAGGGTTTGATTGTTAGCTTGTTGATTTACTATAAAATTGAAGATGTGGACAATTTATTTTTGCTTGTATCAGATTAATATGCTTAGTTTAAGTTAGATATGCTGTTTTACATTGTTTTTAAATCCAATGTTAATATTCTAATTTTAGGAACACATGAATGCAACTCAAGTGGTGCCAACCAAGCAATATGGGCCAAGCAAAAATTGTTGGTTATCGCCAACGGTGTTCATAAATTTTAGGGGTGTGCGAATACTAAAAATGTTGAGTTTTCGGCCAAGTATTTCAATACTCAAACTCCACTTGAAGTTTAAAAAATACTAGAAATTTTGAGCGAGGATTTCCTGCCAGTTTCCGGACAATAGCTAACAATTACGACCGGCCAAATCACGTAACGGCCGCAAAAGGCGATCGCATCAAGTAAAATTGGCCGAAAATGATGACCAGATCGTGTAATTGCGGCCATAAATGACGACGGAAAACATAATATTGGTCAAAAGTTATGGCTGGATCACGTAATAAAGGCCGAAAACAACAAAGGTATACATAATATCGGCAAAAGTGGCGACCGGGCCACTTAATATCGGGTAACTAACGATTTCGTCATCTTATATTGATTATAAGCTACGTCCGGACGAGGTGATATGGCCAACTGACAACCGGACCTTGTTTTATCAGCCAGAAACGAATGTCAAACCATGTTTTGTTTGTCAATACATAATCCAGTTTTATTGTAATGGCCAAAAATTTGTTATTTTATTGCCATAAATAAAGTACTTTACTATCTCCTTTTCTATTTTACAAACGTTCTAGAAAGTTCATTACTGTACTCCATATGTCCAAACTGTTACGGACATTTTACGAATACTGAACGTATTTGGTATTAGTAGAAATTGTTTAGAAAATGTAAGTCTAAGAGAAAACATGGGGCAAAGTAACATTTTTGAAATGTTGTATCAACTGCCACTAGAGACATTCACTTAAGCATTTAGACTTTTGTGATACATTTTTGCTTAATTTGTTGGCAGTAATTATTGTTAGGTAAATGTTTGTTGTTGCAGTTACTGCAGCCCCCAATACTGCTTCCCAACGCAAGAGGAGGTCATTGCCAGAGTGGTGGAGATTGTGAAAAATCACGTGAACACCCATCCCAGAACCTTGGTAGTGTGCGGTTCGTACACAATAGGTATGGAGTTCTAGGTTAGGGCAGTTTGTGTCAAGGCAAAATATTGTAAGTAAACAATATTATGATGTTTCTAATATGGTAAGGGGTCATTTTTGTTTTAAGTCTTTGTGCTGTTGGTGTGCTCTTCCATTTAGTTATTTAAACATATTAATAATGCTGCTCAATTTTGGAAGTGACTGCCATGACAAAAGATATACAATCTGGTAGTATATCTTTGCCAAATTCATTTGATATCCAACTGATGTTCAAAACACCAACTGTTGCAATTTTCAGAGTGATATAAAGCACAGTGAGTGTAGGGTTGTCCCAATGAATTTTGTTATTTTTTATCATGACCGCCACAGTAGCATTTTATACAATCTTGTTAAAGGACATCTAAAGGACCTCTTAACTGTTCTCGTTTTATTTTTTGAATTCACTTCATTACCACTCCACATCAAAGATACTTTCCGATTACAGGAAAGGAGAAGGTGTTCCTTGGCATTTCCGAGGCGATGGACTGGCAAATCTGGGCGAGACCAGAGAAACAGAGAGTGTTCACTTGCCTCAACGACTCTCGCATCAATACTCGGCTCGTCAGAGACTGCTGTTCTGCCAACGTCCACGTGCTCCCCATGGCAAGCTTGCAAATTAGGGTAATGAAATTACTTTTTCACACTAAAATGTTTTAGCGCAGTAAGTCATTTGCAAACCGTACTTTTTAAATATCACATTTTCTAAGCTGTTAGAAGTTTACTGAAGTAAAGCCATTATTTAAAAAGGGTGTAAAGCAACAACCGGGTAACTATAGACCTGATTCAGTTATTGCCTTTGCTCTCCAAATTGCTGCTTTTAATCAAGTATCTCACTTTCTTGAATTATGAAAAGTTTTTGTAGATGAACAGTTAGATTTCATGAAGTGCCGGAGTACCGTTTCTGCTGCGGCTCAGTTTGTAAATGTATTAAAATAGGACTTAAATGAGACACAACAGTGACTAGTTTCAAAGCCTTTGACTGTGCAAACCATAACATCCTAAATAAACTGACTTTACAGTTTCTCTGACGCTGCTGTTTTTTGGCTGAAATCATTTCTAAATAACCACTATCAGAGAACAATAATAATAAAACACCTCCGAGTGGGGAAACATTTTAATTGGAGTGTCCTAAGGCTCCTTATTGGACCCTGACTGTTTTAAATTTACATTACATCTATTTTTTTATAATTATATTAAGTCTATCTAGTCATTCCTAAATCAAGCCCTTCAAGATCTGTCAGTGGTTTACCATTAATGGGTTTAAAACTGAATCAAGTCAAAACCCAAGTACAAATAAAATATTAAAATTTCAAACTGTGCAGTCTAGGGATAGTTTTGATTTAGTGAAAATTTCACTGTAAAGTAACAATGTAGAGTTTCTTTGAATTGGAGCAACTATATTCACAATAACTGCAAAAACAATTAATTCAGAAGGAAATTAGTAGAAAGGAATGTAGTTGATTTGAATTTGAACACAAGGTTGATAACATACCAGACCTTATTTTCATCAATTACTCACAGTGGAAATTGAAATTTTTTTACATTTAAGCCATACTCAATCCCAAATATTACTGCTAACATAATAATTAAATTTTCCTCTTATCTTCCCAGTGTCTTCAGCAGCACCTAGAGTCTTGCTTGGGAGCGTTTACTCACGTCATCGGAGTCAAACCTACAGGATGGGAGCTTAATGTAAAGTCTAACCAGTTCAAGGTTACCTCCCGCGACAACATCACTATATATGGTGAGCTTACCTGGTTCGAAATACTTCCATTGTTCTAATTGACATTGATCATCTTAAATGCTAACTGTTTCCCAAAGGGACAGTGTTTTTCCAATATATTGGATTGGGTATTTGTTGGCTGTAGGTAAGGATGTGTCGGCTCTTAAAGTTGGTTGTCAGTTTTACTGTTTTTTTTTTTTTATTTTTAAATGAAACCGAGAATCGATGGTCAAATATCGATTTCGGTTTTTCACTGTCAGCAAGTGCTCTTATTGGAATGAAGCATTATAATTTTGTACAAATATCGCTTAAACTCCTAACCCAGTCAATGAGATACATCAGTGAAAGTCTAATGACACGATATGTCAAAAATGGTACAGTAAAAGAGATACGCATATCACAATACTAAGCCCAATAGGCCTACTTAAATGTCATCTCGCTTTGGTATAACAACCACTGCAGAGTTTACTGCTTATCGAATTGTATTCAATATCATAAGTATTGCCGTATCATATCAAGGCACTGAATCGCAATACCTGTTTTGTTAAAAACATTTCGCCTTTGGAATATTGTATTCAAAATTATTGATTTCTAAGTTAACAATTGATTTAAACTTAAAATATACCCTAAGCATACTCAGCCCCAATGTTATTCTTATGGAGAATAAATAAAATGTTATATATCACTTATGTAGGACTGTATTTTTGTGAAACTTGCTAAGTGGCTTTATGTAGGAGTGAGAAACATATAAATGCATTGGAAATTCGCTGAGTACACAGGTTTGCTTTGCTGCTATGGAGACAATCAACAACAATTTTTTTTGTGCAAATATCCAATATACCAGTGCTAGATGAAGCCTCATGCCAAGTTTCATCAAGATACATTTATAAATTATGGAGATGTCAATTTTTAATTATTCTCCATAAGGATAACATTAGGGCTGACTATGCAGGTTAGCTGCTACAGAGACAATAACAAAATGTGTGCAAATATCAATATACCAGTTCTATGTGAAGCCACACACCAAGTTTCATCAATATACACTCATAAATAATTTATATAAATTTTTAATTATTTTCCATAAGGGTAGAATCACAATTTAAACACCAAAATGATTGTTTTATAGAGCTGAATTGATTGGTAAAAACAAAAGTGAAGTTTTCAGTAAAACTATCTGAGGAAAAGCTAAACACCTTTTTCCCATAAGATTAACATAGAAAATTTTATGAACACGTTTTTTGGATTTTCTCCCCAACCACTTAACTTAGGTTAATGATTCAAAATACTATGTTATTTGTTTTTTAAGCTCTATCAAATGGTTAAAACAAATACCCCCGTAGCAGCAAACCTGCATACTCAGCGAATTTCCAATGAATATATACGTATCTTAATACCACATAAAGCCACATACCAATTTTCATCAATATACATTCATAAATAAACGATTTATGACATTTTAATTATTCTCCATAAGAATAACATGGCGGCTGAGTATGCAGGTTTGCTGAAGGAAGGAAAACAAAAAATGGGGTTTTATACAAATATCAATACAACTCATTTAGGCAAAGCCACATACCAAATTTCATTAATTTATTTTCATAATTAAGGGAGATAACACGTTATTTATTCTCCATAAGAATAACATGGGGCTGAGTACGCAGGTTTGCTGCTACGGGAGCCTTTGGCAAAAAATGGTTTTTTTTAGCAAATATCAGTGGTCCACAACCAGATGAAGCCGTATACCAAGTTTCGTCAGTATACGTTCATAAATAAGCGAGATGTAAAATTTTTCTTTTCCTCCATAAGAATAACATTAGACAACGTACTGTGTTTAGCACTTTCAATATCTCGGTAACCAATTGACGTAGAAAAATGATCAAAATACCAAATTGTGTGTTTTTTTAAGCTGAATCCAATGGTAAAAACTAAAATTTGACTATTTCAAAAATTATATGTAAAAAATTCAAAAAACCCATTTTTGGGGTACAAAACCCCCCCAAAATACCCCTTCGGATAAAGCGATCTGGCTGGTTTTCGAACTTAAAGTCATAAATGTTGCTTTACACGTTTATACCAAATTTTATCAAAATCGGATAATTTTTACGAGAGTTATCGTGCTCACGGACACATATATATATATATATAGATATATATATATATATATATATATATACAGTTTCGAACGAATGGTGTTTTTGGGGTCTGGGGACCTCAAAACGAAAAGTTATCATGGTCCCGGGCCTAGGTCTTACCATGCCGACTACGGTAATAGCTTCTTCCCTATAGGGGAAATTCGCTAAAATTGAGTATTTTTAAAATTTTGTAGTAAAAAATTATTTTAGGAAATTTTAAAACCCCCATAAACCCCCTCCCATGGTCCGATTTTTCTGGTTTTCGAACTTAGTCATGAATATCACTTTACACATATGATTCAATCTTCATCGAAATCAAACTTTTACTCAAGTTATCGCATTCACGGACACAAATATATAAATTTGAACGAATAGTGTTTTTGGCATCTGGGGACCTCAAAACAAATAGTTATCATGGTCTCGGGCTTAGGTCTTACCATGAGACCTACAGTAATAGCTTCTTACCTATAGTGGAAATTCGCTAAATGAAGAACATATGTGTTGAGTTAACCTTAACACAAATTAAAAATAACGCCAGATTTGAGAAATTAAATACTAATCGACTGCAGTTCGGACTTAGTCTGCTAGTGACAATAATGCATCATGTGTGTCGTATTATCTCTATCGCGATATTTCAATACGTTACATATCGAACACGCACATCACAACTATAAGTTACATTCATGAATTTACCGCCCGGAACAATAGCGCCTCGTTAGCTCTTGTGGTGAGAGTACACAATCTACAACCAATACTAGAACGGCAAGAAGCACAAGATTCAACCTCCAACTGCCATGATCACTAGTGTTGTTTTCAACTCCAGACACCAGGATTTTCAGTGTCTTTGAGCGACAACTCACGTATAAAGTCCCCGAGTCACTTAGTTTAAATCAGTTTGTAAATATCGCATCATTTGCATCACTCACTAGCAGACAACAATGCTACGTCTATGAGGGTCGACGGGATTACTGTCAATTTTACTGTCAATTTAATAAAGTCGGACATTTTTACTAAGAAAGTTTGTTAATATCGTCGAGAATGCCAGAAGAAGAATTAGTCGACGATCTACCATTTAGCCCAATTGACATTGCTAATAACCTCGACCCCGGAGGTAGTCCTAGTCCTTCTGTTTCCATAAATATAAATCCTACTGTATTTACGATTATATATCCTTCCTGTAGGAAGAGATTCTAGGGTTTCAAAAGTCTGCAAAAATAACATATCAGCAAAACCAGGCAGACTTATTTTATTTTTAAGGTTAAGCCTACAGTAGGCTAAACTTATACCTTAACATCTTACAAAATAAGTTAAAGATTACTTAGACTACGGTACTGACCTAGGGTAACTTTGTTATTATTTGGCTAAAAATGGTTTTAAGCCTGGGTGATTAATTTGTTGTGTAATGGCCCAAAATATTTAATTTCAATTCATTTGATTTGTCTTCAATTACTTGTGACTTTTTAACCAACTCTCCTGCGTAGTGTTTCTGCAGCAGTATTTATGTAAACCAGTGAAACAAAGTCTGAAATAGGTATTAATATGTATATAGTCAATTAAAGTTTGGTAAAATCGTTATTTGTGAGTTTATAATGACCCTGTGATAAAATAGGCAGAATTTCAGAATCTAGGTAGAAAGTTAAATTTAAAGTATGGATGAGGCAGTTATGGTAAATTTTTAAAAATAACCGAAACTGACAACCGACAATTGTTTTTTTTTTTTTTTTTTAAACCAAACCGATAAAAAGTGCAACCGACCCATCCATAGTTGTAGGATTTGCTGAAAGTTTGATAAGGGAACCTTGAACTCCCTGACTTGGCAGGTGGCCGAACCTGTCATGAATGAAACAAGAAATTAACAAAAGCGTGTTTTACTGTAACACCAAACACGATTGGCCACTCAAAATTTCATTGATATTTCACCTAACTAGCACGGCACAAATATTAATGGCGGTGGGCTGTATGATTGCCTCTACAAATATCTCAGTAATTAAATTAACTAATTAAAAAAGTAAAATAAAGCTAAATGGACACTGGAGCTAAACATGAAAATTCTAAATGTGCAGTATTTGTTTAATCTCAAATTGTTCCAACGTCAACACCGACCACGAGGCCTACTGAAATTGGATAGGCCATCTGTTAATAGTTAAGTACGTCACCATCTGACCTACCCGATGAACTCTCTCTTGGATCGATCTTTCTATTACTAAATGACACTGTGTTTGGCCCTCGACGGCTCTGACCGGTCTATACTAGTACAGAGGTCGACATTGGGTACAGCAAAATGAAGCTGTCACAGTATTGGTCAGTCTTTTGGCTATCCAGTGTGACCAACTTCCCTTCCTTGGTTCCTCCTTGTTTCTTCTGGGGGCTTGACTCTCAGTTGAGCCTGAATACCCAGTCTAGTTCAAGTCCTTGGAGGGAGTAGTGGATCTTCCTTGCAGCCTGGGACGGGTGCCTGGAGGAAGGACCCTTACCCGACAGTCTCCGGTCTGCTGGGCTGGGGGACGAACCGTCCTGGGGCCACCCGACCCCTGAGAGGTTGGAGGCTCTGTGCAATGGCGGTCCCTGTCTGGTGGGCTTAGCGGGACATCGGGTTAGAGGGCGAATCGTCCTGGGGTTATGTCACCCACAGAGCCCGGGAGCTAGGTAAGGTTCTCTCTCCCTTTCTGGAGCGAGGCAGACTGATCCCGTCCTACCACCTTTCCCATCCCTCTTTTCCCTCTCTGGTGGCTGCATAATATCCCAAAGGGAGGCATGCCTAGTTATTTGGCTATGCCAGGGCCTCCTAATCCCCCCAAAAACAAACAAACACTGTGTTTAACACTGTGTGTGGGGTGGGCGAGTACTCGAGTTTCGAGTACTAAAGACTACTCGAAGGCCGAGTCGAGTAGTAAAAATACTCGAAACTATCGGAGTCGAGTAGTTGACTACTCCGCCATTTACCCCAGATAGTTGAAAATAGCGTAGCTATTCCCGCCACTTACCCACGTTTACGGCGCTAACCAATGTTTAACAAAATAAGTGACTGAAATAAAGAAAAATAAGCTTAAAATCTTTGAATAGAATTTGAATAGAAAGAAATAAAATGTCGGGAAAGAAGGAAATCCACATAGAAAAGTTTGAATAGTCGAATAGTTTGAAAATAATAAAACTGATAAACAGTGATTGTACTATCCACATCTCTTGAACGGAAAGTGACACAACTTTGATTGACATTTTATTTTATTTGTGGTACTCAGACGAAAAAAATGAGCTGCCTTTTGTCTTTGTACGACAATTAGTTTCGGTTTTAGCATTTTGGACTAGGAACTGTTGTCTTTTGAATAAATTACCGGGACCTTCGGCCGGAAACCGAACAATAGACCAGCCATTAAGAATAGGGGCAAAACATTTAGGGCCACCAGCTTTGTTTACTTATCTGTTTTCCTCATTCTCGTACATCCAAAAATAGAACTCCTGTCAATTCTACTTTCGTGTTAGTTGAGAGTTATTTTGGGACTGGAAAGGAAGTGATTAGTTGTCGGGAGGAGTCTTTTTCAACCACTTATTTTTTTAAACGATGTTTATCTCTGTTTACCCACGCTAAGTTGTTTTTTTGCACCGACGGCCTGGAATCGATAGAACCGGAATCGACTTTGTACCATCAATTCTCGACAATTGGAATCAACTCATCCTGTAAAAAACATTGTTTTCAATACAAAAAATGAAATTTGTTTTTTTTTTAGTTTTAATGAACTACTCAAGTAGTTTGGTTCAATACTCGACTCGATTCGATTTAAAAAACACTCCTCGCCCACCCCTAGTTTATAAGTCACTTTATTCGTTTCAATAGTTTACAACTTTGAACGCGTCAGTCAACAACATCAGTAAAAACAAATAAAAAATCACACTACACATGAAAACACAAACTCAAATCCATATAGTCTTGTTTTACTGTATCAGAATAAAACAAAATACCCCCATTGCAGCAAACCTGCGTACTCAGCGAATTTCCAATGTATAATATATGACTTAATACCACATAAAGCCGCATACCAAGTTTCATAAAAATATATTAACAAATAAGCGATATATACTATTATAATTATTCTCCATAAGAATAACATTGGGGATGAGTACATAGGTTTGCTGAAACAAGGAACATAAACAATTGGTTTCTATGCAATTATCAATATAACTCAACTAGGTGAAGCTACATACCTAGTTTCATCAATATTCATTCATAAATAAGCGATATATTCCATTTTGATTAATCTCCATAAGAATAACATGGGGGATGAGTACGCAGGTTTGCTACAATAAGGAACGAAAAAAGTGGGTATTTAGGCAAATATCAATATAACTCAACTAGGTGAAGTCATGTAAGAGGTTTTATTAATTTATGTTCATAATTAAGTGAGACATAGCATTTTAATTTTTCTCCATAAGAATAACATGGGGGCTGAGTACGCAGGTTTGCTGCTACGGGAACCTTTAGAAAAAAAATTTTTTTGAGCAAATAACAATAGACCAACACCAGATAAAGCCGTATACCAATTTTTGTCAGTATACGTTCATAAATAAGCGAGATATAACATTTTTCTATTCCTCCATAAGAATAACACTAGGTGTACGCTCATTCCTCGCGTATAAGGATAATTGAAACACATGATCAAACTTAAATCGAGTCTCATAAAAAATTCAATATCTGATTTGAGTAACATCAGTAGAATACATTCCGTTATCATTTAACTGCCGCCAGAATCTGGATTTTATGTCTATATAGCTATAGTTTTAGCATGGTTTTAGTCACTTCTCTAAGAATCAATTATCACGGTAGCTGAGAGGTATCGCACTGGCTCTTGGAGCGAAAGGTCGCAGGTTCGGGTCCCGCCGCCGACCTAACATTTTATCCGTAGAAAAACATACACACATTTATCACTTGTTTTTATCAAAGTAAATGTTCTATAAATACGTAAATTTATTTATTTTTAAAATAAATTGAAGATTTCAGGCACGGTTTGTTGTTAGGATTGGCATGGGTGTGTTATCTTAGAACAAACAGAGCATTTTGGGCTAAGCAGTGACTTTAGCAGTGTGGTTAATTTAACTTTTAAGAGAACAGCGAGTTTCCTATATGAACTAATGTTAACAATTTCTATAGGCCAAGTCAAAATATTCTTAAGGATTAACAATAAATCGTCAGGCCCAGTTATTTAGATGAAAAAATGAGATTTCAATATATTGTTCCAATAGCCTAGGCTATCATGAAATTAAATTCTATAAACATGGATTGGTCCAAGACCGTACATGAAACTTCTAAAATGGCAAGTAGCCTAAGTGTATAGGCCTACATGTTATAGCCATAGGTCCAAGTTTATGATGAAAACAGCTCAGTATAATCCAAACCTAGGATATGTCAAATCATTTCAGATAACCTGTATAAAAGGCTTAGTTTGGTAAGAATAGTTTAAAGCTTTTGTTGTGGTTCGCTACAACATTCCTGGTAATGTTTAAAGTATTTTACAACAGTTGTATGTTACAAAATGAGATTTCAATATATTGTTCCAATAGCCTAGGCTATCATGAAATTAAATTCTATAAACATGGGTTGGTCCAAGACCGTGCATGAAACTTCTAAAATGGCAAGTAGCCTAAGTGTATAGACCTACATTTTATAACCATAGGTCCAAGTTTATGATGAAAACAGCTCAGTAAAATCCAAACCTAGGATTTGTCAAATCATTTCAGGTAACCTGTATAAAAGGCTTAGTTTGGTTAGAATAGTTTAAAGCTTTTATTTTGGTTCACTACAACATTCCTGGTAATGTGTTTAAAGTATTTTACAAAAGTTGTTGTATTACCAGTTTAATGTCGGCTTACTCTTACTGTAATCCAACCCTAGGCTATGTCAAATCATTCAAGATAACCTTCTGAAAAAGGCTGTTTGGTTCGAATAATCTATAGCTTTTATTGTGGTTAGCCTACATTACTGGTAATGTATTTTAGGTAATGTAGACAATTTTTATTATTAATTTAGTGAAAATATAACCTAGCAAATAATTGTCCTACAAAAATAAATTTTAAGGTTGTTCGCTTACTGTGACTAACTTCATCAACGCTTTCTAGACAAATTGAGGCTTTGTATACTTTTTACACATGGCAATCACAATATTACCAAATGTCTAAGAAAATGTAATAAAACAAACTATTTTATAAGTTAAGTTAATATCTTAGTATCTAAAGTAATAAAAAAGTTATTTTGAGTTTTTCGATCTGCCACACACGTCGTCTGTCGTCTGCCACTGATAAAATCGTCGCCTTCGACGACGACGACGACTGACGATATTTACACAGAGTAGGCGTACTAAGGGAATATTAACTGTATAAATATTTTTTTAAAACGTACACTTAATAATTTATAAAATAATAAATATGCTCACAACTTAAAAATATACATCGATTTATCTCTATTGTGTGTTTTTGTTGGTAAAAAAACTATTGTTATCCAGTATAACAAAGTATACTCTAGTAAACTAACTATTGTTACTCTGTTGTTGAAACATAGACGTCGGCTAAATTTTAACGATTCAAGTACCACTAAAATGGCTTCCAATGTTATTCTTATGGAGAAAAAAATAAATTTGGTTTTAAGATAGTTTGATTAATACTGAACAAAATGATCTAAATAACGAACTTGACCGAGATTTTGACCGGTTAAGTTTTTCTGGAAAATTTTAAGTTTAACTGTGGAGGCATTCTCGAGTTATTGTGGTCACAGACATGCCAGTTGAGTTGATTCTCTTACCAGTCTAAGCAGTGAAGTCGTGTATAAGGATACTTTCACTTCGTTCAATTATACAATTAGACAACGTACTGTGTTTAGCACTTTCAATATCTCGGTAACCGATTGACCTAGAGGAATGATCAAAATACCAAATTGTGTGTTTTTTTAATTTGAATCCTATGGTAAAAACTAAAATTTGACTATTTACAAAATTATATGTAAAAAGCTCAAAAAACCCATTTTTGGGGTACAAAACCCCCCAAAATACCCCTTAAGGTAGAGCGATATGGCTGGTTTTCGAACTTAAAGTCATAAATGTTGCTTTACACGTTTATACCAAATTTCATCAAAATCGGACCTTTTTTACGAGAGTTATCGCACCCACAGACACATATATATATACAGTTTCAAACGAATGGTGTTTTTGGGGTCTGGGGACCTCAAAACAAAAAGTTATCATGGTCCCGGGCCTAGGTCTTACCATGCCGACTAGGGTAATAGCTTCTTCCCTATAGGGGAAATTCGCTAAAACGAAATAAATAAATAATAATAATAAAATAAACATAATTCCATAGAGTAGGTCACCCGACTTCCCTCATTAGGTAAGGACTCTCTGCAAGAAAATATCCTTTAACCTTTCTTTTAAAAGTAATTACGTTGTTTTCTGCCCTGATTTGAGCTGGCAATCTATTATAAATCCTTCCACATAAGTAAGAGGGCCCTTTCTCAAAACGTTTTGTCGAATTACTAATTACTGACAGCAAGTTTCGTGATCTTTTAGGGTATTCACGAAAGTGTCCGTTAGTTACAAACTCAAACCAATATTGTTTTACAAATACACACACCTCATACCCAACAAGACCCGCTAATGTCAAAATAGGGCCATTCCATGCCAAATCATCCAGGGGCTGACACCCATGGTGTCAGATTTTAATAAAAATCTGTATATATTAAGTGTGTACAAAAATAAGAAAAAATGCAAAGTTTCACCAAATTCCATTAAGTAGTTTCGGAATTATAGTCATTTAAAGTTTTAGAAAAATGTAATTCCCGATGGCAGTATGAGCGGGAAATCAGCTTGTATGTTTCCACGTTTTTCTAAATAATATTTATATTTATGTAGCTATAGGCTTCAAACTTTATTAATTTGTCCTAAATTTAATGGAGAATCAGATTATACTATAAGTGTTGGCATTATAACTTTTCATCATTGTTTAAAAATTCGTAAAACACAAAAATTATAGTTTTTTTCAAATTGTGACGTTTATGTAAAAAACAATCTTTGGCTAAAATCTCTCTCCAGATACCCTAATACAACCATATATCACTGAAAAGAGCATAACATTTCCTTATAAATGGTGAAATAATATTTGTGGGTTTATGTGTTCTAAAAGTTGTATTACAATGTAAAGTTAATAAATAAATTTTTGAATAGCAGAAAAAGTATTTTCATTGACAAAGACAGAGTTTGTGGTAAGGATGTTAGAAAGTCAATAATATCTTATAAAATATAGGACTATGGAGCTAAAATCATATGTAATACAATTTTCATGACATATTTTGTAATAACATAAGGCTTACTGTTGGATATAACACATTTACAACAAATAATTTTGTACAGTATGATGTCATTTTGAATTTAAATGTATACCTTTGTTAGCCTACGTATTACTGGAGAGCTGCATGTCAGTCTCAAAAGGTGAAATAATAATTGCAAGTTGTAGCATTACAAGAGTTTTAATACAATATAAAAATATGAAATGAAAACCTAGGATTTGATGAAGTTTTGGTCTTAATGGATTTCGCTGAGAATTATAATTTTGTTCTTCAAAATGAAGTACAATCATACCACTGGAGCCATTTAACTTGTTCAGTTCATCCTGTAGTAATATATTCTAAAAACGGAGATGGTACCTTAAAACATCATTGTGGTACTAGAAACATCATAGTGTTTCATTTCTGATGACCTAAGACACGATGTACCATTTGTCTTCTCCGTCCAAGAAAAAACGATTGATTTAATTAAGCTGACATTTCCATCAGTTGGCGGAGTGGAATACATTATTACTGATGGGTGCAGTGCACAGTATAAATTTCAAAACCATGATGAATTTGTCATGAAAAAATGTTCAACTTAAAGGAAGTCATGGAAAATCTTCATGGAAGTTATGGAAGGTCTTTTCATGCAACAAGTCATGGAAAAACTGTATGTGACGGAATCGGGGGCAAGACAAAAGAACTAATACAAAGAGAAACTTCCAAAGTTCAAAAGCAAGTGAACGGATTGTAAATGCTTGGCAAATGTTCACACTCTGTAATAATCTGTTTTCAAAAATAAAATTTTTATTTTTGAGTGAAGAAGATATTGAAAATATCAGAATAACCCAAAGTAGTCGTTTTGAATCTGGGCAAAGCATAACTGGAACAAGAAGTTTTAATTTTTTCCAGCCTGCATCGTCAGAAGAAATCATAGCAAAAAGAGTGAGCTCAGGCTCTGTTATCTGTTTAACACTTTCGCTGCTGCAAACATGTTTAAACATGAAATTTGCATAAGTTTCTATGTTAAGAAAAAAAAACCGATCGGGGCCCACAGCAGCCAACGTGTTAAGAAAAAACATGTTTAACCCATCAGGACCAATGATTGAATCTAACCTCCGTTCCTTTGTTGCCTGGGTTTATGAAAGCAACTGGTGGATTGGAATGGTTCAGCAAATTAATGAGGAAGAAGGGGATTATAATATCCTCTTTATGCAATCCTCATGGTACAGCTGAAAACTTTTATTGGCCTCAAAAAGAAGAAAACTGTCCCATACCACCACCTCATCTCCTTTGTAAAGGAGACGAGGTGACGTTACCTCCAGTGGTAACGTCACAATTGGATTGAACTTATAAGATTGATTCTGACTCTCAAAAATAAATTAACACAGCCTGGGACAACTTTAAAATATCACTATAGATGGTCATCAGTTTTAAGTTTCAGTGATTGTGTTTAATTACATTTCAAGTTACTTTCGAACCAAGCCAAGACTTTTAAAAACTATTTAACAATTTTTAACTTTTAACACAATTTGAAGATATACTATCATTTTGTACAACAGAAGAATTTTCCCACGAAAATCTGGATAAGAAGTAAGTAAACCAGTGCAGTAACTAAATGAAATGTAAATATTGTATATTTTGTGTGGGTATCATAAATTCACGAGGTTGTTTAATGTAAGCTAAATCAGTACACCCTCAGTATTGAGGTAAAAAAGGAGCACTTAAGCCATGTCATTTCATATTTTTATATTGTATTAAAACTCTTGTAATGCTACAACTTGCAATTATTATTTCACCTTTTGAGACTGACATGCAGCTCTCCAGTAATACGTAGGCTAACAAGGATATACATTTAAATTCAAAATGACATCATACTGTACAAAATTATTTGTTGTAAATGTGTTATATCCAACAGTAAGCCTTATGTTATTACAAAATATGCCATGCAAATTGTATTACATATGATTTTAGCTCCATAGTCCTATATTTTACAAGATATTATTGACTTTCTAACATCCTTACCACAAACTCTGTCTTTGTCAATGAAAATACCTTTTCCGCTATTCAAACATTTATTTATTAATTTTACATTGTAATAAAACTTTTAGAACACGAAAACCCACAAATATTATTTCACCATTTATAAGGAAACGTTATGCTCTTTTCAGTGATATATGGTTGTATTAGGGTATCTGGAGAGAGATTTTAGCCAAAGATTGTTTTTTACATAAACGTCACAATTTGAAAAAAACTATAATTTTTGTGTTTTACGAATTTTCAAACAATGATGAAAAGTTATAATGCCAACACTTATAGTATAATCTGATTCTCCATTAAATTTAGGACAAATTCATAAAGTTTGAAGCCTCTAGCTATATAAATATAAATGTTATTTAGAAAAACATGGAAACATACAAGCTGATTTCCCGCTCATACTGCCATCGGAAATTACATTTTTCTAAAACTTTAAACGACTATAATTCTGAAACTACTTAATGGAATTTGGTGAAACTTTGCATTTTTTCTTATTTTTGTACACACTTAATGTATACAAAATTTCATAAAAATCTGAGAACTTGGGTGTCAAATTGTAATTTGGCTGGATGATTTGACATGGAATGGCCCAATATTAAAAAGTTTAAATAGGGGTCTACATGACTGAGATTTGTTAAAACCACCCATTGCTCGCAGACACCATTTCTGAAGAATAAAAACCCTATTAAAATTGTGAATGCTTGAGAAACCCCAAAACATTATACCATATCTAAGGTCGGACTCAACATGTGATAAATAAACTGCTCGCAAGATCTCAATACTACACACCTTAGAGAGACGTCTTAGGGCGTAACACATCGGTTTCAGTCTCTTGCATACATAGTCAACGTGAGAGCACCAGGTTAATCCACTGTCAACGTGCAATCCAAGAAATTTATGTGATGCTACTTCATTTATTGTTGTAACTCCTAATACTATTTGATCACAGTCTGTTATTCTTTTATTTTTGCCCAAATAAAATTCAATACAATTTGTTTTATTAATCTTTAATTTAAAATTATTTAAATTAAACCAAAAATAGATGCTTGACAGTTGATCGTTTACAACTGATACAAGTTGCTGCTCAGTTTCTCGTGAATCACACAAAGAACAGTCAACAGCAAACATGACTGAATCAAGATGTTGTGAAAAGTTAGGGAGGTTATTTATGTACAACAAAAATAAAACTGGGTCAAGTATTGACCCCTGAGGGACTCCTCTAGTTACTAATCTGGTTGCTGTTACAGCTGAAAATTCTCTATTGTTTATCCGAACAACTTGTTCTCTGTGTGACAGATATGATTTGAGCAAACTTAAGGCATGCCCCCTTATTCCATACCTTTATAGCTTTTGAACAAGTATGTCATGATTTACGGTGTCAAAAGCTTTACTCAAATCGCAGAAAACTCCAAGTGAACTTTGGTCTAAAGAAGTAGTTATATAATTAATAAAGCTAAATATTGCACTTGTAGTGGATTTCCCGTGGCGAAAACCATGTTGCTTCGCTGTAAAAACATTGTTTATTTCCAAAAATTGTATTAACTTTTGACAAATTATGGATTCTAAAATTTTTGAAAAGGACGGTAGGATCGATATTGGTCTGTAGTTTTCTGAGAGATTCTCATTGCCTGATTTAAAGATTGGAACCACTTTACTAATTTTGAAAACATGTGGAAATCTCGCCGAATATAAACTATAGTTACAAATGTGTGTAAAAACATTGCTTATGGCATGGAAACATTTTTTTAGTACAAAACAAGGTATTTCGTCTACCCCGGCAGCTCTAGTTCCCTTCAATCTCCTCACGACGTTCTCTACGTCGGTGACTGTCACTTCAGACAATAAAATACTACGAGCAATGGGAGGGATATTTGAGAAAGGGTCCTCAGGGAGGGTCAGTGGTCGGTTGTTTTGACTCTGTATTTGTAAACTATTTATTTAAGTAGTCAGCTATGACAGAGTGGTCTGTTACTACTTTTACATTTATTTCTAATTTGATATTTTTTTAATTTGAATATAAAATTGTGACATAATGATTAATTATAATAATAAAAAAAATAATTATATCATATTTATATAATTATAAATTATAAAAGTGACATAATCATAATGACATTTCTATTATCCGTCTATTCAGTTATCCGTCACAGTCCTGGTCTTGAAGGTGGCAGTTAATAGAGGTTTCACTTTAACCAGTTTATTTAATTTTTACTGTTGAAGGCCATAGGGCAAATAGTTTTACCTAACCTGCAGCATGAATAAACACTAATGTTTATTTTATTATTTGTGGAGTGAAATATAAAGATGGCTGGTGGTGATTCGGAATTGGATCATTTAAACATATGATATTTCCATGTTTAAACATGTCAGATCAGTACAAGTGTTTAAAGAATTACCTGTGAACTGAATAAAAACACAAGATTCCCACTTTCTGGAAAGTCAGGAAGAGTCAGGAAATTTGAAAAAGGTTAGGGAATGTCATGGGGGAAAAGTTGGAAAAATGCCAAAAGTTAGGGAATATACAAGTCTGGGAAAGTTTTAAATTTAATTGCAAAACACAAAACAATATTGTACAAAAATCAAAACATTTTTTAATCGGCTTTTTTGGTGTGACGAAAAGGAAGTGAAAAAAGTAAGGTGAAATATATCTATTGGTCAACAACAAACTGTAAACATTAAAATAATAAAATAAACAGGAGAGCGTTGGACAGCTATAGGGAAAATGGAGACTGATAAAAATAATAATTTTGTTCAATATTACATATTGTAAATAAAGTGTGCATTCCGAGACGAGAGTCGGGGAAAATTAACTCTTTGGTTAGGGAAACTCAGCGAAAATTCACTTTTTTGGTCAGGAAAATCATTAACCAAAAAGTGTGAACCATAACATGAAATTAGTACAGTTGTAAAAACGTTGAGAGATATCTAATCCTCCTGTTTACACTTATTGTTGTTATACTTTCCAGGAGTTCCGTACAGCGAACACTCGAGTTTCACAGAGTTGCGAGATTTTGTGCAGTTTCTGCAGCCACATGAGATAGTTCCTACGGTGAACATGGGCAGTGCTGCCTCTCGTGGCAAGATGAGCAGGCATTTCTCAGAGTGGCTGCGACCCCCCTCTCAAACTGACGGGAAATCAGAGAAGCAGACAAAAGTGTCTCATTACTTCAAGACAACATCCTAGTCACATGAAACATGCACAATGCTACCATAGCAATAAGGGATTTAAGTTAATAGAGTATTAGTTTGGCCTACAAAAAGGGTCAGTGTTTATGTTACACAGCCACACAACTGGGAAATAATGTATTACAATTTCTCTGTAGAAAAGATTTTGGTTAAACTATTCCAGGTGTGTTGGTAATGCTTTTATGTATTTTAAAATTATTGGTTTGGTTTTATTGCTCAATTAGTTTATAGAAATATAAGTTTTCCAATGAGTAAAGTATTAAACCTATTACAGGAGACTGACATGTCAAACACATCACTAAAGTTGGGCTGCTGAATAAGCGACCTTCTTACAGAATTTTTACAAGATTTATCCAATAAACGGTTTAATTTAGACTGATTCCAATAGCTTTGACACGTTTGTGGCGTTGTGTGCCCGGTCGGTTAGACGCTCCCTGTATTTTTGAATAGATTACTAGCCAAAAGCATTATACTTAATTGGTAGAATGTGTACTTGCACCAAGTAAATGCACTAAGATAAATGGGTACCTGACGAGGGGGATACAAGCACATATATCTGAGGTATGACGTAATAATAATAGCACAACATGCAAAAGTAATAAAGTGTCTTATATTTTATTTGTCACTAAAGTAGATAACAGCTACACATTTAAGTAATCAGGTGATGCGCGGAAATGTCTGCACAGTATACAGCGTTGCCTAGCGACTAAACATGTAGGGCGTGCAGTGCACAGGGTTTATGAGCATTTCAGAACTGCGCATCATGTAACCATCTGGGTACACAAGTAGAAAGTGAAAAAAATGAAATAGATATTTTTTGTTTAAATCATGATACTGGCATATTTTTTTCATGGGATCCGAGCAAAGTTTGAAAAAATGAGTACTTTAGTTTTTGGTCATGCTTTATATAAATTGGCCCTGTCAATTAAAAAAATCGGGGTTTTCACCAACAGCGAACTTGTTAATTGGAGTAAAGAACACCAATGGTGGCAGAACTAGTAAATAGGCCTATCTGTTTTAAATCACACCGCTTGTTACTTATGTCTTGCATCAGTTCTCTAAGAAGGTTGCTTAATCAGCAGCCAAATGTAGAAAGTGGTTTCATAATGATCTTCTAAACATGTCAATGTGCTGTGCTTATCTTAACTGAATTTAGTTCCTAGTTTCGTCTCTAGACTGTGTTTAAATTTACTTGTCACATTAGTCTCTTGTCCTATTTGTAAAGTCACTGTACTTCTATAGTTTCATGTTTAATTTTCTTAGTTTGTATTTATATAAAAATTGTAAACACTTACAATAACATTAGTAATCAGAGTAAACACTTATAATAAGATTAGTAATCAGATTTATAAAGGTGAAATTAAATTAGTATGTCAGTCATGCAAGTGTCCAGTTCGTGTATTACTCAGATTAAGGTTGCACTGACCACTTTTCAAATTGCTAGGCATTAAACTGGCTAACTCCATACACAATAAGGTTAAGTTAAACACAGAAAAACAGTTTGTAACAAATATGTATCTTGTAAAGCCTGACGGATAAAATCATCAAATCGCCTACATCATTTTGGGGGATTTGAAATTAGATACATCTGCCATTAGTGATGCTCTCTACGATAAAGAGGGACCTAGATAATAGCAAGACCAGGGTTTGGTCTGTACCCTATAAAAATGCCATTAGTGTGGATAAAGACATAAAAAAATTGACATATATGTATAGAAATATCCATCATAAAATGCTGTATGCGTTAAAGGAGTTAAAAATATAAAATTTTGTTTAAATAAAAGTTGTAACTGTCAGAAGTACTAAACAGTAATTAAGTATTAAACTTTATTTAGTTTGAGATAGGCCTACCTTGATATATCTATTTAATTGATTGTTATTTTACTATGGACAATTTAAAAGATATTTGATCATTAACAACTTATTTTCATGTAGGCAAAGGTGAGCACTTTATCGCCTCCACAGACGACACAATATCGAAACATTTTACCAACCGGTTGCTTGTTCGTTTTATCGAATGAACTTTGACTAAAATAATTGTTTTGTAGTGTAAAAGCAAAAATGGTGGTTCAATTCAAAGCCAAGCAGGTATTAGTTAAATACAAAGTTATGGATACAAAATGAAATTGGAGTTCTAAAAATGAATTTGTGTATAAAAAACAAATTAGGCTGCAGTTCATTACAAAATTATAGTAACCTAACTCCGCAGAGCGCTGTTTGGTAGATGTTCGTTGTGCAACATAATTACAAATAAATAAATGGATTTGTTTAAACAAAATAAGGTAAAATTTAAACAAAATGTTCAGAACTCAAAAAGTAAGATTTAAACTGGAACAAAATAAAGTAAAATTTCAAAGGACATTTTCTGACCTCAAAAAGTAAACATCAAAAATTAGATTTGCTCCCGGGACCGCATGATCCTGAATCCGACACGGTATCCACCGGGCTACCGTAGCTTGTCAAACATACTGAATGTTACAATTCATCAAGCAGTAAACTACGATTACAAATTCATTCAATAGAACAAACAATTGGTTGATGACATTTGATATCGTAACGAATGGTATTATCAATTATCGATATTGAACCTCCCATGAAGGCGATAAAGTGCTCACTGTATGCAAAGTCTGTCAAAGGGAATCAGTCTCACAGACTTTAACAGGCCAGTTGATCAATTGAACTTGTCTGAACTTGAATTTATAACACAGTACACATCCTCTTAACTACCCTCCGTGGGACCGAGCCCCGGGTTGGATGACTAAAAAGGCTGTCAAAATGTATAACACCTGGGTATTGTCATATTAAGTACTACAAATTATAAAACTTATATGAAAGATAAATATAGGTGCCAAAAATATGTTCCAAGATAATGAATAGGTACTTGCTAACTACAGAAACATATGGTTGACATGTTGAGACCATAAGGGCAGTTAACCCTATGGGCGGTTGAAGCGAGGATGGTTAAGGTGGTTAAGGGCGTCTACTGTATAATTAATTCTATGAAAAGCAAAAAAATTAAAGGATAAAACTTTATAAGTTGTTTTTTTAATCGTTATTCCTATTTTTATATAGTTTATTTGTATCATTGTTGGTTTTTGTTTTAGTTATTTTGAGCTACAAAAATGACATACTTAAATCGGTACATGACCCAGGGCAACATGTCTTACTTGTTAGTAGAATTTATGAAATAAAATAATGTTTTGTTTTGATTTGCTAAATGGAAGTACAATTTACAAAATGTTTGAATTAATAATAATAATAATAATACACTCCACACATTTTTAAATACCTATATTTGAAGTTCATCTGAGCATAGTGTCTTATTTTTATCAACATTAGTCAGACTTTTTGCTAGTAAAAATGTACCTTGTAATGGTGAAAGTGGTTTTTTCCTACTTATTTCTTATTGGACCATAATTTATCATGCAAGTTTACACGATTAATTAATTATTACATGATAAATTATATGGTCATCTAGTATATAGGCATTTGTAATAATTTGGTCAGTGTTTTTGCATATAAAAAAAACACTAACACGTTTAAAATATAAACGTCATTACAATTATATGTCATATTTTTTAAGTTGGCAATGTAATGGCATATGTAACTTATGTATAGATGATATCTAATTAAAATAATTAAAAGTACAATCTCAAAATGTTGTACAGATTATATAAGTTCAATCAAAATAATCTTAGAAAGCGTTTTTGTCGTGAGTAATTAGTGAGCCTGTGCCAATTTATCAGAAAAATGATTCATCAGAAAATGTGTGTCACTTCCATTTTGTGACTAAATACAAACTAAAGTTCCAACAGTTAATGTACCTGTATATTTTAAATCACTAATGTACTTTTAATTTTGCAGTTTAAAGATTCCCGCAGATCAAACTACTTCAGTCCTAAGACAACTTTTCATTCAATGAACAGCTAATTTATTTATGTTTATATTTAAAAAAATTTATTTGTGGGCTGTATTTATACTAAACAATATTTGTAGTTTGTGATGTTTTAAATTAATTATAAAACTTGCTAATGCTATAGTTACTTTATTGTTATTGTTTTATTGTCATTACAATTATATGTCATATTTTTTAAGTTGGCAATGTAATGGTTTTCATAGTCATTATTAATGGTTTTCATGAGTGTTTATGTTATGGGAGAATTACGTTGAAGGTTTTAAGTAAGGTGGATGTATGTTGTCATTATATGTCTGTTATTAAATGATTTTAAAAAATGTGAATTTCACCCTTTTTCATTTTGATGCTCTTTTCTGTAGCACTCCTTTTCAAATCATCCTATAAATCCAAAAGATTACTCCAAATACCAAAATATAAGTTCAATAGTTATATATTTGTGAGAGGGTCAGAATTATTTTCCTTAGGAACTGGTTCCGTTTCTATCTTGTTATTAAGAAAACCTTTAAATTGGAATATAAAATTTGAGTTTTAATGGTGTATTTTAATTAACCCATTGGCGTAGACATACGAGCAGGTCTCGTTCCTTACTTGTAATTTTATTAACGTGTGAATTGGAGTATAAAATTGGTGTTTTTAAATGGATTAATGGCATATTTTAATTAAAATATTGTTTTATTTCAGTTTAGAGAGTGGCATTGGCACACACACAGTAGACATAAGTAAAAATTAGCAAAATCAGTGTTGACCATGTGCAAGTCTCAAAGAATTAACCGATCCCGTCAACTTCCAAGCAAGCCTGCCACCGTTTATTTTACTTGGGCCCTCCCACCAACGTTGCCACAGACCGGTTAACTCATTGAGAGTTGCACAACTGGTCAGTTTTGGTCGTGTGCGGGAATCGAACCCACGAACATCGTATCGCCACCTGGCCAAGGTGTTTCCACGACGTAGCCAACTCAGCTAACACGACCAAAGGCCTGGCGGCGATATTAAGGGTTTTCAGTCAGTCCGCGCCCCTAGCGGATAGAACCGTAGACGCCCGCGGTCATTAGTTACATATTTTGCTACTAGAGTGCAGCACCAATCAATTCCCGTTATAGGCTACTACAAATAGAATAAAATTACTACCTCATTGGGTTAAAATATTGGTTTCTTTTAAGAGTGGTAGTGGCACACACACCAGTAAACGTAAGTAAAAAATAGCAAAATGAGTGTGACCATGTACAACTTACAATGAATTAACCAATCCTGTCAACTTCCAATCAAGTCGCAAAATGAGTGTGACCATGTACAACTTACAATGAATTAACCAATCCTGTCAACGTCCAATCAAGTCGCAAAATGAGTGTGACCATGTACAACTTACAATGAATTAACCAATCCTGTCAACTTCCAATCAAGTCGCAAAATGAGTGTGACCATGTACAACTTACAATGAATTAACCAATCCTGTCAACTTCCAATCAAGTCGCAAAATGAGTGTGACCATGTACAACTTACAATGAATTAACCAACCCTGTCAACTTCCAATCAAGTCGCAAAATGAGTGTGACCATGTACAACATACAATGAATTAACCAATCGTGTCAACTTCCAATCAAGTCACCATTAATTTTTCTTGGGCCCTCCCATCAACATTGCCACAGATCGGTTTACTGATTGAGAGTTGCACGACTGGTCAGTTTTGGGAATCAAACCCATAATCTTCATAAGAACACTTGGCCAAGGTGCTTCTACGATTTAGAACACTTGGCCAATATGGTTCTACGATTTAGACCACACGGCCATCACAACTAGAAATCCAGCGGCGTTATGTAGGTTAATAGGCAGCCCGCGCCCCTAGGGAAGAGAATCCATGATGCCCGCAGTTATTAGTTACAAATTTTGCTACTAGAGTGCTGCACCAATCTCAGTCCGTTTTAGGTTATCGTGAATAGAATAAAACTACTAGGCAAATTGGTTAGCCCAATGCTATACAACTACCAAAAATGTGAATACAACTTCGCAGCCAAGAACATAATATTTATTCCGTGACAATGTTTTACAAAGTATTGGAATTTACAATAAAATAGATAGTTTATGGAGAAATCTTGTAACCAGGTAAGCTAGGCCTGAGTCATATCTTTTCCTTCCTGGCGGGGTATGGCCCTTTTTTTTGGGAACCATTCCGGTATTTGCCTAAGTGAGACGAGAAACCGTACAAACTCTTCTCAGAATGTAGTTTCTGATGGCGTAACTGAAGCATCAAGGCACTAAGAATGGCATGTTTGCCAAAATACATACAAGCCAAGAATTTGGGGTTCCGTAGGGATTGTATGAAATAATAAACGGTATCAGGAAACTGACACATACTTTCTCCCTTTTAGCCCAACTTTAATGAATAAATTAATTTTTATTTACTAAATATAGAATACAAAGCATGGTCGAATGTACAGAAAATCTTGTAAACAAGTTGTTATAAAAAATATCCACCCAAATCCCTGCTTTAGAGGCACTACAGAATCCATTGCTACACTCGTGGTTTTAAGAGGGGAAATGCCCCCTATTCCCCCCCAGGGTTATTAAGGGGCAACATATTTCGAATTAACTCTGTTAGTCAATGCTAAATTGACAAGCATATCAAGTTTGACTGAAATTGATCAGTAAATAAGAGAGAAATAGTCATTTTTGTATTCCCCATAAGAATAACATTGGACAACGTACTGCGTTTACCGCTAAATGAAAATTTCAATTTTCTCCGAAACCAGCAATCGTAGAATAGTAATTCAAAATACTAAATTATTTAGTTTTTTGAGCTCTTTTTAATGGTGAATAGTAATATTTTTTTATATTTATGTCTTTTTATGAAAAATCCAAAAAACTTAATTTTGGATGTTATAAGTCCTGTAATTTCTGAACCCAAATTTTTACAGGAATGCGGGTGGTGTCATTTGGTTGGAAAACTAAAGTTCTACAAACGACTAAAGTTTAATGAAAATCCTTTACCCTTAATAATAATTACCCTTAAAAATCAAAAATTCCAAAAAATGAAAAAACGCCAGGAGATATCGTGGATTAGTACCTACATACCAAATTTCATAAAAATCGGCCCATTGGTTAGGGCTCTAGCTCTGTACACATCCACACAGACACACACACACACACACACACAGAGAGACATCACGTAAAAACCACTTTTTTGGGTTCAGGGAGCACCAAAACAAATATTTCCACTAACAACTCAAATTCGAAAATTTTGACGAAAACAATACTTTCTCCATATACTATGTATAGGGGGAGAAAGTAAAAGTTACACTGATAATTGACGTTCTGTGCTATAGTAAAATTCACTACAAAATGGTTTAAATTAAACATGCAAATTTCTGGTTGTAGGAAAAAAGTGGTGATTTCCACCTTTAAACCAAAAAGCATGGATATAGTAAACCTTGGATTATCATGACCCGAATCATCCAGTTCTTGTATTAATTGGATGAGGTTATCCAAAGTAAAAAAATGTTAAATTGCAGTCAAAACGTGATTTTTCTCTCCCGCTAGCGCCTTCTAAGTTTCAGATTCAACTGCAATATATTAATGTAGACGCGAATTTGTATAGATACTGCAATATAGCGTGAGCCACCGGCAGTCGCGCTGGAAGCCCTGCACAAGTGACTGGCATTTTGCGCCTTTTGTTACTGTTGACCGTTCATTATCAATACCGACTCTAGAGTAGTGCGAGCTGTGCTCCAGCCAAGACCACACTATACTCCAGGCCGGAGTCACCCCCTCCATTCGGGGCCGCTACTTTACAGCAGTGGATCCACTTGAGCGATGCAAATACATGGGTTTAAACGGGCTTTTGATGACGCACGTTTAATAAATCTACCCTGCTTGTCACATTTTTCAAGTAATGCATAAGTATCTTATATCACTGTAATCTGCATAAATTGGCGATTACAACGTAGTAACTTTTGTGGGCGATATTATCAACTACTCGCAGCCATAGCACGTTGGTTCAAACAATAGGCTGCTTTTAATACTGATGTACTTGTCTTTGGCGTACATACAGTTGATGTACGTTTATTTACTGTACTATATTATATTATTTAGGTGTGTGTGCCATGTGAATTCCTTTAAGAAATTATATGTTAAATTTGAGCGTTAAAGAAGTTAAACATCTTATTTACTGATCGAGAAGATCTGTGAATTGAATTCATTTGTTTGAAGTGTTTATTTGCGCACAAATTGTCTATAGATCCTACATGGTAGGTGCTTATTCAGTAATTAGTAATTTATTTTAACACAAAACATCTTTAACGCATCTCCTAAAAAGTATAACGTTGTCCCCATCCGTACCTGATGAAAGATGACTGACGCTCTATATATATCATACTACTCTGTAGATCACTGCTCTGCCATAGTGCCATTTCAGATACTTTCAAATTGAGCCTGCCGTTGAGCTTGCTCTTCACGTTGAAGTTGCTGTTCTTCTGGTGTTTCTTTTGCTCTGTGTGCTGCCTACCGTAAAGCTTTCCATTTGTGTTTTAAGTTTCTTGACTTCTAACCACTAATAAATCGGTTAATCGGGTCACTAATAAAACTTATTTATGTTTCCCCGGCATTATTATGATACAGGTACCTTCATGGTTAAAGGAGCAAAAAAAAATGTAAACCAAAATATAAACAAATGAATTAACTCAAAATATAAAATGCAGAACTCCTGTTTTATTTATAATCTGATCCAGTAAATGTTAATGCTCATAAGATTAACATGGGAAGTTTAGTAGCCAATGGGGCTAAATCATAAAGGAATTTTAAAACGTGAATAGGCATGTTACTTTAGGATATTAGCAATCTTCCTACCAAATCAGCTCAATCGATTTAGTAGTTAGAGCGTGATTGAGCCACAAACTAATAAACAAACAAACAAACAAACTCACAAACTTTCAGCTTTATAATATTAGAATGATTAGTGTGATAGCTGGTACTTCAAATCTTGTTGGTTGTCTCTTATACCTTAAATTTGTAACATATTTTAGTAGACACGTTAACGTATGCTTGCGGACCTTTGCAAAGCTCCTAAGTTTTATAATATATCAATTCAAATTTTCTCTAAGTATTTTTAAATACAAGTAATCTGTTGAAATCTTTAGTATTTGTACTTGTACATTCACACATTTGTAATCATTCTCTGTCAGATTACAATATAAAGAAATTATAATTATTTAGATATGTTGTATATGGTCTAGATATTTGTTGACCTATTTTAAAAGTGTTTGGCTAAACAAGGTGTAAGTTAACAAAAGCTAAATATGTAACATGTCTATTTAAATATATAATTAAAAATTCAGTCTACGCTCATTCTTCAAATATGTAACATGTCTATTTAAATATATAATTAAAAATTCAGTCTTTGTTCATCCTCTTACGGGGAGAATGAGCGTACACCTAGTTTCTAACATGGTCAATTGCCATTAGAATACCATGGTCAAAAAATTAAATTGTAATCCAGCAAATAAAGTAGCCTAATTAGAAGTGTAGAACGTGTAGGGATACAAACCTATTTATTTACACTATTGAGTTTTAATTTAATTTTAATATATCCTTTATCTTGAGTGGTACCGGTAACAAAAAATTGAATATTAAGAAGATATTGATAACAGGTAAAACAGTGTTTAGATTGATTTTTTTCTTGAGTGCATGATTTAATGACAGAAGAACCAGTGTCATCAACACTTAGGTCCACAGTGCTTCTGGGAGTCAAAATACAAAGTTCTCATTGCAAATAAGCCTGCACATTCCACTGCACAAGAAATAACTCTGGCAGTATTGGGAGTATTTTTTTTTAATGAAGCGGAAAACTATATTTATTTATATAAATAAGATTTAAGGTTGTGATTTTAGCGAATTTCTCCTATAGGGAAGAAGCTACTACCGTAGTCGGCATGGTAAGACATAGGTCCGGGACCATGATAACTTTTCGTTTTGAGGTCCCCAGACCCCAAAAACACCATTCGTTCGAAACTGTAAATATATATATATATATATATATATATATATATATATATATATATATGTGTGTCCGTGGGTGCGATAACTCTCGTAAAAAAGGTCCGATTTTGATGAAATTTGTTACAAATGTGTAAAGCAGCATTTATGACTTTAAGTTCGAAAACCAGACGGATCGACCTATCCGAAGGGGTATTTTGGGGGGGTTTTGTACCCCAAAAATGGGTTTTTTGAGTTTTTTACATACAATTTTTGAAAAAGTAAAATTTTATGTTTCCCCATTTGAATTAGCTTAAAAATACACACAATTTGATGTTTTAATCATTGCTCTACATCAATTGGTTACTGAGATATTGAAAGTGCTAAACACAGTACGTTGTCCAATGTTATTCTTATGGAGGATAATAAAAATTGTATATCTCGCTTATTTATCAACTTATCCTGACGAAACTTGGTATATTGCTTCATTTCATTGTGGTCTTTTGATATTTGCACAAAAACCCATTTTTTGCCCGATAGTTCCCGTAGCAGCAAACCTGCATACTCAGCCCCATGTTATTCTTATGGAGAATAATTAAAATGTCATAAATCGTTTATTTATGAATGTATATTGATGATACTTCGTATGTGGCTTTATGTGGTATTAAGATAAATTAATATACACTGGAAATTCGCTGAGTATGCAGGTTTGCTGCTACGGGGGTATTTATTTCATAGCGGAACAGTCTTCTATCACAGTGTGTGTGTGTGTGTGTGTGTGTGTGTGTGTGTGTGTGTGTGTGTGTGTGTGTGTGTGTGTGTGTGTTTGCACTCTAGCGGTCGCATTTATTGTCCGATTTACTTCAAATTTGTTATGGATGTCCTTTCTACAATCAGTTGGACAAGTTCGTTGGGCAAAACAATCAGAAAACTCTAAATCCTTTTTTGGAGATTAATCTTTCAAATTTTGAGTGTTTGGGCCCAAAAATGGCCAGAAGAGGCCCCGATGTAACATTAATGCATGTAAAAAGGTGGAAATTAGTGAGGCAAAACTTTTGAGCCCTCTCTCGTCATTCTAGCATAAATATTTATCGAGTTATTAAAGAAAATGTGTATCGACCAAACAGTACATTGTTTTATAAGGGTATTACATTAGAAAAGCCTGTTATTTATTTGTTGGTGTACTTTTATCATCTCCAGCAACCACACACCTATACTTTCAAGCCTGACTGGACCTTCTCCTAATCTTAGAATGCGCAAAATTGAATTCCCAGCATTGCAGGTAAATGAAACCAGGAGCATCAGAACAGCCAAAAAATCAGTGTTTTCAAATTTCAATAAAAATTGGAATAAATGTATGTTTTAGCGAATTTCCCCTATAGGGAAGAAGCTATATTACCGTAGGTGGCATGGTAAGACTTAAGCCCAAGACCATGATAACTTTTCTTTTGAGGTCCTTAGATGCCAAAAACACCATTCGTTGAAATTTATATATATGTATGTATATATATATGTATATATATATATGTATATATATATATGTATATATATATATATGTATATATATATGTGTCCGTTACCGTGATAACTTTTGAAAGAAACGCCCGATTTTGATGAAATTTGGCACAAATGTGTAGAGTAACATTTATGACTTTAAGTTCGAAAACCAGATTGATCTATGAGAAAGGGGAGAAGGGGACTATGAGAAGGGGGTTTTATGGGGGTTTTAAATTTTTCAAAAATCAGTTTTTTGAATTTTTCCCCCTACAATTTTAAAAACACTAAATTTTAGTTTTAGCCATTCTATAGAGCTTAAAAAAACAAATAATTTGGTATTTTGAATCATTAACCTAGGTTAAGTGGTTGCGTAGAAAATCCAAAAAACGTGTTCATAAAATCTCCCATGTTAATCTTATGGGAAAATGGTTTTTAACTTTTCCTCAATTAATTTTACTGTAAACTTCACATTTACTTTTACCAATCAGTTTAGCTCTACAAAACAATCATTTTGGGGTTTAAATTGTGATTCTACGTCCAACCGTTGCCGAGTAATTCAAAGTGCTAAACACAGTACGTTGTCCAATGTTATCCTTATGGAGAATATTTAAAATTTTATATCTCTATTATTAATGAATGAATATTGATGAAACTTGGTATGTGGCTTCACCTAATACTGGTATATTGATATTTGCACAAAAAATTGATTTTTTGTTGATTATCCTCTTAGCAGCAAACCTGCATCCTCATCCCTAATGTTATTCTTATGGAGAATATGTAAAGCTTTATATATCTCCCTTAATTATGAACATAAATCATTAAAACTTGGTATGTAGCTTCACCTGGTTGAGTTATATTGATAATTGCAAAAAAAACATATTTTCATCTTCCTTGTTGCAGCAAACCTGCGTTCTCAGCCCTAATGTTATTCTTATGGAGAATAAATAAAATGCTATATATCACTTAGTTATTTATGTATTTTTATGAAACTTGGTAAGTGGCTTTATGTGGTAGTAAGAAATATATTCATGCATAGGAAATTCGCTGAGTACGCAGGTTTGCTGCGACGGGGGTATTTTTACACTGATTTTGAGTTGTGAAAGTTTGTTATGTGGAAATTCACTTCCCTCACATCAGCGTGCTGCATGCGAACCCGTTTATAAATTGTTACTGGAAGAAAATTCAAACCCTTAATCCATTAATCTAATAATACAAATAAATCAATACAATATATTAGTTTCATAAAGTAACAGCTGATCATAGAATGTAAGCAGTTAAACAATGTTAATTTTAATTACAATGATGGGGAAAATATGGTACACATGATAAATATCGTGTTTCTAGCAACACTGCAGATTGGATTGGTGATCATGTGGCCTTACAGCTGTTTTTATGAGGTCTCTTTCGGTTAGCTAGAAATCCTTAAATATACTGCACAGACCAACCATTGGTAACCAAACAAATTATAAGATTTTAAAACCCAGGTCATCGCTATTATTAAATAATCAGTTAATTATGAGAAAATGATTTGTTTCCAAATTTAATGCAGTTATATAACTACATCTAAATTTGCTTAGTTAGACATAATGATGACTAATGGGTAATCACAAAATAAAAGGGATCCATTTAATTTATTTTTTCATGATAAGTGGACAGCAAGCAAATAATCATTTCAATACTACAAACTGTTTGTTGTATATCGGGAAATTATTTATTATTTAGTATTATTAGTACACTAATGTTTGAATTGTCATTGTTCGATTGTTTTTACAAGCAAAGTTATAAGAAGAGATATCCCCAAACCAGAACCAGGCATTACATTGACTCGGAGCTAATTACAGACCTCAAAACTTCATTCACTTAACCTCACTAAACACTTTCGCTACTACAACAAACACAGGCTATTTAATTATTATTATGTTAATACAATTACAAATTACCAGAGCAGTCAACCGCGTTTTAAGCTAGGTCCATACACTATGTACAGGTTTGCTGAGTCGATTTATTTACGAAGTGACTGCATACACGTCCAATGTAAGGGAAAATTCACTTCGCTACCGCTTAGGTTAGGTTGGGTTAGGTTACGTTACGTTATGTTACTTTAGGTTAGGATAGGTTAGGTTACGTTAGGTTAGGTTAGGAGGTTTTCTGGCTCTCAATTTGTTTTAAAAATCACAGGAAAAGTAACGTACGGTGCATAATTTGGAACGGACGTGAACAGTAGCGGCTCACGTCGGACGTGTACGTAGCCACTGCCATTTATTTAAGGTGTTCTAGTTAACCGGAAGATAACTCGTAAAAACAGCTGTAAGGTCACGTGATCACCAATCCAATCAGCAGTGTTGCTGGAAGGCAGTGGCTACGTACACGTCCGACGTGGGCCGCTACTGTTCACGTCCGTTCCAAATTATGCACCGTACGTTACTTTTCCTGTGATTTTTAAAACAAATTGAGAGCCAGAAAACCTCCTAATCTAACCTAACATAACCTAACCTATCCCAACCTAACGTAACATAACGTAACCTAACCTAACCCAACCTAACCTAAGCGGTAGCGAAGTGAATTTGCCCTTACATTGGACGTGTATGCAGTCACTTCGTTGCTGGAAACAGGATTTATTTATCGTACGCGTACCATATTTTCTACATCATTGTATGGTCAGCTGTTATTTTATGATACTAATATATTGTTTTGATTTATTTGTACTATTAGATTAATGGATTAAGGGTTTAAATTTTCTTTCTGCATGTCTAGTGGCAATTTAAAAATAGCTGTACCCTTAAGGTTCGCAACACTTTATAGTATGTTGTTGATTTATGCATCGGCATCAGCTGGACGCCCTCGTAAGACATAGGAGAATAAGTGAATGCTGTATATTGATGGAAATACCTGTTACTTTACAGTAACGGCGAAAACAGTGATTGGTCACTAGCGTTACCTGTGATTTTTAACTATGATTTACAGTGATTCGTTACTTTAGTTCTAGGAGGAGCGCTGGAACTGTGTTGGCCGTGATTCACCGCTACCTAAACAGTGATTCCTAAGCAGTGATTCACGGTGATTTCACTCTTGTCGTTCTTACTGTGATTTCACACTCTTTTTGTTCTTGTTCTTACCGTGATTACACTTTTTCCGCTCTTACCGTGATTACACTTTTTCCGCCCTTACCGTGATTTGTGCAGAGTCGGATTTTACCAAGTGTAATTAAGATCTTTAAGAACAAAAGCATCTAAAAATAAGTATATTAGTTTTAAATTCGTGTCTTGGTTTTAGTCTAATTTGTTTCAACACAAGTGGATCATTTTTCGACCATCAATTCTTACTCTTTGTGGATTACTTTTAATTACAAAACAAAGCAAAATTGATTAAAACCTACTCGAACTTTGTGATATTACAAAATGTTGCTGCCCCAAAGTTAAAAGAATGTTTGTAATATATTGTATAAATAACTCACGCCAGAAAATGCTTAGAAACATATTTGTTTCTTCCAACTGTTATACAAAATATTAATTGGTCCATAAAAATGTAGCTCATATTTACTAGCGCTAGTTATATTTTTTGCAATTGGCCTATTTATATATAAGATCAAACTCGACTCAACTCAATTCTGAGGCTTTCGAATTTTAAAATATAAAAAGGTCAATCACGACATAATGCTTAGGAAAGAAATCAGCCGAAGGTGGGGACAGATAAAGAACACTACCCCACCGGGAGCGGGGGTGTGCGATAAGTATTCCCACGTCGTAATCAACAAAACAAAATTAAAGTTAAAAGCAGGTTAGCTTTTAGGTTTGACAGATAAAAGCACGGGAACATATTGCACGATTGCAGCGCACTACGCGGCGATGTCAGGTACAACCAATAACGACAAGCACGGTGAATCACGAATCACTGTAAATCACTGTTCCTTAGAAGTCGTGATCACAGGTCCGCCCGTGATGTTGGGGCACATGGCACATCACTCATCCAGTGTTGCCAGTTTTAGGGTAATTACCCTTTTTAGGGTAACTTTACTGGTCTTAGGGTAATTTTAGGGTAATGGAGTTTTTAGGGTAAAATCTAGAGCCCTTTATAATTTAAATTTAGATGTTTTGGCAATGTAAAATGGGTTTTCCAGGAATTAAAACTTTTACATTAAGTGTTGGGTAAATTAAAAGTATTATAAAAGAGATGTAACTTTAGCATGTATACTATACCCTATCGTATTCAGAGTATTTAGTATTAGACTAAAGATGCATGTAATCACAAAGAACACAAAGTTTAATTATCAAACAGATCAAATTGAGGCTCATTATGTTATGTGTCCAAAATTTGGCACAAAATAATAATATAGAAAACCCTAGCTAAACAGTAAAAATATATCGGGTTAATTTGGTTAAATATAGGTTGTTAGATTTACAGCGCTGTTGTAGAAAATATGTTTACTGAAGATTGTCTCTATTTTGACACATATTTGTATGAAGGAACTAAATTGTGTTGAAATATCCATGGTGAGCCAGGTGAGCGCACATAAAAACATCACAACAAGGCATCACATGTGTAAATTTGTGTGATGTAATGTATTGCAATAAAACCTATTGATCTAATAAAATAGTAATAAGATGACAAACATATTATCTGGGCATTACTATTTATAAAAAATAACATTAACAAATTTGTACAACTGAAATTGGTTTATAAAACAATAAAGTACTCCCAAAAACTGGTAATAAGATGTATCAGCAAGCTTATAATATCAGCGATACCAGCACATTAAATATAGCGCTGAATAAAAATATGACAACAGAATATTTATTTGGATTTTTTAATACATATTTCGTTTTATGTGTGATAAAGGGCCAAAGACGAGTATTAAATGCTATGTTACCTTACCTTTTATGCCTAAATCTTGTTTTAAAACTAATCTCGAGTGTATTTTGAGCTCTTAGAGAAGAAAATCAACTCTTATGGTAATTTTAGGGTAATTTACAAAAGGTTTAGGGTAATTTAATCACACGCTTAGGGTAAAATTTCTGCAGTGGCTACGTACACGTCCGACGTGAGCCGCTACTGTTCACGTCCGTTCCAAATTATGCACCGTGCGTTGCTTTCCTGTGATTTTTAAAACAAATTGAGAGCCAGAAAACCTCCTAACCTAACCTAACGTAACCTAACCTATCCTAACCTAACGTAACCTAACCTAAGCGGTAGCGAAGAGAATTTGCCCTTACATTGGACGTGTACGCAGTCACTTCGTAAAATTTCATCTACCTGGTGGCAACACTGCACTCATCACTAATGCTCTCTGTCTGTCTGTCAGCTGTCAGTGTCAAGTGTCGAATCTGTCGAATGTTGTTTGTATATAAGTAAAGTAAGTGTTAGAGAAAGAGCAAGAGCATTTTTTATGCATTCATCATGACTGAAATGGAAAGATCTCTCGTTGATTACTTCAAATATTTTGTGAATACTTTAGATTTTTGGAAGTTGATCATTAAACAAACATCTTCTTTGTTGAGACCTTTTTGTAATCAATGTGAACAATTAAGGTTATGTGAAAGGTAAACATTGAACAAGTAATATAGGCTATAGCAGTTTGGTTAAACTAACTTAAAAAATTTATTGTTCATTAAAAGTTGGTAATACTAGCATTGACCCAAGTTACAACTAGCGAATAGCATAATAATGGCGAGCCTCGTTAAATTTCTGAATATGATATTGTTATTGAGGCCATCCATCATCATGAATTTTCACAATGCTGCAGAGTGCAGTTCTGTAATAAGGGCTGCTGCACATTGGTATGAGTTGAGAGCGGAGTGAGGCCAAGACAAGGAAGAGGGGAGGGATGAGACAGCCAAGTAGCGCACATTGCCACGAGACCAGACCAGCAAGCTTTTATGTGAAGAGATGTGTTATTATTACAAAGTCCGGAAATTATGTGACTGACATTTTGATATATGAAATATTCTTAGCTTGTGGTGTACAAAACTGAGTGAGCTATTACCAGTTAACCTCCTAACAGATTGCTCCAGTTTTAATCAAAATGAAAAATAGACAAAACCTAACTTTCTGACGGAGTTTTCAGCTGATTTGCGGATTTGTCAGCAAACAGTGAGGAATAAGGGGTACAGTTACATAAGAGGCCACCAACTAATCGGATGCGATATATCGATCTTAAACATTTGATATATCGAATCACATTTTAAATCAAAATTTAACCTAAATATTACCAACACCCAAACATTTGAGTCCTCATGACGTGCGTTGAAACTCAATTCATGAACTCAAGACTATAGACTTTTCCCTGCCTAAGATAACTAAGTTTTACCTTAGTTAAATTCACGTATTTATTATTTGTTGAATTTTTTAATTTTGGTTTTTGTTTGTTTGTTATTTGTTAAATGTATCATTAAAATATGTTTGTAACTGACATTACATATTATTATTGACCAGCCTATATACAAATTGTTGATTTTAGATATAACATAAATATAAATATTGAGTGAATAATTTTGTATATAGGCTTAGCTGTTAAAATATGATTCAAAATATATAGGGTTTTGATTCGATATATCGAATGTTTAAGATCGATATATCGAATCCGATTAGTTGGTGGCCTCTTATGAAACTGTACCCGGAATAAGTTGCTTTATCAATGAATACACAGTTGGCGGCCTAACTATAGTGTATAAACTAGCGATCCTGGTGGATGGAAGCTAAAACCAGTAGGCTATAAGTTACACTAGCAATCCTGGTGGTAGGCATCGCAAACAGGCCTAATTCCGGGCCACCATTTTGGATAGGTGAGTTTCTGTGTGGTGAATACTAGACTTTGCCGTCTTCTGTCACTGTGCGAGTAAATATGGCATTGGTTGTTGCTGTACTGCCACCGCTACAAGGGCTTGTGAGGTGCTCCACTTCCGGGCGACAACTTAGACAGCAGAGTTTCTAGACTATATATATTATATTAACTCTGAGGATTATTAATCTAAAGAAGGTCAAGTAACAATTATTTATTAATTGTAAAATTGAAGAAGAATATGGTATCAAAAACCACCCGCCTTTACCCCGAGGCAGAATGTTTTCAATCCTTCTGCAACAGATTATGTAAAATTCCAAAAGCGATTTTTCATGCACCTACCGCAACCATTGGAATCATATAAAGCCCCATGTAAAAAACTAGAACCGAATGGTAACTAAGAAAATTACATATTAGGATATATACCTCCGTCACATAAAACACGGACGCACGGACAGTACAACATGAAACACTGCGAACAATAATTATGATAGGCCTATCTCGGTTTAGTGACATAGCCGCGGTCACGAGCAGGAACAGACTGCTGGACGGTTCAAGTCGAGATCATCTTGTCCTATTGTCAGCGTTATCAGTGTTCCAACTAACATTACATCTTTTTGACATATTGTGTCATTCACATATTACAGGGTTCCCTAATATAATGTGTCTCGATTCCAAAACCAGCACTCCAAAAACAGTATGAGTAAGATTTTTTAAAGATCTTTTGTGAGATATTTTTTATGTGCTTATGCAATTTGAAATATTTAAAAGGACGATATATATCACTTTCCAAATACCCCATCAAAATCTTGTATCACACTTTGTCTTATCCAAGATTGCGAAACGATACGATAGGTATCGGACTTCGCTCACTTCCAGCCAGCACAAACTCATTCATTGTACGAGTAATTGTCTACATTCACAGATCATATTTCTGCCTCTAAATTTATTCTGCGCAACTTTGGGGTTACAATATTATGTTTACATGAAATTATATGATTCTCGATAGTTTGTTTTTGCAGAAAGGAGAATTTTTCTGCAGCAATAACTTTAATGACACATTGTTGATTTCCCTGCAGCCGTAAATTGATGTGACTGATCTTTCTGCCATTGCTTTCTTTCTGCGACAATGTCAGACTTGTCACCCGTTGTTCTGCTATGGGGCGCCCTTATAAGTTAGCTTGAAACAGCTGTTCTTGCTTCTGATCTTTAAAAGCTGTCAAATGGAAGGTATCCACAGTTCTTCACATTACAGTTTATGATTATTTACTTTCTTCTGAAATGTAAATATTGAAACTTAGGACATTCACGGGGCACAGCCCAAGGGAATTTTAAGGAAGTGATTAGGACTATGTGTATTGCACGGGTTCAAGATCTACCTTTGTGTAAAGTTTCGGGTCTAGGGTGACATGCCAAGGAGCATAGTACCGGTTGATTGGTTTTCTAGTTTTATGATACCCCAACACGAGGGGAACATGCCATCGCGGCGGAGGAGGTGACTCACAGCGCCACACACGTGAGTAAATAGTAAATGATTTGTTAGAGCAACAACAATGCAAGTAACTATGCAGTTCTATGTTAATTCAGTTCCTTTATTCAACTCCCGGATGAAGAGTACATTGAATCCCCTGATAAGCGCTCATCCGTCCTTCTTGGAATGTCCACGTGGTACTCACCCGCGCCTTCGACGTCTGGCTCTCTCCTCCTTCCTCTGGCTCTCTCCTCCTTCCTCTGGCTCTCTCCTCCTTCCTCTGCCTCTCTCGCCCTAATCCTCCGGGGCCTCGGCGCATGGCATGTTCCCCCCCCGGCGACCGTGGGCCATAAAATAGTCATTATTACCAGTTCATTGAACAGGGTTTGTCGATAGCACAAAATCCGTCTCCTGTAAAGTTTCAGCCCAGTCGGTTCAGTAATTTTGTGTTTACCCGTAACAGCAGACAAAAACAAACAGATAGAAACCACCTTTTCTTTATAATATTATAGATAGATAGATACTTCAATCAGTTTATCTTACCATGAGTTAACTAACATTTACAGTTGTTTGTTAAATTTCGTTTATAGCCTACTTTTTATTTAGCCTTTCAACAAAAGTTGGAAGAAGAATGATCAGTTAATAGATCTTTAGTTTAATGTTAGCTTATGATGTTTAAGAACTACTTAAGTTGAAGGATACCTTAACACTATTTGTATTACAGGGTACAACTTGATGAAAAGTTTCTTCAGAAATTTCCGAGTGCAAAGGAGAAGCTACTAGGAAAAATTCACATTGGGATCGAAGAAGAAATGCGCTCTATTTCTAAAGTAGAGTAAGTTTAAATTTTTAAATGTACGATAATGTTTTGGCATATAAATATAGGCCGACGTTCTATCATTCTTATCCTAAGTAAATAATTTTTACAATATACTTTATAAACAACTAAAAATCAAACATCTTGAAGAATCATTTTGAACAATTAAATTAAATTTATATCAAAGCCCTATTATTCATTATTATTCAGTAACCTAAATACCAAAGCACAATGCCAAGCATTAGGACTTGCAAACTGTAACTGTATGTAATGTCTTATAGATCCATTTACATGGCTTCCATGTCAGGGAAAAAATAATCAAAGCAGCACAGCTCATCAGTTATTTGCTTACAATGCCTCTTCTTCCCTTTGACCTACTTAAAAGGCATAAGCTTTTTTAGTTTATTGCCTTCAAGACTCCGATTATTCATACCAAAAGGAGTATGGTACTATAAACTATACCACATCATAAATCAGTAAAGCACTGAGCTAAATCAGCAATAAACTTGTCATGAACAAATTGGGGCACTGCTGCCTCAACTTAAGAGAACAGGAAGGAAATCGAGGTACTCATACCTCGTATTTGAAGAAAGTCAAGTTACTTTGGCTCTAGAATTTGATGTAACTGATCTAAAATGTAATTAATATTTTTTTTTAAGCCTCCGACTTTCATCCTAGAACCAGTGAATAACATGTGTATTACGTAAGATGTTAATAATCTTAAAATATTTAAACGTGACTTGCTCGTTCTTTCATGTTTCAGAGAAGAAATGAAGACCCATGTTGACGGTTTGAAAACACGTCTTAACTCTATTGAGAAAGCATATGCGAAGTACAGTCCTGGAGAATCATTAGAGTTTAATCCCCTGACACCGTCATTTGATGGTCTTGTGGAACATGCGTTAGATGTGTGGAGGTGCTTCCATATTCTGTATCCTTTGAAATGATTCTGCTTAATTAATGTAGTAATGCAATTTTTCAGAGGTCTGATTGTTAGGTTTTTCCTTACTGCATTTTCCCACAGTGGATTTGATAACACGGATTGCGCTATTAAACTGCATTTTTTTTGGGGGGGAGGATTTTTAAAATCCTTTCTTTTAAATTACAAAGTGTGGAATTTTTACAAAAGGCTTAATATTCTATTTCATAACTTTTTGGAAACGTATAACACATTGTTTGAAATTTCCAATAAACTTTACCGGTATTTAAATAGTCAGTTAAACACGTTTATAGCAAATTGGTCAAGTATTTTTTATCTTATCCGATGCGTTTTATATTGACATTTATGTTTTTAAAAAACACAAATTACAATTAAAAATTTCTCAATTCACGTTTTTTAAAACATAACTGGAAAATAGCTGTGTAATATTTGAAAACGAAACGTTTAGCCGTTTTTACGTTATTGGATTACGAATACGCCCACACACCCTCACACACACTGACCGACAATGAATCATTGACTATGCTAATACATAGATGCTCTCACTTTGTTCACTCATCAATAATTTTTTCTTAAATTCTCATATAAATATAACTCTACATCATTATTATATTTACCTGCGTTATTTTTTTATACAATTCATTCAAATACAATGTATATAATAAAGTACACTTGCTTTTACATAAAAAGTTAGATCAATTTAAAATAGTATTACACTACTTGCCTTAGTCCGAAATTGATCCAATTTTAAGGTTTTCCTTGACATTTTTACTCCAGATGGATTGGTGTCAAA
Organism: Allygus modestus; assembly: GCA_963675035.1. Taxonomy (NCBI): domain Eukaryota; kingdom Metazoa; phylum Arthropoda; class Insecta; order Hemiptera; family Cicadellidae; genus Allygus; species Allygus modestus. The sequence goes on along the minus strand of OY776115.1, from coordinate 59,031,638 downwards.
ACATCAATTGAAACAGTTGATTATTTGAGTAAAAGTTCAATAAATAGGATATCTGAATCAATTTTGAATTATGAAAAATTGGAATCTCATTTAAACTGTGAGTATAAACTTGACTATATAGAAAACTCATTAGATAACAAAAAAACGTAAATAATTATTCTCTTTCACGTTTTAATCAACTTTATGCAGCAAAACTTAGTAATGACAGAAGATCGTCCATTTCTTTCCTTGTTATGAACATTTGTGTAGCCACCTTTAAATGTTCTTATTCATTTGCGTGACACTCCATTGCTCATTGTTTGCTAATGTTTTTGTCATACACTTTGCTAATTTCCCGATGACTTTCAGCTGCTTTCACACCGTTAACACTAGGGATGGATCGGTTGCATTTTTTATCGGTTCGGTTTCAGTTCAGTTTTTTACAAAAAAAGGTTGTCGGTTTCGGTTATTTTTCAAAGAACTTACCTAATGACTGTCTCGTCCATACTTTAGATTTAAGTTTCTACCTAGATTCTGAAATTCTGCTTAAAAAAAAAACTTAAATTGATTATATACCAGTACCTATAAATCCCTATTTCATACTTTGTTTCACTGGTTTACATAAATACTGCTGCAGAGACACTATGCAAAAGAGTTGGATAAAAAGTCACAAGTAATCAGTCAAAGACAAATCAGATGAATTTAAATTAAATATTTTGTCCATTACAAAATTAATTAATCTAATTACCTAGGCTTAAAACCTTGTTTAGCCAAATAATAACAAGTTAGCCTAGGGCAATAACGTAGTCTAAATAATCTTTAACTTAAACTTTGTTAAGATGTTAAGGTTTAAGTTTAGCCTACTGTAGGCCTAACCTTAGAAACAAAATAGGTTTACCTTTTTTTGCTGAATTTAAGTTTTGCAGACTTTGGAAACTCAGAATCTAATCGTAAATACAATTTATAGATTACATATTAGTTTATAAAAACTAAACCAGAACATTTTAAACAAGGAGGTGATCACAAATAATACTCCTAGACAGACAGTCAGACCGGCATTTTGTTGTGTCTAGGCTTCAGATAGTTTTTTGCTCACTTTCAGTCGTCTTCATTAGCACCTTTCATGGATAAATCACTTATCACTTATCACCTGTCATTCAATGCCTCTGAGAGTTTATGAAAACAATGAATCCCGTTGAAGCAGAAGAATACTAAATTCCTATTTGGCTCTATCGTGTTTTAAGTGATTTAATTTTAAATAACGTATACAATTTTAAATCATATGTAGCCATTTTACAATTATTTAGTAGGTAGTAGGTAGGTATGGTTAATTTTTAACCTAATTTACAACCTTGTCAATTGCAATTTAATATTGATTTCACCAGTATCCTACAATAATATTAAATAAACAAAATTAGTTTAATTTAAATCATAATAGGAAAAGATCCCGATTATAAAATAATATACATTTCGTATTCAGAGAGAAAGATGTTTGACAGTGACTGATAATTGCGCTCGGGACCTGTCAAAGTCAAATTTGTTGACACAACCAAACCCCCACCCCCCTCGCCTTGCTTCCTTATCTGTTGTCTCCATTCACATACATCCATAAATAGAACTCCTGTCGATATTAGTTGAGAGTTATTTTGGGAAGTGATAAGTTGTCGGGAGGAGTCTTACTTCAACCTCTTATTTTGTTAAACGTTGTTTAGCTTGTCATTCGATATTTGTACAACATTATAATGCTCATTTCAAATTTGTAAAAACCGGTAAAACCGACAACCGACACATCCCTAATTAACACTTAGACATTAACCTCACAAATGGCGGAGTTCTTAATGGGGGCTGCCATTTTGAATGCTCACAAACAAACGTAAAGTTGGTCGATTTTTTCTATAGTGGTGTCTCCAGCCTTTGTTTTTGTGTATTTATGCCAGTGGCACATTTTAACGGTTTGATGGAACGGTCTAAACCCTGGTCTTGTTACTATCTAAGGTCGAACTGTTCTTAGAAAGCATCATTAATAAATAGCCCAATGACAAATGGCAGCTGGATCCAGTTTTGAATTTTCTCAAAATGTTGCAATTTTTATCACGATCGATCTGTCGAACCTCGGATTACGAGGCGAGCACAATAACCACTAAGCTACCAGCCAGTCAAAAGTACCAGAAATCAAACCCGAGCCTCCTGGGTGAGAGCCAGGTATCCTTTCCAAGATGAGAGCCTTTCCAATAGTTGCAGGTACTCAGCGCAAGGATGCAGGAATACCAACCGTAGCACTGCAATGACATAATTTAAAAACGGTACTTACCGTAAAAACACTCCTTGTATAAAAATATGTCGTATATGTAGGTCCAGTCTTTATAGTAGTGATTAAAAAGGCAGTTAGGGATAAATAATTATAAATTGAACTTTTTGTTTTAATAAAAAATGTCTACAGTCTGACATCATCTCTGGTATGCTTTGGAGTTGTCATTAGTGAATTTCCTTAACAACTTCAACAAAAAAAACTGAACTATTAAGCATGACTCACTATTACTGGCATGGGAAAAGTGAACTATTAGCATGACTCACATGGTGAAACTTAAGCCCGGGACCACCATAGAAGTTCCTAACATGACCCCCTAAATACGTTTTGGGGGGGTCGTTCAAAATTATATATAAATGTCCTTTCCTTTCTGTAATCAGTTGGACAACTTAGTTGGGTAAAACCATTGGAAAACTCTAACCCCTTGAAAAAAAGGCAAAATAAGCAGATTTTACATAACTTTGATTGACATAGGAAATGAGACATCTGGGAAGATATATCACCCTTGATAATTTAGTGGAAATGTAATTTATATGGTCATCCCAACTTAATGTTTGTCGATGAACACTCCTAAAAATGTTGCACCATTTACTGAGTTGCACTGAGCATCATGATTTTTAAATGATCTTAAAATGAAAATAATATTTTAAGTTTTAGTCTCATTTAAGAGGAAGCCATTGCTTTTAAACCAATTAGAAGCTTTTACTAAAGTATTTTTTGTAATAATATTCAGTTCTTCTAGATTTTTACTCGTATTTAAAAAGTTAGGAAGAGCAGTGGACCTAGTATGGATCCCTGCGGGACACCATACTTTACAGTAGTCTCCACAGACCAGTCACCATTGCTATAAACTTTTCGTTTCGTGTTGCTGAAGTAAGATTTGAGAAAAGAGTGTCTTACTGCCAAAACCATAGTATGATAAGATCATTAATATCTACGCAATCAAAAGCCTTGTTCAGGTCACACAAAGTGGCTCGAGCAAAAGCCTTCTCCTCATAGGCTTGTGAGACATCTCTTACTAGTTTGTCTAAAGCTTGCAGAGTAGATTTATTTTTCCTGAAACCAAATTGCATGGAACTTAAAAGGTTGTTCATTTCAAGGAAGCTATAAATTTGTTTATGTACGAGAGCCTCAAATAACTTGCCTAGAACTGGAATTATAGAAATGGGACAATAACTCTCAGGTTTGTTTTTTGGACCCCTCTTAAACACGGAAAAACTCTTGAGACTTTAGTTCCTCAGGGAAGTAGCCATCACTCAAACAGTGATTAAAACAAAAGGTGAGAAGGACAACAATTTCAGGAACTATTGTATTTAACATATTATTAGACATACTAGCTATGTATATATCATAGCTGTCTGAATTATTCAAATTTTTTATTGATTCAAAAATATCCTCAGCCTTGACACTTGTCCACTGGAAGGTGGATTACTTTTATGGTTATCAAACCAATAACAGAGGGTACGGGATGGATTGCCAAGACTTTATTCTATTTTTGAGACAAGCTATATAGAAATAAGGCTAAACTTTTATTTGTTTAGTTTTTAATCCATGTTATTAAGTAATTAAGCTTTATTTTAATGTTTTTATATTAATGAAAACTAACATTTTTGCAGATATTGCAGACTTGACTCAACACCTGAGAACATGAAGTAAGATACATCTTATCAGCCAAGCTAGGTGTATGCTTAGATACAATCCCACCTTCTGAGAAGGAAGTAAATATTGTTTTGTAAATACAAATATACAATAAATATTTTTAATTTGAATCATTTTTTATTTTCATATTGTCTTTCAGGGTTTTTGTATAACTATAAATGACTTCAGATTTTGAAATTTGATTCAGCGTTCAGCCCCTACAAAGTATGCCTCTTTAATTTATTAATTCAAACAAATTTTCTGTTGGGTTCAGTCATTCTGAGGGACAAACTGCAGTTTTCATGTTTGTTTTCAGTTTCAGTGAATCCGTCTTTATTAGTTTTATTTGTGTGAGGTAAAAGATTTAAAAATAAATCTATTATAAAATGGCTCCATTTTATTGACTTAAATATTAAAATAACAACTCAAATTTATCCAAAATTCTTGTACTATTTGTGAACAATTTTTCTGTTGCTGCTATGATATTTTCACCTAGCTCATCCGAAAAAAAGAAAATACCAATGGTCAGAATTTGAAATATGGCTTAGATAATATTTTCTAATGTTCCTAAATATAGTCTAGAATCGAGAAAAAACATAGGCTTTTAACTTGTTTCACAAATCCTCTAGTTATTTTGGAAGAAGTATTGGAACCATCTGTCCGTAAGTGATTATTCATCAAAAACAGTAAAATAAAATAAAGATAATGACAGGTTCTCTACCCCAAATTTTGGTGATGGAATGAGGTGTCCATGTCCAGCTAGGGAACTGTGCTATGGTCCATGTTTGTGTTGGGGAAGACTTTCCGTACCCTGCTGTTTGCAAAATGGAAAGGGAAGCTTGTCATAATGAGTAGTCAAAGGACTAAACACATATGCTTTGACATCTTCATTTTCTGTATCCAATGTTGACCTTACAGCTGGTATAGGCGAGTCTGAAATTTGTCCTGGGACAATAGTACGTTTAAGATACAATGTTATTGCGTAATAACTCAAGTTTATCACATAATGTTTTACTTGGATAAAGGAAGAAAACCATGCAATAAAAGCAGCATTCAGTATTTTCAAAAAAGCACATACATTTTAAATTATACATGAGGCAACAAACCGGGACGCAAGAGTCACAGGTGCTGCTAGCCAGGAGTAAATTGTGGCCAAAATGGAACCAACCGTAAAAGATGTTGTGCTGCCAATGATTTTGTACCCTATCAGTAATGCTGATCTAAACAACTCCGACCATGATCGGGCTTGAATTTTCGTGTTTAACTTTTTTTGGAATTCCATAAAATTTTCTGTTTTGTTTGTGGAGTACTTTTCCCAAAGTTTGAGAAAAAACACCAATAAGGTATATAATAAGGAAATGTCATAAGGTTTCATAATGACTGTTTTATTTGTTTAAATGACAAAATAGAACACCGATGTGGTGTACCCAAGTTATTCTTTAAAATACTTGAAAATACAAAAGTCGTTCCTTACTATGAGTTGTTATTTACATTGTAGGCTTAGTTGTTTAGTTCTTCCTCAGTTCCTAATCTGGGGCCCAGTCCAAGCCTGATATATCCCTGTAAGTAGAATGATCTCAAAAACAGCATAAATGTTGCGACACAAGAATTAAACCTCATTTTTAACACAGTTGTACTGCAACGGGATCAACTAAAAATGGGGCATCAACTAAAAGAAAACCATTGGGCAAAGTGTTGCATTTAGCATGTTCAATATCTCATTAAATAATTTACATAGTGCAATTATTCAATATACCGAGTTTTTTTTTAAACTAAATCCCATGGTGCAAAATAAAGTTACATTTTAAAAATATTCTACGTAAAACCCCAAAAACCATTCTTAGGGTAACTATAAAATCACCCCAAAACCCCCTTTTGGATGGTGCGATATGTCTGGTTTTCTGGACCTACTGGCAGGGCCGTAGACAGACCGGTTTTCTCGGGTCATTTGCCCGGGGCCCGGGCTCATAGATTGTTTACAGGGGCCCGGAAAAATTATTAAGTTATGTAGTAAGTTTTGTCTTTAGCAACAAAAATGAAAAATTTTTAACAATTGGTTTGTAATCAGACAGGCCCATAATTTTTTTGTACAGAGGCCCGGAAAACGCAAGTAAGTTTTATCTTTCAGCTACAACGAAAATAATTGCTTGAAGAATTTCACTAAGTGACCATTTATGCGTTTATTTTACGGCTCAATAAATTGTTATTCCAGGATGACAAACGACGCGACGCGCGGTCTCCGCTATTGTTAGGTTAGCTCAACTTAAAACTAATGTAAAACACAAACTACTTTTGTTATTTTCGTAAACAAATATATTTCATTGTTTATATTTCTTATCTGCTTTGACTTTTTATACAGAGAACGTATAGATAGAGATCTGACGCTGTGCAATAAGAGGGTATGCAGTTTCGTCGTAGTTGGTACACCAGCCACTTCGTGCCGCTAGTGTCGTGGCTGTCTGCAGTACACCAAATGCCGGAAGTTCCCCTCTCGGCGCCCCTCCAACGCACTGTACCCGTACGCCAGTTCCCTCTCCACTCCCCGCTCACCCCGGCACGCCGCGCCGCGCCAGTCTAAACAGTTTAAAAGCGAATGAAAGCTATTTTTATTCTAGTATTTGTTTACGTTTTTCGCGTGTAGTAGTGCTAGTTGCGGCCATGTCAAAAACTGTGTGTTCATATTATGGCTGTTCTAAAAGCAGTAATTAAGTCAAAGGACTTACAGTGTTTTGATTTCCCCGGGAGATGTATCGAATATGGGTACATTGTTCAAGTGATTAATTGTGTTCGACATATTAATCTTATATATTTTTACAACTGATGATTAATTGTTTTTCTTCTTAAAATATGTACATCACTTTAACATAATTTGTCAAGAAACACAAAATACATGTACAATATATCATGAATTTATTACACAAATTATGGTTGTTTGCTCACTTGTCTGAAGTATAAATTATGTATATTTTGGTTATTTATAGGCCTATCGCAATCACTTTTTGATTTATTAATATATTTATGGCTATTGTTAGTAAATTACAATGATTACCACGCCCTAAATCCTAAATTTTGAAGTGTCTGGTTTTCGAGCTTAGTCGAAAAATTTACATTTAACTCGTGTAGATTCAAAATCCTTACATGTGAGAACAGTTGCCCACGTGTCAAATGTAGTGACTAAGATTAATTAATCATGGAAAACTTAAATGAAAAGTATGTTTTCCATTATTGTTGTAATTCAAACGATACCGGTTTACTAACATAATACAAATAAATTGTCAATATACTTTGGAACTAAGGCATTACGTTGAGTTCGGCTTCGGCATGTCTCCGATCGGATTTATTTTCGCGTTAGTTGACGATGGTCATCTTCGCGTCTGTTGTAGTATCTTAGACATTTATTTTCGCGTTTATCCATACAAATATCCTGGGAATACCCACGTCGCACCCTCACTTTGGGGAAGCCCAGCATTCTCAAGGTCAAACATCGTAGTGCCGCTGCCGCCGTCGTTGAACACCACTGTCGCAGTGCCGCTAGCCGCTGCCCCGCGCTAGACAGCATGGCGTGGGATTCCCAAGTGCTGCTGTCTCCGATCGGGGACAAATGTAATGACGTAATTTTAAGTGGTCTATGTTAGCCACTCTTGTTTTTATTTCGGAAATAGATATTTGTTTCATTGCCGCTGTTTTGTATTAAATAAACTGAATCACAAGTGGAACCAACATATTAGGTAGCATGTAAAATGACACAGGGGGTGAATATTCAAAATGAATTTGAAACCCAATTTTAAATGATATTTGATTACAATATAAGACAATACAACTTCTCTTAGACATCTTAAATGTGATTAAATCAAATTATCATATTCAAGGAAAGCTAGGAAAGTAAAACCCCTTACGCCTAAGTAACTGTGTATGTATTTTTTTCTTTTTTCATTATAAAGTTTTTATGTTGTAGAAAAAAATTTTTGGATTATAAAAATGTAAAATCTTTACTGTACTGCTATTTGTAAACGTTTTATACAAAAACGTCTCGTTTGGCCCAACATTGTGCTTATTGCTATAAAGTTTTTGCAATATATTACAATAATAAAGAATTTTTTTTGTTTTTATAGATAATTTTTGGTTATTTTTTCCTTTATTCCTTTAGACCTAGGCCGCTAGCTAAATAAATTAAATATAAATATAATATATAAAATATAATATATAAAATATATAATATATAATATATATTATATAAAATATAATAAATAAATTAAAATAAATAATAATTATAATAAATAAAAAATAAATGGTACATGGAATATTTTTAGTTAAATTATGGCCAAAACTTGCGTTTTTAAACATTGAAATTTCAATTTTTTCCGGGGGAGGACCACCAGACCCCCCCCTCTTCCAGGGGGGTATTCCATACCCCCCTGACCCCCCGGTATGAGGGGCCCGGTCAGGTGTTTTTGCCCAAGGCCCATTAAACCTGTCTACGGCCCTGCCTACTGGTAGGCATATATTAGTTTATTAATTTAGTGAGGACAGTCATTGTAAAAGTGCATCTACAGAGGACGCTCTTTTAACCGGCATGTTTAGGACCACGAACATGCCAGATAATAGAAGATACATAGTTTTTAAAGGGTATACTAAGATAATTAACTCCGTACCACAACCCAAATGATCGAAACATATTTTACATGATAGGTTGTGAAGCAAAACACAGAGTAAAAATACTGTAAAGTTTAAACACTGAAAATGGTGTGCACAGTCCAATGCACTGGTGGCTAGAGGTCTGTGAGCACCCAAAAATAACCAGAAAAGCCGATCGTGAGTGGCTCGGCTGATGCCGGTTCTTAGAATGCCGGATAAAAGAGCGTCTGCTGTACTAAAGAGAACCTGTGAAGGAATTAGATAGAATTTAAGAAATTTTCCAAGTAAAATACTCAGAATACCTCATCAGCTGACTCCTGAATTGTCAAAACCGTAAGTATAGAAACAATTGTTGATTTACTTAAAGCGACCAACTAACTAAATTGATATTATTAATAGTATATTTCACTAGTAGTCACGAAAGTGACCTATTTTGGGAAAATGCCCGATATAGGACTTTTGTGATGAGTAGTGAACGATACTTTTCATCACGATGCAAATAACCACCTTAAACTTTACAAAATTATCTGATATTGCATAGTCTATTAATTTTCCATGAGTAAACACAACACGGTTTTACAATTCATTTTAGTGTTAAAGTTATCTGCTTAATCATATAATTGTCAAAACAAATAACAATATCACACAGGTGCTCCTGTTGGGCGAAACGGGAAATTCAATTGTTTAGGACAGGAAAAGTTTGTTTGGGGCAGGCAAATATTGTTTGGGACAGGAATTTAATGTTTAGGACAGGCAAAGGTATAATTTGTTGTTTTGTTACAAGGAAATAGATAATTTTCGTAGATCTCAGCTGCATGGTAACGGGCTATTTCAAATACAGAGTGATGAAAACATACTTCTCTATATGGAATACTCTTCTCACTCAGAGGTTACCTTTTAGTGAAGGCAGTTCAGGAGGGTTTTCTGATTGTTCGAGTTGCCGATAGTAAGAGTTGTAAGCCAAGACCAGCAACAAGATGCAGATGACCATGACACTCACGGCGAAACCAGGGGCTTCAGCTATAGCACCCAGGACCATGCTGGGCTGTGCAAATGGAAAGGAAATGTTTAAATTAAGTTATAGTTTTGGTATTTTATTAGTGAGTTTCCTATATAAATTGAACTATTAGCATGACCTGCACAATGAAATTTAAGCCCGGGACCACCATAGAAGTTCCTAATGTGACCCCCTGAACACATTTTGGGTCGTTCAAAATACTCTAGCGGTTGCATTTTTGTCTGATTTACTTCAAATTTGGTAGGGACGTTCCTTTCTATAATCAGTTGGACAAGTTTGTTGGGAAAATTAATCGCTAAATTCTAAACTCATTTTTCGGGGATTAATATTTAAAATTTTGAGTTTTTTGGTCCAAGAAGGATCATAAAAGCCCCGGATGTAAAATTAATGCATGTAAAAGGATGGGAATTCGTGAGGCGAAACTTTTAAGCCCTCTATTGCCATTCTAGCATAAATATTTACCGAGTTATTAAAGAAAATGTGTGTCAGCCAAACACAGTACGTTGTCTTATGGGGGTTTTACATTAGAAAAGCCTGTTATTCATTTGTTGGTGTACTTTTATCATCCCTAGCAACCTCACGCCTACTTTCAAGCCTGACTGGATGTACTCCTAACGTTATAATGCGCAAAATTGTATTCCCAGCTTTGCAGGTAAATGAAACCAAGAGGATCAGAACAGCCAAAAAATCAATGTTTTCATATTTCAATAAAAATTGGAATAAATGTATGTTTTTACACTGATTTTGAGTTTTAAAAGTTTGTTATGTGGAAATTCACTTCCCTCACGACAGTGTGCTGCGTGCAAACTCGTTGAATAATTGTGTCTTAACATGCTTGCTGCATTAATCATGTTTATTAATGATAATTGCATTTGTTTCCTTGCTAAGCAATCCCTTGAATTCCCTCACGCTTCACCCGCATTAAAATGTTATAAAGTTATTGTTGCTATTGTAGTTGATATCAATCTTTTAACATTTTGTTTTTATTGTTTTGGAGTTTTGCTTTTTAATATTTTGTAATAATACAAATGTTTAGATTTTTTAAAGAATTTGTTGAAATTTTGTACAAAAAATTAAAAATTAATTTCTTAGAAAGTATTCTTTTGCTTTTTGCGATAACGTGCCTAATCAATATTTATATTCTTCTACATTATTTTAGCTTATTTCAGTTTGCAATTACTGTGCTGCGTAGTGTTACCAACCGTCCGGTTTTCATCCGGTCAGTTTGGTTTTAACACTAGTATGCTTTTAACACTAGTGGCTCACAATTGTTAATATTAGAAATCACAAATTTAATTTAATACACATTACGAATTTAAACAACAGCTCATCAAAAATCTACTTTATTTTCTGGATAGAAAGGTCTTAGCTGTCTTAGCAGCCAAAGAGGCTTAAATTGGTTATACAACATTCTCCGGGAGGGGAGGACGTTCCTCCCGCTCTACTGGGGGTCTTCCCACAGTGGGGCTCGTGTCCGGTTTTGGCCAAACGAAAAGTTGGCAACACTAGTGCTGCGTAATATTACAGGTTTGGGGGTTATACTTCAGCATAATCGTATTACACGTAATGTATACCATTATCAATGGCGTACAGTGCATTATATAGGGTTTTCATTTCATTTGGGGCACTACTGGTATCTCAGACACCACAAAAGTTACTGCTAAATTTAAAAGGGGATTCCCTCACTTTTAAGTGTCCTTTAAAAATATGAATTCTGAATTTTAGAATTTGGCCACCAATTCAAATATGGCAGCCAACTTGACAATTTCAAGTGCAAACCAACACTTTTTATGTCGTTTTTGTATTAGAGACATATGCTTAAGACATTTTCACTCTGTAGATTTTCCTCTAAACTTAACGGGTAATGAGGTAAGAGCGGGGAAAAGGTGCTTATAGACGGGGATAGTAGAAGGCACAGAACTAGCCGACAGTACTAGCTACCAACAACTTACCGTCTACTTTCTGTCTTTCTGTCTTTGTTGAAACATCATCACTACTCCACTTTTTCACTTTCTTTGTCTTAGAACCTTCACCAGACATATTTTGTAACAGTAAACACACCAATAAATTGATTCAGACGGGCGAATCCTCTTCTACTGGCAGCCAGAAAACTCCAAAATGTTTGATTTTACTGGCACAGCAGTGGACAGTAGCAAGTCACGTGGTCGGTCACGTGACCACTAGCCGCCAGAACCGTCCTGTCAAAACATTGTACTGGCGGCCAGTAGAAGAGGATTCGCCCGTCTGAATCAATTTATTGGTGTGTTTACTGTTACAAAATATGTCTGGTGAAGGTTCTAAGACAAAGAAAGTGAAAAAGTGGAGTAGTGATGATGTTTCAACAACAACAACGTAGCAAGTAGCAACATCGTGAAAAAGAGTTGTAGACTCCACTAGTTCATCTCTCCTCCCGATCCATGTTTTTACACTAGCAGCTAAAAAAAGGCACAAGCCACTGGAAGTGGTGACTTTGACTTTGCCACCCGAAGGAAGCCGAAATCGTCCGATGATGAACGAACTATCCGGAACAAATGCTTTATTATGAGAAAACAATGTGTGTGTGTTTTACATTACCAGTGAATGTAGTCTTTTCAAATGCAAACAGAAAAAATCTACTTATATTCTACAAAATTACGCTACATTTACAACAAAAATATAGTAAACTAACCTAACCTAACCTCGCAGAGCGTTGTATAGCGGCTCTTTTCTTTTTAAAATATCAAAAATGGGTTTGTGTAAAATATAACAAAAAATTATACCTCAAAAAGTAAACACGAAAAGGTAGAATTGAACCTGAGACCGCTTGATTGTGAATCCAGTGCCATAACAATTCGACTGCCATAGCTTATCGAACTAAGTAAAAGTTCCAATTCATCAAGCAGTAGACGGCACTGTGATTTTAAAATTTGCTGCCAGTCCTTGGGGGCCATACACATATTACGTAACGCACTTAAGGGGGGGGGGGGTTATGGCGTAGTGTTATGCTGCGTTATGTGGGGGAGGGGGGAGGTTTCGATCTTTGTTTCGTAACTTACACATATTAACCCTAACAGCTGGCGCACTCCCGAATCTATTGATACTGTTATAAATATTAAAAAATAATAAAATTGATATCTAAATGAAGGTTACAGTCAGTTATATGAAGGATAGTTCAGTCATACTATTTTATTAACAGTTAAATTAAAAATAAATATATAACGTGTTTTGAGTAAGTTCTGTATTGCTTTACACCTATGTTTTGAGTTGTTTTAGAGTGTAAAATCATGTCTTGATACAGTATTGCGCAATGCCACCCACATCTTCAATTTTTTGTTGTTTTGTATTTGTATTAGTTATAAAATAAATTGTTACGTTTTAGCTGAGATAGTTTATTTTGTTTTTTATATAATTAGTAACAGGGTCTTGTTTGTTCATTCATTTTGCTTTGAAAAAGGTTATTAAAAAACATAAAAGAAAGTCTTTTAAAGTTTAATGATTCATTGAGATCCATATTCCAAATTGCTAAATTGCTAATAAAACAATGTTTAAAAGGTTAAAGCTGTTTTAATGCCTACTACGATTGAGTTATGTAACTCATTGGGGGGGTGGGGGGGTATGGTCAAGCGTTATGGTGCGTTACATGGGGTAGGAGGTGGTCTGAAATTTTGAAAAATGTGTTACATAATATGTGTATGGCCCCTCCTTGCCGCCACTACTTGCCCTGTCTATAAGCCGCTTTAGTTCCATTTTCCTCCACAACAAATGCATGGGACAAACTGTGATAGCCTTTATTTCAAAAAGTGTTGGGTTGAATAAAAATCATCCAGTAACAAAAATGTCTAAAGACAACATTTTGTTTATGCATTGTAAATTAAATTTAAACAAATTCTGTAATTTAACCCATTGAGGTAGTAATTTTATTCTATTTGCAGTAGCCTATAACGGGAATTGATTGGTGCTGCGCTCTAGTAGCAAAATATGTAACTAATGACCGCGGGCGTCTACGGTTCTATCCACTAGGGGCGCGGACTGAGTGAAAAACCTTAATATCGCCGCCAGGACTTTGGTCGTGTTAGCTGAGTTGGCTACGTCGTGGAAACACCTTGGCCAGGTGGTGATACGATGTTTGTGGGTTCGATTCCCGCACACGACCAAAACTGACCAGTTGTGCAACTCTCAATGAGTTAACCGGTCTGTGGCAACGTTGGTGGGAGGGCCCAAGTAAAATAAACGGTGGCAGGCTTGCTTGGAAGTTGACGGGATCGGTTAATTCTTTGAGACTTGCACATGGTCAACACTGATTTTGCTAATTTTTACTTATGTCTACTGTGTGTGTGCCAATGCGACTTTCTAAACTGAAAAAAAAACAATATTTTAATTAAAATACACCATTAATCCATTTAAAAACACCAATTTTATACTCCAATTTCTTACTTGTGGAAATTGAACTTATGCCGCTAGTATTTCCTTACCTGCTAAGTATAGAGGAAAATCCCAAGAATAAAAATATTGTGAAATTAGGTCTAAAAACTAAACAATTAATCCAATCAAAATTGGGGGGTTTGCTTGTGAAATTTTCAAGTTGGCTGCTATACTTGAAATAGTAGCCGAATGTCATCCGTTTCTTTCCTTACAACTTAAATAAAAACTTTGGAAGAAAACAAAAAAAAACTGCTTAATTTGGCTATCCCTGGAATAACGTTAGCTGCGGTAAAGAGAATACCTTTCCATAAATATATGCTTTACTATAGTTTACTATGTAACCCAAGTTTACCACCTAAGAATTGTATTTCATACCTCAAATAATAATTGTCTTCTCTTAGTGTTATAATCCCCAGCTTGAACTTTAAAAATGAACTGTTGGAATCAGTTTAAGATTCAAATCTACAGAGATAAGAAATGTGTTTAGTTATAACAGATCATATGTGATGGACAAGCAAGTTTATCTGTTGGCCAAGCAGCATAAACCCACTTGCCACCATGAGGACGTAGCTCAATAAACTAAAGAGACATGTAATGTAATAATATAAGTTTTATTAAATAAAGACTAAACTCTACATTTAAAAATGGTGATTAAAACGGTGAAATATCAATATGACAACAATGAAAAGACTTTAATATATTAACAACTAATAATCTAGATTCAAGGGTGAGGAGCCTGGAAAGTATAAATATTAATTTAGAAAACTAGTGACTATAAAACTTACTTGGGTCCCAGACCTAACAGGCCCTGGACCCTGAGGCCCCCAGCCCCAACACTACACCCTAATACTCCATCTCACAGACTGACTGACTGACCCCCAAAAACCACCCAGCTGACCTACTTAAGCCAGAGCCTTCAGCAGGTCAGCAAAACAAGTTACAGTATTGTTTTAATAACAATTCCAGCCTACTCACACAACATGCCCAATACTTCCTCCTTACACAATATTGACTTCCCTCTTGCATGTTTAACTACAGAAACTTTGGGATCAGTTTAGGGTTAATTGTCTGGTGTGGATTTGTCAATTGTTTCCAGAAATTAATTTTGTTTATAAAATATTATCCAAATAACAGTATTTCTGTTTAATCTTTTGTTCGTTAACTGTGTGTTATGAAAACAGACCCATTTACATCCTTTGAAAATAATGTCTATACTACTCTGCTGTTTGACTTATTGTTTATTTGCATAATTCTTCTTCTTTACTTATAAAATATTCCTAGGCGTCATAGATATATTATGTATCACACTTAGAAGGGGGGAGGGGGTGTTACACTTTATTTTGGCGAGGGGGTGTGGATATGTCACCATTCTACAAAACACAAAATGTATTTGAATTTTAAATCAAATGCTAGAAATCATTTGAAATAAAAAGAAATAATTTAAAAACCAAAATAAAAATAAAAATTATATTTAATGATATAAAACATACTGGCATATACTTTCATGCTACCTTTATAATTACAAACTTTTTTATATATTGCGTGTTTTGAGTATCTTCTCTATTATCTTATTACAGCTCTCTTGTCTTGTATTAAAGTGAAGAATCGTGACATGTTAGTGTGTAATGTTTAGTATAGTTTTTTACTGTATCAGAGTTATGTTGATTGTTTTTTGTTTTAATTAAATGATTTGGTATTAACATTTAACATTATAACAATTTATCATTAAGAATACTATTTATTAGAAAGAATTATGCGTAGAATAATATTTAAAATTGTTAAAAACATTTATGCTTTTTTAAGTTTACTATGACTGTTATTTAAGACAATTTAAGGGAGGGGGTTTGCCCAAATGTTATGGTCGGTTACATGGGGGAGGGGGAGGGGTGTTTGAAATGACAGACAAATCTATTACTTAATATGTGTATGGCTCCCTATCTCTTTAGTGATAACAATCTCCTCTGAATCACTCAATACTGGTCGTGATTTGTTTTCGGTTTATAGTATTTCTTTGAACTGTTTTGACATCTTAACTTCAATGTAAGTAAAATAAATAGAAATGAGACTCAGCAGTGTTTATTGATACGAAAGATTGTCGTTTACTCAAAATAACAAAATATCGTTTTAATTTTGAGTTCAGAATGAGATTTTATGATTTTGTCTTAAAATTGATTTTGATTACGATATACAGTTTATTTTGTAAACTAATATTACCACATAATAGCTTGTTAAGGGGCACTTGAGAAAATTATCTATCCACCCTACATAGATGTGTTTGTATTCAAGTTCTACAATTTAATGTTAAATTCAGTAATAAAGCTGTGTTGTTTGACAACTAATTTACTCAATTGAAAAATATTATTTTTTAGATTTTTTAAAGATTTATTCATTCAAATTAATACTTTCAATAATAATTTTTTTGTTTTCTTCAAGTCAAATGATTTTTCTAAAAGGCACTGTAAAAGAGGACTAGACATTTTAATCACTTTCTGTTATTATAGTAACAAACACCCATTTACTTACATTTTCAAACCAAAAGTGTGATAAAACAATATATTGTATCCAGAATGAAAAATCAAATGGATCAACACTGTTTTTAAAGAACAAATGAATCAACCGATTGTACCCATTAAAATACAGAGTATCAACATTTGATGAAAAACTATATCATACATACCTTGTTTGAAAGACTACAACAACATGTCATTCAATTGTACATTTTGGAAGAATCATGTGGTACAGTAAAATGGTCCATAGCACTGATCGAGTTAAAAAATTCTATAAACATAAGTCAATATGTGTAGTAAATCAATTTTTATATTACATCCCATTTATCAGTTGTGGTTAGAGTTATTATTAACATTGGCTGAAAAGTTAGTGTTAATTAACACTACTAGTGCTTATTAACACTAACCACAAGATCTTTTTACTGATTAAAAGCAGTTTAAAAGAAATTAAAGGACATTTTGTAAGAAATATTGTTCTGTAATACAAAATATTATGTATCCAACTCAGTCTGTGGTTTTTACGTGGGGAGTGCTTCGGTGGTAATGGTGCTTCATATGAGTTGTTTTTCAGGTGAGTTAGAACTTAATGTTATAAAATGGGGTCTTACAGTCTTAACAGATAATTTAATGAATTATCTGTTATAACTATAAGTTCTAGTAATAAATACCTTGAAAGTGTTTTGCACAAAAATTTCATAAGATTCCGAGGCTTTTTTATTACTCTTCTGATAGTGTTTGACACTTCAATTTGAATAATTTTTGTTTCATAATTCAAAACTGTTTTTTTCTGGATTAATGTTGCAGATGGATCTAATGTTACTGAGGACACCTATGTTCTCGGTGCTGGTGTCTTTCATTTGTATTTTGCTAACCTTGTTTGCTTACAACAAATATTACGAGCACAAGGAGTATGGGCCACACCCTCTTGGTCAGTGTTTTATTTAATCTACTCTTTCTATTCTTCTATTTTAATATAGATATCTCTTGATCATCACCTTAGATGAGTCTGCTACAGATAAGTTTTTACTATAAAAGTGGAACATGTTTTAGTGTACACACCCATATAAGATGAAACTATTAAGTTCAGATTTCATGATTAGGAAATTTGGACAAAATTAGAAGGTTTATAAAGATGTATTGACAATGTGAAAATACGTTTATGTATATTTGTCAACACTAATGCAGTTAATTAAACAAATATAAGCTTTGTTAGCATTTGGTATATTTGTTTTCTTACTTTTTGATTGTTGAAATGGTATATCATTACAACTTAAGCTTGAAGCACACTGGGTAACTCTCGCGGAAGCGCGGCGCGGCGGAAGAACTTCCACTGCTCTCTAGAAAAGTTACTTGCATGTTATCTTATGAGAGTAAGCACACCTAGAAACTCTCGTGGAAGTGGAAGAGAAGCGCGGCGCGGTGCGGTTGAAAACTTCTTCTCAAAACCGCCGGGGGGAATTCGGAGTGGAAGTTCTTCGCCGCGCCGCACCGCGCCTCCGCAGGGTTGCTAGGTGTGGGCAGGGTAGAGCCGCAGAAACAGCAGTGGATGTTTGCTGTATAGATATGCACAGACCTAGACTCCACACCAATTGCCTGATTTTAAAACAAAAGGTACGTAATAATACGGGGTGTTATAAATACGGAATGTAAATTAAAAAATAACATCTTACAACACTTAAAAATACATTTATCATCTTGTAAGTAAGTACCCACCCCACCCACTGATATACAGACATTTGTTTTTCAGGTAGGGACAATTATAATGTATCTGCAGGGGTTTTAAAAACTGTTTAAAGTTGTTTATTCAGAAATTATTATCCTCCGAAAAAGGGGAGGAGGGGAGGGGGATTTCTCACCTTAAATATCTTTTTACATAGCAAAAGTGCTTTGAACTTTGTGGTGCTTCCAATGAAGGGGTTTGGTTGAACCTTAATTATTTCCGAATGAAAAATGTTTACTTAAAAAAATCTCTGATTGTCTTCCGTCCAGCATGTATTTCGGGAGAACGGTTTACCTAGACTCATCAAAGAAAATTCTTTCCACTAAATCTCAATTGGGCAATCCATCAAAATTATTGTTATAAAAATCTAGTTCAGAGTACTCCAAAACTGAAGATCACGGGTTTGAATGTGAAAATATACATAAAACCTGAAGGAAAATCAAATATAATTTTTAAGTCTTGTCAAAAGAAACACTTTGGTGAAAACAGAAATAAATTATCTTTATCCATTTCAAAATTATTACAATTTTCGTGAGAAATATTGCCATTTACAGAATATCCTGTATTCTCTAAACCAATAGACATATCTTTACAATTAAAATTTCTTTCTCTAATAAACTCAGCTTTACTACGATATGCTACATAAAATTCTTTAAACAAAAATTAATATTTCATTAAAATTATGTTTATTTCAAATTGGTTTTAAGCCCAAAATAAAAAAAATACCCCCGTTGCAGCAAACCTGCGTAAAGAAATATATTCATAAATAAGAAATATTTAAAATAATTATTCTCCATAAGAATAACATTGGGGATGAGTACGCAGGTTTGCTGCAACAAGGAACATAAAATAGTGGGGTTTTATGCAAATATCAATAGAATTCATCCAAGTGAAGTCACATACCAAGTTTCCATATAAATTCATAAATAAGTTATATATAATATTTTAATTATTCTCCATATGAATAACATGGGAACAGAGTACCTAGGTTTGCTGCTACAGGAATCATAGGCAAAAAATTGGTTGTTCGTGCAAACAACAACAAATCACAACCAGATGAAGCCATATACCAAGTTTTGTCAGTTTATTAGTAAGATACACAATTTGTCTTTTTCTCCATAAGAATAACACAGACAACGTACTGCGTTTAGCACTTTCAATAGCTCAGCAACCAATTGAAGAAGAATAATGATCAAAATACCAAATTGTTTGTTGTTTTAAGCTGAATTCAATGGTATAAATTTAAAATTGATTTAAATAAAAATTATATGTACAAAACTCATAAAACCCATTTTGGGGTACAAACCCCCCCCCCCCCCTTCGACTGATGCGATGTGTCTGGTTTTCGAACTCGTTCAAATAAATGGTACTTTACTCATTTGTACCAAATTTCATTAAGATTGGACCTTTCTTAGGAGAGTTATCGTGCTTACGGGCACACACACATATATAAAAATTTAAACGAATGGTGTTTTTGTCATCTGGGGACCTCAAAACAAAAAGTTATCATGGTCTTGGGCTTAGTCTTACCATGAGAACTACGGTAATAGCTTCTTCCCTATAGAGGAAATTCGCTCAAACAACAAATGGTAGCGCATGTCAAAAAGCACACCATTGTAAAGGTTTTTCAATTCCTAGAAACGTTCTAATTTACTGTGACCAGTGATATGCACAAATAACATATGCATTTTAATTTTAAGAAAATTATGTATTTTGTTGATTAAAAAAATAAAAGATATGAGGTTGCTGTAAGTTCATTTTTCAACCAAACTAATGGAATTAATTTGATCCGGTTAATTACCTCCTATTGATATCAATTATATTCTGAACCTATTAGTCTGAACATTATGGGCTTTCAGCAAGTTCTATATTAAATGGCTCATATAGACATTGATTAAACTAAGCTGTTTGTTGTAGATGGGGCCGCCAACTCCACCTCGACAACTGAAACTTTGGTCCAGTCCATACTAAACGCTACTTCCACCAACTGATGGAGTTTGGATGTCAGATTGTAGATAAGCAACGAATTTCACAAATTTGATTCATTTGGATTAATTTCATTTTCATGCAAAATAATCTATACGGTAACTTATTGAGTGACGTTTCTAATCTCAAACATATCTATTGAACAATTAAATGATAAATTCAATGTTATTTATTTTATTTCCTAATACAGTACGTAATAAGTAAACAAATATATTTATTTTTAAATGGGAGATTTTTTTTATATTGTTTAAATTATGTATCCTAATTATATTATATTTGAGAGTTAACTGTGATTTATTTAATATAAAAATTATCTAGTTTTGTAGTGGAATGTTTTTTATTAAAAAATGTCATACTGGTGACTTGAAAGGCATTTAAGACAAAATAAACCAACATATTATTATATTGTGAGATAATTAAAATTGCTGTCAAAATATTATTAGTTTAATTAATATAATTACCATAATTATTAAGCCTCTTGCTCAATATAATTACAATGGCTTTGCATGCCAAATTTAATTGCAGAGATTTGCATTTCAATGACAATTTCCAAATAAATAGCACTGGAAAGATATTTGGATTACTGTTTATCTATCCTCAAATTTATTCATGCTGAAGTGGTTAAATGAATAAATTGGACCTAAAAATAATAAGTTAGTTCAAAAGTGGTAATCTAATTCGTAATCAAGGACTCTGTATTGTGCTGTAAAGTCTAAAACAATAGAATCTTCAAGGACATTCATGAACGGTTTTATGAAATAGCGGTGATTTATATTGCTTGCTATACAGTAATGTATGTTTTATGTTCTTCTATCCATTTAGTTTTCTTTTTTCACTTTTGCCAAACCTTAATTCCGAGCTTTCCTTCATCAACTCTGAGGTGAAACCACTAAATTCGTACTTTACTATCTAATTTCACTAAAAAATTAAACCATTAGCGTTGGTGGTCAAGGCGATGGACTTTAAAAATATATCAGCGGCTCTGTTTGAATCCCAGTCCTGTAAAGAAAATTTTATCAGTACTCTTAAACTCGTCAACCAAATGTTTAACTCAAATTACATGCTAAGAAGAGCACTCTGACTGTTATGGCAACTGACAACAAAAGTGTGTTGAATTGGGCATTAGTTAAACTGCAGTTGAACAATCAAAACTCAATCAAGAAAGGTCAGAATCCCGCCAACCTGACCTTTTGGGGGTCTTTTCTGTTTTATTTGAAAACAAAAATCCTTGGAAATTAAAAAGAGTATTAATTGCACTTTTTAATTTCTAGCAGACCATTTGTTACCTTATTTGACATTTCAAACAATTTACATTGGAATAGTCAATGCTCTAATGTAGTTTCAGAGGGTAAAATCACAAAATCAAATCAGGAAATACTTTTGATAATATAGATAGATGTTCGAAGAAATTTTCATCTCAGTCAATTCATAGAAAACCAGTTTTAGTGAAAGAGAAACAGACACAAATAGACAGACACTACAACCTCTAGTACAAAAATTAACAGATTTTAAAGTGTAATAGAGTCTTGAATGTAAATATGAATCTAATAATTACTGAAAATATCTTTTATATTGCTTTTAGGTTGTCTGAAAAGAAAATATTTGTTGCTTTTTGAAACTAAGTTGAACAGGATTTCAGCTTCATGCTGCTGTTTCATCCCTGTGAAACCTTTAACCTGTATAATATTATAATTTAATAGACTGTGAATAGCAGTTTTCACAGTGAATGATATTTATAATTTTGAATGCTTCAACCAAAATCTGGTATCCATTTTAAAACTTTTACACTGTTATGTAGTTCTTATACATTTTTATGTCATACTACTTATTCATGAATTGTTTGTAATACCAAGATCACAACCCTACAAAACCCATATTAAAAAGGATTGACTTATTGAGAAAATACCAGATATATTTGGTTTCCCATGAGTGCACAATATTTTTTTGGGGGGAACACTCCTCATAGTTAACATTTTGTTTGCACTTGTTAACATTTTCTTTTAGAAAACCCGCAGTTAGCAACTATTCCCATGTAAACCAGGATGATCTTTTAAAACTAAAAGAACAATAGCTGCTCTTTTATCCGGCACTCTATGAACCGGCACATTCTACTAACCGACATCAGACGAACCTCTCATGATCAGCCTTTTATGTTCGGGCTCTCTCAGACCTTTAACGGCCAGGGCCGTACTCAGGGGGGGGGGCAAGGAGGGACAACTGCCCCGGGGCCCGGGCAGCCAGGCCGGTGTCTTATTTAGGACACTGTTGTCTGATAAAATGGTCACCAACTTGGATCCGGACGTCAACAAGGGCCCACATCACCAGGCCTACCCAGGGGCCCGTGAAAGCTGAGTACGGCCCTGCTACCGGCATTAGCCACCAGTGCACTCTGGACTGTGCACCTCATTTGCAGTGATTAAATTTTTCAGTATTTTGTACCCTAGTATTTTTCGTCACAACCTATCATATAAAAATTTGTTTAGTTTATTTAGACATTGAATGGAGTTAATTACCTTCAGTATCCCCTTTAAAAACTATGTATGTTATATTATCCGGCAAAATCAGTTATCCGGTATGGCCGTGGTCCCAAACATGCTGGTTAAAAGAGTGTCCACTGAACTTAGTCCAGGTTAATTCACAAACTCTCAATCCATGTTATTGAAATTTTTTTATTTCAGTGTGAGTCACACTCCAATAACGTAATCCTAGAGTGCAAATAGAAGACTTTAGTGTACCCCTCATCCATATAAAGTAATAGCTGGGTTCTCATTGATATTTAGTGTGCTCACAGTTGCGAGAGTGAAAGAATAAATGATAAATACTTTCATAGCCGGCAGTACTTTCAGATTCCGGTTTTTTTTAAACGTACCATCATATTTAAGTTTTTCATGCAAACTTTGCTTTTTTCCTATGAAGCAAATGCGGATGGCAAACTCCCACTCAATCATTTTGTTCAGCTAAAAAATGTTTTACCATAGAGAATACTTTATTGTCGAGCACAAATTATTATTTATTACAATCAGGGTTTCTTGAAAACGATAAAGACAATTTTATTGTTTGTTTACTTGAGGTTTCAGGCAGTTAAGCAACAATTTATTTAAGTATTTTTTATTATAAAATTTATTATATAACTAGCTCCTATCCTACTCGGTTTCACCCGGGAATACAACAGTACTGTGAGCTGCATTCTGTGGTTAACCTGTGCAACTATTACAAAAAATGATCAGCTGTTTGAATTCTCATCAGCTGAAACTAAAGGGAAGGTCCATAAGAATAACACAGGATTGGAACTTTGACTCCCTGTGGGGCGGAGCCCTATGGGAATTTCTTAAAATCCTTTCCAAGTGGTTGCCTTCGTTATAGAAAAAGTTGACATTCCAAATTTCGTGGTTGTAGGTGTGGAGGTTTGACCTGGGGAATGATCTTTTTTTTGTATTGATAAATTGTCTATAAGAATAACACAGATTTGGAACTTTGAAGCCCCGTGGGGCGGAGCCCTGAGGGGATTTCTTAAAATCCTTTCTTAGTGATTACCTACGTTATGGAAAGAGTATACGTGCCAAATTTCATTGTTGTAGGTGTAGAGGTCTGGCCTGGGGGATGATCGGTTTTTTGTATGTATAAATTGTCTATAAGAATAACATTGGTTGAAACTTTGAAGCCCCGTGGGGTGGAGCCCTATGGTAATTTCTCAAAATCCTTTCTTAATGGTTACCTATGTTGTGGAAACAGTATACATTCCGAATTTCGGGGTTGTAGGTGTTGAGGTTTGGCCTGGGGGATGATCGTTTTTTTTTTGTATTTATAGATATAGATATTATATAAAGTTGTCCATGAAAAAACGTCATCCTAGTTGTTTCAGATTAGTAATTGTCCGTAATGTAGAAATACAGACAGACAAACACCATTACCTGTGGAGCACAATGAACACAGACAGACAAACACCATTACCTGTGGTGCACAATGAACACAGACAGACAAACACCATTACCTGTGATGCACAATGAACACAGACAAATGAAGCACTAATACAAAAAAATCATACTAGCGGCTGTGTAACAACAGAACAGTTTTAAATAAATACAACTTAACATTTTTGAGGTAAAATTTTTTATTTATAAAAATCAGCTAGATGCTAACTTAACTGGGATGTAAACATTTTACATAACACAAGTTTATTTTTTGTATGATGTTTGTGATGCAAAGAATTGTATTTTCTGTAATCAAATAATGATAATTACTTGACAAACAATCTACATGTGTAGTTAGTAATTTACAATTTCAGCGTCTATGATTACACTTATATTCCAAAGATGACACACAAAACTGCACATCGAAGATTTTACTAGACCCCTGTATGCATAGTGTAATAACTGTTTTCCCATTATTATTTATCAAGCTCACAGACTCGGGAGGGCCAAAGGATAAATAATAAACCCGCTCGTAAGCAGATAAACACTTTCAAATTTTCCCTAGAGCTTTTTAGTGTTCATAAATTTCAACGTATCATTTTAACCCCTCATGCACTTTTCATGCAACCTTTGCTTTTTACCATGCTGCAAATGTTATGGAAAATCTCTCTACCTAATCATATTGTTAAGTTATGATTGTTGTACAGGAATACACCACGTCAAATATAAATTACTTATCACTAAAAGGTTTTCTTGAAAAGACAGTTTCAGTTTCAAAACTTATTTTGTTACATATAATTTTGTTGTTATTAACCCATTGGCATAGACATACGAGCTAGTCTCGTTCCCTACTTGTAATTTTTTAAACCTATGAATTGGAATATAAATTTGTGTTTTTAAATTAATTAATGGTTTATTTTTATTAGAATACTGTTTTCATACAGTTTTTAGAGTCACACTGGCACACACACAGTAGACATAAGTAAAAAGTAGCAAAATCAGTGTTGACCATGTGCAACTCACAAATAATTAACCGATCCCGTCAACTTCCAAGCAAGCCTGCCACCGTTTGTGAAGCATTATGTGAGGTTAAAGCATAGAACAAAATTTTCAATAAAATAAAAGCTTTCAATCAAACTTCAAATCAGTCATTTTAATCACCAAGAAATCATTTACTTTGTAAAAGGACTTTGAGAAAACAATTTTTTAAGAATGTTTTTAAATTTATATAATGATACTTTTGTGGCGGCAAAACCCCAAATGAATTTAGTCTTCCTAACCTGACAGGGCTCAACCCTACACAGGAACCAATACGTCTACTCATTCACCTGGACTCTCCTGGGCCCAGTGCCCCACTGACCCAGACACAAAACAAGCCACCCTATAACTGACCGCCTTCTACTGAGTGTCAAAGGACTCAGTGTTTACATAAACACCTCCAGCACGCTTCCTACTCGGCGAAGTCTTACTTCCCATAATGAGGGTTCAGAGACCTAGCTAGTATAATTAGTTCTTAACAATACAAATAACATATCAAATAATTCCCAACCTTCTAACCCCCCATTACACTAAAACACTTATAAAGGCTGAATCAGATCACCCGTCCAGCATGTTTTACAGGAGAAGGGTTTAGTCTAGAGTCTTCAAAGAAAATTCTTTCCACTAAATGTCAAATGGGCAAACCATCATAATTATTATTATTAAGTTTAGATTTATCCAAAACTGAGGTTCACAGGTTTAAATCCCAAAATTTATATAAAAGCTGAAAGAAAATCATACATAATTTTTCAAGTCTTGTAAAAACACTTTGGTAAAAACATAATTCACTTATCCTTATCCATTTCAAAATGGCTGCCATTTTTATGAGAAATGTTGACATTTACGGAATACCCTGTACTTTCTAAACCTAATAGACATATCTTTACAATTAAAATTTCTCTCCCATGATAAACTCAGCTTTACTCCATCATGCTACATGACATTTTATAAACAAAAATTAATATTTCATTAAAATTGTGTTTTTTTTAATTGCCTATAAGCCCAAAATTTTAAAAAAATCAAAGGTAGCGCATGTCAAAAAGCACACCATTGTAAAGCTTTTACAATTCCTAGATGTTTTCTAATTTACTCCAATCAGAGATACGCACAAATAACATATGCATTTTAATTTAAGAAAATTATGATTTTTGCTGATTGCAAAAAAAAACCAAAAGGTATACGAGGTTTCTGTACGTTCATTTTTAAACCAGACTAATAAAATTAATTTGACCCAATTAATTAACTCCTACTGATATCAATTATATTCTGAACCTATTAGCCTGAACATTATGGGCTTTCAGCAAGTTCTATATTAAATGGTTCATATAGACATTGATTAAACTAAGCTGTTTGTTGTAGATGGGGCCGCCAACTCCACCTCGATAACTGAAACTTTGGTCCAGTCCATACTAAATGCTATTTGAAAACGAATAGCAAGGAAAATTGTAGAACATTTTTTCAACCACAAACCAAAATGTTTGCAGAAAATGATAGCAAACTCTTCCAAAACTATGCTTGTCTACATTTGTCACATTTGCAGAAAATGTTCACTGAATATCTGCAGAAAATTTGCAAATAATGTTTGCTGTAAATTTGCAAGATAAGTTTGTGGCACATTTGCAGTGGAATATGTGCAGCTAATATTCATTGCTAACATGTTTGTTTGCAAAATCTTTTCTGCTAATATGCATGTCTACACTGTTCACTCTTCTAGCAAGTTTGCAGTGGATGTTTTCATTGAACTTCCATGTTTATAGGATGGTTTTCAAGTTTTCTTTGAAACTACATATTAATAATCCTGCCAACCAATAATAATGCTGCAAGATTGAGTTAAAATTAATTTACACTGATTGTTGTATGACAATTATAGCAACAGTCTCATACAATTGTCTTAGCGTACCTCATATTTTTCACACTTTTTCCACATTTCTTCTTACAGGCCTGCAACGACGCCTCGTACAGAAATTTTTATACTTGCTAAATTTAAAGTAAACAACATTCCAGATAAAATACATTGGTCAAAGTTGTTATTACTAAATGTGGTTCATATTCCAAAGATCTTTGAAACTTGACAAAATTTGCCGATGAACCTCAAAGTTTTTGCACTTCTTTCATTTCTGTCCTGTAATTCATAAAGGAGACCTCGTACAGAAAATCTTATACTTTAAAGTAGACATAATTTAGTATAAAATGCACTGGTCAAACGTAGTATTTTTAACGTCAGAATAACTTTTAAAATTGATGGCATTTGCCGATCAAACTAAATTTTTTTGTAATTCTTTCAGTTTTTCCTGACCTTTTTAAACGAGGTCTCTTACAGAAAATATTATAGTTGCTCCATTTAGAGTAGGTAAGATTTAATGTAAAAGAAACTGGTCAAAGTTAGTATTACTATGTGTGGCTCATATTCCGAAGAACTTTTAAATTCGACAAAATTTGCCGATACAACTCAAATCTTTCACACTTATTTAGTTTTTTCCTGTTACTCGTAATAGGAATATAGATAAAATGTTGCTTTACATCTTTATACTAAATTTTATCAAAATCAGATATTTTTTACAAAAGTTATCGCATCCACGGACACACATATATATACAGTTTTGAACGACTGGTGTTTTTGGCATCTGGGGTCCTCAAAACGAAAAGTTATCATGGTCCCGGGCCTAGGTCTCACCATGCCGACTACGGTAATAGCTTCTTTCCTATAGGAGAAATTCGCTAATATACACAAAAGATAGTACATTATGGCATATTTACATACAGAGTGTAAATATATTTTTTTAGTGTTGTCAGACGTAGTTTATTCATCTTGTTTTGATTAAAAAAACTTTTCTTTTGTCTAGAAACCTAATTAAAATTAGCACTTTTTATATTATCAAGGAACATAAATAAAGTGAGCATCTGCCCAGAGTTTTCTATAAATCTTATATTTTACTATTTTTTAATTACAATAAACCTGAAAAATATGGTAAAATTTGGTATTACAATTTCTAAAATTTATTTAGGATTACAGGTCATTTGGCCCCAAATCTTATCAATTATCTTGATCTAAATTCAACTGAACACATGGCAGTTTTCCCCTATATTTCCCATGATGAATTATCTCCCGCCACCATCTTGTTGTGGGTCTGTCGCTATAAAACTGGCTTCAACTCTCGGGCCAGTATGCTCCATCTGTTCGTCTTAAGAAGTTGCCGGTACTTATTGTGTCGTAATTGCAGTGCTAATCTACACCTATAAAAGGCAAAGCCCTCACTGACTCATTCATCACGAATTCTCCTACTTCCCATTTACCTAGAGGGTTGAAATTTTGTACAATGATTCTTTAGGCTACCACACAAATAATCGTGAAGCTCCCTGTAGACCAGGCCTAATGGTTGTGACGTTCACCACAGACCATGAGTAAAACTTGTACAAAATTAGTTTGTATGTTTCATAATATCCTAATTTGGATTTTTGTTTGATTCCAATTTTGTTACTCTATCTTGGGCAATTTTTAAAGGTCAGATTCATAGACACTAAGTTCAAGTATAAATCTATCTAATTCACTCCCCTTATATATTTTATTACAAACACACAAAAGCGTTTTGAACAGCATACACTGTATACACAGGCACGCATACTAGCAGACAGTGTGGCTCAGATGAAAACATTTATGTCAGTGTTACCAACTGCCTAGTGATGTCAGCGATAGTCCTAAATACAAAGCACCACATATGTGCACGGATTACCTGTAGACTGGGCCAAAACAATCTAACCTTTAAAATAGAGCGTTGAATATAAATTTCTCATTTGGTATAAAGAAACCAATGCCGCAGATCTGCGGCGTCGGGCTAGAAGTAGGTCATGCCCGCTGCAAATTTGCAGTGGCAGTCTGAGGTAACGAAAATTTTCTGTCATGGTAGAGAACGGGTTAAAACAGTAAAACTAAATGGTTTTCATCCTGATCTGACCTTAGGGCTCCCCCGAGACCCTGACAAATTTCCCATGTAGTCCTGATGAAAATACAAACAGCTGATCTTGATTCATAGTAGTTCCACGGGCCACCAATCCCAAAACCTAATACTAATACACAGTAAAATAAGTTTTAAAATAAGTTGTGGTGTGTGCCACAGAATGCAGCACACACAAATCATTTGCGGGGCGAAGCCTGCAGGTAACAGCTAGTTATTTATATAGCATCTGTAACGCCTATTCTTGCTGCTGTGCTGTATTGCTGTGTCAACAGCTGTTACATATTCAATTTGATATTTTTCTCTTCAATAACATTTACATTGAAGCTTTGAACCTGATGCCTAAAAAGCGATTGTAAAATACAAAGGAAACTCAGTTAACACCTCGGACCTTATCAGGCATAAACATCGGTTCATATGTCCTTAGATTTTGATCATATAAAAATCCTGCTTGTGTAATTAATATATATAAGTTGAATACAAATAGTAAAATATCATGAGTATAGAGCTTAAGGTCACAGGTAGCAAATGGAAATGGAACAAAATCACAGAAACCTTAGCTTCAAAGCTTTTAATTCCCACAGAATCTAGAACTCTGTACAATAGTTCAAAATATACAACAATTAACATCTTAATAAAATGTTTATAAAAAGTGAACACTCTCGTACTACAGCACTACGCACTTTTGGTAATCAGTTTGCTTGCTTCTGCTATTGATTACCATGATCACATCTGGTCACGGTGAACTGGATATAATCTTTTGCCATAGTTAAAAAACAAAGACACTTAAGGGAATATGATTTTAGTGTACATCTCCAAAATATGTTGGGTAAGAAGTTACAATTTATAAGTAAAAACAATACAAATAAAAACACTAGTTATCACTCATGCGTTAGTAACACAAAAACTATAATACTATTAGATAAATGAAGAACAACATTTTTCATTAGCATCCTTACTGTTATAACAATCATGTTTCAACTTGACTGATTTAAATTCAGTCTTTCTAAAACTAATACATATTTCCTATTTAGTCTTTAGGCAGTATTTTTTAACATTTAAGTAAACACAATATTATTTGCACAATTATACATTACCTTTGCTAAATAATATGTTGCTAACTATAAAAGGGAGTTTTATTATTTACCTAGCTAGTTTAAGAAAAGGCCAAAAGCAAGGTTAAATGGGGACATTTCTGAATACCAACAGCAAGTTTGAGTGAAGTTAAAGGGGTAAACATTATTTGCATCCCTATAACGGCTTGAAATCAGTTATGTATAAAGCTCAAAACTTGCTCACTGATTCCTTTTCAACGTAACTATTTACAAATAGTCTATTTACAATAGACGTACCAGTTTACCACTTATATTTTTTGTGCTACTCAACAAAAAGTCATGTTCGAGTATGACAAAAACCTGTTAAAGGTCAAGGTGTATATTTTAACTGACTATTGACTGTGGGTGATATTTTTAAAATTAAACCAATACATGATTTTTAGAATAGGAGATTAATACCCACTGTTTGCTAGGATTACTTATACGGTTAGTATCATAAACAAGATGCACAGTTGACAGTAACTAACGTATACAGCACGCAGTATTTGACGCAAGGTCTGCTTATTTCCTATTTTGCAGGTTTCTGGAAATTACCAAAAACCACCTCACATGCCACTTATAAAGGAACTGGAAGATATTATCTAAAGAAACTGGAAGATATTATCTGAGTTGGAAATAACCTCATACAAATCTGGAGATCACTATTCGTAGTCCTGGTGCCTTTTTTGGACAGAAACATCATCTGGTGAGCACAGATTGAAACACGACAGATATTTATTTATACTGGCAGATTTGTTTACAGATGTCAACATATGAAAGGAAAATAAACAGTATCAAGAAACTAGCTCATACTTTCTCCCTTTTGGCCCAATTTCAGTGAAAAAATGTCTTTATATTTAGTAGTGATGTGTCAAAACCAAAACTTGAATCTCAAAACCACCAAAACTTTGGAAAAGTTTCGGTTTCGAGATTCGATCGGTGAGTTTCGAGAATCAAAACTCAAAACTGCTGAGATTTTTTTGTGTCTTTATTGTTGTTTTTTTAAAAGAAATCACGCCCGTGTTTCGATCAATAATGCAAAGGTCAAAAGCCTACTGTCATCGGTCGTCTACCTTCACCTTTTTTGGATTATTGATTTTTTATTTCTGAAAGAACAACTCTAACCAAAATATATAATTAGTTTTAATTAATTTTTCTGGATTTATTTTTCATAACCATACCCAGGCAAGTAAATAGGGGTTCGCGATTTGAGTTTCGAGATTCGAGATTCGAGATTCGATTTTGTAAGTTTCGGTTTCGGTTTCGAGATTCGAAATTTCTGGTTTTGACCATCACTAATATTTAGTAAACATAGAATGTAAAGTGCAGTGGCATGGGTCAAATTTGATATCCTCGGGAATACGATTACGATTTCACAAAACATTTGCGATCTAGGTGCATTTAAGTTAGGTGTGCTATTGCGCATCGTAGCGTGACGTCAGCTGATGTCGGAAACACGTCACCAAGGTATTCTGACTATCCTATGTGAAGGAGTGGGGGATGGGGTAGTCAGAATACTTCGGCAACACGCTTTTTTAGGAACTAGTTTGCAACCAATGGGAAACTTCAGCACTGGCAAAAACTCAGGTCGGGATCAGAACATCTACCCTATAGTAGACGATCTGATCCTGACCTCCGTTTTTGGATAGGCTCTAGCCGAGAGTAACTTCAGCTGTCACTGTAAACCAGCTGATCAAATAAACACTATGACGTCACCTGGTGGCTGCGCAAATTGTGCTAAAATTTGTACTTCTGAATAGCACACCTTACTTAAATACACCTAGTTTGCGATGCTGTACAACTATCGCATGCTGAATACTATTTTGATAAGTTGTGGTGAACTTCCCAGAGTTAAGAGAAGTGAGACTGTATGGTGTGGGTTGAATATATCTATGTATTGTAAATACGATGTATGTATATTTTATGTAAATACTCTTTGACCCTCACCAAGAAATATACATTTTATGCCACTTTCTGCTCCTTAATTTCTCCCTTGTGCCACATTGAGTAGTTCTGATCGATACTTTTTATCTAGTCACAACTTCATTATTATTTTCCAAGGATACAAAATGTTGCCCACCAATGAAAACCACTAGTAGGATAGTGACTAATCAATTGAGACTCTAACAAACCAGTTCCATTAACATTACACTGAAATATAACCTTTTCTCACAAATATATAACCTACATACGACAAAGGCTAATTGTTTTGCTAATTTGTAAAAGTAAATATGAGAGCCAGTTAAAAAAATAATTGCAACTTGTAAACAAAAAATTCAACATAAAACTTAACAAAAACAATACAAGCTGGTTAAATATATTTTAAGAAATAAACTGCATAAAATAAATGCAGATATATATATATATATATATAAATTATGTGACATAATAGTTACACATGTAAAGGATATATACAACTCATTTAACAGTAGCTTAAATATAGTTTTAAAATAAAACTTACTGTATTTAAAAAATTTAAAACCCAATTTAGACTATAAACCAATTGTAGCCAAAGTACTTCTGTAATCATATATACACAATGTAATTAAAGAAGTCCTACAACACTTATAAATATATTTGCACTTACACTTTATTTATAGTGTACAATAAATTGAATATGAGGGTACAAGACTATCGATTTTAATCGGTCACACTGGTCATCTCATCAGGCCTAACCAGGGTATATATTTAAATTTACTGCCTAATATGTAAATATCGTACAAATTTAAAAATATTGTTAAGTGTTGTAAGGCATCTTTAATTACATCTCGTAGTTATAACAAAACGTAACATGCTAGTCAAAAAATTGTAATTATATATGTTCAACAATAATCAATAGAATAGAAATTCTTTATGAG
This sequence comes from Allygus modestus, assembly GCA_963675035.1. Classification (NCBI taxonomy): domain Eukaryota; kingdom Metazoa; phylum Arthropoda; class Insecta; order Hemiptera; family Cicadellidae; genus Allygus; species Allygus modestus. Next base: position 58,998,592 of record OY776115.1, on the reverse strand, counting down.
CAATTATAATTTGTATAACCCATATAAAATATAAATCAATACAAAGTGTTGCAAAGAAAACACAATGGACAGGCAAAGAAAGTAAAAGTATTTTTTTTATACATTTATAGCTTTCTTTTTATGTTTACTTTTTCTTTATTTATGGCCACTGTCTTTACTAATATACTAATCAAAATCTTTTATTTATTGATTGCGTTTAATCAAAGATCGAAAAACATCCACAAAGTATGATCATAGTAACACACTGCAATGGGTCAATCCAAACTTATTCAATCGCCTAGAACAAAATTAAGATACATTTTGAGTATTAGCAACCAATAAGTTCAGTGTCCAATATACCACTCTGGAGCAAATAAACTGTCGACGATTTGAGCAAATTTACAAAACAAATGGGACTGCAGACTGTTTACGATGAGCTGGAAATGTCGAGGGAGCTGAGGTTGTTGAGGAGATCACGGATGTTGTTCTCCACTTGCTCCGAGGAATCGCTCACCCTCACGAGCGACTCGAACTTGTTGAGCAACTCAGCGTCCAGACTCGGTCCCTCCTTACGTCTCATGTACTCGGTCAGCATGGAGATCACCTGGAGAATACATAGAAACTGATGAGTCAAAACAAAGTTTAAACCTCAAAGGAATTGTTTATGAAAAACTGTTTTATCGGGCCCATTACATCATCTCTCAAGTTGATTGACCTAAATTTAGAGATGTGCGAGTACAGGTTTTTTAAGTCGAGTCGAGTTTGAGATGAGTAAATGGTCGAGTCGAGTTGAATTGGGTCAAAACAGTGTATAGGGTTCCTTTTATAAATATTGTTATTAAAATATACATTTCTAGTCACTATGTCCTGAAAATAACAATAGTAGCCAAAGTAAAATAAATGGATTCCTGCTTCATTGGAAAAAGGTAACACATTTATCTGAAAATAAATCATACCAAAGTATAACATTTTGCTATGAAGATAAATACTTTTAATCTTATGGTATTAAGATTGTTATAGCCTATATGGTATTAATTAACAGTTTCATTAAAAATAATCTCAGTTTTATCGAATTTCCCCTATAGGGAAGAAGCTATTACCGTAGGTCTCATGGTGAGACTTAAACCCGAGACCATGATAACTTTTTCTTTTAAGGTCCCCAGAAGCCAAAAACACTATTCGTTCAAATTTATATCAATAAAAAAAGTTTTGTTTATTTATTTATACATATATATATATATATGTGTGTCCGTGAATGTGATAACTTGAGTAAAAAATGTCCGATTTCGATGAAATTTGGCTCAAATGTGTAAAGTGACATTTATGACTTTAAGTTCGAAAACCAGAAAAATCGGACTATGGGAAGGGCGGTTTATGGGGGTTTTAAATTTTCAAAAAATCAGTTTTTTGCATTTTTCACCCTAACATTTTTAAAACACTTAATTTTGGTTTTGACCATGTTATAGAGCTTAAAAAAACAAATAATGTAGTATTTTGAATTATTAACCTAGGTTAAGTGGTTGCGGAAAAAATCCAAAAAACCTGCTCATAAAATCTCCCATGTTAATCTTATGGGAAAAAGGTTTTTGGCTTTTCCTCAGTTAATTTTACTTTAATCTTAACATTTGCTTTTACCAGTCACTTCAGCTCCACAAAACAATCATTTTGGTGTTTAAATTGTGATTCTACGTCCAACCGTTGCAGAGATATTTAAAGTGCTAAACACAGTACGTTGTCCAATGTTATCCTTATGGAGAATAAATAAAATTTTATATCTCGATTATTTATGAATGTATATTGATGAATATTGTTTATGTGGCTTCATGTTGTACTGGTATATTGATATTTGCACAAAAAATAAATTTGGTGTTGATTATCCCCGTAGCAGCAAACCTGCATACTCAGCCCTAATGTTATTCTTTTGAAGAATATGTAAAGTTTTATATCTCCCTTAATTATAAACATAAGTTAATAAAACTTGGAAATGCAGCTTCACCTGGTTCAGTTATATTGATAATTGCATAAAAACTCATTTCTTATCTTCCTCGTTGCAGCAAACCTGCGTACTCAGTCCTAATGTTATTCTTATGGAGAATAAATATACCCCTGTAGCAGCAAACCTGCGTACTCAGCGAATTTCCAATGCATATATATGTATCTTAATACCACAAAGCCACAAACTAAGTTTCATCAATATACATTCATAAATAAACGATTTATGATATTTTAATTATTCTCCATAAGAATAACATGGCAGCTGAGTATGCAGGTTTGCTGAAGCAAGGAACACAAAAAATGGGGTTTTATACAAATATCAATATAACTCATGTGGGTAAAGTCACATACCAAATTTCATTAATTTATTTTCATAATGAAGGCAGATAACACGTTACTTATTCTCCATTAGAATAACATGGGGCTGAGTACGCAGGTTTGCTGCTACAGGAGCCTTGGGTAAAAAATTGTTTTTTGAGCAAATATCAATGGTCCACAACCAGATGAAGCCGTATACCAAGTTTCGTCAGGATACGTTCATAAATAAGCGAGATATAAAATTTTTATTTTCCTCCATAAGAATAACATTAGACAACGTACTGTGTTTAGCACTTTCAATATCTCGGCAACCAATTGACGTAGAGAAATGATTAAAATACCAAATTGTGTGTTTTTTTAAGCTGAATCCAATGGGAAAAACTAAAATTTGACTATTTCCAAAATTATATATAACAAATTCAAAAAACCCATTTTTGGGGTACAAACCCCCCCCAAAATACCCTTCCGGATAATGCGATCTGGCTGGTTTTCGAACTTAAAGTCATAAATGTTGCTTTACACATTTATACCAAATTTCATCAAAATCGGATACTTTTTACGAGAGTTATCGTGCTCACGGACATGTATATATATATATATATACAGTTTCGAACGAATGGTGTTTTTGGGGTCTGGGGACCTCAAAAAGAAAAGTTATCATGGTCCCGGGCCTAGGTCTTACCATGCCGACTACGGTAATAGCTTCTTCCCTATAGGGGAAATTCGCTAAAAATGTTATAAATCACTCATTTATAAATGTATTCTTGTGAAACGTGGTAAGTGGCTTTATGTAGAAGTGAGAAACATATAAATGCATTGGAAATTTGCTGAGTACGCAGGTTTGCTGCGACGGGGTTTTATTAATTTTATTTCCTCCTTTTAGCGAATTTCCCCTATAGAGAAGAAGCTATTACCGTAGGTCTCATAGTAAGACTTAAGCCCGAGACCATGATAATTTTTTGTTTTGAGGTCCCCAGATGACAAAAACACTATTCGTTCAAATTTATATATATATGTGTCCGTGAATGCGATAACTTGAGTAAACAACATCCGATTTCGATGAAATTTGGCTCTGATGTGTAAAATGACATTCATAACTTTAAGTTCGAAAACCAGAAAAATCGGACCGTGGGAAGAGGGGTTTATGGGGGTTTTAAATTTTTCAAAAATCAGTTTTTTGCATTTTTCACCCTAAAATTTTTGAACAACTTAATTTTGGTTTTAACCATGTTATAGAGCTTAAAAAAACAAATAATGTAGTATTTTGAATTATTAACCTTGGTTAAGTGGTTGCGGAGAAAATCCAAAAAACCTACTCATAAAATCTCCCATGTTAATCTTATGGGAAAAAGGTTTTTGGCTTTTCCTCAGTTTATTTTAATGTAAACTTCACATTTGCTTTTACCAATCTGTTCAGTTCCACAAAACAATCATTTTGGTTTTTAATTTGTGATTCTAAGTCCAACCGTTGCTGAGATATTCAAAGTGCTAAACACAGTACGTTGTCCAATGTTATCCTTATGGAGAATAAATAAAATTTGATATCTAGATTATTTATGAATGTATGTTGATGAAACTTGGTATGTGGCTTCACGTAGTATTGGTATATTGATATTTGCACAAAAAATTGATTTTTTGTTGATTATTCCCGTAGCAGCAAACCTGCATACTGTATATTGATATTTTTGTATTGTTTTACTTTTCCCATTGTACTCAAAGTGAGTAAAGATCAAATAAACAGCGATATGAGAGTACTATTACTATTTATACTCCAAATATAAACTATTATGACATTTATTTTACTGTAAATCTCCGCCTAACAATGAATAAAAGGACGGCGAGGGGTATTGGTAAAAAGGTGACCAGATTTGGATTCTATGAAAACGGGATGGATGGAACCGGGGGGTGTGGGAAGGGGGGTCCGGTGAAAAATCTTAGAAATGAGGAGCAAAATAGTGGGGTTTTGTCTGTTTTGAGGAACTTTAGGAGTAGTTTTTTAAGCTGTGTGACTATTAAAACTCACTGTTAAAACTGTTACTTTTAATTTGTATTTGGATACTTGTAGTTTGTTTTGGGGTTAGAAAGCTAGGGAAAAAACATGATATAATCAAAGAAATCATGGCAATCTTATTCTACTTCACTGTTAAAACTGTTACTTTTAATTTTTACTTGGATATGGGCCTATAGTAGTTTGTTTTGGGGTTAGGAAGCCAGAGTAAACAAAGGGACGTAAACAAAGAAATCATAGCCAAACTTATTCTTCTGTAGTGGTATTTTATTTACTAAGCTTTCAAATTAAGACGATGGATAAGGCAACGACATAGCCTAATAAGACAATGTTGGGAATAAACCAAATTATTTCACAAATGTAAGTAAAATGTTACATATGTTGTTAACAAAAGATAAGACAAAAAGTTTTGTTTTAAGGCAAAAACATAAACACTACGTTTAGCTATTATTATGCTTAATTTTAAACTTTTCTGATGAAGGAATATTTCCTAAAATATTTAGTTTCTCTTTTGTTAATTCCAAAAATGGCTGATGGAAACCGATCATTCTGTTGACAGCCGTCGTTGTCTGGTCGCATCGGATGGGATGCCGCAGTTTGGAGTTGTCCGAAAAGTCCGATCGTGCACGAGCAACGCCGGAAACTGCTGAGCATGATTGCTTTGGAACATGAAATTTGGGATGAACTCAATGCTGTAAAATATTTACTATATTTTAATTTAGTATAGAAAAGGTGAAAGAACGACAGAACCCAAGTAGAGGAGGTAAAATAATTAAAGCCCCGAGAGCGTTGGTCGGGACAACGAGACAAATCACAAAAAAGGGGACTATCCCGTTGAAAACGGGACGTCTGGTCAACTTAAGGAGGCTTACACTACCGGACTTTTTCCCGAACAAGACATCGGTTCGAACAGGAAGCAGGGAGCACGAAGGCAGCTGAATTTAGTCCGAACTTCTTCCCGATCAAGACCCCGAACAAGACATCGGATCGGACAGACGAGCGGGGTAAAAACGGTGGGGACGATTTTAGTTGCCGTTGTGCAGGTCGGCCGAATACTTGTGAGTATATTTCCCCCACTTCACCCATTTACCCATTCACCCATTTCACTGACCACCCTACGATTTTACCCACTTCTCTCCAAGCGTTATTCCTTTTCACTTTGTGGAAGTTAACCCTAGCCGTGGCCATAGGTCGCAATGCGATAGATTCACGTGATGCCTTAAAATGGCCACTATCGCAATACGATAGTACGGGTCGAAATTTTTTTAACGGTAAAAAAAACATTAATAGTCAACTCAGAAGTGAACAATATTTATACCATTCGAAAGATCACATTCTGAACTTTCATTTTATTACATAAATGAACCGTTTACAAGTTGTATAACAATGTCACGACGATTATAATTACAATGAAATTTTGCCGCTACGCCATTCCTGCAGTCGACGCTCGGAAAATGTAAAAACACGACTACTTTGGAATTACCCTGCTCGGGTAATTTTTGTCTTAGGATGTTGCGGGGGGTAGCACTGCATAGCCAAAGAGTTTAGTTTCACTGTGGTATTGATTTTTAGAACGAAATATTGATTGCACAACAGTTACGATTTTATGAACACAGCTGTTTTCTGACTTTTTAACAGTTGGCCAACAGATGTAATACGATAGTTTTGAAAATACGAATTACATCCAGTGCAAGTTATAAATACTAGTCATATAATATTTCATTTTGAAGAGGAAGAAATTTAGCTTTTGACATTGGCAGCCTTGCGCATCATCTTTTACGCCAGCGCTGTGGAAGACGAAGGAAATGCGTCACTCTTCTGACATCTAATGCGTAGGAGTCGCCATCACATCATTTTGTCGCCGTGCTATGTGAGTTCGCGCTCGCTTGTTATCCGCGAATTATTGCTAAATCCTGTATTATTTCGGAGTGTTAGTGTTAGTGAAGTGTGTGTGTGTATATAACAGTAATCTTTATGCATTTTATTATGCATAAATATTACTGAAGTGTGTGAAATATTGTTTGTAAAAAAAACATTGTTTTTCGTACAATGTCACGAATATACGAGTGCGATATAAACCAACAGGATAACATAATAATGGGACGGGGGTGAGTAATTATATTTATTTTTATTACTTTTACAATTGTAAGGTAGGATGTATTTCATTATTGAGTAGGCCTAATATAAAAAATAACAATTTTGTAATTTTTCCTATATGGTGACCGGACCTACAATCACACGTTATCTCTTATATAATATGCCACTACCCTGTGTATATGTATATTTATATATTTTATTGTTTCTAAATACCTGCAGGAATAATATATAGATATAATATACTAAATGTATATATAGTATTTGGAGGAATAAATTTCTAAAAAAAGTTATATACTAAATACCGTAGAATTTTTTTCCGAATACCCTAAAATTTCCAAAATTCATCTAATCATAAGTGATAACAATTTTTTACCTTAAACTTTATGACTTTTTTACATTTCTTATTTCATTATCTTTACAAACATATACCTACATATTATTATTAGCATATACATATTTTTACAGTACTAACACTGTACAATTTTCAAATTTTGCGGTTTTCCGTATATACTTACATAATACTTACAAATAAAATTCTTTCCCCAACATATTATACATTTCTATGTAGGGAATTGAATGTCCTACTAAATGTATATATAGTATTTGGAGAAATAAATTTCTAAAAAAAGTTATATACTAAATACCGTAGAATTTTGTTTTTTCCGAATACCCTAAAATTTCCAAAATTCATCTAATCATAAGTGATAACAATTTTTTACCATCAACTTTATGACTTTTTTACATTTCTTATTTCATTATCTTTACAGATATATACATATTATTATTAGCATATATATATTTACATTACCTATTTACAGTACTAACTAACAATGTACAATTTTCACATTTTGCGGTTTTCCGTATATACTTACATAATACTTACAAATAAAATTTTTTCCCCCACATATTATACATTTCTATGTAGAGAATTAAATTGTCTACAAAATGTATATAATGAATTTTCAAAAAAAATTTCAATATTTTTTTATTTTTTTACTTTGCTGAAAAAACTACCTCTTAGATCTTTTCTATTTTACTATTTTCAGATACCCCTGTTCTTTCTGAACAAAAAGAATATGTGGTTGGCTATGTTTAGTTCTCATTTCAATTTTATACGAATTTTCAAAAAAAGGTCTGCAAAATCGCCAAAATTGGTTGGCCATTCTACAGTTTTTGGCTGGCCACTGCTAGGGTTAAGAGGATGGGAAAAGTCCCACAAAACTTAACAATTTTTGTACTCAGAAGTAAACAACAAAGTGTTTACCTCAGACCACTCCATCGTGCAAACTACGTTACATAAACTAATGAACTGAAACTAAAATGACAACAGTCAAGACTGCAACCCTCACCATCGTAGCGCTAGCCGAGGGGCTCGTGACGGCGCTCGGAGCAGCGTATGGAGGAGGTACCACACACTTCCGAACCCCGAACAAGACATCGGACCGATCTTTCTTTGATATTTCCACAAATAACCGCCTCGAGAGTGCTCGGTGCTCGGTCCAAAGTCTTGTTCGATGTAAGCCCGCCAGCGAAGCTTACGCCGAACCGAACCCCAACGCGAACCGTCGCGCGAAAGTTCTTTAGTGTAAGGTCTCCGAAATCCGACGCGAACTTCTGGGCGAACAAAAATTGGTTCGGGCCGCCCCTGGAGTCGGTTTTCTGGCGACACATCAAAGAAATGTTCACGATGATGTTCGCATCGGGGTTCGGTAGTGTATGGCGACTCCCCTTGCTTTGCTCTTCCTTGTCAGACAGCAGTTTGTTTTTATGAATGGAGTAGGCCCTTAATGTTACACCACATCCTCCTAATGGCGAGCACATTTGCTTAGCTTATATTTGTCTTTTTTATGCATGTTTGAGGTAACTCCAGTTGTTATTATAGCTCTATATCCCTTTTATTCATTTCGTACCGCTTTATATTTATTCTTCATTCAATAGTTTTTACAATACACTGATTGATTAAACCTCAGAGTTACGACTGACTGTTATGATTCTTTAGTTTTGATTTTAAAATCCATAAGGTACATTTACATATTAGCGAATTTCCCCTATAGGGAAGAAGCTATTACCGTAGGTCTCATGGTAAGACTTAAGACCGAGACCATGATAACTTTTTGTTTTGAGGTCCCCAGATGCCAAAAACACTATTCGTTCAAATTTATATATATATGTATATATATATATATATATATATATATATATATATATATATATATGTGTGTGTCCGTTAACACGATAACTTGAGTAAAAAACGTCCGATTTTGATGAAATTAGGCTCAAATGTGTAAAATGACATTCATGACTAAGTTCGAAAACCAGAAAAATCAGACCATGGGAAGGGGGGTTTATGGGGGTTTTAAATTTTCTAAAAATCAGTTTTTTGAATTTTTCACCCTAAAATTTTTAAAAAACTCAATTTTGGTTTTGGCCATGTTATAGAGCTTAAAAAAACAAATAATTTAGTATTTTGAATTATTAACCTAGGTTAAGTGGTTGCGGAGAAAATCCAAAAAAAACTTGCTCATAAAATCTCCCATGTTAATCTTATGGGAAAAAGGTTTTTCGTTTTTCCTCAGTTTATTTTAATGTAAACTTCACATTTGCTTTTACCAATCTGTTCAGTTCCACAAAACAATCATTTTGGTGTTTAAATTGTGATTCTACGCCCAACCGTTGCAGAGATATTCGAAGGGCTAAACACAGTACGTTGTCCAATGTTATCCTTATGGAGAATAAATAAAATTTGATATCTCGATTATTTATGAATGTATGTTGATGAAACTTGGTATGTGGCTTCAAGTAGTACTGGTATATTGATATTTGCACAAAAAATTGATTTTTTGTTGATTATTCCCATAGCAGCAAACCTGCGTACTCAGCCCCCATGTTATTCTTATGGAGAATATGTAAAATGTAATGACTCCCTTAACCCATTGGCGTAGACATACGAGCAGGTCTCGTTCCTTACTTGTAATTTTATTAACGTGTGAATTGGAGTATAAAATTGGTGTTTTTAAATGGATTAATGGCATATTTTAATTAAAATATTGTTTTCTTTCAGTTTAGAGAGTCGCATTGGCACACACACAGTAGACATAAGTAAAAATTAGCAAAATCAGTGTTGACCATGTGCAAGTCTCAAAGAATTAACCTATCCCGTCAACTTCCAAGCAAGCCTGCCACCGTTTATTTTACTTGGGCCCTCCCACCAACGTTGCCACAGACTGGTTAACTCATTGAGAGTTGCACAACTGGTCAGTTTTGGTCGTGTGCGGGAATCGAACCCACGAACATCGTATCGCCACCTGGCCAAGGTGTTTCCACGACGTAGCCAACTCAGCTAACACGACCAAAGGCCTGGCGGCGATATTAAGTGTTTTCAGTCAGTCCGCGCCCCTAGCGGATAGAACCGTAGACGCCCGCAGTCATTAGTTACATATTTTGCTACTAGAGTGCAGCACCAATCAATTCCCGTTATAGGCTACTACAAATAGAATAAAATTACTACCTCAATGGGTTAATTATGAACATAAATTAATAAAACTTGGTATGTAGCTTCACTTGGTTGAGTTATATTGATAATTATATAAAAACCCATTTTTCTGTTCCTTGTTGCAGCAAACCTGCTTTCTCAGCCCCCATGTTATTCTTATGGAGAATAACTAGAATGTTATATATCGCTTATTTATGATTGAATATCGATGAAACTTAGTATGTGGCTTCGCCTAGTTAAATTCTATTTATATTTGCATAAAAAGCAATTTTTTCTGTTCCTTGTTTCAGCAAACCTACATACTCATTACCAATGTTATTCTTATGGAGAATAATTAAAATCGCTTATATGTGAATGTATTTTTATGAAACTTGGTTTGCGGCTTTATGTGGTATTAAGACATATATTATGCATTGGAAATTCGCTGAGTCCGCAGGTTTGCTGCGACAGGGGTATTTTAGTTTTATTATTACTTTTATTACATTACTCGAGTTTATCAAGAGAATGACACCTGCCTGGAATTTATTTTCAACCTAGAAGTTTGATATTTCCTACACTTTAGGACATCACTGGAGCAGTTTAAAAAACTCAAATTTACAAGCAAGCTATAACCTTATTCATATTAGAGTATAGCATAGACAGATTGATATTGAATTGGGGGGGAGGCAGTACCCTTCAGAACGTAACTGACGAAACCCTTTATGCCCAGCTACGTTCAGAACCAGATTAGGGTATGTAGACACCATGTGGTGCGGCCCCTTGCTGTCCACCGCCAAGGTTAACTAAATTTTTGGAGTATGGTTTTAGGTTTTTATGATTTTGTGTAATACGGGCCACTTTGTGGATCGGGCCCCTAAGCAATTATCTATGTAGCCTAGGGGGGAGGCAGTACCCTTCAGAACGTAACTGACGAAACCATTTATGCCCAGCTACGTTCAGAACCAGATTTAGGGTATGTAGACACCATGTGGTGCGGCCCCTTGCTGTCCACCGCCAAGGTTAACTAAATTTTTAGAGTATGGTTTTAGGTTTTATGATTTATGTGTAATACGGGCCACCTTGTGGATTGGGCCCCTAAGCAATTACCTATGTAGCCTATGACTAACTCCGGCCGTGGCTACGAATCAGGGAAAACATCAATCGTTATTATATATTCATAAATAACGGAGGCATTGTCTATCAAATTACTCCTTAACGTATATATAAGATATATACATATATATAGATCATATCTGATACAATTATGACACATATTATTATCTGACACATATTATGGGTATAAAATAATTTACACCATTTCGTTCCTATTTCTATTTTGTGTCATATAAATACAGTCATATTAACGGGTAAATTGATATCATACGGGAAATTTTGGTTGTAAGTGTTGGTATCTCTGCTCAGTGGTGATCAGCTCCACGCTACGTTACTCCGCTACTTGGGCGCGCCTACATCTATGAATGGAAGTGAACTGTTCCTGTAAATCCGCCTCTCCCCTCTCTTCGAGACAAGGAGAAGGGGGCGCGAGCAACTGGTACATCGAGCAAGTAGCCCATCTGTTATTACATTTATTTATTTGAAACCCTACCACTGTCCATGCGAGCAACTAAGATGTCGATCAGTGGGTTTCAGGACTTTATTTAATTATTTATACTTATTTTCTAAAACCCTACGAACTGTCCCTGTGAGCAACTAACATGTCGTTCAGTGCGTTTCAGTCCTTTATTTAATTATTAATATTTATTTTTTAAAACCCTACCAACTGTCCCTGAGACCAACTAACATGTCGATCAACCGGTGGGCCCCCAATAAGAACAATCAGTTAGTAACAACATGAAGATATATTTCAAAGTGCCTGGCAAATCAATTGATGAAATTGAAGCCATGTCTTAAATAGAGTTTTAAAATATTACAAATTATTTAAAAAGTTTCATTGAGAAAAGGTGGGATACACAGCTAACTCACCTGAGGAAACTGGTCCAGATGAGCACAGCAACAAAGAAAGTATTTTTTACACACATATTACATAATATTTCGTCTCCATTTGAGACTTCTTCAGATGTAGAGAAAGACTGTCAGTTAAAATACTGTTTGAATATGAGCTTGTTCAGTTTTGCCAACACTAAAAACACCAACACTAATACTAAAACACCAACACCCAACACTAAAAACACCAACAACTATTAGTGTTGGTGTTTTTAGTGTTGGCAAAACTGAACAAGCTCATATTCAAACAGTATTTTAACTGACAGTCTTTCTCTACATCTGAAGAAGTCTCAAATGGAGAAGAAATATTATGTAATATGTGTGTAAAAAATACTTTCTTTGTTGCTGTGCTCATCTGAACCAGTTTCCTCAGGTGAGTTAGCTGTGTATCCCACCTTTTCTCAATGAAACTCCCAAGCCAAATGCTTTTCCTTTGCAAACCTAACCTTAAAAAAATTAATTAAAAAATCATTAATGAAACTTAAACGAGGCCAAAACAAATCACTTGTCTTACTTGTCTTTAAAAACAGCTCAATGCCAAAGGACAGTTGAGCCTAAAATTAATGGATCGACTCAATTTCAATTATTATGGAACAAAAAACAAGCACAAACTTCTTATGCTTAACTATTAGATTTCATTACAGATATGTTTTTGATATTTTACTTTAACAAATGACAAGGTTAGGTTAACCTAAAAGTGGACTATACAGAGAGTGTTCATACAACTCAATTTGAAGGTCCTGGTAAATCCTCTATTTTGGTGCAAAGAGTAACACAAATTTAAAAGCCACAACTTACTTATTTATTAATAAAACAGTAAAATCCACATCCCAACTCTTAACACCTCAAATGCATTCACACTCAATTTGAATTTACAGACGCGCGGCCGCGGACGACCCTTGATAGCGCGGGTAAACGGCGGCAGTAAACTTGCTTGAATCTTTCTAGTTTCAGTAAAACCTTGAGTTTTAGTGCCAAACTCGGCTCAAACTTGAAATTTAAAGTACTCACACATCTTTACCTAAATTGGCTGGGTAGGATAGGAGTTAGACCTAAGCAAAATCAAAAACCTTTGTGAAAATTTAAAAATGGATACAGCTGCCATTGGTTATTGGGATAAATGCTACTCTCCATATTTGTGCCAAATTTCATAAAAATCGGGCGTTTCTTTCAAAAGTTATCGCAGTAACGGACACACACACACACACACACACACAAATTTGAACGAATAGTGTTTTTGGCATCTGGGGACCTCAAAACGAAAAGTTATCATGGTCTCGTGCTTAAGTCTTCCCATGCCACCTACGGTAACAGCTTCTTTCCTATAGGGGAAATTCGCTAAAAGGAGGAAATAAAATAAAAAACTGAGATTATTTTTTAATGAAACTGTTAATTAATACCATAAAGGCTATAACAACCTTAATACCAACAGATTAAAAGTATTTTATCTTCATATCAAAATGTTGTGCAATTACTTTGGTATGATTTATTTTCAGATAAATGTACTTACCTTTTTCCAATGAAGCAGGAATCTATTTATTTTACTTACTATTGTTATTTGCAGGTCATAGTGACTAGAAAAGTATATTTTAGTAATAACATTTACAAATGGAACCCTATAAACTGTTTTGATCCAATTCAACTCAATGTGTTTTTTATATTTTTTTATTTGTATACTCAACGAACTCGAGATTCGAATCTTTTGCCATTTACTTGACTCGACTTAAAAAACCTGTGCTCGCATATCTAGTAAAAAGGCTATGCAAGGCACTTGATCTGCACTCATAACTGATCCAGACTGAAATTAAAATACACTTCAGTGTGTCAACATTATAAATGGTGATAAATCCTCTCTGAAAATAATTGCTATCTTGCCCTTTTGTAAAAAATAAACTTAAGCCAGTAATAAAATTAACTCATGCTTATAATACAAGCCTATTCAAATGCGTAGAATATATTTGTAATAATTTTTGTACATTTATATTTGTTTTCTCAAAGTTTTAGTTTTTATCCTGGTTCCACCCCAAAATATTTTGCAACCCAGCATTTACAATTATATTAATGCAGAAATCACATTTATTACAGATGGGTATTTTGGTTGTTGCAAAAGAAGGAGGTTACTAATGAAGAAAACTGTAGTTGTCTAAAATAAAAAATAAAATGCAAACCATTTATAGTGCTATTTATTCTAAGGGAACAGCTATAAATAGCCGAGCAATTATTGAACACAATGCATAAACAAGTAACTTTATGCACTTATGGCAAGAATCCATATTTCAAGTTAAATTTCAAAACTGGTTATTCATATAAAAATGCATAAAGCATAATACAATCCTGTGCAAGGTGAGCACAGGAAAAAATCCGGTGAAGTCTAATGCTGTTGAACACAAGAACGCCATTTCAGTCAACATAGTGGGTGGGGTTTATAAGGTAGACATAGTTAAGTAGATCTTAAAACCAAAAATAAGTGTAGCAAAACAATAACCACTGCCTTGTACCCTTCAATAAAATCACAAAACCTAAATTACCAACTGACCTGAGCAACTTGTTCCTTAAGCACAGGGTGAGGCATGACAGACCTCTTGATAATGTTGAACTTGGTGATGGCCAGCTGCAGAGGGGAGTTGCTCGCCGAGATGCGGGTCCCGGCCTTGAGCAGCAGTGTGATGACAGGGACGTGGTTGGTGCAGGCGGCCAGGTGGAGGGGGGTGTTGCCGATGCTGTCCTTGGCGTTGGGGTCTGCCCCGTGGTCCAACAACAGTCTGGACAGTAAGTAATCCCAGTGAGAACCGGACATAGCTATGACAGTGTCTAACAAACTTCAGGCCTTTAGATTGCTGTAGAACAGTACTGTTTTTACCAATTCGAACATGGTCTGAGCTTCAAAATCGGTTGAATCTATGCTAAACAAATTACAATCTGTTGTTCCGACTTTGTAATGTTTTTCAGATGCAGGTAAGCCCAAAGACCACTATGAGACAACATTAAACGTGACGTTTTTTAGCAATGGGCAACACAAGCGTTTCACTTACTTTGAAAAACTCAGTCTTTTTGGAGCGCACTGTTTTAAAATTTCATGAGATTAAATATTAACGGAATTTTAAAATACAGGGGATTTTATGAATTAACAGTATTAATTGTAATTTGTTAATTCATAGAAATGTTATACTATCAAATCTAAAACAACTAAGACAGGTAGCTGAATGCTTGCATGGCAGAATCCAGCAGCTGGCTAGCATTCGATGACTGACTTAAGTCATCAATGAGATGAAAAAAATATAGAATAAATACCTTCTTTTTAACCCTTTCTGCTTGTGACATTCAATTACATTGGTTCCCCTCCCTCGTAAGTCGCGGCGGCCATTTGTTGTATCGGCTTGTTAGTTAATAAATCCACTTTATAGCCCTCGACGGCTCTCTGACTGGTCTATACTAGTACAGAGGTCGACATTGGGTACAGCAAAATGAAGCTGTCACAGTATTGGTAAGTCTTTTGGCTATCCAGTGTGACAACTTCCCTTCCTTGGTTCCTCCTTGTCTCTTCTGGGGGCCTGACTCCCAGTTGAGCCTGGATACCCAGTCTAGTCCAAGTCCTTGGAGGGAGTAGTGGATCTTCTTTGCAGCCTGGGACAGGTGCCTGGGAGGAAGGGCCCTTACCCGACGGTCTTCGGTCTGCCAGGCTGGGGGACGAACCGTCCTGGGGCCACCCGACACCTGAGAGGTTGGAGGCTCTGTGCGATGGCGGTCCCTGTCTGGTGGACTTAGGGGGACGTCGGGTTAGAGGGCGAATCGTCCTGGGGTGTTGTCACCCACAGAGCCCGGGAGCTTGGTAAGGCTCTCTCTCCCTTTCTGGAGCGAGGCAGATTGACCCCATCCTACCACCTTTCCCATCCATCTTTTCCCTCTTTCCGGTGGCTGTACAATATCCCAAGGGAGACGTGCCTAGCCGGCTTTGCTGGGGCCTCCTAATCCCCCAATAAACAAACAAACAAACAAATCCACTTTATATAAACCCTTCATGCTTTTATACTTAATCAATGATCTCCCTGAGTGTTGTATAGCTATCTTTGGTAGTGAGAAAAACAACTGTAATTTATTTAGACATCTGTGAAGTTAGCTCTGTTTTGGTGTTTGGTTATGCGTCTTACGACTTGGTTTGTTTAAACGTTTGTTTGTTTATTTCAAACGCTATTACGCCTTGAAGGACCTTAACACATTCACTGCGGGTGGGCCCACCGGTGACATACAGAATTCGCCGCCAAATTGCGGGTTGCCCACCGGTGACATATTGCGCTATTTCGTGTTTGTGGACTCAGTGTGGTTCAGCTACTCGGGCAGGAAGGTTGAACTGCTACAGCATTGTTCCATAGAGTGTGAGTCGTAGTAAGGTACCATTGGTTCGAGAATTGCTCGTTCGCGGTGGGGGCGGGACGACCGTGGGAGGGGGAGGGCGCATCCCTTTGTTTACCTGGCCAGTGTGGTGCAACCACTGGTTGATAACCGGTCGATAACCACCGCGAAGTTGTTGTTTTGGTAGTTTTGAGGTTATAGACTCGTGTTTGCGTATTGCGTATCCTTTGTTTGCGTTTCGGCGGGTGCGGGTTGCCCACCGGTGGGGACTACGTTTATAAAAGTTACTAATCTGCGGGTGACATATAACTTCTGACGCCCAAAACCAATGATAAGAGTCTTGAATATGGATTATTATGCTTATTCTTAACTTTATAACGTAAAAAGAAAAGTTTTTATGAAATAAAAATTTTCAGTCATTGGGTTGCGCTTAATATAAGATTTTCGCAGCGAATGCGTTAAACTTGTTTAGGTAATAACAATTATATCTTTGCTTGATGAACCTAAAGTAATAATAATTAGGTTGTAGCCTTATAAGAGTCTCATAATAATCTAAACTAGTAGGCTAATAGAATACTGTTGCAACTCTGAGTAGGCTATGTTTGTTTATATTTTCATTATTTTTAGGTATAGGCCTGTAATGTGTAATAAATTTATTTTTACTAATACTTTTACTTTTATGTTTTAATATTCTTTTTTCACAGTTAAATAACTCAAAATAACATTTACATGAAATAAGGAGAAAGAAAGTGACAACAATTGCCATGGAAACAAAACTTGTCAAGAATCAAGAAGTTTATAAAATTCACTAGCAGTTACCCGCGGGCTTCGCCCCGTTTGTATTTATACGATCAGATGCTGTTCCCTCTACACCAAAGCTCTGGAGTAAATGACCATCATGGTACACTCTTAATATGCAGTGGAAGAGCTCAGATGCGGCAATCAACTCACATGCTGATCCGTAAGTTGATGGTTTTCAACATCTGAACGGTAGTGTTCAGGGGAGATGTAATTATCATCATGAGTTAAAATTTGGAATTCTGCCCAATTAGTCGAAACATAGTTAACAATTTCCTCTCTTACTTGATCGCTGTGGAAATTATTTCTGTAAACTGAATAGCATATAGAATGAAAGAGGCACGAACCATCTGGAGGCATGTGAATAACTCTAAACTGTGAGTCTTTCTGTCCAAATAGTGTTAATTTTGTATCCATATCAAAAATTAAAAAAAATATATATGTAAAAGAAACCAATAAAAATAAAAATATTACTAAAATTGTGTATTCATGACAAAAACAAAAAAACTAAATTATCATAAAATTCTATAAATTAGCTTTTAACCTGTTGTATACGTCACTATTTGTATAGTTGCCATTTAATGTTGCAATGTTGCCACCCTGCGTGGTGAGGATGTGCATTGGTTGATGGGTAATCGCTCTCTAAAAAGTAATGGAAACTGCGGATGTTTTGTTACAACTATGTTCTCAATTAATAAATTGATATTAAGATGAACAGCCTTTTATTTATGAAACAGTGTCCAGATTAAACATGGCGCTGCGTAATAGTTTTTAATATTTCAAAAGTAAAAAGTGGTAATAAATAAAATCAAGTGTTAAAAAGTTGAGTATACCATTGGAGGCTGTTGGCTATGCCAGTATCAAACATAAAAGGACGTTAAATGTTATGCCAAAAAGTAATGGTTTACTGTAAGTATCCTACAATTTTTCACATGTTAAGATGGAACGAGCAAGAGTGCCTAATCCACTTTTGGTGGAAGGAAACCTCAGCGAAAATTTTCGCAGGTTTAAGCAATCTTTTAATACTTTCAAAATTGCATCGGGATTGGACAAGAAAAATCCTGAAGTTCAGGCAGCCTCATTGCTGAATATAATGGGCGAGGAAGCTATTGATCTATTCAACACATTCAATTTAAGTGATGTAGATAGTAGGGATATTGATAAAATACTATAAGCCTTTGAGTCTCATATGGACCCAAAGAAAAACTTAGTTGTGGAGAGGTTTAAATTTAATAGTAGGGTGCAAGAACCACATGAATCCTTTGATAACTTTTTGACAGACTTAAGAAAACTTTTAAAGAGTTGTGAGTTCAGTGATCAATCTGAGGGTCTTTTAAGAGATAGGATCATTTTAGGAATAGCTGATAAGTCTCTGCAAGAGAGACTGCTACGAGTCCCAGACCTTCCATTGGATCAAAAGCTCAAACTGTGTAGGGCTGCTGAGCTAGGTAAACAACAAATAGAGACTATTAAAAGTGACAGTAACGGTAAATTAAATCTTGATGCAGTGCGGTGATTTAAAAATAAGTTTAATGAAAGGAATTCCAAAGGTAATGTGAATGTGGGTGTTGACAGACATTTTCAACAGAATCCTAGTGGACCTAGAAATTACAACGGTAGGTCTTTATTTATAAAAACTTTACCTAATCATCTAAATAAGGCTAGAGTCAGTGGTTAGTACTTGTGTAAAAAGTGCAATAAAACACATGTTGCTGCTAATTGTCCGGCTTTTGGAAAAAAATGTCATATTTGCCATAAACTCAATCACTTTGCAGTGGGGTGTAGAATGAAAAACTTCAGGGAAACTAAAGTTCTTACAGGACTTGGTAATGACGATAATTTATTTCAAGAAGAAGAAGGGTTAATACTGGACTCAATAAGTTCAGTGACAGCAACAACGAGCAACCGTAAGAATGAGTGGGTTCATCCGTTGCAGGTGGTTGATGTGCTAATGAATACCATGGAATGTCATGGATTGAAGAACATAGTTTGGTCATTTACAAGAGAGTTTAAAAACTCGAGGTCACTTATTGATCATGCATACACTGATCTTCCCAAGGATTATGTTGCTGCTTCTGTTCTTGTGACTGCCTTAGCAGATCACCACGCTCAAATGACTACAGTCAAGCTGCTTCCACAAAGAGAGGCTTCCCCAAAATTTCGTTTGTGCCGATCATTTAGAGATGAAAACATGTGGATATTCAACAATTGCCTTGCTCATGAGCAGTGGGCAGAGGTTTTTAGTGCAGATTCTGTTGAATCAAAAATTAAGAACTTCACCTCTACTATTTCATTTAATATAGACCAGGCTTTCCCAGAGAAGAAAGTAAGGTGCAAGAAAAAAAGGTTTCATAGCAATATTTCTTTAAGCAAAGAACAGGCTGATCTTCGGGATTTAGTCAGATCGTGGTACTCTATTACCAAGGATTTAGAGAGATCCAATCCACTGAGGCAACACTTCTTAAGATTGAAAGCTCAATATCGCCAGAGTATTAAATATTCTAAGTCTCTCAAGGTATCCAAACAAATAAATAACTCTTCAAACAAGTCAAAGACTATGTGGAACATCATAAATGAAAATAGGGTCACTTCAAAGTCTCATCATGATTTTATTTTTGCTGTAAAAAATAGCAAAGGAGAATTAGTTACTCATCCAAAGGAGGTTTCCAACATTTTCAATGATTTCTTCATAAATATATCACAGTGTAACACTTTTAATAGCAAGAATGTGAGTTCCTCTTCAAATGAAAGCTCTACTTTAAAGTCCTTCTTTTTAAAACCAGTAAACGCAGCAGAAGTTATCGATTTGATACATTCATTACAGCCCAAAACTGCATCTGGAATTGATAATGTGTCATCCAAACTCCTAAAATACTGCTCTAATTCCCTAGCAAATCCTCTCGTACATCTAATCAATAGCTCTTTTGAAACTGGAGTATTCCCTGACTTTCTGAAACTTTCAGTTGTAAGCCCAATTTTTAAAAAAGGGGAAAAAAATGCTCGACAATTATAGACCTATTGCGATAACATCTTCATTCTCCAAGATTTTTGAGAAAGCAGTTTTAAATAGGTTGATTTCTTTTATTGACAAACATAGTATTTTATTTTCTGGTCAATTTGGCTTTTTAAAGGGCAAGTCTACTGTTGATGCCATGTTTTCCCTCATAAACTTTATTGTAAAAGAGCTAGATCTAAAGAAATCTGTAGCGGGTGTCTTCTTTGATCTCCGAAAGGCATTTGACATGGTAAATCATGGTCTGCTTCTTGAGAAACTTGAGAGCATTGGAATACGGGGCACTGCTCTAAAATGGTTTTCCTCCTTCCTTACTGGACGTAGACAAATAGTAAAGATACCTTCTATAGATAAAGATTGTATGACATACTCATACTCAGATGAGAAGCTTGTCATTTCCGGAGTTCCTCAGGGTTCAATCCTGGGCCCATTGTTGTTCATTTTATACATCAATGACTTAAAATCATGTGTTATTAATGTTAATCTGTGTCTTTTCGCAGATGACACCTCACTTGCCATATCGCATCAGGCAAGAACAGATTTGGAAATTGACTCTTATGTTAAATCAAATAGTATTGTGCAATGGTTCCATGAAAATATGTTGTGTGTCAATTCTGATAAGACCAAACTGCTTGATTTCTCTATTGGCCATAAAGAAACATCTCTTCTAAAATTGTCCATAGGTGAAAGTGTCGTTACTGCAGCAGATGACGTAACATTTTTGGGGCTTCACCTAGACTCAAATTTAAAATTTTTTTCTCACATAGAGCATGTCGCTAGCCGTTTGTCTTCAGGTGTT
This sequence comes from Allygus modestus, assembly GCA_963675035.1. Classification (NCBI taxonomy): domain Eukaryota; kingdom Metazoa; phylum Arthropoda; class Insecta; order Hemiptera; family Cicadellidae; genus Allygus; species Allygus modestus. Next base: position 58,977,759 of record OY776115.1, on the reverse strand, counting down.
TTTGTGATAAGACGTCTATCTACCTTCTCTAGTACTGAAGTTCTTCTCTCAGCATATTATGCCCTCATTTATCCATTTTTTTCATACGCAGTTGTGATTTGGGGGTCTGAGAGCTCATATACGAAGACTCTTTTCATTCTTCAAAAAAAAGCTGTGAGAATAATTGCAGGAATCGATGAAGCAGTATCATGTGCTTCCTACTTCAAGGATTTTGATCTGCTCACCTTTCCATCTATTTATATCTTTGAATCACTTATTTTTTTAAAAAAGAACCAGCACATTTTTCAAGATTTTTTGCCATCGTCAAATAGTAAAACCAGAAACAAGCACAATTATAATATACCACCACACAAATCAACATTTTTCAAAAACCACGCAGTTTATAATTGTATAAAAATGTTCAATAGCCTTCCGACCACTCTTAAGCAAGAATGTAATCTAGTGACCTTTAAAAGAAATGTAAAAAGGTTTTTACTTAAAAGTAGTTTTTATAGTGTTAAGGATTATTTTGACAAGAAATATGTTTAGTTTTAGAAAAATGTTTGTAATGACGTATGCTAATGCAATTTATTTTGTTTTGTGGCAATAAATATATTTGATTTGATTTGATTTGAAGATTTGAAATTAAATTTTAAAGTGGATACAGGTGCAGAAGTAAATGTTCTCCCCTCCAATATTTTTAAGAAATTAAATTGTCAGTTTAAATTAGAGCCAACTAAAATTATCTTAGAAGCCTATGGTGGACAAAAATTAGTACCTGAAGGAATTGTTCATTTGTATTGTAAAGATGTTAGAGAAAACAGAACCTCTCAAAATGAAATAGGGTTACTCCTACCTTTTGCTGTTTTAAAAGTTAACAATATTAATGACAAAATGCCTAAAAAAGCCTATTCTTGGTTTGTCTAGTTGCATAAAGTTAGGCCTAGTCAAAGATGTTCATTCGTTAGATGTAGGCCTGGATGGTAATACTAGGTCCAACATAAGTTGTAATAATAGGCCTAGCTTAAATGATTCTATCATGTCGGAAAAACAATTGTTTGTGGAGAGCAATAAACATCTTTTTAAAGGCGTAGGTAAATGCAATGTAGAATGTAGTTTTGATGTTGATGAAAAAGTGTCACCAGTTATTAAACCACCTACAAGGGTACCATTTGCCATAATGAACAAACTGAAATCAAAACTAGACGAACAAGAAAATAATAAAATAATTTCCAAGGTAGAAAACCCCCAAAATTGGGTAAGTAATTTAGTAGTTATAGAGAAAGGTGATGGTTCTTTAAGGTTATGTCTAGATTGTTCAGACTTAAATAAGGCCATAAAGTGTGAGCACTTCTTAATTCCGTCATATGATGAAATTGTGTCAAAGTTAGCTAATAAGAAAGTATTTAGCGTAATCGATTTGAAGGAAAGTTTCTATCATTTAACTCTTGATGAGAAGTCAAGCAACTATTGTACTTTTAACACTGTTTTTGGTTTGTATAAGTTTAATAGGCTACCCTTTGGCTTATGTAACGCCGCTGAAATTTTTCAAAAAGTAAATGAAAAAAATTTTAAGAATATACCTAATGTAATCATATACATTGATGACTTGTTAATTGCTACAGAAAATGAGGTAGAACATGATAAAACTCTTAAACTTATTGTTGAGCGGGCAACAAAGTTGAATTTAAGGTTCAATAAAGATAAGATTCAGTTTAAAGTTAAGGAAGTTAAATTTTTTGGACACTGCTTCTCTGAAAAAGGTATTAGAATCGATGATGAACGTGTAAAAGCGTTACAAGCCCTCGAACCTCCAAGGAATAAGAAAGAGCTGCAGCGATTAATGGGACTTTTTAACTACCTAAAATTGTTTGTACCTAACATGGCAGAGATTACTTTCCCTATTAGGGAGTTGCTTAGAAAGAATGTTGTTTTTCAGTGGTTACCAAACCAGCAACAAGTGTTAAACAAGTTGAAAAAGTTAATCGCTGAAGCTCCCGTACTTGCAAACTTTGATGGCTTTTGACTTTGATGGCTTTTGACTTTGATGGCTTTTTTGACTTTGCCTTTGACTATTCAGTGTGACAGTTCTCAAAATGGAACTGGTTGTTGTTTAATGATCGATAAGCAACCAATGGCTTTTGCTAGTAGAAGTCTCACTGAAACTGAACGTAGTTTTTCTCAAGTTGAAAAAGAATTGTTGGCAGTAGTTATGCCACTCAAAAATTTCACTTTTTTATTTATGGTAGGACAGTTAAGGTTCTAACTGATTGTAAACCTTAGTTAGGTTTATTGAGTAAAAACATAGTTAATGTAGCATCACCAAGGTTACAACGAATGAAAGTGAAATTAATGAAATATGACATTAAGCTAGAATATTTACAAGGTAAGAATATGTTCATTTCTGATTTGTTAAGTAGATCATATGATACTAATGTAAGTACAGATGAAAACTGGGACAAGTTCAGTAATGAAATTGTACATTGTGTGGGTTTAGCTGAACATGTGTCGATGTCAGATCAGATTAAAACAAAAATAAAAGAACAAACTGATAAAGATGATTCTTTATCAAAAGTAATTACTTATGTTAAGAATGGTTGGCCTAAGGACAAATCACAGGTTGAGGATGATGTTAAATTGTATTTTAATATGCAAGCAGATATATCTGTACATGAAGGTATGTTGTTTCTAAATGACAGGGTTATTATTCCAGTGGTCTTATTGATCTTCTTTAATTATTCTTTTACTTAATTATTATTCTAAATTGCTAACTTTTAACTAATTGTTTGCTCGGATGTGCTCAGGAAAAGTGGATATAAAAAGTGATGCTATCGGGATCTGAGGGCAATGGCTACCATGTGCTAAGCCTAGCTTCTCTTTGCAAAAATGAGTGTTGTTGCTTACAAAATTCCCTAGGCTATTTAAATATAGCTCACAAATGATCTTCTTTGACTTGTTAATAAATATACTTATACTTGTGGTCTCCTTTATTTTATTGTAGTGAGTAGAATGTGTTTTGTATTTACTCTGGATGTCAACAAAAGGTAGGTATACAATTTCTAAGATTTCTTTAACTATTTGAATAAAATACAAAGTTACAGAGGAACAATACAATATTTATTTATCTATTAGTACAATTATGTTTCAAAAGGTTCTCAATTAAAGGGATCTACAATAATATACAACTCAGGGGGAACAATTACAATGTGTGGCCTAGCCTAGAAGATAAATGACAAACATACTTGTAGGCCTAAAACTAACTGTTCATATTTTGGGTTCTAAATGGGGTTTCTTTACAAATGAGGGCTCTTTTTCTCAGGGGGGAAGTATCGTGCTGACTTGAATAACGTTGGGATGATATTTGAAAGAATATTAAGTCCAATTAAGCTGATGTGTTGAAAAATTACAACAATGGAAATTTTGGTGTTGTCCCAAAAGGAGAGTCCAATGGTTTCACTGACTTTATGAATGGTTAAAATACTCAAAATTAAATTTGGAAAAATAGTTCAATATAAAAATACTCTCTTGAGGTTACTTTAACTTTCAGAACATTAGGCTTGTTCTATTTAAATGTCTGTATTCTTTCCAGTCCCTAAATAGAATACAATGGAATGAGTTTACCAATCTGCTTACAAATGTTCTTCGCTCAAATACCAGTTTTTGGGGAAAATCAAATAAAAAGGAATGAATTTAAAGATGGTATTAATTGAGCAGTAAGTCCCTAATAAAATGAGCACTAAACAATGCAAAACTTAGGCCATACTGGGAAATTTAAAATAGGAACTGTGTCCTTCACAGATTTTAGGTCTTAACACAATGGCATCTGGAGCAAGAAGAAAGATCTAGTAGAGATGAGGTCTGGAAGCATGGTCCATTGTTGAGAAGCACATGGTCACACAATTGTTAACACTGGTCACTGTAATTTAGATTCCTTAAGGACTATTTTTGAAAAGTATATTATATTAAATTTTAATTTTATTGCAATCCTCTCACATAAATTATATCTAAAATATTATTATTAACAAATATATTAAATTAAGTGAGTAGGCTATTATATGGGGATAGGCTATGAATAATTATTGGTGACTAAATTAATGAAATACATATTATTATACAATTGGATAGGTAAATAAACATTATATACATAGAGGGGAATAGCTTTCTGAGGAGTGATGATAATGATGATTATTATTAGGCATGACATAGGGCAATTAACACAAATAACACATTTAGGGGAAATTAATTAATTAGTACATTTATAGGGAAACTTAAATATAAAATAACACATAATCGGAAAATTATCACTAAATGATGAATGAATGACATGTAATACTATAATTATCTCCTCAGAAATCTGTATGATATGAAATTAAAGACAGATTTCGATCAAGTATGAAATGGAATACATGAATTATTTAGTATGAAATATATTTACAGCTAGTTATGAGGTACATTAAATGATTGATGTTGGTTGGTGATAGTACACTTCTTATTCTAAATTTACATAAACATAGGAACAATACATAAATGGGGAAATATGGGATGAGGGATTCCCCTGTGTGTTCATGACCGCACAGGGGAAATTGGGATTAATGGCATATTTAATATAACAATTGTTTGTTGGCATGGGGATGAAATTCTTCACTCGCATAAAAACACTTTGGTTTATACATTGTTGGTTACAAGGGCAAAATTCACTGTTTATAATCATCGCATTTATAAATAAGTTGGTATTTAACACTGTTTTTGGGGAATAATCACACTGTTCACACTTGGGGAATAGGGAAGGGGTACGCACTCGCGGTTAAGGTTCATGACGATCTCCTCATTTAAAATTATTACACTTGATGGATGATGATGATGAAGGACTATTTACACTGTTTTAAGAGTTTATGTTGTCAGGGTCTTCTTCATTATTTACATTATCCTCTTCTATTATCGGTTGTTCTATGAATCTTTTTAATGCAGATATGTGATATGGTCCAAATAAGGTGTCTTCGTTTTCTCTGGTTACATGAAAAGTAGATTTTCCTAATATTTGCTTGATGACGAATGGTCCTTCGTAAACCTCGAAAAGCTTTGCAGTTTCTCCATAAATAGCTCGGGGAAAACATGTTCGTACTTATTTAATAACTGACTTAAAATTGTTTGTTCTTCTTTCTTGATGTAATCATTTGATGCTAAAGATGTATTAATTTCTTCTTGTGTCAATGTGCTGTCGTTTATTGGATTTGTTTGTAACTCATTGAAGTTGTGCGCTGTGCTATCATATTTATCATATATTAAATCATCATTGTACTCATCGTACATCATATTATCAAAATTATTATTCATATTATTATTTGGCCTATGGCTATTATTAATTATTATTTGACATAACTGTCCTTCATGATGACACATATTAAACTTCATTGTAACATTATCATTATTGATTTTCATATTTATTTCGTTTGTGTTGAAATTTAAATCCATTTTGAGGGCAGATAGAACATCGACTCCGAGAATTATGGGTTTTATTAAATGTGGTACTATCAAGTATTCAGTTAACATCGTATGTTTATCAATGGTAGTGGGAACATATATTGTGCGGGAAACACGTTTAGACTTTTCTCCAACAGCTGTTTTGATAACGGTGTTATTCACTGGTAATTCTTCAAATGGTTGTAGCTTCATTTTATTTTCGTTGAACCAAGCTTCGGCTATACAAGTTACAGAAGAACCGGAATCAATTAAGGCATTAGTGCTGATATTGTTTAATGTTATGTTGATTTCTGGACAGTTAATTTGTGTATAATTTGAATTGACATCATTTTCCTATTCATCTTCTAAAAGGAAATTTTTATCACATATTATGTTGTTGGACTGCATAAGATTTATAGAGTGATTGATAGTTTGACCGAGGATAGTGTAAGTAGGCGCTGTATTTAATGGGTGATCGCATGACAACATAACCCTTTCTCGGCCGTGGTCTACAGCGCCGAGTCGTTTCCCTGTCTCGTTTGAGACGGTGAGGAACGGGGACTAGCAGTGTTGTTGTTACTTGAATGAGAGCTCATTGGAGATACAGTTGGAGCATTAGGTGGATTGAGATTCTGTCTAAATATGGCGCAGAGTTGATTCTGTTCGTTGGTAGGGTGTTGACGATCATTTTTGTAGTTTTGTTCATAGTTTCTGGGATGATATTGCTCACGTTGATACGGCTTGTTGTCATGATGACTTCTATGGTATTGCTGGTTGTTGTTACCATTATTCCTGTAATTTTGTTGATTTCGATACGAAGGGTTGTTTGAAGGGTATTTGTTTTGCTGGTAACTATGGTAATTGTTCATTTTTGGTTGATAGGCCCGTTGGTTAGCATATCGATCGTTGTAATTCTGTTGGTTCGCAGTGGTTGGACTGGCTGGTCGGTTGCTTTGTTGGTTGTTGTGGTTCCTGGCTTTCTTAGGTCCATCTTTTATGTCTTCTTTCTGCAGTAGTCTCTCCATCGCTCGGATCGTGGTGATGTTCTGTACGCTTATGCTGTCTTGGATTATTGCGTCAAATCGCTCCGCCATAAGAGTCACTATCTCCTCTTCACTTAGGCTAGGTGTCATTGATTGTAGTAGCAATACTCTTTCTGTCAAGTACTCGGTCCGGCTTAACATTCCGTTGGCTCTATACTTCTCCGACTCGATTTTTGCTTTAATTCCTCGTTGGACTGCCTGGCTCCAGTATTTGAGTTCGAATTCTCTCGCAAAATGTTCCCAATCAATAATTTCACTTTTTATCAGTTGTAGCCATCGTGATGCTGGTCCTTCGAATGATGTCTCAAGCAGGTCTTTCAGGTACTCAGTTGAGTCGCAACATTGATTCCTTTCGATTCCTCGTTCGTAATACCTTCTCAATTTATATAAATATTCATTTGGATTGCCGCTCCGTCCATTAAATTTCGGCATTAGACGATCATTGGCTTCGCTTCCACTGCATATTACTTTGATTTGTCCGGCCATTCCGTTTAATTGATTTGCTTGCTTCAGATTGGTTACTTCAGTTTCACATTTGTTTAAATTTTGATTCAAGGTTTGGATTTCAATTTGTTGTGCCTCAATTAGTTTTGTTTGCAATGTAATTTTGGGGATAACTTCATTTTTCAGTGCCGTTAGGTTTGCTTTTGAGTTCCGTTCATTATCCAATTGGGTTTTAGCCGTTAGTTCTTCTATTTTTTGATCAAAATTTTGCTTATGCTCTTCCAGATGAGTTTTTACAGTAGATATAATATTTTCCTGATATTGTTTATTTTCAAATTCGGCGGCGTTTTGTTGTTGTGAGATACTGTCCAGCACGAATTGCCTCATTTGAGTTTGGGAATTTTCAATTCTAAGTATTAATTTGGCAGTTTCTTCAGATTGGGCATTTTGGGTCATTTTGATGGCATTAATTTCTGATCGAATTTCGATTTGGTTTTCTCTGGTTTCTTGTATCTGCGATTCAAAAGCATTTCGACAGGCTTGAATTTCCTGCTGAGTTTCGTTGGTCTTATCGTGGATGATTTTGGTTAATTCAGTTTTGGTTTGATTTATTTGTTGTTGGAAATTTGCATGGATTGTTTGAATTTCAGATTCGATTTTAGCACTTAAACCAATATTAGTTTGTTCAATTTTCGTATTGGTTTGTTCAAATTTGTTATTTAAGTCCAGACTAGTTTGTTCAATTTTATTGTTTACTGATTGCTCAATTTTGTTTCCTAAATTGGTCATTAATGTAACGAGCATATTTATATCGATTACAGGTGTTGGTGTAATTGGGTTTGTAGCATTTAATCTGCTAGTTGCATCGTCCGTGAGTGTATCTGTCAGCGGGCGCGAAGAATGAATGAGCGTCGACTCGTTCAATGGACTGGCGGCACGCCTTTGTTCATTTGGATGAATGAATCCAGTTCGGGAGCCTTCGGGTGTGTCCGTCAGCGTTCGGGTCGGTCGGCTGGCGTTACTCCGTTCAGGTGTTGAGAAAGCAGTGTTAGCGTCTAAGGGCAGACTGAGAGAGAAATCTTGCGTCGAGGTTATGAAATCAACGTTCTCCGATTGGCTGATGGGGTCGGCGTAGGTTTGGCGGTCTTTGGTTTTGGCTCTTCTCCTTGGTTTTGCACAACATGGCGGCTGCTGGTTTCATCGTCGCTCGAGTCGGCGTCTGCTACGGGGTAGTTTCGTGTTTTCCGTAGATTGTACTTGTTTTCGGCCATTGTGTGTTCGTTTTGTTATAATATGCGAGATTATTAAATATGTAATGCTTTTGTACACAGTTATTATTGGTGGGGAGGGAAACAATTACGGGACATTAATATTAAATATGGTCTTATTCTAGGCTTACTCTAGTTGAGGATTGCAATGTTTATCAACTGTTATTCAAGCCAGTACGTTGGGTCGCCAAATTCTTATTGATCTTCTTTAATTATTCTTTTACTTAATTATTATTCTAAATTGCTAACTTTTAACTAATTGTTTGCTCGGATGTGCTCAGGAAAAGTGGATATAAAAAGTGATGCTATCGGGATCTGAGGGCAATGGCTACCATGTGCTAAGCCTAGCTTCTCTTTGCAAAAATGAGTGTTGTTGCTTATAAAATTCCCTAGGCTATTTAAATATAGCTCACAAATGATCTTCTTTGACTTGTTAATAAATATACTTATACTTGTGGTCTCCTTTATTTTATTGTAGTGAGTAGAATGTGTTTTGTATTTACTCTGGATGTCAACAAAAGGTAGGTATACAATTTCTAAGATTTCTTTAACTATTTGAATAAAATACAAAGTTACAGAGGAACAATACAATATTTATTTATCTATTAGTACAATTATGTTTCAAAAGGTTCTCAATTAAAGGGATCTACAATAATATACAATTCAGGGGGAACAATTACAATGTGTGGCCTAGCCTAGAAGATAAATGACAAACATACTTGTAGGCCTAAAACTAACTGTTCATATTTTGGGTTCTAAATGGGGTTTCTTTACAAATGAGGGCTCTTTTTCTCAGGGGGGAAGTATCGTGCTGACTTGAATAACGTTGGGATGATATTTGAAAGAATATTAAGTCCAATTAAGCTGATGTGTTGAAAAATTACAACAATGGAAATTTTGGTGTTGTCCCAAAAGGAGAGTCCAATGGTTTCACTGACTTTATGAATGGTTAAAATACTCAAAATTAAATTTGGAAAAATAGTTCAATATAAAAATACTCTCTTGAGGTTACTTTAACTTTCAGAACATTAGGCTTGTTCTATTTAAATGTCTGTATTCTTTCCAGTCCCTAAATAGAATACAATGGAAGGAGTTTACCAATCTGCTTACAAATGTTCTTCGCTCAAATACCAGTTTTTGGGGAAAATCAAATAAAAAGGAATGAATTTAAAGATGGTATTAATTGAGCAGTAAGTCCCTAATAAAATGAGCACTAAGCAATGCAAAACTTAGGCCATACTGGGAAATTTAAAATAGGAACTGTGTCCTTCACAGATTTTAGGTCTTAACACAATGGCATCTGGAGCAAGAAGAAAGATCTAGTAGAGATGAGGTCTGGAAGCATGGTCCATTGTTGAGAAGCACATGGTCACACAATTGTTAACACTGGTCACTGTAATTTAGATTCCTTAAGGACTATTTTTGAAAAGTATATTATATTAAATTTTAATTTTATTGCAATCCTCTCACATAAATTATATTTAAAATATTATTATTAACAAATATATTAAATTAAGTGAGTAGGCTATTATATGGGGATAGGCTATGAATAATTATTGGTGACTAAATTAATGAAATACATATTATTATACAATTGCATAGGTAAATAAACATTATATACATAGAGGGGAATAGCTTTCTGAGGAGTGATGATAATGATGATTATTATTAGGCATGACATAGGGCAATTAACACAAATAACACATTTAGGGGAAATTAATTAATTAGTACATTTATAGGGAAACTTAAATATAAAATAACACATAATCGGAAAATTATCACTAAATGATGAATGAATGACATGTAATACTATAGTGGGAATGAGACAGGAAATTTTGTCAAAATTACATAAAAGTCACTTCGGTATCGAAAAAACAAAAGCAAGGGCTCGGCAGGTTGTTTACTGGCCGGGTATTTCTCGAGACATTGAAAATTTGATTTTGAAATGTTCTGTGTGTGAAAAGTATAGGGCTAGAAATGTTAAAGAGCCTATGATTCCTCATGTAATACCATCTTTGCCTTTCATGAAAGTTGCGTGTGACCTGTTAGATTTTGGAGGAGATAGCTACTTAGTTTTAATTGACTACCTATCCAAGTGGATAGAATTAGTAAAGTTGAAAAATAAAACTGCGAGTGAAGTTGTTAACAAATTAAAGGTAATATTTTCGACTCATTGAATTCCAAGACATGTTGTAGCAGACAATATGCCTTTCAATTCATATGAATGTTCAAGGTTTTCTAAAGAGTGGAATTTTTAGTTTATTTACTCGAGCCCATTGTACCCAAAGTCAAACGGACTGGCCGAAAGAGCGGTTCAGATATGTAAAAATATTCTTAAGAAATGTAAAGATAGTGGTAGGCCTTCAGATATTAACAATGCTTTGTTAGAATATAGGAATATGCCTATTTATAATTTAAACATAAGTCCAGCTCAAATATTGTTTTCAAGGGTAACTAGAAGTAAGCTGCCTATCTCTGATAAGTTACTTGTTCCCAAGATTCAATCAAATGTCCAGCAACAGTTGTTGCAGGTGCAAAGTAAAACCAAGCAATACTATGACAGTAGTGCTAGAGAAAGACAACCATTTAAGCCTAATGAAAGAATTGTAATTAGGGATAGAAATGACAAAACATGGGAGCCAGCAGTTGTAATATGTGAGCATAACACTCCAAGGTTTTATTGGGTTAAGAATAAGTTTGGCAATAATGTTCGTAGAAATAGTGCATTCATGAAAAAATCTATTGTAACTAGACCAAATGTTAGTAGTTATGATGATTTGGTTGAAACGTACAAGTCTCCTGATAAAAGAAGTATAAGTAATAATAATAGTGTTCCTGTAAGTCAAACGAGTTCTAATAGGCCTTGTACTCCCCGAAATTCAAATGAATCAAATAGACCATCAAACTCTCAGGGAAATCTAAATGAAAGGGGCAGTACACCTTTGTCTAGTAAAGTAAGAACTAATGTAAATGTAGAGGAAAGATCACAAAACCATGATGGTTTTGCTAGAAGTAGATATGGAAGGTTGATCAAGCCTAGACGAATTCTAGATTTATAAACGCCTTAAAGGATCTCTTTTATGTAACTGCCAATTGTAATAATTATGTTGCAGTAAGGTTTCAATTTATTCTTTATATTAATGTTGTAAGATTTCAATTTATTTTTATAATTATGATACCGGTTTTGGAACTTAATTTTGTGTTAACTTTAGGTTAGTTGTGAATTTGTAATATTATTCAGTAATTAATTTTGATTTTGAAATATAAGATGTTTAATTTCTTGATAACAATAAAATTGTTTTGTTTAATTTAATAATGGCCAAGTCTGATAAAAATTTAAATTCTGAAATTGATTAATAGGCCTATACTAAAGTTAAGCGTTTTATTTTTATTTGGTAAAACTCATATTATGAATTTATTTTAAAGGGGGAAGTGTTGTATACGTCACTATTTGTATAGTTGCCATTTAATGTTGCAATGTTGCCACCCTGCGTGGTGAGGATGTGCATTGGTTGATGGGTAATCGCTCTCTAAAAAGTAATGGAAATTGCGGATGTTTTGTTACAACTATGTTCTCACTTAATAAATTGATATTAAGATGAACAGCCTTTTATTTATGAAACAGTGTCCAGATTAAACATAACCTGTCACACCACAACACAAAATAAAGATCATAAACATAAACAAACCAATGAATAATAACAGCTGTTTATAAAAAATTTTAAAGAAACAGGTGGTAATGTAGAGTTTGCAAGATACTCGCCCATTTTTAACATTATTGGCTTACTCCAGTTCAAAAGAATTATAAATCAACGTTCTACCGTGGTTTTACTGTTTGTGTAGAATGCAACAGCTGTTTACAATATTTTAAATTACTCATCTGATATCATCAAAACAAATCTTTCTTCCATAAGAATAACATGGTAACTTTGAAGGTCTGTGGGGCGGAGCCCTATGGAGATACCGGCGTGTAAACTGCTTAGTTGTCCTATTTAAGACCTAAAGAATCAGTGTACAAAATTTCAGCTCTCTACCTACATGGGAAGGTGGAGAATTCTTGATGAGTGAGTCAGTGAGGGCTTTGCCTTTTATAGGTATAGATTATTAGGTCATGAATATAGGTAACCTTTGGTATAATGAGTGATTTGAGTTTCTAAATAGTAAGGTATGTAAAATAAAATGTTTTGCAAATCATAAAAAAAATTTGTTTTAAAAAAGGCCAAAAAATCATATTTCCTGTTTTTATTTTATAAAATTATCATAACAAATTTTAAGTTTATTTTCTTGATTTAAATTTAAGTTTATGTGTGTGTGGAATTTAATACTGAATAATAATAAATAACTTAAATAAAACGATTATGTATTATTAGCAGGTAATATACTAAAAACATTGTCTTTTCCAATTAGAAAAATGCAAGTGTAAGGGACAACGGGTCTTCAAAAAAATCCGAGTGGAAAGGGTTAAACCAATCCGTATAAAAAATAAAGTAAAAACAACTTATGGGAATAAATTATGTTTTTTTCGGTAGGTAGGGCCTACCTACTGAGAAAATGTTGCCTAACCAAGGATCATCGGCTAAATTTTAATCATACAATCGCTTTGTCCAAAAGCAAAATTAGAAATGCTTAAATGGATTTAGGCCTTTAAAACTTAAAGCCTACTTACTAAGCGTACATAAGGGTACTTATGAATAAGGCGTACTTATTCCATCAAGGAACCTACTCGTTCTCAATACAGGCGTCTGATTTCAAAGTTGTTTATAACCACATCTTCAGGCTTTAATTCACAAATGTTGTTCACTCATCAGAGGTCGTAGATTATTATATACACACTCAGTACGCGGTAAAACACAAATAAACATGCCACATACGCTCAAAATAACAAATAAAAACTGCACATTGACATTAATGTTTGACCAAATTAATCACGATGACACGGTACGGGCGATTGTGTGGTCATGACTGGTACGATCTCTTGTGAGTGAACGACATACATGAAGCCTGAAGATGGGTTAAACAACCTCAAAACCAGTTATATTGATGACAAGTAGGATCATTGAAGGAATAAGGTAATCTAAACCATTTAAGCATTTAGAAAATATTCTTGGGCCATACTAGCAAAAAATGAAAATTAGAAAGAACTGCAGACTGCAGTGGAGGTGAGAGGCAAACAAGGTATCTCCGTAACTCACTTGACCATGTCCGCGTAGCCCATGCAGGCGGCCAGGTGCAGGGGCGTACGCCTGTAGCCGTCGTGTACGTTGGGACTCATCCCAGACTCCAGCATCTGTCGCATAGCGTCCGTGTTGTTCTGGCAAGCCGCGCGACACATCCTCATCGCATCTGCGACAATTACGTTGTACATGCGAAAAATAATTAATTAACATTCTCTATCTGTTTACCTGGGTGTAGCAAAATGAATTTGCATTACAGACAAAATGGTTGAACTGTGTAACGCATAATGTGAGAAAAAAATATGCCAAGTTTACAATCTCATGTAGGTAGTTGATTATGTTTTATTATGTTAGGGATCTGTAGATAGTGTATCATCACCTAAAATAGTTGATGAATAACTCAATAAATCTCTTTTTCACATAATATATTATTACTTTCATAATGTGATTTACACTGTACTTACAGAGGCCATGAAAATGTAAATACCTTGTTTTCGTTACTTCATATTGTAATGACATTATAAAATCAAATCAAAATTTATTTATTTATTTTGTTATACTTAAAACAAAAAACGAGATCGCACGCAGCACGCTAACATGTGTGAAGTGAATTTTCGCATTAAAACCTTAAAAAGATCAAATAAAGGGTTTAAACTAACACTGGTTACATTTGTTTTGAAAATTGAGAAATGTTATTTTTTGGCTGTTCTGATGCTCCTGGTTATATTTAAATTCACTAATAGGATGCCAATGTTGATAAGACAATGTACTGTATTTTGACAATTAACATTTTCTTTAATAACTCGGTAAGTACTTGTGCTAGAATGATGAGAGAGGGTTTAAAATCTTTGGCTTTTTACGTACAATAATGTAATGTGCAATAAGCGTACACTCGGGGCTTTTCTGACCCTTTTTGGGCCCAAAAACTAAAAATTTGAAAACTTAAAATCCAAAAAAATGGGGTTAGAGTTTTCCGCAAATTTGAAGTAAATCAGACAAAAAATGCGACCGCTAGAGTGCGAACATACATATATATACAATGTGCTATTGCTGCACAATGAAAATTCACGAAAGAATGAATACCCCCCGTCGCAGCAAACCTGCGTACTCAGCGAATTTCCAATGCATTGATATGTTTCTCACTAGTACATAAATCCACTCACCAATTTTGACAAAAATACATTCATAAATAAGTGATTTATTACATTTTATTTATTCCCCATAAGAATAACATTAGGACTGAGTACGCAGGTTTGCTGCAACGAGGAAGATAAGAAATGAGTTTTTATGCAATTATCAATATAACTGAACCAGGTGAAGCTACTTACCATGTTTTATTAATTTATGTTCATAATTAAGGGAGATATAAAACTTTACTTATTCTCCATAAGAATAACATTAGGGCTGAGTATGCAGGTTAGCTGCTACGGGGACAGTCAACAAAACATTTATTTTTTGTGCAATTATCAATATACCAGTACAACATGAAGCCACATACCAAATTTCATCAATATACATTCATAAACAATCAAGATATCAAATTTTATTTATTCTCCATAAGGATAACATTGGACAACGTACTGTGTTTAGCACTTTGAATATCTCTGCAACGGTTTGACGTAGAATCACAATTTAAACACCAAAATGATTGTTTTGTGGAGCTGAAGTGATTGGTAAAAGAAAATGTGAAGTTTAAAGTAAAATTAACTGAGGAAAAGCCAAAAACTGTTTTCCCATAAGATTAACATGGGAGATTTTATGAGCATGTTTTTTGGATTTTTTCCGCAACCACTTAACCTAGGTTAATAATTCAAAATACCATATTATTTGTTTTTTTAAGCTCTATAACATGGTCTAAACCAAAATTAAGTGTTTTAAAAATTTTTGGGTAAAAAATGCAAAAAACTGATTTTTGGAAAATTTAAAACCCCCATAAACCCCCCTTCCCATGGTCCGATTTTTCTGGTTTTCGAACTTAAAGTCATAAATGTCAGTTTACACATTTGAGCCAAATTTCATCGAAATCGGACGTTTTTTACTCAAGTTATCGCATTCACGGACACATATATAGATATATATATATATATATATATATATATATATATATTAGATAATCAAATTCACAGAATAGGGCTACTATAAGATAAGTATAAAAACATGAAAATAACCATGAGTACCCTGTTAAAAACATTTTTTAATTATATTTTCACTAACATGTTTCGACTTAAAGTCATGATCACAGTGTTAATATTTATTTGGTTAACCTAACTCTGGTGTTATCAACAAATCATAAATATACAGGTTTTTGATAATAAACAGCTGATCTATTTTTCTTTTTGGTGCAATCGTTTTGAGTTTGTTCTTATATTTATAATTTTATTGAAGATTGGGTTGCTAGATTGAATTTGCATTGTATTTAATATATTATCTTTGTCATTCTTTTGGCTATGGTATATATGAAATTCTTCTTTTATGTTCATTTTTTGCCCCTTGTTAATAATCTCTAGAATTGACATGTTTTCATTGCAGTTCCTGTAACTATGGTCTGTTTTTAAGATGTGGTCAGCGAAGGCAGATTTTTGGGTTGTTTTATTATTTGACTTTATTGCCTGTATGTGTTCACTGAACCGACGTTTGAAGTTTCTCCCAGTTTGGCCAATATAGTATTTTGGGCAGTCACTGCAGATGATTTTATATATGCCACTTTTTTCTTACTGATCTGATATATTTTGATTATTTGTATTAGAGAGCTTATTAATAAGGTGAAATGAATTATTTCTGGTTCTGTAAGCCAATTTGTAGTTTGATTTTTCAAACGTTTTTCTAATGGCCTTGTTCATAGTAACACTGTATGGTAAGCATAAATATTCGTCTTTGGACTTTCGTACTTGTTTGTTTTCTTTTCTTTTCTTTATTTGCTTCCTTATCATGTTTTCTATTAACTTGGCATTGTATCCATTTATCTTGGCAGTTGATTTGATTCTTTCTTTTTCTTCCTTGTAGTCTTGTTCATTCATAGGTATTCTTAACAGTCTATTAATCAACGTATGGAATGTTGCCATCTTGTGTTGCCACGGATGATTAGAACTTGCTGGAATAATGAGATTTGTTTGGGTGGGTTTTCTGAAAATTTTAAAAGCATGATTATTGTTTTCTTTCTTAATTGAAATGTCTAGAAAGTTTATTTCAGACTTCTGAATTTCCATTGTGAACTTAATAGATGCAGAGATAGTGTTCAAATAGGTTAACAATTCATCAGGTGTATATTCATCATTCTTGAACAAGCAAATAATGTCATCTACGTATCTGTGCCAGTAAATTATTTTACTTTTGAGTGGGTTAGAGTTATTCATTATTTTTGTTGTTTCCAGATGTTGCATGTACAAATTAGCTAAGAAACCCGATAAAGGTGAGCCCATGGCTAATCCCTCTTTCTGTTTAAAAAATTTTGATTCATATTGAAAGTAATTTTGATCTATTGCTGTTTTAGTAAGAGATATAATATCTTTAACATCAACTTGAGATAAATTTACGTTCTTTGATATATTTTCTTTGAGGATGTCAAGTGTTTCTTTTACTGGAATATTGGAATACATATTTGAAACATCAAATGAAACAAATATTGCATTTTCAGGTATCTCTATATCTTTGATATTGTCAATTAACTCATATGTGTTAGTGAGGCTATAATTTTGTTCTACGTATACATAGTTTTTCAATTTATCGTTCAAGTATTTTGTTAAATTATAACATGGTGCATTACGGTAGTCAACCACAGGTCTTATAGGTATATTTATTTTGTGAGTCTTTGGTTGTCCCTTTAGTTTGGGAGCTTGTGGTTTGATGACTTTTAATTTAATTTTCTCTTTGTCTGATATCAATTTACTCTTTGAGATGACGCTGTTTGTCTGTTTACTAAATTCTTGAGTAGGATCATGATTGAGTTGATGGAAAGGGTTATTATTTAGGAAGTCCTCTACTTTTTCTTTGTAGCATTCTCTTTTTAATATCACTGTAGTGTTGCTTTTATCGGCTTTCGTAATCATAGCTTTGTTGTATTCAAGTTTATTTGCTATATTTCTTATTATATTCATGTCATTTTTTGCTTTCTTAATATTTTTGTTTTGTTTAGTACAGGTGCCAGCTTTGTCTAGTTCATGGATGAAGTTATGCCTTATGGGTTCTTGATCATCTTTATTTTTATTCCTGATAGCTGCCTCGAAGTCAATTAGTTGATCTTCTAAGGTGTTAGGTTGAAAATCTAAATTAATGTTATATTTGATGGATTTTCCCAGCATTTCAGTTTCTTCTTGAGTAAATTCAATATCTGTTAGGTTCTCAATATTGGACTGGAAACTATTTATGTTTTCTGTGTTATCGATAGGTTTTTGCTTTAAAATAAGTTTCTGAATTTTCTTGAGGTGAACTGATTTTTTCTTATTTAATATTGGTTGGCACCAACGATCAATATATTCTGCAAATTCATCTATAGAGTCAGGGTGGAAAGTATTGTTTATTTCAGCTTGCGTTGATATTAAATTTTCATTGAGAGAGTTTAGTTTAGCGTATAGGAAATTAATTTCTTCTTTTATCCATATTTTCTTGCCTGTTTCTATAGCTTTGATTGCTGCTGGTGTTCTACACTTCGTGTTTAATTGTACGTAATTTGGTACAATTTTTTCTTGTAGACATCTTTTGTTGAACTTGATATCTTCTTTTACTGTTTCTTGTTTAAGAGTTAGGTATTTCAACTTGTGAATTATACTAGGGTGGTTAGCCATTGGTATTAGATAATCAAATTCACAGAATAGGGCTACTATAAGATAAGTATAAAAACATGAAAATAACCATGAGTACCCTGTTAAAAACATTTTTTAATTATATTTTCACTAACATGTTTCGACTTAAAGTCATGATCACAGTGCTAATATTTATTTGGTTAACCTAACTCTGGTGTTATCAACAAATCATAAATATACAGGTTTTTGATAATAATTATAAATACAATGCAAATTCAATCTAGCAACCCAATCTTCAATAAAATTATAAATATAAGAACAAACTCAAAACGATTGCACCAAAAAGAAAAATAGATCAGCTGTTTATTATCAAAAACCTGTATATTTATGATTTGTTGATAACACCAGAGTTAGGTTAACCAAATAAATATTAGCACTGTGATCATGACTTTAAGTCGAAACATGTTAGTGAAAATATAATTAAAAAATGTTTTTAACAGGGTACTCATGGTTATTTTCATGTTTTTATACTTATCTTATAGTAGCCCTATTCTGTGAATTTGATTATCTAATACCAATGGCTAACCACCCTAGTATAATTCACAAGTTGAAATACCTAACTCTTAAACAAGAAACAGTAAAAGAAGATATCAAGTTCAACAAAAGATGTCTACAAGAAAAAATTGTACCAAATTACGTACAATTAAACACGAAGTGTAGAACACCAGCAGCAATCAAAGCTATAGAAACAGGCAAGAAAATATGGATAAAAGAAGAAATTAATTTCCTATACGCTAAACTAAACTCTCTCAATGAAAATTTAATATCAACGCAAGCTGAAATAAACAATACTTTCCACCCTGACTCTATAGATGAATTTGCAGAATATATTGATCGTTGGTGCCAACCAATATTAAATAAGAAAAAATCAGTTCACCTCAAGAAAATTCAGAAACTTATTTTAAAGCAAAAACCTATCGATAACACAGAAAACATAAATAGTTTCCAGTCCAATATTGAGAACCTAACAGATATTGAATTTACTCAAGAAGAAACTGAAATGCTGGGAAAATCCATCAAATATAACATTAATTTAGATTTTCAACCTAACACCTTAGAAGATCAACTAATTGACTTCGAGGCAGCTATCAGGAATAAAAATAAAGATGATCAAGAACCCATAAGGCATAACTTCATCCATGAACTAGACAAAGCTGGCACCTGTACTAAACAAAACAAAAATATTAAGAAAGCAAAAAATGACATGAATATAATAAGAAATATAGCAAATAAACTTGAATACAACAAAGCTATGATTACGAAAGCCGATAAAAGCAACACTACAGTGATATTAAAAAGAGAATGCTACAAAGAAAAAGTAGAGGACTTCCTAAATAATAACCCTTTCCATCAACTCAATCATGATCCTACTCAAGAATTTAGTAAACAGACAAACAGCGTCATCTCAAAGAGTAAATTGATATCAGACAAAGAGAAAATTAAATTAAAAGTCATCAAACCACAAGCTCCCAAACTAAAGGGACAACCAAAGACTCACAAAATAAATATACCTATAAGACCTGTGGTTGACTACCGTAATGCACCATGTTATAATTTAACAAAATACTTGAACGATAAATTGAAAAACTATGTATACGTAGAACAAAATTATAGCCTCACTAACACATATGAGTTAATTGACAATATCAAAGATATAGAGATACCTGAAAATGCAATATTTGTTTCATTTGATGTTTCAAATATGTATTCCAATATTCCAGTAAAAGAAACACTTGACATCCTCAAAGAAAATATATCAAAGAACGTAAATTTATCTCAAGTTGATGTTAAAGATATTATATCTCTTACTAAAACAGCAATAGATCAAAATTACTTTCAATATGAATCAAAATTTTTTAAACAGAAAGAGGGATTAGCCATGGGCTCACCTTTATCGGGTTTCTTAGCTAATTTGTACATGCAACATCTGGAAACAACAAAAATAATGAATAACTCTAACCCACTCAAAAGTAAAATAATTTACTGGCACAGATACGTAGATGACATTATTTACTTGTTCAAGAATGATGAATATACACCTGATGAATTGTTAACCTATTTGAACACTATCTCTGCATCTATTAAGTTCACAATGGAAATTCAGAAGTCTGAAATAAACTTTCTAGACATTTCAATTAAGAAAGAAAACAATAATCATGCTTTTAAAATTTTCAGAAAACCCACCCAAACAAATCTCATTATTCCAGCAAGTTCTAATCATCCGTGGCAACACAAGATGGCAACATTCCATACGTTGATTAATAGACTGTTAAGAATACCTATGAATGAACAAGACTACAAGGAAGAAAAAGAAAGAATCAAATCAACTGCCAAGATAAATGGATACAATGCCAAGTTAATAGAAAACATGATAAGGAAGCAAATAAAGAAAAGAAAAGAAAACAAACAAGTACGAAAGTCCAAAGACGAATATTTATGCTTACCATACAGTGTTACTATGAACAAGGCCATTAGAAAAACGTTTGAAAAATCAAACTACAAATTGGCTTACAGAACCAGAAATAATTCATTTCACCTTATTAATAAGCTCTCTAATACAAATAATCAAAATATATCAGATCAGTATGAAAAAAGTGGCATATATAAAATCATCTGCAGTGACTGCCCAAAATACTATATTGGCCAAACTGGGAGAAACTTCAAACGTCGGTTCAGTGAACACATACAGGCAATAAAGTCAAATAATAAAACAACCCAAAAATCTGCCTTCGCTGACCACATCTTAAAAACAGACCATAGTTACAGGAACTGCAATGAAAACATGTCAATTCTAGAGATTATTAACAAGGGGCAAAAAATGAACATAAAAGAAGAATTTCATATATACCATAGCCAAAAGAATGACAAAGATAATATATTAAATACAATGCAAATTCAATCTAGCAACCCAATCTTCAATAAAATTATAAATATAAGAACAAACTCAAAACGATTGCACCAAAAAGAAAAATAGATCAGCTGTTTATTATCAAAAACCTGTATATTTATGATTTGTTGATAACACCAGAGTTAGGTTAACCAAATAAATATTAGCACTGTGATCATGACTTTAAGTCGAAACATGTTAGTGAAAATATAATTAAAAAATGTTTTTAACAGGGTACTCATGGTTATTTTCATGTTTTTATACTTATATATATATATATATATATAGATATATATATATATAGATATATATATACATATATATAAATTTGAACGAATAGTGTTTTGGACATCTGGGGACATCAAAACAAAAAGTTATCATGGTCTCGGGCTTAAGTCTTACCATGAGACCTACGGTAATAGCTTCTTCCCTATAGGGGAAATTCGCTAAAAACATGTTTAACTCTCGGTGTTGTTAAACAAACTAACAAACTACCAAATTGTGTGTTTTTTTAAGCTGAATCCAATGGTAAAAACCAATATTTGACTATTTCCAAAATTATATGTAAAAAATTCAAAAAAAACCATTTTTGGGGTACAAAAACCCCCCAAAATACCCCTTCGGATAGAGCGATCTGGCCGGTTTTCGAACTTAGACATAAATGTTGCTTTACATGTTTATACAAAATTTCAACAAAATCGGATAATTTTTACGAGAGTTATCGTGCTCACGGACACATATATATATATATATACTGGTATATATATATATATATATATATATATAGTATCGAACGAATGGTGTTTTTGGGGTCTGGGGACCCGGGCTTAGGTCTTACCATGCCGACTACTGTAATAGCTTCTTCCCTATAGGGAAAATTCGCTAAAAAGTGATAATAGCTTAAAAGAGTAGACATTTATGGCTATTATTGATGTACCAAGTCTCATTACTTTATCTATAATGGTAAACAATATATTACACCGTTCCGGGACTTTTCAATCACACTGTATATATAAGTTTTTAGAGACCCCTCAAAACGTGTTCAGGGGGTCACATTAGGAACTTTTATAGTGGTCCCGGGCTTAAGTCTCACCGTGCGGGTCATGCTAATAGTTCACTTTTCCATAGGAAATTCACTAATAATGCTTTAACTTATCTCATAAAACCAGAAAGTCAGAAACAAATTCCTAAACTCCTAAGTTAGAAAAATTGATTAAAAGGTTATGTGTCCCCCAAATACATTTATCTTAAGCTACAAATCAATATTTTATAATATTTCAGTTACTAATGATTAATCTGCATTTCTTTTAACAAAAGTATAATAAGCTATCAAAAGAATTAATTATAGCTCACATAGGTTAATTTGTTTTTTAAATCGCTATACAAACACCAATAGAGTTTCCTTATTTACTTCAGCTTATCTGCGGTATGGGATACTACACTAGTACACCATAAGGTTCGTCCTTGATCTATCTCAGCCAATGCTTATGGATATAGAATGAAATACATGAATATTAACAAGCTACAAGCTTAGGCTACATAGGACCTATCTATATCTAGAATGAGACACCCACATCATGAATTATTATAAACTGTAATCCGGTTGGCTCAGCTGCACACTACTCACCCCTGAGTCTGCAGTAGTTGGCAATAGTTGATGTGGACGTGTGTCGCAAACACTTGAAGCGAGGCACGCCGTGTCGCATGCGAGTGGCGTGTCGCAGTTTCTGGACCAAATCACTCCCCTTGTACTGCGTACCTAGAGGTCCTCCGGACACAAACACTGCAAATACAAGTCGTACTTTAAATAATTCAGTAATGCCAAAGAGGAAGGGAAAATTATGACAGCTTAAAAGTGAAGCACCTCACCTATTTATTTCTTTCACTGGAATAACAAAACTAAAGTGTTTACTAACTAAAGAAAACACACAAACATAAACAAAGATACAAATACACAATAACAAAGATATACAATTTCTTAATATCGAGTTTGTTTCATACAAAAAATTAAGTTCTGTATGGGCTCCCGAGGTGTAGCAATCTAAGAATACATTTTTCTATGACAAAGGTAAGGTAAAATTGATTTAAAGATTTTATTTAAACGAGGGTAATCCAGAAAGTAAAGATTGTTTGCACACTGCGATGAGCACAGCTCCCCCACCACCAAGTCTGGGTGTGCGCTACCACTTACCTCCCGCCAAAGTGTGAGCTCCCAGATCTCATTTCTGAGCGTCACGCGTCTTGTTTCTACAACGTATCACAACCGTGGGTGGCATCAACCAAAAATACCACTAAATTTGAGATCCGCAGTGTTATTCGGTTTCTGACTGTGCTAGATTTGTATTGAAATTTCCTACGGTGGTATTGAAATTTGTAGATCAATAACAAAGAAAGTTAATGGTGAAAGCGCACATCTGACCCATTGGAATAAATGCAACAAAATAAATACAGTCGATAACTCAACTTCTATAATTTTAAGTTTTTTCAAGCCTTTTTTGTTCAGACAATATTTTATAATTGTGAAAAATATAATTACATTTTGGATTAGTCAAACTTTTTACTTATGCTAGGTAAAAAAGGCAGCCATGATGCAGGATCCCTTTACGCCGCCACATTACCTACCCAATCCCCTATCGCAATTCTCCTCCATTCCGAATGTTTTTCAGGTGAATTGTCACTCATATGTCAGGCTGGCAATTTCCACACCAGTCGAGTAGTGTGAGAACTGAATTCCTCAGGTATAAATTAAATTTGATTTCTTCTAGTTTTCGTTGTGTGTGTGTACATCACACAACTATTTTGTTATTCAAGCCCAGGTCTTATAAATCCTTGATACTGGCATAAATATGATGTGGCAGCAATATACAAAGCAATAAAAGAGCATTAAATAGTTTTTCTATATCTATGTCAACATGTAGTAAATCGGTAGTATTTGATTTGTCATGTATGTTTAAGTGCAAGTTTAAATTAAGAATTGTCGACAATGGCCATGTTTCAGCTAATTTTGGCAGTAAATTCAAAACGGAGGCACAAAACCATCAATCCAGGTCAAGCCATGGTTCAAAACATTTTTTCAAAATATTACTCAAGGTTCACAAAAAAACGACATAACTAAATCCAGTTACAAACATAGTGTGAGAATTTTTCACCAAAATATCCACAACACTTGAGAGTCCAGAATTTAAGTACTGGAAATTGTTTTAGAATAACTTAGATTAAATATAATATTTCTTTCTGAACATGACATGAGAGAAGAATTAAATCGTTTAAACATTAAAAATTTTAGTTTAAATTCCTATTTTTATATGGAAATTTATAGTAAAGGTAGTGTTATAATTTTTAGTGCCAATGGTTTGAAGTGGAAGAGCAGATGGTTTTGCCTCCCCAGTTCTTTAATGGAGGAAAAGCAGTTTGAACTCTGTCTATGTAAATATCATTTTCTTAATTTTAAGCCAGTTAATTTTGTTAATTGTAGTTGGGTTATACAGATCTCCACTGTCAAGTGCAGAAATATTTATAAAAAAGTTGAGCTAGAAATATGTTGGCTAGTCAGAATATGAAATATTTCATAGATTTTCCAAACAAGAGTTGCCGGTAACTCACACACCGCTATAGATAACTTTTTGATAAAATAGTCAGGTACAGATAAAAGTAAAGTGGAAGGCATGATAACATGCTTATCTGATCATGATGGTCAAATGCTCAAAATTAGCTGCCCTGAAAATATTCAAAACAAAAATAAATTTATAATATGTGAGGCGGAAAGAAAAAGGGACGGACCTCTTGTCGGCAAAGTAGATTTTTCAGTACAGTCGTAAAAAGTCATCCGGGTATAAAATATTGATTTTAGTTTTTTTTGCATATTACTACTCTTTATAATGTCGTTTACAAGACACAATCGATTACAAAACAGTTTTGTTCAGATAAAATACTCATAATAATCGATAAAGGAGACCGTGTTCTGACTAGGAAAAGGTACCTCTTGTCACTTATGGAGCAATAACATGGCCGACATGAGGTCCCATTTCTCAAACACACAAGTCCACTTTGCATTACTTTAAAAACCAGACTTTCCTGAACTCTAGTGGTAACTGAGGGAACTACGACGGGTTTCTCATAACAGGAGAACATTGTCTGGTTATAATATTGCCCGCTCCGACATCAGGTACGTTTTCCTTTGTAGGTTTATAAGCTGATCAATGTTATTGATATTACTATTACAGTAATATTATTCATTTTTCTTAATAATATACTGCGTTGGTAACTATTAATAATCACTAATAATTAATATTACAGCATTCGTGGTAAGTTTGTAAATCTAATTATGTAAGTAGAAAGGTTTGCAGCCATACATTATCAGTCAGCCAATCACTGGGAATCTACGTTCTTCACTGGGAATCTACTTCTACTTTACCATTCACTAATAGTGTCCAATAATCACGCTGGTTTTACAGTTCTTACCTAGGATCCTGTAATTATTTACAGAACCCCACGTCTAAAACTTTACTTTGTCGCAATCAGAGAATCACAGTCACTCTGTCCTCAGTCGTTCTATTACACAATAAGAAATAAAAAGAATATCTCTTTAAAAACATCCGAGAGTCTTGCAAAGAAAGTCTTGGAAGAGTTTAAAGATATTCTTTGCCCACAACCAGGACCTGCTATCGACCTGAACCTCTACCCATGGATGATGCTGATGAGGCTCCGCCTGACGACCCTTTCCTGTTCCTGGCCTTTTCGTATTCCTGACAAAGCATCGCAAGCAATCAGTTTAAAAAAATAAAAAAAAGACCAAAGAAAACTTTCTTATATCATTTTAAAGAATAGATTTTAGGCTTTGTTTTGGTATCAAATCCAATCCTTAAATGTAAAATATTAAGATTTTGTAGTGCTTCAAAGTTTTAAAAGGCGTTTTTCTCACAAAGCCCATTTTCAATTTACAAAACTCAAATGTCTGTAACTTAAACAAAAAAAATTGTAGGAACATAATTTTGTTAACAAACTGTTTGTAATTAAAAGCTTAGTTTGAAAATATCAATAACTCAAAATTGGAAATTGCCGACATGAGGTCTCTTTTTGCTTTCCGCCTCACATATCAGGAAAACACAGTTTTTCTCCAAAAATATATCTCTTTTTTCAAAACTTCTCTACAAATGACCATTTGGAGGGTCACGGATAACCCAAAACCACGGTTAAATCAAAGGGATTCAATAAATTGAATATTACGAATAAAATAAAGGTTTATCAATATTTTTATACTACAACATTGTCTTTTAATGTCATTTAAGATATACTGAAGTATATAAAATACTTTTGAAAATCTTTAACCCTTTGCGATCGGAAGGCCAGCAGGAGTGGCCACAACGCAGTCGGCAGCCAGTCGGAATTCTTTCCGTACTAACTTGGTTCCGACGGTCGGGCGGCCAGCTGTACTGGCCACGTCCCACTACGCGTCACCTCGGCATTTATCATGGCGGCTCACTCCCCGCAGCTCGGAATTATTTTCACTGAAAACCTTCAATGTTAGCATAGGGGATTTAAATTTTAATAAAACGTCTCTCAATTCGTCTTATCTTTAACGATCGTTCATTATTACTTAGTTAAATATACGGGGGGGAAAAACATAACCCCATTCTTACTAATAAATGTTTATACGGGATAAAACAATTTTATTGTAGGCCTAATTATAATATAAGTGTAGGCCTAAACGTAAACGTACAAGTGTTCTTATAATCATGTACATTAAAACTTGAAACTTAATTAAAAATACAAATAAACACAAATCTCTCGAGAAAATCACCAAAACACAGTTTAAATCACACAAAACTGAACCAAAACAATGATGATTATGACAGCACTTGTGCCAGAAAAACAGGTGTTTATTTTAGTTGTTTACACCACAATTATGACGATATAATGTTGCAAGCCTGCTGATCCTTTAGTTTAACAATTCCTCACTAGGTTGCAGCACTCTACAGGCATTATACCACAGTTGGAATATTACAAACGAAATCATTGTTGTCGGCCAGTCCTGCTGGACGCCCGAGCGTTCGTTGGATTTCATGTTGGCCAGCACCGCTGGCCGCCCGATCGCAAAGGACAACTGCTGTGGAAAAAAATCCGACTTCCGCGCGCTAATGGCGGCGGCCAGTAGAGCTGGCCGCGCGACCGCTGAGGAATAGCGGCAAATATGCATTCCGATCGCAAAGGGTTAAATTGTGATAACATCTACAAAAAATCAAGATAATAATTGTTAATACTAGCAATGGTTGACAGCAGTAAATGCTATCCAAAACGCCGAATGATATTTAATAGGTTACAAATCTCTGAACACCAAACTCACTAAACTACACCGAACAGTATGCTAATTAATTCCGCACTGGGGGAAAACCCCATGAGGATGAATTATGGCTGGAAGGGTGATTGTTTTGAGATATTTATATTTTTAGACATCCACGTCCGACCATCTGTCTGTCCGTCCATCAGTCGCTGAGGGTGATCAGCGGCGGGAAGGGTGATTGTTTTGAGATGTTTCTATTTTTAGACGTCCGCGTCCGACCGTCCGTCGCACTGCCTAGCCAGGTGCAGTGTCTAGAGCAGTGTCAAGGTCATCGCTCCCCATCACGCGCCCATGAGCGAGATGACAGACTCTCAGATTATGTTGTGTTTACTAAATTGTTTGTATAGTATTTATTCTGATAAACAAACTAAATTAAATACGATTCTCGAGGTAATTTAGCAAAATAAACTGTTATTATTGCTATTTATGTTTAGAAGGGGATAAATAAAAATAATAAAAATAAACCTTTTGTGACCCCACAGTTAAATCACAACCCGATTAACCCGCTCCCGGATAATCGGGAGTTAACTGTACTGTACATTGTTACGTGAATTGTTTACTGTCTGATCTATATTAAAGCTAATCTAGGCGAAGTCTAGAGGCCTAAATAGAAAAATTCATCACCAGTGTTTATAGACTTCTAGATATTTTGTAAAGCCTACACAATTTATTATTGTTTTTCGGCAAAAAATATTATTATGTGGGGAGCAGTCCAAAACCTCCATTGCACTCATTATAAACACAATATAAGCATCCATAAAACTAGAATTTATAATACTGACTCATATATTATATAAGAACAAGTAGATTGGATAACAAACTTCCTTTTCAAGTCCCAAGACCTTCAAAAGGGTTTTACATAAATAACTATTTTTATACAATTAAAGTTTTAGGGTAGGGTGGCTCTAGGCTAGGATACAGAAAAATATGAAAGGAAAGAGATGCCAGAGAACTTACCCAGTGGGAAGAAGTGTGAATCAACAAGAAAGATACATCACTGGATAAAGATAAACACATAAACTTGGTAATATTCAAAGCCCTTGAGCCGTTTCTGTAGTATTTCCTTTCAGTTTTTCTGTTTTATAAAACTTAACTGATCTTAATAATTATATGAGCCTTTAGATCATTTCCAAAGCTCATTCCAAAGATTATTAACTTAAGTAATTGTTAGTCTGTAATCTGAGCAACTTAGTTTCAAGTTGACGTGCCAATGTATTTATTAAAATATTTCTGGGAAATAAAGAGTTCTGATTCTAGGGAGAAATCGATTACAGTGGAACTCTTAGAACCCTTACCGATGACTAATTAAAATAATTCATACTTGTGAAAGGACTAACCTCCACCAATGTCCTTGTTGGGCCGTAGGCTCAGCGCGAAGCACGTCTCAGTCTTGGGATGATACTCGTAGCCATGCATCAGTGTAGAAGGCTGAAGGTGAGTCAGCGACCTGTCCATCTGTTATTAGACAAAAGCATTTATTTGTTCGGTTAGGAAATAGCAGTCTTTAAAAAACCTCTTTAAATACAGCCTATTCTTAAAATATCTTTTACTACCGGTATTGGTTTAATAAGCCTACTGTTGGTTTATATAACTGACAAAATTCAAGTAATGTTTATTATTATTAACTCTTGGATATTCCACAACATTATCCAATATTATATCTCAAAATCACACAATTCCTGCTCTAGCATTTTTTACTTTCAAAACCCCTCGGAACAAACTTATATGAATTACTGTAGGCTATTTTATTTTCATTCCTGATCCCCTTTATAAGTTAGTCTGTATCCACCCCTGTGAGAGGCCAACAAAGAAACTACCAGCTAAATGCAAATGAACCAAACAAATTAGTTGTAAGAAAAAAAAAGAGAGAACATGTGAATCTGCTAATCAATGTCTTTAGGCCTAATTAGTTTGGAGTTTATTTTCTAATGCGTTGAAAATTACATTCTGACTAGGCCTATAGAAATCATAAGTTTTTCCAGTAATGTCAGGAAAACTGAGAAAACTAGAAAGACAGGATCATTATTTTCATAAATTATATAGCATAGTGGGTACCGGTTAGGCATGCTCAAATTGTATAACCTTTCATCCTGGTAACGATGGACTATTTTTTGTTAGTTTACCACTTACCTACTAACTTGATCGGTTGGTAAGCAAAATAAAAAATCTATTCGGTCTAGGAGTTAATCGGGAGAGGTAAATTTTTAGGGAAGACAAATAATGTTAACTGAGAAGATTTTTCCCAAAAAGGGTAATTTCCCTTTTTGAATAGGTTTTTATCCCTTAAAAAGCAGAAAATCCAGTCAATCTTAGGTGCTACCCAGGGTGACTGGGTGGGAGAAATTTAGAAGAAAGAATTCGGCTAATTTAACTTAAATTTTCCAGACAAGGGCAATTTTATTGATTAAATACGTAATTTTCTCTGAAGAAAGGATTAGGCCCTATCCTGTAATCTAAGGTGGAATTTTGGGGTAATTTAGTGGGTGAGTAGAAACAATTTGCCTTAATAAAAAGCAATTTTCCCGCTTAACTGGAGATAGGGCTTAATTACACTACTTCCCCTTTATAAAGATAAATTCAGTCAATCTATTGTGGTCTGGAGGTATTCCAGGATAATCATGGGCATAGCCAAGGGGAGGGGGAATATCAGGACATAACTTATCCCCCCCCCCCCGAAATCTGAAAATGTTGGAACATGTCTGGGATGTTTTAGATGTATTAAGGGAATTGCAGAGACTTTGTTTTACTAACCATATTCCGGATCTTTTACAATAGGCCAATTAAAATATGTGGTATGACAAACCTTTACGTTACCAGTTTGGCTCTTTGCTCTGTATCACTCTTTATCAAGGAGGTCTATTGGAATAACTGGAGGTAACACTAATCAACAAAAATTTGCAGCGGCCGTGGCGGTACCAACCTAACAAAATCCTACGCACGGCTTTTCAATACAAATTGATTTTCAAGAAGTGTTACCTCCAGTATTTAAAATATACCAACTTGCTCATTAACATAGGTTATTCAAAATATTCCTATCCCTGTACCTATTTTATTAAGTTTTAATGTAAATCAATGTTGGGTTGTTCACTTTAATAGAATGGATATTTCCATTTTTTAAATGTCCCCAAATTGTTTAATTTTTTTAAAATTTTGTTCTGCTAATATTACAGACTCCTTGTTCCACTATAAATTTTATGTTAAAACTAGGCCTATGAAGATGGTGCGAAGTGCTTAGATGTATCATCGTCTATCTCTGTCATGTCATGCCATGCTATCACTGATTTAGTCGTAGGGTTGGTTTTCTCTTTTTTAGTATTTTTAGACATGGGTAATTAATTATGTTAAGTATAAAAACAAGGGTGGTAAGCGTAAATAAAAACACATT
The DNA here is from genome assembly GCA_963675035.1 of Allygus modestus. Lineage (NCBI taxonomy): Eukaryota > Metazoa > Arthropoda > Insecta > Hemiptera > Cicadellidae > Allygus > Allygus modestus. Next base: position 58,946,980 of record OY776115.1, on the reverse strand, counting down.
AGTGGTACAGCAATACTTTAATTTTATGGTTAGTTTTGGGTTTTTTTTATACCTTCGGAAATTAAAATCTATCTGTTTGTGAGAATGACCCGTACGGTAGTTTTATTGAGAAAATGGTAATTTTGCAGAAAAAATGGTGTTGCCAGGATGATTAACATTTAAATATTAGAGTGTATCATATCAATCCTATCTAGACCCGACTTCAAGAGGGGAACCTTGCAATATCTTGACACAGACAATATAGGCCTACAGACGACGCTGGCTTCACCTAAGTAGCCTAATGTAAAAAACTATAATCTTTCTAACACTACCATTGTTTGTTTGAAAATTATATTTTGTAAAATCACATAAGGATCAACAAATTAGCACAGGCTAGGCCTACTTACCATTAACCCTAGCAGTGGTCTAATGTTGAAGTGGGAAATGGCCAAGCAGATTTGGCGATTTTTGCTTTTTTTGAAAATTTGTATAAATTCAACCGTAGAAGTAAACCTAGCCAACCTCATATTCATTTTGATCGGAAAGTACAGGAGAATCTAGAAATACTAAAATAAAAAAGATCTAGGAACATATTTTCGGTAAAGTGAAAAAAATAAAAAATAGAATTATATTTTAGAAATTTCAAAAACGGCCTCGGTGAAATTTTTTCTACAGATTTTTTATGGAAAATTCATTATATACATTTTGTAAACAATCTAATTTCCTACATAGAAATATATAACATGTTGGGGAAAGAATTTGTTTTGTAAGTTTTAGGGGCGTAATATAATAATAAACGGAAACCCGAAATATGTGTAAACTGTACAGAGTTAGTTTGTGTTGTAAATAAGTCATGTAATTATCATATATTTAATTTCGTAAGGCGATTCTTTGTGTCAAAATTGTGGGTGTCTGGCAAGTCGTAGAAAGATGGGAGGGGGCTCAAATTAAGGGTCTCTATTCCGTGATGGCGGGAAAAATAATGGGATTTTCAAAATGTTAACATAAAATTAGATATAACGTAAAATGTTCTCCATAAGAATAGCATTGGAAGTCAAAAACGTCTGATTTGTTTACAACAATACATGTGATCGTGCTTTATCTTCAAGTCAGTATGTGGGTTATTTATATGACAGTCAACTCTGCAATATATACTATAATAAATCCAGGGAAATCTAATATTGAGACAGGTTTCTCAGTAAATATGTTATTTTCTTAATAGTTTAATTATGTCTTAAAATGTTGAAATCATCAATTATTTAACTGTGCAAGGCAAATTTTTGTGCAAATTTGTTGCGTAAGATAAGTAGTAGAATGATGGGAGATGGGTAAAATTAAAGGTCTTGAACCTGTGACGGCAGAAAAAAATAGGGTTTCCAAAATGTTAACCCTTTTACCGCCACGGGCCGATCAGATCGGCTCCGCAATATGTTGTGAAGACCGCTAAGGGCCGATCTCATTGGCATACAGAGTTATGTGAAGACCGCCACGGGCCGATGTGATCGGCAGTATTGATCCGACCGAAAAACGCCACGTGCCGATCTGATCGGCTTTGCGTACTTTTTCGATTGCGCTGTTGTTTTCGCTTATATAATTGTAAACTATATATTTATATGAAGGTTGAGAACCTTTCTAAATGGTTTTAACGTAGAAAGTCACCTAATATCTTTATTATAGTACTCCAACTACAAAACAAATATCGATCAAGTAAGCCGTGGCGGCAGTCGCCGCCACGCTGTCTGGCCGAGCCAACAACTGCTGCCAAGCTGTCTGGCGGCGGGAAAATTTTAGTCTAGCGTTGCTTACATTCGTGAGTTGTTGTGAATTCGCTTAGACTTATTTAAAAGTAGTGAAAAGTGTTCCTGTAGTTGTTTTTACTATGTGCGCTACTTAAAAATGAGTAAGAGAAAGTGTCCATCCCCTCTCAGTGAAAATACTCTAGTGAATGAGATAATTACGAGTGGTTATGATGTGATTTGTAATGATGACGAAGTCCAAGATTCGCTTCAGGACGATTTGTCCTCTTCCTCATCGTCTGAAGACTTTGTCGATGACACGGATGAAGATCCGAACTACGACCCGGATCATCAATCGCCTAATCGATTCCGGTTCCTCTCAGGATTAAATCGCAGATTATTATTTGACAGAAATGTTCCTGGTCCCTCACACGCCATTGATGCTCTACAATATGACAGTGCCAATGAGGACGATCCCGACGATCCCCCCACACCCCCCAATATACCCATTGATGGGGACGAGCCCCCCACATCACCCAATATGCTACAAACACCCACGGAAATGCCTGGTTCTGAAGCTCGTGTTGAAATGGAGCCTGTTCGAGAAAGGGGCCGCGGTCGCGGAAGAAGGGGACGCGGACGTGGTCGTGGGAGAGGAGGCAGGCAGGGTAGGGGCAATAATACTGAAGAATCAGACAGCAGTGAATGGGAGGAAGTAGACGACGAAAATGACCCCGGATTTCTTGAATACTTTCATTTTTCAGAGATGTCTGGTCCGAAACATTGTCCCCCTAGGAATTCCACCAGTCCCATAGCCTATTTACGTCTATTTTTCACAACTCTACTGACTACATTTGCAACCGAAACAAATAAATGTGCCCGGAAATACTTAGGTTCCTGTGAAGGCAATTTTTCTCCTAAAAGCCGACTACGATCCTGGATGAATACGTGTGTAGACGAGATGAAAGGTTTTTTATCAGTTATTTTAAATATGGGAATTAACAGAAAGCCTAGTATTGAAAGCTATTGGTCAACTGCTTCCTCGCAGAATCAACCTTGGTTCAGTAAAGTTTTCAGTAGAAATAGATTTAAACTTTTGCTTAAATTCTTTCATGTCGTGGATTCGGACACCCTTCCAAAACAAAATGAGCCTAACTACGACCCGTGTGGTCATTTTCAACTACTCATCGACCATTGTAACAGATTACTTCGTCATTACTTTACTCCTTATGACAAACTCTCGGTGGATGAATCGTTGGTCGGGACAAAAAAAAGAGTTGCACTAACCCAATATATACCCAAAAAGAAACACCACCGTTGGGGAATTAAACTGTGGGTGTTGTGCGATTCTGACACAAAGTATTGTTCTCAGTTTTATTACTATAAGGGAGCAAAGTATGAAACAGATCAGTTAACAAGTATGGTTTGGGCCCTACAGTGGTAGTTAAACTCTTGGAAATGGCAAACCTGTTAAACAAAGGCTATCACATTTTTTTAGACAATTTCTTTTGTACCAAGAAGTTAGCACGATATTTATACACTAAAGAAACCTCCCTAACTGGGACTGTTAGGCTAGACCGGAAAGGTGTTCTGCGCCAGTTAAAAGGAAAGTATGAAGTGGGAAAAAAGGTTTATGTGAGAAAGGGGCCATTTTACAAATGGCTTTTGGAGAAAAGGCCACAAACAAAACAAAATTTATTGTCCTGTCATCCAAGGCCAAGACAGGAAATGTAAGATATACAATAAGGAGAAGTGGGAGGATTGTAATAAAAAACAAGCCCAAAATTGTTTATCAATACAATTACGGAATAGATGGGATTGATAGGACGGACCAGATGCTTTATACATATCTGAATGAACGAAGAAGCATGAAACACTGGAAAAAAGTTATTTTTAACATCTTTGGCCGTATGGTCCTAAATTCATATGTACTGTACAAATTGAACACTGATAAACCTATTTCCCGCCTTCAGATTTCCAGGTTTCAGCTATAGAGGCATTGGCAAATGAATGGCTGACGGGGAAAAATGCTGCAGATGGAGTTGGTAATGGCGGTGGTGATGGCCCTGTTAATAAAAAAAATTTGGAGTGGAGACGCTGGAAGGCAATAAAGAAAAAATTTGCACCGTCTGCAGTGGAAAGAATGATCCGGGTGGCAAAAGAAGACGGAGTAGAACCGTTTGTGTCACCTGCAAGGTCGGTTGTCACTTGGACTGCCTCCCGCGTCACAAGTGCAAGTAATTGAATCCAGCAAATAAATGTAAATATCTAAGTGTAAATATAACTCAAAACTGTGATTTTAATTTTTTTAAGTTGTGACATTACTTGCCTAGCCTGAATCTGGTATACTGGAATACTGGTAGTCTGTGCTTTTCAATTGACTGGACTAACAAAAATAAAGGTATGTTGTAATTTAAATTTTATATTTTATATTTTAAAAATTTCCATGGTTGCAATTTTTATTGTTATTTTGTTTGTAAATAGTAATATTTTTAGCTCTATAAAGTATTTTAATGACATAAATGGTGTTATTATTATGCAACTGTAAGCAATTACTTATGCTTTGTAAAAATTGAGTTTTCGTCAAAAATGCAATTTTCACATTTATTACTAACATTCACTTATTTATAAATATTTTAACATAATATTATTACTGTACGCTCATAAGATAATTATGTTAACGAAAATATATAGTTTATCCATTAAAATAATTTACAAAAATACTTTTTTGAATCTTAAAATCAAAAATTAAAAAAAATTTCATAAAATAATTTTATCTTATAATAGTAATCATGTTTAAAAACGAGTAAAAGTTGTTAAATTATACATCACAATGTAGAAAAAGTAAATACAAACAAAACAACAACAAAAATAAAGATCTAGCTATTATCTAAGCCGAGTTATGATCGTTTGAACATATGACACCAAATTAGTGGATTTCGGCACGGCGTTTTTCATACATTCCGCCAGCCGGCGGGTCAGCGACCTTCAGCCGGTCAGCTGACTTGCTGATCTCGCATACGTTAGTGGCGGTAAGAGGGTTAACAGAAAATGAAATATAAGGTAAAATATTTTCTATAATGAAAGCATAGAGATTGATAAACTTCTGCTTCGTTTATATTTTAAAACATATGTTCAAGCTTTATTATAATCTAGCTGTTCCCGCAGGCTTCGTCCCGAAAATAATAATTTATAAAAACTATGAAAGTTGTGTGTGCTGCATTCTGTGGTTATCTCGTGGAACTACTACAAATCAAGATCAGCTGTTTGTATTTTCATAAGAATAACACAGGATTGGAACTTTCTCCCCGTGGAGTGGAGCCCTATGGGAATTTCATAAAAACCCCTTCTTAGTGAGCACCTAAGACCCAAGAGGAAGGTATGTTCCAAATTTCATTCCAATCCATTCTGAGGTTTTTGAGATTTCGTGATGAATGAGTCAGTGAGTTAGTCAGTGGTATTTGGATTTTATATATTAAGAAGATTATTTTATGTTATTAACATTTCTTCAGATTTGAAGGTTATTGTAGTGATTAATGAATATGCTTACTACATCAACATGGAATAACCACATTGGCTATTCTCCTTAGTAAATAATTAGTAATTGAAGATGAAATATGTACTGGCAATGGATTTTTTTCTTAACGTAATTACTATGAATGCCAGGGGAAGACCGCAAAGGCGGGGAATCGTTCACGAATGACAGTGTACGAAGACGTGCAAGAATAGTCAATGTCGAACGTCAAACTAAATGGAGATATATAACAACCACCATTCAGAAGACCGATAATAGACAAGAGAAATATAAATACCCATAATGCAGGTGTAATGGACCAAGAGTACATGCAATGTAGTGCTCTTCAGTTTAGAAAAGAAAATACTACTAACCATTTTACGACATGTTGTCATAACGGACATATTTACCTACCTCAGCCACAAAGTAATCAGAAACTAAAACATTTGTTTGAAGGGAACCCACAACTATTTAAATACATACGTCAATACAACAGAGCAATGGCTTTTGCTTCTTTTTCAGCCACTAAGAAAGACATTCCAGGAAATGGACCCTTTTGTTTTAGAATTCAAGGGCAGATATATCGTTCAATCTCTGATTTGCTGCCACCACATAATGAAGACCCCTCTTATAGCCAACTATACATTATTGAAACTTTAACAGCAACCGAAAATCGTCAAAGGCGCAAAGAAAACAGTGACTTAAAATGTGAGGTATTGTTAAGATTATCCGAAATTTTATCAGAAAATCCATATGCACAAATTTACAAAAGAGCTTCAGAATAAATGGTTGTGCAAGAAGGAAATAATGAGTTGGAACTTAAGAGTTGTAGATAACATAATAAACGGTATCAGGAAACTGACACATACTTTCTCCCTTTTAGCCAAACTTTAATGACAACAATATTTGTTATTTACTAAATATAGAATATGAAGTATAGATAAATGTACAGAAAATTGTCTAAAATAGTTGTTTTCAGAAATATCCACCCAAATCCCTTTTTGGGAGGCACTATAGAGTCCGTTGCTACACACAGTGGTTTTGAGAGGGGAAATGCCCCCTTGCCCCCCCAGGGTTAAATAGCAACACATTTCGAACATCATCTGTTGGTCAATGCTAACTTGACCTGCATATCAAATTTTAATGAAATTGATCAGTAAATAAGAGAGAAATAGTTATATTTGTATCCCCATAAGAATAACATTGGACAACGTACTGTGTTTACCGCTAAATGAAAATTTCAATTTTCTCCGTAACTAGCAATCGTAGAATAGTAATCTTTTTTAACATTTATGATTTTTTATAAAAAATCCAAAAAATTGAATTTTGGATGTTTTAAGTCCTGTAATTTCTGAACCCGAATTTTTCAAGAAATGCAGGTGGTGTCATTTTGTTGCAAACCTAAAGTTCTATAAACCACGAAAGTTTAATCAAAATCGTTAGAGCCGTTTTTGAGAAATTTGGATTTTTCATGTTTTTTGGCGGTTTTAGGGGGATAATTACCCTTAAAAATCAAAAATCCAAAAAAATGAAAAAAACGCCTGGAGATATCGTGAATTAGTTAGTACCTACATACCAAATTTCATAAAAATCGGCCCATAGGTTAGGGCTCTAGCTCTGTAAACATCCACACAGACACACACACACACACACACACACACACACACACACACACACACACACACACACACACACACACGCACCCACACGCGCACACACACACACACACACACACACACACACACACACACACACACACACGGACACACACACACACACGGACACACACACACACACACGGACACACACACACACACACACGGACAGACACACACACACAGACAGACAGACATCACGTAAAAACCACTTTTTTGGGTTCAGGGAGCACCAAAACGAATATTTCCACTAACAACTCAAATTCGAAAATTTTTGCGAAAACAATACTTTCTCCATATACTATGTATAGGGGGAGAAAGTAAAAGTAAAAATGGATTTTCTTAGATATAATAAACTGACCACAGATGGAATCGCCGGTGTCTTCAATTCAACCAAAGGCGAACCTCCAGCACATTAACATACAGTAGACGCCCTCTAGTTCGGCTTCGGTTGGATCGGCTGCCGGATGGTCCGGCCGGTCCTGAGGTCATATCCGTCGCGCCGCGGGGTGAACGACATTCGAAAGAATTTATCTTGAATGTTTAGTTTCCGGCCGTAGAAGTACAGTAAACTATTTATGTCAGTTTAGTTTACGGGCGAGCTTGTAATTGGTCGGTCGCACTCACTTAACCTGTGACAAACTGTTTGGTTATAGTACTGTACAGTGAGATTGATTGATCTGTAATTTTGTGTGTGAGTGTTTTTTGCTGTTTAGTATGTAGGACTGTTTTTGGGAGGAAACGTTATAGCTTTGTTTTTACAGTACGTAATGTGTTTTTCTGTTTTAACCTTAGTACGTTATCGGTATTTACTTTTTAATATGTATTGCAAAAACGTATCTATGAGTGGCACAACATGACAATTCAACCAAGAAACGTCCAAATCTTCTCTTTGGTAAGTACATAATGTTGTAAAAAGTTTAAACAACGTCTTTTGTTGATTTTTAAGCATAGGTAATGCATTTAATAGGGATATTTAAAATTTTGATAGTACATCCGGATAGTCCGGCCGGTGGTCCGGTCCCGAAGTGGCCAACTAGAGGGAGGCCACTATATAGTTATTTACCACAGAGAAGGTGGTCCAACACTACTTTCCATATTGAGTCCACATTGTGATCCAATGTTATATCAGCTTTTTATTTCCATATGGTGAGCCAGGATGGGCCCATTAAAATGTGTGTGAAACTGGCAAGGAAATATCCATAACTCCAGAAACAGGGTATTTAAACTGTGACATCACATCTCCTCTATTGTTCAGGGTATTTAAACATTGACGTCACATTACCAGCTGACAGAAAAACAAGATGGCTGCCGCATCACTATGCAACATAACCTCAAAACCGACCGTTCCCGCCTTTTAGCAGACAACAGATTCCCGACAATATGTAGGCCTAAATCTAATATTATTAGGCCTAATTTGTGAATAAATTATAAAAATCTTATCTATTGTGTTTTATTTAACCATTATATGTATTACAAACATTCCACTTATAAATAAAAATCAACAATGAAAATGTCTACAGACCTGGTACATCTCGTCAAAAACTCATAACTACTAAACCATTAAGAGAAATACATTTTGTTATGGTATTTAATTAAAGCTAATTAGTCTATTTATGGGCGTATCACTACGTTATACCGTATATAAGTAAATATAATCTCAACTTGGGCGTTATGAAAGGTGTTTTCATCCTCAGACTACGCTATGATTTGATGATACCTTTCAGCAATAACTCATTAATCAAAAACGGTCTCATATTTTTTTTTATATTTATTATTTATAAAGTTTAAGTGGTTATCTAACACCCTATTACAGTGTCATACCGTTTCGGTCTTCTGAACTTGGTTAAAATGTCATGAGAAAACTGCCATTTCGAACGTATTTTTAGTCACGAGCAATAACTTATAAATCAAAAACGGTTTATTATATATTTTTTATATTTATTATTTATAAAGTCTATGCGTTTATCTAACGCCCTATTACTATGTCATACCATTTCGGGGTTCTCAACATGTTTAAAATGTGATGTGAAAACTGACATATCGAACTTTGTTAGTCCGACACCTTTCAGCAATAACTCATTAATCAAAAACGATCTCATATTTTCTTTTTATATTTATTATTTATAAAGTTTAAGTGGTTATCTAACACCCTATTACAGTGTCAAACCGTTTCGATCTTCTGAACTTGGTTAAAATGTCATTGGAAAACTGCCATTTCGAACGTATTTTTAGTCACGAGCAATAACTTATAAATCAAAAACGGTTTATTATATATTTTTTATATTTATTATTTATAAAGTCTATGCGTTTATCTAACGCCCTATTACTATGTCATACCATTTCGGGGTTCTGAACATGTTTAAAATGTGATGTGAAAACTGACATATCGAACTTTGTTAGTCCGACACCTTTCAGCAATAACTCATTAATCAAAAACGATCTCATATTTTTTTTTTATATTTATTATTTATAAAGTTTAAGTGGTTATCTAACACCCTATTACAGTGTCATACCGTTTCGATCTTCTGAACTTGGTTAAAATGTCATTGGAAAACTGCCATTTCGAACGTATTTTTAGTCACGAGCAATAACTTATAAATCGAAAACGGTTTATTATATATTTTTTATATTTATTATTTATAAAGTCTATGCGTTTATCTAACGCCCTATTACTATGTCATAACATTTCGGGGTTCTGAACATGTTTAAAATGTGATGTGAAAACTGACATATCGAACTTTGTTAGTCCGACACCTTTCAGCAATAACTCATTAATCAAAAACGATCTCATATTTTCTTTTTATATTTATTATTTATAAAGTTTAAGTGGTTATCTAACACCCTATTACAGTGTCATACCGTTTCGATCTTCTGAACTTGGTTAAAATGTCATTGGAAAACTGCCATTTCAAACGTATTTTTAGTCACGAGCAATAACTTATAAATCGAAAACGGTTTATTATATATTTTTTATATTTATTATTTATAAAGTCTATGCGTTTATCTAACGCCCTATTACTATGTCATACCATTTCGGGGTTCTGAACATGTTTAAAATGTGATGTGAAAACTGACATATCGAACTTTGTTAGTCCGACACCTTTCAGCAATAACTCATTAATCAAAAACGATCTCATATTTTCTTTTTATATTTATTATTTATAAAGTTTAAGTGGTTATCTAACACCCTATTACAGTGTCATACCGTTTCGATCTTCTGAACTTGGTTAAAATGTCATTGGAAAACTGCCATTTCGAACGTATTTTTAGTCACGAGCAATAACTTATAAATCGAAAACGGTTTATTATATATTTTTTATATTTATTATTTATAAAGTCTATGCGTTTATCTAACGCCCTATTACTATGTCATACCATTTCGGGGTTCTGAACATGTTTAAAATGTGATGTGAAAACTGACATATCGAACTTTGTTAGTCCGACACCTTTCAGCAATAACTCATTAATCAAAAACGATCTCATATTTTTTTTTTTTATATTTATTATTTATAAAGTTTAAGTGGTTATCTAACACCCTATTACAGTGTCATACCGTTTCGATCTTCTGAACTTGGTTAAAATGTCATTGGAAAACTGCCATTTCAAACGTATTTTTAGTCACGAGCAATAACTTATAAATCGAAAACGGTTTATTATATACGTTATATACGGTTTTCTCCCTCCAATTGGCAATACAAGGGCAAAGCTACTATATCCAGGCAGCGCTGCTACCTGAGGGTGTTTCAACGAATAACGTCCACTCTCGTGGTAACGAAGTACCGCTCCGCACAGTCTTTTGCGATTCGTCAGACCGAAATATTTGGATTCGTCTGTGCCAATCATGTTCGCCGCCGCACACCGGGACTGCCCGCCATTGGTGGCAATTTCCTGTCAGTTACTGAGTCGTCGCGTCGCGGCGTCGCGTTGTGTTGTGACAGTTATTTTTTACAATAATTACAGACTGTTTACTGTAGTTTCTACTAAGCATTCGTATACGCAATCTTCGTTGTTTATCCTACTGTTTTTAAACATTTTTAGTTCTGTGAATTTAGTGAAATGGCTTCGAAACGTAGTGAAAGGCGCTGGCAGTATTACGCTTCAAAAGAGAGGTATTCTTCTCTTCGACAAAAAATGTTACAGACTTTTTTAAACCAATGTAGTTTTGTTCCTTAACACTTTCTGTTTTGCTAATTAAATTTTCTAAATTTGTAACGTACTGTAATATTCAGAAATAAACTTAGTTAATGTTTTTCCTAGTTTTTATTTATTCCTTAATATATCCCGTTTTCGGTTTCGGATTAAGCGGATTTTCGGATTACAGGATTTCGGATTAGCGGGGCTCTACTGTATATGACTTAATACCACATAAAGCCACATACCAAGTTTTATAAAAATTAAGGAAATTCGGCCCTGTGTATTAGATGCATGCACACTTGTTACGTAGCCTAGAAAACTGTTTATACTATACACCATAATGCAAGTGTGCTGTGTCTTACATTGGTAATTGTTAGTGATTTAAATATTATGTTACACGAGGAACTCAGTGGAATATGTTTTTATATTACAGATCAGTACCATGACGTCGTACGCATGATAAATCTCCTGACAAGGGACAGGAGGGGAGGGCAAGGTCGCCGGGGAGTAGTGGACTGGGGAGGCCGCAGCAGAGGCGGCAGAGGAGGCCGAGGCAGAGGCGACCGAGGAGGCCGAGGCAGAGAAAATCGTCAAAGAGAAAGGGACAGGGATAGAAGAGATGGAAGACAGCAGGAGAGAAGGCAGCAGGAGGGAGGACAGCGGGAGGGTGGGCAGCGGGAAGGAGGGCAACAGGAGGGAGGGCAGCAGGAGGAAAGGCAGCAGGAGGAAAGGCAGCAGGAGGGAAGGCAGCAGGAGGGAGGACAGCAGGAGGGAGGACAGCAGGAGGGAGGACAGCAGGAGGGAGGACAGCAGGAGGGAGGACAGCAGGATGGGAGGCGTGGGCGGGAGGAGAGGCGGGAGGAGGAGAGGCGGGAGGAGGAGAGGCGGGAGGAGGAGAGGGGGAGGAGGAGAGGCGGGAGGAGGAGAGGTAGGCGGAGGAGAGGCGGGAGGAGGAGAGGCAGGCGGAGGAGAGGCGGGCGGAGGAGAGGCAGGTGGAGGAGAGGCAGGCGGAGGAGAGGCAGGAGGAGGAGAGGCAGGATGAGTGGGAGGATGTGTGGCAGGAGGGGAGGCAGAGGGGAAGACACAGGGGAAGGCGGGGAAGACAGGGTGGAAGGAACGGAGGAGGTGGAAGGAGGGCGTGGGAAGATGTGTAAATTAATAGTTATCACGTTTGTAATTTTGTTATCCTTAAATTAATTAATTTATTAACCCTGTAATTTTGTTATCCTTAAATTATTTAATTTATTAACCCTTTGAGTGCCACGCAACAATATTTCGCTGTGCACGGAACATCCGAAAAATACTTCACAACAATATATCGTCGTCGGTGGTCTTACCGAAAAATACATTGCAACGATATATCGTTGTTATAGAAAATTTGTCTTACGTCATTACTTTTTATTATTTCTTTCAGGTCATTTCCAGAATATTTTCCAGCTCTATAAATCTAGTAGTTATTTGGTGAAAATCTTATATTTAACAATGTTTATTTATCTAAAAAAAATATAAAAAATTTCCCGCATGTATAATATGTACCTATTCAAGTTTTTTTATTTTTTAGATATTATATGGTATGTGCATAATATTATAGCTAAACTTTAAACTTACAAAACAAAAAAGTTTCATAATAATATCTTACCAAATAAAAAGTTATTGATTTTATGTACAAAACCCTTGCAAAATATTGATTTTGTGAAACGTTGTTATAGAATATTTGTCTTACGTCAATACTTTTTATTATTTCTTCCAGGACAGTTCCAGGATATGTTCAGGTAAACATATACTCCATAAATATATGAGGCCTAGTTAGTCTGCTTTATGAAATAATATTGTAATAAAACTTAAACCCTTGAATAAAGTTAGGCTACTGTCTTGTGTACTAATTTACTGTTTTATATTTTTTTACATTTATGGAAATAACTCGTCCGCCTACAGCCCAAATCTGATGAAACTTTCAGGAAATATTTTGGGAAACATGTCCTCTATAAATCTAGTAGTTATTTGGTGAAAATCTTATATTTGAACAATTTTTATTTACTTATATAGTCAATAGTCAATAGTCAATCATCTTTATTCATGAAGAAGTACAGAGTACAACATTTGAACAGCGTCGAAAATGGTACAATATGTATTCAAATTTTTTATTTTTTATTTTTTAAATATTATATATGTGCATAGTATTATAGCTAAACTTTAAACTTACAAAACAAAATAGTTTCATAGTAATATCTTGCCAAATAAAAAAGTTATTAATTTTTTTGCAAACCCTTGCAAAATGTTGATTTTGTGCCTGGCACTTTTTGGATATACTCTGTTAAAAACTCTGGCACTCTAGGGATATGACGACCGAAAAACTCTGGCACTCAAAGGGTTAAATCCTTAAATTACTTTTAACTTATATATTTTTTGTTACTTGTAGTTATTTATTTTTTTCAACATTTGATGTTTTATTTTTTATTTATATTTATAGATTTAATAAACATTTATAGATTCGACGATAAGATTTTTTTTAAAATTAAATTTGATATATTACATATATTGATGTTATTTATCTTCTCCCCGGGAATCTCTTGACAAATAATTTGAAATTGAAAATGATATGATGTTATGTAGTAACTTTTCATTTAATATTTTTAGGTAAATTAATGTACCTGTATGGTAGCAGAGAGAGATGCATTATATCTCACGACTTGTAATTTGTAACGAGTCATTTATAAACTTTGTATAGTTTACAGATTTCACAATCCTTCACATCCATCTAAAGTTAGGGATATAGATTCCACGTTGGATATTTTCACATTCAAAATTGGATATATTCTTATTATACAGGGTATGTTTTTTAATGTGCCGTGACAGTCACGTTATAAATATGTAACAAACGTTTATAACATTAACATTATAAATATAACTCAAGCACCTCACCACTAATACTGTACAACAGGCTGGCAATCATCTTCCAGGTAGGTTTTAATTTAAGACGAGAGTACATACTGTTGTATATAACAATGTACCAGTACGTGTTTTGATTATTTAGTTATGCAGTTAATGGTTCGTTGAATCTTATGGCAATTTGTATGATCCTTAAATGGTAATTATACTTGGCCCTAACGCAGATAAACGAATACGCTTTAAAATAAAATGTAGGCCTAAAATAAAATTATTCTATGGTACAGGTTTTAATCTTTTACTTATGGATGTCAACACCACATTGGTTATCGGCTCCACAGCGTGAGTTTCATTCTGAGGAATCCTACCTGTGATAAGGTATAAGTTAAAAAGATTTCAATATAAATTTATAAGATAAACCGGCTTCAGTTATTAATTAATTCCAACGCACAGCCTATAGTAAAATAAATACACTTTAAAAATGGGAGTTTTCTAGTTATATTTTATACAGTTAATTTTCTAGTTATATTTTAATACAGTTATCAGTAAGGTGAGTTAAATTGTGATAAGGTGTTAAATGGTTTAACAATACACATACAAAATTTAGAGTGTACTGGAGCCGCGGCCAATCGGAGAACAGGACGCTTCTGATTGGCTGCGGCTCTGGCACACGCAGAATCCACCTTAGCACGCGGTTTTACGGCTAGTGTACGATCTTCTCTCCGAGAATCTACCCACAACTACTATTAGAACTGGAGTTCAGTTATGTCTTATTGCTTCTCCAGAACCTATAAAGCCTTCATTAAAAATGCATTCAAAATCTGAGTGTTTTCACATCAAATTACTCATTGCGATGGTGTGACATAGTAATGGGATTTATATCAATTCATAAACGTACAAGTAGTGGCCCTATAACAAAATTGGATGACAGTTTTTGATTTATTAATTCTAAATAAATTACAGCAGGTTGTTGGTGGTTTGACAGTGAGCTTTTAAAAATTCTGGGGAATCCGACTAGTTTTTATAGTGATTCAGAGTTAATTTTATGGTTAAACCAAACATACATTAGATAAAATCTTGCACTATTATTACCAAAGTTTGGTTACTGGTATCACTTGCTGCCAATGCATTACCTACAATTACAGCTAGAGAAGGGTGCCAAGTGTGATTTGCGTTTGGTAGGATATTGCATAACTATGATTTTAGATAAACTAATAAAATTCCAATAAATGCTATAATATAAACGGCAATTCAACTGTTTTTATTTCTGACTCGTGCAAAGTGTTTACAGATCCTTGTAAGTCTTCCTAATAGTAAAGGAACAATGGGTATTAAGTAGAGTGAAGGTTACTATTTTCTACAACTAAGTTTATTTCAAACAGAAGTTAATAGTTCATTTATAGTTGCACACACCACTTTTTTTAGGTTAAGTATGTATTGAGACTAGAATACAATACGTTGTCTGCTAGCAGGGTTGAGTCGTTTTGATGTTATGTTACAGACTGATGCGGCAGCCATCTTGTTTTCCTGTCAGCTGGTAATGTGACGTCATTGTTTAAATACCCTGAACAATAGAGGAGATGTGATGTCACAGTTTAAATACCCTGTTTCTGGAGTTATGGATATTTCCTTGCCAGTTTCACACACATCCCATTAAATGACCCACAATGGACCACGGAGGCAAAGGGTTCGGCAGAATCTTACAATGTTGCAGTATGCCTGTTTTATATTGGCAGTTTGTAGAGAGTTTTCGCACCTTTGTGCTTCTAAGAAATGATTTCAACAATATCATATACATTTAATTTCGTAAGGCGATTCTAGGAAAGGTAATGTAATATTTTTACTAAGAATTAGGCTTATCTCAACAGATCCTAATATGCCTCTCCATATGTCACGAAAACAATTTCCAATCTGACTAGCTTTTTGTATTACCATCAATAAGTCACAAGGCCATACCTTCGACAAAGCTGGGATATACGTAAGTAAACCGGTTTTTACTTACGGGCATTATATGTTGTCTTTAGCAGAGTTAAATCTCCGGAAGGAATCAATTATTTATTGAAAATATCAACAACCAAAGCAACCAAAAACACTGTTCCTACACATAAAATATAGTGACCCGGCAAATTCTGACACAGATATAATTTGTTTGTTAGTTCGTTTGATTTATAATACTACAATAATTTGTTTTACATTTGTGTTTTATTTTTAGGGGCTTTTTCCCCTACAAGCCACTAATGCATATACGAATAATGATTATACATATTTGTAAAGCTAATGAAGGAGTCCAAAAAAGTCATAAAGTTGATGGTAACAAATTTTTATCACTTATAAATAAATGTAAATAAAAGAATGTTTTTGCTATTTTTGCGTGGTACTTTGGTATTATACGGATGCCACCCTTATGCAGCGCGCTGCGGCAGTTATGTTAGGATGGGTTATCATAAAAATGATTGTAGGACTTTCCTTGTTTTGTTACGAATCGAATGATACCTGATGAGTCATACTTCCGGCCGCCAAACACCCTCCAAATAGGCCAAGGTCAGGTCGTTGACCGGAGCGCGCGCATCACCTGTCACCGCCTTTAATCTGGGTCCTGGGTCAGTGTCATGAGTGATTTATTGCCGTGCACTACGTTACATTTGTTTTCATAATGAGTGACGTTCTTTTCGTGTGGGATTTACCTCGAAATGAAGAGGAAACCGTACGCATTTTTATGATAACCCATCCTAACATAACTGCCACAGCGCGATGTATATTTGGCGGCGTACCTGTGGCGATCGGGTCTGGCTGCTAGCGGCGGCGACGCATTCAACACGATCCTAGCAGACATCGCTGCCTTTTGGGAGGCACAACACAAAGACCGCTCATCAGAATGATGTAAAATTTGTACAGTAAGTCAATAAAAGTACGTTTTTTCGAATTATGTAGTTATCCTTTGTATCCGATAAAAATTTAACCTCCAAAAATAGTGGCATCCGTATAATACCAAAGTACCTTTTGCGTATTTGGAAAAAAAAGATTTCACAATATTTAGTATATAACTTTTTTGCCAAATATTTTACCCCCAAATCAATATAAACATGTTGTAGTACATTCAATTCCTTACATAGAAATATATAAAATGTTATACATAGAATACGTAGAAATATACATATAAATATATATCTCACCACTAGGCCTACCAGATAAATAATCCAATTAGCCTACAAAACCTATGAGATATCATCAGGAAAGTCGTTCACCTCAATATCACTGCCTATATCACCCTCTAAATCGTCATCAATATCACTAAGTAATACTTTCTTCAAGAGCACCCCGAACGTCACTACTATCCATTTTTGCGTAAATTCGGCTAAATAAATAACTAAAACACTCTTACACAACTGACAACGGTCAAACAATAACATAGCGTGCCATTTTGGACTGTACATTGCATATTTCATATGTCAATAACACCACCACAGAATAATACAATACATCGAGACAGACATAAGAAGAAAGCCTGAAATCTGCAGTTTACAGTGTGATACCAAATACAGTCCAGTTTGGAGCGGGCCAAACAAACTGACTAAGACTTCGTAAACAGCTGCGCAGTTGCCGATTAGGCAAAAATGTGACGTAGTAAAACATTTCCTTGGTGATGAAGCCAAGGTCAAACAGTGCTGCCAACGGCAAAACTAAATTAAACTCTATATTTCTTCCTCTTAAAAATAACATATTATTTGACTACTAACTATAACATACACTGCATATAAACGCAATTTTCTGAACCAACCAATTTGGTCGGATTGGCCATTCCACAAAAAAACCAGAAACACCTGTTTTCATAAAATCATATAACTTGTCCAATCAATACAGTACTCTAAAAATCAATACCAATATAAAACGCTACTCTTTAACTGTGCATTGACACCAACCGCAACTTCCTGCGAGAAAAATTACCCGAGCTGGGTAATTTCAAAAATATTATGTTTTGCCATTGTCAGTGTCGGCTGCAGCAATTGCGTTGCGCCAAAAACTCATTCGATTTCTAATCGTCGTAACACTGTTATACAGCTGCTACACAGTTCATTTATGTAATTAAAATGAAAGTTCAGAATGTGCAAACAAATCACATTTGATTAACGAATCGCATTTAAAATCAAAATTTAACCTAAATAACACAAACACCCAAACATTCGAGCCATCATGGCGTACGTTGAAACTCAATTCATGAACTCAGACCGTAGAGTTTTCCTTGGCAAAGACAACAAAGTTTTATCTTAGTTAAATACACACTTATTTATTATTCGTTGTTGTATTTTTTAATTTTGGTTTTTGTTTGTTATTTGTTAAATGTTTCATTAAAATATATTTGTAACTGACATTGCATATTATTATTGACCAGCCTAAGCTTATATACAAATTGTTGATTTTAGATATAACATAAATATAAATATTGAGTGAACAATTTTTGATATAGGCTTAACTGTTAAAATATGATTCTATATAGGGTTTTGATTCGTTATATCGAATGTTTAAGGTCGATATATCGCATCCGATTGGTTGGTGGCCTCTTATGAAACTGTATCCATTATTATTGGTTTTTTAACATTACCAAATTTTCAGTCATATCCGATCAATTTGGTCTGTGGCCACTCTAGGCGACATAAAAAATCCGACCAAATTGGTCGGATGGCCACGGCTAGGGTTAACATATATATATATGTAAACCAAGGTAATAATTTTATTCAATGGAAAAAGTAAGCAATGATTTTGGTAGGCTAAATTTCCTTCTTTCACCAAAGCAGCCAAACGGTCATCTCCATACAGTTCTTAGGCATAGGGTATATATGACAAAATTAGGACCTAACCAGGACTCTAAAATAACTTCGAGGGACAAATTTGTTAGGTATTATGGGCCTAAAAAATCATCTAAACTAGGGCCTAGACTATAGTAGAAGAGCAAGCAGGAGTAATCAGTTAGGCCTAAATAGCCACCCTTGAAATTGATGGGCAACTAAAATTTAAAAAAATTTCATTACCAAAACAATTTCGGAGGAGCTGTGAGGTCTGATTAGATCTTCTTGAGATTGTTCTGCTCCTGGAGACGTTTCGTTATCGAGAGCTTTTAGCTGTTTGGGACTTTCTAGATCCATCTTAAACAGTTTTTCCTGAATCGTACTATCGTTACTATCATTTCCAGTCTCTACTCCTGAATCTGCAGCCGACGCCATCCTAAATTATATGTTTAGGTAGACTAGTAATCTAAAATACTCAAATAACTTATCACACGAACCGTTTAAGATAATAAACAAGAAGACAATAAAATGATCTATCTATATCTATATCTCTGTAGTCTGTATGTTTCTATTTCACACAAAGCGGACCAATGCCCAATGACACTGACCAGTGACCAACAGTGTTGCCACCAGGTAGATGAAATTTTTACCCTAAACGTGTGATTAAATTACCCTAAAATTTTTGTAAATTACCCTAAAATTACCCTAAGAGTGGATTTTATTCTCTAAAAGCTCAAAATACACCCGAGATTGGTTTTAAAACATGATTACGGCATGAAAAGTAAGGTAACATAGCACTTAATACTCGTCTTTGGCCCTATATCACACATAAAACGAAATATGTATTAAACAATTCAAATAAATATTCTGTAGTACGGTAATATTTTTTACTAATGTGCTGGTGTCGCTGATAATAGAAACTTGCTGATACATGTTAATTATTAACAGTTATTGGGAGTACTTCATTGTTTTGACGAATTTCCCCTATAGGGAAGAAGCTATTACCGTAGTCGGCATAGTAAGACCTAGGCCCGGGACCATGATAACTTTTCGTTTTGAGGTCCCCAGACCCCAAAACCACCATTCGTTCGAATCTGTATATATATACATATATATATATATATATATATATATATATATATATATATACATATGTGGGTTGATCAATTGTATCTCTCATCGCGATTAGGATAGTTAATTCAGTCTCATTTGAGAGATTCAATTGATACGCATCATTCCAATCTCTATTTGGCATGTATCCGCTATTTCAATCTCATCGGCCATGACTCAATTTTTAGGTTAGGAAAAGTAGAAAAATCGCATCCGTCATTTCAACCTCGGTGTATATACACCTAACCTCAAAATTTTATAGGTTATGTTTTTGTATATAGACCTAACCTCAAAATTTTATAGGTTATGTTTTTGTATATACACCAAAAACCCAAAACGTCAATTCAAACTCTCGGGTTTTAGAGGTATTTGGTTTACATAACGATTTTACTATTTTCTACATTTATTGGTCTATGACTTACATAACAGTTTTTTCACAGATAATATGTTAGTTATATGTTTCTTATTTCCCTATAATATATGGTTTAATAAAAAACAAACATTAATTTATTATCAAAACGTTTAAAAACTCACAAAATAAAAACATTTATTTAATTTTTCCTATTAATTGTGGATTTAGCTGGGATATGCCGAGTATTCGGGCGGTGCGGGCGTAGGAGTTTTTGGATTATCAAACCAACCGCTTATTGATAACATTCCCAGTAGGGGTTTTTGGACTATCGAATCAACCGCGTTATTTATTACATTCCCAGAAGCTTTGTGCAGTCACGCAAAATGTGGCAAAACACGGTTTGTATGTTAGTTCCTCATTTAAAGTTTACGTGATATGAAACGGAACGACCAGAACCACCGAATCATCGGCGTACAGTCGCAACTGGGTAGAAAGTCGCTTACGGCGTTCGAATAGCCGACCAACTATTTTGCACACGGCACTCACGGCACTGCCCCACCACCTATATAAGCAGCCTTGCTGCCAGCAAGTGACACACTTCTCCTAGTCACTGCGAGTTGTTCAGACCATTTGCCCTGTGCCGTGACAGTTCAGTCTCCGGTCTCAGTCTCCAGTCGCTGTGGGCCTATTTAATGGTAAGTAAGTAATACAATAAAGTTAAATTTAATTATAATACCATTTTTCCTACAGTTAATTGCTATTTAAAACTCTAATTTGGTACTTTTAAAAATTACACATCAAATTTATAAACAGTTTAAATATTATTCAATCGAATGAAACAATTTGTTAATAAATATTATTTTAATTTATTTTTGAAATATTTAAAGAAATTTCATTGTTAATTCATTGGTGCATCCCAGGGTAATATGGTTATATTCGGTGTCATCAGAATGTGAGCTAGAAAGAAAAGTCAAAATTTGATTGTGTTTTTTTCATAAACAGAATAGTATTATAAATACACGGCAATATGAGAATCTGTAATGATTTAAAACTGGGCTTGGTTGATGATAAAAAGTCACATTGTTGATTTTCCTAAAAATCTTTTTTAAACTAAATAATATTCTACAGTTAACTGAATTAATCCAGAAAATAACATCATAAGTTAAATTTGAATATACACATGCGTAATAAACTGTTACAAGTCTGTTTGTGTTTACTAATTTAGAGAGAATGCAAATCATATAGTATACTCTGTATAATTTAGTGGCAACTGATGAAATTTGATCTTTCTAAGTCAACTTGTTATCAATAATTATGTCAAGAAATTGGGTATGTTCAATTAAGTTAAGTGATGAATCCAAAAAGATTACGCTAGTACAAAATATTGGAGATTTTAGACAAGAAATTTTACATCAAACATAATATGAAATAAATAAAATAAAAAATAGTCATCGTCGGGACTGACAATATGCAGGATCTAAATATGATAATTAATTTCAGTAAACACAAAGTACGTGACAAAGTTTTATTAAAAAACACTTTAATATCAAATACAGCTTATGGTGAAACAGCAACCCTTTTTAACATATAAGAAGGGCCTTATGAAATTAAAGAAAAATCGGTTCAAACACTTACAAACTATTTTGCCCATTTCGGGTCATTTTAATGGGCCATTACACATAAGTTTATTGAAAAGGTACCATGAGCCCACACCATACAATAAATAATTATTACCTTTACTTAACAATTCCTAATCACATGTGTTTCTTCCAGATGTCTAAACGTTAGGTACCATGAGCCCACACCATACAATAAATAATTATTACCTTTACTTAACAATTCCTAATCACATGTGTTTCTTCCAGATGTCTAAACGTTGGGGTGAGAAACATTACAAGAGAAGAGTGAACCCGCGGATGAATGATTTTAACAAGAGAGAATTTGCTGAAATGGTCCACGAAAACAAAACACTGGAAGATGAATGGAGAGTTAACTACTTCAAAAAACCAAGAATCTACCATAAAGAAAAGGAAAGAGCATGCAGGGAAAGAAGAAAAATGAAGGAAGATATAGAAAGGTGCCTGAGATGGAGGATAGATTGGGAAGAATATGAAGAGATCATGAAGAATGAAGGCTTAATAGACCCAAAGAAGGAGGTTCACCTCCTGGAAGAAGAGTTACAGAAATCAAAAGAAGTGAAGAAAAAAATAGAAGAAGACATTTTGGGAAAGAAAGCGGATGAAAATAAAAAAATAGAAGAGAAGAGGATAAAGAAGGAGAAAAATAAGAAGATTGAAGACGAGGATTTAAAGGAGATCTTCGATGAGATGATAATTGACGTAGAATGTGTATATTGGGAAGAATATGAAGAGGTCATGAAGAATGAAGACTTAATAGACCCAAAGAAGGAGGTTCACCTCCTGGAAGAAGAGTTACAGAAATCAAAAGAAGCGAAGAAAAAAATAGAAGAAGACATTTTGGGAAATAAAGCGGATGAAAAGAAAAAAATAGAAGAGAAGAGGATAAAGAAGGAGAAAAATAAGAAGATTGAAGACGAGGATTTAAAGGAGATCTTCGATGAGATGATAATTGACGTAGAATGTGTAAATTGGCTAAAGCCTGAGCTAAATAAGTATAAGTTAATTCAAATTGATTTTTATTGATTTTGAGTTTTTTTCAGTTTTTAATTGATTTTTTTAGTTTTTTATTTATTTTTTATTTTGATGATGGGTTAGACATACGAAACAACTATATGCACATCGAACAATAAAGTATAATTTTCATAAAAAAGTTTAAACTGCTCATTTTTATTCAAATTTTGGGACATTGTGATGTATCATTTTAGAAGTAGCCCGTTAAACTTTATCGTAACTTAAATTTTAAATATTTAAGTGTTGTGTACCATGAGTATGCCTATTCTATATTGTAAACATTAACACTACAATGAATTAATTACCGTAATAAGTTTACAAGTATTTGTAAAGTATACCATTATTGTTATTTTTGATAGTTATAAGTTGATTGTAAATAGTTTTAAATAGATATTTGAACACATTTCTGAAAACGATGTAATAAAATCAATACAAATGTTAAAACCTCAAATATTTGTGATGAAATTCATAAATTTCTAATTAATGAATGTGCGACTCTTTTTTTCATGACCCTTAACCAACGTGATCAATGTTTCATTGCTTAATGAAGTTTTCCTAACCTTTTAAAATGCAACAATGTTTATCCTATTTTTAAAAAAGGAGACCCCTTTAGTGAATAATTACAGACCTATCTCTATTCTCCAAGGGTTTTCAAAAATATATGAAACAGTTGTTCTTCATAAATTGACTAGTTACATTTAAAAATAACTTATTTTATGATTTACAGTTTGATTTCAGACAAGGAAAATATACAAGTGATGCAATAAATGAGATAATTACTTCTATCTTGCATGCAATTGACAATGCTCAACACGCTGTTGGCGTCTTTTGTGACTTGTCTAAAGCATTTGACTGTGTAATTTCTATAAAAATATCAATTCTGGAGTTCCACAAGGATCTATTCTTGGACCTTTGTTTTTCTCAATTTATGTAAGTGATTTGTTATCAGTAGTAAAGAATTCTAAACTGTTTGCCGAGGTTACCGAAACAAAGGGGTTTTTCTTTGATTTTGTTTGACTTCAAAAATCGAAATTTACTCGTGGGTATATTTTTTCGTTCATGATGTTGTTCGCGAACAGCATGATGAACACATCCGGTGTGGTTCATGATGCTGTTCGAGAACAGCTATAAGCGAAGCTAAAACCAAAAAATTCCCATGATAATTTTATCCAAAATCAAAAACACACTTCCCGTATAGCTGTTCTAGAACAGCTATGGGAACGCGAGTGATTTTTTTAAATGCTGTTCTGATGGTCAAAAAGAACAGCTATGTGAACACAAAAATTTACAAATCTCGCAAACGGTTTTTGAATCATTTTGCCGGGGTTTTTGCAATATATAAGTCATCATGACTGAAGATAACGCGACTCAGCTCCGTAAAAAGATAAACTCGGATATAAACGATCCGAACAGCTTTATGGGTTCGAAAAACGTATATGTCCTGACACATATCCAAACTAACTCCCCGATTGGTAAAAAAAACCCGGGTGTCGGTTGTTTGGACGTACTGCAGCGGTCAAGTAGACGCACTCCATTCACAGATTACGCAGACGAATGGTTTTCGGAAGCAATGAATAACTCCAAAACGTTTCTGGTTAACGTTTTTGATACTATAGTTAACAAATCTAGATCTACGGGAAAGATGTCAATCGAGTTTATTCGCGATAATAATTGGTATATCTACGAAGAAGAAACAAATAAATCAAAAGGCGAAATACGTCTCGTCGAATAATAGTCGTCGTCGATAACATTCGAATGAAATGGGTCTAGTTACAACTCTCTACAGACACGCTCAACGGTCGCTATAATACACACCGAAAGTCAGAAACATAGTCATTTCTCGAAGTGGAATCGAGCACACAACATGACTTCGGATACGTCGCTGTATAGTTTGTCAGTAGAAGGTTATCGTTTCTACAGATCTGATGGTGAACCCTTCGACTCGTCCGTGATGACCTTCGTGCCGCCCTACAATGTCGCTACGGAAGTGGTAAAACCCAGTGCCGAAACGATAAAGTGCGAGGATAATGAAAGCTATATGAACAATTACTATCACGCATGCGTCGCCGAAAATACGGGATCGTTTACATTGGCACGGAGATGCGAACCATCTTGGAGTGGTCTATCTGACCAACAGAAAAACGTTATCGAAAAGGTCGAAGAGGAAGTAAGGGATTATAGGCGGTCCGGGATTTATTTTCGTTCCGTTATCATGGAAGGTCTCGGGGGTTGCGGAAAAACACGCCTCATGGCGTATATAATGAACCATTCTCCACCCTCTACTCATGTCATGTATTTGACTAAACAGAATAAACGCCTACAGGATTTTCTGTACGACGAGATAGGACAGGGCGAATTGATTTCACCGCCGCCTGTCGCCGACATGTCTAAATCGTCGGCGCGCGATTTCGAATCTCTACTCTGCAACGAGGGGGGTCGGTATGCTTGCACGGTGGAAAAACTGGTTTACAACAAATCTAGTTTTGCGGCGGCACGTCAAACGAATTCGCGTAAAGCGCTTCAGTGGAAAATGGAGATACCGGACGTCTTATTCGGGAAAGATCTCGCCGATCGCACTAATAACGCTGTTATACTTCTGGACGAGTACACCATGATATCTCCTCCGCTACTGCACAAAATGCTACACTGCATTCGAAACCTTTTCAAAGCGCCCACCGTGTTGATCATGGGTGGTGACCAGTTCCAACTAGGCCCGATCGACTGGGACGCTCAGAACGACAAGTGTTATCGGGACAGATGTGGCGAAGAGGCTCCGGTCGAAGCGATAACTGCAAATAACGAATACTACGTGTCGGACGTCAGAGAGGAACTGACCAAGAGATTGGGTCAAGCGCCGTTCGAATATCACATGGAGGGTTCACAGCGTTGTCGTGACGACCCCGAACTGGCAAAAATGGTCGTTTATTTGAGAAACAGTTGTAAAAAACGTACATCAGTAAAGGCGATAGAACGCAAGTTGGTGGCGTTCGGCCGCGCGCGCGGCATCCGCTTGTACCGATACGACGTCAACAGACGAGGGTGTAAAACCGGACAGTTGGTGTTCGAAAAAGAAGATGATCTCGGTAGTAGCGGTTCGGACGACGACGATCAACATTTGGGCGATGACGATTCATACGACACGCTCGATATGGAGGTGGACTGGTCCAGCCCTCCCGCTATGGACATGACGCCGTTTATAAATTTTTATGGCAAACTCTATGAGGAAATCTATCTGAGATACAACGACGGAACCTTGAATGATACCGAATTACCAAGTTTCGTATACGAGAAAGCGTCGCGGTTCGCGCTCGCGAAATTTCCGATATTCATGGTGAAGAAAAACGACAAATGCAACATTTTATCGGACACGTTCCTGAAGACTTTGTATAACGGCATATACACGGAGCTGAGTAAAAAGTACGCCGATAAAGACGGTGTCCGCATCGGCATAAAACTATTGTTGGAAAAACTATGCGTATCCATGTCCATGGCGAACCAGGGCCCGGTACAACAGACGCTGATGACGGGCGTGCCATATAGGATGACGGAAACAATCAAGGAATGGAATAAATTGCCCGTCATCAGTAACGGAGAACTGGTCCTTTTGACGGGCATAATGTTTGACAAAAAACGGGCGATAAAAAACATTGTTCTCAAGACACTGCAGAGAAACACGGATCACTTTCTGTCGGTCACACCGGGATTCACACAAAACCGCCTCATCGAAACCGGAGTCAATCGTACGAGTGATTCATTCTTCGGATTTGTCAAACAGACCGATAGAGGAGGATCGAACGATTTGTTTTGTAAGAAGGCGCGGATAGACGACGCGGGAAGATCGTACGCGAAGCCGACAAAACAAATAACAGAAGCGCATTCGGAAAGATACGACGGAAAAGGACAGGATACGAGACTGTTGCGTCCCGACAATACCGCCGTAGTCGCGTTCATGTTACCTATGGTGCCGATGATATGTGAAAACATATATCAGATGCAAGGTAACACAATCGTATCGGATTGTTTTATCGACTTGTTGTCGACTAAACAAGACGATATCTACGTAGCTGTTTCTAGATTTCAAAAGACGTCGGCTATCAGGGGAATAATACTTTCACAATAAAGACACTTTTATAATTGTATTTTTGACTTGTTTTATTGAGTTCCAAATGATTTTAACATACTTTCGTCCTCTTCAATATCGTTTAACAGACATTTTACGGTCAAATCGGACATGACCCATTCGCGTTGCATGTAGTTGATTACGTGGCCTAGATCGTAAATTACGTTATTGACTCGCAGAGTCAACCGATTGTCGTGGTTCACGATGACGTTCTGAAAAGCAGAATCCATTTTCTTTGCATTGTGTCCCTGTTTTCGTATCGTGGACTTGACCTCTATAAAACGTTTGGCGTAATCCAGAGTCTCGGCCGTTGCGGACACTTCATCTGTCGTCGTTTTGAACATGTTATTCACTCCGTCCGGCGTACCTTTGCTGCCGGATTCTGCGATATGTATCGCTTGCTCTTTCGCGTTCGGTCCTACGGGATAGATTCGTTTCTCGTTATAACCCTCAAACGAACGACAGCGAACCAACATTACGAAACCATACGGGACGTACGGTCCGTACTGTTGAGACAGAGATACTAGCGTCTCGTTGAGTTGATCGTTGACCCTCGAAACGGAATTTTCGTGATTTTGCGTGTGACAAAACGCGAACGTGGAGCCGAAAAGACATCTGACGCGTTCGGCGTAGTCGTCCGATCGTGTGTACCGCTGTCTCAGGTGTTTTAGAACTCCGGATATCCTAAATGGGTTCGTCTGACTGAACGCCAGACGAGTACGATAAAAGTAACAATACATCCCGATCTTGGGAGAGAGGCGCATCAGGGTCTCGATGAAACATTTACCGCTGTTTACCAAGACGATAGACACGTTGTCTCCGTCGAAATCCAACTGTTTGTTGGTTATGATTTCCGAGGGCAACGAAATGTAGGGGTATTCGGTCGGTATCACCTTAGTAAAAGTAGTAATTGCGTCGGACGAAAACACTGGGTCGCGCTTTACTAGAGCCGCCATTTTGTTCATATTGACGTTTTTGAAGACGCTTTCCATCACGTGCGCCGGGAGTCCGATTTCGTCGGGTTTTAACGTGGGATCCGGTAGAACCTTTCCGTACAGACAGTTTAACATCTTACCGGGCACGACGACCTGTTTCAAGAAACTCTTTCCGCCCTGTGTTTGATCTTTTATACTTTTATTGACCAAATCAGCCTCGTTCATCGATTTCCACAGACGCTGAAGAACGGCGTCCGTTATGCGAGATTGTTTATTTTTGCCGATTTTAGATTGCGTTTGTTGTCGCGACTTCTGTCCATCTGTGTTACAGCCGGATTTGTTCCAATTTTGCTGGATGAATATCTTTTTCTCCTGTAAATCACAGGGTTCCATACCGTCCAGGCGACACAGACGTCGCAGAACGGTATCGTAATGGTGCGTACATTGAGCCATTGGTGGTGTGTTGATATATCTGCGCATATTGTATCTGTAACGCGTTTTCACAACCAATTGTTTCAAATTCATGTAGGCGTTGTTGAACCGTTCGCGCAACTTTTCGCGCCTAGCACGCACCTGCGGCGAACACGTCTTGTCACGAATTTTCGACCGACGATTCAGACGGTCGAAACAAGATTTCAATTTGAGCAGTTCGGCCGGCGTGATGGCGTATTTCTCCATATGTTCTAAATCCCACGCATCACCAACGCTATAACTGTCACCGACACCTTTAAACCCTCTATGTGGTGAGATGTGGCCGGACACATGACCGATTACGTACGGCCTGTCTGTGTCACAATGTACTTTACCGGAGCGAGCGGGCGGCATGACTGATTGTCCTTTCGGACAATCCAATCAATAGCACTCGTTTGAGAATTCAAGGCGGGTAGGTCCAGACTTTTCTCCCGACCAAAGATAGAAAAAGAAGTCGGTAAAAGATTTACAAAGTTTTTATTGTGAATTGCAATCGATTTTACAATTTTCATAAATACATATATTCGTGGCTCTGATTTTGTTGTCAGAATCCGGACGGTTTTTGTCACACCTATCTTTCATAAAACGTAACCTTCCGTTGTCGTAATAGCATTCTACTATTATTCGCCGGTTTTTAATAGGATTAGGACGTTCTGCCCAGCTTTCGACGGTCTCCAGAGTCGGCAATTCCTCGACCGCGTATTCGGTGAGATCTGCCGATGTCACTTTTTCGGTGTCGAGATCCAATTCCAAATCTACCGTATCGGTATGTTTCAATTTGAAATAGCCGTATTCCGCGGCAGTAAAAGGCGATTTTTCGCGTTTTGAAAACGCCACTATCAATCCCTCACAATCGTTCTTCAACCGGCTGTCGTCTTGCAAATACTTGGGCAGCCGCAACACAAACCTTTCTATAACGGAGCGTCTGCCGTCATCGTCCGTAAACGCCTTGTCCAGCAGATCCAATAGCCCGTTGGATTTCAACGAATCGCCATTTCCACCAGTGAGATCCACAACGCTAGTTATGGTGATTGGCGGGCTGTGTCGGTGTTGATCGGCGGTGGCTTTTCTCTTGTGGTTTTCCATTTTTGTAATTTCGGAGAGTACTTGCAACGATACGTGGGCTGGTAGCGTCCGGTAAAGGTTACAAACGTGAGAGCTGTTGACGAATTGAGTCTTTATCGCTATTCCGGACGCGACGTTGCCTATGTTCCGTCCCGTATTGTGAATGGCGTTGTTTCTCCCGTAAACTGCGAAAATCGTATTGTGAGATTTAATCAGTACCGCCATGAGTTCCGTAATCACGTAGTAGCGTCTCGAGTTGTCTTTGCCGCCGGTCTCCACCACCTCCAATTGAAATATCATGTCGTTGTCGAACGGCAACGTCGTACGGAAGCTGCACATTCGTCCGCAGGCGTCTTTTATCACAATAAAACCATCGCAGAAATAAATCCCCGTCGCTCGTATTCCGTCCCACTTCGGCATTACGAAGAAGTCCAAATGTCCGTTCGCGCGTTCGCGCAGATCGGTCCTGCATCGGTTGTAGTCGAGAAAACGACGTTTGAACGTATCAAACAGACTATCCAGACGTTCCCGTTGGACCGAATTATTGTTTGCCGCGAACATCGCCAACCTCACTAGATCGTAGGACAGTAATTTTATCAGCATCTCGCACAGACGGCGCAAGTTGTTGGCTACTTCATTTTCGTTTAACTTTTTACCCGTTTCCAGTTCGATTTCTAAATAATAGATCGAATTACACGCGGTCCTCGCTTCTAATGTACCGCCGTAAAACGACTGCTCTCCGACAGTGACGCGCGCATTCCGCACTCCACCCTTCATCTTGTAGAAGCACAACCTCTTCTTGTTGTACGTGCGCATATATCGGCCGGTGGCGTGATCCTCTATTACGGTATTTTTCCACTCGTCCTCGGTCAAGACGCGCTCGATAGACTCTTTGTACGAGCCCGTGATGAAAATAACACGGCCGGTCAAACGTTGTACGTGCGGAAACTGCATTTCAATCATGTTAGAAGTTATCTTGTGATCGAATTTCCGATAATCTATAGGAACGTCACCAAAAGAAAGGCATTCTGCGTATCTGGTTAACAATCTATACCGACCGCGCGCGTTTTGCGGGTCTTCGTAAATGTCGATATTCTCTTCAAATGGTTTCGTTTCACTCTGGCTCGAGAGTAAAGAAACTATCCGCGGATAGAGCGTGCCGTCAAAAACTATTCCGCAAGTGGTTTCGTATTCGTGGCAGATAGACATCTTTCAGTCTAGTCGCGCTATGCACTGGCACGAAAATTAAACCCCTTGTGGGCCGGGGTGATCCTGTCGATAATATGACTCTCGACATTATCGATGGATTCACGGAGAAAATTCGGATTGAATTAAACAACGAAAAATAAGAAACATACATTTATTAAATTCAATAATTGCTTCCACATTCGACGGGGACGTTCAAAAACGTCTTGATATAAGGTTCGTTTATTTTGTAATATCTTTTCAATTCGCTTTGGTTGTCGTGATCCAGCTCGAACGGCGTGTGACAAGTGTCCTGCGTTATGTCTTCATTGACACTTTCTGGACATGACGGGGGTAGCGAATCCGGCTTGTAGACTGGTGACATCGGTGCGTATACTTCTTCTTCGGAGAATGCCCCGCTATCGTGGCGATACAGCGTTGAATTGCGGAATAATTTGTTTACATATTTTACACTCTCGTTGAGCCCACCTTCTGAAATCACCGAAATGAGCGGTCCGTGGCCCATTTTTCGATTGTGGTTCCTCTTCAACGAACACTCGGTAAAATACTCTATCGTGGATAATATCTTCACCAATCCGAAAACGAAAGAGTCCTCTCTGGTTTCGATCACGGGTTTGTATTTTTCTGTCAGGAAACAATAGAGAAAAGTGACCGAATTGTCAATAAATAACGCCTGTGACATTCCCATGAAGTAGAGCGTATTGCTGCAGTAAACGAGATTGCAAACGTCAAATCTGTGTTTGACGCCGCGACAGACCGACTCGTTGTACAGATCGACCGCGTTGAAGAGGTTGTCCAGTACGACATCGTACTTGTGGTTTCTGTAGACCGTGAGTGAGAAATATAGTTCACCACCGGGACTGTTTTCAAACTGATTGATGTCGAACTCGTGACTCACCGTATCCAGATACAATCCGCTCGATGTTGCCAACGTACCGAACACTTTACTCCTCAAATACACTACCAACTCTTGGACGGTGCCGAGTTTCATTTTAAATTTTTGCACGCATCTGAATACGAGGACCACCGTAGCCGATCTTTTCAAAGACATGATAGCGTCAAATTTTTTATCCATGTCGCATCTCTGCTTATCGCGAGAATCGCTTGTTTTTGTTTCGTCCGACATCTTCAACGCGTTTTCCAATAGACGTTTTACAGTGTCAATTCGACGTTCGCCCTGTGGCGCCTTGCCTCCCGTGGTTCTTTTCACGTTCAAATTAGATTGCTGTTTACAATGCTGAAAAAACTGAGCGACTATTTCGCCAAAGTATGTCCCTGGTTCGGGAACGCAATTGTTGTAACAGCGGAGTACTCTCAACAATTTCGCATCGTCAAATTTGCATTTTAGAAACTTTTCAAACGAACGATATATTTGATGCGTCCCATGCGCCATCAGTGTCAGGGAACCGGTCAGGGAGTTAGCCGAGGTTACGCGTCCGGCCGGATTCTTTTTCACCCAACAGTCGACTGTCTTCGCTATGAACGTACGGACGTCAACCGGAAGCACTGTGAATTTCTCTTCTTCGCACACGACGACACCGTAACGGCCGAGAAGTGCGAGTAATTCATTAGTCGATTTGTCCGCCGAGTCCGGTGGTCCATCCGAGATGCCGTCCTTGTCTTTTTCGTATACATTTACTAGTTTGCAATCACCCTTACCGCACCACACCTTTTGCATGTTCTTATTTCCGAATGAATTTCGTCCCCGCAACGTCTCTGTTCGTATGTGACCTCGTCGTCCTCGTGGCGGCAAGAAGTCGCCTTCAGAAGCGGTGAATATAAAAACGACTCGTAGTCTTCGCAACGCACCAAAAGCTTCCTGTCAGCTGCGGAAATTGATCCGTTTTCGGACGCAGAACGTATATCTCCCGACTCCCGGCCGAAGAAGAGGCGTGAACTGACGGATCGCATGCGGCGGAGTCTAGAACGTTTAGCGGTATTTAAAGGTGTTGATTTTTTATCGTCGACTGTAGTGTTTTTAGTCCCTTTTTTCGCCGCCGCCGCCAATCTGTTCTTCATACGAGTTTCGTATTTTTTGTGACGATTGAATACGGCCTCAACGATCGACAGCGGCTTCCAAAACGATTCGAACGACGAAAACGAAGAGTACAGAAACGGATAAAAAATCCTCTCGCAAAACCACTTGTTGAACAGCGCGTAAGAATCTTGTCGTTTGTTGAAAAAGTCCGATCTCATCATCAGTTCGTTTTCCAATGCTATCCGAGAAAGAACGCCTCCACCTCCTAGATCGTATTCGGTATGGTCCGATACGTTGAAGCAGACTAGATAGTTACAGGGACATAGATCGCTGTCGACACCAGCCAAGACCTCGGCAAAACCGTTGCTCCGGTCGTACAGTCTTCGCACGTGCGAATTGTTGACGTTTCGCGCCCACTGCCTCATGAAAAACGAATACTCCATAGTGCTACCCATCGGGAAAGCGGCCGAGGGGAAGTACGCGTGTTGTTTGTGCGCGGCGTGGTCGAATACCCAGCCTGACAGGCATTCTCTCACGTGAAAATCAACAAGCTGTCGGTTGTGCGCGCAAGATAAACGCGGAAGCGTTTCACGAGAGTTTTCGGTCGACGCGCTTTCGACATTTCCGTAGCACCTGACACGCAGTAGGGTTTCGAACGCAGTATAATAATCACGTTCGCCAACAACACCGTCAACGGAGCGCCCTCCGGGAATGACGTCCACAAACTCCTTCAGCACATAGGGCAATTCGTCGTAATCTAGCTTGACGGATCCGCTCAGCATCGCGAAGACCAATCACAAACATAAGTCGTTTGCAACACAATGGGTGGAGGCAAGAAACGAGCCGGTCTTTTCGCACTCGACCCTAGTGGCAATACGCTCTGCGTGGTCCGTTCCGCTCCTTACAAGATGATCTCGTCTACAAACACCGATAACGGCGGTGATAATAAACTGAAAATACAACTGGTCGACTATTGCGGCGTGGACGAGACACCACTGACCGATCCGATGCTCCAGACGTGGTCGTTACGACCTTTTCTCGAAATGTTACAGATACCGAGAGGGACCAGAGAGCGGGGCGACAACTGTTTGGCCGATACCGCATTGCGGGAGTTTTGCGAAGAGACGCTTTGCGCCAATAAAACTGTCACGCTGTCCGGCGACGGCCCGATAGAACTGAAATGGACGGACGACGGAAAATGTTGGAAATACGATATATTCATAGCCCGCACTCGCGAACTCTTGTATTTCGCTTTTGATCCGTCGTTGATGCGTCGCGTCAATATGCACGTCAGTAAAACCGACGGGGACTCGACATCGAACGATCGTGATTACACTTTCTACACTAGCGCGATAAGTCGCACAAGCGATGGAGTTATAAATCATCTGGTAGTGATCAACATCAGAGACTATATAGATTTTATGGTAAATTATCAGTTGAAATTTTATGAAACTCACAATTACAATACGCTTTTCGAGAAACTGATGACGGTAACGGCAGCGTCGCCGGTCGACGGACGTCTCACCCTGCCGAGCCCCGGAGATCAACCGACCGGCGGTAACCAGAAGAAAATTGTGAAAAATCTAATTTCGCCTGAAATGTACAAACGGGTCAAAAACAGCAGGGACCTCTACGTTATCGAATTCGATCTCTCGGTGTATTCTTCGACGGCGAAAAATTCGCTCATGTTCAAAATATGGAGCGGATGGTGGTGGGATTGGCTTTGGCGTTCGAAGATAGGAAAATCCATATGTGCGAATGCAATTTGTTGAAAAATAAAAATGTTATTCTAAATACACATTTATTTTTCTCCCAGTTTTTTAATCTTGGTAGGGGGTGGTCTCGAAGGAAGATTAGCAACGTAGGCCATCACCTCCGCTTTATGTGTAAAGTA
This sequence comes from Allygus modestus, assembly GCA_963675035.1. Taxonomy (NCBI): domain Eukaryota; kingdom Metazoa; phylum Arthropoda; class Insecta; order Hemiptera; family Cicadellidae; genus Allygus; species Allygus modestus. Next base: position 58,912,507 of record OY776115.1, on the reverse strand, counting down.
TGATCCATACCAATACGGCCTGACGATAAAATCCGTTTTGTCAAAACGCAACACCGCACTGGTCGGATCGGCGTTATATTCGGCGCCATTTGGATTCACGTCGATGTTGGGCACGATGGCCAGACGTCTGTCGTAACCCGGTTTGCGACAGGCGACCACGTGTTGTTGTCTCTTCAATTCGTATTCGCCGTCGTCGATGGATTCCCAAACGAACATAATGGACGAAGCGGCGACTCTCCGGTCCCCGTGTACAGAGTCGCAATCCGGAATCGTCATCGGCTGTATCGGAGCCCAATATTTGAAAAAGGTCAGACTTGCCGGAATACGAAAAACAAACTCGTTGCGTTCCAGAACGAATCGCGACATCGTGGCCGCGTCGAAAGGCGGTGGCATGGTTTTTACATCTTCGGGTAACGTGCCCTGCGTGACGAGCACTTTTCGTTTAGGGTCGGCGGCGGCCGTAGAGCGTAAATTCAAAACGTCCAAAATGTCCGCATCCAATTTTCCGACTTTTATCTCCGCAGACACGACCGGCAGTGGTGTGGAATCCGTTCGGGCGTTCGCCGGTCCGCGTTCGCCTCGCGCTCGCACAAAGTACTCTACGACGTACGCGTCAATGTTACGTTCGGTAGCGGTAAACCTGTAACAGGCGTTGGAATATCGACCGCCATTGAGCGGCAGGTAATCGTCGTCAAACACGACGGTGGTAACGGTCTCGGTCATCGGCTCGCAATACCCGGTTCCGGAAGGCGTTATCGTCAGACGACACTGTCCGTCCAAACTGAAACCGCGAAACGCGTCGAACGCACACGGGTTTGGAACGTAAACCGATTCCGCGCTGGTGTTAGAAAAAGATTTTGCCAATTTTTTCTCGACAAACGCGCCGCTGACGGAGAGGACCGGTGCCGTCGTGTGCGTGCCGGATACCGCCGGAGGCGTCGAAGTCAGCAACTCTTCGTACAGACACATCCCACCCGAACGATCTGAAACCGGTTTCGGTACACAAGACGGCAATCCGGTGTGCCTATCCTTACCCGGCTGTGTACAGTTCGGGTCGCCGCACGAAGCACATTCGAATTGGTGTATATCCACGTTCGGCGACATTTCTTTCAACGGAACACGTGTTTTCGAGTGTACCAACTGTCCGGTTCCTCCGCAAGCGCGCACGATCGTACAGTCGGAAAATTCGTCTTTCTGATCGAATAGATCGGGCCAGAAACACCGACACGCCATGCGCAAACGACCGGACGGATCCAAGATCGGTGCGGGCGCACCGTACGCCGGATCACAAGAGACATTCTGCCGCGAAGACGTTTCGTAAAGCACGCAGTAACCTTCGTCCGTGGAAACGTTCGGCTGCAACACCGTTCCGTCAGACAGGTGGACAGTACGCGATAAATGAAAACACGTGCGCGCGGGATCGTCACACCCTTTCCTTTGGTCACATTTACATATCGCCCCGACGTTAGATTCTTCGATGTCCACCCCGGTTTCCGAAATAGTTCCTTCGCCTTTTTCCGTCTCGTATTTGTTTATACGTCGAGTTGTTTTCTCATCGTGTTTACCCAATATCGTAGCGTTTATAACGCACAAAACTAAACTCACTATAGTAACGCTCATTATAATCAATACGACGAGAAATACCATCGTTCAGTTTTAAATGTCTTAGATTTGTATTTTCGCGAAAAAATAAATAGATAACCCCTTGAATGCCGGATCGATCTCATAGGGAATTAACCCGGCTATCACCCCGTCCTAAGTACGAAACCAGCCACAGACGCACGATAGAATTTACGCCGATGACGACTAGAACTGAACGAAACGTAAAAGTCGTATTCGCATATTTCGAAAATAAAAACATATAATCATGTATTTTCCCATTATCTGATTAAATGAGGTGCCATTACACTTGAGGGCTCGGTATCGGACACGCCTCAGTGCGAGAGTGTAAACAAACTATCACTCGGAAAAATTACCCTTTGCGACTGTCCGCTTCGACATCCACCGCAAGACTGAGCATTTCCCCCACCACTTTATGGTTCGGTCAACCCTTTACTCTCAACAACCCCCGACCACCGACCAATAGGATTCGAGTATTTTTCCCGCCAAAAATTTCGGCCAATCAGAAGGCTGCATTTTTTTGCGTGTCGAAAAATAGATCTCGACACGCCACCGAAATCGCATATATACGAGGTATCGTTCGCGCGCGACTCTTTAGCTCCTTGCCCATAATAATGACTCCTTCAAGGAAGGAGCAGCGGGGAGGGGCCGGCGCGTCGCTAGTTGGGTTTTTTTTTAAATGTTTGTTACACACATTTTTTACTCGAGAAAAGTTTTGAAATCCCCGATTGACTTTCCGTCAAAATGAAAAATAAAAACGCGCTGATTTACACCTCTTTCCGCGCCGACCCTAGACGTGACGATACGGCCGTTTTGGCGTCCGCAACGCGGGCGGCACTGACTCAAAACGGCAATATGGTCACGAAGTGGAGAGCGGCAAAAATACAAGTGTTTTTCGATCCGGCAGAATATGAAAATATGCGAGAAAAGATTTGAAATATCCGGCCTCCGTCAGAATATAAAAATATAAAAAACTCACGGGTGTACACCTTGATTGATTCCCGCACTAATGCGGAGCTCGTGCAGTGCATGTTGGGTCATGCGCTGGGTGAGTTTACGAGGCAGCGGTTCAAACGGTTTTCAGACGATTTTTGTTGGTAAGTTTTCAATAGCAGCAATAGCGAAAAACAACCGAGGTGTTGGATTTAAAATTTGCTGATAGAGTAAAAAAAACCTTTTTACTGTCTATGTTACTCATTACACAAAATATAAACTAAAAACAAGTTTTACCGTCTATGTTATTCATTACCCATTCTCTCCTCTTTCGTGAAAAGCAAGATAGAGCCCTGACCACATTCGGGGCCGACGATACAAATAATTCATATATTTTCAAAATAGTAATGTATACATAAACGCGCGTGTTAATGTAGAGTCTTACCACAACCGAGGTTCGGGCTAAAAATAATTCATGTTTTATTTTTAAAGTGTTAAGGTTGAAATTCACGTTCGACATACGAACGTTTATAGTAAAGGGGATAAGTGTCATGAATCGAAAGTTGAGCGCGCAGCAGGTGTAGTGGCACGGACCACGTGAGATCTACGCACTCGCTATGTGCGGCGCGTCAAACGAACAAGGAATATACCGATCTGGAACCGGCAAATGAGTCGGATTCCTCGGACGAAGAAACCAACTCGGTTAAATCAGGTTGTTCCAAGTGTGAGGGTTCGGATCATAGGAAATCGACTAGTTCACGATGTCCGCTGAGCAAAAATCAAAAGAAGGAAGTGTATATTAGCAAAAAAGGGATTAGAGCGGTGAAAGATAAAATTTCCGGTTGCTCGAGATGCGGCGGCACGGATCACAAGAGATCGTCTAGTTTCCGATGTCCGTTTAACAAGAAGAGAAAATTAAAGTTGAAATCGACCGTCAACGAATCCGATAGTAGCGATTGTGACGGCACAAAAAATGATACGCGTCGTTCGTCATCTCCGTTGACCGTATCGGAAAAATCCGCGGACGGTTCTGTGAAAAAATACGAATTCATACGGGAAGATGACGGGAGTCTGGTCTGCCCTCTGTTAAACGAGAAAGAAAATCTAGAAATGATCGCCAAGATCGATCAGAACCTACGGGAAACCGCTCTGCACTTCAGTCGACTTTCGAAAATACTGAATCGAGACTTTTTCGGGCCGGAGAAAAAGAAACGGTAAAAAACAACCGCTCGGAAAAAAATTTCAAAGTCCCGTTTGTGACCGTGCCCTTCGACGTCCGCCGCAAGACTGAGAGTTTCCCCCACCACTTTTTGTTTCGGTCAACCCAATACTCTCGACAACCCCCGACCACCGACCAATAGGATTCGAGTATTTTTCCCGCCAAAAATTTCGGCCAATCAGAAGGCTGCATTTTTTGGCGCGTCGAAAATTAGATCTCGACACGCCATCAAAATCGCATATATACGAGGTACCGTTCGCGCGCGACTCTTTAGCTCCTTGCCCATAATAATGACTCCTTCAAGGAAGGAGCAGCGGGGAGGGGCCGGCGCGTCGCTGATTGGGGGGGGGGGGTTTAAAATATTTGTTACACACATTTTTTACTCGAGAAAAGTTTTGAAATCGACGGCCGACTCTACGTCAAAAAGAAAAACTAAAACTCGCGGATTTACACCTCTCTTCGCGCCAAACCTAAACGTGACGATAAGTCCTTTTAGGCCTACGTGAAGAGCGGGAAAAATGGCTATGTTTTGTGGTCTGGCAAAAAATAAAATTCGGTGAAAAAAAGTTTTGATATCCCCGGTTGACTCTTCACCAAAAATAAAAAAACAAACTCACGGTTTTACAGTTCTGTTCGCGCCGACCCTGGGCGAGACGATACGGCCGTTTCGACGTCGTATTAGCGGTAATTGAGTTCTGTTTAGACCCGCGCTGACCCAAAACGGCAATATGGACACGGCGTGAAGAGCGGTGAAAATGTTTGTGTTTGCGGTCCGGCAGAAAATAAAATTTGGTGAAAAAAGATTTGAAATATTTGGCCGACTTTTAAATAGAAAAATATAACACACGGTTTTACACCTCTGTTTGCGGCGTCCTACGGTACGTCCGTTTTTACGTCGTATTAGCGTTAACTGAGTTCGTTTGAGCGTCACACCGACGGGCTTCACTGACCCAAAACGGCAATATGGACACGGCGTGAAGAGCGGTGAAAATTTTGTGTTTTGCGGTCCTGCAGAAAATAAATTTTGGCGAAAAAAGTTTTGAAATATTTGGCCGACTTTTAAATAGAAAAATATAACACACGGTTTTACACCTCTGTTTGCGGCGTCCTACGGTACGTCCGTTTTTACGTCGTATTAGCGTTAACTGAGTTCGTTTGAGCGTCACACCGACGGGCTTCACTGACCCAAAACGGCAATAAGGACACGGCGTGAAGAGCGGTGAAAATTTTGTGTTTTGCGGTCCTGCAGAAAATAAATTTTGGCGAAAAAAGTTTTGAAATATTTGGCCGACTTTTAAATAGAAAAATATAACACACGGTTTTACATCTCTGTTTGCAGCGTCCTACGGTACGTCCGTTTTTACGTCGTACTAGCGTTAACTGAGTTCGCTTGAGCGTCACACCGACGGGCGTCACTGACCCAAAACGGCAATATGGACACGGCGTGAAGAGCGGTGAAAAAGTCAAGAGTTTTGCGATCCCGCAGAAAATAAAATTCGGCGAAAAAAGTTTTGAAATATTTTGCCGACTTTTAAATAGAAAAATATAACACACGGTTTTACACCTCTGTTTGCGGCTACGTCCGTTTTTACGTCGTACTAGCGTTAACTGAGTTCGCTTGAGCGTCGAACCGACGGGCGTCACTGACCCAAAACGGCAATATGGACACGGCGTGAAGAGCGGTGAAAATTTTGTGTTTTGCGGTCCTGCAGAAAATAAATTTTGGCGAAAAAAGTTTTGAAATATTTGGCCGACTTTTAAATAGAAAAATATAACACACGGTTTTACACCTCTGTTTGCAGCGTCCTACGGTAGTCCGTTTTTACGTCGTATTAGCGTTAACTGAGTTCGCTTGAGCGTCGCACCGACTCAGTACGCAGCACGCGAAGTGTGTCTCTGCAAAACGGCAATATGGTCACGTCTCGAGTTAGCGGTGAAAAATGTTTTTTGTTGCGGTCCGGCAGAAAATAAAATTCTGCGAAAAAAGTTTTGAAATCCCTGACCGACTTTTGGTCAAAAATAAAAATGGAAAAAACACAGTTTTACAACCCCTTCACTCCGACCCAAGACGTGATTATACGGCCGTTTCGGTGAGAGCGGTGACAATGTTTGTATTTTAGCTGAAAATAAAATTCGGTCGTGATGTAACTGATTTAGAATGGTGAAATGTTAACCATCCCGTGCGGGTCACCAATCTGTTCCAACCCCGTTCTGACGAAACATTTATTAGGTAAATCTGTAAAATATCCAATAGCAAAAAAAACCCCCCAGTCAGCGACGCGCCGGCCCCTCCCCGCTGCTCCTTCCTTGAAGGAGTCATTATAATGGGCAAGGAGCTAAAGAGTCGCGCGCGAACGATACCTCGTATATATGGATTTTTGGGGTCACGTCGAGACTATTTTTTCAACACACAAAAAAATCCGGCCTTCTGATTGGTCAAAAAATTTGGCGGGAAAAATACTCGAATCCTATTGGTCGGCGTTCGAGGATTGTCGAGAGTATAAGATCGACAGAACCAAAAAGTGGTGGGGGGAATGATCAGTCTGGCGGTGGACGGCGAAGGGGACGGTCACAAAAGGGACTTTGAAATATTTCAGCCTTAAATCGGACGCGGCAGAGACAATCTCAAAGAGGGGTTTTCTGAGTAACACGCGGTGTGATCCAAAAGTTTACACACGGATATGTGAGATATTTTCGCGTAAAGACAGGGAGCCAAAATGGATTCGGCAGTCTGAATCCTGTGTTCGAAACGTACTCTATCGCGTACGCACATAGATATTCTATCTTCGTCGTCTCGAAAATAGAATGTGGTGGCAACGGGATTGGTGAAAGTAACCTTTACTATATTTCGGTAGAACTGAGACATCTGTGGGAAGACAAAAGGTTGTTTAGCGAAAAATACAAAAGATTGTTTAGCGAGAAAGTTTATTAATCTCGAGAAATATACAAGTTCAATCGCGAAAAGCTTTTGAATCGAACCAAATGTAGTATTCGTCTTTGATGGCTTCTCTCGAAGATGCGAAATCAGTTTCAAAAAACTGCTTTATCCCAAAGTAATTTATGTTCTTCTTCGCGGCGAACGTTTGGAGTGATCTGTAGACGGACTCGGCGGGAACGCGGTTCGTGTCCGTTCTTGCGCCGGTAATCTGCTTCCATTCTTGATAAGGCAGAGTCAGACTTAACCATTCGCTCCGAACGGCTTCCGACGAGGCGGGCAGCGTCGTAAAGTCGACGGGCATATCGAGTCGTTTGAAAAAGCGCAGCCAACTGAAGTGGGTCGTGATGTTGACGAGACCGTGCACTATGCGATCGGTGGGTGGCGAGGAAGAGACGTACAGGCGGGAAGTTTTATTCTGCACAAGAAAAAGGGACGACGTTGACTTGTTGTACTCTATGGGAAGAATGTTTTGGCGCACGGCCGTGTCCTCGTCGAAAAGGTCTATTTCGTCTTTCGTGTCGCTGTTCGACTTTAGAAACGCCTTTTCGCCCGCTGCGAGTAGCGAAGGTAATTCGTGTCGATAGGCGACTTCCCAACGAGGAGCCGAGACGCTCGGTCCGCGTATCCAATTCAGCATGGCGTCGCTGATCTTCTGGCGTTTGCAAAACCAGAACGGTATGTCGAAAAGCGTCAGCCGATTGATGGCCGCCTCATCGCTGGTCGGCGGCAGCGTGTTACAGTTGAACATGATTTTTCCCGTAGCGTACGCTTCGTTCATGACGTTACCGTAGTTCATTCTGAACTTGAACGTGCTCTCGGATACGATTTTCTTTAATTCGTTCGAATTGGCCTGCGAAAACTCGTTTGCAAACAAGACGAAATTTCTCACATACTCGGCTTTTTCGGGCGCGTTTTCCTTTCCGCCTTTTGGGTCATTGATACAAGTGCTGTTCGCGCACGCCCTCTTCACGATAGCGTCGAACAGATAGGATTTTCCAGCGTTCGAATTGCTTTTCCACACGAATATCGTTTTCGCCCACTGACCCGGCCATTCGACGGCTAAAAACACTTTTAAATACAAGTCCAGGTGTTCTTGATCGTACGCGCTCATAATCAGCAGAAACATCACGGCCGTACAGAGGTTCCTGGCCGCTTCTCCTTCTGTTCTGTCAAACTCTCCGAACGAAGGGTAACGATCGACGTTGCCCTTCATGTACTCGTAGAGTACACTATACACCTGTACCGGGTCTAGTCCGACAAAGAAGTTTGACTCGAATCTCTGTTCGGACAACCATCGGGCGTGGAGCAAAAGCGACAGACGGTCGTTCGACAATATGGCCCCCGTCCTGCGGCACCACACCTTCTCCGGCGGGTCTCGGCTGTTTGACACAAGGGCGAAAGTACCGGTGTTGATTTCGCCTTCGTATGTGCGACTTTCGTCAGCGAATCGTCCGTCCGCCTCGCGGTACATGGACTCTAGCACGTCCGGACACAGCGATGTTGTTTTCGATTTGACGGTGTGCGTGGTCAGGATGAACGCTAGGAGTTTCAGCCTCATCGGTAGATTTTTGGCCGCCACCATCATGCCGTCGAAAACGCTCGGGGAGCGGTCGTTGCCGATCGCGTCGATCAGTTTACCCAGTCTGTCGTTGTCTATGTGTCTTTTAGTTTCCAGACGCATGATCGTACGCAACGTCTCGCGTGCGAACATGTTTTCCCCGCCGCGTGCCGACGACAACAACGCGGGCGTTGTTCTTTTGTGAGATCTTCCTACTATCCTCTTGTCTAGCATGCGGTCACATACCGCGTTCAACCAATTCTCGTCCGCGTAAAATTCCTGCTCGAATTTCGTATCGTCGTCCCAGACTCGATCGCCGCCGCTGCTTAGACTCTCGTCGCTCGTGAAATCGGCGCTACTGTTGTTATCCGCAGTTTCCAAGCCGATTCCCCCCGCCGTCATAAAGTCCCCGTCTTCTCTCGTCACGCAGCAATCCTGCATCACGTCGAACCCGAATTGGCCGAATAGAGTTTTCATGCGAAGCATCTTATCCGGGATTTCCGCCGCCAACACCGGTCTGACGTCGAACCGACCGCCGGCGGTCGATCCGGCCGGTTCGCTTTCGCCGGACGACCGTTTGCCGAAACTGCTCCAGTCGTCGGCGAACGCGCGGATTCTCTGCTCCAAATTGTCGTTCAGTCCCTCGACGTGTTTCATACTGGATTCGCCAAAAAAAAGGATGATCAATTCGCGAACGTCGAGTTCATTGCACAGGCGTTCTATCGATACAAAGAGGTTTTCCCGCTTCGCGTATACGTGTCGCATGTTGAAAACGACTTCGAACAGGAACAAAGAGTAAAACGTGTATAATAGCCGTATTTTGGCGTTGGCAGCGAGATTCGGCGGGTGTTCGGCGGCAATTTCGTTCGTGTACATGTCGTTTAAAAACTTCTCCACGTATTCGCACGTTTCCAATTCGGATTTACATTTGTAATTGGATCTTTCAAATAGGTTCAGCGTCCGTATGTAATCCATTACGGATAGGCAACAAAAAGAACCGCGTTCCATCTCGTCTTTTGACATGTACAATCTGCGGATTTCCTCTTTTTCTTCCAGGAACGGCGGTACGATCGGTTGGCGCAACAGGAGATTCACGTACGACCGGTCTATGGCGGACGTGAGATTCACGGCGGCGGTCCTGCATTCGGCCACCACGTCGTAAACGGTCATATTGAAGCGAGTGCGGTCAATCAAATAGTTCTTGTGTACCCGTTTCATCCTCGTGACGCAACCGCCGCAAAACATCTCGTACATCTTGAGAGCGGCGTTGATGTGGAAACAACAGCCCAACCGGTCGGATCGCAGATCGCTCTCGTAAATCAACTGACTGCCGTGAGGCATGCGCCAGGCTGTGCGCGCGTCTTTGAACGCTGTCTGGACGTCGCCTTTCGTATTTTTGTTCGACGTAGCTAAATGAGCGACGCTGGACTCTATGGCGTCGTCTTCGAGCGTATCGTAATTATCGTTCGCAAACACCATTTTATCGTCGTAAATCGATACGGGCCTCAGGTAGTATCTTATCACAGCCTCCCACATATGCTTGTCTTTGTAGTCGTACGTGATTTCGGACGCCGGACCGATATTATTTCTCGCGCACATTTTTCGTCTTCTTCCGGCGCCACCGAGCAACTGATTCACCTCTTCCGCCGTGACGTCACCACAACCTTCGTGGTCTTCTTTTCCTTTTTTCACCACCGTTAATTCTGACACACCGTCACTGTAATCGTCGTCAATTTTCCTCTTGCGTCTCCTCCACTCGGGATCTTTGTTTTTTGGCGTTGTCACCGCCGCCGCGTTGGATTTCTTTGCCGCCCCAACTTTTTTCGCTGTTCCCCGCTTTTGGCTTTTTCGTCGCATTTTTAGAAACCCCTCGGGTCCTCTCAGTGAGATTGCGCAATCGTTGAAACCTTCGAAAATCTCTTGTAACGTCAGCGTTTTACAGTTTCGATGATCGTACATTAGAAAATATCTTATCACGGCCGTGACCATCAGAGCGTCGTGATGCACCTCGTCCATAATCCTGTCGATGGTGCCAAACGGGAACGAATGGTAATAGTATAATAGAGCGTATAGCGACATATCGCTCAGGTTTTTCTCTTCGTGAACGATCAGCGACGCGAGCAGGGTGTAATTGTTCGTAACAGCATTGTAATCGATCAATTCGCCACCTTTTTCAACACCTGCACCTTCTCCGTCAAACATCGAGGCAGAACAGTCTAAATCGTCGTCGTAGCCCGATGCGGGGTGAAAACGCCGTTTGGCAAACGTTTCGGCAGTGACTTGGTGGTTGACGACCGTACGATTCAGAGAGGACATGTCTCGCCTTTCGTTCGCTTTTTGTATTTTCCACAAGTCGGAAAAAACCGCCGTTGTCATATTGAATAGCTGTGTGCACACACGTATCAACGCTCCGACGAGGCGCGCCTTGTGTGGCCTCGCTTCCCGTTCAAACTCCTCTTCTACAAACGTTCGGTCCTTGTTGTCGTCGTCGTTGACCCCCTCGGTACGTTTAAAAGGCGTCATTAGATGAACGATGGAAGTGACGACCTCCTCTAGTTCCCAAGGTAGGAAAAAAGTTCCGACACTTTCGTCACGAAATACAAACTTGAACATGGCCAGTAACACGGGGTTCCGCAAGTGTTGATCGTAATACGAAATTTTCACTTCCTTCCATTCGCGGCCGAGCGATATATCGCTTTGATACACGGCCCTATTAACGTTGGCGAGTTGAACTAGCAATTTGTATTCGCGCGTGAGGTTCGAACTGCTCCCTTCGATCACGTAAACGCGTTGATTACCGTTGCTGAGACGCACTTTAGATATGGCCGCTTCCTCCTCTTCGGCGCACAACAATGACGCTTTGTACTGTTTGTCAGCAAAAGCGCTAGTTTTGTCGTCCTCACATGCGTAAGGTAGTCTCTCGATAACGTTTAGAGGGGGAGCTTCCGTATCGTTTTCACCGCGTTTCGCCCTCCGTTTCTGACGATCTGCGAAGTAGGAAGTTTGTAGTGGCGCGCGTTGGTTCTTGACACTCGGACAGTGAAAAGAAGACAACAACGATGATTCGGTATATTTCGAAACTATCGACACCTCGTCGTCATATGTTGCTCCGGAAACGGGCTTACAGCTGTTCACCGGCTGTGAAATAGTTTCATTGGGTGTTACGAAATCAGAAAGTGGCGGCGTTCCGTCTTCCTCGTCTCTGTAAACCGACGTGTTTTGGCCGTCCGCTGGCGAGACGGAACGAAATACCATTCCACCCGAATATTCCTTGTATAACTTATTGTCACCTTCTTCGTATTCCGTGCAAACCATCTTACGATCGTCCACTCCGTCCGACGATGATTCCATATGCATCGTATCGCTTTCGCCTTCTTCGTCTTCTGTACAGACCACTTTCTGATCGCCTTCTTCGTCTTCCGTACAAACCACTTCTTTCCGATCGTCCGACAATCCCGAGTGCAAAGTGCCGTCGCCTTCTTCGTCTTCCGTATAAACCACCTTCCGATTGTCCACTTCGTTAGACAATGATTCAGCCTCGCTACGACCGTTCGATGTGGTGAAATCAGCCGCCTCGATGTGGTCGTCTAAAACTAGTTTCCTTTTGCGGTTTGTATCGTCTTCACTCGTAGAAAAAATGTCGCGCTTCCGCTTCGCCACAATAGCGATTGATTCCGGTGTCCGGAAACGCGGGGGTTCAACTACGTTAACGCTGTAGTGCCTGGAGAAGGCTATAGAAGAAAAACACTTTAAAGTTTCTACGTCCATATCGGCCCAATTGAGATGTACTTTATTCCATTTTGTTCCACATCCTTTCACCATGCGGTACGATCTAGTGTGACTGGTGGAATTTGAGTGTGTGGCCGTGGGTAACGGCATTTGCGTGCAACCTCGATCGACGCTTGCGTTGGAAATCTGCGCGTGACGGAACGCACCGACAAGCCCGTCCATCAGAGCATTTTCGGCGTTAGAGGCGGTGGCGGAATCGTAGGCCAGCGTGTTGAAAAAAACGTGGAAACCACAAGTGTCTTTTCCGTTTGTCATGTACACGCCGTCCTCTACGGTACGATCGAATACGTTTTCTATCGTCGTTACGATAAGTTCGACCAGCTTTGTAATTCTTAAGTGGCGACTATTCACGATCTTATTTCCGCGTTTGCACGACAGACAATCTACGTCTATCCACACTTTTCTTCTATCAGCGCGCGAGAGACACGTAAAGTCAGTTTTCGGCAAATTTCTATGAGATCTCTTGCATTCCTTTATCAGTTCTATCAGTTTTGAGAAAACACAATCTACATCTTTTTCGTCGTACAGCACGTAGTTTTTCTGCAACGTTTTCGAAGATATCTGAACATAGCGGTCGCCCTTTAATTTGTCACTCTTTTTAATGGCGAATTTTTCGAGGCCCAGATAATTACTCACGTGCGTGTGTTTCAATAGCAGAGTTTCCGAATCTGTCGAAACATCGGATCTCAATGACGAGCAGCTCGAGACGACGCTCCCCGCGGTGCTCATCTTTGACAAATGACGGGAGTATTGGCGGCGGGAATATTACAAACATGAGTCACGTTGACGGTTTCGACTCACCCTCTTCGTGTTAGAGTGAAGATATGACTCGGGGTTTGAAACAATTCATTCAACCGAACATGATCAACGACCAGTCGACGTCGTCTTCCGTTTCGTCCTCGGTCTCAAGACCTTCCGAAACTGAAGGACGGCACTTTTTGCGCAACGCCAGGGGTGTTATACTTCACACGACTCTTGTGGCAAAAGGCGAGGACCGTAAACCGGCGCTGACCTGTAAATTCTTGTTGGGAACCAATCTTTACGAGGACGAGCCGGTCCCCACTCCGTACGTCCCGCCAATTTTTATTCTTATTTCGTACGAACGGACTCCGTACACCCGATACGCTTTTCATTGGGACACGCCCGGTTCGGATGACGTGTCGAAAACAATCAGACGAACCGATCTCGTTTTCAAGGAAAACAAGGCGCTCGTTTTCGAGATGTTGAAAACGGCTGATTGCCCTCCGAGCGCAATACAGTACAGTTTCCTGCGCTTCGAACATGCCGGTTCTCTGCAGTCCACCTTCACCGAAGTTTTTCCGACGCCGGCCCTAAGAATCGGCTGTTTGGCGCGATTGACTTTTGATTCGTTGCGAAAACGAAACAACGCTCTCACCTTTCTGCGCGACAACGGAGCGACCAATTCCGATTTGTACGCGATAAACTTTAGTTCAAATAACTGCATGACTACGGTCACTAGATACCTGGAGCCTCTATTTAGGCACGCATTGAAAATACAAAACGCTTGGACTACTGAACCCAGGGCCGATGACGATGACGGGGAAGCGGCGTTTGATGTTAACTTTCATCTCATGGACTTTGGTGACGCCGGGGATACAGAAGAGGACCGAGAAAGGCCGATATTCTTTCTCGGTTCGTCCCGGCCAGCGGCTTCTTCACAGGCGTGCACGTTGGTCAGGGAACGCGCGGCTCGCTCGAGCCCATTGGCGGTGCACGACGTCAGCCGTTTCTACAGGCATCCGATTTTTGGAAATAAAAATGGAGCCGCACTATTGCAGTCACTACCCGTGGTCTACGTGCGCTGCGAACGGGATTTCGTGTGTCTTAGCGCTTGTACAGAGTACAAAGAACTAATAGTAATTTTTCACGTATATTACGTTTGGAACATCGATTTGGTTGTTCTTCTAGGTGGGATACCCACCGAGGCAGAAACGCACACGGCACGTTCGCGCTGTGAAGTTTTCGAAAATAGTACTGTCGCCTATACGAGAATGTTGGACGACGCCAAATCGTGTTTTTGGAAAATGGATTCAAACACTTACTTGCGGTTGGTGTTCAATTCGCAACAAGACGACGACAGACACGCTCGTTTTGTCCTCCCGGAGCTGGCCGCGAGAGGCCAAATATCGGCGGGAAAAATTGCATTGCAATCTAAAATCGAAGGTTCGCACAATAGCAATGACGATGGTATCGACTTGTTCCCCAATTCCATCACGTTGGACTGTTCGAAACTGGCTGAAAATCTCGACAAACGCGTTTCTGCGTTCGCGGCCGCATATGACAAGAACGTGCGATCAGCGGTAGCGTTCGCTAATGCGGACGGCGCCGCGCATATACCTCTCGATGTGTTGACGGCACGACAACGGCGGGTAGAGGACATGCTGTTGCGATTTAAAACGGAACGCGTGGCCGAGTTTGCGTTTAATACGGCGACCGAAATGTATCTGGGTGTATTGGACTTGTATGGTGTCACTCGGACCGACAGCGGAGATTGTATGAAGTACGATCCGGTCGCAAACTACGCGTTCGTGCACACTCTGATTAACGAATCGGTGTACACGAGCTCGACGACTTTCGCAGACGATCTTCGCGATGCGGTGATGAAAAAAAATACCACCGGAGGAAAAGAAAATCTCATCCCGCCGCCTTTAAAAGATAACGACGGCGGCGGTGTATACTACACGCGAGAGGACAGTGAGATTTGCGAGTTCGACATAGAATCGGCGTATCCCGCAATAGCTGGTCAGTTCAACGTTTCACCGGAGACTACTTGTGTTGTTAGCAAAACGACTTTCGACCGATCGGAAGAACGATTGCGAGGATCTTTGACCACCTGTGACGGCAAATCTTTCGAACTCGACCGATGGTTTTTCATTGTGCCGTACGTGGGATCGCGACAAAAAGACGAAGAAAATTCTGTAATTGTATCGCTCGCTCCACAAGTCTACAGAGGTTTCGCCAGTGCCGTTTTAAAATCGTTGGTTTTCAAAAGGAGAACAAACGATCGGACGATATCTTATTTCTTTAAAAGGTTGGCAAATCGAATATGCGGCAGCATGGGACAAAATGGGAGTGACCTGTTCGCCCCGCACTGTTTGGCAGCGGTGGTGTCGTTATGTCGAACCGTCGTAGAGCGCACGTTAGAGAGGCTGAAACAAGAGACGAAAACGTTGCGCGTACAAACCGACGGCGGATTGTTGCAGACTAATGGAAAGTCGGGAAATTTGGTAATACGTGTCCGTCAAGCTTTTACAAACACCGTAGACGAACTGTTAAACGGAAACGGCGCAGAATACGGAATCGCGGTCGAGTCTAGGACGTTACGGCTCAACGTGCGCTACGTCAACATGTGTTTTATTTCAAAGATCACCAATAAGTTCGCCGTGAGATATGCGGATGACGAAAAAGTGCTGAGAGGTCATCCGGCCGCGGTCGTCCCGTGCGCCGCGGCCGAAGACGCCGTGACCGGGGCGGTCTTGGAAACGTTGGACTATTTCGACGATCCCGACGCGGGGGACTTGAGCTGCGAAGCGTTGCTGAGAAAATTGATATATGACGTTCGAGCACGTCTGACGAACGCGTCCATCCGCGTTGACGACAGCGACGATTTTTACTTTTTAGAGCGAACGGTTCCGTTCGAAAACCCGCGGGAGGAGAAGGCGGTTTTAGACAATATCGTCTACGACCAACATTGCAAATTTGGGGACGCGGTGCCCGTATGGCCGGTCGTACATTTCGAAGGTGATAACTCTTTTACGGGGTACGTGTGTAACCCCAGCAGGTTGCGGAAACCAGTATTCGTCAACAAACTGTTCGTTATGAGCAAATTTATAAACACATGGGTGTTAGAATTATGTCACTATTGGTGTTCAGATTTCGATTCGGAAAAGTACCAAATGCTGTTTCATATGAACCTTTCGAAAGCTAGCCGGGATTATGTGAACTTTACAAGAATGCTATCGGATAATGTGAAAGAAAACCAATATGGAATGTAACAAATTTGATTTATTTGTACAAATAAATATATCAAGGACTAAACATAGTAGTTTTATTTTTTATCATGTTTTTTATTTTCCTTCTCATAGGCGTTGAGATGACTTGCTTTCTTGTGAAGATGTTGTTTACAAAAGTGACGACCTGCTGCAACGTCCTGTTCCGCAGAGCGGGTTCTTCTTCCCACACAGTTTTCACTTCTTTTCGAGGCGGGTTAACGTCCACGGCAAAATTGCGGCTGAACCTTTCGTAAATAATCTTTTTTTCTTCATCAGACCATCTCAGTTTTTTGTGCGCGTTCTTTGGAGGAGTGCGCAGTAAGGCGCTATCGTCAATCCCGGTTTCTTCCTCCGAGAGAGGGAGTGGTGAGTCCGGTGACGGTTCTACCGTTCCGGACGGTCCGGCAGTCGGAGAGTCGGGTCTTATCTCGAGATCGGGACACTCGGTAGTTTTTCTTGGGTGTATCACTTTCAATTGTTTTCCACCCGAATTTCCCGGTGCGCTCGAGGGGTGTTGTACAGTTTCTTGATCCGATGCGTCCCCTCGCGCGTATGAATGTTCGTGAAATATCAACCGCCGGTCGTGTTCACTGTCTGCTTCCGGTTCCGAGGGATTGCCGACAAAATTGCTTCGCACGTACGAATGTTCGTAGCTGATTCGTTCCGTTTCGTACTCCATGGGAACGCAAAAATCATCACTTTTCAGCATCGCGTTTTCGTTATCCATAGGCATCTCAGGTAGTGATAGAATGGAGTCGTCACTGAAGTCTGCAGGCGGAAATTCGACACTCGGTTCGGGGCGAGTCGACGTTGACGGTTTTATCATCTCCAATAATTTATGGCCCACTTTATATTTTTGAATCAAGGGCAGAGGCATTTCGTAGTAGCTTTCGTGCGTCTTGAGATCGTGACCCATAAATTTGGACAATCGCTTTGTGTACGTCTCGTTGTGAGGTTGCAACTGAGACGAGGTCGCCGCGTGATGTCTCAAGGCGTTGGCAGTGAATGTCGATGGAAACTTCAAACCGGCTTTGTTTGCAATTTCTCTCAGAACGGCCGATCCGTCAAACAGTTCCGCTCCATCACGTCTTCCGAACAAGTATTTACTCGTTATGCCGATCTTTTCTCTCGACTCAATCAGAACTTCAACGGCTTCGTGGAAAATTTTCGTCAGGAGAACCGGTACTTTTTTCGTGTTTTTATTAGCCGGGACGTAGAAGATGGACAGCTCGTTACCGGATCGTATCTCTTCTTCGGTAAGGACGTTTTGTGCCTCCTTACCGTAATCTGTCCTTTTGTTCAGAGTCGACCGATACGCTTCCAGTGTTATCTCGACGGTCTCGTTGGGTCTTCGTCTGTTGAAAGAAATGATATGAACAATTACGAGCTTGGCTAATTTTTCATAGTTTTTCGTAGTCGGTAACTGTTGAAGCAAAGACACGTAAGACGGACATTTTTCATGTATGTACTTGTTGAACGTTCTTATATCTTCTGGATCGGGCAACAGGTCTTCTTTTACAACTTTCATTTGTTTCCGGCTTTTTTCGCTGTTGGAACTGACCTGTGTGGACCAGTCTTTGTTCATGAGATGCAAAAAGTCATCCATTTCGCATATGACTTCGGTCTTTTGAGTTCTCGTGAGAAGGTCATTTTTTATAGCTTCAGATTTCACGATATTGGCGCAGCTTTTCAGCGACGAACAGAGAGCCGCCGGAACGGTCGGGGTTTTCGTGCTGCCGTCCACAGAGTCGTAATTGCTCATTTCTCGAACGGACTCCACCAACAGGTCGAAATTCTTCGGTTCGATGCAGTTACGAAATTCTTGAATCTCCGGGTTTCGCTCCCGCATGGCGAGAAACAGACGTGCCAGAGCGCGCATCCTCGTTGAACAGTAATAAATCTGCTTCACTCCCCGGTGGTTGAATCTGAAGTTGGATCCGAATTTACCAATTAGGCTGTCGCTTTGTACCACAACGGTGTATTTGTCCTTTTGCATTTTCGGGAACACTTCTTCTTTTAATAGTCTGTTTGCGTTTTCGTTGCATCTCAACAGAAGTGTACCGTGATCTCGCAGAACAGTATTTTTCTTTTTCGCCGGACGTTCTTCCGGCGGACGTTCTGTACAATTCGCCAAATGTTTGTACAGCGAAATTTTCTTAAACAGTCCTAAACAATAGTTGCACGTCACGTGTGTCGTGTTATCCACAGTGTATTTAGAAGATCTTTTGACCGGTAAAAGTTTGCTGTTTCTTACGCCTTCCACGACTTGCTGGTTGTATTTTCTATTTCCCATATTTTTTATTTTGTTCGTAATCAACATTCGTTTTATTTTTCTTTTGACGGCAGTTTCGTCTGACAACGCGATGTAATCTTTTACTTCTTCCCGATCGTAGTGACGTTGAACCAAATGCCTGCTGTAGTTGGTGATTACTTTTTCACAGAACGGGCAAAAGTTTTTTCGTTTCTTGAGTTTGCCGACTTCTTCCGTCTGCTCTGGTCGTTCTGGACCGGGTTGGGCTCGTTCTGCGGTGGTCTCGCCCAGTGGTAGTTGAAAGCGGTAAGGTCGGATCCTGGCACAGGTCTGGTGCTCATCTGAGAAGAAAAGAGACAAAAATATTAAACAATCAAATTAGTAGTGTGTGGAAATGAGACTTCTGAGCCACGTGATTGACCACAAAACACCTGGCGTTGGGCAGATGGCAGCTGGCGCGGGGCAGATGGTTGCTACTACATTCGCCGCCAAAGTAATGTAATCCGTCGTCGTAATTCTTGTATTTTATTTTGTCGGTTCATTTGATATGTTTTACAGTTACATATGCAATAGCTGAAACACTCGCACTTAAGACAAGCTTTCCCGTCAACTTGATCGTCTGGTATTTTAAAACATTTTAACTCGCAACAATAAGTCTCCAAATTGTTACCGAGTGGTAGATTATTCACCGGTGGCACCGACATGTTAGCTGCAGCGTGTGTTAGACAAGACTGAGACTAATCTCAGCGCTCCCCCTCTTTTATACCATGACGTATATATTACGCAGCACATCCGGTCACGTGACCGGAAGCTGTCAATCACTCGACCTAGAAGTCTCATTTCGTCCGATATATATGATGTGTGTGATATGCAAATTTCGACCTTGCGGTTTAGAATACTAATAATGAAATAATAAGACTGATGATCCGATCTCTCGGTATGATCATGTTGCTAACAGTCTAACTATAGAACTCATATAAATATATGCTGTTGGGCTTGTTGATAAAATAAATAGTTAAATAGCTTGTAATTACCTGTAGATGACCGATCGCTGTCATCGTTCTCTGATTGGCTACTATCCGAAAGATTCAGCTTTTCTATTCCAAATCCGTCATCAAAAGTCTCATCATTGGAAATGTCCTAAAATACAAATTTAATCATTAGAACATCTGATAAGTGGGGGTTATTCAGTCATTCAAAAATCGTCATATGGCGAACAAATACAATCGTGTATCCAACATATGATCTCCTTGGGGTTATGCAATCATTACAAAATAACCATTTGTTGAACAAATGCTGTATTCAACATATAATCTTCAAGAGGTTATGCAATCATACAAAAACAAAAAACTGAAAGGCGAACAAATAGAATATCGTACGCAACATATAATCTCCAAGAGGTTATGCAATCATACAAAAACAAAGAACTGAAAGGCGAACAAATAGAATATCGTACGCAACATATAATCTCCAAGAGGTTATGCAATCATACAAAAACCAAAAACTGAAAGGCGAACAAATAGAATATCGTACGCAACATATAATCTCCAAGAGGTTATGCAATCATACAAAAACCAAAAACTGAAAGGCGAACAAATAGAATCTCGTACGCAACATATAATCTCCAAGAGGTTATGCAATCATACAAAAACCAAAAACTGAAAGGCGAACAAATAGAATCTCGTACGCAACATATAATCTCCAAGAGGTTATGCAATCATACAAAAACCAAAAACTGAAAGGCGAACAAATAGAATCTCGTACGCAACATATAATCTCCAAGAGGTTATGCAATCATACAAAAACCAAAAACTGAAAGGCGAACAAATAGAATCTCGTACGCAACATATAATCTCCAAGAGGTTATGCAATCATACAAAAACCAAAAACTGAAAGGCGAACAAATAGAATCTCCAAGAGGTTATGCAATCGTACAAAATCACAGAAAGCTATAAAATAAACAACTCACCTCAATACTTAAATATTCCATTTCTTCCATGTTTAGATTCTTCAGCTTTGTAATGTCTCGATGATGCGGGTGATTATCAACCAAAAGAAGATAGTCTTACGATTATGTTTTGCGATCAATGGAAAACAATACTAGCAACTTGAGCGTCCGAGTCTCGACTGAACGCTGATCCGCCACGCGCGCACTTTTATACGCAGTGGGGGGTCCGAGATCCCGAACAATCGAGTGATCGGCGAATCTTGGATCGGTTTCCCGAATAACTTCCTGAATCCAGAGGGGTTTTCGGAAAGTAATATTATTTATTTTATGTACTCATAAACCAATACTTTATCCAATTTTAGTTTTGTAGTGTGTATCGTAAGAAGATGTTTAAAAATTGGCACCCAATGACATATTGGACAGTATACGTAACGAGATATGTGGTCTCGATATAAAGCCAGATGACTTTTTTGCTCTTAACGTGTTCTATTTATAAAATAATGAAAAGAAAAGGCGACTATTAGTGATTTTATCAGTTTTTATTAAAAAATAAATTTATTATGCGTTACAATTTTCACATTCTTTGGAAACATCGAGAATCCCGTGATCACCCTGTTCATTACTGGTCGGCATCAGCGTAAATTTTATTGCGTTTGCAGCCGGTCGCGTGCGTAAGTAGTACATGCCAGTCTTTAGACCTTTCGCCCAGCCGTAAAAAAGCAGATCGGACAGAGAGTCGGCAGTGGGATTGGAGAGATACAAATTCATCGATTGGGACTGATCCACGTAGGGGGCACGATCGGCGGCCATATCGATCAACAGTCTTGGTGATATCTCCCACGCGGTTCTGAACACGAGGAGTTCTCGTTCGTCGAGGATGTCCCCCAGCCCCCGCACCGATCCGTCGTCACGCTGTATACGGCGCACGGTGTCCTCATTGTATTTACCTTTAGCGCGTAAGGCTTTCACCAGAAAAGGGTTCACCATCTGAAATTCGCCACTTCTGGTTCTCCGCAGATACAGATTGGAAATCAGCGGTTCGAAAGACTCGTTGCACCCGGTGATCTGTGACGTTGTTACCGTTGGCATAAGCGCGATCAAAAGGGAGTTATGCGTCCCGTGCATCATCACCTCGCGCCTGAGCGAATCCCATTTCAACCGGCGATTCGCCGGTTCCCAATGGTCAAACTGCAACACGCCTTTAGCGAGTTCTGTCAGTTTAAAATTTTCAAAACACCCACTGTGTCGCGCTTGTCGGCAACTGGCCAAAACGGCGTAATAGTATATTCGCTCGAAGATTTCCCGGTTCAGTTCCATCGACACGGGAGAACCCCAATACGTATTCAGTGAAAATAACACGTCCGCCAATCCTTGCACGCCGATCCCAATGGATGCGCTACCCGTCTCTTCTCCGTCTATCGCTTTCGACCTGGTGTGCATTCGATTCAGCGAATATACTAAATTCTCTACAGTATCTTCCAGTCTGTTCCACTGCAATACCGCTGTATCTTTCTCGCCGCCAACTTCGTTTCTTTCCTTTTGTAAAAACGCGGGAAGACATACACTGGCCAATTTGCAGGTGGCGATCGCATCCGGCGTGCTGAATTGTATAACTTCGGTGCACAAGTTCGAACATCGAATTGGTCCCAAATCACGGTGGACACTTTTTTCGATGCAACTGTCCTTGTACAACACGTACGGCGTACCGGTGCTGGTTTGACTCTTCAACATTTTCGTCCACAACATGCGCGCATTGACTTGAGTAACGAACGCACCTTCAGATTCCAGTCGCACATACTCTTTTTCAAACTCGTCGCCGTACAACGGCAACAAAAGACGACCGGCTTCGGATTCGGGGTCAAACAGAGACCATTGTCCATCTTCGTGGATGCGTTTCATAAACAGGTCCGGCGTCCAAAGGGCGGTGAACAGATCGCGACAGCGTTTTCTTTCGTCGCCGTGATTTTTGCGCACCTCCAGAAATTCTGAAATGTCCGGATGCCAGGGTTCGAGATAAACAGCGACGGCCCCCGGTCGGCTCGAGTTGTTATGTTTCATCATGTTGATGGTTTCGTTGATGAGTCTCATCGCGGAAAGTATCCCCCCGTATCTTCGCAGATTAAAGTGTGTCAGGGAAATACCGACGCCACCGTTGTTTTCCAGACACGTGGTCACGGTGTTTAGGATTTCAAAGAGATCGCACACTGCGTTCATTCGCGGCTCGCCGATCAGAAAACAACTAGAAATGTTGGCGCTTCGTTCCAGCCCGCTGTTTGCAAGTACCGGTGTGGCGAACATACAGCGTCGGTTTATTAGATCGTCGAACGTGCGCAACACACGTTCTCGTTCTCCTTCGTGCAGATACAGGGCTGTCCGCATAAATGTTTCTCCGAGAGTCTCGAGCGGATCCCCCTTTTCCGAACGGAGTGTGTAAACTTCCATCGCGGTACGCATGGCCAAATGGTCGAACCCGTACTCCAGATGGGTTACGGATCCTAGCAGTTCTTCTATCGCCTTCGTTCCACCGAACCGATCGACCGCTTTCATAAAGGCGTCAGTCAAAAGACCGCGTTCGTGCAGTCTCAGATAGGAGCAGCCAACCCCATCAGGGATATAACACTCCTCGAGCCACTTTACGGCTGCAGAGATCCCGCCGGTCGGCCCCTGTATTTCACGAACGCCCAAGTCAGCCGGCGCGTGAAAATCGGTGTTGGAAAAAGCCACGCGCCACCGTGTGTAAAACGCGATTACGTTACCGGCCACCAGACTCATCTCCGGACAGTAAAGTACCCTCGCCGAGGCGGCGTCAGACAGATATCGCGCGTAAGTGCGATAGTCGAATTTAGCCCCCTCTGTGATCCGATGTGCAGACGACGCCATCATCTTGGAGAACTGTTTCACGTCAAAGTAGGAAATCCTCGGACACTCGTGCGCGCGACAGAACGTCTCGAACACCTCGTCCCACGCTCCTCGCTGGGTTTTCAAAACTGCCGCCATATCGTCCGGAGTACAAATTAACGCTCGAGCCGGGCGCGAACCCTATAACTACATTACAGGGAGGTCGGTCGTGAGAAACGTTTCGACCATGCGGAAATGTTGCACGTCTGAGAGACTTTGGACGACCTACAGTAAGGGCAGGATATTTTGAACGAGCCCAATCGGTCAAAATCGTGTTTACTACTTTCGATCACCCACTCCCAAAGACAAGAAACGTGAAATTTGTCGTTGTGCATGCAAGGCAATAACCTTGTGGTCGGCGGACGAATAATCGTCCCAAAACATATATAACACGTCTTTTTTCTCCCTTTACCATCGTACCGTCGGTCCAAACGGTCCGAGTCGGAGTCCTCGTCGTCCGAATACGCGTTGACGCTAAACGACTTGAAAAGTATCCTCCCGACGATCGCGACGCACTTCTTTGTCATATACCTCAGCGCCCGGCCGACGAGAACGAGTCTCGCGGTCAGGCAATCGGCGATTCGGCTTAAACATATTTCCACCCCCGTCGTCGTTGGTTATACGGATCGAATCCGAGGTGATGAATACGAACAGGGTGTAAACGTGGAAACGTAATTGGTACAAATATACAACGGCTTACAGTTTAACACCATTCCGATCCGATCGCGCAACCATTCGATATATTCCCTGGAGCCGCCGTATGGAGTTTTATGCTGGCATATGTGTAATTTGAATATCGACTCGTCTTCCACGTTTTCGGCGATATTGAGTCGCGTGGAAACGAACATGAACGAAACGTTCACGCGTTCGACGATCATATCTAAAACGCGTGCGTCATACACGGACGGAGTAACGAACGTGTATATCACGTCGTACGTCTCCGGTACTTTGTTCAAGCGTACAATCTGCATGGACATTGGATTCATATTTATTGCGGTCTCCACGTTTTTTGCAGCCGTATCAATTACTACAGCGCAAATTTCGTTTTGGCACTCGTAACAACCGCAAGTGTAAAAGCGCACTCGATCCCCGCGAAGAGGCGGCCTGTCGCAATCCCATATGGAACCGGGTGGCCATACGTAACGTATCAAATCCACATAATCGACCGGGTCGTTTTTAGAAATCGCTAGTGCAGTGACGCGGTCCACGCAACACCGATTGTACCAAAAAGAATAATGCATGGTAAAAATGATCTCTTATCATTTGCAGAAATGATTTATTGAGAAAAAAAAATATTTCAATCGCTTATACGAAAATAGGTTCGGACGAGATTTCGGCCACCGGCCTCCTTCCGTCGAACGTCTTCCAAGTCGGGAATAAAACGCAAACGTTCTTCATCCGCCTTTATTTTATACGCCAAACACGGAATTTCGTCTTTCAGAAGCCATACCAACTGCAGGTATTTCAATGCCGCGTTCATATCGCTAAATTCATAAACACTCCGGCCATTTTCTTCGTAAGCGTTCTTTTCTCGTACGTCCTTCCAGTCTATAAGTCTAGACGTCCAAGCTGCGCGAGGTACCAGAGACGTTTTCGAGTCCTCTCCGGTTTTCAATCTCAACACGCGCGAAGTGGTAATCACCGTACAGGGTAGTTTTTCCAATAACAGGACAGTATCACTTTCCGCGATTTTGTACATTTGGATAACTTCATTCATACTGCCGTTGAACCAACGAACGAGCTCGTCGTTCGATAGGCACATCTCGAGAGATGGACGAATCGAGAGATCGCGTCGACTGGAACGAGATGATCGACGACGAGGAGAGCAGAGAAGCAAATATCGGTTACCGCGTACCGACCGTTATCGTATACCGGTGTTGGAAACCCCCTCCTCGAGTCGTCGACGAAGGCCGCTCACACTACCAACCCCCACCACGATCGAGTTGTAAACGGCTTGGCCGAAGCGAGCGGCAGAACTCCGTTTACCGTCAGGAATAATTGACAACTCGAGCTCGCTGAGGTAAAGACATATGACAAAAACATCGTAGAAAATACTTCAGCTTCGTTTTACCTACGTAACGCGGATCGATTTTGAACTCCGTTCGTCTGTATGCTGGAAACCAAAATGCGGTTTAATCGTTGGATCCCACTCACGATGACCATCGAGCCGACACCCGTAATGATTGTAGATAATTAGAAGTAACGTAGTTAAAATTTTTGATTGTAATAAATAAACATTTGTACACTAACGATCGTTGTTTGTATTTTAACCATTTGTAGGAGGGGGGCTCGCTGTTACGGTCGTATTTCCATTTTCCCGTCGATCTCAGGAGATGTTAGCCGACACACCTGTACGTATGGGTGGGGACTGACTCAGACCAGTGAGCTGCCGAATCACCAGTGACAGCACTTTGTAGTATACGATTTGTCCAGCAGTATTACCGTCCTTCTGCTCCTCTCTAGCACGTTGACTGCGGAAGTGGCTTGGTTCATGAATTTGCAAATGGGGATATTGATCAGAACGCGCGGGTAACCGCTTTAAATTTCTAGTTAACCACGTGAAGGTCAGTTACCCGCGCAAGTGTGTAAAAAATTCAAAGTCCCCTTTGCGACCGTCCCCTTCGATGTCAACCGCGAGACTGATCATTTCCCCCACCACTTTTCGGTTCGGTCGACCCTATACTCTCGACAACCCCCGACCACTGACCAATAGGATTCGAGTATTTTTCCCGCCAAAAATTTCGGCCAATCAGAGAGCCGGATTTTTTTGTCCGTCGAAAAATATATCTCGACGCGCCACCAAAAATGCATATATACGAGGTACCGTTCGCGCGCGACTCTTTAGCTCCTTGCCCATAATAATGACTCCTTCAAGGAAGGAGCAGCGGGGAGGGGCCGGCGCGTCGCTTACTGGGGTGGTTTTTTTAAAAAAATATTTGTTACAAACATTTTTTTTACTCGAGAAAAGTTTTGAAATCCCCGACCGACTTTCCGTCAAAATAAAAAATAAAAACGCGCCGATTTACACCTCTTTTCGCGCCGACCCTAGACGTGACGATACGGCCGTTTCACCGTCGTATTTGTGTTAACCGAGTTCTGCGATGACCCGCGTTGCTGGCGGCATTGACTCAAAACGGCAATATGGACATGAAGTGGAGAGCGGCAAAAACGTACGAGTTTTACGGTCCAACAGAATATAAAACTCTGCGAGAAAAGTTTTGAAATCTCCGGCCTCGAGAAAAGTTTGAAATCTCCGGCCTCGAGAAAAGTTTTGAAATCTCCGGCCTCCGATTTTCAGTCAATAAAAATACCCGTCCAATATAACGGATGTTGTCAGTAAAGGGGTTACGCTACTATTGCTATATCGGTGCTTGTAATTTGTTTTCTCACCCTTCAAAACAGAGGACATTTTTAAAAATTCCATTACTATTTGCCGTGGGTACGGCCAAAGTACACATTTTATTTCTACGGACTCGGCCGAACAAAGAAGGGCCGAATCCGATATATATTTGCTATAATTCCATTACTACTTGCCGTGGGTACGGCAAAAGTACACATTTTATTTCTACGGACTCGGCCGAACAAAGAAGGGCCGAATCCGAGATTCCATTACTACTTGCCGTGGGTACGGCCAAAGTACACATTTTATTTGTAATGACTCGGCCGAACCAGAAGGGCTGAATTCGGGGCCGAATATCAGATATATTTGCGATATTGGGTTCGGCCAATTCAGAGTGTCAAAGGGATATCGAATAAATATAATAACAAAGAATATATCAGATGTATTTACAGTCAAATCATAAAATTACAAAAATATATTTTGAGACAACTCATAAACATTCAACAATAATCACTCATTCATTTCACGCAATATGATATAGCATAAATAGAATAATTAAAGTTTCAAGCATATAGGCCTATTAAATAGTTTGTCACATTTTTTTTCTTTTAATTAAATGTTATTATTTTGCTTATTTTAGCTATTTATTTCACTATCACCCCTCAGAAAATTTAAATTTTAAATAATTATTCATTATTTTGTGATGTAATAAAATATTTAAAGTCATATTTCATAATTTAAGCCTACATGTACAAAATTACCTCATAATTAACTTAATATAATATAACTAAATTCAAAATTGATCTCAAACTTTCCCCCAGCTGAAGTGTTTTGTGACTAATGTATTTTGGTTCCAAGATTATTGGAAAATTGTGTTTTGAAAATAATTATGTGAACCCCATAGCATCATCTGGAGTTTTCTGAAGAAAGAAGAGGTCTTCTGATCATAAAAATGGCTGGTGTTAGATGCTTTGATTGAGCATTGTCTCATTCAAATAAATTTCCCCTTTTAAAAAGTTTTTTTCTGTAACCTGCGAAACTCAGAGCAACCCTTATTTAGCCCATCAAGATTCGTGAAGAGCAGACTCTTGAGTGAAGAAATTGTCTGTGTGGTGAGATCTTTCCATTTTTTTAAACTACCTATCTGAAACCACTTACAACCTATATAGCAACTTACAATCCCTAGGACTTTAAACAACAACAAAATCAATTCCTCTTTATCAACGATTTGTTTAGTCAAAATTTAATACAAGTTCTCAACCTAAGTTAATCAAGAAGATACTTTATTTATTTGGACAAAAATAACTTCAAAAACTTAACTAGGCCCTCAGCCTAAATTTCAAGAAGAAGCTGCCATTTTGAACTTTAAATTATACACCTCAAGATCCCATAACCATAATTATAGATCAATAGTAAATTTTTATCGAATAGTTTAAATTCACATAAATTGGACTTTTTTTAAATTTCTAATGATTTTTATTCATATGAAACAAAGTTATTCTGACCTTTAAGCCTCAGCACGATCACCCCGACCCTGTATTATAAATGACTCATGTTATAAATTACCATATTTATGAAGTATAGCTGTGTATAATACTTTGGACTTTGATATCATCTAAATTGAAAATTACATTCTTATAATTTTATTTTCTCTCCCCAACATTGTACATCTATTGTAACCCTTATTCATTTAACCATAATTTGTCTGCAATCTATAAATGTAAAATAATGAATAAATGTCCACCATTACTTTGTTAATTGTATTTATGAGTTTTCATTTTAATTTAGATAAAACAGCTGTTAGGCCTAAATAGTAAACCTGTGAATTTAGTCATCTAATCAAGGATTAAGTTACGAATAGTTGAAAGGGAATTATTACTGTATTTACAATAAACTCTTAGTCGAACAGTCGATTGTTATTAACCAAAAATTATGCAAGAGAGCTGTAATAGTAATAAGTAATAGTATTGTTTCAATGGCGCCCAACGTGGGGCTTAAAGTAATCAGAATAACTTTGATGAGGTAATTTTAACTAGAAATAGTATAGATTTAACCTATATTTGTTTACCCACCTTGTTAAGCTAAGTTATCCACCATGTCTGAAGGTTATAATTTACGTCTCAACCCCAAACCATCTGCAAAGAACTTAGAAAATGACCCAAATGTTAGGTCCCTACGACGAGCAAATGTAACATTAGAATCTCAAAGTGTAGGCGGTGAAAGTGAACTTAACCTTAAATCTGACAACACAACACCCATACCACATATCGAACATTCATCAACCAATGATACTTCGGACAATAGCTCCCACGACAGTTTTGCGTTATTTAATGAGCCCCTAAGTGACGATGAAACCCCAAATGATTTTGTGATGTTAATAACACAAGTAGGCCCTTTAGCAGACAGTACTGACATTAGCAAAAACGTAAACATCTCGGATTCGGCTGACTCACACATTCGCTCAGATCCCTCTCTCCCAGCAACTAGCGCTGCACAACACGTAACGGTGGACAACGGAACTACCGATAACACAACACCTGAATCGCCCATTTCCACGGCTGCCTCGGAACACGGAACGTCTCAAAACAGACAAAATAATGACCTATTACGACAAATTGCTGCGCTTTTAGAAATTAACAGTGCGTCCCTTGAGGCTAAAATAGAAAATAACAACGCATCGCTAAAATCTGCCCTTGAAATCAAAATAGAAACTAACAGTGCCTTATTTAAATCTGAACTAAAATCACATTGTGAATCCCTCAAAACGGAATTAAAATCTGAAATAACCCACATCTTTGAAGACCAAATTAAAAATTTACGCCACAATCAAGAAACTGTTCAAACAGAATTAACACAGATCCGTGACACTCAACAAGAACATACTAACAAGCTCAAGAAAATTAAACAAGAAATCGAAACTAAGTTTGAAAACTGTGAAACTGAAATTCGACAACACTTAATTCTCGATTTAACTAAACAAGAAAAATCCCTAACAGAACAAATTAATCATAAAACATGTAAAATCGAAAATCAACTCACATCTAAATTACAAGAACACTGCTACAATACCAGCACCCAAATCAAACAAATTCAAAATGAAAACATAAAATACATTAATCACAGCGTTCAATCCCAAACAAATAAAGTACAAGAAGCACTAATGCCTAACATAAAAGCAAACCAGGCCCTAATTAATGAGAACACATCTAAACTTCATGAATTAAATCAATCAATACAAACTCATGAATCAAAGATCGAAGATTTAGAACACCGTATTAGCACACATCATGCCACATACCCGTCAAACATTTATATTACTTGCAATGGGAACTCTGGCCTTGTACCGGACATGACATTACCTAAATTTCATGGTAGATCACACAACCCGAAAGAATATTTAGCTAAACTAAGAAAATATTATGACCGAGGATCGCTACAACTCCCACCCCAACAAAGTAAACACGAGTATCTAATCGATCTAATTGGTAACAGCTTAGAACAACACGCTTCACGTTGGTTTTGCCTTATCAAGGACGACATTAAATCTTGGGAGGATTTTCAAATCGCGTTCGAAAATAAGTATTGGAATCGGGAAGTTCAGAAACACATTAGGCAACGCCTTGAAAGTGAAAAATACCGACCTAATGGGACACTGACTCGTTCAGAATATTTTATCGAACGTGTTATTACTTTACAATCCTTCACACCCTCACTAAGCGAAGAAGAAATAGTCACATGTCTCGCGGAACATTTCAATGATCTTATACAAGATGCTCGTAGAGTTCAGAACATAACCACAATCGGTGATTTTGCGGAGTTACTCCAACGAGAAGACCTGAGGAAACCAAAAGAAAATTCCCATCAAAATGTCCCAAACTCGTCAAACCGAGATAAACGACACTTTAGCCGTGATAATTCACAAAACTATGACCACCGTAACAATCACCAGTACCAAGGATTTAACTCATACAATCCGAGACACAATTTCGACTATCGGGCATACCAACCAGGAAATAACCCACACCAATACCACAACAACTCCGGAAACCAAAACTCATACACAAATAATAGATCAACTAACCAACAACAACAATATAACCACAACCAAAACAACAATTACAGGAACGAAAGAAACAGCCCACCATTCCCTAATAAGAATTACCCCCATAATAACCCTAATTCAGCAGAGAAAAAATCTCCGACTCGAGATCAGGCTCAAGTGTGTAGCACACTCGCAGAGCGCAGCATGCCTTTAAGTCAGTATCCACCAGACCAATCAAAACCATCTTTAAACCCGTAAGCACTGGACTTACTCAGAGGCCTTCTTTTAATGATGTAAATAGTGATTTAAATTCAGTATTTTCAGTGCTACCTACGAATCTCGGATGTCAAAGGCCTAACCAAAACGGCATTAATAATCATATTAATCAGAATAATAATAATAGTAATAACAAAAACATTTCCCCACCATTAACAAATCAATTAATTGTTAGTAATATTTATTGTGATCATGAATTTTTATTATCTGAGGAAACTGAAACTACTCCAAATCAAGAATAGAAGCAATTCATAGCATGCCCAGAAATTCCCATCCAAATTAATCAAATACATTTAAAAGCTTTAGTTGACACAGGATCCAACGTATCATGTATGTCAGAACAATGGTATACGGAAAATCAAATCAAAATAGGTAAGCATGAACAATTACCAGTAACTAACACATATATCAAGACAGCCACCAATGATAAATCACGAAGAGTATCACACATAGTAATGATTCCTCTAACTATACAAGACTACACTACTCATGTTCAAATTTTATTAATACCGAATTTAATTAGACCTCTAATACTCGGAACAGATGTGCTTAGCGAATGGGAAATGGTTATGGACTTTAATAATGAACAAATTAAATTAAACATTAATAACAATAATGTCATATTGAAGTTCGGCAAGGTAAACGAAGTTGGAATTTTATGTTATTTAATGACTAATAATGGCCATAGGCAAAATAATAATCATGATAATATAAATAATAGTAATCAATACGGGTCTACCAATAGTATAAATCGAGTGGTTAGTGAGATTTCTCCAAACATGGCAATGGAATCCAATAATAATGGTATTATCCATGATGAACAGAAGCAACAATTAAGTGATTTATTGTTAAAATTCAACAATTTACTTTCTAATAAACCTGGCTTGTGTAATGTATATCAACATTCTCTGAGAACCCACAAAATTGTAAATGCAATACATGTCCTGTCCGCCTCATCACATCAACAGTTTAGACGACCGGCATACTTTCGGCCCATTCCACGTTTCGTCTATGAAAAGATACATACAACCTTTGAACCCCTGAGGACATCCACATCATCGATTAACATTACATCATTAAAAGAACCGACTTCAGTAACATCATCACATCAGTGTACATACTCCATAGTAAGTTTTAATCCCTTGTAAAACATTCTCCATAAAATAAATAAATATATGAATTCTACCCTTAAATAAACTGCTAGATAAACTTTTAAGTGAATTTTAATATTCAGTTATATTAAACGATAGGAGGGGATAAAATGACTGTGAAAATTGTACAGCAAGATGTCACGCATGAACACTTTTCCTCTTTTCTCAGTGCAATGCCGTGAATTTTGAACAGTGCAAAACATTTCGGACCCCAACCATCACAAATATAAATGACCAATATTCCCTTACTTATTCAATATGTGTTGTCTTAATTAATTATTTACTTGTGTTCTCTTCCCATGTTTTGTTATATTTAATTCTATGTTTCATTCCATGTGTTTGTATTCATTTAGATTTAATTAAATATTCATATATTTGTGTTTCATGTTTATTCACTGTCATACCGAAATAATGATTTTCATTCATTCCATCATTATTTCTGAGGGGATATTGAGACAACTCATAAACATTCAACAATAATCACTCATTCATTTCACGCAATATGATATAGCATAAATAGAATAATTAAAGTTTCAAGCATATAGGCCTATTAAATAGTTTGTCACATTTTTTTTCTTTTAATTAAATGTTATTATTTTGCTTATTTTAGCTATTTATTTCACTATCACCCCTCAGAAAATTTAAATTTTAAATAATTATTCATTATTTTGTGATGTAATAAAATATTTAAAGTCATATTTCATAATTTAAGCCTACATGTACAAAATTACCTCATAATTAACTTAATATAATATAACTAAATTCAAAATTGATCTCAAACTTTCCCCCAGCTGAAGTGTTTTGTGACTAATGTATTTTGGTTCCAAGATTATTGGAAAATTGTGTTTTGAAAATAATTATGTGAACCCCATAGCATCATCTGGAGTTTTCTGAAGAAAGAAGAGGTCTTCTGATCATAAAAATGGCTGGTGTTAGATGCTTTGATTGAGCATTGTCTCATTCAAATAAATTTCCCCTTTTAAAAAGTTTTTTTCTGTAACCTGCGAAACTCAGAGCAACCCTTATTTAGCCCATCAAGATTCGTGAAGAGCAGACTCTTGAGTGAAGAAATTGTCTGTGTGGTGAGATCTTTCCATTTTTTTAAACTACCTATCTGAAACCACTTACAACCTATATAGCAACTTACAATCCCTAGGACTTTAAACAACAACAAAATCAATTCCTCTTTATCAACGATTTGTTTAGTCAAAATTTAATACAAGTTCTCAACCTAAGTTAATCAAGAAGATACTTTATTTATTTGGACAAAAATAACTTCAAAAACTTAACTAGGCCCTCAGCCTAAATTTCAAGAAGAAGCTGCCATTTTGAACTTTAAATTATACACCTCAAGATCCCATAACCATAATTATAGATCAATAGTAAATTTTTATCGAATAGTTTAAATTCACATAAATTGGACTTTTTTTAAATTTCTAATGATTTTTATTCATATGAAACAAAGTTATTCTGACCTTTAAGCCTCAGCACGATCACCCCGACCCTGTATTATAAATGACTCATGTTATAAATTACCATATTTATGAAGTATAGCTGTGTATAATACTTTGGACTTTGATATCATCTAAATTGAAAATTACATTCTTATAATTTTATTTTCTCTCCCCAACATTGTACATCTATTGTAACCCTTATTCATTTAACCATAATTTGTCTGCAATCTATAAATGTAAAATAATGAATAAATGTCCACCATTACTTTGTTAATTGTATTTATGAGTTTTCATTTTAATTTAGATAAAACAGCTGTTAGGCCTAAATAGTAAACCTGTGAATTTAGTCATCTAATCAAGGATTAAGTTACGAATAGTTGAAAGGGAATTATTACTGTATTTACAATAAACTCTTAGTCGAACAGTCGATTGTTATTAACCAAAAATTATGCAAGAGAGCTGTAATAGCAATAGTGTTAGTTTTGTTTCAATTTACAGTAAAATAATGAAAAATATAATATAAAATTTATTTACAATCAAATCATGACAAAATCTTAAACAACCTATACGAATGTATTTACAATCAACAAGTCCTTTGGGTTTAAGTTTCTACTACAACGCAGACTTCAAATAATCGTCCAACGAAATGTTTTCTTCGTCCGAGTCCTCTGCGACCACCTCTCTGCCGATGCCGCGCAGTTCCATGGCGTAGGCGAGCGGCAACGTCCAATTTATTTTAACATCCTTTTCGTCGTCGTTCTCCTTTCTCAGCTCGATAATACTTTTATCCTTTTTGGCTCGAATCAAGAGCGTATTCAAACATAATACGCGCGTCGTCACCCGGCGATGAAGAGCCTCGTTATTTTCTTTCTGTTTTTTGTTTAAATTTACACCAAAAAGAATATATACTATCATATCGCTGACGTTTCCCATTTCGTAGAGGAAAGATGTCGTTTCCTTGTCGCACGTACCGAAAATGCTCGCATCGAGCGTGTCAACGTATCGATCGAAATTCTTCTGTAAATATTCGACTTTATCCTGTCCTCCCTTCTCGATCAATTCTGTTTCTTGTTCGGCGACGAATTTAGAAATTATATTTGCAAATTTACACACCCAATCTTTTAATCCCGCCAATTCTATTTCTACTAAACTTTTGTTTTTGTCATACAGACCCAAAAGTTTACTGCATACAACGAGCGCCTCCATTTTTTGTTCGTCATTTGTGGTATTAGCTTTTATGGCGAGAATGATTTCTGATTGTTCGAGGCAATATCTACCTAGTGCCGAATATGTTATGGACTTCACCAAAGTTTTGATAACATTGCCGAAAGACACTTTGGTGTGGTCGTTTTTCTCGATAAATTTTTCAATCAACTCATCGACCACCTTTTTTGTAGCTTCCGCAATGTATTTATTGAATTTCATGGAGCTGAGTACCTTTTCTTTTCTTTGTACTTTAGGATTTTCATGGTCTATTACGATCCACCTCAACTTATTCGTGGGTGTTGGGGGTTGGCGGAAGCCCGTGTTTCTTCTGTCACGTCCGCTTCTTATGTTCGTATCACTACAAACGCTCGCCGAATCTTCGATGTCATCCAACCCGTCGTCCGACTGACTTAAATGGGGCTCCGTCAAAGTATTTTTAAAATTTACCCGCCGCTGTTCGGTATTTTGTTGTCGGACGGGTTTTGCTGTCTTTGTTGAAGAAGACGACGCGCAATCACCGATTTTGGCGACGCGCTCCAGCCTTTCAAATCTGTTTATAGCGAATTCTTCATTCGATGTTTTTGTTTTCTTCAATGATGACGGCGGAGGCAGTGAGTATGGACGCGAAGGTCTTTTTTTAGCTATCTTCGCAGATTTCACCGAACTCTCGGAATCGGAATCTTCGTTTGTCAATATAGTTTTATTCAATGATGATGGTGGGGGCAATGAATGCGTGGGTGAACCTCTTTTCTTAGTCGATTTTACCGAACTCTCAGAATCCGAACCTCCCGTTATTGATTTATTTCTTTTTGACGGTGCTGGTGTAGGCGACGAGTGCATATTTGAAGGTCTTTTCCTACCTACCGTTGTAGATCTCACCGAACTCTCGGAATCAGAGAAATTATCGCCGGTGATTTTGTTTGTTTTTTTCGGTAATGTCTTGATTCCGGTAGGAATGTATGATGTTTTGGTTTGTGTACTCGTGTTCATTTCTCCGTCAGATGCCCGGGACGAGGGAATATACGGTTCCGGCGCGGGTCCGTTGTCGCTGAAAATCTCGTTTAAATCTATATCGGCGAGATGTCCGAGATGATTCACCTCACTCATTTCTTTGCAGTTCTCTTCTATCGCCACAATACTAATTCCTCCGTGAGAAATGCTGATATCCGTAGGATTCAAACCACAAACTCTATAAATACTGTCTTCGATGTCGTCTTCTCTGAGTGGGGAAGAGTCCAACGCGAATACTATGGGTTGTGAATCGAAGTTATCGTATTGATTCGAAATGCTGCTGCTGATCCTCAAATCTTGTTCCAGACGTTGTCGCTTAGCAACCTTTTCTTGATAATGATTTAAAAAAGATTGATTTTCACTGGTTGCACCCTGCACAATAGTTGACATGACGAATCATACTGTTCATTTTTCAATATAAACTAATGATAAAATATAAATATCGTTAACACCACCAACAAACTCGTATAACACGTCTGAAAGCCACGACTCCTGCTACAAAACTGAATTCAAGTGTGGTAAGCGCCGCCTTTTATAGCCGAGTGATAAGAGAGAGGGAAGTGAAGGGGCCCATCACGTGACGCCAGTGTAACGAGGTCAGCAAGAAAGCGTTGGTGGGGGGTGGAAAAACCCACCGCGGCCGTAACGAGGTCAGCAAGAAAGCGTTGGTGGGGCGTGGGAATACCCACCGCATATTTTTTGCCGCTGAACGATTAATCGGTATTCCGATCCGGTTTTGAATATTCGATATCATTTTGCCCTCCCTTCTCAAAAGATTGTTTGGCGATTCAAATTCTTCGTAAATATCGAAACAGACGAGAGCTACAATTGTTTGAACATAAAGTTCCAAATACAATATACGTGGACCTTGACATTACCCACTTCAAAAAAATGTTGCTCTGCCCTGATTTGTTTATTTTCCAAAAATAACGTGATTATTTGTCGTGATTGTTACAGCGAACAATTCGAGTTATGATATGAGATATTTGTACGAATCCTTTCAACACAAAACAATATTCAATAAATACAAGTGCGCCGCATATGGTTCTGCGTGTATAGAAGAAATCTTTTGGCGATGTGACTGTTTAACGGACTTCGACCCTGAGATTTTGAAAACAAATAAAATAAAAGGGGTGGGGATCGATCGCAGGAGGTGGATGCCCCATAAAGCAAGTGATCGGGTTCTCGTCTCTCCCACCACGCCGCGGATGCCCGCATAAATCAAGCGATTTGGTTATCATTTCTCCCACCACGCCCCTCTACCGCCGCCACGACCACCTTCCGCCTCCCCCACCACGACCGCCGTCCTCTCCCACCATGATAAATAGCGCGGGTCGTTCTCGGTGGGCAGTATTCTGTCGGTCTTCTTACTGAAACGTCATGGAGGCGGGAAAGTCACGGTCATTACCTTCGGAAAAAGCTGCGATTGAGACGATTTTCGTCGATTACAATTTCCTGTTTTCGAAAGGGGGCAAACAGGTTATCAAGGAATTGGCAGTAGTAGGGAATACGACCAACGGTGACCAGTTTCAACAGTGTTTCATCATAGATAGTCCGCGTCATATGAATGTGCCCGTATTCATAAACAATTATAGAGATAACTACAAACTAATACAATCGCACGGAATCACTTGGAATGATGGTGATGTTCCAATATCAGTTGTGAAGATATTCAATGATCTAGAAGATTCATCGGTGATAGTAGTCAAGACGACATGGAAGAGGTATTATTTGAAAAAGTGGTTTCCAAATCTCCACTTTGCGACTATATACGCGATGGACACTCTCGTAGTCAACGATTGGTCTCAGAAGTTGCCACTAAAACCTCTGGTGTGCTCATTCCACGCACTCAAACCATCCAAGACTTGCGCGCTGAACTACGCGCGGCTGATGAGCATACGCTTTGCGGCTCAGCGAACCTTGAAGAGGGGCATCTATTCAAAGAAGTAAGAAGGAACTTTTTTCTTGTGTATCACTGTTGTTATCAAATTTATGTATGACGTTCATGTTATATATGTTTTTTTGTAAATTAAAATTGGTAACAATTGTATTTGTGAAATTGGTATATTTTATTGTATATCACTGTTTTTATCAAATTTATGTATGTATGATGTTCATGTTATATATTTTTTTTGGAAATTAAAATTTGTAACGATTGTATTTGTGAAATTGGTATATTTTATTGTATATCACTGTTTATATCAAATTTATATATGTATGTTCATGTTTTTTTGTAAATTCAATTTGGCAACGATTGTATATCATTGTTTATATCAAATATAATGTCAACTCTATATGTGTATGATCATTTTACCCAAAGTTTTAAAAGACGATATGCGAATACGTCGATCCGATTGTAATTTTTGACTTTCGGATCGACGTATTCGCAAATCTTTTTTAAAAAATATATTAAACCATGTCGGGAAACCGATACAATATGTCAGTCAATAACAATATTGGTAGCGGTGATCTAACCGTGGCCATCGGTGATTTTTTCGAGTAGGCGATTCACTTTTCGACGTTTGGTGTTAATGCGACCGGAAATGTTTTTCATGCTTTTTAAATACGATTGAAAGAGTTTGTAAAACGTCGACGTGAATATCGGATTATGCGCGAACCCTCTAAACACGTCACACCTGTCTAAATAACCGAATATATCTTGTATACTGGTGTCGTCCATACCCAAGGAGCATTTTGCCATCGCCACCAGTATATCTCGAATGAAAAAGTGACGCTGACTCCGTTTTGGCGCGTTTCGCGTATCGGTCCACAGATAAACACACAACTGTACCATACTAATGCTGGACGCGAGCATGCCAACCGGATCGAGTTTTATGTAACCGCAACATCTATTTTTACCGTAATTATTGTTTTTTGGCGAATTTATATCGCCTTCGTTGTTTGCGTTCAGACAGACGCGACGATTTTTGCAACGTTCGAATATTAATTCTACAGTAGCGCTCCGTACGCCAGGCAATGCTTCGATCACCTTAGCGATCTTCGGGTTGTGGACGGTAGTCACGATATTTTCCAATATCTTCCTGTTGTATTGAGCTTTGGACGGAGGCGTTATCGAGCCCGTCCCGATATTCAATCCGGCCGTCTCTCTCAACAACAGTTTCATCCTGGATCGTATAATATTTTCGTCCAAACTGCCCACTAACATCGCTAGTCTTGCGGGCACTTTATCAAGCAGCCCGGGAGAAACGACATTTTTCATATTGACGACGAAAATTTCTTCCCGGCCGTCCTTGTCATACATGAGATAGGCGAGTATTTGCAGCATGTACGTTTGATTGTGTATGACTGGCGGAACTTCGAGAATGAGCGACAACAATGTTTTGTACGATGCCGAACATTCGTTTTCCGGCGCGCATTCGCAATCAAACGGGTTGACGGGGTTGTGGCGTATGTGTTTGCGCACGAAATGCATGAGATCGTCGAAATCATTCGCCTCTCTTTTCATCGTAGTTTTGAACAGATCGCGCAGCATGGCACCACACGCGATCAGAGCCATACAACTGGACGTGTAATAGACGGGCGTTTCGAGCATGTTCTTTATCATTTTATGAATTTCGTCGCCCAGCGCTCGTCTCGGATCATCGGCCGACATATTGCGGACAGAGTGAAAACTGCCGTTATTGGAATCCCAGCGTTTCAACAGGTGGTCGTGGTCCTCTCTCAAATTTTGAACGTCCTTGATCGTGTACGTGCCCATTATCATATCTGTAAAACATTTTACGACTCTGCAGAACATGTCGTGATCAGTTTTTGATATCGTCAATTGTACGGTTTCAGTAGAGAGTATCAGGCGATCTCCGTAATACATCACGGAAGCGTGTGCGGTAAGTTTCGTACAGTCCGCCGTTGGGGTTTGTGGGACATCGTCGTAACCCGCCCACTTCTGATCGGTCCCGAGTTCCGTCGGAAACGCGCCGCCTCGTTCGGCGATCAACCGTATTGCCTCGAGACTTTCGGTAACATCGAGAAACGTTTTTTCCGCATCGAAATCGCATACGGGTTCCTCTCCTGCGTTCGCAGTCATATCACTTATAACTTATTGAATTCCGGTGGTTGTTCGGGAAGATACACGTGATCGTGGTAACGGAAGCCTCGGTTCAGTTTATTGTGGCGCGGAATGATTGCCCAATCAAAAGAACTGAAACGTTGTGTGTCGAAACGTTTGTCTCAACCGCCGCGGAAAATACTTAGATAAAGGTAATCTCGGATACCGAGATGGATTAACGCGAGCTCAGCCGAACGCGTTAGCAAACTCATCCTAGTCCAATCTACCGTACATGTAAGTTTTAAAAACAACTTTGTCAGCACGCACCGCCGGGATGAGTGATATTGGACTTCCGAGATTAACGGAAATTTTCCGTGGGGGACATTGGATGAAAACGGAATCTACAATTTTAGATAAGAAATTGTCAGGAGTTGTCGGAGAACGCGTGTGTATACGTTTGAAGAAACCTCGAAGCATGACGGTCAACATTGAAGAAGAAAAGGAGAAGCTTCCGATGGATGGTGTAAAAGACCTTGAAGGTTGGAGAGTACGCGAATTAGGAGAAGCGGCAGTAGCTGGAACTATAAAATCCAACAAAACAAGAATATATACCGCTTCATACAGACATTTTCGTTCTCGGCCGACACCTTACAGTAGCGTGGGATTCAGAAATGAGATTAAGGTGGTCCCAAACACGTTTGGACCCAAGGAGATGTATGATGTATACACGACTCCAAGGAGCAGCTACAACGTCCTAGATCTCAAGGAAGTATTCTCCTCCGAGAGTGTGTTTCCCGATGACAGGGGCCATAACTCACCCATCAAAGTGTTTTGCGTAATACAACAGAAAAAACTGAACGGGACTATCCGTTTCCAGAAAGGATGTAATGATAGAACATTTATGAGTCTATATCGCCACACAACCGAACCCGACGACGATATCTTGAAACTTGTTCGAACCCATCTGCCGAAAGAAATCTACTACGATCTGATGAAGTTCATGAATTACGACCAGGTTAAATGGCTCGCTGATAACGACGAACGTTTTGCGCGTAAATTAGCGAGTAAACGTTACAACCTGAATTCGTACGACAGAAGTAAATTTCCAAATATGTCAGTTTTATTACGGGCCGTACAAAAGGAAGCCGCCAAAGAGATGAGGTTTAGTTGTAATGAGGACATGTGGTTGGTTTCATTTGACGAATTCAAATATCCCGGTATAGCTGAACGATTCGCCGTGCAACCGGGCATATATAAATGGCAATCGGCCATATCGGTAACGAGCATGAAGTACGACAGCTGCAGATCGCGTTGTGAAAAATGTACGGAATTGTTTAATTGTCTACAAGGAAACATGCAGTTCAATCAAGAGAACACTTTAAAAGGAAACTCGCGGATTAAAATATTTATGTTGGAAGGATCTGAGGGTGTTGATATCGATTCGTGTTATGCTTCTCCGTATTACGAGGGCTCGAAGGTTTTGAGTGAGCACGACTACTTCGTTCACTTGTGGGTCGATTTCCTGGAAAATATATGGCTGCAAGACGTTCAAATTACTGATGAAAGGTTAAAATACAACCAATATATGAGTTTCTATAATTACAAGACGCTAATATTTAAGGATCCCGTCAAATTCTTTGGTACGCTAAAGGTTATGGATTTGATCGATGACGGAATTATAGCCTTCACATCCAGAATGGACGGAGAAGTTGTCGGATATCTCGTTGATGACAAAGAGTTCAGGTTGAGAGTACCAGCGTTAAATGTATCAAAACCAAAATCGGTCATAGGATTGAACTTTTTGCCAGATTCGCACTGTGTTGAAATGAAATCGGCCGTCAATCTCGTAAAACACATTCGGGAGCACGAAATCGCTAAAAAGATGCAAGACGCTTATGATCGTTTGCGTGATTTACATTATGCATTGTCAAATGCGGTTGATGAAACCACGGATGTGGTTATTCGACTCAATATAATCGTAACGGAAGCGGATATCCAAAGTTTACGTGAAATCATAACGAATAACTATGATTTGAAAACAATCTCTTATTTCAAAGAGAGAGTGGATAAGGACACGTTACACATTCACGAAATCTACGAAGAAGATTTCGATTTCTGTGCTAGGTACCTTTTTATTAAATTTGGGGAGCAACATTTTCCAGACGTTATCAGTCGCATCGCCAAACTGATGTTTTCCAGATGTTCGCACGAACGGCTAAATTCCACAAATATCTGTTCGTTGAAAATAATCAACCCCGTTGGTTTACGCTCGGTGTATTCAGTTGTAACCGGGCTCATTTTGGACACTGATATTGTGTAATATATCATTATTTGAAATTATGATTTTTTTTCACCTCACAGTTATGTATCTCTTTAGCGGTGGCCGGAACAAAAATAATACGCCGGTTCCGGCCAAATGTCAAATGTGTATTTCAATCTCGGCCTAGATCATGAGAGTGTATATAGAGTCCGCGGATATATGCATGTATCTCTCTAGCGGTGGCCGGAACAAAAATAATACGCCGGTTCCGGCCAAATGTCAAATGTGTATTTCAATCTCGGCCTAGATAATGAGAGTGTATATAGAGTCCGCGGATATATGCATGTATCTCTCTAGCGGTGGCCGGAACAGAAATAATACGCCGGTTCCGGCCAAATGTCAAATGTGTATTTCAATCTCGGCCTAGATAATGAGAGTGTATATAGAGTCCGCGGATATATGCATGTATCTCTCTAGCGGTGGCCGGAACAGAAATAATACGCCGGTTCCGGCCAAATGTCAAATGTGTATTTCAATCTCGGCCTAGATCATGAGAGTGTATATAGAGTCCGCGGATATATGCATGTATCTCTCTAGCGGTGGCCGGAACAGAAATAATACGCCGGTTCCGGCCAAATGTCAAATGTGTATTTCAATCTCGGCCTAGATCATGAGAGTGTATATAGAGTCCGCGGATATATGCATGTATCTCTCTAGCGGTGGCCGGAACAGAAATAATACGCCGGTTCCGGCCAAATGTCAAATGTGTATTTCAATCTCGGCCTAGATCATGAGAGTGTATATAGAGTCCGCGGATATATGCATGTATCTCTCTAGCGGTGGCCGG
This sequence comes from Allygus modestus, assembly GCA_963675035.1. NCBI lineage: Eukaryota > Metazoa > Arthropoda > Insecta > Hemiptera > Cicadellidae > Allygus > Allygus modestus. The sequence continues at coordinate 58,869,747 of OY776115.1, read as the reverse complement.
AACAAAAATAATACGCCGGCTCGTCACCGCCCAACTATTGAATTTGAATGTTCTTCCCGCCGAATGTTTTGGCCAATCAAAGGGCTGGAAACGTTGCATGTCGAAACCTTTGTCTCAACTGCCAATGAAAATGCATAATAAAGGTCATATCGGAATCCGAGATAGATTCACTCGAGCTCAGCCAAACGCATTAGCCAACTCATACTCGTCAAATCTGCCATATATGTAAATTTGTACAAACTTGTAAGCACACACGTCTCCGGGATGAGCGATACTGAAATACCGAAGTTAACGGAAATGTTCAATGGGGGACATATGATGGATGCGGAATCTGAAATATTAGATAAGCAATTGTCAGCGGTTGTCGGAGAACGCGTATGTATACATTTGAAGAAACCTTGCAACGTGGAGGTAAAAATTGAACATAAGGACGATCTTTCGATGGTTGGTCGTTCTCGGGCGACACCTTACAGCGGCGTGGGATTCAGAAATGAGATAAAAGTGGCCCCAAAAATGTTAGGGCCCGAAAAGGATATACATGTTGTATACACGACTCCAATATGCAGCTATAACGTAATAGATCTCAAGGAAATATTCCCCTCCGAGAGCGTGTTTCCCGATGACAGGGGCCATAACTCACCCATCAAAGTGTTTTGTGTAATACAACAAAAAAAACTGAACGGGATTTTTCGTTTCCAAAAACAATATACTGATAGAAAATTTATGGGTTTATATCGCCACACAATCGAACCCGACTACGAGATCTTGAAAACCGTTCGAACCCAACTGCCAAAAGAAATATACTACGATTTGATGAAATTCATGAATTATGACCAGGTTAAATGGCTTGCCGATAACGATGAACATTTTGCGCGCAAGTTAGCGAGTAAACGTTACAACCTGAATTCGTACGACAGAAGTAAATTTCCGAATATGTCAATTTTGTTACGGGCCGTACAAAGGGAAGCCGCCAAAGAAATGAGGTTTAGCTGTAACGAGGACATGTGGTTGGTTTCATTAGGCGACTTCACAAACTCCGGTATAGCCAAAAGGTTCGCCGTGGAACCAGGTATATACAAATGGCATTCGGCCGTATTGGTAACGAGTATGAAGTACGACACCTGCAGATCACGATGTGAAGTGTGTACTATATGTTTGAACAATTTACAAAGGTGGATGCAGTTTAATCAAGATAAAACTATAAAAGGAAACTCGCGGATTAAGATATTTCTGTTGGAAGGATCTGAAGGTGTTGACATCGATTCGTGTTATGCTTCTCCATATTACGAAGGCTCGAAGGTTTTGAGTGAGCACGATTACTCCGTTCACATGTGGGTCGAAAACCTGGAAAATATATGGCTGGAAGACGTTAATTTTACTGACAAAGATCACCAACTTACAAGTTTCTATAGATTCAAGACTCTGATATTTAAAGATCCCGTCAAATTTTTCGGGACGCTTAAGGTCATGGATTTGATCGATGATCAAATTATAGCTTTCACATCTAAAATGGACGGAGAAGTTGTCGGATATCTCGTTCATGATGAAGAGTTCAGGTTAAGAGTACCATCGGTACGGTTATCCGACCAAAACAACCCAAAATCAGTCATGGGATTGAACTTTCTTCCATCTAAGCTCTGTCGCGAAATGCAAGCTGCCGCCAGATTTGTAAAACACATACGGGAGCACGAACTATTGAAAAAGATGGAAGACGCTATTCATCGCTTGTCCGATTTATATTATGCATTTGTCAATGAAGTTGACGAATCTATGAAGATAAACATTCGACTTAATATAAATGAAACAAAAGCGGAAATCCGAAATGTTCGTGAAATCAGAAAGAATAACTGTGATTTGAAAACAACCTATAATTTCAAAGAGAGGATCGATAAGGACACGATACACATTCACGAAATCTATGAAGAGGATTTCGATTTCTGTGCTAGGTACCTTTTTATTAAATTGGGGGAACACCATTCTCCAGACGTCATCAATCGCATCGCCAAACTAATGTTTTCCAGGTGTTCGCACGAACGGCTGAATTCCAAAAATGTCTGTTCGTTGAAAATTATCAACCCCGTTAGTTTACGCTCGGCGTATTCAGTTGTAACCGGGCTCGCTTTGGACACTGATATTGTGTAAAATATAATTTTTTGAAATTATGAATTTTGTTCACCTCACAATTATGTGTATGTTTTTGTTCACCTCACAATAATGTGTATGTATCTCTGTAGTAGCGGCCGGGGCCAAAATAATACGCCGATTTCGGCCTAAGTGTCGTAAGTGTATTTCGATCTCGGCCTGGATCACGAGAGTGTATATCGAGCCCGGCCGAGACCACGGATATGTGTATGCATCTCTGTAGTAGTGACCGGAACAAAAAAATAATACGCCGGTCCTGGCCGAAATTTTGTATGTGTAGTATTTCGATCCGGCCGAAAGTGTTGCTATCGGGTATATGGTTTTGGAAATGGGAAAAATATAATTTTGCAAACAATATTTATTGACAAAATTTCATAATTTTGTAAACAATATTTATTGACAGAATGTCATATGTATCATCACTTTACTGTGGGAATTCATTGAATTTCACAACACGATCATCGATCAATAAAAGCTTTATGGCGTGTCTAGTGTAGATCTGAAGTTTGAATGCCGCTTGATTTTTATCCAAAATTTGAACTCGACATCTGCAGTACGACGACATGTAAACTGCATCTTCAATAACTTCGGCTGCCTCCATTTTTAAAACACCCTTTCCGATATTATCTTTGTCGTTTTCCACAGTCAGGTATTTCATTTTAACCATTTTACCACTGTTTCCAGCGGTTGGTAGTATGTCTATGGTTTCTCGCTTGGCCAACGGTAGGGTGATCAATCGCAGATATGAACGTAGGCGATCGGAGTCGGAGGTGTTTCTACCAGCTTTCGAGTTAGAAAAAACTTCCATCATTTGCAGGCTGTTTTTAGGGGTGTCAGTCATCTCTTGGTGCGCATCGTTGTGTTCGTTTTTATTCCGCATTTCGTGATGTGGATCATTCGCTTCTCCAATTTCCTTTTTTGCTTTGTTGATTTCCTTGGAAGCCATGTGGTACAGTACGTCGTACATGTCGTTTATTGCCCTGTTGATATATTCACCGAAAAACGGATGCGGAATAACATGGTACTTGTTGAACTCACCCCCGTCGCGTTGAGCGCAACCGATGAATATGAATCGAAACGGGTTGTTGAACATCAGCTCTATATAATTCGAATCGTTTTTGCTTTTGGCCTCCATGGAACGAAACGATATGTTTTCCATCAGAAACTTTTTGCTCAGTACACAGGAGATCGGTTTTATTTGATTTATGTAGATCGGATTGTTTCGATGATCCAGCATCGAAAATAGCGATTCTAACATCCGCGGCAGATGGACGTGGGCGTTTTCGTAGTTGTTCTCTTCTAGTTGGCGCATGTGGTACTCAGCCGCGCGCATTTGGATCGCTAATTTACGATTGTTTAGAGACAACAGCGTTGACTTGTACTGCACGATATGGATAAAGGTATTATAGACGTTGGTCAAAATGACGCTGGCTCCCTCGTATCCGGGCAACGGGCTTCGTAGATCCACAATTTCGTTTCCGTAAACGAAACGATCCACCGTAGGGCGAATTTTCAAATTGTTGATTTCCGCTTCGGCCATGTCATTATAATCGTCACCGTCCGCCTTTGCCGGTTGGTCTTCCGTGAACAGCTTCCTTCTTGCGCGTTTCTTCTTTTCGTCTGGAATGCCGTCGATCGCATCTCGTCGACGTTTAACTGATCCCATGACATTGGTACAATCGCCGGAAGTTGACGCAAAAATCCCCTCTTGATATTGCATCTCTGAAAGTATGTCGAAATCATAATCCTCTCCCGTCGCATCTGTTTCCTCAAGCGGTACAGTTGAAGTATGTGTCTCTTCTGCTGTTGCTTCCATTTCCGCGAACTATAGGGTCAGAGAACGTGCTTCTACTCGGCGTGACGATTGGGAAGACTGTTCATCTGTCAAAGGGAACTTGCCTTTATCGGTTGTGGTGGGGGGGAGAATTAAATGTCGACCGAATGGTTCTGAGGTCATACGACAAATGAACGGGTAGAGGGGGATCTTACACTGTGTCTGATGAGCGGAACATCTTCTCGGTCCGACTCGTAAAGTTCCTCGGTAAAGTAAAATAACAAAACCTGGTCGATAACCACTTTTAAAAATAATATAAACGTAAAAATCAAAAGGGTAAACATGAGAAAAATAGATGCAAAGAGAAACAAATACCCGAGGCCAACGAGTATAACAGTAGAGACGTCTACGGACATGCTGAGCGTGATGCACTCGTTATTGTGTCTGCCGAGCTACTGTGACAATACTCAATGCTCGGGAGAGTGGGGGGGTGTATGTTCTTCTCGTCGCGCGCCTGCGTTTCTGACATAATTTATCCTTTCTCTCAGTGGATATACGCGCACCTCGTTCGTTCTCGCTTCACCCAGAAACGTGTTCGGAGTGTACTTGGATATATTCTCGTCCAATTTGTCATCGGACAAACCCCAAATTTTTATATCGTTGGGAACAATTTTATCAGCCAGTGCCCTAAGCGACGTTAACGCCTCTCGTTTATTTTTATCTCCGTCATTGTAATCGACCGTTTTACTCACTAAACTGCCGATCAGATTTTCGACGACTTTTAATGACGGTCGGAATTTCTGATCGATGGCTTGATGTATTTTTGTATCTCCTACACACATCTCGAGCCGATCTAGTACTTGTATAGCGTTCAACAACCATTTAACCGCCAAATCAGAATTTAACAGTTCTTTGTCTTGACTGGGGGGTGTGTTTAGGTATTTGGCCGCGTAATAATAATAATTCGTCACGTCCGCTTTTTCTAGTGTTCGCAATCGCTTATCCGAGACGTCCAGTGTTAGGGCCAGTAGTAAATTTTTTGGAAGTTTATCGTCTAATCGCATGAATATCCTTCTGAAATTCATTGTTGTTAGCAACTGTTTACATGTTCGCACACGACCCAAACGATTTGTACAAATGCCCTTAATTTCCCTCGGAAAGCCTTCGGCCAACTGTCTACGCACGTCTCCTTGCGAATGGTCTAAATTAGTGTACATGGATTTATCTGTATATTTTGCAGGGTTTCTCAGGCGCCCCTTTGTGATGCGTTCGTCATCGTTTAAGCCTCCCTGAGCCAGGATCCTTCTTTTTTCAGCCAGCCGCCTTTGCCGTTTTCGTTCTCGCTCAGGTGACACGGAACCGGCTGCAGAATCGCTGTCGCTCGAATCGCTCTCATCGTCGTCGCTTGCCGACGACCCGCGCGAACGCCGACGCACGGCCGGGGGAGGACTCCGTTTGCGCGGAGATCTGACAGGCTTTCCGGTTGCCGAATCGGTTAGCGGAGTAGATTTGGGTTGCGACGATCCGGCAGACGTTCCGGCAACGTTGTACGTGGCGAGTTCTGGACGTTGAAAAGTTTTTGCGAAAGACGGTAATGTCGTTTGGATGTCTGCACCGGGAGTTGGTGGACGCGGCGATAATGGCATTAAATTGGTATACTGCAGTTGGTCGTTGTCATCTTCACTTGATCCGTCGTCCAAGTTTGGCATGTAATAATTCGCGGGAAACGCCATTATAACCTAACTTATAATGTCTCACTTATTTTTCTGAACCACTTTCTTTTGAACCGAATTCTTTTTGGACGCGACTGTGTTTTTATTTGCCGTTTTCAAACTTTTTTTCTCTGTTTTGTCTTTCTTTTTTGTCGAGGTACTCGCGGTTTCTTTCGACGGGGACGGAGATCGCTTTGAAGATCCACTGCCGAACGAGGTCTTGGTATTCTCCGTCTTTTTCTTATTACCAGACGCGCGGGGACTCGAAGAACGTCCTCCGGAACCGGGAAAACTTTTATTTTTAGTCGGTGATTTATTTTTACCACTCGCGCTATTTTTCGAGGGGCTCGGAGATCGACCTCTATTACTGTCGCTACTGCTGGAACTACCACTTTTGATTTTTCCAGTCTTTTTCTTTTTACTCAGAGAACATACCTCGGAACTATCGCGGCCACTCGACCGACAACGATTCGATCTTTCAACTTTTCCGCCAATCAACCGTCGGCTTGCGCTATCCGACCTACTCAGACCGACACTACCTTTTGGACCGTTCTTTCGAGAAGGTGAAGGACTCGGACTCTTGTTCCTTCTAGCCCCACCATATTCACCGGACGACGATATTATGCGATAGGGACTGCGGTTCCGTTTATTACGGATTGCGCCCGGAAATAGATTATGTTTTGCGATCGGTTTGAACGTCACATCGGGGACCGTACCACCGACATTCGTCGAAACCGTTTGAGAGTACGATTCGATGTTGTCCAAATCGCTCGGCATGACTGTGGAAATATTACTTATATATAGGCGCACTAATGACGATTTACTGGCTTCGCGACACCGTCGTCGATGTCACGACCGACGTGCTGGCGCGTGGGGCGATGGTACCGCGCTTGGCATTACTGATAAATTCGCTCTCTGCAAAGCACGATTTCGTTACAACAAAGCCTAAATACGCCGTAATAGCGGTCAGGAAATAAAACGCCGAGGGGCTCAACTCTGACGTCCAAAACACCAGAAAGCCCATTAAAAGCACTATCGCAACAATGTTCAAATAGCGATTGTTCACGACGTTCGCCTCGTAAACGCGAATGGGTACGGTTTCCATTTTGGGATCTCTTACAAACACACCATCTCGTCCGTCTACCGATTTTTTTATCGCGACAAAAAAGATAAGTCAGAATGGGCTCCATTATTTATATATTCATAGTAAACGCGATTATATACACCATAGTTTGTTTAATATTTTCCGAAAGCGCCAAACCCGACATCACCAAACCGCTCACAGTCCACACGGAGGACGTCAAAGAGGCTGCTGCGAAGCAATCGGATTGCCGAAACGACGTGTCCCGCGTAATAGAAGGGCCCGGTGGAACTAATCACTACTGCGTACCCCTTTGGCCGGATATTTTCGGCGGTCCTGATGGCGGTGATATCATCGTATGCGGCGGTGCCGTACACGACAAAATCACAGATCGGGTATACATATCCCGTTTACCGGCGGTCAGTGAATTTCCCGCACCGACAACCGACCCGCGGTTAGAAACTATCGACGTAGAAAGGAGGGAATATAGATGGAGGTGTGCTATAGAAAAATCCGCTGTAGATCACATGGCAAACGCCTATGTCCCGTCGCCGATCGATCGATTGCGGACGATACGAAACTATTGCGCTAAATTTATTTATAGGTCAGTCGCGGTGATAGGGTTTTCCGCTGGTCGCGATCGCGGGTGCGACTGTTTAACTAGTCACGGAAAGATTCACGTTCACGCCGATAGATGGATGTTTTCGCGCGTAACCGGTGAAGAAACATCTTCGCCTGGAAACGCACCCCCGCCTTATCCCTTATCGGACGGAATGACGTCGTATCCGTACGCGTGTTCACCTTGCATGGCCGGGGGCGGACTGGACGCCGGATCATACATCGTTACTGTGGCGCGCGGTTGTGTTAAATCGTACGAACGACCGCTGATAGGAAGACTAGACGCGGACGTATTGGAGGAATTCGGTTCGGTCCTCGACCGTTTTCCTTGTGGCGTCACGGGATTCGGTGGTCGTACCGCTTCGTGTTCGACCGCGACCGCGTATGTGGGAATTGGTCTTTCAGAATTTGGCAGACGAGTGATCGGTCTGCCAAAAATTTGAATTTTGATTCGGTTCGCGTTAGAGGTAAGATAGACGAATGTTCAATCTCCGATATTTGACTCATGCCGAACACGAGATACGAAACCGATATTGACACGAATTTCGTAATGGCATACGATACGTACAACCAACAGGTCGTGGACGAAGAAAGAGCATTGATGCGATCTCGCCGCAACGAACCGAAAAACGGCCAGCCGAAGGATTCCCTTCCAACCTCGCCATCTGACCATCGCCGTCTCGAGCCGGTGACGGCCGATAGAGTCTCACAACCGGTCGACCGTACGCTCCTCATGACCGTAAACGAAGAGGAGATGTCCTGGAAAAAGCTTCCATTCCCACCAAAACCTCCGCGATGCGTCGTCGATTCTCCCGTGGTGCCTAGCGTCGCTCGCTCATTGGTCACCGCGATGCTGATCGGATACACGACGGCTCTGTTGACGTACTGTTTTTCTTCTTGCGGGAGCGATGATGGCGATCGACGGCGGGAAACGGTCAGCCGATAAGTCAAAGAGTATGTCGGTGGCGAGATCGAAAAAAACTACCTACCTCCAACGGCTGGTGGAGGCCGGTGACGATCTCGAAGACGCAAACGTGAACATTCACCAGTTTGACCACACAATGTCTACGCAAAAACTTTTGGATTGTTATTTCTCTTTGGTGCGTTTTGATTTAGAATTAAAAACCGATTATTCGATACGTGCGAGCGAGACGAACCCGTACCACCTGTTGGCGCTTCACGTAATGTTGGTTAAGAAACAGTTCGATATCGACAACCTGTTGATGATGGTCAATAAAAACACAGTACGTTCGCACCTCTCGATATTACAGAGGTTGTTTACAAACAACCGAGCTTCCGGAGAAGTAGTTGCAATATTGAACAAAGTCACCGATCTCAATCCGAGATCCGAGACCGTCGGTGCGAAAGGAGAGAGTACGTCGGCAACCCCGCTTCCCGCCGGCCTTTCTCGATTCGACATGAGTGTTGCCGGTGGTTTCAACACCATCATCGGACAGGACGCCGCCGTGCAGAAGGTGAAACGACTGGTCCGCGAAACGGTGACGGTTTCACAACCACTGTCAATGGTCTTGTACGGCCCGCCGGGAACTGGGAAAACCTCCATGGCGTTGGCCGTCGGCCGCGAGTTCAATCTCACGGTGTATACGATAGCGGTGGCGTCGTTGGGCGGACACTACGTGGGAGAACGCGAGAAGAACACCGTGGAGATTTTCAATTTTTTAGAAAATCGCAACGAGGATTTACTATTGTTTATAGACGAAGCCGATAGTTTTCTCGCAGCAGCGGCTCCAAACGATTCTCAACAGGTGGAGTATACTCGCGCAGTCACGACCGGACTTTTCGAACGATTCCTGAGACATAAGCGCGACACCGGCGAGCGACGACGTGGGCGTGTACTGATGATGGCGACAAACTTCAAAGAGCGAATGGCCGAAGACATTTTACGCCGATCTTCGGCGATACTGATCGACCTGCCCCGTTCATCCGATGATATGACGCGACTGGCGCATTTCTATCGGGAGAAATTCCGTATCAACATGACGGAAAAACGGCTCTATCGCATCGTACGTTATTCGCTGAGATTGGGACTGGCGCCATCGCACCTGTCTCAGGTTATGCGCCGGATATCCGCGCAGGTGTTGTTGGAAATTTTGAAACGTGGTGTGGTTGTTCAACGACGCGACCGGAAGACGAGTGGCGATTCGCCACACAGATCTCTGGTATCACCCGTTTACACGATAAGTGGGACGACAATAAAAACGCCACTCGACAAGAATGACGACGTCGCGTTAGTGATCTACAATTCCAAACACGGAGTTCATCGAAAAGGGAAACGCGTGATGCTCTTGAGTGGTAATTCCCAAATATCGGCGAATGCCATCTATCCGTATTACGACGGTGATATCGAAAGGTTTTTCCGCACTTTTGCAGAATTTGATGCTATGATAAACGAACTGGAAGGAGACGACAGTACACGAGATCCGGACTACGTAAGACCCGACGACCCCTGGGTCGATGACGACGAAGGGACCGACAGCGACCCTGGGTTTATTCCGACCGCCGGCGAAACTACAGAACGGATGGAACCGCCGCCTAATCGCCGGGTAATAAGTATATCGGACGAGGCTTGGTTGTTCCATAACCGTACTGGTAAAATAAGTTAACGGGCGGGAAGAGGATGACGTCATGTCGGTTCAACTCCTACCGCGAACACGCGTCCGACGGTTTGTGTTCGCTGTTTCCAAACATCGCGGACTATCGAGTGCATCAACGGGACAGATCAAATAACGGCATCGTTGGTAGTCGATTTGGCCTTTTGTTTCACGGTGACGAGGGTGATGTTGAAAACCAACTCCATGTACACGAAAATGCCCAATATTCAACCGACAGGTGGAGCGGAAAACCGCTGGCACTCGTGTTGGAAAATCTAGATCCCTGTACGATGCACAATTTCTCATTAAACCGCCGCCTATGTTCTATTTCAACCGAAATAGAAATATACGATATACACGTAGCCGAATACGAGCCGAAAAATGCCATAGAGTTTTGGACCGTGGTCACCGCAATGTTGAGGAAGTGGGACACGTTCCACGAACGAGAGGGTTATTGGCCATCCTTCTGCACAGTTACGGACGCTGTTATCAATTTGGACCGGTTCCCGTATGTCGACGACAACGGAGCGCTGAGATCGTTGAGACCGGTGCACTTTGTAAAGGACTGTTCCAGTTTCGCCGCCGCTATGGAGAGGCTGGTAACTATGTGGTTCAAAAACTATTACCGTTACGTGTTAAGCGTTACAGACGAGGATAAACTGCGTGACATACTCTCAGGTGGTGGGTCAAACGAGGCGTTCGTCACGAGCGGCGGTAATTGCGTGAAAGCCAGACGTATCGAGTGCGACCCGCGGGACTATGCGGCCGGATTCTGGGAAAAACACGATTCGGAAAAGTACAAGGCATGTTTCACTAACGATGAACACGCCGATTTTACCTCGTTAACGTGCCAGCTAAAGCATATCATGGACAGCACGTCGCTGGATTTAATGAAAAACGGAAGTCGTAAAACGATCGATAACGACGGAGCGGACGGTGATGATGTATCAGACACCCCGGCGTCTGTCATAAATATGGAGCGGCTTCGGTCTAAACGTTTGTTTCACGCCATAGTTGTAGACACTTTCGGTAATCACCGCGAATATCCACACACGATTATGTGTAGGGATTTCATTGTCAAAAACCGCGAATGGTGTTCAGTGTGGCTTAAAATCCTGCGTGTGTTCAGCGAGTATCGTCTACGTCGTTTGAAACAAGAGTACGTCGACGAAAGGGAAGAGGAAGAGGCAAAAACAGGTATAAGGCAAGCGATGAAAGAATGGAACGTCTGGTTCCCACCGCTTTCTGTGTCTACGAAACTACGTGAAAAAGATTTCAACAAGATGACTCGAAGAAAGAGGAAAAACGATTCGATCGCCCGTAAACTCGGCCGGCTGGCCGCGGACGTTAATCACGAGAAGATTAGACGCGAAGAAGATGAATAAAAGGTTAATTGAATTGGTATTTTTTTCGTGAGCAAGATGTTGTCATATCCGCCGGCCGGCACTTGATAAGTGAACAAAATAATCAAATAGAAATGAAACGAAGGACGTTAATCGTTTTGGCGTTTTTCGTTGTCGGTTCGTTCGTACTGTTTTTAGCCAGAATGAACGGTGTTAAACCTCTCCTCAACATTGGTTGTTACGAAGATGAAAATCCTGTTACCTCGACGGATGACGGGAAAAATGTAACGGACACTATACAACATCCCACCTCTACACGAACTTTAACCGTTCAAGAGGGTACGGTGACCACCAAAGAACCTATTTCTGGCTCGGACGAAACAGCTTCCGAAACTACTATAGTTACCGATCTCCCGCGGAGGAGTAAAATATCCGTGGAGGAAACAGCCTATACTAAACAGATTGACATTGATAAAACCTCTTCCGCCTCGGCAGAATATTTAGACACATACACATCGAAATCTAAAGAGAATACAACGTCTGCGGCGGAGACAATTTCTGTAAAACCATCTATTCCCACGATCGAGACTCCAACAGTGAAAACGAAGAATGCTTCATCCGCGGCGGAGACAATTCCTCATAAATCATTTACGCCCACAACTGAGACAAAGGGAACTCCGTCCACAGCGGACACAATTCCTGAAAAATCATTTACACATACGATCAAGACGGTTACGCCACCGGTGGACGTATTTCCCCTTCAGACCGTGAAAACGGCGGAAACGAAGAACGCTTCGTCCGCGGCAAAGACAATTCCTGAAAAACCATTTACGCCCACGATCAAGACGGTTACGCCACCGGTGGACGTAGTTCCCCTTCCGACCGTGAAAACGACGGAAATGAAGAACGCTTCGTCGCCCGTGGTGGATACAATTCCTGAAAACCCATTCACGCCGGTGGATACAATTCCTGAAAACCCATTCACGCCAACGATCGAGCCGGAAGCGTTACCGGGCGCGTTGGATAAAATTCCTAAAAAATCATTCACATTAAACGTAACTCCACCTGCGGTGGATACAATTCCTGAAAAACCATTCACGCCCACGATCGAGTCGGAAGCGTTACCGCCATTAAACGTAACTCCACCTGCGGTAGATACAATTCCTGAAAAACCATTCACGCCCACGATCGAACCGGAAGCGTTACCACCGGGAAAGAACACTTCATTAAACGTAACTCCGCCCGCGGTGGATACAATTCCTGAAAAACCATTCACGCCCACATTTGAGCCAGAAGCGTTACCGCCATTAAACCTAACTCCGCCCGAGGTGGATAAAATTCCTGAAAACCCATTCACGCCCATGATCGAGCCGGAAGCGTTACCACCGGGGAAGAACACTTCATTAAACGTAACTCTGCCCGCTGTGGATACAATTCCTGAAAAACCATTCACGCCCACATTTGAGCCAGAAGCGTTACCGCCATTAAACCTAACTCCGCCCGAGGTGGATAAAATTCCTGAAAACCCATTCACGCCCATGATCGAGCCGGAAGCGTTACCACCGGGGAAGAACACTTCATTAAACGTAACTCCGCCCGCGGTGGATACAATTCCTGAAAAACCATTCACGCCCACATTTGAGCCAGAAGCGTTACCGCCATTAAACCTAACTCCGCCCGAGGTGGATAAAATTCCTGAAAACCCATTCACGCCCATGATCGAGCCGGAAGCGTTACCACCGGGGAAGAACACTTCATTAAACGTAACTCTGCCCGCTGTGGATACAATTCCTGAAAAACCATTCACGCCCACATTTGAGCCAGAAGCGTTACCGCCATTAAACCTAACTCCGCCCGAGGTGGATAAAATTCCTGAAAACCCATTCACGCCCATGATCGAGCCGGAAGCGTTACCACCGGGGAAGAACACTTCATTAAACGTAACTCTGCCCGCGGTGGATACAATTCCTGAAAAACCATTCACGCCCACATTTGAGCCAGAAGCGTTACCGCCATTAAACGTAACTCCACCCGCGGTGGATACAATTCCTGAAAAACCATTCACGCCCACATTTGAGCCAGAAGCGTTACCGCCATTAAACCTAACTCCGCCCGTGGTGGATAAAATTCCTGAAAACCCATTCACGCCCATAATCGAGCCGGAAGCGTTACCACCATTAAACGTAACTCCGCCCGCGGAGGATACAATTCCTGAAAAACCATTCACGCCTACGATCGAACCGGAAGTGTTACCGCCGGGGAAGAACCCTTCATTAAATGTAACTCCACCCGCGGTTGATACAATTCCTGAAAACCCATTCACGGGGAAGAACACTTCATTAAACGTAACTCCGCCCGCGGTTGATACAATTCCTGAAAACACATTCACGGGGAAGAACACTTCATTAAACGTAACTCCTCCCGTGGTGGATACAATTCCTGAAAAACCATTCACGCCCACTGAAGAGACTACTGGAGACGCAAGAGTAACTAATAATATTTCCGACGAAGCCGAAATTACAGAAACAAGAAACTCTTCGGAGGGGACCGATATCGCGGGTGACGGAATACGAGCCAAACGCGAAGCTGTTACTACGCTCAAGCACGGCGGACTTCACCTCGTCCAGGAAGCGGCCGTGATCGCTAATAAAGTGGAAGACTTTCAAAACGACCGGAGCAATGACAAACAAACAGTTACATTCGTTTTTGGCGATGCGGCGGTCGTTCTCCGCTCACGTATCGGCACCATGGTGGCCGAAAATGACGCGCTCACCTTGCCACCATACTACTTGGTGACATCGTCTTGCGCAAAAGCGTTGGACGGTGGTGTGAGCGTACCAGCAGGATGGTCGCACAAAATGGTAGGCGTCCATGACGACATCGGTTACGCGGTACTTTACGAACCTTCTCCGTCTGACTTGCGACTGTACAACGCGTCGCCAATCGGGATATACGGTCCCACCATTTTGGCGGTCGGTGATTGCGCTTTCCGTTTCGCGTTCCGTCCAGAAGAGGCTAAACTGCTTCCACTGACGTCCGCGCCAGACGGCGGTCTCGAAATGTTGTTTATCGTTGACACGGGTCTGCTGAGAGCACAATCGGACGGTCCACGTAGATCGCACTCACGAAAAACGACAGTAGGCGTGATTCGAGTTCAACTGGATACCGCCGGACATCCCGAGTCGGTTTCACGGACGCTACGACGTCTTCACAGAATGCTCTCGTCCGAACGCAAAGACGTGTTCGGTATCGCTAACAATCCGGAAGGAAATGCCCTGTTGGCGGGCGTGCTGTTCGAGATAATCGGTGAGACCGAAGTGGAAGGAGCGGTGCGCGCTGTGTCCGCCGAATGGTACGATGCACAGAAAGACATCGGTTCAAACGCTGATCTGGTGACCGTCGATGCTGAGAAATGTGGCAACGTCGTACACGTATATGGATTCATCGTGGACGAAATTACGAGAACCGATTACCGACTTTACGGAAGAGCGACGACCGCCGAAAATTCCCACGCAAAAGTCCTACTCTGCGACAGCGCGAGTCGGAACGATCCGGGTGAAGAATGGGAGAGCGTGACCGACACTACGAGTTTTGACGAAAAGTTCGACACGGACACTACAAGCGTGAACACTTTGACGTCGACCTCCTACACAACGAGCGATGACGAGCTTGCGAGTTGCGACGACGACCAATCGGTAGTCGTCAAGATTGAGAAAGCGTTACAAAATCTGTTGAGGAAAAACGCGGAGCCGTAGTTCCGGACCCCGCATAAGATTGTAAGGTTTCACGACATTTAGTGCGATGATTTTTGTAATAGTAGTTGGTATCGTTACCACGGTAGCTGTTGGTATCGGAGCAGTGTTTTGCGTCACTAGGTTTTGCCATTTTAAGAGAAAATCAAACGTGACAAACCTGAGTGCAGTCATTATAGATCGCCTACCCCCGTATTCCGAAGTAAGTTCGACCGCGCATTTCAACCCGTTTCCGTTAGTTTTCCCAGAACCGCCACAGTGCAGCTGCACAAAGTGTGCGGAGGGCGGGGAGCCAGTCCCACTCTCGACCTTCGAACGGCATCCCCACCCCATCCCGTCGTTATCATCGTTCTCGACGTCGCCATCGTCCTCGGTGTCTATCTCTCTGCCGCCGCCACCGCAGTACACCGAAGAAACCGGAAGCGATAGGACGATCCCCTTTCCAGAGCGCACCTTGTAGTAAACAAAACATTTTTCGCTTTCTGTCAGTCCAACGAAACATCGGCAGTCTTTGCTTTTTTGTCGACCTCTCGAGTCAGCCAGACTATAAAACTCGACAACCGACCCGATTGTCTTCACATAGTACCAGCTTGCTGTTCGCCGTATAACATGGCTGCTGAATTCGCACAGAGCCGAGATTCCCCAACCAACACCACCGCAGAACAGGATTTGGCTTCGTATTTAGACACGGAAATGTTCGACACACTGCCGCTGACCAAATCGGAAGGGAAATTCGCTCACAATATGAAAGTAGAGAAATTGTTTTTCCACTACGGACATAACACCGATAACGATAAGAGCAACTCCGGCACCTCTAACCAGATGAACAGCGTCTTGGCCACAGCTAATTCCATCGTAGATGCCTGGAAAAAAAAGGCCGAAGCGTTGGCACTAGAACCTGTCGACGAGATGATATTTTACCAACGCCATTTCAACGGTCTGTTTGACATCCTTTCCATTTCACTGTTTGGCGATCGATCGATGTGTCAAATGAAAAACGGCCAACCAAAAACTAACGATGCTAACACGATTTCTCAAGACAAACCGATACGAGACAACAAGGAGGTGAAAAGAAAGCGCAATACTACGAGCAACGATTGCGAATATATCATATTTGAAAAAGACGGGAAGTTTGTCTACAGACGTTTAGAGTCAGCCGTTAAATACGCTAAAAGGGGTAAAATCGACCGCTACATTTGCATCGCACCGAGGAACGACGAATGCAAGGACCACACGAAGGCTTTAGCCACAAAACTCCGACAACACGATCCGAAGATCCTGAGTGGTAACGAAATGATGTTTAACGGTAGCTACGAAGATCTATATAACGAACTGCGCAGACTGGTTTGCGAAATTTCTATGGACCGTTTTGCCACCGTAAAATATATCACCCGCAACGCAGACAGTGAATACGGTGCTTTAGAGGTCGGGGAAGGAGCGATGGAAACGGACGATGATGAAACACAACCTCCGCCGGAAAAAAAGATAAAAAATAAGGAAACGAAAAAGGGAGCGACTGGGAAAAAGGCGCGTACTTTGTACAAGGCGGAAGACGTTCATCGCACCTTCTTTGAGGAAGACACCGATTTAGAAGAAAATGTGAACAATGACCACGATGCGGATGCCAAACTAAATGATATAAACGAATCAGCCGTGGAATCGATATTGAACATCCAACGGGAAGTAATGGGATATAACAACAATCACAGCCCGTTTGATTTGCCACCGATTTCACTCGCGCAAAAGACCGATAGCAAAAGTGGAAGTGAACAAAAAATCAAAATTAAAAACAATAAGAAAAACAACCGCGACTCTGAAAAAATACCGATTGATCACTAGTTTTTATTATTTTGTCTCAGTAAAATTGTAGACTTACAAATACCGATTGATCACTAGTTTTTATTATTTGTCTCAATAAAATTGTAGACTTTCAATAAGCTTCCTCATTTACTCCTCCTTTAGTTAGAATATGTGTTGTCCAAACGAGATACATATACAACTTTTCACTGTAGGATAAGATTACCCATTCACAGTTACTGTATATTTCTTTATGCGAATATCTGGGGGGTGTTGCCCACTTGGCCATCGCCCGTTACGCGATTCGATATTGATTGTATTTCAGGTGAAAATTAAACTCGGCCGGGGACAATTAAAATATACACCTTTATTCCGGCTTCCTCCCGGTCATCTACCAACTATTTTGGCACCGTAGGGACGGCAATTACAACTAACCGTCAACACAAGCGTTTGACGTGCAGAGCGGTGGAAATGTTTGTGTTTTGCATTTCGGCTGAAACCCCTGGGACACAACTATTTCTACAATACACCCGAATGGCGGTTAATCTGGAAAACACGAACTTATCCCTTTCCGTTCTCCGTACAGGTCCCTAGCTCACAGAAAGGGCGCGCGAGATATTGATCAGAACGCGCGGGTAACCGCTTTAAATTTTTGGTTAACCGCGTGAGGGTCGGTTACCCGCGCGTGAGTGTGAAAAATTCAAAGTCCCCTTTGCGACCATCTTCTTCGACGTCTAACATAAAACTGAGCATTTCCCCCACCACTTTTCGGTTCGGTCGACCCTATACTCTCGACAACCCCCGGTTGCTGACCAATAGGATTCGAGTATTTTTCCCGCCAAAAATTTCAGCCAATCAGAAGGCCGTATTTTTCCGCGCGTCGAAAATTACATCTCGACACGCCACCGAAAATGCATATATACGAGGTACCGTTCGCGCGCGACTCTTTAGCTCCTTGCCCATAATAATGACTCCTTCAAGGAAGGAGCAGCAGGGAGGGGCCGGCGCGTCGCTGACTGGGGGGGGTTAATTTGTTACACACATTTTTACTCGAGAAAAGTTTTGAAATCTCCAACCGACTTTCCGTCAAAATAAAAAATAAAAATGCACTGATTTACACCTCTTTTCGCGCCGATCCTAGATGTGACGATACGGCCGTTTCGGCGTCGTATTTGCCTAAACCGAGTTCTGCGATGGTCCGCAAGTGGACGGCATTGACTTAAAACGGCAATATGGACACGAAGTGCAGAGTGTCAAAAACGTATGAGTTTTGCGGTCCGGCAGAATATAAAACTCTGCGAGAAAAGTTTTGAAATCTCCGGCCTCAGTCAGAATGTAAAAATAAAAAACGCACGGACTTAAAAATTTGTACCTCTATTCGGGTAACCGAACGCCCACAGCGCTGTGTGACGGCGGTGCTAATAGCTATTTTGGATTCGTAATGACAGACGAGAAGAGCGGTCGGCAGAATATAAAACTCTGCGAGAAAAGTTTTGAAATCTCCGGCCTGTCAGAATGTAAAAATAAAAAACGTACGGATTTAAAAATTTGTACCTCTATTCGGGTAACCGAACGCCCACAGCGCTGTGTGACGGCGGTGCTAATAGCTATTTTGGATTCGTAATGACAGACGAGGAGAGCGGTAATTTTTTTTCGTTTTTTATGTCTCGCCAAAAAATAAAATCCGGCCAGAACAAAAATTTTCTCTGATGAAAAAATTCGTATCCAACAGTAATAAAAAAAAATCCCACCCTGCGACGCGCCGGCCCCTCCCCGCTGCTCCTTCCTTGAAGGAGTCATTTTAATGGGCAAGGAGCTAAAGAGTCGCGCGCGAACGATACCCTGTATATATGCATTTTGGGGGTTAAGTCGAGACGTTTTTTCCAACGATCGAAAAAATCCGGGCCTCTGATTGGTCAAAAAATTTGGCGGGAAAAATACTCGAATCCTATTGGTTGGCGGTTGGGAGTTGTCGAAGATTAGGGGTTGACAGAGCCGAAAAGTGGTGGGGGAAACGTTCAGTCTCGTGACGGACGGCGGAGTGGAAGGTCGTTTTGGCACTTTGAAATTTTAGCCGAGCTCACGGGTTCGGCCGCGAAATCTATAAGTTTGTAAATCATGGTGTTGAGCAGTACTGTTGCGTATGTAGCCGGTCCGTTGGACGCGGCCGATATAGCTATGCTGCGCAATACGGCGTTTTGCAGCGTCACTGCTTTCGTAGTCGTCCTGGTCGGTCTGCCCAAACTGTTAACGTTGGTGTTTTACTTTTTGTTAATCGTCCTAATCGCGGTTCTGACTTGGTTGTATTCATTAGACGGCCAAAAGAGAACGGCGGTAATCGGGCGGATAAAAGAGGTATGCGACTCGTTGATGCGCACCTGCATAGACGAAGCTCTGGGGGGAGATGGGAAAGGTAAGGACGCCGCAACGTCCGACGGAAGATCCTACGTAGCAGAAAAGCCCATTGTGAAGAATAAGGTCAATGACGTTTCTATAGCGGAGGAAGGAGAAGAGGAAGAAGAAATCGTCCAAGATTTCGTTAAATTATTCGAATAATTCGGAAATAGTAGTAAGGAACGAAGTATGAAGCGAGCCCAATCGTACTTGTCGTCATCGAGCTCCGACAGCGAAGATTTCGAGTGGAGCAATTTCGGCAAGTCGGCGCGCGTTAAAGTAGCGAAAAGAAATATAACCCTAGACGATGACGAAAGCGAGAGCGATAGCACCGATTCCGAATCAACGGTGGTTATTGAAAGCGAGACCGACAGCGACGAATCAGACGCCGGAGTTCTCACGCCTTCCGAGAGCGCCAAAGATTCCGTCAGCATGTTCGTTACCAAAGCAAATACGACCAAGGCACTCGACAGTTTGATGCCGAAAGCGGGTAAAATTGACAGTAAACCACAACGTGTATTGAAAATAGAATTTTATACCCACCTCTTGCCTTTTTTTGTTAAAACGGATATTTTCGAAATAGAAATGATTTCGATACCGGCAGAATTCGTATCTACGATAATTAAAAACCAGGGCGTAATCAAAACCTTTTTGTTTGAAAATGTTCGTCTTTTCAGTTTCGACAACGCGACTCTGCTCATAGACCATCGGTTCAACCGTTCAAAGGTTTGTCCGACCACCGACTATATCGTGAAAATCGTCGGGAAACCGCTGAGTCACGCCAAAGTCAAGTTTCCGCGAGTGCTCACGAAAGAAACTAACGTTTTCGTCGGCGTCGGCGAGCATTCGTATCCAAGTTGGCATTTTGTGGGTTCTTACGTCCTCAATTCGCACGTGGCGTTGACTAGACCTACAAGACCCAGAATTGAAGGCAAACGAAAAAAGATAAAAAATAAAGCGAGGGGAAATCTTCCCGGACATCAGTTTTCGGAAGGTCTTCCGCCGTCGTTCTGGTGGAACTCGTACCCTCCGGGTGTCGTTAACGACTTTCGTAACTTTGAGGCGAAAATTTATGAAGCCCTTCAAGAACGTCCGGTAGTGTTGGATTTTCTATTTTCACTGGGGAATGTGGCCGCCGACAAGAAAGACGCGATCGTCGCGTTTCGTACCCGGGCCAAGTGGGAACCGAACAACGCCAACGATCCGATCGTCCCGGCAGCTCACACGGTGCATATCATGTTGTGTTTCGGATTTCGAGTACTCAGTTTCGGCGTGCTGTGTGAATATCCCAAAACAGAGACGGCCGCTTGGCTCGATAAAGATCAAGGTTCCGGTTACCGGCCGACCATCAAAAAAACACCCGTAATGAGGATGGTATACACGCTCGATACGACCGATAGCGTTAAAACGTTTTTGAGGGTCATGGAAACGCACGAGAAGGTGATGAAAAACCGCGTCTTGCGATCGCGTCTCTTTTACCAGCAGACCATCGGCTGGGATAAAGTCGGCTGCAGTTACGTGTATCCAAACAGTTCGCTATACATGGTGTTGGGCTCGTGCAACATCTTTTATCAAAAGAGAGAAATGACCGAATGTACGAGAACGCTGACCGTCAGCAAACTGAACGATCTGACAGATCGGGCCAGAGACGAATTTGATGATATCATAGAGACGAAGAAAAGTAGGAAACCCCAAAATAGAGCGAACGTCACGGAAGCCGGTGCAAAAAGGAAGTCAAGCAATACCGCATGCCGGATTACAACCGCCACGAGCATATCGCCCGGGCCGGTTGTGACCGGCCCACCCGCTGCCACCCGCACCGCGGATAACACTTCAAAACGCCCGTGCGATGCAACGAACAAAAGGCGACCAGCCACCGACACGACCGACGTTCCACAAAAAAAAGCTATGAAATCGGCGCGGGCGAAAAAAAGCCGGTCCCTTTCGAAAAAAACCCACACTCTTTCGCCCGCCCCCGTGTCGCACGAGCCGGTGGGCTTGGGTGAGACTTTCTCCGCTGACGGTGATAAGTAAATATATCGACAGACAATGATTTCCGGTTACGTGATACCGCTATTGGTGTTCGCCATATTCGTCGCCATCGTTGTCGTGACCGCTACCAAAGACGCGGCTGACGCGGACGACGAAGCCCGAACGTCCGAATACACAGACGGTGGTGAATCCGAAATAGAACCCGCTGAAACAGAGCCGGCAGAAGAGCTTTTAAAAACCGGTTACGCCGCCGACATCATGACGAACGCCGGTGCGATAGAAATGTTAGAAAGGAAATTATACGACATCGAAGGAACGATGAGTAGTAGGGCGGAAGAGTATCAAAACAGAATACAGGCACTACAAAAACAGATGATGGATGAGCGCGGCGAGAACAACGAGAACGCCGAGCGTCTGAGATCGATGGAAGAAACGTTGCGGAACGAAAGGGAGCGGTTCGACAAAGTCGACGCGAAACTCAAAGAAGAGCACGAATGGTTGTTATCGGAACGAGGCCGCCTCCAGGATCTCGAGTTCAGACTCGACGGCGAGCGCAAACGAAATGAACAATTGAACAGTGAACTTTTAGCGGAACGTGAACGCGCGGCAGCGGCAGCGGCAGCAAAAATCAGACATGTCGTCCCCGAATTTGAACGTCCGCCGGATCAGGCTCAGAGAAAAGACCTCCCCGGGACGGTGGCAAACGTTCCCGAACGTTCGCCGGCGGCACCAGTGATGACGTATCACCTTCCCCAACGTCCGCCGGCGGTACCAGTGACGATGTTTCAAAACGTTCCCCAACACTCGCCGGCAATACCAGTGACGACGTCTCAAAACGTTCCCCAACGCCCACCGGCGGTACCAGTGACGACGTCTCAAAACGTTCCCCAACGCCCGCCGGCGGTACCAGTGACGACGTCTCAAAACGTTCCCCAACGTCCGCAAGTGGCATCCCCGAGGATATCTCAAAACGTTCCTCAGCTTCCGCCGGCAGCACCCGCGAAGACGTCTCAAAACGTTCCCGATCGTTCGCCGGCAGTACCCACCCAAAACGTTCCCGAACGTCCACCAGCGCCTGTTCCGAGAAAGGAGGCGATAGCCTCACCTGTACAAACGACGCAAAACAGCAGCCAGCGTACACCGGCTCCAATAGCGGAAGCGGTGCCGATGCACGTTCAGTTACAAATACCGAGTGAACGTCGCGATGGCGAGGGCAATAAGGTCGTTTCACCACCTTTGGTCGGAAAGATATTGGCCACCGTGACGGGTCCGTCACAATTTGAAAAATCAAATAAAGAAACTGAATCTAAAAGTAAAGACGACGTTGGTATGATCGCGCCCCCGCAGCCTCAACCGGCCCCTCGCGGTGACATCGACAAACGTTTCCTCAAACACGATGAGGTCGCGCGCGACAAAGACTCCATAGACATCTCGAGTCTCAGTATTGTGATGACGCCTGAGATGACCCAAGTGCTTGAAAAGTGTGTCGGATCATCGAACATCAACAACAGATATTGTATCGTCAAGATTGTTAATTCCGCGTTACCCGCGGGAGCTAGCAAGGAGAGGAAGGTCAAAAAGAGCATCATTGTGGGTGAAAACGATAAAGGCCAACCCAAGAGGTACGCTCGGATGAGGATCGTGAAGAAAGGCGATACGCCCGCGTCGATGGTGTTCCACGACTTTACGCCCGTGGTCAAGGACAGTATAAAATACGATTTCAAAACCGACACCGTGACCGACGAGAAGGGATGCGAATGGAAAGATTTCCCCGTACAAGCAGTTTACTTGGGTACGGAGCGATTGGAGAAAATTTCGTCCGTTAATCTGTTGATCAACCATGACAAACAGGACAAACCGACAAAGAAACAAAATAAAAATGCCGGTGGAAAGGCAAAAAAAGGAAAACGATAAATATGTAAATATATGTTTATAAATAATAAAAATACTGTTGGTAAAGTTTATAAATGTATCATTAACAAGTAGCGATCGATGACACTGGCAGTGACGGTGTTCTTTTTGAACGGGCCGTTATCTTAATCGGATCAGAGATTAAAGTTGAAATCTTTTAAAATATCCTCCTCGGGCGAAACCCGAACTTCCATTGGACCGATTGTGATTTCCGGTTTCACCTCGACCAGACTATACCTCATGTCTGGAAAAATAATCTCAGTCGACCCAAAGTCTGTCGTTATTCCCGCTTCGACTTCTTCGTACAACTCCATGTTCTTGAAAACGAAACTAAATTGAGGGAAAATCGTATAAAGGGATTTTGGGATTTCCGAACAATCTTTTCCTTTCCATTTCAACTTGAACACGCGCATGACGCAATCGCTCCGCTGGAGATTTTCGGGATACCCGTTTAGAACTCTCAATAGTTTTTTGCCCTTTTCTACGTAGTAGGTCGTGGTGTACTGCGACATGTTGGTTGTCACGATTATATCATCGGCCTTAATCAGACATTCGGCGGGTTTGAAACGGGCCGGATCCGTCTCGTGTAGTTTAATCAACGTGCCTGCCGCGATGACATCTTCGAGTCTGTAGTCGATAGTATGAGACGAGCAAGCTATCGCTTCACGCACATCGTCGTTGAAAGACAGAACGTATGTGTAGAAATCTTGGTGTTCCGGTTGAACGTAAGATATTCCGAGAGATTTCAGTAGCGTCAGAATTTCGTTCACTGACAGTACGTCGTAAAAGTAGACGCCGTCGTCAAAGTCGCCGTCTCCCATCATCCTAGACACAATTTCCTCCGAGCCAAAGAGATCGTCAACCACGCTCAACACCGAAATGTCCGTCACGAAATCATTCCGGTCCCTGAAAAAATAAATCGCCGGGCGGTCTGCTCTCCCAGCGATCTCGAACTTGTATTCGGTCCTCAGTACGCGCGGTTGTTTAGGAGAGACCTGTTTGTGAGCCAACGTGAGTTGTTCGTTTTTCAATCTCAGCACAACCATGGTGACGAACATGTCCATGTAGTTGGTGAAAACTTCATCGTCCGCAGAACAAACCTCCGCCGTTGTTATTTTTGGCAAAAACGTTTTTATCGGATCTATAACACCCGTCCCTTTGATAATGTCCCAACCCAAATGGGAAAGGTCGACTTCCGGAATGGACGCTAGGTAATTGTATGTTTCTTTGAAACGTTTTCGCGATCGTTGTTGCGCGAAGAACTGATTCGGTGCGACTGGAAACAGCTGATCCAACGCTCTTTCGCCGACAACGACGAAAGTCACATCCTGCAAGAGTCTTTCCGATTTAACGCGTTGTAAAGGGACGCGTTGTATCGGCTTGACGATGTTGTCAGAATGCAAGATCTTTGTCCAGTAATATCCCGGAGGGCCGGTGACGCACGTGTCCGGCGTAGGCACCGTCTGGCGGGCGAACAACGCCGGGACTTCCCGGTCGTCGAATTTGATGAATACCGTAGGTCTTATGTCGAACGTGTACATTATTTTGATGTAGATGTTCGCCAGCATGGCCAGTCTGTCTATCAAAACGTCAATTTCGTTTTCCCCCTCCATTTTCTGTCTTTTACTCGTCAATAGAGATTCCAACTCTTTTGTACAAAAAATACTGTAATACAAATATCCATTCTGCTGACGAAACAATTCGTCCGCGTCGCCGCTGCAACTCCCCCGTATCTCTTCGGCGTAGATATTCTTTACCTTTTTCTCGGGGCCTCTCTTCGATCTTTTTTCGGGCCCTTTTGTTTTTGCTTGATCGTCGTTAGTGACTACAGTCTGTTTAAGTTCATCACCGTCCTTAAGCAACCGAATCCACCCGTCCACCAGTTTCATAACTTTTCTTCGAAAAGCGTCTCTGTTGATTCGTTGGAAACGTTCTCGATCCACTGTCGTAGCACTGCCGGTGCGTGTGGCGATTTTATTTTTTTTGCGTTTAATGCCACCACGCTTTCCGTTGTTATCCGACGACATGGAACTCTTCTCCTCCTCTTTTATGATTTCTTTCGCTCGTGCAAGAAGACTGTTCTGAAGCTCGAGATCCGGCGGTGTCAATTTTACGGCGGATAAAATATTATCACCACAACGTACGACGGCAACTACTTGTTCTTCTCGATTTACAAGATCGCGCATTTTTTCAGATTCATAAAACATTTCGTTATCCATTGATTCTACACCTTCGTTCTTCTTCACGGGTGCGTCGGGTTAAAACAGATGTAGACCGCTCGACTGAGTATCCCAAAGCTGACTGACTGCCGGCACGCTGATTGCTCTCCCCCTCTCCCCACCCTTGAGGGCGTGGCCGGGACTGAACCCCCCTCCCCTCCCACTCAACGGTTGTTACCGCGATTCTAACTAACCGCTATCAAAAAATACGTACGTGCGCAGGTTGCGCCTAGAGTCGTATTTTATCGTACCTAAATTTTCTTCCGCCAGAAGGAGTGAAGTTTTAGCGAGTGTTTCATTTTCATCAGACTGCTGTTCGTCTTGCGATATGCTCGACCGAATCGACGCGATACATGCCCTTTTCTCATGCGCGTCAACTAATACGACGATTTTACCGACCGTGTCACAATATACAGAATATCTTAAATCTATTTTTATCCGAAAAATTTCATTTTTACGCTCGACAGTGGCGAAAGGTGAAATCTCGCGCTCCGCCAGCGACAAGGGTATTTTCGCTTGTTTTGTGTTTTTCGGCCTGTACAGAATCGTGATCGAAGCCGGTTGATCCGGCGAACCGTCATCACCGCCTCCATAGGGTGCCACCGTTAAGGATACGTTTTTTAGATCTTCGGATTTGTAGGCGCATTTACTTTTGGACCTCTTTTCCACCGAATTGGTGACCACCGGTCGTACGGCGCCACCCAAATAATCCGTACCGTCCCGGGTCTGCACGAAGACTCGGACCGAACAGTAATTGAATTCAAACGTTCCGTCTGACGAATTTTCCTCCATATCAAAGTCACCGGTTTCGTCATCTCTTCCTTTTGCACCTCTCGCCGGTTTCTCATCCGCGTTAGGGACGGCAGTCGTCGATCCTTTGACGTCAGAATCCCCAGAAGAGGCGTTGCGTTTCTGTTTCTTCTTAATTTTAGCGGAACTGCCCGTATAGCAGCTGAGGCGTATATCCTCAGCGTCGTTGACGCTCTCTCTAGTTATACGAAAATACGTGGTGAACGTGAAGTAGGTGGTGGCCACTGTGCATCGGCTATAATGAACGTCCATATTTTTTTCGCGAACGGATGTGAATACGGCGCCGATGTTCTGGTCTTCGAACACTACCAACGCTGACGAAGCCTCTTCGGGCGTATAATTGGTCGTATTACGACGGCCGATGAGGTCCAACATCAGACCCTCGCTCTTGCCGGTGTCGATCACGCACGGTTCCAGGTGTGGACCGCAAGGTATGTCGGACAGTCTGTTCTTTTCCGAAAGAAATAGCGGCCGTTGTCCCATCAACCAGGCGGGCATCAGATCTCGGTTCGATTTTTCAATTTCCCCGTAGGCCAAATCGGTCAATTGCCCTATCGTGTGAAACGTGAATGCTCGGCTTTGCACGAACAGTATGCTAGCTCCGTCCGCCGCGTAAACGCGCCCGAACGAGTCACCGCCCTCAAAGGTGCGGCCGACGCCGTTTCTAAATTTCGAAAGACCCGCCGCGCCGAAAAGGGCCGAGCCGTTGCGATACTTGAACGCGCCCACGCGCGAATGGAGATTGAAATAGAACAACGACGATTCGTCACTCATCGGTTCGACGGCGCGCAAAAGGACAGACAGTCTCTGGTCGTCCAACCGTTTTTCCCTGAGTAGAATCTGTATGGCCGGCAGTTGTTCGCAATACGACCGGATGTACGCGTACATGCGCAGTCTACGATGGGCTATAAACGTTCTGTCATCGTAAACACCGTCGTAAGTGACGTCACCGCGTTTCGCGCCGACCGGCACGCGTTTCTCGTTCGGAGCGTTGACCCGTGAACTTTCAGTGGCGGTCGGACTCCGTTTGCCTATATCGCCGATCAGACTCTCAAACGCGTCATAACGGTTAGAAGGGTCCGTGAGAATTCCGTTTAACGTTTCCGCGTAGTCCGGCATCCGTCCGTCGGTCAATAGGCGATCACAAGCGATTTCCAACAGGCTGGCGTAGAGGAAAGCGACGCCGATGTACACGCGGTTGGAACTGTATCTCTCGTAGCCCAACGAGTACGTGAAATTCGCGCAGATGTTCTTTAATCCGTCCACTACGGCGCGCGTGGTGACCGAATATTCGTCCGCCGTGTAATACGGACGGGCGGTGACTGCTACGGCGGTTGCCCCGCGATTAATCGAGCATAACGTCACGTGAGCGTTTATGACGGCATACGTTATGCGACCGGAAAAGATGAACCAATCGTAGCCGAAAGGGACTACTCTGTTTTTGATCGGGGTTTTCGGTACGTATTGACTCACGAGCAGAACGAACGCCTTTCGGAACAAGTCCACGCGCGATTCACGATGACCGTCGTCCTCGACGGAGATTGACGTAACGGCGTCGGTGACATTGACCGGACTATCCACCGCCGATTCCGCGTAGACGAGATTCGTGAGAGCGACGAAAGCTTTTATGAAAGCGAAAATTTCGTGTGCGCCTACCGGATGCGTTTCTGCGTTGGCGAATTTCTCTACTTCACTTACGCACCTTTTCAACGGTTTTCCGCTCACAGGCGGCGGGGTCCAGTGGACGGCCATAGACATGCGTTTCTCATTGAACGCCGCAAACACGCGATACCATTCCAGATCGTTTCGTGTGTACGTCTCAACGACTTCGTTGTATGGCGGCGGGGGCGTCCAGCGGTCGGGACTGTTTTCGCCCCCCACTAACTCAGGTGGTGGGGCCGAAGGTAAAATGTCAACTTTCGACTCGCCGCCGATCGTATCTTCAGACTCGGACGCATTCGGCTGGATCGTTTCGCCAACTTCGGCCAAATTCGGCCAACCGAAATCTGTCTGCGTTGCTTTGCAGCTGGTTTCGGGTTCGACATCCTTTTCGTCTACGTCCGATTTGTTGCAGATGGTTTCTGGTTCGACAGACATCCAATTGCCCGGGGCCACTTCCGGTTCCACAACTTCGAGACCGACACCGCTGACCCCGCCACCCTCTTGTGTTTTTAACGAAATCTTTTCCTTGATGTAACATTCTAATTTCCAATAAACGTAATGCGTCAAAAGCATAACCGAACCCAATAAAGATACGAATAAAATTGCCCCGATTATGTATCGACTAACGGTCATGTTAGAGTGGTTTTCAGTGACTTACCATAATCGGATCCCGATCGTTACACGAATCATGATCCCCTGTCGGGTTCCCGATTGATCTCAAAGGATTTTTTTAAAAATAAAAACATTCGTTAATAAATAAATGTTATTTACAAAACAAAGATTATTTCATTCTACAAACATATATACAAGTGAAACAATTTAAATCAAAATATAAAACTGTATTACAATAATAGACTAAAAAGATTAGATTATTTTCGCTGGTATAATTTACAAGAAAAGTTATTTACATTTTATGTGCATCGGTTTCTTTACTACGCTGTAACAATTCCTCTAGAACATCGTATCTCGTACCATTCTGCACCGCTTTCGTATACATTTTATCGAATTTCCTCATTTGTTTTTCAACAATCTTCTCAATCTCTTTGACTTTCCCGACACCACTGGGTGTCTTATAAGTCCCGCCGATTCTTCTCAGACCGTCGATATCTTCAAACGTAGTGTGGATAAGTCTCGCATTCATCTCCCTCCTTTCCTGCCACTGTCTGTGCCTTTCTGTCTTTCGCATTTTCCTTTCCTCTCCCGTGGGTGGCACCGACATTCCAAATTCCAATGCTAATTTGGTTAGTAATCCGAACCTTTCGACCAGAGAGGCGGTTTGATACAATTTACCGAACTCGTTCATATCGGATTCGACTTTGTCTTGGATGTCGACGATCGAATCCTCGACACCATACGCCTCACGCATTTTCATTATGCTCTCGTTGTCCACGGGCATCAAATTGTTTGTGATCCGGGATGACATCGCGGCTCTTTCCTTCTTCCTCTTCTCGCGTTCTATCTCCCTCTCCTCTCCGGTCGGTAGCGTTGAAATTTCAAATTCAGCTAACTCGGTTAATGCTACGTACCTTTCGTCCAGAGAGGCTGTTTGATACATTTTACCGAACTCGTTCATATCGGATTCGACTTTGTCTTGGATATCGACGATCGAATCCTCGACACCGTATGCCTCGTGCATTTTCGTTATGCTCTCGTTGTCCACGGGAATCAAATTGTTCGTGATCCGGGACGACATTGCGGCTCTTTCCTTCTGCCTCCTCTCACGTTCAATCCCCCGCAATTTCCATATGTGTTGTGACGGCTCTGTCGATGACGTCCGAGAATTGATGAAATTCATATTCCGCACAAGTTTGTTCATTACAGTTTCATTATTTTTAGAACACATTATTTGTTTATATAACGAATCCCGAGACATTATTTTTCTTATTTCGTCCTCAGATTCCATGATCGTTCCCTCCGCCGAACTTCTATCTGATGGACGGTTTTCACTTCACTTCACTTCACTTCTGCCTCCGCCGGGATGGTTTTCTGCATAAATATGTCAGCTTGAACGACTCCAGCGGCTAGTTTCCAACTGGCGCGATCAGAGTGAAAGCGCGTATTCAAACGTGAGGAGGTGAGTGGGGGGCCGACCTCGACCCCTGAGCAATGGAGGGGATACGCCGGGAGGATTGTTGGTGGGGATTCGAGTAGAGATCCGCGAGTCCGTGCTTTCCCGACTCTCATCAACCCCAAAACAGATTCTCGGACCTTAAAAATATTTGCTCTGTAAGATTTTGTCCCTCCGAAACATATACGATTTCCACCCTAAATCCAGCAAACGGGGTGATATTGACTTTGAAAATCTTTTAGCGGTACTGTAGAGGTAACAAGACACAAGAGACAAAAAATATTTCATAAAAATGATTTATTTTCAAAGCGACAAAATTCGTAAATTTTTGGACATATATTGTTTTTCTACAAGTATAACTCCCCGTTTGCAACTGAAGTCGGAATCGTCGAATTCGATACGTTGGTGAAAAAAGTAGATTCCTCAAGCAAAATTTCGTTTTCGCCTTCAAATTTGATTGTCTGACTGAAAGATCGGGTCACCTTATCGTTTCCTGTTGTTGTTTTACGGGAAATTGCGCAGAGGAGTTTCCAGACTCCAAGAAGATTTTCGGATTTTCTAAAGTCTTCGCCAAACAGAACGACGCATCGGATTGAGTGTTCCTTCGTGTCCAATTCAACGATATCTCGTCGATCGTAATTTGTACTGATCGTGTCGTTCGAACAAGAATATAACACAAACAAAATTATCACAATGCTGGTAATACAATCCTTGAGATTAGAAATGTTTAAGAAACGTTTAGCCAAACGTCGTTCGGCTTTGAGTTGAAGCAATAAGTAACGCTCCTGTATAGTAAGATCGTGCCAGGCTTCTTCGATTTCTACGCAACTCATTATGTCCTCCTCTTTTCGTCGGGACGAGAGCAATTGACACAAACACCGGTCTTGTTGTAGGTTGGAGTGATCTTGACAGGATACGACTCTCGACCAAAGCTGACCGATAAGCGAACAAATGTCGATTATCGTATTTTCGACGAGACCACCCCGACTCTTGGTTGGATAAACCGTCCTAGTTATTCACTCTCGGAGTAGCGTCGATCGCTAAAGATCCGACGAATTCAACATGAGCACATTTATCAAAAACATAATGAGACGGATACGTTTACGTAATTATATACGAGACAAACAAAGCGGTAATACTTCATACGAACAACGTTTGACAGCGCAGATGATACGCGCTCGTCGTTATTACATGGTTTTGATGTTTTGTATTGGCTTAACGTACGCGATATTTCAAGCCGTGATCTTCTCTTCGAGAATATCGTCGTGTTACACGCCGGAGATGAACACCGACATCGTTCAACTGGCCACAGAAAAACAAGATATCCGATACGCCGTGGTTTCCCAACAAAATTCGGGAAAGGTATCGTCAAAAGAGAGTTTTCAAGATTCCGATGGACTTCTCGGTATCTGGAATATTTTTGAAGGAAAGAGTCACGACGTTAAAATCCGAATGAAAAATAGAGAGATAAATCCGATAACAGTTGATTTCATCGTTAAGATAGAGAGGCAACGTGTCAACCTTTCCAAAAACTCCGGGTGATGGCCAGAACAGGATTTTTGACAGTAAGATCTCCGAAATGACCACCTACCTTGGTATTATATTTTTTTCAATACAATTTGTTAAACCTAAAATTTCAGTCTGATATGTACCCTTGATAGCATAAAGCCAAACACGAGTCTGAATCCTCGGCCGGGCGTAGGCGAAACAAGTGAATATTAAAACAAGAATGCATCGCTAAATTCGCCTACTAATCAGAACGCCCGTCTCGAGTGAGTTCAAAGACCTGACCCGGAACAGGCTATGTCGGGGTTTCCGGATTCACTCGGGTTCTAGCTGCTACAAAATTACTACCGAAAAATGATTTACAAAATCCCGTTTGTGACCATCTTCTCAGACGTCCACCGTGAGACTGAGAGTTTCCCCCACCACTTTTTTATTCAGTCAACCCTTTACTCTCAACAACTCTGGACCGACGACCAATAGGATTCGAGTATTTTTCCCGCCAAAATTTTTAGCCAATCAGAGGGCGGGATTTTTTTGTGTGTCGAGTAAATCGTCTCGACAAAACCTCAAAAATCGATATATACAGGGTATCGTTCGCGCGCGACTCTTTAGCTCCTTGCCCATTATAATGACTCCTTCAAGGAAGGAGCAGCGGGGAGGGGCCGGCGCGTCGCAGGGTGGGATTTTTTTTTTACTGTTACTAAGAATTTTTCATCTCAGAAAAATTGTCTCCGCTAAGAGAATAATTTTGTCCTCGCCGCGGGAATAATTTCCGGGAGACAAAAAACAAAAATTGTACCGCTCTTCTCGCCCGTCATTACGATGGCGTGGTGAGCGTTCGGTTATCCGAATAGAGGTACAATTTTTTGCACATAAATAGTTGTGTCCCGAAACAGAACTTATTTTCAGTCGATACGTCCACACACATTTCTGAGAGCCGGCCGATGCCGATTTACTCTACATCGGCATCGGCCGAACCGAATTTTGCACAACCTCGGATTCGGCCGAACCCGAAATACATTAACTACCATGAAACAACCTCGGATTCGGCCGAACCCGAAATACATTAACTACCATGAAACACATTCATTACCGTGGGCTCGGCCGTACCAGAGAAACACATACACTGCACCGTGCTCGGCCAAAACCGAGTTTGACTTCCACGAGCTCGGCCGAGTTGCGGTTTGTACATACGCTTTCCGCGGTCTCGGCTGAAACCGAGACAAGCTACTACATTGATACGGATTTGGCCGAGTTTTAGTGAATACCTCTTTTTTCTGTCCACAATACAAATGGGTTTGAGGAAAAAGATAATGAGAACACAACAGTTAAAATGTTATTTATATTTGCATATCTAAGAACTACAGTAATAAAGTTATTTACATATATACATCAAATAAAAGGTAATGAGAACACAACAGTTAAAATGTTATTTATATTTGCATATCTAAGAACTACAGTAATAAAGTTATTTACATATATACATCAAATAAAAGGTAATGAGAACACAACAGTTACAATGTTATTTATATTTGCATATCTAAGAACTACAGTAATAAGGTTATTTACATATCTACATCAAATACAGTCGTAACGAATCCCCCGCTCAAGTCCAACACGATCTTGGAACCGTCTTCTTTTGTCCGGACGATGGACAAATCACATCCTTCTTTGGCGATTTTTGTACACAGTTTTGCCAAAAATGCTTCACAATCGCCTTCGGCCACTGCCTTGTCCCACTCGATTTTGAGTCCCATTTTTTTTACTAAAATGTAGTCGAAGAGCAGTTCGAGATCGCTGCGCCCCAAATAAGGTTTCGGCTGTTGGTCAATATTGAATGTAGAGCGATCCATCACTCCGACAAAGTCTTACGATCCACCCCTATTTCTCCACAAAGAAGTTCCTTTTTCTTTCGTGTCGTCTTCTTCGTCTTCTGACGATGACGATGGTGATGACGAATCAGACGCTTGTGATGCCGCAGGACTGAGGACGTTTTGTGCCGTCTCCGTGAAGACGGTTTTCTCGACTGACATCCTCGTCGGAGTGGTGGACGGTTTGTCGAGGGTGACTGCTGTTTTCTCGTTTAGATTGGTTCGTGGCGATACGGCGGCATCGGTGTCTTTGGAGGACTTATGTTCACCACTGTCTGCTCTTTCTTCTTCTTCTTCTTCTGTGTCACTCTCAGGCTCGGTCGCTCTATCACCGCCATCTTCATTTTCCGTATCTCTCGAGGATACCTCGTTTGATGGATCCGTATTCACTTCGCCAGTCGTAACTGGTTTGACAATTATCGGGCTTTTGGGAGAATCAGTCTTTTTTTGTTTTTTTCCACGTCTTTTCGATCCCGTAGAGGTAGTCGAGGAGGATGACGATGATGACGATGAAGACGATGATGTTGACGATAAAGACGACGTGGAGGCTGACCTTTTTCTACCGGCCGTAATTTTGGCGACAGCCGTATCAAACAAGCCATTCGGAGTGTCGTCGTTCGCCTCTCTCGAAGTTCTCAGCCCACACTTGTTCGTGACTAGATTATTAAGCGACTCCAGTTGGCAATAAATGCATTCGCTGTAATCCCTACAACCCTTTCGAAACATGCACGCAGAAGATCGACGCATCGGTGTCACTAGCCTGGTATCGAATTCATTGTGCTTCTTTAGTTTATCCAACTGTTGTACCAAAGACTCGTAATCTTTGCATCTCTTTATTTTCTCTTCATCCAACACGGATGGTGTCGTCAACGTCGTAAACACTTTCACTCTGTTCAGTTTTAGAAAAGAATCAAAAATCGAGATGACTGAATCACACGAAGATCTATATTTGTTTATCGTATACTTTGCCGTGCACTTACCAGCCCGATCGTCCTTCTTCGACGGATACATGGCCATCCGTTGTGTATAAGATTTCCTTTCCAAATAGTCTTTTGATTTTGATTTTAAATAAAATATATTATACTCTCCGTCAATGAGAAATCCGAATGTCCCTTTCCCGCCTACCCAAAACAACTTTTTTTCTGCGACGTGACAGTCCTGGTTGGTGTTAACGGCCCTCGATGGTTCTGCGCTGCGGGGTGACGGGGGACGACTAACACTTCTGTGGGTCGAATAACGGCGATCCAACGACTGTCTCTTTGACGGTGTTTTCTCTCTGTAGCGGTCCCGGTCGTAGTGCGGTGACGATCGGTGACTGCCGCTGTTATGCCGCGGTCGATGGTATTCCGGAGCGACACTCTTGGATCTTGAGAAATTAAATCTCTCTCTCACACGATCTAGACTCCCGTTACGTCTTCGATCCGGGGCATAATACGGTCTGTAATCGTGATGAGAATAGCGGTGCCTTTCCATGATGTAAAAATATCAGCACTCGATGTCACAGTTTACTAATTTACGGACAGTTCTATAAAATTGTCACTATGTCGATTAATAATAGTAAAAGCGTATCACGTCAAGACAAAACTCCGGAGCGTGTATCGGTGCTAAACCAAAACTGAACAAACCTGCTCACCACCAGCCTATTTAAGCGATACCCCCCTCCCTTCCTCATTCCCAACACCAACCAGTGACCTCGAATCCCCTCTCCTTCGCCTTTCACCCGTTACGACAGCGCCCACCTCGCGGGAAAGCGATGTTGGGAAATCGGCATACAATTGAATAAACCTATTCGATTGTTATATTTGACCATACAATTTGTATCGGTCAAACATATAACAAATTGTTGAAACAATTTGTTATTACGTTTTACGGCGGCTGCCCATATTTTTCTTCCATTACAACAGTCATCGGGATCCCGATTCGATGGATTTCAATCAATTCGAATTCTTTAACTCGCAAACCCGAAAATCGATATGTACGGAATATCGTTCGGGTGCAGTAAAAATATATATTTTTACGATTTACTTCTCACAATGGGCATTTGGTTATCCACAAGGGCGTGAAAAATATGTGCAAACATAAAAGGTGGACTCATGGCCAGACTACACTTTCCGTCAAAACATAAAAACGTTTGTGTCGGCCGTTTTTTTTTGCCGTAACAGTGGTGACCTGGCGTGCTTATAGCTAGGATGGCACGAACGGTAAACCTACCGAGGGCGTTCGGTTGCCCGCTCGACCCA
This sequence comes from Allygus modestus, assembly GCA_963675035.1. Lineage (NCBI taxonomy): Eukaryota > Metazoa > Arthropoda > Insecta > Hemiptera > Cicadellidae > Allygus > Allygus modestus. The sequence continues at coordinate 58,834,243 of OY776115.1, read as the reverse complement.
TCAAAATCAGAGAACGATATTTTTCTCATCCCCTTCTATTACATCGGACATGTGTGGTTCGAGAAATGTTTGTATTTTTGCGGCACGACTGGTAAACCTCACCGTGGGCGTTCGGTTGCCCGCTCGACCCATCAAAATCAGAGAACAAAATTTTGTTCTCATCCCCTTTTATTACATCGGACATATGTGATTCGAGAACAGTTTGTGTTTTTGCGTCGCGTTGAAAAAACGTCGATGGCTGAAATCAAGAATTATCTCAGGTGAAAATATTTTCTTTGTACGTTGAAATACAAAAATATTACTTAACCCAGTGTCGGGTCGGCACTTTGGGCTTCCCCCAGAGCTTCGGCTATGCAGGCGCGCATTAGCGAGTCGCATACCTCTTTTATTCGACCAATTACCGCCGTTCTCTTTTGGCCGTCTAAAGGATACAACAAAGTCAGAACCGCAATGAGGACGATTAACATAAAGTAAAACCCCAACGTTAACAGTTGGGGCTGACCTGCCGTATCAAGAATGGAAGCAGATTACCGGCGCAAGAACGGACACGAACCGCGTTCCCGCCAGAGTACGTTTCGAACACAGGATTCAGACTGCCGAATCCATTTTGGCTCCATGTCTTTACGCGAAGATACATCACATATCCGTGTGTAAACTTTTGAATCACAACGCGTGTTACTCAGAAAAACCCTCTTTGAGATTGTCTCTGTTGCGTCCGTTTTTAGGCTGAAATATTTCAAAGTCCCTTTTGCGACCGTCCCCTTAGACGTTCGCCGTGAGACTGATCATTTCCCCCACCACTTTTTGGTTCGGTCGATCCTATACTCTCGACAATCCTCGAACGCCGACCAATAGGATTCGAGTATTTTTCCCGCCAAATTTTTTGACCAATCAGAAGGCCGGATTTTTTTGTGTGTCGAAAAAATAATCTCGACGTGACCTCAAAAATCTATATATACGAGGTACCGTTCGCGCGCGACTCTTTAGCTCCTTGCCCATTATAATGACTCCTTCAAGGAAGGAGCAGCGGGGAGGGGCCGGCGCGTCGCTGACTGGGTTTTTTTTTGCTATTGGATATTTTACAGATTTACCCAATACAAATTTTGTAGCCTGCCATATTAAACTTTTTGTCAGATCGGTTACCCGCTCGGGATGGTTAACATTACACAATTCTAAATAAGTTACATCACGATCGTATTTTATTTTCAGCCAAACTGCAAAATACAAACATTTTCACCGCTCTCACCGAAACATGTCTTGGATCGGAGTGAAGAGGGTGTGCGTCGCCCATGTTTTCGCATCCCACCGATTCACGGACCATGCTAAATCGGCACCTCGCGGAACAGAGGTGTAAAACCGTGTGTTATATTTTTCTATTTAAAAGTCGGCCAAATATTTCAAAACTTTTTTCGCCGAATTTTATTTTCTGCGGGACCGCAAAACCCTGACTTTTTCACCGCTCTTCACGCCGTGTCCATATCGCCGTTTTGGGTCAGTGACGCCCGTCGGTGCGACGCTCAAACGAACTCAGTTAACGTTAATACGACGTAAAAACGGACGTACAGTAGGACGCCGTAAACAGAGATGTAAAACCGTGTGTTATATTTTTCTATTTAAAAGTCGGCAAAATATTTCAAAACTTTTTTTGCCAAATTTTATTTTCTGCGGGATCGCAAAACTCTGACTTTTTCAACGCTCTTCACGCCGTGTCCATATTGCCGTTTTGGGTCAGTGACGCCCGTCAGTGTGACGCCCGTCGGTGTGACGCTCAAACGAACTCAGTTAACGCTAATACGACGTAAAAATGGACGTACCGTAGGACGCCGCAAACAGAGATGTAAAACCGTGTGTTATATTTTTCTATTTAAAAGTCGGCCAAATATTTCAAAACTTTTTTCGCCGAATTTTATTTTCTGCTGGACCGCAAAACTCTGACTTTTTCACCGCTCTTCACGCCGTGTCCATATTGCCGTTTTGGGTCAGCGCGGGTCTAAACAGAACTCAATTACCGCTAATACGACGTCGAAACGGCCGTATCGTCTCGTCTAGGGTCGGCGCGAACAGAACTGTAAAACCGTGAGCTTTTTTTATTTTTGGCGAAGAGTCAGCCGGGGATTTCAAAACTTTTTTTCACCGAATTTTATTTTTGCTGGACCACAAAACATAGCCATTTTACCGCTCTTCACGTAGGCCTAAAAGGCCTTATCGTCACTTTTAGGTTTGGTGCGAAGAGAGGTGTAAATCCGCGAGTTTTAGTTTTTCTTTTTGACGTAGAGTCGGCCGTCGATTTCAAAACTTTTCTCGAGTAAAAAAATGTGTGTAACAAATATTTAACCCCCCCAATCAGCGACGCGCCGGCCCCTCCCCGCTGCTCCTTCCTTGAAGGAGTCATTATTATGGGCAAGGAGCTAAAGAGTCGCGCGCGAACGGTACCTCGTATATATGCGATTTCGGTGGCGTGTCGAGATCTAATTTTCGACGCGCGGAAAAATGCAGCCTTCTGATTGGCCGAAATTTTTGGCGGGAAAAATACTCGAATCCTATTGGTCGGTGGTCGGGGGTTGTCGAGAGTATTGGGTTGACCGAAACAAAAAGTGGTGGGGGAAACTCTCAGTCTTGCGGCGGACGTCGAAGGGCACGGTCACAAACGGGACTTTGAAATTTTTTCCGAGCGATTGTTTTTTACCGTTACTTTTTCTTCAGTCTGAAAAAGTCTCGATTCAGTATTTTTGAAAGTCGACTGAAGGTAGCGGGCAGAACCGGACCCAGAAATAACCCTATGTCGGGTTGGCCGTGACAGAGCTTTTGGGTAAAGAGGTTTCCGGGTTAGCTCGATGGATTCGCTTGAGACGGCCCAATGACAGTGCCAAACCGGTTTCTCTATAATCGCTGGTAATTTTGGTCTCAACCAAGACCGTCATTTGACCATAGTAATCAACAACTATAGAAACGGTCTATTGTTAGTGTTTTATTCAAATAAAAGAAACAAAAAGTGTACTTTGCACATTTTTTCAGTCCAATTTATTTGGCTCAATTCTTCTTCTCAAGACCTTTGATACACATACACTTCTTCCGGGTTCGGCTGAGCCTGAGAAAGACTTACGGTCTCGGTTGAGACCGTGGAAATTACATTTGATACACTTCTTGCGGGTTCGGTTGAGCCTGAGAAAGACTTTTACGGTCTCGGTTGAGACCGTGGCAAATTTTTTGGTAACATAAATTTGATACACATACACTTCTCCCGGGTTCGGCTGAACCGAGAAAGACTTTTTTGGTAACATAAATTTGATACACATACACTTCTCCCGGGTTCGGCTGAACCGAGAAAGACTTTCACGGTCTCGGTTGAGACCGTGGCAATTTTTTGGTAACATAAATCTGATACACATACACTTCTCCCGGATTCGGCTGAACCGAGAAAGACTTTCACGGTCTCGGTTGAGACCGTGGCAATTTTTTGGTAACATAATGACCAACAACCATAGAAACGGGATAATTGAAAAACAGGTGTATATATATTACAATTTTTATTTACAAATTACTAAAATCTAACAAAACCGGGTGTATATATATTACAATTTTTATTTACAATGTGTATATATATTACAATTTTTATTTACAAATTACTAAAATCTAACAACACTGGGTGTGTATATATATTTAGTCTAAAATCTAACAAGAAAATATGATTATTTATAATACATTTAGGCGGTTTAATATTCACCAACGACGGGAGATCTTGGTGCTGTAATGGTTGCGCAGTGCCCAAACTCTATTATTAGTGCACGGTCGTGACGAAATGTCCACGTTGGTGTGATGGCCGCAGGCTTCGATACGGGGATCGAAATTGATCTCCTCCCTCTTCGGTAGAATGACATATTTGAATTTGCATACTTTGGTCAGATAATGACGAACGGTCTGGTCGTACGTGATCAACCTGATGAATTTGTTTGCGCCTCTTTCGCTTTCCATTTCACACCAGTTTTCACGATACACATAACGGGTGAACTGTTGTATGAAATCGTCAAAAATACAGATACGGCTACTATCCGAAATGGAGTTTTTCGTCACCCACGACATGCCGTGAGTCATTGACGAAATCTCTCGATTTTCGTTAACGCACTGTTTTCCTTCTTCTTGAAGATAATTTATGATCCAATGTGAAAGTAGTGGTGGGCCGGAAATACGAATGACGCTTACCTCTTTCGGTCTAAGCCTGGTCAACATGAGCGGATCCGACACACAGATTTTCGGTTTGTACAACGACAGTAGAAAATTCATTTCTACGAAATATGTGCAGTCAGTCGTTATCATCAAATTATTGTAACCTTCGAGTTCAATCGACACATCTCTGAATCTCGTAGGTACGCGTCTCCCTCGTCTCCGCCCGTCCCGTTGTTTTTGCGTTTCCTCTTCGTCCGCTAGCTGAACATCACCGTTGTCGCCGAAACGAGTGGGTTGATTATTATGCGGACTTCTGCTGCGCGACCTCGGATCACGAATTTCATATCTGGAAATCCGATCAACACCGCTTATTTTTTCTACGATCTGCTCTTCGTGGATTTCGACTTCCATTTCACTGCTGACCAAAGCGGTATCGCTGGTTTCAAAAGTGACGGGTTGTGTTTCCTCTTTTTTGATTTTTGCTACGATCTGCTCTTTGTTGTTTTCGCCTTCCATTTCACTGCTGACCAAAGCGGTATCGCTAGTTTCAAAAGTGACGTGTTGTATTTCCTCTTTTTTGATTTTTTCTACGATCTGCTCTTTGTTGTTTTCGCCTTCCATTTCACTGCTGACGATCTGCTCTTTGTTGTTTTTGCCTTCCATTTCACTGATGACGATCTGCTCATTGTTGTTTTCGACTTCCATTTCACTGCTGATCATGACAGTATCGCAGGTGACGAAGGTGATGGGTTGTGTTTCCTCTTTTTTGTTATTGGCTTCTAATAAGTTCAGCTCATAGATTTTTTCTTCGATCTGCTCTTTGTTGTTTTCGACTTCCATCTCACTGCTAGTTATCTTCTCTTTGCTGGTAATAGCGGTAGCTGCCTGCTTTCCGTTGATGTCTTCGTCCTGTGCCTGTTTCAATAACGTCATCAAATGTGTCTTGAAATCTTCATTCTCCATAATATATTTTACCATCTCTCCCAACTGACACTCTGGACGCTGGAACACTGAACACTCCATGCTTCACTGACTAAGACTTCCGAGAGTTGGAACAAACTGCCGAACTGACTTTGTATGTCCCGGTGACAACTATATATAGGCGACGCTAGTGGTGGAGTATGAAAGTGAAAGTAGATGTGGGGGGGGATATTCCACGCCCACCATACCCCCACGCTCCGTATCTCATCGGGTCACCGATTTCTTCTGACAACGGCCGTCACTGACGTAACGGCGTCAAACGCTTTGAGTTGAGTACGTTTGTAGTTTTGCGGTTCGTCGGAAAGTGTAATCTGACCGTGGACAACATTTGTTTCGTGAGAGAATTTACTTTTACACGCAGTGACGGTGGTGACAATTACGGCTTCCCGCTCGCTCCACCACCACCGTTACGGCGCCAAAATTGTCGACGCGAAGAGCGTTAAAAATGTTTTGTATTTTTGCGTTTATCCGGAAATTATAATCCGGCCGGGACAAAACTTTTCTGTGGTAAAAATATTTTTCTTTCAATCATAATAATAAAAAAATCCAACTAGCGACGCGCCGGCCCCTCCCCGCTGCTCCTTCCTTGAAGGAGTCATTATTATGGGCAAGGAGCTAAAGAGTCGCGCGCGAACGATACCTCGTATATATGCATTTTTTATGGCGTGTCGAGATATATTTTTCGACGGACAAAAAAATCCGGCTCTCTGATTGGCCGAAATTTTTGGCGGGAAAAATACTCGAATCCTATTGGTCGGTGGTCGGGGGTTGTCGAGAGTAAAGGGTTGACAGAACCGAAAAGTGGTGGGGGAAACGATCAGTCTCGCGGCTGACGTCGAAGGGGACGGTCGCAAAGGCAATTTTTCAACACCCGTAACCACTTTCGTGAACGAAGAGAGATGGCCGTAAATGGAATGTCTACGGTAGCATACCGAAAAAAAAATATTTTCGGTGTGTTTCTTTTGTAATAAAATTTGTTAAACACGAAACGGCAGTCTACCCGAGCGACGCACTTTGGCGTTTTCCCCTCGCTCCTCATGTGAGAGGCACGGCCGAAACCTAAGAAATCCACCGGTTTCGGCCGTAGTAGAAAAAGTGAAAGAGTTTGGCCAATCTGGAAAAGGATATTTTGTGAAATAACGACAAACTTTTTTTTCTAAAACATATATTTATTATTGTAACAATAACTAACATCGGCTACGATAAACGTCCGAAGCGAAACCCATCCCATTCTGATATGACGCGGGATATTGTGTTCTTCGCTGTTTTTCGTGCGAAGATTGCGCACGGTTTACTTCCTCTTCTACTCCGTTTCCGTAGACCCGTCGCTTTCGTCCGTTTGATCGCGCCTTCTGATTCGGTCGGTCGTAGTGGCGGTCGATGTTGTCGACATGATATTGCGCGTAGCCGTCTCCGTAACGAGGATAACCCCGTTGTTCCAAATAGTCGAATTCCGGATCGTATACTCTCCTCGTCATACGGCGTTGTCCGTGAAATTCACCGCTACGGTCTTCATCGTACAGATAGTCTCGATCGTCGTAGTACCTTTCTCTGCCGTCGTAGTATCCGTATACCCCGTTTTCGGCCTGATGACTGTATTCGCCGTGACTACGATGATGTTGGGGATCGTCACAGTTTACGGTCACAGAAAAGAACCGATTTGGCAAGTACTCGTCAACCTCGCCACCGGAACGATGACGACGACCGCGACGTCCCCGACGAGTCGGGGTGCGGTTGTTTTGTTGGTGGTCTTCCTTTGGCCCGAATTGGCCCTCTCCTCCGTAGTTACGATTCGCCAACGACATATCACAAGCGCGTTTCCTCCGTGGATCGTTTCTTACCAATTCCCTAAACAGCGCGTCTTGTTGTCTGAGCCACAGGTGTTCGAGTATCGACATGTTCAGAAGAGAACATCTCTGATTCTTGTCAAATGACGTGACGGCACCGCCGCGAGAATGATCGTTGTAGCAAACGCAGACAATTCGACCCTTGCCGGATAGGTCGTACCTGGGATCCTTCGAGAGGACGTTGGAGACGTAAAGAAAGTCACCCGGAATGTGAGCGCCGGCGGCGTTGTCTCTTTGGTCGTATAGCAGTTTTTCGAACACGTGCATGTTGTTATATACAAACGGAAACGAGAACGTCGCCATGCGGATACCCCTGCTCTTGCAGAACGCGCGGTCCTCATCGTCTGCGGTATGACCGTCCACGTTGACTATAATGGGTTTCTGGAAGCGTGGCTGCTCGGCGGAATCGTTCGCTCGCTCGTATAGGTTCATTAACGCCTTTTTCTTGTTCGCCCCTTTCACGAACACGACACGGGCGCCCGATAAAATGCACAACACGTGTCTGTCGTCGTAGCGACACTCTCCGTCTTCCAACTTCAATCCGGTGTGTACATCGTAATGTCCGTTACCGTCGTCGGTGGGGATAAGGAGATGTGCAGGCACGTTATCGACTTCGTGTATCATGTTCAGCCCGGACACGATGGGACTGTTCAACATCCTGTATGCGAGCTCCTTGATCAGCGATCCGCGTCCACGGTGAAACACCAATTGCGCGTCCAATAACATGGCGTAATCCGACGACACAGCGGAGTGTTGTTCGCCGTTGTTGTCGTCTTCCCGAAGTAGCTCATCCTCTTCCTTTTCGGTCAGGTCCATGTCCTCTTCTTTTTCGGTCAGGCCCATGTTCGACACGAGGTCGGCGAGTAAAGCGGATTCGGTTTCCGCGGAAGCCGCGACGGCGTCGTTCGGCACTGTCATATTTTTATGTTATACCTACCAAAGCAATCTCACTTATACATTCCCCTCTGAAAATAAAAAAACACAAAAAGTCGAATTTACCGATACAAGAGGCTGGAAATAAACCCGTTGTATTTCACCTCGGTTGTGCCGTTTGGACGAATGTTTCTCTTGACCATACAGCCGGAAAGGCCGATTTCATCAGTCAGCATTATGTCCAGAGTGTTTTTATCGCTCACGTCCCCGCCGTAAGGATACGTCATCGTATCGTACAGCCTGACTTGATCCGCTACTGAAAACGTACCGGCGGCGTTTTCCGGCGGTGGATCCCGGGTGACCCGCAGCTTGGCCAACAATTTCCGTTGGTCGTGTTTCAATCGCGTTTTCGCTTCGTTATCTCCCGAATGAGTTATCGATCTCACGTCGACTCCGCTCATCAATATCGGACAGGCGTAGTAGACTTTGAATAGTTTATCGCGAGCTTCGATCATCAAACTGTATTCTTCTTCATCCACGGCGGTCCCGTCTTCGTACGAACGCATCGCTTCTTGAACGTTGATGTACGGACTGCGGTACACAGCTCTCCGCCCGCTCCGCTGTTGGTGGACGTGTAAGCATAGAAATTTGAACAACCGCATCAGTTCCATGTGGAGCGCGTCGTTCAGGGAATTTATGTATTGAGAACGCTCGGCGGCCGGGTCCCGCCCGCCCACGACTTCTATACCCCATTTGCTTTGTTTTCCGTACGCGAACGTGTGATAAAACTGTTTGAAGCGAAAATATTCGTTTTCGGGTGACGTTTTCATGTATTCGGGTCTCGTTACCAGTTTGACCAGATGGTACGGATTGGAGTCTAAAGCGAAATCTACGGAAGCGGGCATCTTACCGTCGACCTCAAACGGCTGCATGTCCACGTTCACGTACAGCATCAGGTCGGTGCAATAGTTGCAGACTATATCGCGCACTGTGTCAGCGTCTGTGTTGTCGTCCACCAATAGGAAACGTACCTCCACCAATTTTACGTCCGTGTCATTTGTCGCGCTGAACGTTTTCATCGCACGCTCGTTCAACAGAAAAATACTAAAGACCAATTGGACAGCGCCGTGTGACCGGCCGGCGGTCATGGCGTGTCTGAACGCCCTTTTAAATTTGGCATACCGCTGGTCACCTACAAAGGGTCCACCCACGCAGATTTCGAACGGATCAATGTTGAAGGTCACTAAGCGATCAAAGCGTTCGGGCGCGTTTTGTAGCGTCACGTCACAAACGTATACATCCGCGTTTTTCGTCAGTCGTATGGGTTCGGTGACGTTATCTCCCCTATCCCTCGCGGCGTCTCGTAAATATGAGTATAACGCCTCCGCACATACGAGCAATACCGCCGTCCTCCCGCCTCGACCACCCTCGCCCCGACGCGTCGCTTCGGTTAGACCCAAAATGTTTTCCAAAAGCAGACGTTTGTCCCTCTCGTATTCGGACACGTCGAGAAAAATATCGGTGTACACGATTTCCATCGGTGCGACGGGGCGCTCTTTGTAAACGACGTTGCGATTGCACGCTTTCGCGGGTGGTTGCAAGGCGACCGGATCTGCATTCACACTGGACGATATAAAGTCGTTCTGTACCTCCATCGCGAATTATTTTTTTACGGGATTTTTCAACAACCTGGACATTCCACTTATACCTGTCGCGGATCTTGTAAAATGATAGAACACGGGCTTACGGTGGCGCGCGCTTTTCGGCAGCGCGTCGAGCATCTCGGCGACATCGTCGTCGTTTCCCTCGTCATTTCCGGCGTCGCTAACGCCGTCCGCCACCTCGGCGATCAGACTGGTGCCGGCGGCAACCGTTTTGCCGGCGCCCGTCGTTACTGTGGAGGGTGGTTTGCGTACGCCGGCCCCGGCTACCGTTTCCATATCGCCGACGAAAACTCTAAACTCTTCGGCCATCATGGACACCACCATGGTGTTGACTAGCATTTCACGCAACGCGACCCTTTCGGTTTCCGGTTCTAACGACGTATCTTGAAAATCCTCTTGATAGTCAAATTCTCCCTCGATCTCGTCGTCACTGTCACAGATCGGCAACGGTACCGAGGTGTTTAGAAGAGTTACGATCTCGTCTTCGGACGGTGGCTCACGCTTTCTTTTTGCGTTGTTGCTTGCCGTGTTGATTGAGCGTTCGAGTATTTTTGTACTTTTCGCTATGTTTCCAAACATTTCCTGCACGTGTATATCGATGACGAGCGGCCGATTCAGCAAAGGCGCGGTGCGCAGTTTATCGTTCGTGATAGGGTCAAAAAAGGAAAGGGTGTTGGCGTCGATCGTATCGCGATAAACGCGTACGTCGGAAGACGACAACAGCATGTACAGCATTATCAGATCAGTTTTGTGCTTGCGCCCGATACGTCCGTTCAGTTCCATCCGTTCCAGCAAGCTTCTGAAATTCACAAACCCTACGAGAAACCCGGCTCGCATTCGGTACACGTCCCAGATGTTGGACGAATTGAATCGCGGGTCGTTGGCCACCGTACAGCCGCGAACCATCGCTTCGTGAACCAATCTGACCGCCTCGGTCTCTTCGGCCCATTCGTATTTCGTGGTGAAAAGGCGGACCAAACTCGTCACCAACGAGCCGAGTGTTGTACGGAACACGGAGCCGTTCCACAGACGCGCCATATTGATTTCGTCGAGCACGACGCCCAGACTGGAAGAGCCGCCGGTCACGACGCGTCTGAACCACGGATTTTCCGGATCCACTTGTTCCAGGCCCGTGGGTGGCGGGTCGGTCGAACCGGTGGCCCCTTCTCGGTTTCCCGAACCGCCGGCGGCGGCCTGACACGTTCCTCCTCCACCCGCACCCGTCCCACCGCTAAGCGATATGGGAGTCCTGTCTGTTTGCCGCCGGCCGTGGTTAGCTCTGTAATTTTGTAAAAAATTCGGATATTGATGCGCCATTAAAATTTCATCGGCCTGATCTGCGATCGTGTCCATGACTGCGCCGGGATCGGTGCCGGTCCGACGCGCGTTTCCCATTATCGATAGTTGGTCTTTCAGGTTTTCACCGATCGTTTCCCATATTGCCGGGTTGGAAGTCATTTCGCTTTCGGCGGCGAACGTGTTTCCTAAAACAGTCCGTCTGGTCATTCCGGCGTTCTCCATGTCGTCCAGAGTCCTGAGTATCCTCCTGTCTGCTTCCGCCTCGAGGGGATTTCCCGCCATACCGAAAACTCCGATTCCGGGTGCTTCTAACGCGACGCCTTCCCGCGATCCCCCGGGTTCCACCAAGTCCCGGGCTTCTGGTCCATTTAATCGAGCGCGCGGTAAAATGTTTTGAACGATATTGTCCATTTGATTTTGTACCGGGGGCATTCTATTGTCGGCGGCTATTCTGCCACCTACACCCGCCCCACGACCCCTCCGATTTTTTTTAGATGCGGCCGATGCTCCGCGAAGAGCATTCTGCCGTAAACCCGCGGCGGTTCTACTCACGTTATCCGACCTGTTGGAATACAAATCCATCTCGGATACGCGTGGCCCTTTGGTGGCAAAGTGTTATTTTCGAGGGTACGGAAAAGGAGTTTAACGATGTAATTGTCTTCTTTTGAACTTTCCGTAGATCGCAGTAGAATTTTTGTGGATTCGTTGCAGCCCCTTTTAGTAACGTGACGTCACACAGGACAGTGCACGTAACGGTAGAGCGAGAATAAACTCAGCCCCTATAAACTTTCTCGACATACTTATTTTCCTTAATCACGGTGTTTTCGGGAGGATACTATTGTTTTTTGTTATTTTTATTTTACGCTCGATTTTTCCTTGTCGATCCGAATATCGAGAGATTCACTCGGAACCACTGACGGAACCGTCATCGGACGAACTGGACTCTTCGCTACTCGATTGGTTTTCGGACTCCGTCGTTTCGCCCGTCTGTTCAACAGGTCCGTCTTTGGAGGTGTCGGTGAGCGGGGTCACGTCGGACAATGCCACGTTTTCCGCGGCGGCGCATTCCCTCAGGTCCGGATACAATTGACGAGTCGTTTCGGTAGAGGTGGGGGGGTCGTCCGTCCGTACCAATCTCTCGACCACAACGGTACCGCCCCGCACATTTGTCTCTGCCGTTCTCTTGGGTCTCGTCCAGACGCGAGTCGCCTTCGAGACAATATTATCGCCGTTCGCACGCTCCATCAGTAACACTCACTTACATACCACCTGGGAAATGATGGCGAGTCGCGGACAACGAGATCTCAAAATCGGCTGGATACTCTCGCCCCCTCGGATATATTTCAACGCACGAGAATCCAATAAAAAACACTTTGATCTCTACTGGGACACCATTTATTGTGATTACAGCTATCTCACACACTACAATGCGGAACTGCCGTTTGAAGAAGCAAGCGGGATTACGCCGCAGTCACGGGATCGCGTTCACACCTCCACCGCGATTCGTCGCGAACGTTGCACGCGTCATCAGAAGCTGGGTCAAATCATTTTTCACAACCGTCAAACCATAATCGAATTGGACAATCATGATTATGAACTTTCATATGTCGGTTCGGGTAAAAAGTTCTGTTTGAAACGAGCGTGTTTTCACGCGCTCGCTAAGGAATGGGATCCAATCGACGAGAGCGCGGGCTGCTTGTGTAAGAACGGTCGGTATTCGAACTGGTGTTCTTCGCCGGACGAGACCGAATTACAAAATATTTTAGTACCCTTTTTCGTAACGTACAATAATCGGACTTACGACATCGTCAATCATTTCAAAATGACACCGTCGCCTTCGTACGAGACGCGACAGTATATACGAGAAACCACTCGATCTCGGTTGGCAAACACGTGCGGCAACAGAAAACGCGTAGCCGTCTTCAGGACTGTAAAGCGGGCCAGGAATCGAGTACACCACGTTATGATTCAAGATATTTTCGCCGAGTCCGTCCGCGTTGAAACGGACTGTGGTTTTGAAGAGTCGTACACGCGACAACGCGCAACAGAATCACCGCCACCACCTCCACCGAAACGGAGGATAACTGAACTTTCTAGCGATTATCACGCTGCTCGCGCCGAGCGACTGACATTCGGCTCGACCTACTTGATGCACACGGTCGAATCCGAATATTGGAGAAAAAGAGCCAAAGCCATGGGAGCCGTGCCGATATGGAAGTCCAATTACACGTCGCACATTCCGATCGAATATCCCGGATTATTGATGTGTTTGGAATATTCAAAACCAAAAAAACTGGGAACGGGCATATTTGGCAATTATTTGAAAACGGTTCTGACGCAAATCAAAGAAAAACTAATTGGAGTTATCTCGTACAATAACAACAACGTGCTACCGGAAACACACAGACTATGTTTCGGCGGTGTACCAGTAACATCCGCCAGTAGTCCAACCGACCATCTCCCGTATCCCCGGGCGTGCACTCTGAGACTACCTTTTCTGAATCCGCCGGTATTGGAGCGGGCTGGAGCGAATTCGTTCAAACGGTCGGTTCTATACGAACACGCCATGCATATGGTGGTTTCGGAAGGGGATACGGTATGGACAGGTGACGTGCTGTACACACCATCCAAGTTAGACTATGCGAATATAGCCAGGTGGAAGGCTACGCCGTTAAAACAGATAATTTTGAAACCCGGCGTATACAGATGGTCGCCGTTTCTTCTCGGCGTGGAATTCGGATTAGAAACGAGAAAAAAAGAAATGTCGAACGCTTGCCGAGAATGCAGCAGATGGTTATCCGCGTGCGAGCAATACTTCGATTTGACCAGAGGAGAAATGGCACCTCATTATTATTTGATCGATACCGCCCTTACGTCGCGCAAAAAAAAACGGAAAGTGTTTGAATGGACCCCGCTCGGGTACGCGGAAGGAGAGAATTTCGACCGACTGATCCACGTGTGGGCAAGCGACAGGGAAGAGTTTATGAACAACGGAGTAGACGGAGCGTCATTCAACTGGTGGAACAGCGTCGACGAGCATCTGGAATCGGTCAAGATGTACTGGCCGGACACGAGGTTCCGAGGACCCGCCAATTGCGAAATGAAGACCATAAATTGGGGCGCTAAAAACAGCATCAATCTTCGTCATCAATTGTTCGGTAACGCGTCAAAAATCGTGTTGAAGAATCCAACCACCTTCTTCGAGCGGTCGTTGATCAGTGTCGAAATCTGTTCCGGAAGCGCAAAATCGGGCGGTTACACGTTACTGGACGAGACAACTTTGGAAGTCGTAGGCGCAGTCCTTCTGGACGTGCGCGGTGCAGATCGCCACTTGTACGAATGTTTTGGACACTCCAACGGAAACGACAACCCCTGTTTTCACGATGATGCCGGTGCGGACAGGGCGGCGGACGAAAAATATCTCAGCGACGTACCGGCCGTTGGCGTTCACTTTTGCACCTTATCGTACGAGTTGGCTTTGTCGGCGTTGTCTCATCTCTGTACACACATTCGCACGCACGTTCCGTGGAATAATGTTCGCTTTGAGTGTCTAAGAAACGCATGGAATTTCACCCCGCACCAGTTCAACATTCGCCCGTCCGACGTCGCCCACGCTCATAGATGTTTCGCGAAAAGTCGGAAGGTCATCAAATCAATCCCCAATCACCGATCAGATATCGACGTGTCGGTCAACCTGACCTGCAGGCCTCGAGATCGACGTTGGTACGCGAGAAAAGACGGAACGCCCGGTGATTATTTGTGAAATGACAATAGAAATTATCTTTTATAAACAAACTCTTATTTCTTTCCTTCTTCCCGTCCGATTCGCGCCGAAAAATCTTTCTTGGAAATCCTTCCCTCGTAATGGGAAAACGTTCTGTGTACGGCTTCCTTGTCGCGGCCCGAAAATCTATCATTAGTATAATCACCAATCAGTATGCAGAACACGCGAGCGTCAATATCTCTGACCACGTGTAGAGACGGTGGTTTTATTGAGCTATTCCAAACGACGAGGAATCCAACATCCCTCTTATCGCCGCTCCTCTCGACGAATGCGTATACGGTTTTGCCGTGCGTGCGGCCTATTTTCTTTAAAGAGAACGGTTCACCGAGGCGCAAACGAACCAACTGGTCGTTCGGCATGATAAAAGCGGACCGGGCCAGACGATCGCGACTGCCCACGTAACGGCAAAGCGAACGCAGCGTCTCTGACGCCGGTTGTCGCTCCGTGGACTCGTCGGGGTGTTTCGACCACCCCGCCAGCCATTGGTCGCCGGCGATAGACGTCCACGGTTCGGGATCGTTTTCGCTAAACTGCATTCCGTAATCGCTGTTGTACAACGCGCGGTACAGTGATTTTAATTCCACCGTATCGGCGCATATGAAAATAGTGTCGTTTTTCCTGTCCACCCAACGAGGGACGTAAACACCGCGTTGCGTGTCCAAAACGACGCAGGCGTTCGTATCGCGAACGCCGCCCCCAAGAGCGGTGATCAAATCGCCGACGACCGTTTTGCCGTCAAATTCCACGGCCGACACCAAGTCCGCGGGTTCCATCGCGAATGCACTTATTTCCTCGCGGGCCCGCGTTAAGGAGTCAAAAAGATTTTGTGTTTCTCATTTTTGACGTTACGAGCGGACGTTTTAGACTGGGGTGTTACGTCATCTAGACCCACCGCCGCCAGATCGGTCATTGAAGACTCTAAACGATCATGAATAGGGTAATTTTCCGCCACGACGTCGGCCGCCGCGGGGCTACCGGCATAACCGTCGTACCACCGGGGGCCCGAAGTGGGGGTACCTGGCCGAGACCGACCACCCCGCCCGACTTTGAAGAGTTCATCGGCGTCGTCGATGTAGTCGTCTTCCATGTACGTAAACGAATACGGCGACCCAATCATGACGGGTCGGTCTTTCGACAAATCGAATTCGCCCGACTCGAAATTTAGAAAATCGTCTTCTCGGTCACTGTCGTTTACCGTCGGTCTCCTCGTCTCTGTAAATGGCTCTTCGTTCGCGCCGGCCGATGGGTTGGGCGTGGTGACGCCGACACCCGCGTTTCTCGGTCTTTTCATACACACGATAAATCCGACGTCTTGCAATATGGAATCGACAAAAGATACGTAAGCCTTATCGTACGCGTCGAGTTTCCACTTGTGTCTGGGTGAGAAGAAGCGATCGAGAAAGTGAAAAACCGCCGTCATGCCGAAATACCCGCAGAACTTTTTACAAAATTCTCGGTAACAATACTTTCGCGCGAACGACACGTGTCTACTGATTCCGCCATCTTCGTAATCGCCATCTTCTAAGCCCAAAACCGAAGCGCTGGTCAATTTGAAATTCATCCATACCGTGTTGTTCGCTTCGCACAACGTTCCGTCGTGTTCCTTGACGGACTCTAGCCAAGCCGGCGTTACTGCCACAGAACTGGTGAACGTATAGTCTTCCAACCCACCGTACGAATGTGCGAAAAGGATTTCTCCGTCGCAACCCCAGTTTGGATCGGACATTGTACGTAACTAAGCTAGAATTTGTTTGTTTTTCCCTTGTATTCGATTCAAACGTACTTACAATATTTTTTACGGGTGTGGTGGAAGCATATTTTCTTCCGGGCCGCTTTCCGTTACCGTAAACAAACTTCTGCCGCTAAAATCGAATATTGACGGACGGTGGGGGGTTAGGGTTGATTCATGGAGGGCGTGAGAACCGGCTTGATTTGTCATTTCTATGTCTTCCCCTCCAACGGTTAAGTTTTCCTGAACGTTTGCCGACGATGACTCGCCGGAAGTAGCGGGCACAGTAGCGGGCACACTGTATAAATCGTATGTGGAACGTTGCTTTTCGTATTCTCGCATGGCGTTCAAATACGATTGGGTGAGTCGGTCTCTGAATTGCGGCGGTATCCGGGATATTGTGTCTTTGAGTGTATTCATTCCGTCTACGCACGTCGTATCGGACAAGACGCGTGTGTTTATCGTTACTGTCTGCGGATTATTGGTAAACGCACCGCCGCCACTGAATTTGTCGTAAATAGGATTATAGAATTCCGTTTCTTTGTTGGCCTGTCGAACGATGATGCATTTTTGCGTCTGATCCGCTCCATCGTTCAGATCGTTTGACGTTTCCATTTTGAACGTGGCGTCCGTGTGTTCTACGACTTTAAGAATTGTCAAATCGGTAACGAGACTCGGATTGAAGTCGGCCGCGTAAAGTATGTCGTGGGTCCCGTAATATCTATACACGGTCCTCAACATCTGTCCCGCCGATTCCATCGACTTTGTCAAGGGTCCAAACTTCCAGTCACGCCACGGAAATTCGTTCCACAGACTCATTTTGACAAATGGACCGATCCAGCAGGTTTTCAAGAGGTAACGATCGTTCGTCATAGAGTATGTTCTCACTTTATCCGGATACGAGTCCGACATTGGGTTTAGACACCATTTCAGCGTGTCCACGTTAAACTCCATGACCAGCGGAGGGACGAGCCCGTTCATAATCCATTCGTTACCCGTGTCGTCGTTTTGATAAAAGATTATCCCGCGTTGTGACATGTCGTGGTTCACTTACCAAATAGTTGTTGGTAAATGCAACCGCGAATCGTGTCGGATTCCCGATCCGATATACAATACAAGTGTTGTGACAAACAGTCAGTTTCCCGTTCGATTAATTATTGGTTTTTAAAAACATTACGAATATGCCCGTTTGGATATAGTCAATCGGACATATTCGTAAGTTTTTATTTGATTTATTTGTAAAATAAAACAATATACACGGTATAAAACCAATCCATTTTCGACATTTATTTTAAAAGGCTACAAACAAGTACAATAACTAACTATTCTATATATAATAACATTAAATAGAAATCTGCGTATCTCACACATTTAAATATATCTAAAAAATGGACAATGTGAATTGAATTTATATACGCAAAAAATTATATTTAATAACATCAATTTAACTAAAAAACCAATATTTGTTGTTTTCAAAAGAAGATGATAGCCGGCTCGTACAGGAGTGAGGCGGGGGTTGGCTAGCTGCTGGTTGGAGTGTCTACGACGATTCTTGAGTCGCCAGAGTCTGTGATGATTTTCCTCGTGTCTCCTTGTGGTGGGCTGCAGCTTCATGCTCACAGGCGTATTGGATGTTGTTGCCGAATTTCCAAAAATAACAATTAATCCAAAGGCATTTGCAACACACCTCGTAAAACCCCTCATTATACTCGCGCTCTAACTTCACACATTTCGCCTTCTTTCCGCAAGATTCACATTTCTTCGGTGCCATTATAACGATCAACGAGCTGGAGTGAATCTAACAAACAACCTCGCGACGGCTTTCCTTCAGCTAGACTGAATCTCGTGGCGTTGACGAAGAAAACTCGTATAGTGGAGGGGGAACTCGTATAGTGGAGGGGGTCAAGGGAGATTGGGTGGGGGGGATCTATCCGGGTTCCCGATATGCCTTTCGAATCTGTAGAGTCGGAAACAGTTGAAATATCTATAGAATCGTTCGCGGATTTTCAATACGACCTCGTTTGTAGCTCCCGGTGAATATCCTAATTTCGTACGGTAACGTACGAATACGAGTTCGGAGAGTTCTTTTATAGGATTCCAGACGGATTCGTTGTGTTCTTCAAAACGGAACAACGCGTTTCGCAGAGCGTGATAAACGTATTTCAACTCGTAAGTTTCCGTCCATTTCTCTTTGCAAGACTGGATAGGAGCGCTATTTGACGGGCCGTACAATAAATAGTCTTCCATAACGTACCGGTCGTTGTACGAGCGATTCGATTCTGAATTTTCCGTGTTTCCAAACAACCGGCCGCATCGAAAATTACAAATTGCCGGAGATAATCTCCTTTTCACGACCAGAAATTTCAACCATTGGCCTAGAAAATGGGTGGGATAAGTCATGCGTAAATCGAGCGTTGCCGTTGATGATATATGTAGCAAATGATCGCACCGCCGTTTTAGTAGTTCCGTCACTAAAGAAAGTACATGGTATTCTGTATGTAATTTGTTTTCAACGCAAAGAATTAAAATATCATCCAAGAATGTCGTTACGACTTTTAATTCTTTTATAGTATGTTCAACTTTTTCGTAATGAATTTCGATTTCAATACTCGTGAAGTTTCGTTTAGCTGTCATTCTTTCTTTCTGAGTACCCGTTGTTTTTTACAAATCGGAGTTTCGGATCATCTGTATATCAAAAGTGTCGCTTCACAGGATTCAAATCAAATGTCCCCTATTTCTTACAATTCGGTATCCCGATCCGTCGTCAACGTACGATTAAGGAATACGACTATTCGGGATCCCGTATGACCGGTTGATTCTATCCCCACCACCGCCTATAAATTGCTCCGTCTTCGCCGGTCTGGCTCAGTTCAGAAGGAGACGTGACAACATAGTTATGGTTTGTGCGACTGTTTATTTTTCATTGATTGAAAATGATGAACCCAGGTTGGGTTCCGGTCGATGTTGTGCGTGCGGGACTGTGGGAGAGTTTCAAATGATGACAGGATCCCCGGTAATGTATCCATCTTCGCTGTGCCCGGGATGTTCACATCAAATCGCCGGGGAAGTGTTGAATTGTGGATTTTATTTTTTGGCTTGCAAATTTTGCCGTCACTCTTGCCGAATTTGCAGTGACGTCCCACCAAAAGACCTGGTGTTAACGATAACGTGTGAAGTGTGCACCACCACGTGTTCCGAACGTTTCAATTCGGACACGTTGACGGATTCCCTTTGGAAGGCGAACAAGTATATCGTCTTCCCATATGAAAGACAACAGAACGAGTGGTGTCGCGGCTGCGGCTACAACCCGCCGGCGTTGCCCCAAGTGACTCCGTTGGATTTATCAATCCGAAAAGTAGAATTGTCAGACCAACCGTCAGACCAGCCGTTGGATACAACAGATTGGGCCACTTTAGAACCCATTCTCGACTCGTTGGAGGAGAATTGGACCACAATTCCAACGGATGACGAGATGAAAACCTGGGTGCCACTTCCCTCATCAGAAGCGGAGTTTTTTGATATGAGGATGGTTTAGTTTATAGTTGTTGTTTCTGTTTGTAGATTGTATTGATTGTTTGTATAAAATATTGAATTATTAATTATTGTATGTAGCTGTTTGTGGACTGTTGTAATTCATTAGTTTTGTATATAATTTGTATCAGTTTGTAGATTTTTATAATAATCAATTAGTTCTTTTATGTTTTGCATATAGTTATTTATTGTACTCTGCTAGTTTTTTCACATGATTTGTATCAGTTTGTAGACTTTTGAATGAAATATTGAATACTTAATTTTATATTTTTATCAGTTTGTAAACTTTTATAATCAATTGTGAGAATCGATTGAATTTTTATATTTTTCATATAGTTATTGTATATGTTTGTGAACTTTTATAATCTGTTATTTGTTTTATATAATTTTGTATTAGTTTGTAGACTTTTATTAAATGTTGAATGTTTCTGTATTTTGTAGACTTTTATAAAATCAATTAATATTTTTATATTTTGTTTATAGTTATTTTATCTCTAGCCTAAAATCAATTTGTTTTATATCATGTATTATTGTAACAATAAATCCAATAAAAATTCAAATAAAAAATACGAATATGTTTGTTTGGATATATCCAAACAAACATATTCGTATTTTTTAAAAACTAATAATTTATCTAGCGGGAACCCGATTCGATATTAAATATGATATAATTTCCGTTAACTGCATTAGCTGGGTTGATCTATTTTCTCCATCTATGCACAAAACGATGAGTCCTTTCATCGGACGATGCAGTTAACGGTCAAATATATCATTTTACCCGTAATTAATTTTTTCGGGTGCCGCCCGCGTTGCGGGTCATCGCAGGACTCGGTTAAAACAAATACGACGGTGAAACGGCCGTATCGTCACGTCTAGTGTCGGCGCGAAAAGAGGTGTAAATCGGCGCGTTTTTATTTTTCATTTTGACGGAAAGTCGGTCGGGGATTTCAAAACTTTTCTCGGGTAAAAAAAATGTTTGTAACAAATATTTTTTAAAAAACCACCCCAGTAAGCGACGCGCCGGCCCCTCCCCGCTGCTCCTTCCTTGAAGGAGTCATTATTATGGGCAAGGAGCTAAAGAGTCGCGCGCGAACGGTACCTCGTATATATGCATTTTTGGTGGCGTGTCGAGATATAATTTTCGACGAGCCAAAAAATCCTGCTCTCTGATTGGCTGAAATTTTTGGCGGGAAAAATACTCGAATCCTATTGGTCGGCAGCCGGGGGTTGTCGAGAGCATAGGGTCGACCGAACCAAAAAATGGTGGAGGAAATGCTCAGTCTTACGGCGGCCGTCGGAGAGGGTGGTCGCAAAGGGGACTTTGAATTTTTCACACTCTTCGCGCGGGTAACCGACCCCACGCGGTTAACCAAAGATTTAAAGCGGTTACCCGCGCGTTCTGATCAATATCTCGCGCGCCCCTTCTGTAAGCTAGGGACCTGTACGGAGAATGAAAAGGGATAAGTTCGTGTTTTCCAGAATAACCACCAGTCGAGTGTATTATGAGACTGGCGAGTTGCATAACAAGAAAAAACGGCGAGTTACAGAGCAAGAAAAAAGGAAGCTTTGAGGGCCGGATAGATCGATCTTCCCCATCTATGCACAAAAAGTTGAGTCATTACACCGAAAGATATAGTTGAAGGTAAAATATATCATTTTTCATATCAAATCGGTTTCCCGCTCGATAAACTATTAGTTTTTAAAAAATACGAATATGTCCGTTTGACTTTATCCAAACGGGCATATTCGTAAATTTTATTGGATTTATTTGTAAAATAATACTGTACATGGTATAAAAATAATCTATTTTCAACATTTATTACAAAAGGCTACAAACAAATACAATAACTAACAATCTTATATATAAAAAACAATATACAAAAGGTCGAAATTTGCGTATTTCACACGTCCAATATATCGAACGTTGGGATTAAGAATTTAAAATGAATTAACAACTTATTTTCCAAAACGCATATAAAGACAAACAACAATAACAAATTTAGGTGCAATACTAAGCTTCCTTTGATAGGAAATCCTTCAAAAATATCGACATACACAAAACAATTATATTACTTTACAAATAAATTTAAAAATAAACCAATGAACTATATATAGATATTCTTACAGTCTTTATTTACATACCTTAGATTTCTAAAATTACTTTTTAATTATTTACTGAATTAAAAATATTATATACAAACTTATGACCTCTACTCGTCTATGACTAATATTGGTGTTGGCTCGAGGACTAATTTGTACTTGATCCAATGACCATACGGCCCCGGGTTATCGTGTTCCCACCTATTTGGGCCGTAGCCGCATCCAAAGCAGGGAATGTCCCATCGTCGCTGACCAGGTTGTATGTATAGGTGGGTGGATTTCCACATGAAACCTCCATTTCCGCTCTCGAAGTAGAACGTTGTCGTTGTGCAACAAGCTCCGCAGGTTGATTGGACGTGGAGATCCTTCGGCGGGTCCTTTGTGCACTTTGAACAAGAGTGACCACAGCTGTCGCAGCCCTGATGGTATAATGGGTCTTTTAATAATGAGGTGTGTATCGAGTGATTGCACACCGGACAAATAAGTAAATCTCCTCTTGACAACCGCGTAAACCTTTTGAAATCTGTTCCGCCACACGAACAACACATACCGGTGGGACAAGGAGCCGGAAAACTAGCGAAGGATATTTTGATCTTTCCGCAGGACTGCATGTTCTTTTCGGTGGGCGTACGAGCATCGACTGAACGCCGACCCGAGACGGGCGCGCTTATATGCCCAACGAAGGAGCATTATACGGGATTCCGAACGGTCAGAAGACCGACGAGAACCGGATCGGTTCCCCGAGAAGTTCGGTCTATACAAGAGTGGTCGGAATCCCGATGAAAACATAGGTGTTTTTTAAAAAAATATAAAATTTACAGTATTATAAATCTTTATTGAAACATATTTTAAGTACGACAGAAAAAGTTATAAAAAACTATATACATACATAAACATAATATATTGATACGAATTTAAATAAATTATATTTGGACATGCGATCTTGTACAGGGAACTGGTATGGCGAAGAACAAATCAAATTACAAATAGTTATAACAACCAAAGAAATACTGTAAAATCACATAGCGCATTCTTCTAGTTTAGCAAAGAACTTGTTTTCGTGTCCGTAGCACGCGATCCTGTACAGGGAGCTGGTACGGCCCTTCTTGCGAATACACGATTTCCAAACACCATTCGCAGAACATTTTAAAGAATACCATTATATCCATATCGGCGGGCGCCAAAACAGAGAACGGTCCACCACAGATGACCGATGAGAACCGGATCAGTTCCCCAAGAAGTTCGGTTCATACAAGAGCGGTCGGTATCCCGATGAAAACATAGGTGTTTTTTAAAAAATATAAAATTTACAGTACTATACATCTTGATTGAAACATATTGTAAGTACGATAGAAAAAGTTATAAAAACTATAGATACATAATATATTGATACAAATTTAAATAAATTTTATTTGAAGATGCGATCTTGTACAGGGAGCTGGTATGGTGAAGAACAAATCAAAATATAAATATTTTTACAACAGAAAAAGTTATAACAACAACAATACAGTAAAATCACATCGCGTATTCTTCCAGTTTAGCAAAGAACGTGTTTTCGTATTCGGAGCGCGCGATCCTGTACAGGGAGCTGGTACTGCCCTCTTCTTGCGAATACACGATTTTCAAACACCATTCGCAGAACATTTTAAAGAAAGCCATTATATCCATATTGGTGGACCCCAAAACAAAGGGTGGACAACGAGAATAGTCCATCACGCGGATGTCGAACAGCTCCGCCATTTCCAACCAAACGTCGTGGTCACCTCCTTTGGGATCGAAGAACCGTGAATTGAAGCGGTTCAGATTGCGTTGAATTTCGTATGACAGAGTTAAATCCGGATTCATACGTCCGCTGTTTAATTCAATTATGGGTTTGGCCGTGTAAATGTCACCAGGTCGCCAGTATTCAAATTTTGTTTCAGTCATCAAAAAACTCTCGTTGACACCAGCCATCGAATCGATGACGAGTGGCTCGACGAAGACGAAAATCGGATCAATAATTTTCACATCTGTCGGGAACAGTTTGCCGTTTTTAGGAACGTGGCTCAAACAAACGGCGGATCCACTCACCGATATCATGGCGATCTTGCGACAACCGTTGTTCGCACATTCGGGGATAGATTCTTTTGGAAACACTTCGTATTTTTTCTTGACGAACCTCTTGAATTGTGAGATGAGAAACCCATCGGCTCCTACAAAAGTCACATAACACACGACGTTCCACTCGTCATCTTTTAACGATTCTCTTGTTGAAAAAAATAATATGTAAAACTTAATGATGTTTGATAGTTGATTGCCGAAACCCTCCGCGGTAGAACCAACGGCGGACATAAAAGACGTGTCGATTTTTGGACACCCAGTACGGATGTGATTGACCGTTCCGAATTCATCGAAGAAAATCATCATGTATATTTCCAATAGTTTGACGCCCGCCCGACGAAAGAAGTCTTTCTTCGAATAGAGGTCGTTGCAGACATTTCTCGTTTGGTGAGACGCTCTGATGTTCAGCAAATATTCGCTCTCCGTCCGGAAACTGTACTGGAGTATGGAACGATCGACATTTTTCAGCGTGGGGTCTTTCATGTTCGTCCGCCGCGACCTGTGTTGTACCGCAAACTGAACGCCCCGACCTTCGTTCGCTCCGAGGAAGAGAAGGGGATCGAGCGGTGAGAAGGGGGGGGGCGTGGCGTTTCGCAACTCCGTCGAGATTAGCGAGCCACAGAATGGAAAAGATAGTTGATATAGCGGTCGATATGACAATCGAAACTAGTACTCGCCTTGTCAGCACCGAACCCACGGGATCAAGATGAGTATCATCACACTGGAAGGTAATATAGGCGCCGGCAAGACCACGTTGGCCACCGCTCTCTACGAGGAATTCAAGCGGGCCGGGTGGAAAACTGTACATATCAAAGAACCTTTGGGTCTGTGGACGGACTTTCACGGGACCAATCTTTTAGAACTTCTGTACAGAGATATAGAGCGATGGGCGTTTACATTTCAGGCGAACGCACTCGTAGATATGACCGACTATGACAGACAGGCGATGAAGTTCGCACGCGACGGGTTCGTCGTAATAAAAGAGCGTTCTTCGTTCAGCGTTCGACATATTTTCAGCGAACATCTCTACGGTAACATGACGGAAGCGGAGCATCAAATTATGGAAAAATTAATCGATGCGATCAGGGATCCGCGGGAAGAAGTGACCGTTGACGGAAACCCCACTCCGGCCGACATCACACTGTACGTTCGCACGGAGCCGGAGACGTGTTACAAACGCGTCCACAAACGGGGACGTTTGGAAGAGACCGGTCGGGAAGAAAGCGAGTTGAACTTGGATTATCTGGTGCGGTTACACGAACAACACGAACGGGCTGCTCAGAAATTTTACGGGCGAACAATCGTCATTAACAACACACTATCCAACGTAACTGATCCGAAATCCATAATTTTCGGCGATGCGAATCTTTTTGATATACTTGTCAGTGAAATTCGTAAAAAAAACCGAGACGGAGATCAGCAAACTGATTAACACAGAGTCTGGACTCCATTGGACGTGTGTTACAGGACGCAAACTCACAATTAATACTGCTTTAATTTAATATTATTTGTTAAAGTAAATTGGAATAAACAATTGTTGGTAATAAAAACGGGATGGACATAAATTGTAACCCTGCCTTTTAAGAGGATTTCACAATCTTAAATGTACGTATTTATCCTGCTCAAAAAAGAAACTGAACAACCGAACTTGGATATATTTTATAATAGACCTAAGTATATATTTAAAAATTAGCATTACTAATATCGATACTGTAAATACATCGGATGAAAAATATCGAACATCGGCCTTTAAATATCGATATCAAACACTATTTCGCCCCTCTAACCCTTTTCACTGATAATTCGGAATCCCGATTGGGTGTCGTCAGGAGAGAGGGTGTGGCCGTCAGATGAGAGAGGGGGTATGGCCGTCAGAGGAGAGAGGGGGTATGGCCGTCAGAGGAGAGAGGGGGTATGGCCCCCATCGCCTATATTAGGAGCAGCGTTCCGCGGCAAATTCAGTACACAGCCGTTCAGCATGGAAACTTCTTGTGGAATTTACGATCTCCATACTGCAGAGGCCTCCAACCCGCTGCCACTTCGGGAGTTATGTTGCGTCTGCGGATCGGGATCATTTGAAAATATTGGCCGCATAGTCACGTATCCGTGCAAATTCAGGTGCTCGGTCTGCCGTCACGATGTCGTCCCGGACCAGCCGAGAACGCCGCAGATCTACAGGATCTGCGAGGTCTGCCGCCATTCTTGTTCCATCTGCGGCGGCAATAAGGGACCGAAGGACGTCGTCGTGAACATCGATTGCGGGGCGTGTCTTGCGAGGACTAAATACGACCTGGAGGTGGGAGACAACAGGAGCGGGCTTTGGACCACCGTCACAACGACAACCAAATTGGGCAGACGACGGTGGAACAAGGTCTGCACCGGTTGCGGGTACAACCCCGCCCCCTTCAGACATTTAACAAGCACATTTAGAATTAGTAATGGCAAGGTAAAAGTAGTGCCAGTTAATCAAATTGAAAATTTTAAAGTAGTTTATGATAATGTGTTAAAGGAGTGGAAGTTGCAAAACCTCCAAAAAGTCGTATCGAGTGATGGTAAAATTGTACAAGTGTAAATAGTAGTTGTATGTAAATTTAATCTTTTCATATTTGTAGTATTTTTGTATGTAGTATGTTTGATGTATGTATATCTTTTAATCATGTACAATTTAAAATGTTAATTTTCTTTATATATATTTGTAGTATTTTGTATGTAAAGTAGTACATGTATAGTAACTTTTAATCAATAAAGTTTTTTGTTATTCTTAGGGTGTTTGTAGTATTTTTTTAAAAAACCCCCTTCGATACATCGGGAAACCGATGATATCAAGTTGCGACATGGCAAAATTTGACATTTTAAAATAGTTGTGTGCACAATAATTATTGTAAATGTAAAATTTTTAACAAGAGTCCGGATCCCCTCGGACGTGTGTTATATATGAATTTGTTTACTACCGTTTTGTAAATTCAATAAGCCACGATTTATTTTGTTTCCTGTTACATTCACAGTCACGCTATGTGAATTTATTTTAATTCTTATTTCGGAGGACGAGATCGGAGTTGAATCTTCGATATCCATATACGTAATATCTCCATTAAACTCTATATACATTTTTGAGTCATGTCGAGACTATTTTTTGCCATAAAAACCGGCCTCACCATCTCGTCCGTCGTAACCGTCGGCCGCTTCCTTTTTCTTGCGCTGCAACTCGCCAGTCTCGTAATATACCCGACTGGCGGTTAGTCTGGAAAACACGAGAACCTATCCCTTTTCGTTCTCCGTACAGGTCCCTAGCTCACATAAAGGGCGCTCGAGATATTGATCAGAACGCGCGGGTAACCGCTTTAAATTTCTAGTTAACCGCGTGAGGGTCGGTTACCCGCGCGAAGTGTGAAAAATTCAAAGTCCCCTTTGCGACCATCTTCTCAGACGGCCGCCGTAACACTGAGCATTTCCCCCACCACTTTTTGGTTCTGTCAACCCTTTACTCTCGACAACCCCCGACCGCCGACCAATAGGATTCGAGTATTTTTCCCGCCAAAAATTTCAGCCAATCAGAGAGCCGGATTTTTTTGTCCGTTGAAAATTATATCTCGACAAGCCACCAAAAATGCATATATACGAGGTACCGTTCGCGCGCGACTCTTTAGCTCCTTGCCCATAATAATGACTCCTTCAAGGAAGGAGCAGCGGGGAGGGGCCGGCGCGTCGCTTACTGGGGTGGTTTTTTTTTTAAATTTGTTAAACACATTTTTACTCGAGAAAAGTTTTGAAATCTCCGACCGACTTGCCGTCAAAATAAAAAATAAAAACGCACTGATTTACACCTCTTTTCGCGCCGATCCCTGACGTGACGATACGGCCGTTTCGGCTTCGTATTCGCGTTAACCGAGTTCTGCGATGGCCCGCAACGCGGACAGCATTGACTCAAAACGGCAATATGGACACGAAGTGGAGAGCGGCAAAAACGGTCTGCCGACACGATGTCGTCACGGACCAACAGAGAACGCTGCAGATCCTGTGGATCTGTGAGGTTTGCCGGCAACAGGAGCGGCCTTTGGGCCGCCGTGACAATGAAGATCAGACCGGGCGGACGACAGTGGAACGTGGTCTGCACCGGGTGCGAATACAACCCCGCCCTCCTCAGACACTCGTCAAGCACATTTACGATTAGTAAAGGCACAGTCAAAATAGTGCCAGTGAAAGATACCATAGTACATTTATATGTTATGCACAATAATTGGACTAATGTTATTTTCGTTTTCTCCATGTTATTGTAGGTAAAATAGTACACGTATAGCCTGTAAACAATATAAAATTCTTAGGGTGTTTGTAGTATTAAAAAAAAACCATTCCAGCCATCGGGAAACCGATGATATCAAGTTACGACATGGTAAAATTTGACATTTTGACCCGCCGAAATACAGAAAAGAGGTTCGGATAGCTGTTCTAGAACACATATACGGACAAAGGGCGTTGTGCAATTATCTGCGGTAGGTGGATAATTACAAACGCACCATTGAAGCTGTTCTCAACGCTGTTCTCGAGCAGTTACGAGAACACACCATCAAACAAACAGGGTACATCGGCCAGAAATTACACCTAGAACTCGAATATTCACATCCAGGTCAACGCTAACAGTAGGAATTCAAAATAAGTCAACACTAAACTGTAGGAATTCAAAATCGGTTTCCCGATCTAAATCCAACGATTTTTTAAAAAATACAAATATATCCGTTCGCTTGCTTTAGACAAACGAACGGATATATTTGTTTTATGTTTTATTTGTTTATTAATATAGTTACAATTTTCTTAAAAGCTATATATACAAAATACAGATATAATAAAAAATTACAAAATACAGATATAATAAAAAATTACAAAATACAGATATAATAAAAAATTATTAAACATTTATACAATTGTTATTTTGGAGTCGCCGGTGGGGCGGCCGGTGGGGCGGCCGGTGGAGTCGCCGGTGGAGTCGCCGGCGGGGCGGCCGGTGGAGTCGCCGGCGGGGCGGCCGGTGGAGTGGCCGGTGGAGTGGCCGGTGGAGTCGCCGGTGGAGTGGCCGGTGGAGTGGCCGGTGGAGTGGCCGGTGGAGTGGCCGGCGAGGCGGCCGGTGGAGTCGCCGGCGGGGCGGCCGGTGGAGTGGCCGGTGGAGTGGCCGGTGGAGTCGCCGGTGGAGTGGCCGGCGAGGCGGCCGGTGGAGTCGCCGGCGGGGCGGCCGGTGGAGTGGCCGGTGGAGTGGCCGGTGGAGTCGCCGGTGGAGTGGCCGGCGAGGCGGCCGGTGGAGTCGCCGGCGGGGCGGCCGGTGGAGTGGCCGGCGGGGCGGCCGGTGGAGTGGCCGGCGGGGCGGCCGGTGGAGTGGCCGGCAGAGTAACCTCGGATCACCTTGGGCGGCTGGCGGGGCGGCTGGCGGGGCGGCCGGTGGAGTGGCCGGCGAGGCGGCCGGTGGAGTGGCCGGTGAAGTGGCCGGCGGGGCGGCCGGTGGAGTGGCTGGTGGAGTGGCCGATGTTTGATGGCAAAAGGTTGAGAACCCATCAATTTTGAAAAATGAATTTTGAAAAAAGGTAAATTTTCATTTGAACGGGTCCAACAAATCTAAATATTCCGAGTTTTTGAACTCTTCGTTGAGAGTTTTGTTTTGGAAAAGCAGATCAATTTTTAATTTTGTATGGTAGTGAAATTCCCGTAAAAACGGTCCAAACCGGTATACAGAGTTAGGATCGTTAGACCGTACAATTTCCTTGTATATGGCCGCACGATACAGAATTTCATTTCCTTTCATTTCGGAAATTCGATGATACTTTTGAATATTGTCAAAACATTCAAAAGTATCATCGAATTCCGGCCAGAAATATCGCACGAAATTCTTATCGGCGTCCGTCATAATTTTCAATTCGGAGGTAAAGACCCCTGAGGGGCGTTCCTCCATCTCGATTAAAAATTGTCTCGGTATATTAGATTTGTTTTTCCCTATAAGTTCAAAATCTTTCCCCATGAACTCTTGAAAGAGGATATCTACGTCAATCCGACTGAATAGATCTCGGTATGTATACACCGGCGGCATTCCGAGATTCTCGCAGATCGGATTTATGTAATCCATTACTTCATCTGTCATCCACTTTCGAAAGTCCTTAAGAAGTGTATCAATAGTTTCCTCGTTGCATTTGTAATTATAAAGATTTGAAAAATAATCGTAATTTACATAGGGGCTGATAGACTCTACAAATTTAATGTCTTGTTCATAATGTCTGATATTGTTAAAAAGGTTTTTAATACGTTTTACGTGACCAAGATCACAAGTATCTATTGTATAATATAGAAAATGTATTTCACATCTTTCTATGAGTTCTTTAATGTTGTCCCCGCGCCATGTTTCATAGCGGTCTGTTACACGGTGGCGCCCCAAGGCATAATATCCCTCAGGCAGCCGTGAACAGAGATTGATTTGGTGGGGCTGGTGAGTCAAGAACCTTTCACCATCAGAACTCGCCCGTCGTCCGTGGTGGCTGGATTTTCGCCGACGCCGGTGACCAGCTTTCCCGTGCCGCTCAAAACAAAGCACCGCCAAGGTGATTCCGAGGATCCCCGTACCCGCAGTAAAGTATGGTGTTTCTGAAATACACACAATATGAGATATAATTCTACACACGTAATAAATAAAAATATCCCCATCGCAGCAAACTTGTATACTTAGCGAATTTCCAATAAATATATAACATAACACATTATAACACTTAACAGGATTCATAAGAAATACATTCACAAACAAGCGATATTTAAAATATTAATTATTCTCCTTAAGAATAACATTGGGGATGAGTACGCAGGTTTGCTGCAACAAGGAACACAAAATAACTTATGCAAATATCAATAGAACTCATCTTAGTGTAGCCACATACCAAGTTTCATCCATGTACATTCATAAATAAGCGGTATATAACATTTTAATTATTTTCCATAAGAACAATGGGGACCAAGTACCTAGGTTTGCTGCTACGGGAACCATAGGCGAAATATTTTTTTTGTTGCAAACAACAATTAACCACAACCCGATGAAGCCATATACCAAATTTCGTCAGTTTATGTTCATAAATAAGCGAGATATACAATTTTCTCTTTTTCTCCATAAGAATAACATTAGACAACATACTGTGTTTAGCACTTTCGATATCTCAGTAACCAATTGACTTAAAGCAATGATCAATATATCAAATTGTTTTTTTTATGATGAATTCAATGGTAAAAATCAAAATTTGATTTAAATAAAAATTAAATGTGGAAACCCCATAAACTCCATTTTTGGGTTACAAAAACCCCCAAAAAAACCTTGGATGGTGAGATTCGTCTGGTTTTTGAAATCGTTCAAACAATTGGTGCTTTACACATTTGTACCAAATTTCATTAAGATCGGACCTTTTTTACGAGAGTTATCGTGATTACGGACACATATATATAAATTTGAACGAATGGTGTTTTTGGCATCTGGGGACTTCAAAATGAAAAGTTATCATGGTCTCGGGCTTAAGTCTTACCATGAGACCTACGGTTATAGTTTATTCCCTATAGGGGAAATTCGCTAAAGCAGCTAACCATTAAATTTCGGTGGAAAGATATAAAACGCTTAGAGAGGAAAATACGAAAAATAAAACTTCATTTTAATATTTAGTACCACATCACAATGTTTGACAATCTGGTATTTAAGGATACCACACAACAATTTCTAAGCCAAAATAATATTTTTTTTAAGTATTTTCAGAAAATTATTGAAGAACTCTGCATCAAATACCATTATCTCATACAACGTGAAAAAATAATATTTGATGGCAAAATATTTGCCTTTAGCTGAGAGTTAGAAGAAGTGCGGAGCCGAAGCCCCAATAGGTTTTGATCTAATAAGTGTCCTTTCCATACCTGCTTTTTCATAAACTATTACTGTCATTGGGGACATATATCCGAAATCTATACAGGCCGGGTATGATTATGAATTTGTATTTTGAAGCCCATAATTTCAATTTGATATATATCATAGTATAGCGTTTAAAAACCATCTATTTCAGGTATAAATTAAGTAATTTAAATATAAATAATCTACCTTTATTTTAAAGTTAAAATAATTTTTCAATGTAAAAATTATAAATATGTTCACTAAATACAATACAACTTTTGAAAGAATTACCCCCAACCAAGTATTATTTTTAAATAATTACCTTGTTGTCCAATACAGATGATCGCCAATACGAATACCAATAACAACTTCATGGTGAAGCTTTAACTCAACTCGCCAAACTGAGCTCACCTGTCCAAACGACCTGTATTTATACCCGGGGACGGGTGGTGGGGACAAACCGTTCAATCGGAATCCCGAGGTATACGTCCCCCACCACCAAAACCACTTTCGCCGTCCTTGGTTTGCGTGGAAATCTCGCCTGTAATTATCGCTCTACAGTCCACCGATGATAAAAATACTGATCGGCGATAACCACGAGGCGATTTTTGGTGCTACAGCCGTCGCTTTTGAACGAAAAAGTCGGTTTCCATCAGCGCAACCGGGTAAGATCCCGCCGACCGCATTGTCGGATTTCAAAAATTCACCACTTTCGGTATCGTACTCCCAGTAGGTGTCGTTTCGTACGAAATACGAACGTCTGCTATGACTGAAAGCCGCGTGATAGCCGCGGCCGTCCAATGGACCGACGGGCCATCGGTCTTCGATGTATCCCAAATAGTGCGCTCTCATGGATCGCGGTTCCAACGACCAGTAGTACGGACCGGCAAACACTAATGTTTCTGCCCGCCATTTAAATATTGTGTCTATCGGGCCGAAATACGACAACCCCACTTCCGATCGGACCGACATGCGGCGGCGGAGGGACGGGCCGACCGCAGTTAACGCGTACTCGTACAGATCGTCACCCGTCACCACGACGACAGAACGACGCGTGCCGTCATAGTGAAAAGCGTCTATCCGCCCGAATCGCGGCAGGTCCCCGAAATGATCGACCAACCGGTGTGTTCCCATTTCGACGGGACGGCCGAAATACCATCGCCACAGCGCGCCGTTTTTTACCATGAAAATCTCCTCCTCGAAGTAGGTTATGTCGTCGTAAGGGCCGTGCCAACCGCAATGGGATACGGGTATCTCTTCTCTTTCGCCTTCCGTAGGTACCCTCTCGTTACCCGCTCCGTCGTCGTATAGATCGGAGTAGAGTTTGCGGACCGACATCGAATCTACGGCTGGAAGTTTCGGTGACAAGGCATCCACAGACTCGGTGGAATACCACGGGAACATGACTGACGATCTATCCCGGTTGTGTGACAGCCCAATCGAGTGACCGATTTCATGTACGGCGACGTGAAAAAGGCTAGTGGTCTCCCATTCGTCTTCTTCACGGTCGTACTCCCGCCGGCGCTGACCGGCGTACCATGTTTCATCACTGTCAAAGTGTACGTCACCTCCGGTTTCGTCGGTTTCACCCGGATAAAACGCGTGCGCTAAAATGCCTCCGGGCCCGTCAAACTCGTACGAACACCCACCGTGGTCACGCCGGCCGAACGACAAGACAATATCGGCCTGACGCGCGCGAGAAAATCTCAACGCGGTGCCGTTCGCCCACGTATCGAAGGCCGCCTGAAGCGCGGTATGTACGTATGGCGCGAAGCGAGCCGAAAGCCGGTAAAAGTCTGAAGACCGCCCCGCGTCCCAGCGCCATTTTATTTCATTTCCATCGCTCCATCTTCTGACGGATCTCTTCGCGATGCGCCCCGTCGATCTGGGATACTCATTATCCGGAAGACCGCAGCGGGGCGTATTCATCAACCGCACGGTCGCCTCGTCCAGCGTTCCGGTGACGTTGAGACTTGCGTATTCCTGAAATTTTGAGATTGCGACCGCCATACGCTGACGCTCTCGATCGACCGCAGCCTCCACGCCGTCACCGGTTTTGTACGGAAGAAGCGGCAGCGGTGTTTCGTCCGTGTAACCGTACGCTCGAAAATAATCCGCATACCGGCCCGGAAAGTCGAGATGGTGAATAGTGGCACGCCTACTCACCGGTACCGTTCCTGCGAGAAGTGGAAACAACACAATGTGCGCACATAAAACAACGCGTCGGAATCCGCACATCGCGGGATTCGATAGGCTTACCCTTCTTCCTCTTACGATCCTTCGGAAGATAAGAAATAATAACGATTACCTAACTGGGACGTTCGTTTTGATAACGATCTATCACGGGTGGGGTGGAATATATTACTACTTGATTTGTGCGCGGACGGTCTAATTACCGCCGCTGACCGCTGTACGTCGGGCCCAAGAGTTTTCACCTAGTAACGGTATCCATTTCGTGTTGTCGTACAACCAGTCTCTAGGGCCGACAACGCCTAAACGCAACAACGCGAAAAGCACTCCCCACAGGACGATCACCGCCGCCAGAACGTATCCCACGTACTGTATCCATTCAAAACCGCCGGATTCGGCGCGCTGCAAAAGCGGCGCGTTCAAATTACCACCGCGCTCACGCGCTGTCGTGTACACCGGTTGCGTACTCATAATGGTTCAATATACGTTTGTTTTTGTCCCTCAAATCACTTATATTGTGTCGCGGGATCTCCGCCGTACAACCTGTTCAGCACTTCGTGTTGGACGGTGTACAGTATCGGGATTGACAGGAGTCTCTCGCGTGAACAGTGATCGCTGAGAGCGTGCAACCGTTCCAAAGTCATTTCTTCGCGGTCGTCGCCCCCAGCGAAAAACGCAAACTCTACGTGCTTCAATTGGGGGTCCACGAAATTGATCTTGATCAGACGCACGCCCGGCCAAATGTCGCCGAGGTCGTGGACGGTCTCGCGGTACCGATCGTGCACTATCACGTGTAGGCCGTTTTGAAGCATCGCGATTTCCACCGTTCTGTGGGCATCCAGCGGACTTTGGTGCGGTGACACTGTCTCGGTACGCAGCACGCGAGGTACGCCGACGAGGTTTTCGCACTCCACCGATTCATCGGTCCCGTCGTCCGTCTCGTTCAACACGGTGTTTGTTTCGTCGTCGAACGGGCGCAACAACACCGAACAGTACACGGTACAAATTTCACCCGTGACGGGATCGGCGTGTTCGAACGTCCGTCCGCCGCCGTTGCGTGCCGTTGCGAAAGACACGGGATTGAATCCGAGAATTCCTAATACTCTGACGTCTACGTAAAGAACACTGGGCGCCTCGAATAGATCGCACCATAACTTGTTTGGACCGCCCACGATTGCCCGTTCTTCTTCCCGCTCCAACCTTTGTGAATCATCATCGTCATCCTCAACTTCAAAATCCAAATCTATTTCTATAATATCCGTTTTGCCACGTACGAAAGCTACCGCGCATCTGGCTCCGTCGCGCGATGGATCCGTATAGCCGTTGATCAGGTAATATTTCGTTAACAACAACGCCTTTTGCACATAGTCCTCGAATGTCGCATGAGACACGAATACCTTCTGACCCATTGTCTCCTCGTCCGTTCCCGTCATGAATATGGGTCTATGTATGATAATACCACGTCCTTCTTTGTGTTCGAGCATGCTCAAAACTTGGTCCGACTTTGACCAAACATAGTAGGTATACGCCCTCAACCAACGATGAAACACGCACATCGGAAACCACTCGTTGTTTCTTATCCTGCGTTTTGGGATTAGATATGACGAATTGATCGGTATGATCGGCATACCGAGAAATCCGGACAAAACGGCCAATCGCGTCGTGGCTTGTTTTTCTCTGTAGGCAAACTGCACGGCGGCAAATGCGGACATCACGACTCTGTCGAGTTCTACCCGCATTTCGCCGCAAACGGTGGCGGCGTTTATCGGCGTTATCAACAAACAGGCGCGCCAAGCCAGGGTGGGTCTTTGGCATTGGCACAGACTGGACACCGCCGACCGTCTGTACACCAGATCCGTAGTGCAATAATCGTCTGCTCTCAGCCAAAATATATTTGCGGTATAATAATATCTGCGATCATTCGTGCTGAATGTAAATTGTACGCAGTTGTTCAGTTTGTTAAACGAAGTGAACCGCAAACTAGACGACGGTGGGCGTTGATAACCACCCGTGCCGTCCATCGAATCGCCGTCGTTTCCGCGACCGCGTTTGGCACGTCTTGACGACCCGGCGGCGGACCTTTTGCCGGAACGTACACACCCGCCGTACCGCGGACAATCCACCACCGTCCCACCTGACAGCGTGACAACGTCAGAAATGAATTTGTCCAATTCGGCGTCATTCATATCGAAAGCGCGTTGTAAATGTCTTTTGTCCGTGTCCGGCGGCAGGAGGGAATCCAAAGCGTCATAAGACGTCAAGCTGTTGTCAAACAAAAACACGTTACTGCCGAACATGTAAGATTTATAACGTATGGACGACTCGCCCCCGCCACCAAAAACAGCAGCTTTGTTTAAAAATCCAAACGGCGAAATCATTTTTATCGATTCGGCACGAGTTATCGCTTCGTTATTAAAACTGGCGTTAAAAACACCACCCCCCGAAGCAGTGTCCGTTTCGTATACCCGCTCGAATTCGATTTTCAAATTATCGTTGCCCCGCGCCACCTCGACCACGTGATCCGTCGCCCGTATCCACGCCTCCACGATCTTTGTATTTTCCTTGTCGCGCCAATCGTTCGTTTTTTCCAGATCTGCCGTCAGCATTTCGTAAAGTCTTGTATTGTCATTTACGCTACGATATTCATCGCCACCGCTCGACAGAGTTTCGTTATCGCCGGTGTTAAGTGACTCGGCGTAAAGCTTTTCTATGTCAGAACCACGATTGACCTCTTTCAGAGTCGACCAAAAACGAAGTGTTTCGGCTCCTATTACACCGCTACTGAACTCGTTCAGCGCATTTCTCATATTCGGTATAACCGAATATTCGATTTCTGCGAACGGCAATGACCACACATCGTCGTCGATAAATCTGTCTCCATAAAAGACGTCGCTCGTGAATGATAACGACCAGGACATCCTTTGCGTGATATTATTATAAAAAGCCGCGCCCGAACGAGCCAGTAATATGGCGTTGCCCATAGCCACGCCTTTGTCATTCATTGTAAAATGATCTTATGATAAAGACCGGTAATAGCATTCCATCGGGACTCCGATGGATATTCCCAGGTTGTGTGCGGGGATATTCAGGAATCGCGCCTCGTGGTCGTTATCATTTGCTCTAACAAAATAAATAAATTACATCAGCATACGTTTAGAGTTTTAGGTATCGGGGGACTTTCCTGGTCATACATCTGTGTACTGTTTCGTTATTCATGATAAAGCGTCCAACTACAACCCGTCGACCGATTTCGTCAGGCTCAATCACTAGGCTCCGCCTTCTAGCGAGTCTATATAAGACGGCTCCGCTGCCCGCCCTATTGTCATTCGCTCTCTTGTATCTGTCGGCTTCATCACGACACCTCTACTACAATGAAAATGGCGGTGATAGATTTCAACGCTTTTGTAAGCAAGAAGACTAACGATGTTTTTATTAAGGAATTGACCGTGGTGGACATAGTGACCGGATCTGCTCAGCACTGGATATTCAAACCGCCAAAGGATACACCTCGTTATTCGCCCGGTACTTACACCAGAGATCGCCGCAACGAATGGCTGAGCCATCATTATCACGGTCTGGACTTTTCGTGTGGGTTCAGTGATTATGAGGACTTGCTTGTTGGATTGAACGAGATTTGTTCACATATGAAAGTGCTCTATGCGCCGGATCTCGAGAAGGCTAGAGTGTTGGAACAACTATTTGATACCAGACGATTAGTCTTTAGTCTGGAGGAGCTCGGTTGCCCTCCACTAGAAAGAGCATCACTTTTTCCAAGGCTGATAAGCGATTGTGGTGAAGACGAGGCTGGGCGGGATGAGGACTTACCCAAACAGTGCCTCTACCACCAGTTGTACTCACCAGGATTCGTGTGCACTTTTTCCAGCGCACAACTTCTTGCTAAATGGTGTGCTGACAACATAGATCTTCTAGACATAAATGAACCCTCTGTCAGGGCGAAAATGTTCGCCGACTGGAAACAAACTTCACCCACTGCCAAAGAATTTGCAGATGCCGGTTTAGTACCCGTGCATTCTACAAACTATTCCACCAAATGTGTGTACTGCGGTGTCATTTTGGGCGAATGGAAGGAAAATGACGATCCCTTCGCAGACCATGCTCGGAATTCACCTTTCTGCAAGTTTGTTCGATTCAACATGCAGCTGAAGGGAGATCAAAAGGATAATAAACGTAGACTCGCATGCTGCTCCGAAAATACTCCTGACATAAATACTCCTGACATTACTGCATCGGATTTGGCCAAGTGTTGTCGTGCATAATCATGATTAGTTTTATAGAATTATGAAAAGAGTATCTTTTCATGATCCACTTGTCACCGCTTCACTCAACCCGCCGGATGAAGAGAGGATATCGACCACCAATCACTGAGAGTAAATTTGAACTAGTAATACTCTTATTTAAAAACAGAAGCAATCATATGTTTGCTTGTACATTTTAAAATAAAAATGTTAATATTTATTTTATCTTATTATTTATCCGAAAAGGTTTTGTCTCAACCCGGATTTGACTCATCCTGAAAACGCAAAAATACAAATGATCTCACCGCTCTTCATTTCGACTCGAAACGTGACGACATGAAGAGTTGTAATTGACACCATCGCGTTGTAGTGTAACATTTCAACAAACAAAAAAATTATATAATCGAATCAGCATACTGATGAAATATACTTTCAATTCGGTGCGATTTTGTTTGGGGCGTACCTTGATTACGGCCGTAACCGAATGATTACATCGGGAACCCGTCCGGTTATGAAACTCGAATGATTACATCGGGAACCCGTCCGGTTATGAAACGCGTTCAATCTCAACGCTACGGGGCGTGGCCAATCGCTCAGCCCCCACCACTCGCTAGACCCACTATAATAAAGAGTTCATTGCGGCAAACTGAGTCAGTTCGCTATTTCTATTGGAGAGGTTTGCAACCAACTGAGATATGGATGTGCGTACGGACGTTAACGTTGAGAATTTTATTAGATCGAAAAGAAGTCTTCAAAATTTTTTATTATTTATGGTTAACGTATACGATTATGAGCAGAGGGGGGGAGAAAATAACGAAATGACTAGAATAATGAGTTTTCTTTCGGAAACAAATCCAGCCAATCAGTTTTATTATATCGCTTCCAACTTAAAATCATATGTATTGGATATTATGGATGGTACCATCAATTTTGACCAAAGATCGCGCAGCAGAAGTCCTCGCTCTCGACACAGTCTGCGACCCGACGGCGAAGAAGAGTCACCGGGGAGTCTTCGCTCTCGTCACGATCTGCGACCCGACGGCGGAGAGGAGTCACCGGGAAGTCCTCGTTATCGTCACGGTCTGCGACCCGACGGCGGAGAGGAGTCACCGGAGAGTCCTCGCCATCGTGGTAGTGTACGCCAGAGGAATCGAACAAGGTTGCGGACGACGACCGCACTACGAGAAGAATAAATGTATTTCATGTCAAGAAATGCGTTTTAAATTTTAATCCTTTAACTCCTAATGCTTGTGATCTTTTGTAATACATGGTGAAAATGAATTAGTTTTATATAATGTATATTGCATTAACGAATATGTCCGTATCCAAATGGACATATTCGTAAGTTTTTAAAAACTAATAATTTATCGAGCGGGGAACCGATTCGATATGAAAAATGATAGATTTTTCCATTAACTACGTTGTCCCGGAACATCACTCTTATTATTACATTATCAAATATACAGTTAACGGGATCCCGATAAAATTGTAGGGTTTTAAAAAAAACACTCTTTAATAACATAAAATATTTACAATTTATTAAAGAATAAAATACATTGTCCCGGGTAGACTTTTACGGTCTCTGTTAGTCAGTGCCAAGGACTGCTCACGGGGCTCGGCCGAACTGCATGTAAACCTTTTCGGAGCTCGGCCGAGTTCGATATAGACATATATTTTTTGCAGGTGACTTCTTACTGTCTCGGCTGAACCCCGGGTAGACTTTTATGGTCTCTGTTGAGACTTGGTAACACATCATCGTGATAAAAATAATAGATTCCGAATAATTTAACAACACAAAAATATGTTTTGATTTTATTTACAAATTATTAAATATAATAATTTACAATACTAATAAACAGTTTGACATTCACCAACGACTGGAGATCTTGCCGCCAAAATGATTGCGCAGTGCCCAAACTCTATTGTTCGTGCACGGTCGTAATGTCCACGTAGACATTCCATTTACGGCCATCTCTCTTCGTTCTCGAAAGTGGTTACGGGTGTTGAAAAATCGCCTTTGCGACCGTCCCCATCGACGTCAGCCGCGAGACTGATCGTTTCCCCCACCACTTTTTGGTTCGGTCAACCCTTTACTCTCGACAACCCCCGACCACCGACCAATAGGATTCGAGTATTTTTCCCGCCAAAAATTTTGGCCAATCAGAAGGCTGCATTTTTGCGCGCGTCGAAAATTACATCTCAACACGCCGCCGAAATTGCATATATACGAGGTATCGTTCGCGCGCGACTCTTTAGCTCCTTGCCCATAATAATGACTCCTTCAAGGAAGGAGCAGCGGGGAGGGGCCGGCGCGTCGCTAGTTGGAATTTGTTTTTATTATTATTATGATTCAAAGAAAAATATTTTTACCACAGAAAAGTTTTGTCCCGGCCGGATTATAATTTGCGGAGAAACGCAAAAATACAAACCATTTTCACCGCTCTTCTCGTCAACAGTTTTGGCACCGTAACGGTGGTGGTGGAACGAGCGGGAAGCCACAATTGTCACCACCGTCACTGCGTGTAAAAGTAAATTCGCTCACAAACAAATTTTTTTCCACGGTCAGATTACACTTTCCGACGAATCGCAAAACTGGTCCGTAAAACACATACAGTTTTCGCCGCTCTTAATGTCGAGTCGAGGAGTGACCA
Organism: Allygus modestus; assembly: GCA_963675035.1. Classification (NCBI taxonomy): domain Eukaryota; kingdom Metazoa; phylum Arthropoda; class Insecta; order Hemiptera; family Cicadellidae; genus Allygus; species Allygus modestus. The sequence goes on along the minus strand of OY776115.1, from coordinate 58,793,183 downwards.
CCCGTCGAGTGTATTATGAGACTGGCGAGTTGCAGAGCAAGAAAAAAAGGAAGCGGCAGTTACAAAATGGTAGTAAGCAAATTCACATATAACACACGTCCGAGGGGATCCGGACTCTTGTTAAAAATTGTACATTTAAAATAATTATTTTGCACACAAATATTTTAAGATGTCAAATTTTACCATGTCGCAACTTGATATCATCGGTTTCCCGATGTATCGAAGGGGTTTTTTTAAAAAAATACTACAAAC